>OY728131.1:1991069059-1992424059 GCA_963277665.1 Viscum album | reverse complement strand
AATGAGATTGGAGAATGATTTTGTAAGTGACGAAATGATGATATTTTTTAGTAGATCATCAGGGAATTTAATTCCCAATATGTCTAATTTCTATATATAGATAATTATCGTGAATACATGAGGCCCAATTTTCACTAACTCTCTAAGATTACATGTGATAAGTGTGGTAGATATCTCACTCTTTTATCTATTTCTCTTGATAGAAATCATAAAGATGATACATCATTCTATATGCATCCATATCCTCCCATTTCTTTAGAAACTCATTTGATATGGATGATATAATGAAACATTTGACATATGTGTTATTATCCAAAGGTTTCTCATAAATACATAATTCTTCTCCACTGGTATCTTGGCAATTCATTTTAGGAATAGGGTTTTCTAACACATATAACTTCCTTTTATGTGTGTAGAATAATGCATAAACACCTTTGCCTCTCTTGTAAATTATTGAAGGTGAGAAGGTTATCCTTATCAATTATGATCCGAGTGATATGGTTGATTTCATGTGGATTTCCATTTCTACAATTAAGAAGAGATTAATTTTAGTACTTTATCTAATTTGTAAAATTAGATAATAAATATTAAATTTATTAATCTCCCACCATTTTATTGAAACCCAATATCCCTGATCAATGGTTTTAGAATATCCCATTTCTTTGACATTCTAGTGGAAAGAACCCATATTACCATTTATAACCTAGACTTTATCCAGACAAGTTATTTAAAGTGTTTTAGGTAGGAATAATTTTTCTAACTATATTGACTCATAGTTCCTCGATCTGTTGATTAGAATCCCCAATCCCGAAATCCCGAAATCCTAAATTTGTATTTCATTAAACCTTTCCCCTCAATTAAACAAATTCAATTTTTAATAGTCATCCCTTGATGTGAATTAAGTTAAGTTGACCCAAAACTCAAGTTAGAATTTGGAAATAATTGAAAGCACCTCGAATTTGTCTAGTCAAGCACTTTGAACTATGGTTTGATTTTAACTTAAGTATTGGATTCCTATACTAACTTAATATATAATTGAGGGATTTTCATCTTTTTGTGTAAATTTTCCATTTTATCTTTATTACATTCTTGTTAATGTTAAACAGATTGACATAAGTGATTAAAAATGTCTTAGATAAAATTTATTCATAATGTAATTTATTTTAGTTCTCTCTTAGATACCTGTTAATTTATTAATTATTGTGACCACGACAAAACATACATAATGAAATTAACCATTAAACTTGATAGAAATTAAATAATAAGAGTTTTATGATCATGATATTTTATTAGCATTAATTTATCTGTAATAAGATAAAATGACCATCGAATTAGAGTAAAACTACCTCGAACTATGACTTAGTTTGTGCTGCAACTTTCAACCTATCCTCATATGTATCTATTGGATTGGTTTCACCTCATATAAAAAATTGATCTATGTAACAACCCGATAATTTATGAATAAAATTCCATTTATTTTAATGTCTTATGGATATATAAAACACATGCACTTTTATTATTATTATTTGGTTTAAATCGCAATTAAGTATAATTACCGTTGAACAGTGATCACAAAACTGATATAAATATAAGGTTTTAAAAAAATAATTTTGACATAGAAAAAGGAGTGGATGGCCTCATCCAGTAGACTTGGGCCATATGAAGTTCATTTTTTGGAGTTTTTAAAGGAGGTAGAATCAGTGGAATTCACTCTTTAGCAAGCCCAATTTGAACTTCAACATGTTAAGCTTGAAAAAAATTTCTTACACAAGAAGTTCAAGTTAATAGAGATTACCACCCGGGAGATGTTATCCGAACCGCCCGAAGAGTCTGTCACCATCATAAACCTTACCCTTAGGTCTTATGAGGGTGTTATAAGGGTTTATGCAACAATTTATTAGTCACTTATTATGTAATCTCTTTCAATAAATAAAAGTCTTATTCCATTAATTCCTTTATAGGAATAGTCTTTCTTAAAAAAATGATGAATTTGATAAATTTATTTTATAGGTAAAAATGGTACTTTTGAGAAATATATTCATTAATATTTTTTAGAAATAATATTATAAAAACAATTCTTATAAATAATGATTATATAATTTCCTTATCTATAAATTATTAAGTAATTAGTTTGATAAGAGTTATATTTTTATACGATAAAAAAGTGTATTTTTATAGAATTTATTTTACGGAATTAAGGAATATTTGAAATAATTAATATTTTAATAAAATATTATTATTAAATTACTTTTATTAATAATAAATTAGTATATAATTTTTATAAATTCAAATATAATTTTTATTAAGGTTTAAAAATCGTTTTTGTCAAAACTTGTAAATTTTCAATGAATGTCGGTTCTCATTTTAAAATTTCAAATTCACATATTTAGAAATTTATTTATATAAAATGGTTATTATTTTTGGAATCATGACATCAAAATTATCCAACAATTAATTTTTCTTAATTTTCTGAGATAGTCAAATTTTTGGGTAAAAATTAAATAATATATAAACATATAGTGTGTTTTATGACATCATAATGACCCAATAGTTATGTAATAAATACCATAAAATGAATATTATACCAAATACATGTTTTAAATTTAAAATAATGTGATTTTATATTTATTTTAATTAATTTATTATTCCTTAGTGAATCCTCCAAAATGAATAATATATTTTACGATTTTAAATTCATTTCCTTGAGGGAGTGACTCACCTCCACATAATCAAGGAGAATATTTTAGTGTCTTTGTCCCTTTTCTTTATAAAATAATGATTTCCACTCCCCTTGTACAGAAACCATGGATAATAACCATGGGTTAGTTTGTGGTTTTGAATATTTTAGTGTGTAGTGTCCAAAACCTAAATAATAAAGAGTTCCCCCTACTTTCCTATATAAACCCACCCAAGCACCCATTAATCTTCACTAAAACTCATTAAATCTCATCCTCGATCTTCTATATACTCCTTATAGTCCTCCTAAGATGCCCCCAATCTCCCAAGAAGCCTCTCCCAAGTCATTGGGATCACACATCCAAGTAAGGGATCCTCACTTTCCTTTCTCATTTTTGTCCAAGTTTCCTTATATTGTTATACTATTTTATTTTTAAATTAAAAACAATGAGGTATATTTTTTCACCTCTACCATAATTTCCTTATTATTTTTTAATGATGATTGAACCCTTTCACTCTCATTAATCCCTTCCATGTACACCCGTTACCTTGTCAAAATTCTATAAGGGATTTCTCTCTCCTCATTTCCATTCAATCATTTCTCTTATATTATACATCTAAAATTACATTTCATATGTTTGGATATTATGATATAGGATATCCTTACTTAAATTTCATGTATAAATGATTATATATCTATTTCTCTCTTATCAACCCATTTTATGAATCCCCATGTGATGTTGTTATGCTGTTGAAATTCCACTGTGATTTTCCATGCCAAAACCATCATGTAGTGAATACCATTCCCATTTCTCTATTAAGGGAATTAAAATTTATCCACATACACTTATTTAATATACTTAAATGTATTTATTTCACATTCTTTGGTCATATAATAAATGATGATGTTGAATGAATCCATGTTATATGATCTATGTGGAACACTTAAGCATTATATTGAAATGTTTATGAAGGGTGTTCCCTGACAGCGCTACAATGCATTAGCTAATGTTTAGTATCATGATACGTCATTTTGGGATAGGGTTTTACCTGATTCATTTTAGGAAATTTATCTACTTTGTCGGTACAATGTTTTACCTGATTCCATTATGTTTATGATGCAGTGTTTTAAGTTGTTTCCACATTTCCATGTTATGATAATCATGTTATATCATTCCCTTATGTTCATGTTTCTCTTGTGCTCCATTTATATGACTAGTTCCTAACATATATTGTATTATTCATGCTATTCCCTGTTTACTCCCTTACTGGTATTTATATCTCACATTTTCTTATGTATTTCCTTAGGTTATCCCATGCAATGCTAAGTACGAAGGAATGTTGTGGTCAGGTAATTTTTTTTCAATAAAGATGTTGTATTTAATGTATTAAGTTGTCATGTGATGTTCTTAATCCCCAAATACACTATAGCTATTGATATTATGGGTTGTATTAAGTGCAAGTTTATGTAATAAATCATGCTAAAGTGTAAAATAGAGAGTAAAGTCAGTATATTTGGTATCAGAGGCTAGGTTTAGTTATTTTTTGGGATTGGGATTAGAAAACCCTAGGGAAAGCCTTATGGATAAAACTAATCATAAGAGAAAAATCCCAAAATTTTTGTGATTATAGAGTAAGTTTTTTATCAAGAAAATACATCCCTATCTAGATATGAACAAGTATAGGTGGCTCTGGCACATATGTATCTATGGGTAAAACCTGAAAACACCACTTTGAGCTAGGCTCGAACAAGAACTGGTACACGACAATGAGCCTTGATACACTCTTGGTTCGACACTCCTAGGGGATATTCTTTAGTAAATTCATAATCTTATTCTGAACCATTATTAAGGGAGTAATAAAAAAACCCATAAGAATATATCTTAGAAAATAGATCATGGATGACTTAGATTGAATCCTAAAAATTCATAAGTTAAGGAAATTAATGTAATTTATAATTTATCTCTTTTTCCATTGGATTTACCTCTATGTGTTTAATAGTTTTAAATAATTACCCCTAATTTTACTTTTATTCTATCCAATGGTCTATAATAAGAGGACTCAGGCTAATAAACGATGCGAAGATCAATGCGATGACTGTTCAAATGAGATTCCCAAACCAATGGGAGCAGGGATCACAAAATTTGTCATGATAATCTCTCAGTTAACTGAAGTTTTGAATAGAAACATTGGTTAAGAGGAACGCCCAACTCCCCCCAAAGAGATAACAATTTTCAATCGAGAGCTTTATGAGATAAAGACTTCCTACTTTCAAAGGATCATCTGATCCCTCAATCGTTGAACAATGGATCAAATATTTTGAAAAGATCTTCTCCATCCTTCAATTTTATGAAAAAGAGAAGGTTATTATAGATGCTTATTGTATGAAGGGTGAAGCTGATCAATGTTGTACATTGATAAAAAAATATGAATCGAGAGGAAGAGATCTAAGAGATATTATGGAAGGATTTCTGGAAAATATTTTCCCCGCACCCTCTATCTTAATATGGAAATATATTTCCTTGAACTTAATAAAAGGATTTTGAATCTATTGGGGTGTATGAGAAAAAATTCACCAGACTTGCATGACACACCTATTTTTTTCATTACCCCCAAATGCAAGGTTGACCGCTTCTTTGGTGGGATAAAACATAGCCTACCGAAAGCCCTAGTGATCTATGACTTTGACAACTATGAGGAGATTGTTTGATGTTCCCTCATGGAGATCGAAGAATCTCAAAGGTATCATGGGGATAAGAAGTGGGAAGTGGACTTTAATTATGGAGGTCTGATGGATTAATCCAATGGTGCTAAGAAATTCCAACATCCCACTTTCCAAAAGTGTAGAAAGAAGCACCCTAGAAATTGCCTGAAGGGGACAAGGAAATGCTATAGGTGTGGTAAGGAAGGATACCTAGCCTGCGATTGATGGAAAGAAAAAAACCCACTACTATGACAGAGGAAAGGAACACTCCATTCGATCCTCAACGCATTGTTCATTGAAAACTCTTCAAAGAAACAAGGAACTTTGTGAACCAATGTCCTAAGACAAGGGTTTTTGGAGGAAACCAACAACCTCCAAGGCAGAAATGGAGATATTTTTCCATCACTACTACTGAAGTTAATCTTGACAATGAAATAGTGATAGGTATGCTTAATATTCATTCAATAATAGATAATGTACTTTTTTATTCTATTTATACACATTATATTATATCCCTAAAGTTTAGTAGAACAATTCAAACATCACCACAAATAATAGAAGTAGAGATATCAGTGAAAACAGAAAATGAGGCAATTATTGCATCCCAGGAATATAACTCCTCCCCTGTCAAAATTTTTGTATTAAACTTCCTAGTGAACCTCATCATAATTACCTTGGTGTAATTTTATGCAACACTTGGCATGGATTGGCTTCCCCTATATAGAGACAACATAAATTGCCATGAGAGGGAAATCACTCTCTATATGGTGATTCGACCCTTCTTCTATACAAGTGCAAGGAGGATGAATCTTCTTTAATACCATCATCACAAGAATGGATATTACTTCACTATGAGGAAACATATCTTTCTCAGAATGATTGAGTCTAAGGAAGGAACCATCCTCGAAGACATGCCTATTGCGAGGGAATTCATTGATGTGTTTTCTAAGGAATTGCTTGGTATTCCTCCTAGAAGAGATGTTGAGTTCTAGATTGATCTTATACCAATGGTGTTTCCAATATCATGGAATCTGTATATAATGGATGTTTTGGAGCTCAAGGAGCTAAATAAACAACTATTGGAGAATCTGGATAAAGGGTTTATATGCCCAAGTGCTTCACCATGGGGTTCACCAGTCCTCTTCATCAAGAAGGATGAGTCAATGCACCTTTTCATTGATTATCATGTGTTGAAACTCTTTAGAAAGATAAAAAGATTATGAATAAGTCCTCTGGATATTTAAAAGTATAAAGGCAAAGATAAATTAAAAGACATAAAAGTTCAAGGGACTTATGAAGAGGAACTACATTGGGAACCTACGAAGCACCTCCATATCTAGAAGATCACCACATGTTCTACTTATACATCCCAGTACACAGAACCTACATGAAAGACCTACACAGAGGAGATACACAGAAAAGTTAAACAATAAAATGATTTCTGTACCCCTACATGGAGGAGCTACATAGTAGAGCTATGTGACCGACCTACACTGACGAACTACTTTCGACCAGCCCCAATCCTTGCCTATAAATAGGACCCTTGGGATCCTCATTTGAGCACTAAAAAAAGTTGGAAGGAATCTTGAAGCTCCCATTGCAAAGCTATTTCACCCAGATCCCCCAAATTTTCTTAGGTAGATCTCTAAAACATGAGAGAAGAGAGAATTAGATGGGATAAGAACGTTTTGAAATCCTTTCTGAGTTTTAAGCTTATATAGGCTTGGTTTTATTTTTTTAATAACTTTTTTAGTAATTACTAAGACCTGTACAACACACCTACGCTACATACTTTCACAGTGTACCTACGAGACATACCTATGTGGTATAACTACACTGCATAGCTGCGCTCAGGGCCTACGTGTATCACCTTGTAAACCCTCTTCAAATACACTCATGGTAGGGTATCTCCTTCTTTGGTTCCATTCTCTGAAAGGGAAAAAGTTGAATCCTCCACCAAAACCTCATGACTTATCAAACCCTTAGGAAGGGAACATCAACATGTCTCCTATTTGGTTTTGTATATCTATGGTCAGAGGTTTCCCATATTCATCTTCTAAGGGATTCATGAAACTTGTGATGTTTTTAGGTTTGTATATCTATATTCACATGGATCCTTACCCTAGAGATAGTGTTGGGAAGTTATCAGTCCTAGATTATAGGTATGAGACTCTGACCTCCCCTTTTCATCTCTAAGACTCGGAGCCTTCGGTTCCCAATAGGGAGAGTGAGGGTCACACTTTCTTTTCCTTTCAATAAAGGAAAAGTCTCCCTCCTCTCCTAATATCCACCTAGAGTAGCCATCTTGGTGTAAGACCCTAGACTTTCATGTAGGAGGTTGCAGTCTCACTCCTCCCTACCTCCTTCACCTTCACTCCTTTATATTGGACCATCATCTAATGTAAAGTGAATAGAGGGAAGGTTTATTGCCCTGAACTCTTCCACCATCACCCCAGCCTGTTCCATTGTCTCCCTCTCTTATTTTGATGTAGGATCACCCTCTTACATCAGTGGAAGAGAGAGTGTGTAGTTTTTTGAATCTTTCACATCCTCTTGTTTCACACACTGAGCATGAGTCACATAGGCTTAGAGAATTGTGATGATCACAACATCCACATGATCCACCACTCTTGAACTATGAGAACTCTAATTCCCACCATAATTGGGATATATAGGAATCCTTCATCAGGGCCTAATCTCACTAGATATAATCTTAAGGAATCCAAACCTAGTTCCCTTAATCTGGTCAACCTCCTTAGGAGTAAGTCCCAACCTATTTCTCTCAAAAGGTCATACACCCTTGTAAGATTTACTGAACTATGTGGGCTTTGATTCCCATCTGAATGGGATACATAAGAAGTCTCCTTGAGGTTTAAACCCAACACTCCAAAACAACCCTGTTATTCTTGAACCATATTCCCAACAGGGTCTAATCTTACTTGGAAACTCATATCTTTTCCAGGTTCCTTGGGCTACTTAGGCATAATTACTTCACCAATATTTGACTAAGAACCTGCTGCTTATATTTCCTTACCACATGACATTAAACTGTATGGTTAGGTCCTTATCACATAACCTTAAAAGGTATGATGTGTCCCATTAATCTACTCCAAACTATGAGGGTTATGATTCATTTCATAAGGATATGTAGGTATCCCATTTATGGGTACGATCCCAAAATCAAAACTAACTTTCGTCTCCCTAGATGATAATAAATTTCAAAGTGTCCCACTGAGTGGCTTAATAAACCAGTATTATCATAAGAATGGATAAAAGAATATCTAAATAGTATATAAAAGGATACCATTGATGGATAACCTTGAATACATATGAATATCTCCATTAATGAAGAACCTTGAATACATACAGATGATTCTAAATTTTACACATGCTAATAATTGATTGAAAATTCCAAGTTGGTGAATTAATAAGGATTTCTAAAAATATCTCATATCTATAAGAGAGTCCTGGAGTAGGTAATAATCCCCCCAAAAAGGGTGTGATGAGTCCTTCCTCCCATCCTCTTGACCAATACATGTTCTTATGTATTGTAGGTCCAAACCTAACGAATGCCTACCTTTGGAAAGAAAATCCCTTTGGATAAATAATCATTGGATGTTTTTGGTTCCATAAATAAATCCAATGTAAACTACCCAGAAGTAGTGATTCCTAACCAAAACACACTTTTCGAGGGAGATGAAATAAAAATGGTGAACCTAATGTGAATCCTTAACCAAGTTAATAGTATTACACATCTTTCAGGCCCCTATCAATTGATAAAGTAAGGAAAAAAGGAATAAATCTTGCATGTTTTCATCTAAAAGATGTCGATTTAATGAATTTTATTGTTTGTATTTGTTAAATTTTCTCAAAACTCCCATTATTCCAAATGGATTCCTCAAGTTTTCACCTATGAATGCCACAACTGATGCAAAAGATGGATCCTCATCTGATCGAGGGATGTCATCACCAACTCAGCATCTTCAATGATGGGTATCCAATGTATTGGTTTGGGAATAACATCAACACGGTACTATACCAACCTTAGAGACTACCTGACAGGCTCTACAAGTTAACAAAAAACCCTCTATCGTCCGGTCAGCGATGACCGATGGTCAAGAAGAAGACAGTGCCAACCACCATCTTCAATTGTTTCAGGTTCTTATCCATGAAATGCAATAACTAGTACCTCCCATACCATAGGGATGTGGATCATGAGATCACTCATGGAATCAACTCAAAGATACAGCGGGCCTTATAGAGGTCTCCCACCAACAATCTCTGCCAACAGAATCTTGCGACAGTGAACCCCCAACATGATAGGGGTGTTACCTTCTATTGTTTGGCCCAGGTCCCTCAGACCTGGGTATGCAAGAAAAATAGCCAGGGAAAATATTTGGCCAACAAGGACCAGTTTATTACTTTTTCCCCTCCTAATAAGTCTATCAATCTAACTTGGAGGAAAACAATTAACATGAATATACACTCGTTAAATTTAATTCCGCCAGCTACCAGACTCGTCTGGTGGCACGTAACCAATCTTGTCACTCAAATATAGTGGATTACTTTGAGTAGGGACATAAATATTCTTAAAAACTATCATCAAGTCATAAGAATCATTTGGACACATTCAAGGAATCCCACCAATCAAATACAGTGGAAACTTGTAAGAAAGAACATACACATGCCTACAATCACCAATCCTTCCAGCAGTCTCGTTTGTTAGCATTGAAAGAAGTCCATAGACCATGATTGGTGGAAAAAAACTTGAAGGCACATACAACTTACAGTATCAGTCAATCCTACCAATAGTCTCGTTTGGTATCACCTAGATAAGTCAGTCATAAAGCTTCGATAAAAAACCTGGGGCATACTCAATTATCTTCCCCACACATGAGTACTGCTAGTATACAATGATATGAAAGGGAGTACAAGAGAAGGTACATACAACTAATCGAGATATGGAATAGAAATATATTTCCATTCTGGATTCTAAAGTCACCAAACACATTTTAGAAATTTTGAAAGGGAAGACACAAATTTTGTCCCATATTCTAGAAGTCTATTGGAATATCATAATAGAAAATTCAATAGTAACAAAGGTATGGACACATGATTCTATCCCAACACCTAGAATGACTCGTCATCATGCCATCTCAGAGTCGATACATAACTTTGTTCCAATCCAAGAGGGTTATGAGGCATACTCCCCCATATCATACAGACAACCAGATCAAGAACATACACCCTTTCCAATTGGAGATAATTGGCCTATTCTGATGACCACTCCAAGGAAGGCACATACACCTTCCCATGATAACCAATTCTCCTAGCAAGTGGCCCCAAATTTGTTTAAATGATCATCTATGAAGAATTCTCTCCAAGAACAATTGTAAAATCAAGAGTCGATCTATGATTTGGATCCTCTTAAAGCTAGAGTTCTTGAATCCCTCGGACATTTATCTATTTCAACTCAAGATCCAACCCTCCCATTACAAAATTATGGGAGTACTAGTAGTAATTTTGAAGTTCTCCACCAGACACATCATCATGAAGGAATGCTTCATGAAAATACATTCAATCTAAAGAACATATATCTGGATGAGATCCACAAAACCCTCCATGTATCCAGAAGACTAAGTAACAAGATGATTTATCCCTTACTGTAAATACCATGGTGGTCCTCCCCATGATGGGATTCACTACAAAAGTTCTCTCTGCAGTAGTGTTTCACATTGTCAATATGATTCTCTAATTGACAATGTAGTGATGATAAAGACCTCTTATCTCGAGGCACTTTCCAACATAAGTCTAGTCATGCCTGATGCCTTGTTACTAATAAGTGAAATAATTTTTTAACCAGAAGACATCCCATGGTGAAGGTCATTCTACGAACCTCCCTTGGGTCATTTTACTACTAATATGTCGGGGAAAAAACAACTGATCATATTGTTTGTGATAGAATAATTCAGAAGTGTCCACTCTGGTCGGACCAAGTGGAAAAACCACTAGAAAAAGATGAGGAAGATATGTTGAATATGAGAAAAAAACTGGCGAAGGGTGAAATACCAGTCATGTTCTATCATTTGGAAACCTCTCAATACAACATTCCATAATTGATGGCAGAAGATTTCATTCATGATATATGTCTCAAAATATAGAAGACTCTTTATCATCTGAAATCCAAAGAATTACCATATGATGAATATCAAAGTCATGTTAAGGTAATATAATGGTTACAATTCTAAATAGACTTGAAATCTCTATAGGTTTACTAACATCCAAAGGTTAAGAATCAGTAGGGATACCTTCAGTGTGCATGTCTCGATGCACTAAAGAGGTTATGCCAGTTAATTACTGACACCCCATTTGGTGTTCATATCAGAGGATGAGGTGCACATGGAGCATTGCATTTCACTATGCTCCAAAATAAATAAAGTTTTCCAAAAGTGGTCTCATGAAATTTTATTTCCCATGGCCAGCTACAATCAATAGATTTTTTTGTGTAATCAAAGATTTACTCAAGAATAGACCTCAACTAGCTCTCATCAAAGTTAGGCCCAAAGAAAGAAAGCTGTTGAGATACTTTTGCATCAAGAATCTAAGAACATTAAGCAGACCTCCTACTTAGAGGATGTCAATGATAAAATTGTGACAATTTCTAAAATAACACAATGGTCTTCTAAAATAGGTGATTTTTGTTGTTTTCAGATAATGCACTCAGCCAATGTTTGGACCAGAATTTGTAAAATTAGAAGTGAAGCTACGATAATATCAGCCATAGCAGTTTAGGATCCACCCCAACCTATAGAGCTAGGGGTTGTTTTAACTCAACATTTGAATTCAATAAAAAAGATTGAAGGTTTGAAGAATAAGAGAAAGAATAGCCCCAGCCTGTAGGGCTGTGGGATTTTTCACATCCACAATCCCCTCTTCAATGAAAGTTAGTTTTTCCTAATTAGGGAATAAACCAAAAAGTAAATTCACAAAAGAAATATCCAAGGATTTCCTTTAGGTTACTTTCCATCAAATAGTTCCAGAAATTTAGCATATAGAAGATCAAAGTCTCATGGAGGAAATAGAAGGAGACAATCTTACAAATATACCGATAGAATGTCATCAATGCATTATGCATTGGTGAAAGTCATTAATACCATTATAGAAGATCCTCTAGAAAATGAGTTCATTTAGAGGGTGTTAGAGGATGAATTTATTATTCATAATACGGTACACACTGATGAAAATAAAGGAGGTGTGCATACCCAAAATTAGAGGCTTACCTAGAATATAGGTATTACTTCAAGTGACCAACTCCCACCTCTTCAAAAGGTATCTAATAAGGGGAAAGGTAAAGGTCAGATCATGTCTCACTTTTCCACTGGAGAAGGTCAATCTATTTCGCTTGAAGAATGATTTTCCCAATAAGAGGAAGAGATGAAGGAGTTGAAAAGACTAAATGCAGAGTTACTTCAAAGTAGCATTTTTTTCAGACATGCTCTACAAGTAGATCCTCATATTGCACATCCTATAGGAACTTCTCAGAAAAGGGGGTTTATTGAAAATAAATATTCCGATAATGAATTACCTCTATTGGGTACACATCCAAGAAATGATAAAACAAATCCTTATAGGCCTATCCCTATGGGTTATCCAAGACAAATACCATCACCACCACCACTAGTGGTTTTTCTAGTCATCACGCCAGTTCAATCTTCATCTTTTGTACATTTAGAGGTCCCAGATCATCCAGATATTCCCCAAATACTTATGAATACAATTAATGAATTAACAACTTTATTAGAATTTATGAAAGAATTACATGTACTAGTACAAAAAAAAATGAAAGATTACCCTAAATTTGTAGATCTGATCCCTCCCCCACAATAATTTGTGAATACCACATTTACAATCTTTAAGGGTTCAAGAGATCTAGAGAAGCACTTAACACATTTTGTTTCTCGTTGTGATCCCATGATGGGGACTCATAAACAAAAATAAGTAGTAAATCTCAGATGCTTTGTGAAATCATTGCAGAGGCTAGCCTTTGTATTGTATACAAGTTTGTAGTATTGATCAATTACTGGATGGGAATACCTCCATCAAAAATTCTTTCTCTAATTCAGCTAAAAAATTCATAAGACAACAATTTTTGATCTTAAAAATTAAAAAAAAGGGAGAATGAAAGAGTTTTAGATTTCATTTATCAATGTAAAGTATTAACATATTATTTAAATCTACCAATCCCTCAAGAAGAGTTGTTTCCAATTTGTGTGGAAAATCTGTGTGATGAGTTACACACACCTCTAATCCATGTGAAATACACAGGAGGTTTTGGAGACCTTTCTTCAACCACCCAATAAGTGTAGGATTCCATTGTGGAAACCAAAGATAAATCTCATGTAATCCCATAAAATATGGGAAGGAGAATAAGGAAAGTAGAGGATACTATAGTCACACTAAAACAAGAACCTCTACCTACTTCTACTTCAAAACCTTTATTATACTGAAGGGCTCCACCTCCGGAGTATCAGCAGCAAAGACCGCCTTGTAAAGATAATAAAAAAGATCAAAGGTGAAGATAATTTAGGAATTACATAAAAAAATCTATTATTTTCAGAATGAATAGGTTCCTAGTTACTTCATTTTAGCTTTAGAAAAAAAATTTAGTTTGGTTTCTAGGGCCAAAGAAACTGAACAAATAAGGAGATGAAGATCTCCCAAATTATTGCCCCTTTCATCAAATACTGAGGCATTCCATTTAGTAGTGTTTTTTAAAATAACTCTTGAAAAAAATGGTAGACTCTAGACAAGTGAAACTAAAAAGTTCATAAATCCAAGTAGAATGTGTTACTACTACTGATCTAGAGGTAGAAGGTAGATGGAAGGAAGTAAAAAGTAAAAATGCATAGAAATATGATGATTGGACGGTCAAGAAAATGATCAACCAAACTCATGTCATTATACGAACACAGTTTAAACAACCAACTATGCCTCCTGCCACTTCTGCTATAGAAAATCCATGTTCATCAAAAGATTAGTCCCCCAAAGGTCAATACTCAAAGAAGCAACATGATCAGAAAGATAAATAGTAGTCAGAAGAATATTAACTCATGTAAAGTCCAAATTTTTCCTTGACTTTAGAAAATTTCATGCCATATGTCTCAAAATCACGAGCACAACCCCACCAAATGGCATAAAAAACCGACTCATCAAGTAGAATCTTCATTAAATGAGGAATTGATCTTCAGTTTCATTAATGTTATACACTTAACGAACCCCTATGAAAATAGTGATTCTGGTTATGATAAACCTAAATTCCCTAAACTAGATTGGGGAACTAGGGGAAGAAGTCAAGGTTGAGGATACATGGAAAGACGTGGATATGATAGAAACCACTATTTTAACTATACCACTACTCAAACCATTTATACGGAAGAAACTCGTGGGAGATCCCTTCTTCGAGTTTATCAAGAACAAATAAATTCTCCCACACATGATAGAATCAACCCTGATATAATCATATTAGAAGACCTATTAGAGGTTATACCACCACTGTTTCAGCAAATATATACACCTAGTCAGTCTAATCTACCAAAAGAAAAAGTATTTCTAGCTTCTTCTCCAACACATGGTATATCTACATGAGGAGCATCAACTTCCAAGGAGCCTACAAAACTGCATCTACATGATGTAAAATGAAGACCTTTGGACCAAAATAATGATATTTTGAAACAACTATCCCAAGTACCAACTGATTTTTCAGTCATGGATG
This sequence comes from Viscum album, assembly GCA_963277665.1. Taxonomy (NCBI): domain Eukaryota; kingdom Viridiplantae; phylum Streptophyta; class Magnoliopsida; order Santalales; family Viscaceae; genus Viscum; species Viscum album. Next base: position 1,992,408,907 of record OY728131.1, on the reverse strand, counting down.
CTTTGAATCTATCAAAATATCTTCGAGAAGCACTTATTGAGGCTTTGTCAAGTCCTCAAGATTTTGAAACCAAGGTTGATACTGCTGAGGTTTACTGTATAGAGAGTGATCCTGTAGAATGTCATGCAGTTATATCTTTCACAGATGAAGATGAGGATGATTTTGCACATGGACACATCAGGTCCTTGAATCTACTTGGTAGGGTTAATGAAACAGACATCCGATGAGACTTAATTGATAATGGATTAGGATTCAAACTCATTCCCATCCTTAAACTTCATCGATTGGGTCTCACTGAATTTTAATTATCTCCTTCCACTTTGATTTTTCAAGGTTATGACAAGAATGAACAAGAACCTCTATGTGAGATTACACTTAGAACTCAGTTTGGGGATCTTGTATCTAATTCAAATTTCATGGTTTTCCGACAGGACACAACATTCAACATTTTTCTTATAAGGTCTTGGATATATCAATATGTGACTATTCCTTATTCATACCACTAATGTATCAAGTATTGATTCAATAGTAATATTGGGAAATATTATGGTAACAAGGTTCCATTCAAAATGTGTGAATATTAGTATATTGAGGCATAATTCTATCACAGAAAGGGAACAAGGTCCATGGAAAAAGATGAAACAAGAATCAATGCTCCGAATGGTTTGGAAAAGATTCTAGATAACCCATTAAAACATCCGAATATAGATTATGTTTTTCTTATCAATCAAATTGGAAGGAGAGACCAAAATATAAGCACTCTTCCAGTGAATTCCATAATGTCAATTGTGACAATAGAGCCTGATGACATGGGAGAAAGTTTTGATCTACTAAGAAGTGGTGAAAGCATAACCAAATATTTCTTTATTTCATCCAATGAACTTCAACAAGTATTTTCTTCATCATTCAGGATAGAAGAAGTTCTTGAATTAGTAAATTAAGACAAAGATGTTGATCCCCAACCCATCATTCCCTCTTTAATACTTCAATAAGACCCTTCATCGTTAGTAGGGAAAAAAATGGTTGCCTCTTCTTTAGGGTGTCCAAATACTGACTTCTCCCTTAGCACTAAAAGTTTTTCTTCATCACCTACTCTTAAAATAAAAATATAAGAAGTGAAAAATGAGGAAGAAGAAGAATAATATCTTAAGGATTACCCTCTAACATTTGAGGAAGTCATCTCCACCACTGTGGATGAGCTCATAGAAATAAATGTAGGTACAAAAGAAGATTCACGCCCTACTCTAATTAGTGCAGCCTTGACTTCTGAATATCAAGAGATGTATACTTCATTTATAAAGAAACATAAAGATGTATTTTCTTAGAACTATATAGAAATTCCATGCCTTAATCCTGACATGGCTACTCATAATTTGGGTGTTCCAGAAGATCATCGAGGATTTAAACAGGGAGTAAGAAGAACGCACCCAACTCACGCCTCTAAAATTGAAGTTGAAGCTGACAAGATTATCAAAGTTAAATTTTTAAAGGAGGTGAAATATCCCAAATGGATAGCTAACATTATCCTAGTGAAAAAGAAGAATGGTAAAATCAGATTTTTCATTGATTTCAGAGATCTTAACCACATTATACCAAGGATGAATTTTCAGTTCCAATCACATAACTTTTGATTGATGAAACACCTGGCTACGAAGCTCTCTAATTCTTGGATGGATATGCTGAGTATAAAAATATTTGAATGGAATCAGAATATGAGGAGTCTATAGCCTTCATATCTTCTCAAGGCATATTTTTCTATCGGGTAATTCCCTTTGTCTTAAAGAATGCTGGTGAAACATATCAATGTGTCATGCACCATATCTTCAAACCCTTCTTGGGAAAATTTGTCCAACGTTATGTTGATGATTTATTAGTCAAATAAATACAATGTTGTGATCACTTGGATGATCTAGAGACCGTATTCAATAAAATTCAGCAATAGAATCTAAAGATGAACCCCTTAAAATGTCGATTCGGGGTTACCTCAGAAAAATTCCTCGGCTTCATTGTATTCCACCGTGGCATCAAATTTGATCCTAAGAAGAAAAAATCTATCCTTGTCATGAAACCTCCTTGAAATTTTTATGAATTAAGTGGACTTCAAGGAAACTTGGCATATATTCGGCGCTTTATTGCTAATTTGGAAGGAAAGTGTTTACCCTTCACCAGATTAATGAAGAAGTGAGTTACGTATCAAAGGACTGAAGAATTCCAATAGGCATTTGATAACCTCAAGAAATATCTCTTGAGTCCACTGGTATTAATGCCAACCATTTAAGGAAAGCCACTTATTCCCTATGTGATATCTTTAGAGAGATCCTTGGGTGACTTACTTGCACAAAAGAATGATGCTGGGAATGAAAATAGCCTTTACTATCTTAGAAGAACAATGCTTGAAACTGAGAATTGATATTAAAATATCAAGAAGTGCTACCTGAAATTAATCTTTTTAGTTCATAAGCTGAGTCGCTACCTGTAACATCATGAGGTCCACTTGGTATCTCACAATAACCCGCTGAAATTTGAATACTGAACTTTTTGATGAATAAATCTTCTCTATTCAAGATAATCCCTAAATGCGTGAAATGTACTTTGATGGTTCTTCCAAAAGTACAATGGGGAAGAGAATGGAAAACCCTAAACTCAACAAAGTTGGGTTCAGAATTTTGATTATCTCCCTAGAAAAGGTAATGTTTCTCTATTCCTTTCTAATATTAGAAGGTGGTACCAATAATGAGACTGAATATCAAGATCTCATTGCAGGCCTGGAATTGGTTCTCCAGGTACAAGTGAACCAACTGAAAGTGAAAGGGGATTTAGAATTGGTAATAAAATAGATAAATGGGGATTATGATATCAGAAAAAGAAGATTTAATCCCTTTTTGTGATTATGTTAGAGGGTTAATGACTAAATTTACCTTAGATCCAATATTATCTTATATCCCATGATCATAAAATTCCCAAGATGAGGCACTGGATAATAGATCCACAACCCTGGAACATCCAAATCAGAATGAGACTATCATCGGTATTTCCCATCTTCATGTGGTTTCACCTTTTGTTCAAACTATAATGGAAGAAATTAATGAAATCAACACTATTTTTGATCCTTATGGTCATACTATGGGATGGATGACACCTATCATGGAATACCTTCAAAATGGAGTACTTCCACCAGATAGAGCTGAAAAAGAATAGATCTAGTGATGAGTTTCTAATTTTACTCTTTATGACAGGCCAGATCACCAGAAGATCCTGTATAAAAGAGGCGTTGATGGAATCCTCTTCATGTGTATTAATGGTGAAGAAACTTCAGCTATCATGAAAGAAGTACATGTTGGATCTTGTAGTGTTCACCAGTATGGGCATTGGATTTCTAATAAAATATTAAGTCTTGGATACTTATTGCCTTCAATGAAATAGGATTGCATAGATTTTACCAGGAAGTGTCATCCCTACCAAGTGCATGCCAAATTAATTCATCAACCCCCAGAGTTTCTATATACAGATAAATACTCCATGACATTTGCTACATGGGGGATGGATGTAGTAGGACCCTATCCTGCAACTACAACTAAGAAATTTAAGTATATTCTTACTGCTACTGATTTTTTTCAAAACGGGATGAGGCAATACTTCTAAAATAATTCAGATCCAAAATAATTGTTAGCTTTGTCAAAGCTAATATCATTTCTTTATTTGGTGTCCCTCATACCATATTGACAAACAACAAAACCAATTTCTATTTTTTTAAGGTAAATAATTCATATCAAGAGCATAATATAAAATCCAACCATTCTTCTAGCTATCATGTAGCAGCCAATGGATAGTTAGATGCTTTAAATAATACCCTATCAAATATACTCCATAAAATGGTGGATAAAGATAAGAAATCATGGAATGATAAACTTTTTCATGCTTTATGGGATTATCAGACTATTACACATACTTCCACTTGAGAAACTCCATAATCATTGGTGTACAAAATAGTAGTTTTGCCTTTTGAAATTCAATGTCCTTCACTCCGAGTAGCAATCTGTGAGAATTTATCTTCAGATGAAAAATATCAAAAGTGATTTGATAAATTGGAAGGATTATATGAAAAGGGATTGAATACCTTTAATCATTTGGAAGTATATCAGAACATAATAGCATGATATTTTAACTAGAAACATCACCTCCACTCATTTCTTTAAGAAGAATTGGTATTAGTTCTCAAGACTCCAATGATACCAGGAAAGAAGCCTCCAAAACTTAAGCCAAAGTGGGAAGGACTTTACTCTGTACATAAGGTCTACTCTAATGGAAATTATTCCCTAATATCAGTGGATGGAGAAAATATTACAACTCCAATAATGAAAGATTATTAAATAAGTACTCTGTGTAATCACACAGAATATTTTCCTCACTACATGACTTGAAACTGCACAGCATAAATGTCCTAACTGGAATACATTAAACTTCATAACAACCATATGCATCCATGTTGTATGACATTAAAATGTGTAGCATTTTTTTCCTTGTCGCATGATATTAAACCGCATGACATCATTTGTCCTCACTATATGAGTTGAAAATGCATAGTATAAATATCCTAGTTGAAAGACATCAAACTGCATAATAATCCTATGCATCCATGATTCATGATATTAAAATTTGTAGCATCTTTGTCCTTATCACATGATGTTAAACTACATGACATCATTTTCCCTCGTTGCATGAATTGAAACTACACAACATAAATGTCTTAGTTACAAGATATCAAACTGAATAATACCCATATTCATCCACGCTGCATGATGTTAAAATGTGCAATATCTTTGTACTTGTTTCATGACATTAAACTTCATGTCATCATTTTCCCTCATTACGTGACATTAAACTGTACGGTTAATATATTATTCACTTGATGTTAAGAAATACCACAAGATACCATATATTAGTATTCTTTATGGTTCTTTAGAAAAAATGAGTAGCTTCCTTATGAAACCATTAACCACATCAATGCTACTCCTTAGTGGAATATGAGTTCCATTTATACCTATGTTTAAATTAGATCTACATAGAGACCTCATTTCAAGAACTACGTGTGGCTTGATTCTCATTCAAATGGGATATGTAGAGACACCTATATCTCTAATCTTGGGCCCAGACAAAACCATAAAGAAATTTAATTACATTTCTCTTCCTATATATGAACCAAATATATATAGATTACTCTTAAAAGATATATTGTTTGACCTTCATACCATCTTGTGTCTTAAGTTTAACCATTATTCCAGAATGTGATAGAAACCCTCATCTCTCACATCAAACTCAATTGGTGTGGGGAAATATTTTCCTAAGAAGTATATTTGGATTGATTTTAATTTCAATGGGATACATAGTGATGCCTAAATATTTAATCTTGGGACCAACCACAACAAAAAACCCTCTTCCCCATGTCAAAATGTGATTGATATAGGAAAAAACCTCAAGAACTTTGTGTGTCTTGATTATTTCTTCAGAATGATTTTTAGTGACACCTAGGTTCAATTCTCTAGTCCAGCAACAATATTAATTTTCATTTCATAATCAATTCATGTCCTCACTACATGACTCCAAACTTCATAGCATAATATCCTTGCTTCACGACATTAAACTGCAAAGTATCCAAATAACTATATATGGAATGATTCTCATCCCATTGAGATATATAGTGAAAAATAGGACTTATCTCCCAGTACAAGACACATGATAAATTTTTATCTCTCTTCCACATATAATTAACAATTTATGCGGGAGTCTTCATTTTGGGTCCTCTCCTTAGATATCCCACCAAGGAAACAAGAAATGTTTTCATTTTACATATGAGTCAGATCTATGTAAGGGAATCCAAAATCATGGCCTATATTTATTCAAATATTTCTCCTATGTATTGAGCATTACCCCATTTCATATTTCACACTCTTAATATTGAATACTTTCAGATCTTCATAATCTTTCTTATGGTTTTTGGTGGCAGAATTTCTGATACCTGAGAGATCTTTTTCTTGACTATGTAGTACGTGCTCCTAGGTGTCCTTGCATAAGTCGCTTACATAATAGGCATACCAGTAAAAAGATACCACTATTTTCACTACTAGAAACAGAGTTTTTCCCAATGGTTTTATACAAATGGTTTAAAGAATCTGTTGGTATATTGTAAAAAAGGCATCATTTTCCAATGGTTTGTTCAAACTGTTGGGAATGTGTTATTATAATTAACATTTCCCAATAGTTTGATTAAACTGTTATAAAATCTATAATTTATCTAATATATACCAATAGATAATTAAAACTGTTGGTAAAGAAAATCTTTCCCAATGGTTTTTAAAAACCTTTGGGAATGTTTTCCCCTAAATACACTACAGCCCAGCTCCAACTCTACCCGATTACAGACCCCAATCCAATGCTCCTCTAGAAGTTCTCTCTTTACCCTAGGCCGCAAAACTCCATTCACCCATATATCCATCTTCAATCAAGAAATTTTTTATTTCTAAACTTCAAATTAGTATGTGTTAACTTAGTTTTAATTTTCTGCATCTATTTGTTTTTCTATTTTCTGTTTTGATTTGGGCTAAATCAGAGTTCCTATGGTCTATTGCATACCGATCACTTTGATTTGTTTAATATTTTTTGTTCTAAAATTAAAAGATGGTAAAGGTTTTGTTTAGTCATATGGTCTCAAGGTGGGTAATGGATATAAGGATGGTCCATGTGAAGGGATTGGGGATGGTTGGGGTAGTGGTGTAGGTGGTTTTCCATTTTTTTAGTGGGGTGATATGGTAGTTTCTATGAACTTTAGTTTAGTTGAAAATTCGATTTGGATTTTGTATTTATAATTTTTGTTCAACTAATAATGGGAAGGGTATTGATATTGAGGATGAATTGGTTTTTGGTTGGGTGATATATTTGAATTGTGATGTTGGTTGGATTGGGTATAGGTAAATTTTAAGGTATTATAGGGGTATTGCCACCCCTGAACACCCCCACCCCACCCGCCTTGACACCCCACCCCCTAGACGCCCCCACCCCCCTGGGACACCCCCTGGGAACCCCCCATTAGAAAACCTCCACCCCCTACACCCCCTTGGACACCCCACCCCCTTGGACAGCCCCCTCCCCCCACACCCTAAACATCCCCACCCCATGGGCACCCCCAACCCACCCCCTATGGACACACTCACCCCCCATGGACACCCCCACCACCTAAACACCCCCTGGACACCCCCACCCCCTAGGACAACCCCCCCACCCCCTAGACACCCTTCCCCCCTAGACACCCCACCCCCTAGACACCCTCCACCTCCTTGGACAACCCTCGACCCCCTTAGACAACCCCCTGGACACCACCACACCTCTTAGACACCACCACACCCCCTAAGTGCTTGGACCAGTTTTTAATTGGAATTAACAATGTAGGTGATTTACCCTTTCCCTAATGACATTTTATAAGTGATCCATAGAGCCTTATAAATTTAATTTTTCATGTTTTAATAAATTGAATTTTTCATGTTTTGATAAATTGAATTTGTCACATTTTGATAAATTGAATGGGTTGTTTGGAATGAAATAGAGAATTCATGATGGTTTTAATTTCTTAATAAATAAAATGGTTTTATATAAAATTACCCTAAGGGGGGATGCAGGGGGGTAGGGGGTTGTCCAGCTGTGTGGGGATGTTCTGGTGTGGGGGGCTGTCCAGGTGGGGGGTGGGGGGGGGGGGGGGTTGTCCAAGAGGGTAGGGGGTGGGGGTGGGCTGTCCAGGTGGGGGAGGGGGTGGGCTGTCTAGGGGGTGGGGGTGGGCTGTCTAGGTAGGGAGGAGGGTGTGGGCTATTCGGGGGGGGGGGGATGTCCAGGTGGGGGGGGGGGGGCTGTAGGGGAGTGAGGGTGTGGGTTGTTCAGGGAGGGGGTGGTGGGTGGGCTATCCAGGTGGGTGAGGGGGGTATGGGCTATCCTAGGAGGGGGGGGGGGTGGCTGTTCAGGTGGGGGTGGGGGGGGGGGGGGTTGTCCAGTTGGGGGGTGGGGGTGGTCTGTCCAGGGGGGCTATAGGGGGTAGGCGGGATGCAGGGGAGGGGGTGTGGGATATCTAGGGAGGGGCTGGGCTATCCTGGGGGGTGGTGGGTGGGTTATCCAGGTGGGGCATGGGGGGGGGGTTGGGATTTCAGGGGGGTATCCTAGGGGGTGGGGGTTGGCTGTCCAGGTGGGGGAGGGGGTGTGGGTTGTCCAGGGAGGAGGGGGTGGGATGTCCAAGTGGGGTGGGGGGATATCTAGGTGGGGTGGGGGGGCTATCCAGGTGGGGGGATGTAGGGGTGGGGGGTGGGGGGGGGGGGGTGGGGGGTGGGTTGTCCAGGGAGGGGGGGGGGTTGTTCAATATGATACTCTACAAAAAAATAGGAATCACATTTAAACAATGTAAAATTGTTTTCATAAGTTTAGAATTTTCTTGAAGTTCCATACCAATACTCACTCTTACCCTTCCAGGAATAAGTGATCTATGCTACTGATGAACTATATATATTGGCATCATTTGCGAAACAAATTTTTTATGTCAAAGACCATCTTTGACCTGAATTTGGTGTCAATATTGAAGTAATTACAAGAAATATTTTTTATGATGGTGATGATGGAATTTACACTATCCCTACTACCATTGGAAATGATCCATTTATTACTTTTGATGACTCATATAGCTCAATTTTCAGAGTTGACTGTGAACCTAAAGTTGTGGTCGGAAATATATAGAATTATCCATCCATGTTCTCAATTCTTTTGGTTTCACTCGACTTGGGTTGTTAAAGTTAGTACTATTAAAATTGATTTATTATTTATTACAAATATGTTATTTCCAACATGATTGTTATGTGATTTTTCAATGTTTATTGGTTTCAATTTTATTTGAATTGCATTATCTAATTTGGAATTGAACTATATTCAACCCAACGAAACCAAAATTTCAAACTTGGTGAAAATTTAAATGCTTTATTGAACATGTATAAAATTAGTATAACTCTAAGACCACCCTTTAACATTTCACCATATAATTAACATGATGATTTTTCTTGTTTTTCAAAACATGTATAGAAACCTGCATCATCTACTTGGGCTAAAGAAATTAAAATTTTCCTTAATTTTAAAAGTGTTTTACCCCTTATGAATCTGGTAGATATGTTATCCTTGATCATATGTTTATATCATCATTTCCAACTATCTTAAGGGTTTAATCATTCCTAATATATATACTGATGGAACTTAGTAAATAACCATCCTACTCAAAATTATATTTTTATTACATCTTCTATGATTTATTGAATTCATTATATATCCATTCAATATCACCTAAAACAATTGATAGTTAAATTATCCATGAATCCCCCTATTCCCTATCATATATTTTGTTTTTTGGGTTACACATTAGTTATCCTTTTCTAATTAATATCATATTTATTTTCAAATGTAGGAAATGCAACCAATTTAAGAGAGACGATGAAAAAAGATGATAAACAACAATCGTCGCATGGATGAGATAGGAATTCCAAAACTATTGTCTGTAGTGAGTATTTATTTCAAATATTTATATTTAAATAATTTATAATGTCATATGATTAATTTTTTTAAACATTTTTGCAGGATCCACCTCTTCGGTGATAATTATTTGATGAGCAGCATATTAGTGGTCTCAGTACTCAGGGTGTTCATACGGGGGGGGGGGGGGGGGGGGGGGGGGGGGGGGTGGTACGAGAGCTAGTTGATCTAGTCAGCGTAACCTATTAGACCTTAACCCTCCCACTGACATACCATCTATCCCACATTCTGATCCCGATGTGTTGTTATGGACACAGAGGATATTTAGGACTCCCATGTTTTCACCACCTTTTACATCTGATCCTCCTCACCCATCTTTACCATATAAGATGATGATTCCCACTCCTTATCCAGAATTCAGACAACCATCCGTGTCAGCTTCTTTTACTTCTGCATACTTCTCTCTCTAATATTTTATATTCCATCTTCTTTGACTCCTACTCCACCAGAGTTTGTCCCTACAGAGCATACATTGGGAACCATTCCACCTTTACAGGGTGTTCCTTTAGTTTCTGTGGATCCAGTGGCGCTCATTGATCAGACTACCACCGATATATTTATACAACTGTAACAAATTTTTATACCATTATTTATTTTCATTATAACAAGTATTGATAAAATATTTGTTTTTCTTTCATAACAGATACATCTACTGATAGAAGGCAGGGGCGGGGGCATGCATGCATGCATGCGGTGTGGAACCGCCGCACGTAGTTGATGGTGGATTGCAATGAAGACAATGAAATGAATGAAAAAAATAGGACAGCAATGTCAGAGTTTTTTGGAAACGCTTTCCAAATACTCTGACATCATTCTTGTTAGCCCGCTCTTATGGAGAAAGTTACCAAATGAAGTCAAGGATAATTCTTGGGAAGAGATATGGGTAAAAAAATATGTTGTATTTAATGATTTTTTTATTTATATTAATTAATATTTTGGTGTCATCTTCGGTTAAATTTCTCTGATGGTGAGGGTGCACAACCAGCATGTCTAAAGGATTTAGGTGAGCTTTATAGATCCTAGAAGCACAAGTTGTATATTGGATGGCATGATAGAGTTGGCACAGAGTTAAAGGCAGTCTCTGTAGTTGATGATTGTCCGTTAGAACATCATCGACAGATGATTACTCATTGGACAACTACCCAGTTTAAGTTATTAATCACATTTTAGGTATTTAAATGAAAATTTTCATGTTTTTTGTTAATACTATATTTTTTATTATTGAATTTTATTTAGGAATCATCTAGAAGAAATAAAATAACATTGATGCTAAAAAATACCTCCACACATTGGGACGTACTACGATGCTAGATCATGAGAGGAAGATGGTATGATAGTTTTTTATATAATATTAGTTATGAAATTAATTATTGGTAACCTATTTTTAATTATGTTTTTCTATATTCAATATCATTGTAGAGGCAAACATTGAATATTGAAGGATGTGTGCCTGGAACAAAACTGTTTTTCTCGAGTAGAAGGAAGAAAGATGGATGTGTGGTTAATGAACCAACTTAGCAGCAGATTGTAAGTTTTACTTTTTTGATTTTAAATTTTAATATCTATTTTGTAACTTAATAATATATTTACATTTGTAAAAGTTTTCTTTAGAGGCCCTTGATGCCCAGAAGCATGAAAATTTTGGCCCAAATGATCATTTACATCAGGTGTTGGGAGATGAGCACCCTAGCAGAGTATGCTGCCGACCTGAGAAGTCTATAGTACCAACAAGGTATTGGCCCTGATCAGGTATGAGTTTTAGTGACACTAAGTTCCAAAAGGTTAAGGCATAAACATAACATGCTGAAAAAAGGGCCACAGAGATGGAAGAACAGTCTACTAGGGCAAACACTCCATTTATGAAACTGATAGAAGTTTTACGTCCAAAACTTCCACCAGATGCTAGAAAATCTTGTGATGGATATATTCCATTGATGCATTCTATATATAGTGAACCAGGTGGTAGTTCTAGTGGTGGTCAAGAATATTTTGAGGAGGAGGGTGAGGCGAAGGAGGAGGAGGGTGAGGAGGAATCCGAGGCGGAGGAGGTGGGCGAGGAGGAGGCCGAGGCGGAGTATGAGGGCGAGGAGGAGGGCATTGAGGAGGGCAGGGATGATGATGGGGATGAAGATGAGGATGAGGGTGAGGCTAATGATGACTGTGATGATAGTGATGGTGATGAGGGACAGATTGATCTATTACATTTTTTACTAATATTACTGAAATTTGATGTTTGATGATTTGTTGAGCCTGAATGTATGTATGATTAGGTAGGTCACATTATCTTTATTTATTTACCTATAAATAATAAAACATGACTTGATGATTTGTTTTGACTGATCCACCCCTCCCCTGGACACCCCCACCCCACCCCCTAGACACCCCACCCCCATGGATAGCCCCCACACCCCCTGGACAACCCCCAACCCCATCTGAACACCCCCACCCCTGGACACCCCCTTCCCCATTGTATAGACCCCACCCCACTAGACCACCCCCACCCCCCTGAACCCCACCCCCCCGGACAACCCCCCTACCACCCCCAGACACCCCCTACCCCTGGACACCCCTAACCCCCTAGACACCCCCACCCCCATGGAAATCCCCCACCACCCTAGACAGCCCCCACCCCCCGAACACCCCCTTCCCCCTTGGACACCCCCAACACCCTGGACATACCCCGCCCCTTTGGACACCACCCCACCCCCTGAACACCCACCCCCATAGACAGCCCCACCCCCCAGACACCCCTACCCCCTTGGACAGCCCCCAACCCCATGGACAACCCCTCCATCCCCTCTCAACACCACCCCACACCCTGGACACCCCACCCCCTGGACACCCCACCCCCATGGACAACCCCCCCACGCCCTAGACAACACCCCCCAGATACCCCCTTCCCCCTTGGACAACCCCAACCCCTTGGACAACCCCCACCCCCTAGACACCACCCACCCCCTGGACACCCCCTACCCCCTTCGACAGCCCCACACCCCCATGGACAGCTCGCCCAACCCACCTGGACACCCCCACCCCCTGGACACCTTGACCCCCTGGACACCCCGACCCCCTAGACAACCCCACAACCCCTTGGACAGTCCCCACCCCCTAGACACCCTCCAACCCTAGACCCCCACCCCCAGGACACCCCCACCCCCTAGATAGCCCCCACCCCCTAGATAGCCCCCACCCTTCGGACACCCCTACTCCCTTGGACAGTCCCCCAACCCTCGGGACAACCCCTCCATCCCCCTGGGCACCACCCCACCCCCTGGACACCCCCACCCCCTAGACACCCCCACCCCCTGAACACCCCCACCCCGGGACAGCCCCCACCCCTAGAAAACCCCCCTCCCCAGACACCCCTATCCCCTTGGACAACCCCCAACCCCCTGGACAACCCCTCCCTCTCCCCTGGGCACCACCCCACCCCCTGGACACCACCCCACCACCCCTAGACACACCCACCCCCATGGACATCCCCCCAACCCCCCTAAATAGCCCCCACCCCCCAGACACCCCACCCCCTTGGACACCCCCAACGCCTGAGATAGCCCCCACCCCTAGACAACAACCCACCCCTGGAACCCCCCAGACACCCCCACACCCCTGGACACCCCCACCCCCTAGACAACCACCACCCCCCAAACACCCCTACCCTCTTGGATATCCCCCCAACCCCCTAGATAGCCCCTCCACCCCCTGGACACCACCCCATCCCCTGGACACCCCCTGACACACCCACACCTTAGACACTACCCCACCCCCTGGACACCCCCACCCCATGAAAAACCCCCCACCCTGGGCATCCCCCACCCCCTAGATACCCCCATCCCCCCGGACAGCCCCCACCCCAGATAGCCCCCTCCGCCTGGACACCCCCATCCCCCTAGACACCCACCCCCTGGACACCACTACCCCCTTGGATATCCCCCTACCCCTTGTACATCCCCCTCAAACCCCTTGACATCCCCCACCCACCCCCATGGACACCTCCACCCCCTGGACAACCCCACCCCCAGAACACCCCCACCCCCTTGGACAACCCCCAACACCCTCGATAGCCCCCCACCCCCATGTAACATTACCCCTTACTACAACATGGCATACCACATTATCCAAAAATTCAAATCTCATCTTAATTAACCCATGCATATGAACAAAAATTCCATATTCAAAACCTAAAAAAATATTTTCTTATATAAGGGTTAATACATTATGAATTCTGAATTCAATTCTGTATGTGTTATAGAGAATTCAATATTGTATGTATTCAATTTAGAATTCTATATTGCATAGGATGATTGGCTTCTAAATTCTGAATTGAATTCTGTATGTGTTAATTGTAAATTAACTTATGAATTATGAATTATGAATTTTTGTGTGTGTAATTAAATACAAAATTGGAGGTATTGAGAATTATGTGTTGTATGAATTATGTATGAATTCATATGGAATTATATATTTATTATGTAGGTATTGAGAATTCTATATGAATTCTACATAGGGGGAGGCAGACTTTCTGGTGGAAGTGTTGTAGGTGCACAAGGGGGAGGCAGGCTTGCTGTAGGAGTATAAAGCCTATGCCAACTATTTTAAACTGTTGGCATATGTGTCTAAACAGAACATATACCAATAGTTTCATGTAAACCATTGGAATATGTGTTTAAATAGAACATATACCATCAGTTTCATGTAAAACGTTGGCAAAAGTATATACCAACGGTTTACAAACCGTTGGTATATAACATTTTACTTCACTTTTACCAACGGTTTGTGGGGAACCATTGGTAAAATTCTATACCAAAAGTTTGAAAACCATTGGTATAGACATGATGTTTGACATTTCCAATGGTTTTAAACTATTGGTAAAGATTTATATTAACGGTTACATGAATACTTTTCTATATAATCCATTTTATTTCCACATCCCAACAGTTCTCATAGAACTGTTAGGATACATCTATCCCCACGGCTCCATAACCAAAGGTTTGGACAACCGTTGGTATACTTTTTACCAATTTTTATCTAACCTTTACCAATGGTTTGAAACTTTTTGTAAAGGATAAGTTTCTATTAGTGTTTTTATGCATCATATTCCCCAGTTGGCCCTGCATAATACAACCCCATAATAAGTTTTGTCAAATAATAACATCTTCTTTCCTGGTAAAAGTATCTTCTATCCCCTTCAAACATTGATTAAAATATACAATAATCTATGTCTTAAAGCGGTCATCCATGCATATTTATCCCATTACCTTTCTCTCAATATGAAATCCTCTAGGATTATGGTTTACACATTTTACTTCTCTATATGTTCAAAGCATTTTGAAATAACATTGTATCATTTGACCACATATCATCCATTGCTTCTATAATATTCTGGTCCAAGTGGCATGACCTAAAACTATAGACACCATACATCCTACGTTTAGGTTAGACCTTTGTATAGAATCAATTCCTCCTTTTATTTGAAAATAATGATTGGAAATACTCTTTCTAAATTCAGGGATCCTTTTTCATAAACCATACTCTATGCTTTGGAAAACCTAAATCTCCATAAAATTTCTTTGTATTTTATCAATATAATGTTTGATACCCATGATCTCTTTTTATTGACTATGAAATATGTGCCCCTACGAATCCTTGCATAAGTTACCTATATAACAAGACTATCAGTCAAAATATGACACTTTTTGGCTATTCAGCATATTCCCTAGTTATCCCTGCATATTATAAACCCTATAATAGTTTTTTCAAATAATGTTAACTTTGTTCTTGGAAAATACTTCCTCTAATTCCTATAGCCTTTTTCCCATACCATTCTCTAAATCCAAAAATTCCCAAATCACAGTTTATAATTATTTCTTTATATACCTGAACATGGTGGTATATTTCCAGAAAAATTATCAAGAAATTGGAGACTCATAAACCATTGGTCAAAGCTAAAGAACTTAAAATTAATTCCCTATAATGTCCTTGCAGTATGACTTGAGACTACACAAAATAATGTCCATGCAGTATGACTTGAAACTACATAATATAATTTTCTTGAAGCGTGACGTGAAACTGTACAACATAATGTCCTTGCAACATGACTTGAAACCACACAAAATAATGTCCAAGAAACATGAATTTAAACTGAACAACATAATTCCCTTGCAACATGACTTTAAACTGCACAACACAATATAAAAAATATCATTTTTTAATAATTTTCATCATTCTTCATATTTACATCAAATTCATGTAAGAATTATTTTTACCATTCATAGCCTATGTTGGCACATATGACCCCTTTATTCTTAGGTATCTTTCCTTAGATAATCCATTCAATATGTCCTTGAGACATCCAAATACTAAATCCTTTTTTCTATCATCAATAGAATGTCAAAATTATTAAGACCTCCTTTACCTAACTATGTAATATGTTCCCCCATTAGACTTGCATAAAATTCACCTACATAACAAGCCTATTAGTCAAAAGATGCCATTGTTTGGCAATTCTGCATATGCCCCAGTTGTCCCTATATAATACAACCCTCGTAACATGTTTTCTCAAATAATGGTAACTTCATTCTTCAAAAAGACCTCTTCTATTTCTATACTTCAAATTTTATATTTGGTGAACATAAAAAAAATCATGACTCAGGATTCCCCATGAAAGTATCTTAAAAATATCTGGACCTTCCCAACCATCAAAGACTTGTTTGGGCTTTAATCTAAAAATTAATTGTCAAAGCTATTCGACCTAAAAAATTATCCTTATTAGTATAAAATGCATGAAATTAAACTAACAATAGAATGAGACATAGTACACACCAGTTTGAAAAAATTCAAAGGGTAACCTAGAAAAAAATTAAGTCTCAGCTCGCTAGACCTACAATTTGAATGGTTTATCCAATAATGAGAAAAAGAAAGTCAAAAGATACAAATTTTGTGGGGTTTGTCTATATAAACCTAGTAAAAACATCAAACTATGCTCCCTAGGCCCATTGGTTTATGTAAAAAAATTTGAGCACCCCCATTCCTAATATTGTAATTATGATTATCTAGCATAAAGGTTTGATGTTTAAAAAAATATCACCTTTGATATTTCTATTACAGAAAGAAAGAAATAATGAAGACATATATGATTAGAGACAAAAAAATCATTAATATGGTAAAATAAGAGAAACATCCAAAGAATAAATCCTCTCTATCTTGTATTAAAAGAAATTCTTGGCATGAATTTTCATCTGTTGAATGACTTCATAAGCTTTATCATCTACTTTATGAAGTTGAGACAGTTGAGAAAATTCTTCCTCCTCAGCTGGGTGAAGTGCTTCTTTGACAGTTGAAATGGTAATTATCCCTTCCAATTGGGTTTCTCCCAATGTTTGGTTCAATTGATCAATCTTGTTATAAATAGCATCCATTTGATATTGAATATGTATCATCTCCTTCATCGCCTCTTTATTTTTTTGGGAAATTTCTATTGACCACTTTCTATGGTCGTACTCTTTCTCAGATACTACAGCTTGGAAGCTCTCAACATTAATAATTCATTTAACCTTTTTAAGATCTTGTCACATACTATGTTCTTTATCCCATCAGTGAATGGTCTCTTTCATTCCATTTTAGACTGAGTGATAATTAAATACACCAAATCCCAATACACAAAATAATTTTGGTAGTTTTCTAAAATGGGAGGGTAGCTCATCCAAAGGCTTCTCAAAAATTATCTTTCAAATTTGTTGGCATGTATTTTTAGGTTCCATTCCAAGAGAAAATTTCATCTCTAAATCTGAATCTGAGTCACTACCATGGGGAATAATGTAATATTGAAACAAATCACTCAGAGAGGTGACTTGATATTCTTCTCTCAGAATAGTGGATTCCCCACCTTCTATTGATGTTTGAGCCAACATAGAGGTTTCACCTTCCGATCTAGATATGGGAGCTGATAACCCTAAATGGTAAATCAGAATCATTGTTAGTTTTATAAGAAAGGAATAAATGGAGAATGATCTATATATTTAGTAACATTTACCCAATTATAAGTTAGTTTCTTGATTAGATTCATCCCTAGTCTTCCCAGCTTCAGTAGTTTGAGCAAGTGTTTCTTGGGGAGAAGAATTCTCCTAAGTTTTCCCAGTTTCCATAATCAAAGGCTCTGGACCATCCCCCAAAATAGGGTTCTAAGTGGGTATTTCTCTAGCCTTAGTAGAATAAGGATAGAGTGGAATTACCCATTCTTAAAGGGACTTCATAACATTCTCTATAGACAAAGTTGCATAAGTTGAACTTTTATGTGAAGTACCAAGTAAAAGAAGAACAACTATATATGGAAAATGAAATAATGAGAACTTAAGTCCTTGAAATTTTTCATGGAAGTCCTCAAACACTTTAATAGAACATGGAATGTCAATTTTTGTATTAATTTCATCCATAATTTCTGTGTATGTCTCTTGGAATGTTTTAAAATCCTTACCATTTAAGGTATCCAAAAAATGTTGGTCGACACCCAAATTGGATATGATGACATTTTATTCTATCAATTCTTCAGCTGGTGAAACATCATCGGGTCTTTATAATCTAGGATCAACATTGGTATCTGCTTAAAATTTCCCAGGATCCTCATTTCTTCATTCTGGAGTAATAGAAATATCAGCATTGATTATAACAGGATCCATCGACATGGGAAACTAATCTGAGAAATTTTGAAGAAAAGAATATTAGAAATGACATTTTATTCTCAGAATAAATGTATTTAACATTTCCATGAACTTTATCTCTATCTATAGAATTAGGAGCATATACAACTGCACCTTTTTATGTCTCATCCATCAAAATAATAGATTTATCAACATGAATATGTGATTCTACTAGGGTTTTCTTATCCATTCTTGAAGGACTAGTTTTTAATCCCTTAAGATAAGAGAGAGATGAAGATCCTACTAGAATATGAATGTGGTCATCAAAGAGTATCAAGAAAGTCATAATACTAGAGGATAACACAAATACTTACTTTTTTTATGTACAATTTGAACCAATATCAATTCTCTCTTGCATTTATTTTAATAATCTGGTGGAGAGATTGAAATACTTCTCTTAGTAGTAGAAACCTGAGGTAGTGGATGAGTATTGTATGTCTCCATTACCCGAGTCATGATTCTCACTCCTAGAGAATGTTCTGTAGACTTTGGAAGATCATCTAATGTATCAATGGGAGAACATGTAGGTCCATACCTTGGTAACTCGAGAACCTATCCAAACTTTCATTCCCTAATTTTAAGCTGCAAAATGAAATCTTATCAAGATTAATAATGGTGAATGATGAAGCAGAATTGAAACAAAATAAAAGGAAAAATACATTATCAGTATTAAAATAAATGTACCATTCCTCTTAAGGATGAACAATTACCCCTTCATGTATCCCTAGTTGCATCATATCATATACCTGTTTTGTGGCTAGAACATGGTCATCAGTTACATATATAAAGGTCTCTATCTCTACAATGTACTATCGTAATTCAGCCAGGTTATTATCCGAATGACAATCAGAAGGTGCTTTAATATCACCCACATCTGGTATTCAAAGGACATTTTGGAGGAATGCCCTTGCATCCCTGAGATCGCGAGTCAAGATTTCCAAATATTGAATTGCATAAGGCCACACATAATTCAGTTTTGATATGGATGGCTGTAGAGAAAAATTAACACCCTATGACTAGAAAGCCTCTTCAAAACTCCATTATTCTTTAGAATAATTAGTAGATGGGATGAGAATCTCTTTATGATGATGACGACTAGATCACCTCAGTGTTGGAGGTGCTGTTTTCCTAGCCTTAGTCTTCTTGGTGTATCTTATGTGGAGATGTTTTGAAGGGTCTGAAACATCTCAAGCCTCTGTATCATCTTTGTATTTAGATCTTTTACCATGATTTCTATGAACAACAGTTATTATGGACACTACCAAATATATTCTTTTTTTAAATTCTCCTAAGGGCATGCAGAAGACCAAGCTTTGGCATATCCATCTTCTAATCTGATAGATGAATCTGATGGAGGTAACATAATTAATAATTTGGATGCCTCTAAATCCATCAAAATCATAAATTGTTTGACTACTATTGGTTGTTTCTCATGTATAACATACATGGGAGGAAAAGTGCTTGACTATAGAATACATTTGAACTGGAGAGAAAACTTATAAAGGATATGACCCTCACAAATAATTTCACCATCAATCTTATTTGATAACATGATATTCATTAATTACATCATATAATACCTCAGCTCATAATTTTCTTTGTTACCATCATTAATAAATGTTCTAGTTAGTGGGTTACCAAAAGAAAATAAGCTGAATTCTCCTAATGCATTTAATGCCCTCGACACAACATCAAGTTCCAGGTTCAAAGGCATAATCCCATATAATTTCTATAAAAATGGGGTAAATCGATATTTGGGGACTCTAACTGAATTCAACACTAAATATGAAGAAAAGTTTGTTGTAATCCAGCCCCAAAACACTTGGAATGGCCCTAAAAGTCTAAATAGAGCCTTCACATTGTACCAATGTAGCAGAGAATAATAAATTCTTTCCAATAAAGGAGTTTCTAAACCAATATATTTCCCCTCTACCAATTTGGTTGCGATAACCAAAGTCTCGGGCCTTACACCATCACCCGACTCACGGGTTGGAAGCAAGTAATTGCTTAGCCACATGGCAAGGAAGATGGCTAACCGTACCTTTGCATCAATATTAGATTTGACTTTATAGCCGCATTTCTTGTAGTAACCTCTCTCCAATGTGAGCCAGTATGTTCCTGAAATGCCCCAATTATCTACATATGGACAAATAGTAGGATGTCCATAAGTGGTACCTTTCTCTATTATTGGTTATAAAAAGGCTTCCATCCACACTCTTTCATGAATATCTTTATTGTATTTCTTCAATTCCTTTTCTATTTTGAATAATTCATGGGCCAATGGTGGTGTCCTGGTGACATCACCCCAAGTTGTTACTGGTGGAATGAACTCATCATACATATCCCCAAGAATGGGAATCCCAGATATTTGGTAGAAATCCCACAAGTTGATGCAAACCTCATTGTGATTCAAGTAGAAAGAATTTTTTTGAGGACTCCATCGACTCAGTAATTAAGGAATGAAGTGATTTTTGTAAACATAAGTTTGTCATATCTAGAAAGATTCATAAATGTGAACATCTGGCAGTTCTTTCCTGAATTCTGCACAAGTCCAGCATACCCAAAATGCCCACATCTATTCAGGTTTAACCCCTCCTCTAGAATGAAGGTACCAGTATTCCTTCCAACCATTATACTGATCTATTTTTGAAACAAAAAAGGTTTAATCATAAAAATGAGGCCTTTTCTCTATAACATGATCTTTCATATCAGGGGTACAACCACTATGGTGTAGGATGCATCCAATAGGGACTGTTCTCTCATTAACAAGTATACCCTTCATGGTGATATTCACATAATGAAAGTTAAAATATTTGACAAATCAAGTCTTTTAAAAGTATCTTTTATAAACCAGAATATGGGAATATTGAAAAATCACATATCCCTATAGAGGTAGATAATGGCCTCATGGATATTCACATTGGTATGGAATCAAGCCTTTCAGCATCCCAGCAAGGTTACTCTCAACAATGTCATAATAATCTGACCCAACAATTTTCATCATCTCATTTTGAAAAGCTTTATATTCCTTAGGTGTAGTCATCAAGTGATCCATTTCATTCAAAATAATTACCAAATTTTCTCCATTAAGTTAGAATTTTGACTTAAGAAAGTTAAACTTTGACTTAAAGGAATTTAAAAATTTGGAAAAGGAAATTCTCTGCGTAGAACCTTTGACAAGATAATCTTCGTATGTCCTTCAGCAAGGATCCTAGTGCAAGTACTTCAATGAAATCCTTACAAGTAGATCTATCGCTCAAATGGTTTCACCTTGATAAAATTTCAAGGGACCTATGTGAGAGAACAACAAGACAAGGATGAAAATCGAACTACACAACAAGAGAGGAAAATATGAGATCTCAGGTGATGAAAATTTCAAAGGAATGAAGCTATTTATAGACACCATTGACCTACATGGAACACCTGTGTGATATAGCTACCCAGAAGACCTACGCAATATAGCTACACCACACACCTGTGCAGTTCAGAATTTACTCCATAATCTTTTTCCCTATAATCTTACCTCAGGACTAGACCCTCTTTTTTAATCAGATCCAATCCTGAGGGGGAGACTTTTATTGAAACTTCTTAGCAAGATAAAAATATTATGAATAAGTCCTCAGGATATTTAAAAGTATCAAGATGAATATAAAGGAAGTAAAAGACATAAAAGTGCAAGGGACCTATGCAGAGGAGATACACTAGAAACCTAGACGGCACCTATATATCTAGGACATCACCACATGTTCTGCTTATATAGACTAGTGTGTATCCCCTATGAAAAAGACCTATAAGGAGAAGATACGTAGAAGAGATACACAACAAAATGGTTTCTATACCCCTACATGGAGGAGCTATGCATCCAACCTACACCGATGAACTATTTTCAACCATCCCCCTCCTTGTCTATAAATAAGACCCTTGAGCTCCTCATTTGAGCACTAAAAAAGGTTGGAAGAACTCTTGAAGCTCCCATTGCACAGATCTTTGGCCAAGATCC
Organism: Viscum album; assembly: GCA_963277665.1. Lineage (NCBI taxonomy): Eukaryota > Viridiplantae > Streptophyta > Magnoliopsida > Santalales > Viscaceae > Viscum > Viscum album. Next base: position 1,992,386,605 of record OY728131.1, on the reverse strand, counting down.
CCCAAATTTTCTCAGGTATCTCTTTAAAACATGGGAGAAGAGATAATTAGATGGGATAATCATTTTTTGAAATCCATTCAAATTTTGAAGCTTGCATTGGTTTGGTTCTATTATCTTAATCAAATTTTTTAGCCATCTCTAAGACCTATGTGGAACACCTACACAACATACCTGTGCGGTGTACCTATGTGACATATCTATATGGTATATCTACGCTGCATAGGTGTGCTCAGGTCCTACACTTATCACCTTGTAAACCCTCTTCAAAGCCACTCATGGTAGGGTATCTCCTTCATTGGTTCCCTTATCTGAAAGAGACTAAGTTAAAGCATGCACCAAAATATCATGACTTATCAAACCATTAGGAAGGGCACATCAATGTGTCTTCTATTTGGGTTTGTATATCTACATTTAAAGGTTCCCCAAATTCATCTTCTAAGGGATTCCAGATCCTTATGATGTTTATAGTTTTTTATATCTATAGTCACATGGATCCTTACCCTATAGATAGTTTTGGGAAGTTCTCAGTCTTAGATTATGGGGATGGGAATCTAAACTCTCCTTTTTTTCTCTGAGACTTGGATCCCTCAGTTTTGAATAGGGAGAGTGAGGGTCACACCATCTTTTCCATTCAATAAAGGAAAATTCTCTTTCCTCTCTTGGTATCCACCTAGAGATGGTGTCCTAGTTTAATCCCATAGCCTTTCATATAAAAGGTTGCAGTCTCACTCTTCTCCACCTCCTTCAAATTCACTCCTTCATTACATTGGACCCTTGTATAATGTAAATTGATGAGAGGGAAGGTTTGTTTCCCCAACATCTTCCACCATCGCCCTGACCTCTTCCATCATTTCCCTGATGTCTTTTGTCATATGACTTCCCTATTCCATCCGAAGAGAGAGAGAGTTTGGTTTGTTGAATATTTCACATCCTCTTGTTTCTCACACCGATCATGAATCACATGGGCTTATCAAATTATGATGAACACAACATCCCCAAAATCCACCACTATTGAACTATGAGAACTCTGATTCCCACCATAATTGGGATATGTTGGAAGCCTTCATCAGGGCCTGATCTCACTGGATATCCTCTTCAAAAATCCAACCCTAGTTTCCTTAATCTGGGTATCCTCCTTAGGAGTAAGCACTAACCTATTTCTCTCAAAGGGTCATACACCCCTACGAGATTTACCGAACTACGTGGGATTTGATTCCCATCTGAATATGATACATAGGAAGCCTCCCTGAGGTTCAAACCCAACACTCCAAAACGACCCTGTTCTTCCTGGGCCATACTCCTAACAGGGTCTAATCTAACTTGGAAACTCATATCCTTTATAGGTTCCTTGGGCTGCTTAAACGTATGTCCCTCACTAAGCTTTGACTAAGAACCTTCCGCTTAGATTTTCTTACCACATGACATTAAATTGTACAGTTAGGTCCTTATAACATAACCTTAAAATGTATGATGTGTCCCATTAGGTGGAATCAAACTATAAGGGTTCAGATTCCTTTCAAAAGGGTACATAGGTACACCATTTATGGGTATGATTCCAACATCAAAAGGAAATTTCATCTCCCTAGATGACAATAAATTCTAGAGTGCCCCACTAAGTGGCTTAAAAAACTAGTATTATCATAACAATAGTAAAAAAATCTCTAAATAGTATATAAGAGGATACCATTGATGGATAACCTTGAATACATATGGATATCTCCATTAATGAAGAACTTAGAATACATACAGATGATTCTAAATTTCAAACATGCTAATAATTGATTGAAAATTCTAAGAAAACATATGTTATACTTGGTGAATTAATAAGGATTCTTGAAAATATCTCCAATATACGAGAGAGTCCCAAAGTAAGAAATAATTAACCCCAAAGGGTGTGATGAGTCCAACATCCCATCCTCTCGACCAATGCATGTTCTTAAGTATCATAGGTCCAAACCTAATGAACCCTTGCCTTTGAAAACCAGGTCCCTTTGGATAAAGAATTGATTTATCCTTCCAGTTCCATAAATAAATCCAATGGAAACTGACCAAAAGTAGTGATTAATAACCAAAACACACATTTCAAGGGATATGTAACATCATGAGGTCAAAAAAATCATGATAAAGAAAAATTATCCCTTTCCACGAATTAATGACTTGTTCGATCAACTATGTGGAGCACAATACTTCTCCAAGGTGGATCTGCGGGTGAGATATTACTAAGGGTGAAGAAGGATGATATTCCTAAGACTTCTTTTCATACATGGTATGGGAACTGTGAATTCATATTAATTCCTTTAAGACTCACTAATGCCTCAACAATCTTCATGGAATTGATGAATAGAGTCTTTAGAGATTACCTTGAAAATTTTGTGGTTGTATTTATAGATGATATTATAATATACTCTAAAACCAAGGAGGAGAATGAGGAGCATCTAAGCACTATACTAGAGACCTTGCGATATGATAAGGTCTTTGCAAAGTACAACTAGTGTTAGTTATGGTTAAAGGAAGTCACATTATTGGGGAATATCATCACAAGCAATGGGATATGTATGGATACTTAAAAAAAGAAATTTAGGGATGGACAAGGAAAACAACTATGATGTATATCCGTAGCTTAATGGGGTTAGTTGGATATTATTGCCGATTTTTGAGAAATTTCTCACAGTTTTCAAACCCTCTCACAAGATAACTCAAAAGGGAGTAAAGTTTTCTTAGAATGATTAATGTGAAGAAAGATTCATGAAGTTGAAGAAGATTTTTATCACTAAACCTATGATCAAACTACCTACAAGTGGGGAGATTTATGTAATCTTCATTGATGCTTTAAATAAGGGCCTGAGCTATGTGTTGATGTAGAATGAAAAAGTCATCTCCTATGCCTCAAGGTAGTTGAAAATTCATGAGAAAAACTATCCCACACATGATCTGGAGTTGGAAACTGTGATCTTTGCATTGAAAATATGGAGGCATTATCTCTTTGGGGAAAAGTGTGAAATATATAAAAATAAAAAAGGTCTCAAATATATATTCACACAGAAAGAGATGAATATGTACAAACAAAGATGGTTAGATCTCATCAAGGATTACGACTGATCAATCTGTTACCACCCTGGAAAAGAATACTAGGAGGTAGTTTCTCTAAGAAGAAAGGACCTAGTGATTCTATCATTGATGATAATTTAAAAGGATCCAATCCTATTATATTTGGTAAATATGGACATAAAAATCATAAATAATGTAACCTCATCAATCCTTTTACAAATGATTGCTCAACCTTCTCTTTTGGAAAGGTTAAAGGATGCTAAAAAAGTTGACGTGGGATTTCAGAAGAAAGTGGAAACTATCAAAAAAGAGAAATCCTCAGAGTTCAATGTTAATGAAGAAGGAATTGTGAGATTTGGTTCAATAATATTTGTTTTATAAATTCCATAGTTAAAGAAATAACTTTTTGATGATGCACATAGTTTGAATTTCTCCATTCACCTAGGAAACACAAAGATGCATCGAGATCTCTAAGAGCATTATTGGTGGGATAAAATAATGAAGGAGATCACCAAATATACATCAAAGTTCCTAATATGTCAGCAAGTGTAGGATTATAGGAATAAGTATAAGGGTATAATGCAACCATTACCCATAACAACATGGAAATGGGAGAACATCACCATGGATTTTTTCAATAGACTTCCAAAGACATCCAAAGGAAACAATTCTATCTGGGTTGTGGTGGATCATCTTAAAAATATTGTAGACTTAATTATGATTCAATAGGATTTCTCATTGGATCAACTAGAATAGATATAAATCAGAGAATTGGTAAGGCTACATGGTGTACCACTATCGATTGTATCCGATCAAGATCCAAGGTTCACCTATAAAGTTCTGGTAGAGTCTCCAACACGGTCTGAATACTAAGATGAACTTCAGTACAACTTATCATCCTCAAACTAATGTCCAATATGAGAAGATTATCCAAAAACTTGAGGATATGTTGAGAGAATTCTTAATGGACTTCAAAGTAAGATGGGATCAACATCTTATTCTAGTTGAGTTCTCTTACAAAAACAGTTTCCACTCAAGTATCCAAATGGATCCTTTTTAATCCCTTAATGGGAAGAGGTTAAGAACACTAAAATGTTGGCATGAAGTTAGGGAATGAAAAATTCTAGGTCTTGAAATGGTCTACGAAATGGTGGATAATGTTAAGATCAACCAATAACACATCCAAGATTCTTAGAGTCTACAAAATAACTATGATCACAATCATAAATGAGACCTATAGTTTGATATTGGAGACATCGTATTCCTTCATATATCTTAATAAAAGAGAGTTATGATATTTGGGAATAAGGGAAAGCTTAGTCCAAGGTACTTCAGTCCTTTTGATATCCTCGATCGCATTAGAGTAGTGGCCTATTGACAGGAACTCCCACCAAACATATCTCAAGTACATGATATTTTCCATGTATCAATCTTAAGGAAGTACATACCAGACCCATCACATGTACTCAATCTATATGTGGCACCATTGGAGAATGACCTATCCTATGGAGATATGCTAGTGAAGATCTTAGATCATAAGGAAAAAGTTCTATGAAATAATACAGTTCCCCTAGTCATATTGTTGTAGAGAAAACAAAATTTTGAAGACGAAACATGAGAAAATGAGTAAGTGATGAGGTAGAGTTACCCTCATCTATTTTAGTGTGGGAAAAGGAAATTTCGAGGGTGAAATTTCTTAAGGGGGGAAAGTTGTAATGACCAAATTATTTATGGAAAAAAATCTCTTTCTTTTAATGTCTTTTGGATATATAAAAAAAATGAAATATTATTATTATTATTATTAGGTTTAAATGACTGTTAAGTATCATTACCATTGATAATACAACCATTGAACATTTATCACACAACTGATATAAATATAATATTTTAAAGAAAATAATTTCGACATAGAAAAAGGATAGGATGGCCTCATCCAGTAGACTCGAGCTGTATAGAGCTAATTTGTGGGATCTTGGAAAGAATTTAGTGTCATTGGGATTATCTCTAGAATTTTTTTTTGAGATTCAACACGTTAATCTTGAACAGAATCGCCTATGGTAGAAGTTTAAGTTAATAGAGATTACCACCCGGGTGATGTTATTCAAACTGCCCCCAAGAGTCTGCCACCATCACACACCTTACCCATATGTATTATGTGGGTGTTATAAAGGTTTATGTATTAAGGTATTAGTTACTTATTTTGTAATCTTTTTCTATAAATAAAATTCTTATTCCATCATTTCCTTTATGGGAATAGTCTTTCTTAAAAAAAGATGAATTAGATAAATTGATTTTTTGGGTAAAAATGGTAATTTTGAGAAATATATTCATTATTATGTTTTTATTAATAATATTATATAAAAAAGTCTTATAAATAATGATTATATCAGTTCCTTATCTATAAATTATTTAGTAATCAGTTTGATAAGAGTTATATTTTTATACGATAAAATAGAAAGTGTATTTTTAAATAAGTTATTTTAAGGAATTAAGGAATTTTTGAAATAATTAATATTTTAATAAAATATTATTATCAAATTAATTTTATTAATAATAAATGAGTATAGAATTTTTATGAATCTAAATGTAATTTTTATTAAGGTTTAAAAACTGTTTTTGTCAAAACCCATCAATTTTCAATAAATGTCGGTTCTCATTTTAAAAGTGAAAATGCACATATTTATTAGATTATTTAAATAAAATGAATATTATTTTTGGAATCAAGATTTAAAAATTTTCCTACGGGTAATTTTTCATAATTTTCGGAGATAGTCAAATTTTTGGGTAAAAATTAAATTATATATAAATATAGTGTAATTTATGACGTCATAATGGCCCAATAGTGATTTAATAAATACCATAAAATGTATCTTCGATCAAATATATGTTTTAAATTTAAAATAATGTGATTTTATATTTATTTTACCTATTTTATAATTCCGGATAGAATCCTCCAAAATTTATAATATATTTTATGATTTTAAATTCATTTCCTTAAGGGTGTGGCTCACCCCCACATAATAAAGGATAATATTTTAATTTTTTCAGACCTTGTACTTATAATATAATGTTTTTCACTCCCATTTTATAGAAAACATAGTAAAAAAACCATTGTTTGTAATGTAGTTTTGAATATTTTAGTGTGTAGTGTCCAAAATCAAAATAATAAAGATTTTCCCTACTTTCCTATATAAACCCACCCAAGACCCCATTAATCTTCACAAAAAACCTTTTTAATCTCTCAATAACTCTTCTATACACTCCCTATAGTCCTCCCAAGGTTCCCCAATGCTCCCAAGAAGCCTCTCCCAAGCCTTTGGGATCACACATCCAAGTAAGGGATCCTCACTTTCCTTCCTTTCTCATTTTGGTCCAAGTTTCCTTATATTGTTATACCATTTTATTTTTCAATTAAAAATGATAGGGTATATTTTCTCACCTCCACCATACTTCCATTATTATGTTTTAATGATGATAAATCCCTTTCAATCTCATTAATCCTTCCCATGTACACCCATTACCATACTGAAATTCTTTAAGGGATTTCTCTCTCCTCATTACCATTCAAGCATTTATCTTATATTATGCATCTAAAATTACATTTCATATGTTAGTATATTATGATTCATGATAAAATTACAACAAATTTAATTTCTAAATAATGAGATACCCATTTCTCTTTCATCAACCCATTTTATAAATCCCCATGTGATGTCGTTATGTTGCCGAAACTGCACCACAAATTTCTATGCCAAAATCATCATGTAGTAAATACCATGCTCATTTATCTATCAAGGGAATTCACGTTTATGAATATATACTTAATTATTATAGAATTACATGTATGTATTCCACATTTTTCAATCATGTAATAAATTATGATGTTGACTGAATCCATGTTATATGATCTATGTGGAACACTTAAGCATAAGATTGAAATGTTTATGAAGGGTGCGCCCAGACAGCACTCCAATGCATTGGGTAATGTTTAGTATCATGATATTTCATGATGGGAAAAAGCTTTACCCAATTACTTTTAGTAAATTTGTCCACAATTTTGTGATATGGGTTTACCTAATTTCTGTATTTTTATGATGCAGTGTTTTATGTTATTTCCACATTTCCATTTTATGATAATAATGTTATATCATGGCTTTATGTTCATATTTCTATTGTGCTCCATTGATATGACTATTTCATAAAATGTATTATATTAATCATTTTATTCTTTATTTAATCCATTATTGGGATTTTTATCTCACCCTTTTCTTATGTATGCCCCCAGGTTATCCCATACAATGATAAGTACGAAGGAATGTTGTGATCATGTAAAAGAAATTTCCAATAAAGATGTTGTATTTTATGTATTAAGTTATCATTTAATGTTCTTAAGCCCCAAATAAAACTAACTATTTATATTTAGGGTTATATTAAGTGAAATTTTATGTAATAAATCACTTTTAAGTGTGAAATAAAGATAAGGGTCATTATAAACCACCTCTAATAACCTAGGAGATCCATCCGATACCAAATATTTTACTCATGTATAGGTGAGAGGAACCAAATGATTGTTTTAAGGTAACACATAAAAGAAACAATGTAGGGATACACAACCTTACATAGTCAGAGGAGGGATGGTGAACATACCATAAATTTAATTCAGTAATAAATTAAAAGGAAACCAATCATATTAGAAGGTCTGGTCCATGCTTATGATCATCCCCATAGAAGAAAACAATTATACATTTAATAAACTAGCATTCATTCCTAATAATTTTTATTTAACATAAATCACACTCAAATAAATTAATTATCTTCTCTAAATAAATTATTTTATCTTAATTCTCATATAAACTTTCTTTAGATTCTCATCCATTACTATTTTAAATAAATTAAATAATTTATTTAAAACTGACTAAGTACAAAATATATACCTTTTAGGAAACATGCTGAGTACCCATTAGAACTACTCAATCTGTATGGTATTTGTATAATGTTTACTCATACAGATCGTAGTATACACATATTATCACATAAGTTCATGGAATATACAATAAAATAAATGACACACAAACACATTTTATTTATGTAGTGTGTTATGTTTTAATGTACATAGAGTAATAACTATATTACAACTTATACATGATATGTAGTTACGAATATTACATAGTAATTAATTAGATATTTAATATATAAAAATCCCATCACATGGTGTGTATGAGTCAAATAAATGACACACAGAACACATGTTAATAAGGTTTGATTACTATAATAAATTAATTTTAAATTCTACATAAATAGGAAATATAAATGGAATGTACTAGAAAACTACACATCATGTATAAATCATCAAAATCTATCCATGGAACACACATAGGGATAGGGAATGTTGGATTACCATAGAAATTAATGAAGGACGTGATGTGTATTGAAGTTACACATCATGTGGTCTCTAACTTACATGGATACTAGTCACATGTTATGTGTAAGAAACACATCAAACATATTTGAATAATGGAGTACACGTCATGTACGTATGTTACACACCATGTAGTATAGATTACTGTGAACTATAATGGTCTGATCAACACATGGTGTATTAAATAAACACTGCATGAAATAAATGCATGATGATCTGAATTAATTCTTGGGTCATTCTCGATCATTAAACATGAGTACACAGTGTGTACCAATGGGCTAGACACTATGTAATCCTATAATAACCAGCCAGAGTCCTTAGATAATCCAAATTAGTTATTTTAATTCTATTCATTCATAATTAATCCATTTTTGATTATATTTTCATGAATGAATAGGAGGAAGATGATATCTTATGATATAAATTTAAATAATGATTAAAATGGAATTTAAAACTAACAATAATTGAATAAATAAATAATAAATATTTAAATGATTATAAATATTTATTTTACCACTCTTATACCCCTTCAAGGTTCTGGGCACAGTGGAAGTGCCGTTAGGGCATTCCGAAATTATCTTTTTGTTAAAATAGATGATTAATTTGAGATGTACAAAAAAAACATAATTCCACGAACAATGAAATTGAATCAAATATTAACTAACATGAGAATTTCAAAACCATACAAAGGATCATCACATAATGATTTATAATTAATTTAAGTAGTTAAAGAATAACCTTATGATGAATTATTTATTCATTAATGAAACTGACAACATCTCTACATCGTACCATCATTTCATTATTGGAATCAAGTATATATTACCTCTAGTGGTGATCCACATGTGCAACACAAACCTCTAAGAAATGCTATAGGAATCTCTGATTTATAGCACAAATGATCATAATTCTTGCATCATTCATTTATGATCACCATGATAATTTATTCAAAGGAATCTTCTTAATCTCTCTAGGATCTATAGGGCCAGTGGAGGAGGATCTCTCTCCATTCAGGAGAGTGTTCTTGGATAGGATCTCTCTAGGTTTTGAGAGGATTATATCGAGTCATTGTGCACAACCAAAATATATGGTTAGCATTAGTGCTGGAAATAATATAAGAGGATTTAAATAGTGACAAGGTTAGAAAATAATAATTTCATATGAAATATTATTATTTCCTTAATCTTAGGGTAACCACATGTCTATAATAATAATATTATTATTTATTTACATTAAAAAAACTAAAATAAATTAATTATTATTTATTGAATAAATTGTTTTAAAGTTAATAAAATAATATTTAATATATATTATTTCTCACCAGACCATTAAACTCAGTCCACTATTCATAAAAATATTTATCATGACTTTAATAAGGAATATTTATTTAATAAATAAATATTTCCATATTTTTCTCTAATAAATAAACAAATTAATATTATATTCACTAAATAGAAAATAAATATTTAATAGATATTCTTCTCAAATTTTTTCTATTACATAACTTATGACTCAATATATAAGATAAATAAAACTTGAATAATTATTAAACCACATGAGATAATAATATTTATTCAAAATGTTAAATAATAAATAATATTTAATATTTAATTGAGGTTCTCGATACACTTAGTGTATGGCCCTCTAGGCCTCTTTTTTAGTGGAATTAGGTAGAGTTTCCCAAAGTCTAAGGTTAGAATCTATCAAAACACCTAGGAACCCATAAAGAAAGAATTTAATTCAAAATGACATAAAAGTTCATAAAAATTATTAATGTATAATATAATCCCTTTATCATGATATCCTTAAGCAAGTGAGTTTCATACTGGTGTCATCAACATCTATGCTTGATGTCTCTTTCTATAGCTTTCTAGAAATGAACCTGCTCATAGAAAACCATTAACATGGATTTATTTAGTCTATTTAAATCCCATAAAGGGAATGATATATCAAATTTCATTAAAGAAAAAAATGGGACAATTCCATTCTCACATTATTCATTAATGCAATATTACTCATGATGAACCCAACATATCCTACTTCACTACTAACATATGTTATCATAGTTTTCATCAATACATAAAATTATGTGAATAATAATTTTAATTATTAATAATATTAAATTCTAAGTATCAATACACATATACATAGATAGGAAAATTGGAACATATAAATGTGTATTTTCTACTGGTAGGTCATGTTATCATAATCCCATGCATTGAAAATTACCAAGTGTATACACCATGATAAAGAGCCTCAAAGTCTTATGAGTATCCACCCATGATATCTCGTATCATTTTTGTCTCATAAAATAATACCATTTGGTTATAGTACATATAATTAAGAATATTGTTGTGACACTTCTAGGTTATCATCCTGGTAGGGAAATTCTATAACCATTCAATGCGATTTTTATTCATTGGACATTATCACATAATCTATCATGAGGAAAAACAATCATGATGTAATAATTTATTTATTAATATTCAATTAAATAAATAAGGGTAATTATAAATTATATAGAAGTTGTTTCTATGGAACCTAATCCAACATTGTCTTGATGCCTCAGTCGTTGACAGCTGAGGGTTAGACTAATGGCAGACCTTGGATCTTTAACCCATTGAGGGGTGTCAATCAAATTAATTGACTTAAAGAATATCTAATGGTTCTTTTATGGGAATCCTTATATTCCTCCAAGAGGGTGTGTGTGATGGATTGTGTGTAATGACCACAATAGGCTAAGTGGTGACCCTGAAGATATGATTATCCTAGGTGGATAGACCTTAAGGAGGAAAATCTGGGGTTGGGTGAGTGGACCAACTTAGGATGACCTTAAACTTTTAGACAGGCCATGGTCCACCCCCTCGACTTTTATTAGTTTTATGTACTTGTGTGGGCTATAATTATTTATCCCTTTTATGAAATTTTCAAGGAGTGGGACACCCCTTGTGAAGCGGGTTTGGACCCGAGTGACTCTATTGGGATTGAGGAACCCAATTTGGGTGCCTCTCACTTGACGAGACCTTGGAGAACCTAGTAGGGGGTCTAGTGTTAGAATGAACTTGATAGTGTGAATTTTTAATTGTTTAGATACAGTTATGGGTGTCACCTTATAACCTGTACCTTTCATATGAGTATAGGTGATATAGATGATGGATATTGGTTTGAGTTTCTGGCCAACCCATGTTATTTTTTATCATTTTGGGGATTTTCTGTTGGCCATTTTTGTTTCATAGAATCCAGATTATAACATGATGCTATAAAATGGAAAACTCATATAGGGGTGGTCTTTTATTATGTATAGAAAACACCAATTGGTTTGGTCTTTTATTTTGTATAGAAAATTACAAAGGGGTGGTGATTTATTATGTGTTTCAAGATAAGAAAACACATGTAGGGGTGGTTTCTATTACCAATGGCTGAGAAAAATATGGTAGGATAGGTCCATGACATTTATTGTCTTATGCCCTAACTAAGAAAAATCCCATAGGGGAGGCCCATGTTACTTATAGGCTTATTCCTTGGATGATAAAATTCCCATAGTGTAGGTCTATGTTACTTATTTTTATACCTATATAAGACTTAGGTAAGTTATATTAGAGGGAGCAATATTCATGACATACTCAAATAAATCCCAACATTTCCCAAAGTTAGTATGGTTGATCAGGGTCATGGACCTAAAGACTAAAAAAGTTATGGTACATGGTTCAAGAGTTGGAATAGTCCATGTGATGTTCTCAGAGGCATTACGGCCGTATAAAAATAAGGTATTATTGGTTTTTTATTTTATTTATTATTCATCAGTTTATATATTTATTCTGATCAAGTCACAAGCACATATCACATCATTTCTAGTTATGTACGGGACTACATTAGTAGTTCCCAGCTGTGTCTTGTACTCAAATCATGCTCGGGAAACCATGGAAATTTGGTACCCAAAAATCTCTACACTTGTTACAGGCATAGGTAGAGGATGAGGCCCTATATTATGTGATCGATTCGGAGAAACTAGAATAGATTTAGGGATCAGGATGAGGTGATGCTCAAGGGTTATCGTGGAGACTGTTGTATTTTCATTCCAGTATTCATTTAATTTATTTTTTTTATTCTATATATGTGATCATAATATTGGGTGATCAATATTGTAAGACTATATGTATATCCACATTCATATTATTATTGTTTAGATTCTATATTTATCTATGTGCTCGGATGGTTATGATTTGGGTTTGATGTTTATTTATATTATATGTTATTGCACACTCTGATATAGGGTTAATAACCTACTCATAGTACTAATATAGATCCCCACTTCTAGTCAAAATCCTCTAGTGTACAGGGAAGAATTCCTGAGATAATGTAGAAAATCTACCTAGTTATTGTTCATAGTGATTGGGGTTAGGAAATTAAAAACACAAAGGGAATTATATTCTAGAATGCAAGAGTAAAATAAAAACTATCATTACATTGTAAAATGAATATCATACCTTGGGGAGTGTGGTTTTCTTAGCCACACTCTCTAGGTTTTGGGGGTATACTGGACTCTAAGAGTAATCTAATACTTCTCAAAAACCTCCTTGGGTAAATCCTCTTTGATGATGTTTGATACTTGAAAATAGGTAGGATCATACTCTAATTTTACCGACCAATTCTATGATTTCTCCTTAATAAAGTGATATTTTATTTAAGTATTCTTCATCCACAACTGATGGATGTGATTTTTTCTAAGGTTGATAGCACTTTAATTATCACAATTGATTCTGATAAGAGACTTCACTTCCCATGTCTTCAAGCATCTACTTCATCTACAATAGTTGTGTAAAATTTTGAGTAGCCATAATATATTCAGCTTCTATAGTGCTCAGTAATATGAAATCTAATTTCTTGATCCGTCAAAAAATACACAATTATATAAGATAGAATTAACCTCATGATGTTGAATTTATATTTTCTATTGAACCAGATTAATCTATACATGTATATCCCAATAAATCTTACTTTGATGTTACACTATAAAATAAAACTAATATCTATCATGTCTTTAATATACTATAGTATTCTCCTCACCACTAGTAAGTTTATTTTTTTGGTATTACTCTGATACCTTGTGAATTGAGAATTAGTTAACACAATGTTAGATATTGTCACTATTATGTACAAAAGGCTCAAAATGATCTCCCTATATTCCATGAAATTTACCTCTTTAATATCATAATCCCATGAAAAATTTATCCAGGTAGAAACTAGTGTTTCCATTTCTTTGAAATACTCTATTAAATATATTTTTAGAACCTCCTTGGAATATTTGAATTAATATATTAATGTTCTATTCCTTCCTTGTTTTACCTGTAAATCGAGGAAAAATGTTAACTCTCCAATCATATGCTTTCCAAACTATAAAATTATGAAAATTTTAAACCTCTTTCATTATTCTTTATTCAATCCACTAAATATTATGAAATAAACATATAAAATTACCATCATCCTTTGACCACTATACCTATTGAAATAGAGGTTATGATCAAATCCAACATGTTTGAAAGTGATATTTTTCAAGTATTTATCTATCCTAGAATACCATTCTCTTCATGATTGATTTAGCCAATATAGTTTCTCCTTTAACTTGAAAACCTTTTTTATCATCTTCATGAATAATAAAATGATCTTCCTACTCAATGTATACCTCTTATTCAAGAAATCCATTTTGAAATTCTAATTTGTTATTCATTTGGAATACCTTAAATCCCCCCTACATCACTATGAAAAATAATAATCAAATTATTTCCATCCTATACACAAAAAAAAAATTCCTCATCTACATAAAAACCTTAAATACGAGAGTATCCATTACACATAATCCACTCCTTATTTAGAATCACCATTTAATATTCACTCAGTTTTGTTTTTTAATGTTTCTATAAAAACCTCACTTTCACATTGGTAAGTTTGTGTCATTGGATTTATCATTATACTCTTTAGTCCCATATTCCCAATTCCTAAAGGTGGTAAGGCTTCCAAAATTAGGGGTGATGATGTCGACTCCTTGTTTGGAATGGGATGATGTGATGTGATCCCTTCCTTATATGGATTCCTTGGTGGAGATCGTTACCTCATTCAAGATCCCCTTATAGATTTAAGACATGCTCATGAATATAATTCTCAGTTACATCTTTATTTGGATACTATTTAATTATGTCTCTTACTATTATAATAGGGCGACCACCTTGTGGTTGGAGTCAATGATTATATTAGTACGTTGGACATCTATAAACACATTCCCAATGTAAGATCATTAATCTTATAATCATTTCACAAATTTTATTTGTTTTAGAAACCAATGATTCCTTTTTTGGTCACACATGGAAATTTACACTCATCACCTAAGTTTTCCTAATATCATTTCCTAGGTAAGCCCTATATTTTCACCATAGGATACACATTCTATGAACATGAGACATCTTTTTCTCATTACATAAGGTAAATTAGTCTCATAACCTAAGTAATTTTTTTCTCATAACTATAGGTATCTTGTTCTTTTCACACAGGGTAAATAAATAATCCTATTCTCTCTACCTAGGGAAGAATAAATAGACCCCATGATCATAACATAGGATTCTTATGTTCATTACCTTAGGAATATCATTATTATCACATGAGGAAATAACTTAGTCTCTTCACCAAAGAAAATGGGGAAGAGATATTATTCTCATCATATATGATTCTTATTCTTGTCACATAAGACATTTCGCTCTCATCACATGATGTGACCTAGGTTTGTTACCTAGAGATAGGTTTCTGATGAATCAGGTGGGATTTTCATAGCCTCTTCATATAAGAACTCTTGGTATCTTCACATAATATAAGGATCCAAATATGATAATCAAGTATTAAAGTTTCACATGTTTAAATTCCAATGGGTAAACTTCCCATATATGCTCATAAAATTTTGGGATGATCACAAGTTAATGCCTAGTGGGGAATTTGGGAAGGTATAGTGAGGGAGATGATGTTCTCTATAAATATTATTAGGATTCAAAGGTACTTCCACACCATGGTAAGATATAATGGTGAGTATATTGAGATTAAACCTTAAAGATGCATCATATGCATCATTTTTGAAAATAGAAATCTAAACCCAAGTAGTTCAAGTTCATCATTTAAGGTCATGTGATAAAACCATATCATGTAGTTTAACATCATTTGGTAAGGATGATTTGATCATAATATAAGAGAAAAAAAGTATGGTGTGGGTATTATGTGTTGGTGGATACCCAAATGATATGTAATCGTCTTGTAATAATCATGTGATACATACCATTATTTTCAAATGGGTAATAATTAGCTTGTCATGTAGGTTATCCCATGATCATCACATAGGGTATGACTGAAATTTAACATCTTTCATTGGGGACATTATCTTACAGTTTAATGTCATGCAACTAGGAAGTTTGGGAACATGGATCATTGAGTGTACCAAGGTGATTTCAATTTATGATTTCATGACTGATGTTTACACCTGATAAGAAGTCCATGGACCTAATTTGGATCTAGGATATAATGATTAGGGATTATGCATGATCTTCGGTACCCATACTATGTTTGGGTGCACTAGTCATAGATGTTTCCCAGCTAATGCTTGGTGCAAAGTGTATGAACACGAGGGTACCTATACTTAGGAGAAAAAGGTAGGGGAATTTACCAAACCATGATTTTTTTAAAGTTATTGAGAATAACGTACCATTACTCTAGTTGTGAATATTTATTTTTCATGAATAAGCCCAAATAGAGTAGATGTAGGGCCCATGATATCTTAAATTCTGTGCAACTATGTTTGGTGAAATGAAGTATCAACTAAGGGTCCCTGGTATTAGTTTACAAAACTTTGGAGTTAAATGAAATATTAGAATTAGATGAGCTATTTGTTCTTGTGTAGTTATGTTTCATGGATAACCAAGGGGTTTTATGCAAGTTGGTCATTGAATAAAACTTAAAGATTCATAAATAACAAACCTCTGGCATTATTATATTTATTTATTAAAGAATGTTTCATGAAATCATTTCAAACATATTTTATTTATTTCATGAAATTTTCTCACATGTAGGAATCCATGGAATTATATGGGTGTGTGAATTAATGAAAGAGGGAGTTGTATGAGACATGAGAATTACCCTTTGTCTTCTAGAGGAACATCCCTAAAAACAAGGGCTAATTCTATATTTATAAGTATGTTTTCTCATATAAGATGATGGTTCATTCTGCTTTTTCAGGATCATATAACTTGGGAGTTGAGAGGTATTTGGAATTTAGTTCACACAAATCTGAGTTGCATGAGATTTTGGTCTTTTCTTTTTAGAGGAGAGATATGTTATGCATGGAACATTAGACTTGTGTGGTGTATGTTGTTATGAAATAAGGAAATTCTATGTTGAAATAATTCTAGGGAAGTTTCATGAAATGATATAATTTTCTCCATAATTCCTTCTAATGACCAATTTATTTCCCAGTGCTTCCCATTAATACTTCTCAATTTCAAGGATGCATATTTTGGAACCAACAAATTCACCCCCTTAGATTAGGATCCAATAGGGAAGCAGAGGATCATATTATGAAGAAAATTATGAACTCAAGTGTTTCATCCATTGGTTTACACAACCAAGGGTAGTTCCATGAAATTTATTTATCTAGTTCATGAAACTCCCACTGATTTGTGATTCTAGAGGCTGGTACATTCCTATAAATATGGGTGTGGGCCCATGGTTTACCATGATCTCTCAGCATAACATTGAGAATTCCTCTTTATTCATGGGTGGGATTTTTGTGGCTCAAAAAGTCATCTTTCATACAAATTTTACTTAATAGATCCTATCTATGAAAATTAGAATCACATGAAACCAAATTTAACAAATCACTATCTTCAACTTCTATAAATGAAGTTGTGAAAAATATATTAGAGTTACATGAGATAAACCCAAGTTGTGTGAAACTGACTCAAAAATATTATCACGGTCCTCAAATGGACAATCAAGTGGCTGAGGCTACCACAATGTGAAGTAAATTTATGATAACCCATATATTTGATCAAGAAAGATAATCATATTCGAGCATCAATGACTATTATATTTATTAAAATAAGAGTAGATAAGATACTTATTGAGTAACTTAATTCCACTATATTCCTTAAGTATTTATAATTAATACATCAACTCAAATAATGAACTTAATACCCACAATAAACTGGTTTAAATGCTTGTATGTTCTTAATTTCTGGAGTGACATCACTATTAGTATTTTTTTGAGGAACCATAAATCGATGAACATCTTCATACTATTAAAAAATTCCAGAATAGTGAATGGGGAGATTCCCATTGGTGGGGAATTTCCATCACATTGCTCTATAATATTCTAAGTGATCATAATAGTCAAGTGTCCATGTTAGTCATAGTGATGGGATCTATTTTCAGGAGGAAACCTCAATAATGGATGGTCATGTGTGTATTGGTTGCGCTAGATTGGTAAAGAATTTGGGGAGGAGCTACACAAAATCAGACTATTTGAGGTAACGTGGACTTCCTAGTTCCACATGTATCATCACCCGAAATTGATTATAAAGTTTTTAACAAGATGGTTGCTAGATACGAACTGCTTCTAACTCCATTATAAGAGATGGGAATCAACCTACATGATCTTTAAAATATTGGAGGGATCCCAATTAATATATTTATGTAAGATGAGTTACTCACAACATTCAATTCATGGGGAGACGTAGAGAAGACTCCGTTTCTAGTGAATATGTTGAGGGAAAATTCCACAAGGGTACTCTGATAGACTCTTATAGTTCACTCAAACATTCCCTTCAAGGATTGGATGAGTCTATTCATCAAAATTCTACAATATTGGATACTAGGGAGGCCAAATTATTTCCCATTGTTATAGTAGTACATGAATCCTAGGCTATACTAGAATCTTTTCAACTAAGTCTAGTACCAGTAGTGGGGATATAAGTTAAATAATAGGATCCCAGAGGCTAGATTCATGGAATTATTGAAAGCATATTTTTACTATCTTTCAAATATGTACATATGGGAGTTTTTATGAGCACCTTCATCATAGAAGTAGTGGTTAAAGTGGGATATAAGATCAAACTTACTTTAACAATGATATTAAAGCTCTATGATATGCTATGACACATTAGTTTAAGAGATATGCCTATGCGTATGTAAATCCCCTTAATATTCTTATATAGATGGGTTTTATCACACCTCAAGGGGAATGATTTCCCAAACCATATAAACCCATCTAGGATTTTATTTAGGATATCCCTCATAAACATCATTGGTTTCTAGATGATATCAATCAATGAGGCATGGGTGATTGCTATAATCGGATTCCTAGAAAACTTTAACTTTCATTTATTCCTCATTCCTCAATCCAGTAGAGGTAATTATTGATGAACATTATATGATAATGGATTAATGTTCATTACTCATTTACTTTCGGGGTGGGGTGTTGGTGGTGAACATATATGGTAATACTGACTATGATCAGTATTCCCCCACATGGGTTTGCTAAAAAATTCTACGGCCTTCAGTGCCTCATACTGTGGGTGTATATCATGGTCTATTTAAAGAGGCACTAAATTATTCCAAGATAACTCTAGAGTATGATCACCCATTTAGTTTCTAGAGAGACAGTCATGTTTCTAATAATTGATTGTAACACCCCAAGACTTTAAAATAAGAACATAATGTTTGATAGTGTATATGACACACAACACTAAGCTTAAACAATCCATGAAATGTATTATCATTATAAACCAATCATCAAATTAATAGGTATGTATAATATTAAATGCTTTATGAAATAAATATAAAGTTAACACTCAATATAAATTTATTTATAAATTCTTAATAAATAAGCACTCAACTTTTAATAAATATATTTTATTCTACAAAAAATATTTTCCTTTAAAAATGATTTTTGTTTCTTTTTGGGATAAAATATTATAATTAACTTATGGAAATTTTATAAATTTTATTTTATAAAATAATTTTTATAAATTATTATAATAAAATTAACTTAGGGTAAATTTTTGGGATTTTTATAATTTTTTTATCGAATACTGAAAATTACCGATTTATCCCATACTACCACTATTTTTCATTAAATAAAGTTATAAAAAGGTTTAATTATATTATTTATTTGGTATTAAAGTTAAATATGAACCATTTTATTTATAATAATAATATTAATTTCATTTTAATCATCATTTTTCATTATTTTGTTATATGTTTATATTTATTCTTAAAAACATGGTTTTCTGCAAACTGTTTTTAAATGCATAAAATTTATCTATTTTAATTAATTAAAACAACCCACAGTAAAGAAATATTTAAATTAAATTAATATATTGTAAATATATTTATATTAATTTAAATTTATATAATTATTATTTCCATTCATAATGTTAATATAAGATTATCTTTTTCTTAAAAAATGCATTTCTTGAAAAATAGTTTTTCGAAACATTTTATGGGTTTAATTTGAAATTGAATTCTACCAATTATGAGATTTTAATTTGATAAAATTTATTCCATATTTTTAATAATAATAATAAATATTAAGTTATAAGTTCAAATTAATTTTGGTTATGATGAATAGTAGAAAATAGTAAAAAACTAGTTACTATGGTGAAAAACTTAATTGGTAAAAGCGAGTAACCATAGAAGTAAATGGAATAAGATATTTAAAACCTGTTTATTTTTTAATAGTGGATGTTTATATCAATATTATCACCCCTAAAATAAATTATTTATCAATTTTTGGGTCACTTGGCTTGAGTGTGACTTCCCATTATTGAATTGTTTTTGGGTATTTACAAAAAAATGCCACTCCTTGTCAATTATAAAAGGGCACTACCTACCCTCACTAATTTACACCTATCAAGATATTTGGATTGACCAAAAAAATAATAAAATACTTCCCCAAAATCTTTATCAAAATTATATATCGTGTTTTCTTCCCAAAATACCAACCCTAGGGTCTTTAATAAGAGATCCAAAGGAGGTTCTTCTAAGTGAAGGTAATCATCTTCACCAAGCTCGTTCATTTTTTTACTTATTCTTTTCCACATTCAATTATGTCCTAAAAATTAAAATATATAAAAACTTATCTAATATATATAGATATGTTATTATTTTTTAGTTATAATATTTATCCATCTCGTCTTTTATCAAATTGGTAACAAAACCATTGTTCATGTGTACAGAGGCCTACAACATCAGAAACCGATGTAATTTGTTTTCCATCATTGACTATCATGGATATTAATATTTATGGACTTAATTTTTATATATTATATTCCTAAGATATTAATAATTATTTAAAATTAACATATCACACACCTTCTTACCTTACCATCAATTGAAAAATGATAACATCGTTCATGTGTATAGATGACTACCGCCTCACGAATCAATGCGATTCATTTTTTATTACCACATTGCATGGATAGTATATTAAAGTGTATTTAAATAAATAATATCATATTTATGATATAATTATACTTAATTAAATTTAAAATACTACTTATCTTCTTTATATCATGATCATTGAAAAATAGAAACGTTACTTTAGTGTATGTACGACCTACCGTCTCCATGAATGTAACATTATTCATTTTTCATAAGCATATTTCATGGTTGGTTTTAAAAGTATAATTTATATATATAAATTATAATTATATCATGATTATTATTTTTTATATTATATAACAGTTATCCATTTGACCAAGTTCAACACACCAATGCAACTTTGAAATTATGAACCAAGCGTCCTCAAAACACCTGATGTGGACATAATTGAATAAGTAATTAAATAATTAATTAAAATAAATGAAGTAAATGGTTTAAATTTATTTTTTTAAAAATATAAAATTTTCTTAAGAAAAAAAATTGATATAAGTTTATTATATAGTAGATAATGGATATGCACGACAAGTCTGGACTTGAGGTAAGGGATTGTATTACTAAATTGGTTTTCATTAGTTTAAATTACCTATTTATTATATTTTATATGATATGATTATGTGTGTAATTAAAATTTATTATATTTTATTTTATTTCCAAGTATTTTATGTGGATTTACATTTTATACACATAATAACTTCATTGATTAATTCTCACTTCAATGGTATGATCTTTGTAAAAGATTTCTCATCTCACTTTTACTTCAGTGAGACATATTCCATATGAAATATTTTTTTATTTTATGTGGTGTATATAAGCCCCTTTTAAATTTTATATGATGAATATCATTATCTTCATGGTATTTAGAGTTTAATTTTAAGTTAATTATTTCATGGGGTTTATGATTTAAAAGTTTATGAAGTGGTAAAGTTTTATTTAACAATCTCATTATTATTAAAGATTGATTATGTTTAAGTATCCCTTTAAGTAATTGTTTGATATTTATATCTTAAAACCAATAAATTTTATTCTAATATATTTATTCATGAAATTATTAAGTAATACTTCCATTTACCTCTCTTTGGTACTTAAAATGACTGGGAAAATATTTTTAAGGAAAGACAGCTTTATTTCTCTCTTCAGTCAAAAATACTTTTTCTTCCACATCCATGTTTTATAAAAAAAATTCAAGAATTATATTTACATTTTCAAAATGATTTATCAAAGATAATTTTACCCATTTTTGAATTTTTACAAAACTTTTTGAAAGTAATCATCTTGTTGTTTTATGAATGATTTAATTTTTAACCTTTTTACAACAGTGTGAAAGGAATGCTTTTTAGCTTATAAAAAATGTATTTAATTACCAACCATCAATATCATTCAATTATTTGAAGCTTAATTTATAAGTTTACATGGTTATTTTTTTAAAAAAAATCTATAATATTTTTGAATTTTTTTAGATTTTAATGAAGTGGATTCAAAGTGAAAATGGTATTTTCCTCAAGAAATATTATATGTAATATTTTAAAGATATTTTTATCAATGATGATAACCTTTGATGTTATGGATTTATTATAAATTATGTATATATATCTATATAATATATACCTATATTATTACCCCTTAAATTTATGGAATAATACATGCCTTATGTTTATCTCTAAAATTCCGTAATTATGAAATTTATTTTGCTTATGAAATGAGACAAGATTGTGAAACCCATTTCTTTCCATGGGTAATTATTATGTCTATTACTTATGATTGATTTAATTTTTTGGCACAAATATTCATGAATATGTGATAATGGGTTCACCTAGATATGGATCCAATTCATTAGGTAATATTTTAGTCTCATGATTCGTTATGTATGGGATTATGGAGTAAATATAATTCATCATGAGACTTTATCCACCACATGATATTGTCTAGGAAGTTATTACTGACTCATGTTTATGTCATGTTATATGTTGTTTTAATATTTCCTATAATTACATGATCTTATTACACCATGATATTTATGTTACTACCCCATTTTATTACTCTTGAGCCTTCAATTTTATGATATCATGTTATACTTTTGACTCCCAAGTTATGTTTCCTTATTATATTTATTCCCTTTCTAGGTTTTTTAGATGACCTCTTTTTTCTATGTATTCTCTAGTATATCCCATGCAGTTTTGGAACTAAAAAGGATTTAGAATCTCATTATGGAGAATTAAATAAAAAATATTTATTTTAGTATCACTTTGATGTATTATGATCCTAGTATTTCAAAGACCCTAGGTCTCATAATATTTTTGTTGTAATTAATATATGTTTATGTTAAAAATAATTTAATAATATATGTCAAAGTATTGGGCCACTATAGTTGGTATTAGAGAAAGGTATATTTATTTTTTTGGGTATAAGGACTAAAATAATTTAGTGATAACCCTATAGAAAAGTATAAGGGTAAGTCTATGTATAGGAAAATATCCTGTGATTTTAGTGAAGTTTAGAGTGAGTGGTTTCTAAGAAATTACATCCTTGTCTAAACACTACAAGTGGATGTGGCTTTGTTATAGATATACCTAGTGGTAATAACTCTAAAAATGGTGCATTGGTATTTTAATTGATTTTCACTTGGTGCACGACTATGGGACTTGTTGCGCAGTTAGTTTGAAACTCTCAGGGGATATGTTTTAGAAATTACCTAGCTCTTTATGAACCATCGTGAAGGACTTAAATATATTATAATCATGGATGAAATAGGTTAAACCTAAAGTGTATTGGGTTGATAATTATAAGTTTTATCATAATATTAATGACATAAATACCCCCTTTGAGGTTCTAAGTCATGGAAGTATAAGATGATCAAGAGTATTTTGGGAGACACTTAAGGTAATATAACCCTTTGGTTTAGTATGGGTTTTAGTAAAATAAATTTATTTGAGGAAGAGTGCCTTTATATATTTTGGACATAAGTTTAATGGTATTGGTAACCTTTAGGGTTTATCATATATTTGATTTGAAGGTAATAATATTCAATTAAGATTATTTTTTTTGCAGAAAAAATAAGCTGTATAGAAAACCTTAGTGGTTAGAAACTAATTTGATAATTAACTTTATTTTTATGATGTTCATTATATTTTGGAAATGTAATAGGAATTATATTAATATTGTTTTAGAAAAATTACAACCCACATGCTAGGTGACAACTCATCGTATCTAGAATGTCCATGGGGCTTGGACCAAAAATTGAAGGGAGATAAGGGTGCAACAGATACCACTAGCCTACCTTATGTATTAGTTAGTATGAAGTTTTTGATAGATAAATATTAATTTAATTTTGAGAAACATATTTTAGGATCAAATATTTTGAACTTTTTAGGATTTTGAGGCGATTAATGAAATATTAGGAAATGTTTCATTGAGATAAGGTATATGTGACCCCTAGGCCTAAAACAGGACTTAACATAGAATATTGGTTGGGAAGAACACAATTATTTTTTAAAAAAATTAGGATATTTTGGATGGAGGGTTATGGAATTATTAAAGTTAAAATTTTACTTTGGATGTTAATATAAAGGTTTTGGATGTTATATTACCTTATGGTAACCATTTTAGTTTTGGTTAATATTTAATGAAAGGAATAATATATTATTATTATTTTATGGATATTATAATCCATTAAAAGTTGTTATTTGTTCATTAGGAATAAAAATTCATATCACATATTCATTATTTGAAGTAAGAGATGAATTGGGAATTGATCGAAGCACAACCAAAGGATTGAATTTTTCTAATGAAATAGAAAGATATCAAGTATGTATATTTCCTTATGTTATTATTCTAGATGGTAAAATAATTAATCAAATATAGTAAAAGGATCTTGAAATGAAAATTTTATCCAATTAAAATTATTTATGATGAATTTATGGTCTTTTCACTCATCATATATTAAGGGTTTTATGTTCATTAACTTTCTCATGATCATTAAATTTCTTATGATCAGTGATCTCTGTCACTCTCCCTATTCATTTAGGCATTATGATTTTCTTAAATTTACTTATATTCACTTCCTAATAATTTTTTCCTACTTGCAATCCTAGTTATGTGTTATTCTAGATAACCTTCATACTTCCCTTTCCCTTTTATCAAGAGGATGTTTTATTAACCCTTTGTGTGATGTGGGATCTCAAAAATGGTATTTTCAAAGATTAAACCTTTTATTACTGTGTTAAAGTTAAAATTGAGAGGGAGAAGTTTATTAATTTGGGAGGTGGTAGAATTTAACACCATGAGATTTTAAAAGAATAAAATAATGTCTGATAGCGTATATGACATGCAATACTAAGCTTAAATGACACATAAAATATATTACCATTGTAACCCATCTATTAAATTGGAAGGTTTTAACAGTATTAAATTATTTTATAAATTTATTGATAAATTCTTAATAAATAATCACACAACTTCTATTAAATATATTTAATTCTACCAAAAATACATTTCCTTCAAAAAGGATTTTTATTATTTTTTTGAGAAAATATTATAAATAATTTAAAGAAATTTTAAAGTTTTATTTTATTAAATTAACATAATTTTTGAAATCATAATATCAAAATTAACTTAGGGTAAAATTTTGGGATTTTTTAGAAACATTTTATTTTTTAGTGAATAGTGACAATTACTGATTTTTCAAATATTGTCATTTCTTTTCATTAAATGAAGTAATAAAAAAGTTACATTATATTTTGAATTTGGTATTAAAGTGAGATATGAAAAAAAATATTTATATTAATATTATTAATTTCTTTTGAATCATCAATTTTCATTATTTTGGTATAAGTTAATTTTTATGTTTAAAACACATTTTTCTATAAATGGTTTTTAAATGGAAAAGTATATACATTTTAATTAGTTAAAATAATCAATATTAAGGAATTATTTAAATTTAATAAATTTGTTAGAAACTTATATATATTAATTTAAATTCATATAATGATTATTTCTAGTCATGAAGTTTATATAAGTTCATATGTTACTTGAAAAATGCATTTCTTGGAAAACAATTTTTCAACATGTTTTGTAGGTTTAATTTTAAATTAAATTTTAAAAATTAATTTTTTTTTATTTTATAAAATATATTCAATATTTTAAATCATAATAATTAATATTATTTAATAATTTTATCTTAATTTAGGTCATAATTAATAGTAAAAATAGTAAAAAACTAGTTACCGTAGTGAAAAACTAAAATGGTAAAAGTGAGTATCCTTAGAGGTAAATGGAATAAAATTTTTAGGACTTGTTTATTTTTGAATTTTTGTGGTTTATATAGACCATATAAAACCTAAAATACATTATTTATCTGATTTTTGAGTCACTTGGCGTGATAATTACTTCCCATTATTGAATAGTTTTTGGTATTTACGAAAATTTCACTCCTCTTCAATTGTAAAAGGGAACCACCTCCCCTCAGTTATTCACACCACTAAAACCATTTGTCTAGAAAAAAACTACCAAAATATCTCTCCAACATACTTATACAAATTTTAGATCTTATATTATTCCCAAAATTCCAACCCTATGGTCTTTAATAAGAGATCCGAACGAGATTTTTATAAGCAAAGGTAATTGTCATCACCGAGCTCGTTATTTTTGCTTCTTCACTTTCCACCTCAAATTATGTCTTAAAAATTACAAAATAATAAAAAATATATCCTATATACTGATATTATGTTATATTTACATAATAATATTTATCCATCTCATCTTCCATCAAATGGGAAACGAAACCATTATTCGTGTATACGACGAACTACCTTCTCGCGAACCGATGTAATTAATTTTTCATCATTGACTATCATGGATTTTATTTATGATGGATTTAATTTTTATTATATACTTGAAATATTAATCATTATATAAAACTAAAATATTATATACCTTCTTACCTAACCATCTTCTAAAAATGATAACATCATTCGTGTGTATAGTGGACCACCGTCTCGTGAAGCGATGCGATTCATTTTTATTACTGCATCACATGACTAGTATATATAAGTGTATTTAAAGAAATAATATTATATTTTTTTATATAATTATCATTATGTAAATATAAAATAACACTCACCTAATTTACATCATAATCATTAAAAAATGGAAACGTTACTCTTGCATACGTATGACCTACCATCTCCATGATTGAAACATAGCTCATTTTTCATAAACTTATTTCATGGTTGGATTTAAAAGTATAATTTATGTATAGAAATTATAATTATTTTATTATAATTATTATTTATATGGTTTAATAATGACCCCTTTTAGCATGGTCAACACATCAATGTTTTTTTTGAAATTATGAATTAAGCATCCTCATAACACCTGATCTGGGCATAACTAAATAAGTAATTAAACATGTCATTAAAATAAATGAAGTAAATGGTTAAAATTTATGGTATTAAACCTGGAAAATGTTCTCAGTAAAAAAATTATATAATTTTATTATACAAGAGATAAAGGACATACATGAGAAGTCGGGACTCGAGGTAAGAGATTTTATAACTAAATTTCTTTTTATTGTGTTAAATTACTTATTCATTGCCTTTCATATGATAAAATTATGTGTGTAATAAAATTTTATTTTCTTATTTTTTATTTAAAATTATTTTATGTGGATTTAAATTTTACACACATAATTAATTCATTGATTAATTCTCACTTCAATGATATAGTATTTTTAAGAGATTTCTCGTCTCACTTTTACTTCCATGAGACATGTGCCATATTCACCACTTATTTATTTTGAGTGGTGTATATAATCAAATTTTTAATGTTATATCATGAATATCATTATATTCATGGTATTCAATGTTTTATTTTAAGTTACTTCTTTCATGGGGGTTATGATTCAAATGTTACCAAAGTGGTAAGGGTTTATTTCACAATTTCATCATTATTCAGGATTAAATATGTTTAAGTATACCTTTGAGGAAATGTTTGATATTTATATCATATAACCAATATATTTTCTTATACTATAGTTATTAATTAAAATTTCAAGTAATATTTCCATATTTCTCTATTTTTTACTAAAAATTATTGTGAAAATGTATTTAAGAAAAGTTGACTTTATTTATCTCTTCAGTTGAAAATCATTTTTTTATATATCCGTGGATTCTAACAATATTTTAAAAAATGTTTTTAACATATAAAAAAAAATTGATTAAATACATAGTTACCCATGCTAGAATTTTTTAAAAATGGTTATAAAGAAATCTTTTTATTGTTTTCCAAACATGGTACTTTTTAACCTTTTAATAAAAGTGTGAAAGGAATGTTTTTAACTTATACGACATGTGTGAAATTACCCACCATCATAAAAACTCAATCATTTGAATAGAAATTTATAATTTCCATAGTTATTTTTAAATATATATTTTTTATAATATTTTGGAAATTTTTTTGATTTTCAAGAAGTGATTTCAAAGTTAAAATGGTATTTTACTCAAGAAATATTTCAAGTAATCTTTAAACAACATTTTCATCAATGAGAAAAGCCTTTTATGTTATGGATTAATTCGAAATTATATATATATTTCTCTCAAATATATACCTTGATTATTCCACCTTACTTTTATGGGCTAATACGTTCCTTATGTTCATCTCTCAATTGACTTATTTATGAAATTACCTTTGATTATGATATGATAAAAGATTAGGCAACCAATTTATTTCCATGGGTAAATATTATGTTTATGCCTTATGATTAATTTCATTTTGTGGAACACATAATCATGAACATTTTATGATTGGTGTGTCTAGATAGCGCTCCAATGCATTGGGTAAAGCTTTAGTCTCATGAGGCATCATGTTTGGGATTAAAGTGTAAACTTAATTCATTATAGGACTTTGTACAACATGAAATATTGTCTATGAATTTATCCTTAACCCATGTTTATGTCATGTTATATATTATTGACATATTCCTTATGATTCCATTGTAATTACTTGGCCTAACATGGCTTTATATGAAACTAACCCAATCCCACCTCTAATAGGCTTGGGTATGGTAACCGATGTCGAGTAGGCATATCACATACATGGGAGGACTTAGACTAATGTACCTACACAAATGAACACATATACAAGCCTATAAAATGATGAAATGTAAAACCAATAACCATGAATGCATACATCTAAAATCACACCATTAGAGTATGAAAACATTTACTAGAAAGCAAGGGAAAAATACAATCCCACTAAAAGAAACTGAGAAAAAGTCTAACCTGTAAATTAAGAGAGGAATGTTGTAAATTAAACCACCAGAACACACCTTGTTCTATCTGTATCACTAAGATATTCCTAGTCTTGGTCACTCTAGGAATCTTTTAAGAGGTTGATCATCTGCCTAAGACAAGAAATGTGAAAAAAATCCCATGAAATAGTAAGTATAACAATACCTAGTAGGACAACCTGAAACCATTAAGTATATAACATCAAGAATAAGAGTCAACACATCAAAAGAGTGTCAATTTCATACATAATATAATATCCCGATATACTCAAAGTATAAACACAATATAAAGGTGAGTTTATAACCATAAATCCAGCCTAATATTCTGGGTCTAAGGTTTCATATAATACTCATTTGGGAGAACACACTCCACGAGCCATGTTGCACTGATGGAATCCATATGATATTTCTTTCTTTTTAGGTCCCTCCATAAGAATCACTACAAGTTTGAATATATCGATACACAAATGGGGATCACACCCAAGGCCATGAGGTATACCAACAACCCAATTTGGATTAACCTAATAAGTAGGGGATCGAAACCCAATCATTGTTGGTCATGATGATACTAAGATCAAAACCTTGGGAAATGAAGATGATAGAGGATCTCACTCCAGAACTCATGGAGGGATTTCATACTCTATCAAAGACTGAATTTTCTCAAAGGGGATCACCATCCTATGAATAGGATGTTAATCCATACTAAAACCTCAGGGAATATATCAAGGGAACATACCCTAACAAAAATTGTCTAAGCTAAATAGGACAAGGTATCCAAGAAATATTTTAATAAGTGCATGGCATGTACTGGCATCACACGACATGTACCTTTGGAACCAGGGTCTACCCATGTATCACAACCTATTCCAATGTCCATGTAAAAGTACACGACATGTGGCCCTCCACATTTAGCGTGTGGGTCCACATGATCTCTTGGGAAAGTACCACCAGTGAACACTTATTTTCCTACCAGGGTGTACACAACAAGCAGTATGGCCCACATGACAAGTAATGCCACCCAGATTTCTAGGCATGTGTACCCTGTACATGAAGATATAGTAAAAAATGGTCACACAATGTGTGGCTTGAGTCACACAATGTGTGATACTTATCTCTTTTCTAAAACCCTAGAACCACATTGGGGGGGGGGGGGTCCCATATAGTGTGTAATTCTGTATTACACAACGTGTAACCTAGTATTTTCCAAAATCCTAGATATGTTCATGAATCATCACATGAACCTATCTATATTTATGGATCTACCATAAACCTCACCATAGAGTAGGAATCTCAATTTTTGTGAGTCCATCATTGTCTTTGGTCTGATTCTTTCCAATTTCACCACTATGGAAAAGACCATTATCGCGTCTCATCACCGCCACATGCCCCACTTGAACTGGGGGTATTCAATCTGTATTTTTTCAATTATACATTGTATAATTTCCCCAAAAATGCATCATTGATCATAATATATACCCATAGTATTGGTTCATTGTGATGAATAACGGTTGCGCAACAACCCCACACCGGGTCTTATTCAAATCTCCAGCCAAAGGAATTGCCCACAATGAACATGTGAAGAAGGAAAGATGAAATGAAAAAAATTTGAGGAAAAAAATTCATCCAATTATCATGTTTTCCTTGATTCATTTTCACTATAATGATTAATGAAGATATAATAATATAATCAACAAATAAATCCCCAATCCCAGATAATATCTATCCCATACTCACAATACTAATGATCAGCAAATCAATTAAATAGTTGATTGATTTGTGTTCATAATAGGAATAAATGAATGGAGATAAATCTTATAGCACCCCTATTTTTAGTTAATTAACCCTTTATTTATGCATTTTATTTATATAAAGGTATTGGGTTAGGTTTGGGAATGTTCAGAGAAGTTTTGACTTGTTTTTGGGTTATTTTCAAAAGGTTCATGATTTGAGAATGTTTAGTAGAAACTATGAAACATCTCCAGGAAACCATACATACGGAAACAACATGATTTAAGTAGGCACACTATTAGGTGAGTGGTTTTTCCAAACCATGTACCCACCCAAGAGAAATAATACAAAGTAGAACATAGGTGTTTGTCATGTTTGATGCACATTTTTTCTAACCATGTGATCCCACCATGTGAGAGGTGTTTGTAGGTAGTGACTAGCACATAATTTTCCTAACTATGTGCCCTAACTTTGCACTATTATAAACTAGATCTGAAAATTGAGGATCTAATACTTATTTCCCCTTAATGGATTTATTTTTCCTTAAAAAGACCCAAACATGATTTCATATCGTCCCAAAGGCTATTAAGACCCTTCCCCTTGATCTGGGAGTGATCCGTTGGTGATTTTTTGTGCATTAGAGGCCTGTATTTCTTGGTTACATGATTTTAAAATGGTTTTTTGGTTTTAATTCAGGGAAATTTCTTAGAAATGTGTTTTCAATAAAAGGGTTTGTTTTATTGAAATGGTTTGGACAAATTGGTTAAAATGGTTTTGGAATTAATGGTTGAGAATGAGTTGAATGGGATAGATAATGGTCTTTAAGTATCGGCATCGAAGGGATGGAGTATGAATATAGAGTTATATCATTAATGGTAACACAAAGATTATGTGTGTATGTGTGGTTAGATGGATTGAAATGTGTTATGCCAAAATGGTAATTGAGAGACAGTTTCAAAAATTTATTGTTTTCTTTCAATGAAAAGGGTTTTCGTTTGTAAAACTACCTTTTTGCATTGATATAAAATATTTTATATAATTTTATATAATTTTTTAATATAAACATGATAACATGTTCTATCCTAGTGGCATGATTAGGTAAGACATTTGGTGAAAATCTACTGAGTTTCATTACTCACCCCAAACTTGGGAACTTTGGTGTGTTTGTAGATATTGTATACTAGGACACAAGTAGATGAAAATTATCTTATTTCTATAGTGATGCATCATGATACTTTGATCATGACTTGTGGAGTTGAAGATTAGAGCTTGTCTGAAGCTACGGAGTTGGTGTCTTTGGAGTCTTTGATTTTTATTTGTTTTGTCTTCCACTTTAGGCTCTGGTATTGGTTTTTTCCACATTGTATTTTAGAATGGTCTATTTTTGGTCAGTAGGTATTACTTTCAATTGTGTTATATTGTTATCATGCATCATAAAGTAGTGGTTTGGTTATGCTATGTTTGTTTTAGTTTTATATTCAAACAGAAATATCATCCCCCAACCATTTATAAATCCCTTAGAATTTATTGTCATCCTTTGGTGTCTTGGGGATGTCACCTAAGGCCTAGTAATTTCCTACCACATTTACAAGATAATGAGGAGGGGAAAGATGTTACAAATGTTATTAGTCTTGGCCAGTTCGTCTTTCATTTTGGGACAAATGATATTGGTCTATTGGTCTTGGAGTTGTAAAATAATTCTTGATTAGTCCTTGAGTTGGGATGTTAGTAAGGAGTAAGATCATAGGGACTTGAAATGTAGAGCATAAAATGGTGCAAATAACCTATTTATGCTGAACCTCAAGTTACTAGGGAGTTTGGGTACATGACTGTTTTAAGACACCAATAGGATTTGTAATCTCATTGTCATGGGTTTAGCCAATCAGAAAGTCATGAAATGAATTGTTAGAAATGACTTCCCACTAGGAGTAAATATTTCATTTTGAGTAATAACTTATTATTTGGTGAAAAATATTTTATTTTTTAAATGTTTTTAAGTCATTTTAAATCATGAGTTTTTTAAAATGCGTGGTAGTGGTATTTTGAAAATGGTTTGATTTTCAAAGAGAATGATAGAATTTTCCAAAATGTTTTGAAAATCAAAAATAATAAAATCAAAAAGACTTATTGTGATATATGTAATGTGGTAAATTTTGAATTTCTATGTTTTTAGTTTCTAGAGAGTGATATTAAATAGCATTTTATTATGGTTATAGAAAATGGAACCCACTAGGTGTATAAGAAACCAGCTAGAAGAGGCTACTAAGAATGTGGTTGCACCAGAGCCAAACGTAAACCAACATCTGGTTTAGTATATTGTCCAAGATTTTCAAGCCATGTATATTGGGAACCAATGGTATGAACTGAGAAAAGTTGATAATTCCATTAAATTCTAGATGAAAAATTCACCCATCTTTTGAGGGTGATTTGGAACTAGAGAAAACATAGGGGTGGATGAATATGATGAATCAAATCTTCGATTTCCTAGGCACACCGGTAGAGATGAAAGTCAATTTGGTGACATACATGTTGTAGGATCTTGTGCATCAATGGTGGTATTTAGATGTTTAGGATATATTAGACCAAGTAATGGCATGGGAAGATTTTGAATAATTTTTCAACAAATAATTATATCCTCACACATTCATAATTCCTAGAACAACAAATTTTTTATCTTGATTCAGGAGAATCTCTTAGTGATAGAATATGCATCTAAATTCATTAATTTAGTCAACTTTATAGAAAAATATTATATAAGTGCTTCCTTGAAAGCATGAATTTTTTTATCAGGGTTGAGACAAGATATTCACTCTAATATTTCCCTGATTTATATAACAGATTATATAGAGATGGTCAATAGAGAAACAGTGGAAGAAATGGACATCTCAACTAATACAGGTGGAGGAATTATGTTGATACATATGGGAAACAGTGGAAACTCTATTGATGGGAATAAGTGGAAGTGGGAAACATATTTCCAAGGTACTGATATGACTTAAAATAATATGGATGGATCAATGAATCTTACTACAAGACCAAAGATTAAACCTAAATATTTTCAATGTGGTTATTTGGATCACATGAATTGAAATTGTACAAAACCACCAAGACCATGTCACAATTATAAAAATATGGGGTATCTCTTGCACTTTTGTTATAGTGATCCATGTTTAGGTTCTAAAGACACATCTCAAGTTTCACTGATGTCATATTCTTCGATTGGATAAGGGTAGCAGCAAAGTTCTTATAATTAAAACCAAGATATCCATGGCGATTCTAGAAATAAAATGCCTCCTCAATAAGGGAATTCTCAACATTTTAAAAAAGTTCAAAGTGAAGCAAGTAAAAAATTATATGGGGTATAAAAAGTGTTTTTTGATGATCAATATAGACCATCGAAAATGATAGGTATGATTATTTTTAATTCTACCCTTATAAAAACACTATTTGATACATGTTAATCCCCTTCATTTATTGCTTCTACTATTGATATTATGGGGTTACATGTTGAGATGATTCCTTCTATTTTGAAACTTCAAACTCTTATTGGTTAAAGATAATGTCTATATTGTATATGAAAATCATGTCCTATAAGTATTGATGGGGATGAATTGATATGGGAATTTTCTATGCTTTATATGGATGTCTATGACATAATCTTGTTTATGGATTGATTGTAAATGTCCAAATCTCACATCAATTGTTATACCCAAAGGGTTAGTTTTATGAGTGATGATGGCGTAGAGAATCTCTTTAGAGGAGAAAAAAATGTAAAGGCAGGTGTAGTAAGATTTTGTCACTAGCTGTTGGAATGATCTCATACTAGTTGGAAACTTTGACTTTGGAATTAATGGATGTGATCAGGGGTAAAAGTTTTCCAGTATTTGTGGATCATTTTCCAGATTTTTTTTCTTCATAATTTTCAAGGTTCTCACCCATAAGAGAAATATAGTTTATGATTGATCTCTTATCAGGGATCAATCATATTTCACATATATATATCGGATAACCCAAAAAACTAAGGGAACTTAATGTCTAGTTGGAAGAGTTGGAAAGAAAATGGTTCATTTTTCCTAGTACATCTTCAAGGGATTCAATAGTCTTCTTTGTGAAAAAGGTGGATGGAACTATAAGTATTTATGTGGATTATCATAAACATAACCAAGTTATGATAAAGAATTGGTATCCACTTCCATGCATTGATAATATGTTCAATCAATTGAGGGAATCCCAACGTCTCTCTAAAAATGACTTACATTTGGGAAATTACCAATTATGGGGTATGAAGGAGGATATTATGAAAATAGCTTTCCTGAGTATATATGTCCATTTTGAGTATGTGGATATGCCTTTAGGTCTTATGAATTCACTAGCAGTCTTTATGGAATTGATGAATCATATATTTCAAATGTATTTGCAATATTTTTTGGTGGTTTTGTGGATGAAATATTGATTTATTTTAGGGAAAAATATTTGCATGAGAAACACTTGGAGACAATGTTGAGAATATTTTGGTATCATCATCACTATGACAAATTATCAAATTATGATTTTTGGATACAAGTGCTACATTTACTTGGACATGTTATCTCTGAAAGGGGTGTTTCTGTGGACCCAAATAATATAAAATCTATTATATCATGGAAAATTTCAAAGAATGTATTTGATATTTATTGTTTCTTTATTATATATGGTTATTATTAACATTTTTTTCATGAATTTTCACAACTATCTTCACCATTGACATCTTTTATAAGGAAAAGTTTTCCATTCCAATGAAATGAATAATTCTAGAAGTCTTTTAAAGAGATTAATTTTCACCCTTAATCATCACTAATATTGATATTACTAGAATCAAGATAAGGGTATGTGGTGTATTGTGATGCTTTAGAATCTGGGTTGGGTTGTATTCTCATTTAGGGAGATCATGTTGTTTTTTATAGATCATGATAGCTATGTTTTCATGAGAAGAACCACCCAAAACATGATTTGGAGTTTTTTACTGTATTCAATGCTTTGAAGACTTGGCATCATTACCTATTTGGTGATAAATTTACAATGTTTATAGATCATAAGAGCTTGAAATATATTTCTCACAAAGTGATTTAAATCTGAGACACCTAATATGGATGAAGTATCTATAAATGTTTTAATTTGAATCGATGTATACATTGAGTAATGTCAATTCCATGGAAAATGCATTAGGTAGTAAGTTATACAATTAGTTGGAGAAGGAGGCTTTAGATTAGTGTTAGTTGATGTTGGTGATAACTGGAATTCACTTGGATTAAGAATATTGATATAGTGTTGTGGTCATATTTCTAGTTTCTTTGGCTCAGGATTTGGTGGATAAGGTTAAAGAGGAAAAATAATATGATTTTTAATGTGTTTCTATGTGGTAAAAACATAATGGTGGGGAGGCCATTAAGGATAAAAGATAGATGGGAGTTTAATTTTATGGTTTCAGGATTGGATGTTCATACCATTGTCTTTTCAAAAAAAAAACCTTCTTCATGCTCACCACCATTCGAGATGGGTTGTTCATCCTGGAATAAAGAAGATGTATAAGGCATTGAAAGAAATTTTTTGGTGGGTTGGAATGAAAATATAAGTTGTTGAGTTTGTGATGAGATGTCTCACCTCTCAGTAGGTTAAGGTAAAGAACTCGTAACCATTAACTATTCCTATTTTAAAATGAGATCAAATGAAAATAGATTTTGTGACAGGTCTCCTAAGGAAGGATCATAAACATGTCTCCATATGATTTATAGTGGATCAAATAATTTTTTTCCCATTTCATCCCTATTATTTAATATCATATGGTGGAGGACTTGTCAATAATCTATAATCGAGAAGTGGTAAAGAGGTACTGTATACTAATTTAGATAGCATCAGACTGAGATATGAGGTTTACATCTCATTTTTTGAAATACTTACTGCAATATCTTTGGACTCAGTTGACTATGAGTACAGAGTATCATCCCTAGATGGATGTAAAATTCTAAAGAATAATAAAAAAGTTGGAAGACATGTTGCAGACTTGTGTAAAGGATTTTGGTGGCTCATGGGAGGATCACATACCATCATTGGAGTTCTTTTATAATAATAGTTATCTTTCCTTGATACATATGGCTCTTTTTGAAGCATTGTATGGGTGTCCTTGTTAGTATCCACTTTTTTGGGTAGAAATAAGAGTTACTTCACTAGTTGGGATGAGCCTTGTACATGAGATAATAGAGAAGATTCAGTTGATTGAAATAGGATAAAGATATCCCAAAGTCATCAGAAATCATATGATGATCATCATCAACAACTATATTCATTTGATGTGAGTGATCATGTGTTTTTTAGAATATCTCAAAGGATTGGTAATCATCATTTGGGGAAGTATGGAAAGTTATCTTTTCGATACATATTCCCTTTTGAGAAAATAGAATGGGTTGGTGAGGTGGAATAGTAGTTGTCTTTGTCACCACAGTTTAGGTCAGTGCATAATGTATTTCATGTATCTTAATTGAAAAGGTATCAACTCAATCATGACCATGTGATTTGACAGGATCATGTTGACCTAAGGTTGGATTTTTCATTAGTTCATGTTCCAGTGTAGATTTTGGATAGGAAAGATAAATTATTTTATGTAAATACATCATTATAATGTGTTTTTTTCAAAATTTTATGATTTAGGAAGAAAAATGTGAATGGGAGAAGAAAATGGTTAGTAAATGGCCCAAAATCTTTGAGCACCATGGTGGTTTTCTACTTTATGGGCACAAAAAGACCAATGGTGGGGAGAATGTATCTCCCACCAATTTTAGGGAGTTAACCTTTTATTTATTTATTTTATGTATATAATGTTATTGGGTTAAGTTTGGGAAGGTTTGGAGAAGTTTTGACATATTTTTAGAGATTTTTTGGAGGTGCATAGTTAGTTGAAACTGTAGAATACCTCTAGAAAACTGTGAAAAGGGAAACATTGGGCTCTGGGTCGGCACATGGTTTAACCAAACTTAGTAGACACCTAGAAGTAACTGTGAAAAGTGGAATATAGGGGGTTTTTATGGTTGGAACATAGTTTTTCAAACCATGAGATCCAACCTCCAAGGGGTGTTTAGAGGTAGTGGTTGACACATTGTTTGCACACAGTTTTCCTAACTGTGCACCCTAATCATGCACTTTTAAAAAAAAGATCTAAAAATTATGGATATAATTCTCATTTTCCCATTAATGGGTCTTTTTTCACCTAAAATACCCTATCATGACTTCCTCTCCTTCCAAAGGCTGTAGAGACCCTTCCCCTTGATCTAGGAGCGATCCGTTGGCGATTCTTTGGGCATTTGAGGCATGGATTCCTTGGTAAGTCTCCATTCTTGGTTGTTTTACTTAGATTTAATATTATTACTTCCATTTTAATCATATATATAATCTATTAGGTGTGGGTCTATGTTTTTTTATTCCAATCATGGTGATATATTATTTTTTGGTTGATAGGGAACAAGATCTAAGGTGGATTTTTGGAGTTTCAACCTAGTTTGTTGAAGAATTTATGCCGTTCTTCATTTTCACCTAAGTTGCGAGGTAGGTGGATTCAATCACAAATACTCCTGTTAGAACATGAATGATTGATTTTAAATTGATTGAATTTCATGAATTGATTTTTGAAATTTTATTATAAATATTTTTAGAAACCCTCTTTAGCGATGGTTGAAGGAACTATGAAAATTGGTTGTTTTGATGGAAAGTGAAATTAGTAAAATGTTTTTAAAATAATGATTTTAAAATGGATGTTTGGTTTTAATTAATGGTAAATGGTTAGAAAAATGTTTTCAATAATAGGTTTTGTTTTATTGAAATGGTTTGGAATAATTGGTTGGTATGGTTTTGGAATTAATGGTTGGGAGTGGGTTGAATGGGATGAATAATGGTCGTCAAGTACCACCATCAAAGTGACAGAGTATGTATGGACATTCCACCATTAATGGTAACACCAATCTTGTGTTTTTGTGTGTGTGTCTGGTTAGATGTAATGAAATGGGATAGTCTAAAATGGTATTTGAGATATGGTTTCCAAAAATTGTTTTTTTTTCTTTCCAAAGAAGGGGTTTTGTTTTTGAAAACTACTTTTATTCCTTGATATAAAATATTTCAAATCATTTTATATAAATTGTTTTATATAAATGTTAAAACATTTTATATCAATAAAGTCCCAAAAATTCCATGTATTTTTTTTAAATTATTTGGGATTTTTAAGAGTCTGCAAAAATTGACGACGCGTAATTCTGAGGCCCGTTGTGCCCATAATGAATTTCTGAATTTTTTTCAGGTACGTTCAGTAAACGTATCGACAACATTTTCTATCTTTTGACTCATTTCTCATATTGAAAATTAGAGGGCACCGTTGAATCCATAATGTTGGGATTTTTCCTAGAAATGACTTAACTTTGGTTGGTGAGGGTCGAGCAGAAAAGTTAATTTTTGGACTTTTCAAGATAAATAATTAAATAATTTAAGAGAATTATTTTATTATTTTCTCTCTGTTGTGTGACGGACAACGATGCAGCGGGGCAGTGATGATGTAGAGAAGGGGAACATTAAATGAAACACATGGATGACCTGTATTATGCAACATAACATCGAATTTAATGGTGAAAAAAAAAACGTAACGACGCGACACCACTTCATTACGGAAACACTGCAGCATGGTTCTATAAATAGTTCAATGTATCTGAAAAAATGAGGAGGATGGATTTGGGGGGTTCTCAGGCGAATCTCTGATGCACTTCAAACCCAGTGAAGAACAATGAACGATGAAGAATGCCTTTCGATGACCGGAACCAGGAAGCGTCGTAGATTCCGTAAACCCTCGAAGACGAACGTGCAACAAAGAACATCATAAAAGGCAGGGGGTTTATGTGATTTGATTTCCCCTCTCTTCCTGTTCTTGAAAAATATAACAAATGTGAACCAACAAACTAATGGTATGATCCACGTCTTGTCTAATCATGTGGATGGTTGTTGAGGAATCTTAAACTTG
This sequence comes from Viscum album, assembly GCA_963277665.1. Lineage (NCBI taxonomy): Eukaryota > Viridiplantae > Streptophyta > Magnoliopsida > Santalales > Viscaceae > Viscum > Viscum album. Next base: position 1,992,346,627 of record OY728131.1, on the reverse strand, counting down.
GGGATTATTTTTTCTTTTGTTATAATTAATTTTTCCTCATGTTTAAAACGCTAATGTGGAGGGCGCGGGCCGAAACCAACAAGGTCCAAACCCTCCGCTAAAATTATCCTTGGTACATTCATTGTGGCTTAGCAATGAATGCGGAGGAAAGGCATTTGAGGGCCGTGAAATGACGACGACATTCCGATGGCCCATAGAAACAACCACCAACGCTCCATGACAGTGGCGGCCAGAGGTGGTCGGAGGAGACCCGCAGCAACTGGCCACAGGTGGTGGAAGGTGGAGTGCCTTCGCGCACCATGGTGGCCCGATTCGATCACATGGGAGATGGCCAGCACCCACAGGAATCTCCAGGGGCAGCAGCCGTGACCAGCGGGTGGCGGCAGGAGGGGGTGGCGTGGACCCTACTCCGCGCCGTGTCGCGCTGGATGAAACGGTCCCGCATCTGTGAGGCCAGCTGGGAGGAGTAGTCCTCCTTCAGGTGGACCAGGCTGAACATTGGCATATCGAATGGGCTGGACCATTGGCCCAGTGAGTCGAACCCATCCCGTGGGCCGGGTCGGACCTGTGGCCTAGTGGGCCAATGTGGGTGGGCCGAGCCCCACCCGGAGGGTCAGGCCAACCGCGGCCCAGGACCGTGAAAAAGTCAGGCTGACCCCGACAGGTCAGACCCAATGAACCGGGACAACCCTTAATGGGTCAGACCTGAGTTGGGTTAGGTGGACCTTGGGACCCGTTGTGTTGGGCCAACTTGACCGAGTCAGACTGGGCATAGACCCAACCGGCCCCCGATTAATGAAATGCTAGTAACTGACGAACCAGGTGTCCGTTTAACACGCTATTAGTGGCATTGGGACCCCATTTGAGAAGTGGTCCCTTTGGAATATTCTGGAAGGCCTGGCTATTCTGGTCCGGACTGAGGTGTGATCTCTCCCATTTCACGGAAAGGGGTGTAACTAATAGACCGAGCATCCGATCGACGCGTCGTCTATGGAATAATGACCCTTGTGACAAGACGATCCTTTGGAGATACTTTAAGTTAGTTTTAATGGAGTTTGATGTGAAACCTGGGTTGGATCAAACTTGAATCCAACCAGACCCTTTTTACAAAAGTGCCCATATCTCACAGACTAGGCGTCCGATCGACGCGTCATATGTCACATTGGGACCTCTATGTCGAGGAGTCCCCTTAAATATTATTTTTTTGGGACTTATTACCAGTTGAAATAGGATCGATGGATTGAGGAGCAGAGTCTTCCAAAGATCAAGTGTGCTTCGTGCTGGAATCCAGTGGCTGACTGTGACATGAAGAAGAAGATGAGTGACCAATGTGGCTTAGAATCTGAAACTCCAGAGTGGGATGATCTAGATATACGACTAACTATCCCTACCACTAAATCAGTGACCAAGATGGGTCATCACTAGTGACCAATACGGGTCAACACCTGCGACCAATATGGGTCAGCATCTAGCGACCAATACAAGTTACCACCAGCAACCAATATGGGTCAGCATCTAGCGACCAATATGAGTCAGTATATAGTGACCTATACCGGTCACCAGTAGAGTTACTATAGATAGGATGATCGGGATTTATGACTAGTCATCCCTATCTCAGAAACCTTGAGGTTATACTATTAGAGTGAGCAGTCACTTTTTCTTTGTGCTTCATGATTTAGATCATGCTTGTGATATTACCCTTATGGTATTTCTTGTGGTGTTTTTTTGTGGATTAATGAGAGAACTTCAGGGGTCTCAGGTTCCCCAAATGGGTATTGTTATACTCACCCCTGCACGGGATCTACCTGCACGTGTGTGTCTGGTGCAGACTATTGACGCTCTGAGGAAGACTTTGGAAGTTAGGGACTTGGTGGAGCTTGGTGCAATGAGAGCAGTTGAGATCCTCTTCTTCGACTTCAGACATATAGTTATTACCCTCCAGGTTGAGCTCTAAGAAATATGTGACAATTATTTACTTTTTTTCAGTTTATAGGGCTTGTATTTCAGCCCACTGTTTTCAGTTCACAGTTGTATTTGTGGTTGTACTTTACTCTTGTGGTTGTACCTTAATTTTGTTGGTTTTTTACTTTAATTTCCCTTTTTGAGTGTGTACGTATCTCTAAGGAAATTTCTTCCCTGTTTGGGAGAATCCTTCTGGTGCTAGTCACTAACCCCTGGCCTATAGAAGGTGGGCTTGGGGTAGTCATATCCAAGCCCCGTGGGACAGGTCGTGACAAGGTTGTATCAGAGGGTGGTCGGTTCTACCAAAAGAACTAAGAGTCTAATTTTAATCAAGCAGTAGTGTAAAGTGTCTTGTGTTTTTTTAGTTATGGGAGTCCAGAGTTAGTGCGGAGACTGACGTATCCATACATAAGGATCCTAAATTCTGTTTTTGGACTCGGTACCTGAAAACACCAGTTTCTAGTGTTTTGAAAAGTTTTCTTGATCTTCCTTGAGTCTGCTCACTGGGTATAACTGATTGAATGTGGTTCATCTATTTCTTACAGGATACCTCCCCGAAGACAACCATCTAGGATTCCAGTTAGAGATTGTGACAGTGACCCATCGAGGGATGAGGTGTTGGTATAAGGACCACTCACAGTGATGAAACCTTTGGGTTGTGTACCTGCACCACCACCACCCGTTAAGTATCAAATGCTACCAGTGGATCATGCATGCTGGCTGAGCATGTTGCATGATTTATAGAGACAAAGACCTTTATGGTTTTGAGGTGAGACGGACCCCCAGGCAGTAGAGGAATGGATTTATGCAGTTTCGTGGGTCTTTATCTTTGCAGAGACACCTTTCTAGCATATAGATATCTTGGCTGCAAGAATTCTTTAAGCTTCAGCAGGACGATTGTGGAACTCGAAGCTCCAGGTGAATGAGGAGACGAACCTCACTTGGCCGAACTTTGAGATCCTTTACAAGTTAGATTTTGTGCTAGAGACACTATGCTCTATGTGTATTTAGAATCTGCTGTATCTACAGTAGGGAAGCTAGACTGTGGATCCGTACTCGGTGAGATTTACTGACCTCTATCGACACTCCACCGACATGGTACAAGACCCTTACTTCAGGGACCAGACCTCTGAGTAGGGGCTCCGATTAGAGATCATATATGTGATAGTTTCTCTCAGTATCCCGATGCAGGCTGGGGTGCTAGAGCGATCTTTTCTAATGGATTTCTTTCCTTCCAAGCATGCATCGATAGTGAGAGCCCCTATTGGATGATAGGTAGTAGAGTCTTCTATAACTAGCAGTAGATAGAGGACACAGAAGCCCAAGTGGGCTAGACCTTCTGGAGGGTAACCCCAAGATGCAGGGTCAGAGGTGCGAGACTAGAGAGGTCAGGGGATCCCCCAGCAAGGCATGATCTATTTTTTTTATGGAGGACAGGGTCACATAGCTCATGACTATCTGACTCCCTGTGCAAATGATCGACAGATGGAGGAGGGGCCACCGAGATCGCGATAGTGGCAGGAGCTTGAGCATAATCTAGGTAGCAAACAAGGCAGGGGAGCAGGAAATGTAGCAGGATGTGGTCGGGGTCACTAGGCACTACAACCACCACCCCCAGGCGGTCCACTATGAGCTCAAGGATCAGGTGGACAGGGACATGCCCAACTACAGGAAGTTGAGGCTCACGATCCTGAAATCCATGATATGATATGAGGTATGATCTATATCTTATGTACTTTAGCAACATTTCTTATCGACACAGGGGCTAGCCATTCTTTCCTTTCCACAGACTTAGTTTGGGACTATGAGATTCCAACTGAGCCTTTAGCTCAACCTTTGAATTTGGATCCTTCTACGGGAGGAGATTCAGTAGTCACACAATGGTGCTGACAATGTGATCTTACTCTCAAAGGAGATAGTTTTAGATAAGATCTTCTAGTATCGGCATTGAAACCCTAAAACGTCATTCTAGGCATGGACTAGCTATCAGAAGTTCACACACAAATTGACTTATTGATACGTACAGTGAAAGGTACACACATAGATGGAGGCCATATTTCTTTTTTTTGGTGAGAAGTAAAACAGAGCAGCATGAGATGGAGTTTCACTCAGGAGGGTGAAGCTGATTACATATCAGTTGGATTGCATGACCTTTGACACGGTGGATGAGGCGAGTCCACAATTTCTAGCGGTGGTGGATTAGTATGAGGAAGTCTTCCTAGAAGATGTCCCAGGACTACCTCCTCATAGAGAGGTAGACTTATGCATTGACTTGTACCCAGGAGCAACACCGATATCTACACCAGCATATAAGATGTCCCCTTTGGAGCTCTTGGAGTTGAGGGTACAGTTGGAGGACATATAGATGAATGGGTTCATAAGGACTAGTGTTTATCCATGGGAATCCCTAGTGTTGTTTACTAAGAAGGCAGACAGAAGTTTCAGGCTTTGCGTGGACTTTCGGTGCCTAAACTAGGTTACTGTGAAGAACAAGTATCCTCTACTAAGGATTGATGATCTGTTTGATTAGTTGAAAGGAGTGAAGTGGTTCTCGAAGATAAACCTCAGATTAGGCTATCATCAGCTCAGGGTACGAGATGAGGACCTACTGAAGATAGCCTTCCGATGTCGGTATGACCATTACAAGTTTATAGTGATTCCTTTCAGTGTGACCAAAGATCCAATAGTTTTCATGGGGATCATGAATAGGATCTTTCAGCCATACCTCGATCGCTTTGTGGTGTTCTTCATCGACGACATCTTGGTGTACTCAGTATCTGAGGAATAGTACGCTGTACACTTGAGGATAGTTATAGACACACTCTAGGAGCACCAGTTATATGGGATTCTCTGAAAGTGTAAGTTATAGATACAGAAGTTCCAATTATTGGGACACGTCATCTCAGAGGTTGGAGTTTCAGTAGATCCAACAAAGATCGAGGCAGTACTTTATTGGGAGCCACCAAGAGTGTTACTGATGTGTGGAGTTTCCTTGGATTAGCAGGCTACTATCAGAGGTTTGTACATGATTTTTCCAGAGTAGCAGCACCTATGAATTCCTTGAAGAGGAAGGGAAAACCCTCCCTATGATTAGAGGCATTCCAGCAGAGCTTTCAACAACTAAGGTAGAGCTTGAACAACGCTCCCATGATGAGGTTGCCAGAGGAGGGCACTAACTATGTGGTTTTTTGTGATGCATCAGGGACCAGACTCGGTTGCATCCTAATTCAGGATGAAGCAGTGATTGATTATGGATCACGAAAATTGAGGCCTCATGAGCATAATTATGTAACTCACGACTTGGAGTTGGAAGTAGTAGTCTTCGTACTGAATATGTGGTGACACTACTTGATGGGCGATCCGTTCATTGTTTACTCATACCACAAGAGTCTCAAATATATATTCACATAGAAAGATATGAATCTAAGATAGTGAAATTGGATAGAGTTCCTCCAGGACTATAACCTTGAGATAGTCTATACTCTTGTGAAGGGGAACGTAGTGGCAGATGCACTTAGCTGAAGACTGAGTTCACAACTACCAAATGAGGCTTCAGAGAAGTTAGCCTCACTTCAGATATTCTATGTGGATAGAGATGAAAAAATCTACCTCCATTCGATGGTAGTTTCTCCTCTACTCCTTTAGTGAGTCAGGGAGGCGTAACTCAGATACAGTAGTTGTGAGACTACACATGCTCAGATATCCTTAGGCAATGCACCTGACGGATATTCTGAAGGTGGGGAGCATGCTATCCTTTTCAGAGGACGTAAAATTGTACCAGTGGATCTATGATAGGATGTGCTGAGAGAGTTCCATACATCCTCCTTGTCAGTACATCCAAGCATGATGAATATGTATGAGGACCTCTAGTGTCAGTATTGGTGGCCAGGGATGAAGAAAGTTATGGCGGAGTTTGTTTCTAGATACCTCACTTTCCAGCAAGTGAAGGCTGAGCACCAGGTACCAATAGGCTTGACCCAACCCCTCAAGATACCAGAGTGTGGGAAGGAATATCAATGGACTTTGTGATGGGGTTACCATGTACGTCCAAAGGGATCAATACCATCTGAGTGATCGTTGATCGACTCAACAAGTCAAACCACTTACTTTCTATTCAAGAGAAGGGTTTGGTAGAGAGCTTGGGACACCTCTACATTCAGAAGATCATGTGACTTCATGGGGTGCCTTCGATGATAGCCTCAGAATATGATACACGCTTCACATCCCAATTGTGGAAAGGATTGCTGGATGCTTTCGGGACTCATCTTATCTTGATCACAACTTTTCACCCCTAGACTAATGGTCAGACTGAGCAGACCATCTAGACCTTGGAAGAAATTCTTTGTGCATGTGTCTTAGATTTTGGTTATAGTTGGGAGGACCACCTACCCTTGGTGGAATCCGCGTACAACAACAACTACCACTCCACCATTGGTATGGCCCCTTTTTAGGCATTGTACAAATGACCGTGCAGATCACCCTTATGCTAGACGAATCCAGGAGAGCCAACACTCGTGGGCCCATAGATGGTACATCCTACCACTGAGAAGGTGCAGGTCATCAGAGAGTAGATGAAGATTGCAAATAGTTGATATAAGTCCTATGAGGATAGGTGACAGAGACCACGGGAGTTCCAAGAGGGGGACCATGTTTTCTTGTGACTCTACACTCAACGGGGACTACAAAGATTTGGCCGAGGTGAAAAACTCTCATCGAGGTTTATCAGAACATTCCTAATACTTCAAAGGATTGGTGAGGTGGCATACCACTTGGAACTTCCACCACAGTTGGAGACGGTGCATGACGTCTTCCACGTATCCCAGATGAGGAGACACATGCATGACCCATATCACATCATCAACCATGGCGAGCTAGAGATTGATGATGGGGTGACTTTTTCAGAGTTCCTGGTAGATATATAGGATCAACGGGAGTGGGTCCTTTGTGGGCAGTTGATTCCTCTGGTGCAAGTTCGTTGGCAGCATGAGAATATCTAGGAGAGCACATGGGAGAGAGAGACTCATATGCATGCCCAGTACCCCTCTTTGTTTGTGTAGCCTTGTTTGGATTTCTTGGATGTAAAGACCTAAGGTGGGGAGAATGTAACGACATTAAAATTCCATGGATTTTTTTAAATTATTTGGGATGTTTAAGAGTCTGTGAAAATTGACAGCATGTAATTCTGAGGCCCGGTGTTCCCAGAATGAATTTATAAACTTTTTTTGGGTATGTCCAGTAAACGCGAGGGCAACATTTTCTATCTTTTGACTCATTGCTCGGATCGAAAATTTTAGGGAACCATTAAATCTGAAATGCCGAGATTTTCCTAGAAACTACTTCACTTCGGCCGATGAGGGTTGAGCGGAAAAGTTTATCTTTGGTCCTTTCGAGAAAAATAATAAAATAATTTAAAAATAATTTTTTCATTCTTTTCTCTCCGTTGCATAGAGGATGGAAACAATACGGGGCAACGATGATGCAGCGATGGGGCACATTAAATGAAACACATGGATGAACCATATTCTGCAACATAACGATGAATTTAATGGTGCAAAACTGCGTAACGACATGACATCACACCATTATGGAAACGATGATGTTGACGCTCCTTTCGTCACAGAATCTAAAGATCGGAAAAGGGAATATCCGAGCTCAAAGTGATTAATCCTTTGAAGAAAACATCAAAAATCAACAAAGGCAGGAAGAAAGGATCAACAACAACTGCACCGCGCAAGTTATATCACTGTCGCGCAAGTGTACTTGCGCGGCGACCTTAGTCGCGCAAGTGACTTGCGCGACCTAAGTGGTAACCGCCCGAGGTCTTCTCCTGCCTATAAATAGACCCTGTGGTTGTGCGGCGACCTTAGTCGCGGAAGTGACTTGCGCGACCTAAGTGGTAACCGACCGGGGTCTTCTCCTACCTATAAATAGACCCTGTGGGCCCCCCATTCGAGAGGATCTTTTTTTTTTTCAGAAACTCGGATTGAAGCTCCCGACGCCCAAGTCTCTTCTCAAAGCTTCCAGAACACTTCTAAGGTAATTTCTTACCTAGAACGGAAGATCTAAAGAGAAGAAGGAAGGCTTAAGTGTTGAAACTTATCAACACTTGTGCGTCGACTTATTTCCTTCAATATAACTTGCGCGTCCTTTTTCTGGAAGAAACTCAAGAGGATTCTAAAGGGTTTAATAAAGAGTCGCTCAAGCATTTCAATGCTGGTTGAAAATCGCGCAAGTACACCATGTGTCGTGCAGGTATACCTGCGCGACCAATACTTGCGCGCCCACGCAAGACTTGCGCGCCTTTCAAGACTTGTGCGCCCCTACCTTTTTGGGTTCCCATCTTGCCCATTTTACCCCTATTAAGCCATTTCACCTTTCCTATTCAAAGATTCAGTCTTCAAGATACTCTTCAAAGCCATTTATGGCATGATTTCTTGATTTGACTTCCTTATCTGAAAGGAATTAGGTGGAATATCTCTCAAAACCTAGTGATTTATACATCTTTATGTCACCAAAGATTGAGAGTTCGTTCATTCAACCTCATCCTTTAAAATTAGAGAATCCTTAACCTGGGTCTCCTTTTCAGGAATAATCCCCAGTTATAAATCCTTTAATTTGGGCATCTTCCTCAGGAGTAAGCCCCAAATTCTTAAAGTTCCTAAACTTGGGCATCCTCTTCAAGAGTAAGCCCCAATCTCAAATATGGGCATCCTTCTCAGGAGTAAGCCCAAAACCATAATCCCTAACCTAGGTCTCTTTTTCAGGAATAAGACTCAGTCATAATCTTGGGCTTCCTTTTCAGGAGTAAGCCCCAAGTCCCCTAACCTGGGCCTCCTTTTCAGGAATAAGTCCCAGTCATAATTTTGGGCATCCTTCTTAGGAGTAAAACCCAATCATAAGTCCCCTCCTAATTTGGGCATCCGTTTTAGGAGTAAGCCCCAAGATTAGAGTATTCAAATCTCCATAAAGCACATATACCTTTATGGACCCTGTTCCTAGATTTTCTCCCTAAAAGTAAATCCTAAACCTTCATCTATTTGGGCAGTCATACATACATAATCCCCAAACAATTTCTTATGATTGCATCTTTCATGGCACAATTGTCTAATTTTTACCAATGCCTCTTGTTTCTCACACCGAGCATGACTCACGTGAGCTTAGAGTGTAAAAGTAATTATGACATTCTTCTTTGAGCCATCAATCATAAACATCATACTCCATTACTCGAACTACGTGGGTTCTGATTCCTCTTACAAAACAAAGGATACGTAGGTAGCCCATTTATGGGTTCGATCCCAACTTTGAAATAATCCTTGTCCTTCTGAATGATGATAAACTTCAAGTGCCCCACTGAGTGGCTTTAAAACCAGCCTGGTCGTCATAATGACCAAGATACTTTTATATAAATGTTTTGAAGGATACCATTGACCAAGAATCTCTAAACAGATATAGATGATTCTCTATTGATGAAGAACCTCGAATACATATAAAATATTCTCTAAATTTCTTTCATATTTAATCATTGATTGTTAAAACTTAAGGAAATCTCATTTTATACTTGGTAATATAATAAGGATTCACGAACATAACTTAAATCTATAAAGAGAGTCCCGGAGTAGACAATAATTCCCCTCAAAAAGGTGTGATGAGTCCGACCTCCCATCCTCTCGACCAATGCAAATTCCAAAGCCTCATTAGTCCACAAACTAATGAGCGCCTACCTTTGGAAAGCAGGTCCAAACGGATGTGGAATCATTGGATGTTTCCGGTTCTACGAACAAACCCATTAGAAACTGATCGGATCGTTTGAATCTCCCGTCCAGGAGGTCATCCCCGAAATCCGTGCGAAATAGATGAAACATGGTTCTATAAATAGTTCAATGTATCGGAAAAATAAGGAGGAATTATTTGGGGGATTCAAGGGAGAATCTATGATGCACTTCCACCCCAATGAAGAATGATGAATGACGAAGAACGCCTTTCGAAGGTCGGAACCAGGAAGCGTCATCGATGCTGTAAACCCTCGAGGATGAACATGTGGCGATGAGTGCCATAAAAGTTAGGGGGTTTATGTTCTTTGATGTTCCCTCTCTTCCCGTTATTGAAAAATATAACAAATGCTGACCCAACGACTAACAGGTTGATTCGTATCTCATGTAATCATACAGATGATTGTTGCGGGATCTTAAACTTGGGGATTATCCTTATTTTTGTTATGATTAATTTTTCCTCATGTTTAAAACGCTAACGCAGAGGGTGTGGGAAGAAACCAACAAGGCACGGACCCTCTGCTAAACTTTTCCTTGGTGCGTTCTTTGTGGTTGAGCAATTAACGTGGCGACAAGGAATTTGAGGGCCGCAAAACGGCGGCAGCATTCCGGTGGCCCATGGAAAGAACAGCCGGCGCGCCATGCTAGCAGTGGACGGAGGAGACTTGCGGCAACCAGCTTCGGGAGATGGAAGGTGGCACACCGTCGTGCGCCATGGTGGCTAGAGGAGGTTGGCCCAAGCCGGCTATGCGGGAGATGGGCGATGCCCGCTGGCACTGCCAGCTGCATCAGCCATGACTAGCGGGCCACAACAGGTGGGGGTGATGCGGAACTCACGCCACACCAGACAAAATGGACCCTCATCCGCGGGTCAACTGAATGGACTAGACCTGCCCAGTGGGCCAGACCCTCGGCTCAGCAAGCCGGACCTGCAGCCCAGCGGGCCAGTGCGGGTGGGCCGAGGCCCACCCGGTGGGATGGGCCAACCGCTGCCCGGGCCCGCAAACCAGTCGGGCTGACCTCGACGGTCCATACCAGGTTAACCAGGATGACCATTAATGGGTTAGACATGGGCGGGGTTAGGTAAACCCCGGGACCCGTTGCGTCGGGCCAGCCCGACCGAGTCGGACCGGGCGCATACCTAACCGGCCCCCGAATAATGAAACACCCTTAACTGACGAACCGAGTGTCTGTTTGAAATGTCGTCAGTGGAATTGAGACTCCTTTTGGGAAGTGGTCCCTTTGGAATATTCTGGTAGGCTTGATCGAGCCGGGCCAAATCGAGGTGTGATCACTCCCATTTCACAGAAAGGGGTGTAACTAACAAACCTGGCGTCCGATTGATGTTCCGTCTATGGTATAAGGACCCTTGGGACAAGGTGGTCCTTTGGAGACACTCTAAGTGAGTTTTGATAGAGTTTTACATGTGATATGGGTTGGATTAGACTTGAATCCAACAGGGCCCTTTTTACAAAAGTTCCCATATCTCACAGACCGGGAATTTGATCGACGCGTCGCCTGTCACATTGTGACCTCTATGAAGGGGCAGTTTGTTGGGTATGATTTTTGAAGGATGTATTACTGGTTGAAAAAGGACTGATGTCTTGAGGTGAAGAGTCTTCTGGAGATTAGGCGTGATTCATGCAAGAATCAATGGCGGACTGTGACATGAAGAAGAATAAGAGTGACCAATGCGGGTGAACATCATAAACTCTAGAGTGGGATGATCTAGCTATACAACTATTCATCCCTACATCTACATCAATGACCAAGACAGGTCAGCACTAGCGACCAATACGGGTCAACACCAGCGGCCAATACAGGTCAGCACCAGTGACCAATACGGGTCAACATCTAGCGACAAATACGGGTCAGCACCAGTGACCAATACAACTCATCATCTAGAGACTGATATGGGTCAACATAGAGTGACCTATATGGGTCAGCAGTAGAGTTACTATGGATAGGATGATCTGGCTTTAGGACTATTCATCCCTATCCCAGTAACATTGAAGTTACCCCATTAGAGTGAGCTATCTCTTTTACTTTGTGCTTCCTGATTTAGATCATGCTTGTGATATTACCCTTGTGGTTTTCTTGTGGTGTTTTCTTTTGTGGATTACTAAGAGACCTTTGGGGGTATCGGTATCCTCTAATGGGTATTTTTATACTCACCCCTGCATGGGCTCCACCGGCATGTGTGTGTCTGGTGCAGACTACTGATGCTCTAAGGAAGACTTTGGAGGTTTGAGACTTAGTGGAGCTTGGTGCGACCAGAGTAGTCAATATCATCTTCTTCAACTTGATACATACATTTAATACCCTCCAGGTAGATCTCAAGGGCAGATGCAACACCTATTTACTTTCTTTCAGTTTCTAGGGCTTGTATTCCGGCCCACTGTTTTCTGTTCATAGTTGTACATGTGGTTATACTTTACTCTCATGGTTGTACCTTACTTTTTGTTGTTGTTTACTTTAGTTTCCCTTTTTGAGTGTTTATATATCTCTAAGGAAATTCCTTCTCTATTCGGGAAAATCCTTCATGTTCTAGTCACCAACCACTGGCCTATGGAAGTTGGTCTTGGGGTAGTCACGTCCGGGCCCCATGGGATGGGTTGTGAAACTATCCTAGTTTCATGATTAGGGAATTCATTTGGGGTAAACCTACTAAGTTTCATTTCTCACCCCCTTCTTGGGAACTTTGGGAAATTTTCAGATATTGTATACTAGGACAAAGATAAAGGAAAAACATCTCAGTTATTTAGTGATGCATCATGATACTTTGGGAAAGACTTATAGAGGTGGATCTTGGATTATATTGGGATTTTTAGAGTTTGTGTCTTTGGTGTCTTTGAGTTTTTTTGGTTCTATATTCTGGTCTAGGATCTCATATTGGTTTTTTCTTCATTATACTCTGGTATGGTCTGTTGTTGGACAATTGGTATTACTTTGAGTTATGTTACATTTTTATAATATATCACATATTTTTGGTTTGATTTTGGTATGTTTGGTTCAGTTGTTTTATATTCAAAAGCGAAAATCATCCCACATCCATTTATAAAGACAATGTCATTTATTGGTAGCCTTTGGTATCTTGGGGATGTCACCTAAGGCCAAGTAATTTACTACAACCATTATAAGACAATGGGGTGGGGGAGGACGTTACAAATCCAAATAAAATAACATCATACCTTAAGATGGATCAATCAAAAATGAAGAACAAATCTACCTCATTGTCATTGGTGAGATCCTTGAATCCCATTGCATACCGATCGAAGATCCATGATCTTGTTATTGTTCACTTGAGAATTATTCTCCAACGCAATCTCCAACAACTCTAGGGTTAGGTAGCTAACCCTAATATTTTATCAAAGCCATATATTTATAAGAAAAATCAAGGTCACAACAATTTAATTAAATAAATTATTCTAGTAAATTTATTTATTTAAAAATTCACTGACGACCGTGCTCAACCTGAAAATTCAATGCTCTCAAAGGTTATGTCATGCCTAGGTTAAAATCCACAATCTAAACTCAATGAAAAAATTATATTTCTAATTAAAGACTCTATTTAATATTTATTCCACATTTTTAAGAAAATTGTGCATGTGTGATATTTAATATATTTAATATGTTTGAAAAATTAATTCTAAGCCCACTGGTCATCATAATATCACATTGTCTTAGTGCCTAAATCTAAAAATATACCATATAATATTCTAAATTAGTACATGAAAAAATTAGAGTCATTACATTCTCACAACCTCAGGGTTTTACATCCAAAAAATCTAAACAAAAGACTACCAAAATAGATGTGGTCTAAGATCCCGACCTTTTATGGAGATGTATCATGCTCATTTATCGGTGATATTTTACCTTTATTTTGGTATAACTTGGGTGGGATTTTTTTGCAGTGTTTTAGGGAAAATTGTAAAATTTGGAATGAAAAGGGGTAGTGCACAATTGGAACCTAGTTTTTCCAAATTGTGTAACCCCAGACAATGGGGGATTTCATGGTCGGTGCATGGTTTATCAAATCGTGTGGCCTCTTAGTAGAAACTATGTGACACCAATGTGAGGTGTATGGTTAGGGCACAAAATTTAGAAAACCATGCGCCCTAACCTAGGAAATTGTTCTTGCAGAAATAATTCCCCTCAATTTTTTTTAAACATCCAAAAACAACCAACATTCACCCTCATTTGACCATATTTGATCTAAGATGATTTCCTATGGTTTTAGAGGCTCCCAGATGGATTCCAAGGGATTTTTAACTATATTCTTGGAGAATGAAAGATCCGTTTAACAGGTATAAACCTCTTTTGGTATGTGGTATATTTTCGATTGGTTTCCTCCCACTCTCACATATTTTACCCATCCTTTGGAAGGCTGATTTTCCTCTTTTGCAATGGGGTAGATCTATGTTTTCAAGGATCTTAATCCATTTGATATTGGATCTAGGTTTTGGATCTAGATCTCATTATTCACCATGCTCTTGATCATTTTGCTCGAATTTGGGAATTCCGTTTGATGGACACTTGCTAACGATCTTGAGTTAGGTGATCTAAATTGAAAATCACAAAGTCTTGATTATAATTTTGTTTATGGAATTGTGAAATATCAATTTCCTTCTTTGAAAATATTATATTGAATTGGATTAATTAATTGATTAATTAATCAGTGGAATTATGTGATTATGGAATTGATGGGATATTAGGATGATCAAATTTGTGAATTAATGGGATCGTTTATTTCATTGATAAATGAAAATTATGGTAATCAAGGTATTTTTGGATTAACATTAAAGGGTTAATGTATTAAATGATTAAATATTTATAAATAGATAAATAGTGAATTTTTCACATTATTAAATGTGATTAAAGTGTTGAACAATGATTTTTTTGATATATCAAATTGTATACCATGATGTGAAATGTTGATAAGAGGTTTAATGATGATTAAAATTATTAAATGTGATATATTTGAAATGTTTGATTGATTGATAAATAGGTTACAGACACAGATTGATGCTTCAAATGTCCACATAGTTCTAGACATGGTGTTCTAGGCCCAAATGCATGCATGTGATAAATGAATGTAGAACATGGAATAATGTTTCAAAATCCCACATGTGATTGATAGATAAATGGGTTTTGGGACATAGACTGATGTTTCAAATACCCAAGGAATTATAGGCCCAAAATGTTGGAATTAGAATATGGTTCCAATTAGTCGAGATATTAATTGAAATTGAATGGATAATGAAAGAACATGTGATAATGAATTGTGAATCCCATTGTGATATGATTCATACTATATCATGGGATGAAGCAAGTATTGGTGGTTTAGGTATCATTATGAACATGGGTAATTTATATGGATAATTAAAGAATAATGTAATATGATAATATTTTACTTTATTGATTGTAATTTATTATTTATACAATTGAATACATTTTTATTGAATGGATATTATTTTAGACAATGTTCGTGGTGGCCTACAGAGTTTGTATTGACACCCTACTTGGGATTCCAAATCGGTACTCGAATATAATTCATGTTTACTAGACAAGATAAGGTCAATATTTCTATATTATATGGCTGAGTCAAGATGAATCATGGATGAGGGAACAAAAAATGGTAACAGGTCCTTCGTGTGGAGTTTCCAATGTCTTTATTTTGGGTTTTCATTTTGAAACTTGACACTTATATGCTATGAAATATCCACTACTTTAGTTTTGGTTCTTGTATCCTATTTATACTGGTATTTTTATGGTTAAAATTATTATTATTTGGATATTGTTTATTTATTTCTATTGTTGTGTTTCTTTGATAAAGAGGGTATAGTTTTCTCATTTTATATATCTGACCCTCAGTACTAGTTGGTAGCATCTGGAATACGGGAAGGTGTTCTTGAGGTCATGTGACCGACTGGCTCAGGGCACCGATGTTTGGCACCCAGGTAAGGATGTCACAAAGTGGTACCAAAGGGGTTTTCTTTAATTTTATTTTCTTTTGTATTACTATTTGGGATAGGTAGACATGAGATTAGGATGAGTTAGGCCTTGGTTAATAGCTCATGTATGGGAGTAGATAACTCATGTATGTGGGTAAAAACCATGTACCCAGGGTGTTCTTTTTTTATTTATGTGTATTATTATAGTTGGATGTTATTTCACCACGAGTGATGCACTTTTTGTGTGATGTGATTATTTTTTATAATATTTTCTAATATTTGACTCATGGACTGATATGGAATGAGGTTTAATTATTCATGCATCATGCTAGGCACTCATGATTTATTATGACATGCATCATACTTCATAAATCCTTTCTTTCCATTTTCTGAATAAACCACTTTATGGATGAGTGGGAAACTCACCATACTAGATACCAAATTTAAAAACCACAAACATAAACATCATAAATGCTTCAAAATTCACCCCAAAACATCAAAATCAAAATTCAAATTCAAGAAATAGGACACATCATCATTACCTCGGCCAGATATCCACCTCAATACATGCCTACTTAATTGTAATCAACACATTGTCATCATCTCATTATCAAAAATTAGCAACCACCAAAAAGAACATCATTACGATTGTAGAAATCTAAAAACCATCAAAATGGTAGGGGGCCATAAAATTGAATCGATGACCAAAACCAAAACCTCCATGAATAATCTCATCTTCTTCATCACTAGAGTCTAACACAACCTAGAAACAAACATTAACAACACCATAAACCAGACATGTAAAACAAGCAACTGCCTTCACATGAAAAAACTGAGTCATGATGTTTCTGGATCACTAATGGCCACTGAAACACACATCCCAAAACCTCATAAATTCGACCGCTCCATATCTGACTGGGAGAGGTTCCACGAAATTTTAGGTTAGAGTGGGGTTGAGTGGCTGGGGAGTCTAAACGATGCCATCAATGTAGGAGAAGAAAAATAGTAGTAGGCATAATGAAATCAGGCCAACACTGGAAGTTCCTAGGAACCCATAGACCACCAGAACACATGACCCAAAACCTCTATGAACCAACACTACATCTTTGAACTAGAGAGGAGTAGGGGAACATGAGGTTATAGTATAATTCTAACAACCGAGGACTTCTGCAGAAAATTTCCAATACTAGGAAGATCAAAGGATCAATGGGGGAAATCCCTTTTTATCAATCCCCAGAGTGAAGAAAGAAAAGGGACACTGGGAAAAAGGAAAGAATGATAATGAAGAATAAGGCTGGAAGGAAGGCTAAAAAGGAAGGAGGTGGGGGGGGGGAATCCATCACCATAAAGAGGGCCATAGAAACCCTAGGAATGAGAAAAAAGAGAGGTACTGGGTGAATGGGGAACCATCCCCTTTTCATTATGTCATGCATAATTTTAGGAACGTAAGAGAAAAGCACTTTTTGGGTAAGTTGTTAAATGAAAATGATTTTCTTTTTCTATGTAATTTAAGTAAAAATATTCCTAATATGAATTTGAAAAAGGTAAAATGATCCAAGATTTGGAAAATAAGTGTCTAATGAGAGACTTGGATAATGAGGATATGGTTACCCTATATTATCCATGACCAATATTAGGGATGGTTAAGGATGTGATAACACCACGATTTTGAACATGTGAAGGGAAATAAGGGATTAATTTTTATGAATTAATGTGAGTACCTATTATGTAAAGGTGTTAATGTTGTGTAATGTGTCCTAAGATGTGTGTTTGGGAACGTAGAGATATGCCTCCATGGAGATGCTTTTTGAAAGGATGACAAGAGGACATAGATGGAAATGATCCTACAGTAGTGGAACTAGGGGCTGCAATAGTTCTGAGTGAGGAGGCCCGAGAGAAGTATTGAGAAAACTTTTCTTGGTTTATGAAGTTCATGGAAAGTGACCCATATAGGGTTGTGAAAAGTATTTATGAATTGATATAGGAGTTCCAGTTGCAAAACCCTCTGATGTTCATCATAGAGGGTAGAACTGAGGCACCAGAGTTCTAGATTGAGTCTATACAGATGACCCTTGACCACCTAGAGACTCTTACTGAGAAGATATTTAGACTGGCTACTTACATGTCACCTGGTCAAGTGAAGAAATGGTGGGACATCCAAACTAAGGATGGATAGCTGGAGAATATGGATTGTAAGGACTTTGAGGAGAGGTTCTTGGAGCACTTATACGCTGAGATTCTCAGGTAGGAGATATTATCTAAGTTTATGAGGTTGAATCAGGGGAGCATGTGTATGATGGACTATGCATAACACTTTATAGATATGTAGTTCTTTATTATAGTGTTGGAAGGGGATGATGTTACTTCATAAAAATGTTTCAATATGGTAATAAATGTGAGATTTCATCCTAGGTTAATGTCTTCAGGTAGAAAAAGTTTTTATAAGTGGTAAATTAGGATCTCATATCTAAGGGGAACCTGGAGGAGGATTTTGGTGGAGAATAATTTGTTTCTTCTTGATGACCATAAGGTACATCTTTTGAGATAATGAAGTATCAATTAGAGAACATTAACTTGGTAGATAAAAATATGAGTGGTTAGGGGTAAGGATCATTTACTCAGAAACATTACTCAAGTGACCTTCCATTGGTTTGGTAGGACGAGGCACATTCATAGACATTTTCCATAACCACCAGTAGAGTGCTGATATTAAAGAAGTATTAGACATATATAATATTTCTAAAGGAAACCATGAATGATTGGTAGTGATGAAGGAGCTAGGAATAATCATAGTGGTGGAAGGGGATATTACACCACATATCAGTCTAGCATTTTGAGTTATACTGGCCATGGAAGTCATGAAAGTCGACATGGTTCTTTTGATAATGAGTCCCCATATTAGTAGAGTGGTGCATCTCAGAGGACTTAGACTACATCATAAGGAAGAGGGGAAGGAAAAATGCATGCAATTAAGCCTACACTTGTGGAAAGAGAGGTTGGATCCTTGATAGTTTGAGTTACTATTATTTTAGATTCTACACTTTATAGTTTCTTATTTGATACCGGTTCCTCTCATTCCTTTATATTTGTAAAAATTGTGAACAAGTTGAGTCTGGTAGTGGAGTTTTTATGTGGGGTTATAACAATTGATACACCTTTGGGATCATGGTTGATTGACATCTATTTGTACAAGGGTTGTTCTATCGAGTTTGGGGAGTATTGTTTTCTATGGGATATTTACATCCTGGATATGTCAGGATTTGACTTGATCATGGATATGGAATGGTTAGTAGCATACCAAGACCACATTTATTTTTACCAAAAGAGAGTGACTTTTACATATCCTAAAGATGAAAATTATTTATATTGTGTATAATGGGATATCCAGGTTGGCCGTGATGGGCCAATTCATCAGCAACTGGGGTAGCTCACCACCAACGCTTCTAGTCTTATACTGGATGACATGGGTGAAAATAAGATGTATTTACACCTATAGTGTACCAGTTCTAGGATGTGTTTCCTAATGATTTCTCAGGGCATCCACCTAAGAGGTATATGAAGTTTTAGATTGATCTCATGCATGGAATTGCACTAGTTTATGTTAAAATATATAGAATGGAACCAATAGAGATTCAAGAGCTTATGTCTCATTTGGGATAGTTGATGCATATGGGTTTTATCCATATGAGTACGTCTCCTTGGGGTCCTCCAGTTTTGTTTTTAAATAAAAATGAAGAGACTTTACACTTATGTGTTTATTACTAGAGGTTGGACTATATGATAGTGAAGAACTAGTATCCTCTTCCGCGTATCAACGATATCTTTTATTAGTTGAGAGGATCTTGTGATTTCTCTAATATTGACATGAGATCAAGGTATCATCAACTTAGAGTTAGATCTTTTGATATACCTTGGACTGATTTTAGAAGTAATTATAGCCTTCATGATTTTATTATGACTTTGTTTTAGATGACGACTGATCTGATAGTGTTTATGTACTTGATGAACCATATCTTCCACCAATACCTAGATCAATTTATGGTTGTTTTTTTGGATGATATCTTGGTGTACTTAAAGAATCATGATGATCATTACCAACATCTTAACATAATCCTAAGTAAACTGAGAGAACCAATACTATATTCCAACCTATATAAGTGTCAATTATAGATCAATCAGGTACAATTATTGGGTCACATCATCTTAGAGGAAGGTGTGTTAGTTTCCCCAGAGAAGGGGCATGTAGTGGTTTCGTAGGAGAAACCCAAGAATGTTTTTGATATTCATAGCTTTATGGTGTTGTAGGGATATTATTATAGGTTCACCCAATAATTTTCCTTCTTAGGAGTACCAATTTAAGTCTTTAACAAGAAAGGAGTTATGTTTGACTGGTATGAAGCATGTGATAAATATTTCTAAGAGTTGAAGAAGTGATTGACTACTACACCGATCTTGATCCTACCTAAGCTAGGGGAGGATTATACATTGTTCTTCAACACATCTGGTATCAGTCTTAGAATAATTTATATGAACAAGGATCAATTTTTTCCATATGGGTCACAAAATTTGTGTCCACATGAATAGAATTACCATACGCATGACTTCGAGCTAGCTATAGTGGTTTATTATTTAAAGTGTTGGTGGAATTACATGTTAGGAAAAACTTTTAGTATGCATAATGATCACAAGAGACTAGATTATATCTTTTAATAGTGATATTTGAATATCCAACAATAGAGGTGGGTTAATTATATGCAATCATTTGATTTCGGTTAACATATACACCCGAGAATGGAAATAGTGTTGATTATGATTTGACTTGGAAAACTCAGACTCAGACTATTCAAGAGTCTAGTTATATATGAAAGATAATGAATTTGTGGACTAAGATTCATGTTCTGTTTCATGAGATTCAGAAGAATATGAATCTCATATATGTATCGGTGGATTCAACATTCTTGAGTCTGATCAGAGAGAGGAAATATGAGGATCCTAAGTGTTTGTCCTTAAGGTAAACCCTTAAAGGTGGAGACCACCTTCAAATTGGACAATAGATGAGGATGAAATCATCTATTTCTAGGTATGTGTAGTTGTGCCTACATGTATGTGAGAGGAGCTAATGCGTAAATTTCATGCCTTGAAGTGGGTGGTATATCTGGGTTTGACAAAAATGTACCGTGCCCTACATCGATAGTATTGGTGGTTGGGAATGAATAAGGATATTACAGGGTTCATGACACGATGCTACACCTTTAAATAGGTGAAGGCCGATCATCAATGACCGGGTGGTTTTCTACAGCTATCACCCATTTCAGAATGGAAGTAGGATGATGTTACCATGGAATTTTTGGTGGGTCTATTGAGGATTCCTTAGAAGAATGATGCTATTTGGGTTGTTGTGGAATGACTGATGAAATTATCACATTTTTTACTTATACATGAGACTTTCTCAGTGGACTAGTTGGGAGAATTATATGTTCAAGAGATATTCCATCTTCATTGGGTGCTACATATTATAGTTCCAGACCATGAATCACATTTTACTTCATGTTTTTAAAGAGGATTGTAGACAGTTCTTGGTACATAGGTATTAATGAATATGACATTACACACAGAAAAATATGGGATTTCGGAATATACCATATAGGGTTTGGAGGATATGCTATGAGCATGCGTTCTAGACTTTGGTGGGTCTGGGGAGAAACACCTAGAACTTATGGATTTCACCTATAAAAATATTTATTAGGAAACTATTCATATTAAAGCATATAAGGATATTTATGTTATTCCATGTAGATCACCTCAATGATTTATGGAGGCTAGTGATTCAGAGATGTTGGGACCGAGTCTCATGTAGGAGACATCGAAGTAGGTTCAACTGATTTGAAAACATATGGATATGTATCAGAGTAGAAATAAGTCATATCCTGATAGATTTTTATGACCCCTTGAGTTTATAGTGGGTGATTGAATGTTATTTCGATTGTCTTCTAGATTGGGTCACCATAGGTTTCATAGGTAGGTCAAGTTGGTGAATAGGTTCTTTGGAACTTTTTAAGTTGTGGAGATAATCGGGTCAATGTTATACCAATTGGCTCTTACACAGAGGTATAGTGCTCTGCATGATGTGTTTCATGTGTCAAATATTCATAGGCATCACCCCAACTGTTCACATATAAATGATGTGGATTATGTTGACCTTAAGACTGATTTGTCCTTTGAGGAGCGTCTGATATGTGTTTCGGATCGTATTGAGAAAGTGTTGAGGGGAAAGATCATGCTGATAGTTTAGGTATTGTGAAAACATGGTCATTTTCAAGAGGAAACATGGTAGATAGAAGAAGATATGAGGGATTAGTGGCATGATACGTTCACCTTGAAATATTATTTGTTCTTGTGAGTATAACTCGAGGATGAGATTTTATAAAGTGGGGGGATTGTAAGATCCTGAAATTTTTTAGAGATATATTGATCACTTTTATAGGCACTATTTTACCTTTATTTTGGTGTAAGATGGGTGGGTTTTTGTTTCAGGGTGTTTTAGGTGAAAATTGTAAAATTCAGAAGGAAAAGTGGCAGTGCATGATTGGCACACAGTTTCCCCAAACCGTGCACCAACCCCCAACAAACCATGGAACACCATATAGAGGGGGGGGGGGTTTCATAATTGGAATATGGTTTGTAAAAGCATGTTACCTATTTTTAGTAACCACATGAACCCTAATTGGGGTACACAGTGAGGTGAACAGTTTTTAAAACCATGCACCCCAGCCCAGGAAACTGTTGACATGGAAATAATTCTCACAAAAAAATTATTTTAAAATTAAAACCCCCCTAATTTTACCCCCATTCTCCCCTATTTGACATAAGGTGATTAATTACGATTTTAGAGGGCCCCTGATATATTCCAAGGGCTTCTAAACTCATTTATTAGAAAATAGAAGATTCTTTTGACAGATCTGCACCTCTTCTGATATGTGACATATTCCTGATTGGTTTCCTCCCTCTCTATCATATTTTTATCCTCCTTTGGAAGGAATGTTTTCTTCTATTGGCATGGGTTAGATCTATTTTTTCAACTAACTTAATCCATTTTCTATTTGATCTAGGTTTTGGATCTAGATCTCATTCTTCATCATGTTCCTGATCGTTTAGCTCAAATTGTGGAATTCTGTTTGGTGAACGATCACTAATGATCTTGAGGTAGGTGCTCTAAATTGAAAATCCCATAGTATTCATTATAATTGTGTTTATGGAATTGTGAAATGTCAATTTCAATGTTTGGAAATAAAATCTTGAATTGGATTAATTAATTGATTGATTAATTAATTGAATTATGTGATAATGAAATTGATGGGATATTTGGATTATCAAATTTATCAATTAATGGGATTTTTTATTTGATTGATAAATGTGAATTATGGAATTGATTAGTTAAGGGAATCAATGGATGTTTGACTTAAACTTAAAGAGTTAATTTATTAAATTATTAAATGTTTATAAATGAATTAATGGTGAATTTTTCATATTTTTCCATATTATTAATGTGTTAAAAAAGGATTTTTTTTATAATTGAAATAGCATACCATGATATGACTTATTGAAAATAGGATTAATGATGATTATCCTTGTTAAATGTGATATATGTGAAATGTGTGATTGATTGATAAATGGTTTGTGGGGCATGGGCTGATGCTTCAAATACCCATGAAGTCCTATACATGGTATTCTATTCCTAAATGTATATATGTGATAAGTGAGTGTGGGACACAAGCATATGATTCAAAATCCCACATGTGATTGATTAGTAAATGGGTGGTGGGGAACTAACTGTTTCATTAAATACCCACTAGGTCCTAGCCATGGCATTCTAGGCCCAAAATATTGGCATTGGACTATGGTTCCAATTGACAATGATATGAATTGAAATTAAATGGATAATGGAACACCATGTGATAATGAATATTTAATCCTAGTGTGACATGGTTCATACTCTGGAACTAGCCAAAGCTGGTATTGGTCGTTCGGGTGTCATCGTGAACCTGGGTAATTTATGTGGTTAATTAAATAATAATGAAATGTGATTATTTTTTACTTTATTGATTGTAATTTATTTTTTATACAACTGTATACACTATTATTGAATGGATATTATTTTATACATCGTTGGTGGTGGCCTACTGAGTTGTAATAACTACCTACTCTGGTTTTCTGATCAGTACTCGAATAGAATTAAAGTTTACTGGACATAATAAAGCCAAGAGACCTATGTTATTTAGAGGAGTTAGGATTAACCATGCATGAGGGAACTATACATGGTGTCAGGTCCCGCTTGGGGATTTTTCAATTTACTTATTTTAGTTTTTTATTTTGACACTTGAAAGTTATATGAAATTACATGTTTACTACTTTTGTTTTAGATATTGTATCTTGTTTGTTTTTCATGTGATACTGCTATTATTCAGGTTATGGTTATTATTTTTTTGGATATTTTTTATTTATTTCTACTATTTTGTTTCTTTGATAAAGAGGGAATAGTCTCCCCATGTTATATATTCAAACCTCACTAATAGTCAGAACCCTATGACATATGGGGAGGTGCACTTGAAGCCACGTGACTAACCGGATTAGGGTACCAATGTGTGGAACCCAGGCTAGGACGTCACATATGGGTACTGAGCACACATTTAGGTCTTTCACTCATAGGTTCTATTTTGAATATTCTCATGCTACAACCAAACATGAACTAAAATAATAACTTTCCCATAGAGGATCCTCTTATGCCAATCCTTATTCTCTACTAGGTACTTTGAAAAAATATCCCCACCCCCAATGGGTATCTCTCCCCAGTTGATAATAGGTGAAGATTCATGCACTTACCTCCTTTTTTGCGACACATGGAAGACATAACTTATTTGATCCAACTATGGGGTTTGAGCTAAGTAGTACTCTACCTTCCAAATATATACAATATATGGAAAGGGCCAATGAATCTCAAATATAGATTTCCATAATGACCAAATCTTTTCAAACCACATTGAGATGAGACCGTCAAGAACACATGGTCTCCCTACTCGAACTCTAAAGTCCTGCATCATCAGCCAACAAAGGAATTATGATGACTATGTGCAATTGTCATAAACTCTTAGATTTTCTTCACCTTCACTATTGTGCCTCACACCAACTCTGGCCCCATAAGTGTCGACTCTCCTCAGTCGATCTAGAATAATGATGACCTCTAGGTTTGTATATAAAATGCCTCAAACAATGTTATACCAATGGTGGAATGATTGTACAAATACTCCACCAAGGGTAGGTGATCCTCCCAGCTATGGAAAAAGTCTAACAAGAAATTATTTAACCTTTCCTCCAAGACCCTGAATGGTATGCTCGGTATAACTGTTAATTTGGGCATTAAATGTCATGCTCAAATTCAATAGGGATCTTAAAATCCCTTCCATATCCGAGATATGAAATTAGAATCATGGTCAGAAATGATCAATTATGGAAATCCATTGATCATTACTATCTCATTCATGTAAAGGCATCCCAAGCTATCTAATGAACCCTACTCTCATATATCTAGGAAGTGGGATGACTTGGTGAGTTGTCATATGATCACCAAGATGGAATCATGTCCTCTATAAATATGTGGTAACCTCTTCATGAAGTCAACAAATACCCTATCCAACTTCTACTCTGGTGCCTCAAGGGGTTGAGTTAAACCCACTAGAACCTTGTGCTCATCCTTCACTTGTTGAAAAGTAAGGCATCGAGAGACAAAATATGCAACTACCATCTTTATCCATATCCACTAGAACTACCATAAAAGGTCATAACACATCTTCACAACACCTAGATGTACTACTAAGGTTGAATTATGAAACTTCCTCAATAACTCCTTCTTTAGAGTAATTGGTACCATCATCCATCCTCTTAAAAAAAATTCTCCCTACCATTATAAAATACATTATAAACATGTCCAGTGAATATCTAAGTACGTAGGGTATCACAGTCAGTGTCCAAAAGTTTTTCCTACCTGAATCGATGTAAAAGTGGAGGGGTAACAACCATCTACTAGAGGTGAGATTATCCATACCCATTCACAAAGGATAACTATAACAAGGCCAACTACTTTGATGCCTTACTCAGAAACTATGAATAAGATCTCAGGCTGAGGAAATCTGCCACAACATTCCCCTTCCCAGGAGTATAGAAAATATATAAGTCATAATCCTAGAAGAACTCTAGCCATCAACTCTATCTCAAGTTTAAATCTTTATGATAGAAGATATACTTGATAATCTTATGGTTAAAATTGATGATAAATCACTCACCTATAAGGTAGTGTCTCCACATATTCAATTTGAAGACTACTTATTCTAGATTAATATCAAGGGTCACATAGTTCTACTCATGTGATTTCTACTGAAACAAACCATATGAAATATCCTTCTACCACTTCATCATAAAAAACCAATCCCAATCCTTGATGTATCACATAACAATGCATACTTGACACCTTCATCTGACAATCTCAAGATGGGAGAGCTCATAAATCTATGCCTCAATTCCTAAAATTGATGATGAAACCTCTATATCCACATGAAAGGATTCCTCTTCTGGGTAAAAGATTTTAATTGAGATGATATTATGGATAAATCATGTATGAATCTTTGATAGTATCCTACTAACCCAAGGATACTTGACACCTCTATCATGCTCTTGGGTGGATCCCAAGCTAACACTTCCTCGAAGTTCACTACGTCTACTGCTACACCTTCTACTGAGATAACATGTACTATAAATTGGACCTCTTGTATCTAAAACTGGAACTTCAAGATCTTCCCATAAATATTGTGCTCTGAGAGTACATCCAGAACAGTCCCCAAATGTCCAACATGCTCCTCCTAAGACACCGAGTACACTAGGATATCATCTATAAGGACTACCCCAAAATGGTGTAAGAAGGGATTAAATATCTAGTTCAAAAGTCCTATGAACACTATTGGGTAATTCTTTATGCCAAAGGTAATAAAAAAGTACTCATAGTGATCAAAACAACAATGTAAATATAACTTTGGTGTATCCTTATCGCATACTCATGGATGGTGATAACTTGATCTGATGTCAATCTTGGAGAACTATCTTACCCCTCTCAAATGATTTAATTGGTCATTTATCCTAGGAAGTTGATATTTATGGTCACCTAGTTTAGCTAATGGTAATCCACACACAACCTTGTTCCTCCATTTTCCTTCTTAGTGAACAACATAGGGGCTACTTTGGGTGAAACACTAGGTCTGAGAAATCCCTTCCTCTACATGTCCTCCAACTGCACCCTTATCTCCCAAAGCTCCATGAGAGACATCCGATATGCTAGTTTAGATATTGGTTCTATCCTAGGGTGTTGATAAATAATAAATTCTATATCTTAGTGAAGAGGTAAGCCTGAAATTCCCTCAAGATAGAAGTCCTCAAACTCTACCACCACTGTAGGAAACAAAATACTCATAGAATCCACTACACCATTTGTCATGATATCAAACTCATGAGTAATCAGATGCACTCTCCTATTCCTGATCCCATCCTGTACCATTTAGATTTTCCTTTTACCCACAAAGAAAACCCTTCTCCCATCAGTGCAGACACACTACATCCTCATCCTGAAATAGTCTATATGGGCATGAATTATAGATAACCAGTACATACCTAAGGTGACATCGTAAGGGATAATCACTACTACAAAGAGATCCCAAAAGAAACTATCACCTCCAAGATATAGGTCACACCATCGGCAGAAGTGTGTGATCATTGAGTAAACTTTAGGAGTCTCCAAGCATAAGGGTCGAGCCAAGGGCTCAACCAGAATCTCTAATTCTTGGACCAGATAAGCCTAGATAAAGGTGTGGTTTTCACTCATGTCTATAATAAATATTGATAAAGTAGAGAATACATATTTTTTACATCATATCATCCATGTATACTTTGAGTCATACACCTTAACTACCTACATCTTCCCTTTCCCTTGTCCCCCAGCTCTTAGATCCTTGCACAGACCACCTAAGGGTGGTGGTGGTAACAAGTCATAATGTTTACCACCTCCAGCTACTCTCTCATATCCTTTTACACATCCACATCCCTAAGGACTAGTATACTCCTACTACTTCTTCTTCTTAGGCAGCCTATCAATTTTCTCTCTATCACCCACATGTCGGGTAAGAAAATATCATGCAAGATATCCCTGACCATCACAGGAGTAGAATCACCTATCCCTAGGTTTACTAGATCCATAATGTGATCCCTGAACCAAAGAATCTATGTCCTAGAATAACCTCCTAAAACATCTCACATGCCTAAGTCCTTGAGTCTGTCATTGGCTACATGGAACCAAAGTCTCTCCTACTATACGCCCACTGCCGACACCAATAGTCTACGTCTTCTCAACCATGAAACTCCCAAACACCAAAGAACACTCTATCACCCCATCATAGGTAAGAATTAATATAGTTATATTGATATATAATATATATATATATATTCCTCTCTTAAATTTCTGATCCCGAAAGAACTGATCACACACCATATCTATCGAGTATCCATAGAGGTTGGTGAACCTTGATGAATACTCAACCACAGTCATACTACCTTACAGAAGTTGTAGAATCTTATGGATGAACATAATCCTCAATGTAGTTGGATAATACTATTAAATAAAAAGTAGATCAAACTCTGACTATTCAAGGGTTGCCTCATCATATGTCATGGTCACTAAGACCCACCACCATCTTGTAGATCCATGGAGAATGATCACTACGGGAATGACCATCTGATCTATTGGTGTCCTGACAAGATGAAAGACTCACATCATTACCTCAAGAAAATACTCAGATTACTGGGGGATAGGCTCACCTTGGAACTTAAGGGGTTACTGATGATGAAACTCATAAAGCATTCCCATCCCACACACCTAGTCTTGCTAGTACTTATGGTACCATCTGATGATCAAAAAGATATGGTAAGACCGGTGCATGACTTGAAGGTAACACTTCCTAAACAAGTCCCTGCATCAAAGCCTCATCACTAATGGGATCATCCTCATAATCCTTCTACTAAATCTTAGATGGAAAACATTTTTGAGGCATCCTATAATAGACAAGATGTACCAAGGTCAATGAGAATATCTGGAGAGATTACTAAAGAAGGACATGGAAACCAAAACCCATTTCTATATGATGTATGTGACAATGTTTTCCTTATAACTAATTCCTACATGTACTGAGTCAAAAGGAAAGTGATTAGAGTCCTAGTGTATGGATACATTAGCTACCACACCAAAAATGGAGTCCCACACCTGAGAGACAAAATAGAAAAACTTAACATTGTTTCCCTAATCCCAAACCAATCTCACAAACTCCAGTGTTAAGGCCAAACTGAATCTTTTGATACCACTCTGTCATGACCTAACCCAATAGGGACCAAGACACCACTACCCCAAGGCTTCCTCTAATAGGCTAGGGGCTGGAGACCAGTGTCGAGTAGGAATATCACACACATGAGAGGCCTTATTCTAATGTACATGTACACACACACACACACACACACATCTCTAAGACCATATAATGTTGAAATGTTAAAAAACAAATAAACATGCATTCATTCATCTAAAATCTCACCATTAGAGTTCAAAAAAAAAGTATTAGAAAGAAAGGTCCAAATACAATCTCACCAAAAGAAACTAATAAAAATTTCAACATGTAAAGTAGGAGAGGACTACTATAAATGAAACCACCAGAACACACATCGATATATCTAGATCACAAAGCTTTACTTGGTCTTGGTCCCTCTAGGAATCTGTCAAAAGGTCGATTGTTTTTATAAGGCATGACACATGTGGGAAAATCCCATGTAGGGGTGAGTATAAAAATACCCAATAGGACACCTTAAAATAACTAAGAATATAACATCAAGAATAATAGTCATCTCATCATAAGAATATTTCAACAACATATATAATAGAATATATAGATATACTCGAAGTAGACACACAATATCAAGGTAAGTTTACAACCATAAAGCCAACCTAGGATTCTTGATCAAAGGTTCCATATAACACTTTTCTGGTAGAACACACTCCATGAGTCTGATAGCACATATGGAATCCATCTAAGATGTCATGCTTATCAAGTCTATCCATAAGAAGTACATGCTAGAAGTCTAAAGGGATAGATACACAGATGAGGATCTCACCCAAGGACATGGGGGCATACTAACAACCCAATATGGATTAACTTGCTATGTATGGGATTGATTAATGAGTAGTGTTGGAAATGATGATACCAAGAACCTCACCTAAGGAATTGATGATGATAGAGTATCTCACTCTGAGCCTCATGGAGGGATTCCAAACTCTATCCAAGACTAAAGTTCCTTAGAGGGGATCACTATCCTATGCATAGGACGAGACTCCATACTAAACCTAAGGGAATGGATCAAGGGAATTTACTCTAATGAAACTTTTACAAGATTAATATAAAAATGGCTCCAATCTATCTTTTAAGAAGTACACAGAGGGTATTGTTAGTACACTTCATGTCCCTTCAACACTGAGTTCTACCCATGTATCATAAACTGTGACCATGCCCGTGTCTGAGTACATGGTGTGTGCCCCACCATACATAGCATGTGGGTCCACATTATCTCTTGTGAATGTACCACTATTACATACAGAGTCACTTTCAAGGTTGTATATGACATGTGGTACGGAACACACAACATGTAATGCCACTAGACTTCTTAGGAGTGTACACCTTGTACATGTAGATTTGGTCAGCAAGGGTCACACGACATGTGTCTCGGGTCACACAATGTGGGATACTTATCTTTTCACCAAAACCCTAGTTCCACATAGGGTAGTCCCACACAATGTGTAATTCTGGATTACACGTTGCGTAATTAGGGAATTTCTATAATCCTAGATTCATTCACACATCATCACCTGCACATCCTGATCTTTATGAATATACCACAAACCTCACCAAATAACATGGATCTCGATCCATGTGTGTCATGAACCAACCCGGGTCGACCCTGAACCGGTCACCTGAGCTAGCCTACTACAAGGCTTTAAAGGCATTCCCAATCCTCTTGGGTAGGTGAAAAGCACCAAGGGAATCAACAAAGTGATGATGGGAATGCTTTTTCCCAATATAAATAAACAAAAGTAGTGAAATAATAAAAGAGAAATCTATAATAAATAAATAAAATAGTACAACTAAGTAAGAACGGATAGATAGAACTAACCGAACTTGATGATCGCTAAAACTCCACATGAACCCATGGGTCACACTCTGATCATAAGACTCAACATCTCCCACGGTGATCAAGATCAAGCTAAAACTGTCACCTAAGACTAAAAACAAGAACAAGGTATAGGAATGAGTATTAAAACTCAGTAAGTGTGACCAAGAAATATATTCCCAAATGATTTTCCTTTAAAAAAACATCAATTTTTGTTTTGAACTACAATATATAAAAGTAAGTTTTCACACATTTTCCCTTTAATGAAAATCATGATCCATTTCCCTTTTATCTTAAATAAGTTTCTTTTTCTTGAAGAAAGATTTAACCTTTTAATGAAAGAGGGATTAAGAAGAAGTAAGTGTAGAAAATTTTCAAAACCTTTTTCCACAAACATTTGAAAATAATTTTATCACTTTTAGAAAAGAGATTCACCATATAATGAGGAGAAAGTAATGATCTAACAGGGGAAATGGAAAATATCAAGCAAGAGTGACCAGCCAACAATGCACCTCAATCATCTTCCATAGATAACTAAGTGCCGAAGTACATGGGAGATCCTAGGAGCTTGTGATAATCTAGAGAATAATATACATGTGACTCGTCCTGAAGGCATTCCATACCCGATGATGTCATAATGCCTAAATGCTTGATCACTACCTTACCTGGCCTGACTGAGGGCCCCAATCCCATAGTAATGATAATGAAATAACCCCCTACTATGGGCCACAAGCTAGCCCAATAACCTAGACTAGTGCAACAATCATTCACTAAGAATTGAATCACTATGCTAGGTTACCACGTTCAAAATAAAAAGGGGCTGAGCCAACCAATGCCAACCAAACATCTAGTCACAAGAACATAAATATATGTCACACATAAGAAACTCACAGAAAAAGTCACCCCCCTGAGTCACCACAAGGAACAAGTCCTTTGCCTTTCAACTATTTGACCACAAGGAATTCATACACAGTGGACCTCCTAACACACAACATAACCAAGGTAAAAGGACCTTCCAAGGAGAGTTTTTAAGATAACCAATTTTAGGAAAATTCCAACTGGGCCTCACACGATTTTCTCAAGCCAAACCATTTCTTAAAGAATCACACACACACCACTTTGAAAACTAGAAACGCACATGGAAACCCATTCAAGAAACCCAATTCACCACTTCAAATCTGAAGAACATTTATAAGGGCCAAAGGGGAATTTCATCAAACACTTAGTAATAACATTTAATAAAATAGTTTCATGCAATTCAAATCCAATGTGAGTTCATCATCATCATCAGCCCAATTCTAAACAATTTCACCACTTGGGAAATGAACAATGTCATGTCATGTCACTACCACATTCCCTGCTCGAACCGGGGGTCTCAAATCCATCATTGATCGATCATTTGTCATAGTAGTGCCCTGTAAACGTAACCTTGACCGCAATCCGTACCTGTGATCACTATGCCAAAGTATATGTTTAGCATGGGATTCTTTTCAAAATAGTTACAAAAAGATTTAACATCAGGTTTTTAAGTTGGGAGAATCATTAGCAGAGGTTTAAACCTTATCTCGATCATTTCGTGGTGGTTTATTTATTTTTTAATTTTTTTTATAATTTTTTTTTAACATTCAGAATTAATTGATTGATTTATTTTTAGTTTTTATAATAAATTATTATATTTTTTTTATTATTTATCTATTATTGTCATGCATGCATATTCTATTTATGCCATGAAAAAATTCTACATTGTGTTAGATTTGAATCCCTTACCTCTTGGTTATTCTGTAAGAACTTTATCACTTGAACTGGCTCTTTATATGGCGTGTAAATAGAATTTAATATATATATATATATATATATATATAGATATATGTGTATATATATATATATATCGATAGATAAAAAAAATAATACATAACAAAAAGATACGAACTAACTAATTAAGAATTAATAAATAAAAAAATAAATGAACAAAAAAATAATAAATGAACAATACTGTCGTAAACATTATACATTAAATAATAAATAACAAATAATAAATAAATAATAATAAATAATAATTAATAATTAATAAATAATCACTACTAATTAGCAAGTAATAAATAAATAATATATAATTAATGAATAAATAGTAAATTAATTAAAAAACAAATTAATATATGATAAATAAATAATAAATTAATATATAATAGATAATAAATTATAAATTACGAGTAAATAAATAATAAATGAATAATGAATATATAATAAATACATAATAAATAATATGTTAATAAAAAATTAATAATAATAAAATAATAAATTAAAAATAAATTAGTAATTAATATATAAACAACAAACAAATAATAAAAAATAATAAATAAATAAATAAATATGAATTATATAATAAAATTATAATGAAAAAATAAATAAAAAATAAATAAGACATTAATTATAAAATAATAATAAATTAATAATAAATTAAAAATAAATAAATAAATAATGTATAAAAAATAACTAAATAAAAAATAAACAAATAAATAATAAATAAGAAAATAATAATAAAAAATAAATAAATTTAAAATTTTAAATAAATAAATTATAAATTATAAATTATAAAAAAATATATAATAAATAAGTAATAATAAATAACAAATAATAAGTAGTAAATTATAAATAATAAATAATAATAAATGAATAAATAATACATAAACAATTAAATAATAAATAATAAATACTAAATAAATAAATTATATATTAATAATAAATAATAAATTGAAAATAATATATAATAATATATGATAAAAAATAAATATTAAATATTAATTTAACAATAATTTAACAATAAAAAAAATCAATAAATAATAAATCAGTAATATATAAATAAAAAAATAAAAATAAAAAAATAATAAATTGAAAAATAATAAATAATAAAAAATAAAAACTAATTAATAATTAATAAATGGATATAAATATCTATAAATACATATAAATATAACAAAATTTACATAAATATATATAACACACACATATATATAATTCTACACTAATATAAATATATATATGTAAGGAAATATAAATATATCTATATATATTTACATATATAATATATAAAAATATATAAACATAAATTTATATAAACATTTACAAATGTATATAAATATACACAAATATTCACAAATATATATAAACAGATATATATATATATATAATAGATAATAAATCACCAAAATAGGGGAAACCACAATAATTAAAACACTATCAAATTAATAGGAATGCAAATCAATGAAATACAATCATAAATAACATAAAAATCATATGATAACTATCTTAAACGAAGTTGAAATACTACTGAATATTAAAAAAAATTGGGTTTCAAAACATAAAACTCAATTTGAAGGCCTTTTGGGATTTTTTTGGCCTTTAAAAAAATAATTAATGGGGTTTTCCCAAGTAACCACGGTATAGATCTTGTAATAGACTTCGATTTGATAAGCGTTAGATCCCAAACGACACTCAGATCAAAATTTATGTTCATTTGAAGGTGAAGTTCAGTTTAAAAATTTTCTTAAAACAATAATAAATTTTATTCTATTAATTATTACGAGATTATTATCCATTGTTGGTTTAGTTCATTTCCTAAGATTCGATTTGGCTTGTTGGGGAGCTAAAATAGACCCCCAGATCAAAAAATATGATCATTTAATGTCAATGTCTGATTTTCAACTTATTGAAGAATTATTTTAAGTTTCAAATTGTCATTAACTATTAAATATAAATATTTATTAATTAACACGCTATAATTAATTGAAATTGTAAATAATAAAAAATATATAATAGTAAATAATAAATAATAAATAATAAATAATAAATCATAATTAAATATTTATATTTTATAAATTTTTCCATTAATTTAGCAGTAGTTTTTTAAAAACCGATGCTATTTCATGGTAGTTTATAAAAAGAAGCCGCTAAAAACAAATATTATCTTTACAAAAATTGAAATTATAAAAAAAAAACAAAAAACACATTTAGTGGAGGTTTTGAAAACCATCGCTAAAAAACTACTGCAAAATCTGTTTTCCCCTATAGTGGGTATTGGTTCATTATACTGAAGAATGGTCGTGAAACAACCCCAAATCGGGTATTCATCGAACAATAGGCCATAGGAATTGCCCCCGATGAACATGTAATGAATAGGGGAAGAAATGAAAAAAACACAAAGATGAGAAACATACCTCATCCAAGGTTCATTCTAGCCTCACTTCATTGCCATTATAAGTATGAATAAAGATATAATAATAGAATTAAAAAAAGAAAACCCCAGTCCCAAATAATATCTATCCCATACCATCAATACAAAAGACTCATGAATATATTCGTTAGTTGATTGTTTTTTTTGTTCATTGTATGAATAAAAAAATGGGGATAAATCCAAATAAAAAAACATCCTACCTTGAGATGGATCAATCACTGATAAAGAATGAATCTACATCATTTTTGTTGGTGAGATCCTTGAATCCCATTGCACACTGATCGACGATCCATGATCTGGTTGTTGTTCACCCAAGATTGATCCTCCAATGCTCTCTCCAATGGATCCAGTGTTATGCATCTAACCCTGATATTTCATCATATACATATTTTTAAAGGCATAATTCTGGTCATGAAAATTTAATTAAATAAATTATTTTAATCAATTTATTTATTTAAACATTTTCCCACAACTACACTCAACCCGAACATCGCATGTGCTCCAAGGTTATGTAATGCCTATGATAAAACCGATGCTTTGGACTCAATGATGACCTGATATTTTTTATCTAAGCCTCCACTTAAGAGTAATTTCAATTTTTTAGGAAAAATGTGAATGTGTGATATTTAATATTTTTTATACATTTAAAAAATTAATTCTGGGATCATCATGTTTTGGAATCTCACACCGTCTCAGTGCATAGATTGTCAAATAATACATATAATATTCCAAAGTAAAACATGAAAAAATTAGAGTCATTATAGCCATGAAATTATGATACCATGTTATTTATGTTATGGTCCCATGTAATTACTCTTGAGCCTTCTGTTTAATGATATCATGTTATACTTTTAACTCACAACTTATGCTTCCTTATCATGTTTATTCCCTTACATGGATTTTTAGCACACCCATTTTGTCTATATATTCCCTAGGTTATCCCAATAATTTTATAACATTGAAAGGATTTATGAGATCATTATAGAAAATAAAATAAAAAAGTTTTATTATATTTTCACTCTGATGTATTATTAACCTAGTCTTCCAAAGACACTAGGCCTCACGATCTTTGGGTTTTAAATAATGGATGTTTATAATAAAAATAATGTAATAATATGTTTAAATGGCTTGGGTCCTTATATTGACACTCTAATCGGGTTGGTCACATGAATATTTGGGTGGATACATATTCTTAGGTGGTGTTGCAACAATGGGTGGTCCATACAAACCAACTGGAATAAGACCATGGGAGACAAGATAGAATGTGGGATACAGTCATAGGATCTTGTTAGGTGGGAAGGAGGGCCTATTTAGGGACAAAAACATCTACTAAGGGATCCATAAGGCCCCCATATATTTATCCAAGCAGGGATTTTAGTTCACATGCACCCAGAGGTGAAGGTCTTTTAATGAAGATAACATAGAAGAATGGAGAAGGATCCCAGACTATCGTAATTGGATATGAAAAACCTATGAGGAAGAGTCTGTGCTATTTGATAGAAGTTCAAGATGATTTTATCTTCCTTAATATCTAGTAAGAGTGTAATATTCTTTGTTTGAGCATCTCAAGCGGGACATAGTGGAGATGTTGGAGGTTGGGCTCACTATACTTGTCACTCAGGTGGTCTAGCATGATATATTTGACAACATATCTAAGCTAGAGTTCTTGGAATTATTCCATAGAAAGAAAAACCCCTATACCCATTGAGTGGTTGAAATTATAAGTGGAGGATCTAAAGAGGAATTAGGCTGAGAGACAATTTCCTAGGAAGCTCCATCTTCCAATGTTGATCCAAGGGAGTCTGGTGGTGAAGACTCTAGTGGAAATGATATAGAGAGAAGTAGTTATGTAACCGTATTTGATGATATTACACTTGAAAGAATATAAGTCAAACTCATATTCAGTGAGGTAAATCTTAGGATTATAATTTTATGTTATATATGGACTCTGTGAGGTTCTAATTTGTGTTCAATGATATATAAAGGAACAATTAGGTGGGGGGGGGGGATTCTCAGCAAGTAAGGAGGGAAGCACTTCTAAATCTCCCTAAGAATAATTCACTAAGGATATGATGGAGTGAGTACAGAAATTGTCTTTGGATTCACTATCTATATTGGTAATCTTAAGTGGTCCACTCACTAGTTTTATAGAGGTGACATCATCTTCAAATAGGACACAACACACATGGAATTTTTTCATTGATATTATGCTAATTACCATATGTAATATTTGAAATTTTATTTCTATCCTTTGTGTTTTTTGTACCTATTTGATATTTTGTACTAAATATATTTTCATTATTTTCAAAGGGGAACCAAAATTTTCTTTAAATAATCTCATGATAGATTCTAGGGATCCTAGTTTTATAAAGGGTTCATTAATGGTGGATCTTACCTCCAATACTCTAGGCCTCAAACTACTAGAATTAAAGGAATATTCATATGGTGAGGTATTCAG
Organism: Viscum album; assembly: GCA_963277665.1. NCBI lineage: Eukaryota > Viridiplantae > Streptophyta > Magnoliopsida > Santalales > Viscaceae > Viscum > Viscum album. The sequence continues at coordinate 1,992,308,953 of OY728131.1, read as the reverse complement.
AGGGAAGATATCTCTAAATGAAAGCAATATAGTTGATGTTTTCAGCTCAAGTAAGATTATAATTTTTGTAACATATGTATAGATTTAATGTTTCCACATGTGGAGCTAAATTTTGATCCTTTATGATAGTGTAAAATAACTTCCCCCCTTTTAAGGATAGAAATTAGGAATTCCACTGGGTTCAGAGGCTCATGTTACCACCATGGTGGCTAGAGGGGTAGATCTGACACTTGAATCACTCACTGATAGTGACGATGCACCTATAAACATTTTTGGTGTGTATCAAGGATAAAATTTACTGAATTATTAATGGAAAGGTTTTGTGATTATAGGGGAGTATCTAGCTGATAGGAAGGAAATCTGGGGGATAGTAGAGCCTCCAGGGGTTGTGTCTTTTAAGTCTATGCAACCATGACCAAGGCCATGTATGCTAATTGCATGCAGTAAATAAAAAAGAGGCTTGAGGTTGTATGTATAGAGAAAGGAGAAATTTAAAGTCCCAAAAGAGAGCCTCAAATTTGAGCACACACAATTTATGGTTGTGATTCCTGAACAATAGTTCTTAGTTTAATGTGATGGGACTTAGACCATGGAATGCTAGATTTTAAGGCTGTATATATTGGACTTAGGAAGGTGAGATAATGTTACTAAACAGAGAAAAACAAACCTAATGCTAATGAAAGTCCATGAATGGTCAAATTAAAGTACATATATCATCACAAATACGAGGTGGGGGGCACCATTTAGGGTCATAATGCATGGACTATTTTTTTTGGAGTGGCATCCATCTCAGTGTTAGGTGGAAAAAGGGTTGGCCTAGTAGGGAAACTGTATATTAAAGTGACATGATATATATGGATAGATTGTGATTGGGACTAAGTCAAGGAGTTTGGTCATCACTAAATATCCCATGAAATGGTAATCAAGAAAAACATAGTTCTAGAGGGGCTTTGTTAGATGAACAATACAAAAAGTGTGTCATGATTAAAGAATAACACTGCACAAGGGCTATCCTTTTGAGCAAGGTATAAGATATTTCACTTTTCTTTAATTAATTTGACAGGGATGATACCATGTAGTTTAAAATCATATAAAAATAATGTTATATATAGTTTAACATCATACGATGTGGACTAAAAGGAGGGTATCTTGACTATACTAATGAGAAAACATGTCCAAAAATACTAAGCCCTCAAAAGTTATTCTCATTTCAGGAAACAAGAGGTAATGGAGGGAAACCCATGTCACATAAGAGTGTCTTAATATATGGGTAGGTTGAGGTTATAATGATGTGTTAACTAGTGAGGAAAAAATTAGGAGACAATTTGGGAGAGAATCCATAAGGTTGGCCCAACCTACCAATATTCCAAAAAGGCATGGTAGGGTAACATCAAGAGTTTATTAAGACCCATATTAAAAAAAGTAATGGAATAAGGGAAATAATGGCTTCTATAATTAGAATTTTAATAGAGGAAATAAATATAATTAGGTATCCATTTAATGAATTCAAAACAAAGATTCCACTACTATATCATCAATAATGGAGTTAAACAAATTATGGTCAACTTCTAACCGTGTCTTTAAAACATGGGGGGTGTAGTGTTTCTTCTAAGAATCCTCTGGGACATTTTCATTGGATAAGAGGTGGAACTTTAGTTAATTGTACCATTACTATAGGGGGGTCTGTATAGAATTGAGATATTGATGGATAAATTCAAACTCTAGGGACAATAAGTATTTAAATGGAGGAGAAAGCTCAAAGAGGGGTTCACGAACCCTAGGGATACACTATCACATGTTGAGGTAAATCGACAACATACACTAGTAATAATGGAATTATAATCCTATAAAAGACATGGGTAAAAGGTTAATCATGCCTTGGGGAGAACCAAATAATCCTCTGATGATGTAGAGTTTAAAGTCATATAGATTGGACCATGGGTGGAGCTTGTTTTATAGTGTGGGAAAATAAAACCCAATAATAATTGGAAATTCCAATGCTAATATGAATGAAACTCCAAGTAAAATAGACACAATTTAAGGTCATGATGTCTGAATCAAAGGGTGATACTGTTTTGAGGTTGTGTATCTTGGACTGAAGGTGATGTGGTATTTATGAAATTGGGAAGAAGTAAAATCTGACATTAATTAAAGAGTCTAATGTGATACAAACAACCTAATTGAAGTAAATACATACAGTTTGGAGTCATGATTTTTGGACCTAATGTGGGGTTGTTTATGCGGCAGGGGAGAGGAGGAACCCAAGATGAATTAGAGACCTGATGTCATTATAAACAGACCCCAAAAGGTGTACAAACAATTTAAGGTCAAGATTCATGGAACACAAGTGTGTTCCTTTTAAGGTTATGTAAGAAGTAACAAGACATGAAATTTAATGTTATATGGTAAGGATGAAAATCTATGAAAAATTAAAATATTTAGAAATTTATTTAATAGAGGGAAAAAATTCACTCTTACTTTTTTCCACGACTAGTAGGCTTAATGGGCACAACTAGTATCTTTCTAAGATAGGTGATAATCCCCATGATCTTTGTAACTTTTCAACATTTTCTATAACTTTTAACCAAGATTTAAAAGGTTGGTCATGGTGAGAAGAGGATTTATTTTTTCTTAGGATTACCATTGAGGGTTTTCAGCTTAATGAGCCTTTGTGTTTCATTACTTATATATTTTATATTCATGTTAGTCGGACTATCGGGGCTACAGTTGAAGTTGATATATATTTTACCAGGAGGTTGTTGGGGTGGAATTTTATGCATCATCGACCATATTTATTCATAATTTAGGGCCATAGAACTTGGACCCATGGTGAAGTAGTCCATACAACAAACAGGGAGAGAAAAAACCCAATTTGGATGGAGAATACACATGCCAATATGAGATATCTTTGGGGGAGGAAATATATTGTTTAACATTGTGATACATGGATTAAGGTGATCCTAAGTTTTAAGTCAGAAAACTTTGACTATGAGGATCGATATTTTATAGTCATGTAGTATGGACTGATGGGGTGAGACAACCTACTTATCTTAGATAAAAATAACACCAATGTGAGTGGGGGGATAAGAGGCCCACAAAATCTCGATTCTAGAATAGGTTATCCCACAAAAAGGATTCATACATAGTTTAGGTTAATGATTCATTAATTGTGGGTTGGTAATACCTTAGGGGCCTTGTAGCTCAGAACATATCTTATGTGAGTGTGTAATTTTCTTAATGTGAAAAGGGGAAATGAAGCTCCACTAGGGACTGTTGATGATTAGAGGAGGGTGGAGTTGATTGAAGACCTATGAACGAGACTGGGATATGAGATCTAAGTATCACTACATATCTAATACAATGATAATAAAACCATATATTGTTTTTTATAGGTTGCTGTGGTCAGATACCAAAAATATGGGGATAATACATATATCTGGTTCATATATAGAATGGATCTGAGAAAGGGTTGGGTGCTTTGGTAGAAGAGGGGCCAAAACCCGATGTGGTTGAAAAAGATTCATTATTAGGAGAAATAAGGGGAATGAAAAAGGAGTGTATGGATGGTATTGAAATATAGGATCCATGCATCAATAGGTATCTTATACAATAAGAACCAGGCCACACATAGTTCATAGGGGGAACATGTGATAGGAGACCAATACCATGATAGTGTATCCTCTCAGGTGGGGATCGATGGTGTTATGAAATTTTGAGTCATGTGATGAGGACCAAACCATTTTTTTTAACATCATATATCAAAAAAATTTAACACACATTTTAACATCATGAGATAAGGACTAAAAGGGATATTTAAAGTTTACAATCATTTAAATTTGAGATAAAGAGGCATGATGATCTACATAGTACACATGGTGGAGAAAACCCCATTGTGAATTGGGGGTTTAGAGATATATAGATGGGATCAATGGGGTTCATGTAGTCTAGTATCTTGGATCTTGGATTAAATGATGAGATAAACTAAGTGACAGATTGGAAAAAATGAAAACTGATGTGAATTAGGAATCCAAATTCTATATTAAGGATCTTAAAAAGGGGTGAAATGGGTTGTGTAGTATTGAGTCATATTGTAAGTAAAATTAGAGATCCCTATTCATAAATATGACATACATGAATCACATGAGAAAAAATTTACCAAAAATATTAAGACCACATGAGGACTGATTTGTGTGAGAAATAAGAAGTATAATAAGACCGTCCATGTCACATGTAAGTACATTATAGGGGTGATTGGAAGCTTGTTCAGGGAGGAACCTATAATACCAACTTGTTATATCAACATTTATGAATGCACAAGGGGGAAATGACAAGGGATTTGAAGGTCCACCTAAAAAAATAAGGGTGGATGAAAAGTAAATCATGATTTCTAGGATTTGATTCAAGAATGAGAGATACATGGGTGGAGGATGGCTACTGGATGCGTCTTTAAAATTCATGTTCCACTACCACATTTTCAAGATTGGCGGAAACCATATCAAGGTCAACTCTGGACCATGTATTCAAAATATGAGATCTGTTATGCATTTACAAGAATTATATTGGATGTGTTCCCTAGATATGTGATGGCATTTGGATCATTATGACATAACCACAAGTGAGTTTTTTTGGATGGATTATGGCTGAGGATCCAAATATAGAACGTCTTAAAGGGTGGAGGTGAGTTGAAAGGATATTTAGGTGGATTTAAAAACTCTAGATAATTATACACCACAAATTAAATGTTTTCATAAGAGTATATCAATACTGGTAAAGGTAAAACCCATATCCTAATAAAGTGTTTCACTCAATTTCGTGAAAGAAGAAGAAATACCATAAAATGGGTCTTTATCTACCAAGATAAAGAGAGTGTGAGGAAGTGGTAATGGTTGATGAGCCAGAAAAATAGGATCCATGAATATCTATGTCTCCCAAGATATAGTAATAAATCCATATGTAGTTCTTACAAATTGAGTATAAGTATATTCAAACTGATAAGGGGGTTATCCTCTCTCGAGAGGATAATGAGACAAATCTGTATTTTAAACATCATTCATGAAGATATTAATTGTGTTGTTTAAGTTCATGCATTTGGGACCTACCCTATACAATATAACATCATGTGTAAAGGATATTTAATATATATTTTAACACTATAATATGATCATTAAATGATATACAATTTAACATCATGAAACTTGGACTTTGGGCTATGAAGTTTAATGTATTATAGCTCAGACTTTGTGAACCAATGTGATGTGATGAAAAATATTTATTGGGGAACATTGCATTAGAGGGGGGCTTAATACACTCCCTATACATGGTAATTATGGAATACACACCATTGGAGTAAACCTTGTGAATGATCAAGGGTAATTTCCATTTAGTTTATAGCTTTGGTGGTTTCATTTTAGCTATCATTGGCATTCTCAATGCCAACACCAAGTCACCCTAGAGGAAGGAATAAAGGTGAAAATTATTGTTAAAATCCAATGATACTCTATTTTAATGGGCATAGAGGTCATGCAAGGAATAGATCCTATTCACATTGAGGTATTCCAACATGAATAGTGAAACACCCTGAGATTTTAAATTATATAATATTTTTAAGAACAAATATGTTTGGTAGTGTTTGATACAGAAAACACCAAAACCACAACGAATCACACAATAGTATATAACCGTTAACACATAGTCATATAATTGGAAGGTAAAATTTATATGTAACAAAATTATGAAATATTTTTAGAAATAAAAATATATACATTATTAATTCTAATTCATTGATGAAAATTTAATTAGTGTAGCTAAATAACTAATAAGAATAGTTTTTTTTAAATGTAACATTTCTAAATTTTTTATTTTTAAGTGTTTTATTTTAAGGAACTAAATATATTATGGACAAAATCTATTATTGATATTAATAATATATTAACACCAATTTTATTAGTAATTAATAAGAAATAATAATAATAGTGGACTTTTTTTAAAAGTTATTTTCCTATAAAAACAGTTTTCATTATATTTGTATCTTTCTATTTAATAGTTAGATTATAAGATCATAAAATTTGTATTTGAAAAAATAAAATTCATTTTTATATTCATTATTTCATTATTATATTAATATTAATATTTTATATTTTTCTAAAATAATTGATTTTTAAGCGAACAATAAAAAATAAATCTTTTAACAAAATTATAAATTTATTACTTTATCAATATATGAGAAATACCTCAAATTTTGTAAAACTATTTTAATTATTAAATATATATTTAAGGAGTAAAAATATTTATTTCAAAATATTATTTTTAACTTAGAAAAACTATGTTTAATATCTATAACTTATCTAACATTTTTTCCAAATTAGAAACAGTTCTTAGACTTTTCTAATTAAACATTTTTAGGTGATATTCATTTTTGGATTGATAAGGAAGAAAACTATATTTTTTTATTTAAATTAAACCATTTTATTTCATTAAAATATATTTTTTTTCTAATTTTATCTTACACATAAATATTAATCTTAATAATACACTTTTTCTAAAAAAGGGTTTGTATGCATTACACGTGATAATGGTAAAATTAATTTTTCGTACACATATAAATTTTATTTGATAAAATGTATTTAATATTTGAAATCCTTAGGTCCAAATTATGTAATAATTACTATTTTAATTTTAGATATAAAAAATGAATTTCTTTGGTAAAACTCGTTACTGTGGTAGAAGCTAAAAGGGTAAAATGAGTTAACCAAAGGTGCAAATATTCTGAACATGTTAAAAAAATATTTTTAATAATTTTTTTGAGGTGTTTCTTGGAATTTTTTTCCTCTCCATTATTTTCCATTTTCTATTGTTCTTGACATGTGAAACATGTGCTCTCTTTATATTAAGTTGAAATATTTACAAAAATATCATTCTCACCACTTATAAATAGGAATCTCACCATCCCTTCAAGACCAACCTAAATATTGTATTTCATATTGAATATATTCACCTTTTAATTAACCTAGAATTATTTTCCTTTTCCTTGAGAATATGATCATAAGAGATTGGCCTATAACCTCTATTTCTAAGGTGTCTTCTAGGGGAAAGTCCAAGTTATCAATGTGAGTATTTTTTTCAAACTTCTTTTATTTTATTTATTAATTTCCCAAATATAGTTTTCTAATTCTGATATAATTAAATCAGTATTTTTTATACTTAATGTTATTATTCTAATGGAATAACTATTAACCAACTTTCCCCTTTACTATTAAAAAAACAAAACCATTATTTGTGTGTTGTGGAGACCACCGCCTGCATGAAGTGACAACTTTTTTTCCACCAACTATCTTAACTAGTGATAAGGGTGAAATTAAAGAAAATGTGTGACATATATAACATAATTATGATAATAAAAATTATAATCCATCTTATTTCCCTCTCATTCTTCGAGAAATGAAAATATTAATCGCGAGTTGTGTGTATTTCCTCCTCCATGAAGTAACATATTTTATTTTAGATTTAGTTTATTTATTATTTATGAAACCAAAATAAAAATATGATTCTCCAAATAAAAATTATATAATTATATAATTTTTTTGTACTTATGCTATTATACAAAAAATAAAACACTTTCATAATAATAATCATCCATTAATTATGGAATATTCATGTTTGGGTCAATCTAACCACCTCATTATGAAATTCTATAAAATAGTATCATGGATTAATATTAGAACATAACTACTTATAATATTAGATATAAATAAGAAAATACACATTTTTTGGTTTCATAATGGTAAAATAAATTTTATACTCATTAATTATGATACCAACATTCATTCATAGAAAATCACCAAAACTTAGTCATCATTGATTTCATCTATAAGGATTATAAATAAAACTCCCATAGAATAAATTTAATATATTATAAAAAAATTATAATACACAAATTACAATACTTTTTATTTTCTGGGAATGATAAAATTTTGGATAATAATTAATAACTACACTGCTATTACAAAACTATTTCAAAATGATCAAGATTACTCACATCCAATATAAAAAATAGATAATAAATAACTAATATAAATTTAGAGAATAATTATAAATGAATTTTTTGATTTTTTATAGATATGAAAAATGTTCTTAAAATTTTGAATAGAATAGTTGTTTTTACTATACAGAAGATCCAAGTGCTTTAATGGATGTTAGGAATTGAGGTAAGGGTTTCCTGTCACAATTTTTACCCGTTGATACATATTTCTTATTTTACATGATTTTTTTAATTTTTTATGATGTATCTAGTACCAAATTTAATAATTTATATCATAACACTCTCATTATTCATGGTATTTAATGTTTAATTTGAAATTATATAATTCAAGTGTTTTTTATTTGAATTTTTCTAAAGTCATAAGTGTTATTAGTATCTATATTCATTTCCATAAAATATGTTTGATATTTCACACCTTATCTTATTTTATATTGTAAAATCACTACCCTATTTACTTAATTTATGATGAATATAATTTAATTAATTATAATTTAACATCATGGTATCTCTATTATGTTATTTTGATTCTTACATTACCACTAATGTAAGGTATTTTTCATCTCAATTTTTATTTATTAAGATATGATTCATATTCACCAATTGTTTAAATTTTTTGTTATGAATATTTTTCATGTTTAACCTTTTAAATCCTCTCATAATATTTTTTTTGGGTGATTAAACTCATGGAAATCCATTAATACCTTTTTTGTTCTAAAATCATCTTCAGTTATAGGCATAATTTTTCTTCAAAATTATTTCCTTTATGAACACTCTGTACTTCATTACATTGATAGAAGGGTGTTAACCTAGATTCCAAACATATACTAATTCAAGATATTATTAACTTAACCATATACCTCTTAATCTATACATTTTTAGATTTAGGGATTATTACATGGAAGTCTATTCCATTTATTTATTAGGAAAATATTGAAATTTCTATACAAGTTATTTCAATATATATGTTTATTGATTATTAAAGAATGTTGGTTATATATTGAATAGTATATTCATTCCTTTATATGACGAATGCATTATAATTAATTAATTATGGGTGGGTTTGAATATAGATATCACCTTGATGAATTGGATTGTCTCATGAGACAGACTATCTTGGGTATTTTGGTGTCTATAAGAAAATATTCCCAAGTCACAGGGCCTTGAAGGTAAGATCATGATGCCTTATATAATTATTTCTAGGAATAGAGAATGAAATTATATGTCTAACATTATTTATTTCGTCACTGAGGTTCCCATTTCTTTTACCTATACGATCTTTTCATTTCCATTTTTATCCATGGATATATTATGATTTCAGTTTCATAATATTATGTCATTATTTTTGGTTATCAATTTTTTCCATATTATTTATGCTCATATTATTCTCACTTATGATCTTGGATTTTTATCTCTTATGTTTACCCTTATCAAATGGTTTAGATCACCCATTATTATTTTTAGATTTCACCAAGTTATGAAGAAAATGGATTACACATGATATATCAACATGATAGCTTCTGTGGATAAATTGTGGGTGATGTTGAAGACTTATTATGTTTTAAGCACTTTATTATATAGTAAAAATAAAATTACCATTAGTTGAGAAATACATGAGCTTTATTAGTTTATGATTTTTTATAATTCTCTAAATATCTAAACCAAAAGGGTCTTGAGAATGTGTGCAATTAAATATTTTTTTATGTTATTTAATTATGGGATGATTATATCCAAGAATATATAGTTGGTAGAAAAACAAATATGTAAATCATATTTCATTCAAACTGTATCCAGGAGTTTGGGTTCGGGGAGAAATAATTAGTATTAGAGAAAATTTTAGATAACTTTAGAGATTAAGATATTATTTAAGGATAATTTAAGGTTTGATAAGTTAAGGTAGATCATAACTTTAAAGTTATAGATAACCGTTTAGGTTTTTTAGAGGTAATATTAAATAAAATAGGGACCGAGATAAGATAAATTTAGTAAAAACCAAAGGGATAAGTCTGAGAGAAGTTATAAGTATAGGATACAATCCTGAAATTTTGGTAAAGTATATATTTCATTGTTCTAATAGAAATTACATCCCTATATTGATACTGGAAATTGGATACAACTGTGACATAGATGCACCTAGGGTTAATCACCCTAAAAATGATGGTAGAGTATCAAATCAATCTTTACTCTGGTGTACGATGAGTGGGCCTAATACTGAAAACCTTTCTAGAAACTCATGGGGGTTATTCTTTGGTTAATCAAATTATATTTACAAGACCTTAAGAAGGATTTTTATGTTAATAAATTATGTTATGTAAAATGAGAGAACCCAACCTAAAGAGTTGAAGTTACAAGCAAGAGTGATTTATGTAGAACTAAAAGCTAATATAATAATTTCAAAGAGTAATAAAATTTGTGGTGGAATTTTTTCATGAAATTATATTATAATAATTATATTTCAGTGTTCATAACTCATGTTAACTCCTTTTGGTTTTATTAAGGTCTGAAGCCTAAAAGAACCAAGTTAACAATGAATTTCATGGACAATGGATAGATTATCATAATGAGAAACCAATCAGTATAAGTGATGGAGTGATAAATATTTTGATTATTCCAAATAATATATCAATAATTATGATAATTTGTTTTATCTAATTTTATTTTATAAATAGAAGAAAGAAGAGAAGAATGAAATATCATTGAATTCAGAGCAACAAATAAGATGAAGAAAAGAATATTGAACTTCCCATGTATCAAGAATATGTGTAGAGGCATCTAGGGTAATATCTCAAATAAATGGGAAGATGTTGCAAGTATTAAAAAAGAGGGTATGGATAAAAAAGTTTTAGAGGATAAATTAATCAATAAGTTAATATGATAATGGGAAAGGATTTCTTTCCTAGTCATACCTAAGATATTAAGGCAGACACCTCATTTGGAAATATATCTTAAGTTATGACTAAATTTTAGATTACCATGAATAATTTTATTAGAAAGTGATAATTAAAATTGAGAGAACTCAATTTACTCCTAGGGGAGGGAGATTATAACACCTTAATATTTTAAATTATATATTCCTATAGAACCAAATATATTCAATAGAGTGTGATACACACAACACCGAAACAAAATGAATAAAAGAACAATATATAACCTTTAAAATGTTGTTGTATAATTTTCAGGTAAAAATAGGTATAACCAAATTATGAAATATATGTATACATAAAAATACAGATCATTATTACTAATAAGTCATTTATAAAAATTCAATTAGTATAGCTAAATAACCAATATGTATGATTTATGCTCTAAAATGTTATATTTTTAAAACTTTTTTTATGTATTTTATTTATTGAAAATAAATATAATTTGGATAAAATCAATTTTTGATATTAATAATATGTTAAGACTAATTTTATTTAGTAATTAATAGTAATTAAAAATAATAATAGTTAACATTTTGAAAAGTTATTTCCCTATAAAAAGATTTTTCATTATATTTTTTTATTCAAATGTTAAATTCTAGAATTTTATAATTTTAATTTTAAAAAATAAACTTCTTTTTTAGATTCACCATTTCAATATTATCTTAATATTTGTTTTATATTTTTCTAAAACAATTTATTTTTAATTTAATAGTGAAAAATAATTTTTTTACCAAAATATAAATTTCATGACTTTATCAATTTATGAGAAAGATCTAGAAGTTTATAAAACCATTTAATTTATAAAATATTAATTTAAGGATTCAAACTATTTATTTTAAAATATTATTTTTATCTTATAAAACCAATGTTTAATTTTTATAAATTAGGTATCATTTTGTTTCAAATTAAAAATAGTTGTCGTTCTTTTTTAATTAAACATTTTAATAGTGATAATTTTTTTAAGATTTATTTCAAATAAAAATAAATTTTATTTGATTTATAAAAAACCAATTCATTTCTTTAAAATAAAAAAATTCTAATTTTATCATACACATAAATTTCAAGCTTAAAAATGGACTTTTTCTAAAAATGAGTTCTTACACATTCCATGTACTGATGTTAAAACTGATTTTTTTAACATATAAAAATTTTATTTGATAAAATTGATTTAATTTATAGAATCAGTATTTGAAAATTATTTAATAAGAGACATTTTATTTTTAGGCATAAAAAAATAATTTCTTATGTAAAAACTAGTTACCCGCTAAAAGAAAAAAAGGAAAAATGAGTTGACCAAAGGGGTAAAAATTAATAAAATGTTAAAAATATGTTTATAATTTATTCATTTAGGTTTTAATATGAAAAAAAATATCTAAAATCCATTATTTTCCATTTTGGATTCTTATGGGCATGTGAAACATGTTCCCCCTTTATATTAAGTTGAAATATTTACAAAATTGTCATTCTCACAACTTATAAAAGGTGTCTCTGACCACAAATTCAATACCATCCTAAAAATCTAGGATCTTATGGATAAAATTCACTTTTTATCCTTAATTTATAATCATTTTCTTTGTACTTGAGCCACTGGCCCCATGATCTTTTCCTAGTACCTCCATTTCAAATGAGTTTTCTAAGGGAAATCCTAAGTCCTCAACATGAGTACCTTTCTCCTAAATTATTTTATTTTCATTATTAATTTCGAAATATGATTTTATAATTCCTGTAAAATTATATCATAATATATTATTTACTAAATTTATCATGATAATAAAATAAATATTAACCCCATTTCCCCTATACTATTAAGAAAAACGAAATTGTCATTTGTGTGTTGTACGAACTACCACCTCCACAAAGAGACGACTTCTATTTTCCCCCATTTTCTATCATATCAAGTTATAAGGGTGTAATTTAAGAATTATTGTGAAATATATAATTTAATTAGTAATAAAAAAATTACAATCCATATTCTTTCCAACTCATTCCTTGAGAAATGAAAATATTAACTATGCATCGTGCAGACTACAACCTCCACGAAATAACATATATATATATTAATTTAGTTTATTTGTTATTTATTAAAACCTATTAAAATATAATTTAAAACCTAAAAATTATCTAAATAATATAATTATTATTCTATAATAATGATATTACTCTAAAAATAAACTACTTTTATAATCAGAATCATTCATTAATTATGGTATGTTCATGTTTGGATTTATCTAACCACCTACTTAAAAAATATATATAAAAGTATCATGAATGAATATGAGTAATTAATTAATGATATTATATAATATAAATAAGAAAATAAATATTTTATTTTTTTTCTTTTAATGGTAACATTAATCTTAAAACCATTAATTAAGATTGCATCATCGGTTCATTCAAAATCACATAAACTTTCTCATCATCGATTCTATATTTATGGATTATAAAAAAATCCCATATAAGGAAATTATAACATTATAAATAGTTATGATAAATAAAATTCAGTACCTTTTATGATATTGGAATGATGAAATTGAAGAGAATAATGAATAACAACACTGTTATTACCAAACTAGTTCAAAAAAATCAAGATTAACCATACATGATATTGGAAATAGATAATAACTAACAAATATAAGTGTAGAGAATAATTATAAATGATTCTTATAAAAATTTATATATATTAATTTTTTTATTAAATATGTTATTAAGATATTTATTTTTTTAATATATGAGATTCAATCATTTTGGTGGATGTTCGAAATTAAGGAAAGGTTTTCTTGTCTCATTTTTACCCCTTAATACATATTTCTTATTATATAACATGTTTTATTTTTTTATGGTGTATCTAATAAAAATTTAACATTTTGTTTCATTATATTCTCATTCTTCATGGTATTTATTATTTTATTTGAAATTATATCCATTAAGGGTGTTTGATTTGAAAGTTTTTAAATTTGTAAGTGTTATTTGTCTCTATCTTCAATTCGATGATCCTTTTTTTACATGGAGTACCATATATATTTAATATGGTTTATAAACTACCATATTTACTATAATTATAATTAATATCATTCATTTTATTACATTTCAATTTCATGTTATCCCTCTCATGTTATTTTTATTCTTATATTACCATTACCATATGGGTTTTTTCATATCAATTCTTCTTTGTTGAGATATGATTCATATTCACCACCTATTTATATATATATATATATCTAATGTATTACATTTTAAATACTATCATACTATTTTATTTTAGGTTATTAAACTCATGTAAATCATTCACTACCTTTATCTTACCAAAATCATCTTCTGTTATATGCATAATTTTTCTTCCGATGCCTTTCCTCTGTGAACACTCTATGTTTATTTCCTTTGATTATAGGGTATTCACATATATTTAATAAGTATATTTGTTAAGGATATTATTTAATTAATCCTATAACCCTTACTTTATATGGTGTTATTTTGAGGGATGATTACATAACAATCTATTCCATTTATTGATATGAGAAATATTGAAAATCTTTATATTTTTTTTATTTCAATACAGATATTTATTGATTACTATAGAGTGTTGATTATGTATTTTTTGTTATATTCATTCATTAATATGATTAATTCATTTAAATTAATTATCTATGGGTGGGGCCTGATATATATGGCCCCTTGATGCATCGATTGGTCTAATGAGACAAACTAGCTTGGGTATTTTGGTGCATGCCTACCTAGAAAAAAATACCACTTAGACACATGAACTTTATGGTAAGATCATTTTCTATATGATCATGATTTATTAGATAAGGTAATGTAATCAGATTTATGAAATTATAAATCCCATCACTAAGGAATGAGTTATTATTATCCATGTGATATTTTAACTTCCATTATTATCCATAGAAATTTTATTATTTTAGTTTCATTATATTATGACATTATTTTTTCTTATCTATCCCCAAAATATAATTTAAACCCATATTATGATCATTTATTATATTTTATTATTTTTTATTATATTTATCCTTTTTGAGTGTTTTATATTAACCCTTATTATGTTTCCTTTTCCCCATGTTATAAAGAAAAGTATTACACATGATATGTTACAGAAGAGAGATTTTGTGGTGAATTTGTGGGATATGTTGAAGAATTATTATGGATAAATTATTTTATTATATAGTTGAAATAAAATTTACATTATTTAATAAAGTTATAGGTTTATAATTTTTTTTATTTTTCCCAATTCTCTAAATATCTAAACCTAAAAAGTCTTTTGAATGTATGTAATTAAATAATTTCTTTAAGTCATTTAATTTTGTTATAGTTATTTATGAGAATATATTGTTGGAATCAATAATAGTATGTAAATTATAATTTATTTTTATTAGATATGAGAGTGTAGGCTCAGGGTTCCACATCTAGATGAACTTGAGGTCTCTTATCTGAAGTTATTTGGTCATATACGACTATATTAAGTGAAAAAAGTAGAATGTAAATGGAAAAAAATCCTTCAGTTATATACATCAAGGTATAATTTTTCACCTAGGTATAAGTATGATTCATCATATTATATTCCCATAATTCATTGGAGAGATTTATGGGCCATCTCTTTTTTTTCTGGTCTACCATCTTCTATATAATATTGGAGGTAACCTTGTTTATTTCATCAAGCTTCCCATTTTCTATCATTTGATAGTAGGAAGTGTGGTTAAATCAAATGTTATATTTGGTATTAAATTTCTTCAACTCAGTGACTCAAAATTTGGTTCTTTTTTTTGTTAAAATGTAACAAGGGATCCTAAACTTAAGGATGATGTGGGATTTTATGAATTCTATTGTAAGAACCCGATTCTTTCATTGAGGTAAAATTTAATTGTTTTCTATATTTTATCAGTTTAATTGCTTAAATATGGCCTAATATGAATTTTAGTTTAGGTCATGGAGGTTTTGGGGGTGTTTGAGGCTGGTCTGGAGCCCAGAACCCAAGATTTGGGTGAAAATAGGGGGCCACACAGTTAGTGAAAACCATGCTAGTTGGGCTGTATGGCTGTGCGGCCTGGTATGCATTTTTAGTAGACTTTGAAAAAGGTTTCCCACATAGTTACTGCATGGATAGTAAATCATTTGGGGTAACTGTGCGGGTGCCCAAGACCTATAGTAAATTGTGCACGGCTTCTATACAGTTTTAAAAACTACGAATCCCTGTAATTTTAAGATTTTTTAATTAAATTAAAATTGAATTTAAATATAATGAGGTTTATTCTCATCACACAACAACCGCACCCTCATCATGGAAAGGTTCTCCTCTTGTACTATTCTATTATTTGATATTTACTCTTCATCTGAGCTGTAACTCAAATAGAGTTTTTCTCCTTGGATCCTTAATGGTAAGGACTTAATTCCATTTTAGAGTTTCTCAATTATTATGTATATAAACTACACTATTTGGATTTAGGCTCATATTCCCTAATTTATTATTATTATTCCATTATTAATATTTCTTAAAAACCAAAAAATAATTAGAGCTTGATACTAGATGAGATATCAAGAATGAGCCTAAAGAAGGTGGTCATGTTCTTTTCTTTGAAATTCGGATCGTTTACATGTGTTGGTGTGTCGTGCGTCCATTTTTTGGGACATCGACATAAATTGAAATTGAAACTTTTTATTTCCTATCATGATTTAGGTAATTGAATAGGCATGTTTTTGCATGTTATATGTTGTATACCTTGAATAAAGACCACCCCATTTGTGAGTGACCTTGAATGACCTTTTATGGATTTTGGATTTGGATGCCCATGATGCATGTGATTTACCCCTTGATCATGGGATGCCATTTTTTATTGGTATATAAATCGAATTGATTAATTGATTAATTAATTTTTTTATAAGAGTAAGTTGATTAATGGTATGGGGTGGATAACTTTCCCCTTGACCCATATATTCCATTTCTTGTTTAAGCATGTTTGTTCTGTTTTTTCCTTTCCCACATGAGTAAGTAGAAGATATGACTTGAATTGATTCAATTGGATTTAATTTATCTAATTATGGATTTTACCATGTGTTTTATATTATAATTAAGTGGTTCGATAACTTTATAGGCTTCTTAGGCTTATTACATTTAAAATGGTCATGTGAGTATTTGAATGTCCCTTGAACTACAAGCCCATGTGAGTTATGTTGAGACCATGTTATGTATTGAATTGACTAGGAATGGAAATACTGTTATTATGATATTACCAAGTGATTATTTCAAGGAAAACCCTTGAAATTAGCCAAGTTTTGAAACTAACTTAATAGGAAGGGATTTAACCTTTTAATTATTGACCCATGTGAGTTATAGGATAACCAAGATATGTAGTAGCTTGTTATTACTTTGAACCATGGCATACAAAATATCCTATGTGAGTAAATGAAAGGCCAATCCTTATGAGGTTGTCAAATTCATGAGTCACCCCTTGAGGTGAGATTAATACTAGATGCTCATGGTTTTGACCTTGGCATGTCTAATGAATTGTTTAAATGGAATTGAACTGGGGAGATGATAAATATCCTTGGGTGACACATGGATTAAATTTAGAATTCCATGGATGAAATCATGTGACTAATAAAACATATCATTATTTTTAACCTAAGAAGGTTGAGTTTCAGGTAGATGTTTCCTTTGAGGATCATCCTATATGAATTGTGGATCGTGGAATGAAGTTTCTATGAGGTTGGTCCATTCCTTTAGTATGAGTGCTATGGAAGCACAATAAAGTACAGGACAAGACCAAGGAGAGGGAGGATGATGTACAATTGTATTGGCTGGAGTTGTTCTCAGATCATTCTTCACCACCCTTGGAAGAGAAATTTAGGGACAAATTTCTTTAAGGGTGGAAGTTTATAAGAACCCAGTTCATTCTTTGAGGTAAAAATTCTATATTTTCATCTTTTATTAGTTTAATTTCTTAAATATAGATGAATATTAATGACAGTTGAGGTCATGGAGGTTGGAGGGGGGGGGGGGTTGGGCTAGCCTGGATCCCAAAACCTATGTTTTGGGTGAAAATAGGAGACCACACGATTAGTGTAAACCATGTGGGTTGGGATGCATGGTCGTGCGACTAGGTCTGCATTTTTAGAAGGCTTTGTTAGAGGCTTCATGCATTGTTACTGCACAGTTAGTAAACCATATAGGGTAATAATGTGGGTTCCCCAAAAATATAGGAAACCATGAAAAATTTCAACACATTTTGACAAACCGTGCAGATGAATCATGTGGCTTTGTAATTTTAAGAATTATATAAGTTTTAGCTAAATTAAAATTCAATTTAAAACTAATGAGGTTTATTCTAATTGCACAACAGCCTCAAAATCACCATGGAAGGACACTCCTCTTGGAATATTCTAGGATTTCATATATAATCTTCATCTGAGGTCTGATTCAAACATGGTTCGTCTCCTTGGATCTATAACTTTAAGGATTTAATTACCTTTTAGCCTTTCTCTATTCTTCTAGATATCGAATACTCTATTTGTATTTAAGACCATATTACTTATTTTCACATTATTCACCCATTATTTAGATTTATTCCAAACCAGTATGAATCTGAGATTGATATCAGATGAGATATCAAGAACAATCCTTAAGTATGTGATCAGGTTCTTTTTGTTGAATGTCATTTCATTTATATGTGTCGGTGTGCCGTACACCCATTTTTGGGGGCATCAACTTAAATTTATATTGAACCTTTATTATTATTATCATTATTTAGGAAATTTAATAGGTGTTTTTATGTATGTTATAGGTTGTATACCTTGAATAAGTACCACCCCATGGGTGAGTGGCCTTGAATGACCTTTTATGGATTTTGGATTTGGATTCAAAGGAGGCATTCCTTTTACCCCATGATAATGGGATGTCATTTGTGATTGGTATATAAAAAAATTGATTTATTAGTTGAATAGTAAAAGGAAATTAATTAAGGGTATGAGATAGATAACTTTCCCCTTGACCCATATATTCTATTTCTTGTTTAAGCATGTTTGTTTTTTTTTCCTTTCCCATGTGAGTAAGTAGACAATATGAATTGAATTGATGAGATTTTATTAAATTTTTATAATTATGGATTTTACCATGTGATTTATATTATAATTAATCTATTTGATAGATTTATAGGCTTCTTAGGATTGTTACATTGAAAATGGCCATGTGAGTATTTGAATTTAGCTTGAACTACTAGACCATGTGAGTTATGTTGAGACCATTCTATGTAATGAATTGACTAGACATGGGAAGCTCATTATCAGGATATGCCCATGTGAGTACTTGAAGTCAAGCCCTTGATCTAGTACTTGTTTTTCAACTACCTTAATAAGAAGGGATTACAACTTTAAATGCTTAACCCATGTGAGTTATAGGATAACCAAGCTATAAATTAGATTGTTATGACTTTGAAACATGTTATAAAAAATATTCCCATGTGATTAAATGAAAATAAATGCCTTATGAGGTTGTAAAATGCTTGAGTCACCAGCTTGAGGTGAGATTGATACTAGATGCTCATGGGTTTGATCTCAGTATGTCTAATGAAATGTTTAAATGGAATTTAATTGGGTAAATGATAAATATCCTTGGGTGAAACATGGATTCAATTTAGAATTCCATGGATGGACTCATGTGACTACTAACCCTTATACCTTGAGAAATACATGGATTCACCTTAGAGTTCCATAGATGAACTCAATGGTTAATATTATATTCTCATGAGTGATACATGGATCCGAATGAGGGATTCTATAGATGATATCATTGAGGATAAAATTATATACCAAGTGATACATGGATTCTTATGAGAATTCAATAGATGACCTGAAGGGTAATTTGACTATTATGATAAGGGTGATACTCGAGCTTACGTTGAGGAGTGCTGAGGATGGACTCGATTGGATGGGATGTTATACCTCACCTAGAGCAATACCGGGTTCCTGAGAAGTTCACCAGGGATGGGATTGTAGGGTGTTGGTTGATATTTCACCTAGAGTGATACTTGAATTACAAAATAGGTTTGTCAAGGATGTTCTCAAGTTATGAATTTAATAATAAATGAAATGACTTATGATGTGTCTACTAAGCCAAGATGGAATTCCGAGGTATTTGTTGTGCTACCAATTACATAGGGGATTCCGAGTTTGAGATGGATCTAGATACTTATGAATTAAATGTAATTAAAATTTTAAATGGATATAAAATGAAAAAAAGATCTTATAGATTGTTTACTTTTGAGTTCTTCCTTACTTATTTCTTTTCTTATTGCACACTGCCTGCTATATATATTCAGTGATTGATTAACACATACCTTGGGTGGTTTCTTACTGAGATTTAGTCTCACACCCTATTTGGGTAACCTTTTAGTACTAAATAGATTATATGATTGTAGGTAATGAAAATGGAATTTTCCCTCCTATAGGTACTTGATATTCTTCTTAGGAGAAGGAGAGTATGTAACCAATCTGAGGCTTGTGATGCTATTGGGATTCTTTTAGCCTTTTTAGTGCTTTTGTTATACGGATTGTACATCTACCTTGTATTATTTATTTTTATGTTTTATTAGAAGCTTGTAGAATGTAACATCATCTTGTATATGATTTGATTTCTAACTTGTTTATACTATCAATCTTCGACTGTTTGCTTTTATTTCATGGTTTACTGCTTCTACTATTTATATGTGTTATTTATATTTTGCTGTGATACAGTCTACTAATGTAGGAATAGTATCCCAAAAAACCACACTAGTAATCAATAATAGTCAGTAGCCTATTTCATTTATGGAGATGTGCTTGAGTCAAGGTGATCCACTAGGATCTGGTTACCTTTTAGTGGAATCTGGGTTCAGGATGTTACAAAGTTGTATTAGAAGATTATTTTTCCTAGTTTTATTTACTATATGGAGACAAAAAAATGGATAGAAAGGAATATGAATTTGTTGATGAGCTCTTCCTGGGTGTAGATAACCCATGTATAGGAAATTTCCAAATTTCCATGAATTAAATTGTTATTTTCTATATTTTTACAGTTACAATTGATTTAATTCCACCATTGGTTGGTGCACTTGATCTATGCGATTATTTTTGATATAATTTTGGGTTCTATTATGTTTAAACCCAATGAGATGAGGGAATTCCATTCGATTCATCATATAGGAACCTACTATATTTCAAATTCCATGTATTATGCCATGCCATTTATGATTCCTTATCGATTACATGATATTGTGATATATTCCACGATAAATATGAATACTATTGTGTTAGGTGTATTGTGATATACTATGGTGTGAAACAGATGGATTCCAAGATTTGGTCCCTAAGGTGTATAAGCCCTCTTGGATCATAATTTGGTGGATCTTTCTTCATCCTTAAATTGGATCATGTTATGATGTTCCATAGGTGTATGTCAAAATTTGATTCTTGGGGAGTATGACCCCCCATAGATCATAATTTGGCATGATAGTTAATTGCCCTTTTTAAAAAGGGATGTGATAAACTTGAAATGAGTATGAATTCAGTGAAAGTGAATGTAAAATTAGTTTGAAATAAAGTTAATATGAATGCAATTGAAACTGAAATGGCTTGTGATAGAGAACTGAATTAGACCCAACCTTAGTAGTGGGATTTTGGTAGTGTTTGTCTCTTGTTTGAAACATGGACCTAACCCATAGGGTAGGTAGAGGGGTGAGTTATTATAGAGGTCGATTTTTAACTATCTTATTTTGTTTTTCACTTTTGTACTGCAAAATCTTTAATGAGTTTAAATTGAGGCATGTGTTTTTAATTATAGATATATTCCACCATGAAGACCTCTATATGTACGCTAGGTGGGTGGAAATGATAAAACTCAAAAGGTGGTAGTACATGGGATACCAGTGAATCCTCTAGCAATTCCAACCGTGAAACTAGTTGTTATACCAGACACAGGTGCAGAGGAATAGTTCCATGAATTTTATTGGTTCATAGAGACCTTTTAGGGAGCACTACGACCTGCCCCAACTATGGAATAGTTGATGTGTGAGTTTTAGTAGAAAAACCTACCCAAATATTTTAGGGATGAAGGACCATAGGATATAGAGTAATGGATTGAAGCCATGTTGTCTACCTTTGAGCACTTAGATACATCTCTTGAGAGGAGGGTAAATCCCTCTATGTACGTGCTGCATGATTCCACCAAGAGGTGGTGGGATGTTATCACTATGAATGATCATCATTGGGAGATGTCATGGATGATGTTTTATATGACCTTATACAATTATTTCTGTCCCAATACATTGAGGGACAATAGAGCTTGATATTTCTTACATCTAGAGAAGGGGACTCTATCATTCATGGACTATTCGAACCATTTTACAGATCTCCAGTACTTCACACCTATTCTGATGGGTGAGAAGTTATCGAAATATAGGAGATTCGCGGATGGTCTTAGATATGACATATGATCATAGGTGAATGTCTTTATGATTACTACTGTATCTAGGATAGTGAATCAGTCACTAATCACAGAGTTACAAATGAGGGAATCTAGAGGTGTGATCTAGGGCAGTTCAACACCTAAGTCTGGTATTGCATTGAACAATTGTAGGAAGAGTTGTTTGGAGCTTCCATGTGGTGATACTAGCAATCATAATATCTCTTCAGGAAGCCATTTGAGCTGCTACTAGTGCGGTAGGATGGGACATACAAGTCTTTAGTGTACGAAGGACCCAATTGAGTGCCGATATTGCAAGAAGATGGGCCATCTATATAACTTTTGTTGAAAGTTTCCACTAGTAGCTAGTGAAAGTGGGTCTTCACCAACTCCATGTTCAGGAGCAAGGTTAGTAGATTCTCACTAGATAGGGAGCTGGAATATGACAAGCTGATCAGGCTATGGTGGTGGTCATGGACATGGTATCCAGACCCTAGGTTCAATGTAATAGTCAAGAGGATCAGATCAGGGTATCCAGACAGTGTCATAGGGAAATGGTATAGGCCTTGAATATGCATTTCAATAGATCCAATAGAATAAGGACCCCATACCTTCTACTGTTAGAGGTACTATAATAGTATCCTCTGTTTTAGCTTCTGCACTTTTTGATATCGGGGCTTCACATAGCTTTATATCTATGCCCTTTGTGGATAACCTTGGGCTTCGTGTTTATAATTCTAATGGTATGGAGATTATAGAAACTCAGTTAGGGATCAAGATGAAAGGTTTATGTTAGTGTAGGGAGTTCACCCTTGAAGTTGGTGGGTGTCACTTCATATGGGACCTTTACATCCTCAAGATGAAAAGATTCGATTTCATTTTTCGGATAGACTGGTTGATTCCCTTTCGAACCTTTGTTGATTTATATCACCACAGGTTGAGTGTTACATCACTAGAGGGTAGGGAGTTCATTTATAAGGTTGAATGAGACATCTAGGCAAGATGAGATGGACATGATAATTGTGGGATGGGTGGGATAAAAACAAAGATTGAGAGTTTATATTTGGATGATCAGGGAACACATCATAACAATTTCCCTCAAGTGATTTATCATTTTTGGGACGTCTTCCTAGATGACTTCTCAGGATTACCTTCGATAAGAGAGGTATAGTTATCTATTGGGATAGTTCCAGGATCTTCACCGATACCTATTCCTCCTTAAAGGATGGATACAAAGGAGTTGCAAGAGATCAAGAGGCAGCTAGAGGATTTAGGGGTAAAGGGTTTCATCCAACCCAATACTTCTCCATGGGGTTCACCAGTTATTTTTAGAAAAATTTAGACTCTACCCTTAGGATATGTGTAGATTAAAAGAAATTAAACCAGTTAATGGTTATGAATTGATATTCTATAATGAAGATAGATGATCTCTTCAACTAGTTGAGAGGATCTTGGGTCTTCTAAAATATTTATTTGAGATCCAGTTTTTATCATGTGGATATTAGACTATCAGACATAACTCATAAATCTTTTAGGAGAAGGTATAGTCTATATGAGTATCTGGTTATGTCATTTGGTCTCACAAATTCACCAGTGGTCTTCATAGAGATGATGAACCATGTGTTCCATCCTTACCTCAATTTTTTTGTTGTGGTTTTCATGGATGATATCTTTGTTTATTCTCACAATCAACATGACTATACCAAACATCTTAGGATCATTTTTAATACACTAAGAGAGAATCAAGTATATTCTATGCTCACTAAGTTCCACTTCTAGATGGATTTTATTCACTTCCTAGGTTATGTCATCTTGGAGACAGGAGTATCAGTGGAGCCAGAGAAGGTGAGAGTAGTAGTTTCATAGTAACATCACAAGAACTTCTTTGAGGTGCATAGTTTCTTAGGGTCAGATGGTTACTACATACATTTCATATATGGATTATCATGCTTATTAGTGTCATTGATGGGATTGACTAAGAAGTGTGTAAAGTATGTATGGTCATATTCCTACAAGACAACCTTCTAAGAGTTGAAAGGGAGATTGAATTCAGTACTCATACTGATTTTTCTAGATCCAGGTAGGAGTTACACTATGTACTACGTTGCATCATATATCCTCTTGGGAGAAGTTCTTATATAGGGGGTTGATTTTTTTGAGTATGGGTATTAGAATTTTGGGCCCCAGGAGAAGAAACACCTGAATAATGATCTCAAGTTAGCTTTGGTTGTTCATGTAATTTATTATTAGAGAAATTACTTACTCAGAGAGTATTTTGTGGTCTATAAAGACCAAAAAATCCTCAAGTACATATTTACACAGTGTGATGTCAAATTGAGACAACAACAGTGGGTTGAGTATCTTCAGTATTTTGATTTCGATCTTTCTTACATGCTTGGTAAAGGAAATGTAGTGCCTAATGCACTAAGAAAGAGGAATCAAATACAAGTAGTTCAGTAGGCCAATAGCGAGTGGCAACTTATGGAATTTTTCTTTGAGATGCACATGGAGGTGCATGAAAGTGAGGGGTAAATGTTTCTATCATCCTTAGTTGTTACCTATAACCTTATGGATAGAGTGAGGTTGAGGTATCTATTATACTCTGAAGGCATAGTTCTATTGGAGAGAGTGATAACCGAGGACCCTCCTCCATGTTGGACCATAGGTGAGGATGAGATCCTGTGAGTACTTGGTCACATGTGGGTCTCTTCAAACATGTATGTGGAACTTTTTTATTTGGATTTTAATGCTTCATCTTGGTTAGTGCATCCTGGTTTCACCAAGACGTATCAGGATTTACATCATCAATATTGGGGGGCCAGACATGAAAAGAGATATAACTAGTTTTGTCTTGAGATGTTCCACCTATCAGCAGGTTAAGGCGGAACACCAGCGACCATCCAGACATTTATAATAGTTACCCAATCTCGAGTAAAAATGGAATGAATTCATGATTAATTTCATGATAGGATTTCCAAGGTTTCATTGAGTTAATTATTTTGTATGGTTTTTTGTTGATAGGATCAATAATGTTTCTCATTTCATGTCAATAAATAAAACCTTTAGGGTTGATGAGATTGGAAGTTTGTACATCCATTATATTGTACGACTGCGTGGGGTACCATATTATATCATTTCATATAGGGATGCCTAGTTTAATTATCATTTCTAAAAGGGGATACAAAGGGATCTAGGTATATAGGTTCTTTTGAGCATGACAGACCACCCTCAGATAGATAGCCAGTCAGATAACATGATTCTTGTCCTTGAGGAAATGTTGCAAGCATGCGTCTTGGATTTTGAGGGATCTTGGGAGAGAAATATACCCTTGGTTGATTTTTACTACAACCATAAATTTTATTATAATATTTAGATGGAACCATATGAGGATTTTTATGGTAGGCCATGCCAATCACCCCTGTGTTAGCTAGAGGCAGAAGAGACATGTATGATGGGACCTTATCTTGTCCTGGAGACCACAAAATAGGATCAGTTGATTCAGAAGTGGATGGATACCACGCAGTCTCATAAAACATCTTATGCTGATCTCCACAGTTGAACTCTAGAGTTTGATATTGTGGATCATGTTTTCTTATGTGCTTCATTGAGGCTAAGACATAAGAGTATTAGGAGACAAGGTAATATTTCTCCTAGATATGTCAGATAGTTCGAGATTCTAGATAGAGTCGGGACAGTAGCCTATCAGTTGCAGTTGCCTCAGAGCAATTAGGCTATGCACATCATCTTCCAAGTTTCTCATCCATGATGTTACAATTCATAATTGCCTCATGTTTTTTATCCTGAGGATGTTGAGTTACAGGTGGATGTGTCCTTTGAGGACCACACTATATGAATTTTGGATCGTGGCATGAAGGTTATTCGAGGTCGGTCTGGTCCTTTAGTATGGGTGATATTGAAGCAGATATGAGTGTAGGATGAGACCTAAGAGAGGGATTCCAATTTACGATCATAGTTCATAAATTTGTTCTTAGATCATTCTTTACCACCCTTGGAAGGGCAATTTAGGGATGAATTACTTGGGGGGGGGGTGTAAGGACCTGATTATTAATTTGAGATATGGATTCCCTTTTTTCTATATTTTCCCAGTTTAATTGCTTAAATATAATCTAATATGAATTCTCATTGAGGCCATGGAGGTGTTGGTGGTTTTCAGGGCTATTATGAAGCCTAAAACCCACATTTTGTGTGAAAACAGGAGGTCGTACAGTTAGTGAAAACTGTGCGGATTTGGCTACACAGCCGTGCGGCCAGGTCTACATTTTTAATAGACTTTGATAGAGGCTTATATAATTGTCACCACATGGTTATTAAAACATGTGAGGTAATTGTGTGGGTGCCTCAGACCTATAGAAAACCATGCAGGTAAACCATTCAGCCCTGTAATTTTAGAAATTTTATAATTTTTAATTAAATTAAAATTCAATTTAAACCTAATGAGGTTTCTTCTCATCACAAAAAATCCTCAGCCCCACCATGGAAAGTCTCTCATCTTGGACTATTCTAGGATTTCAGATATACTTATATTCTGATCTTTAATTTGAATGTGGTTCATCTCCTTAGATCCACAACAGTAAGGATTTAATTCCTTTTTAGAATTTCTAGATTCTTCTGGATATCGACTGTGCTATTTGGATTTAGGCTCACATGCCCAAATTTCTCAATCTTCATCAATTATTCAAATTTCTTCCAAACCAAGAAAAATCAATGCTTGATACTAGATGAGCTATTAAGCCTAAGCCTAAGGTAGTTGGTCATGTGCTTTTTATTGAAAGTCAGAACGTTTATATATGTCAGAATGCCATGCACCCATTTTTTTGGGAGTCGCATTAAATTTAAATTGAACCTTGTTATTACCTGTCATGATTTGGGAAATTTAATAGGTGTGTTTATGCATATTATATGTTCTATACCTTTCAAAAAGGACAGACCATGTGTGAGTGTCCTTAAATGACCTTTTATGGATTTTGGATTGGGATTCCCATGAAGCATGCCTTTTACCCCTTGATCATGGAATGTCATTTGTGATTAGTTTATAAATAAAATTTATTAATTGATTTATTAATTTAATTATAAAAGGAAATGAACTAAAAGTATAGGATGTATGACTTTCCACTTAGCCCATATATTCCATTGTTTTTTTAAGCAGGGTTGTTTTATATTCTCAATACCCATGTGAGTAAGTAGAATCTATGACTTGAATTGATGCAATTGGATTGAATTTATCTAATTATGGATTTGTGAATATGAGTTATATTATAATTAAGCTTTGCGATAGTTTTATAGGATTCTTAGGCTTGTTATATTGATAATTTCCTTGTGAGTATTTTAATTTCCTTTGAACTACTAGCCCATGTGAGTTATGTTGAGACCATTCAATGTAATTAGTTTACAAGGTATTGGAATCTTGTTATTAGGATACATCCATGTGAGTATTTGAATGAAATCCCTTGACCTTGGACATGTTTTGTAACTTCCTTAATAGGAAGGGATTTCACCTTTTAATGCTTCACCCATGTGAGTTATAAGATAACCAAGACATGTAGTAGCTCATTAAGACTTTGAACCATGTTATACAAAATATTCACACAAGAGTAAATGAAAGGAAAAGCCTTATGAGGTTGGACAATGATTGAGCCACCCCCTTGAGGTGATATTGATACTATATTATCATGGTTTTGACCTTGGAATGTCTAATGAAATTATTAAATGGAATTGAATTGGGTAAATGATAAATATCCTTGGGCGACACATGGATTCAATTTAGAATTCCATAGATGGAATCATGTGACTATTGATCCTTATACATTGGGAAATACATGGATTCACCTTAGAGTTCCATGGATGGGCTCAATGGTTAATATTATATTTTCATGAGTGATACATGGATCGAAACGAGGGATTCCATGGATGGACTCATTGAGGCTATACTTATATGCTGAGTGATACATGGATTCTTATGAGAATTCCATGGACAGACTCAAGGGAAATTTGAATATTATGAAAAGGGCGATAGTTGAGATTTTGTTGAGGATTTCTGAGGGAAGACTCAATTGAATGGGATGTTATACCTCACCTATAGAAATACCAAGTTCTTGAGAGGTATTCTAGGGACAGGCTTGTAGGGTGTTGGTTGATATTGCACCTAGAGTGATACTTGAATTCCAACTTAGGAATGTCAATAGAGGACTTAGTTTCTGAATTATATCATAAAGAAAACGACTTAAGTCATGTATACCAATCCAAAGCACTAGCTTGATTTTGGTCATCACTTATACTTGATTAGATAACCTTATAAGGCATCTGTTGTGCTATGAGTTACACATGGGATGCCAGGTTTGATTCAGATCTTGAGACTTATAAATGAAATTTAATTGAATTGTTAAATTGATATGAAATGAAAAATAGAACATGTTGGTTATTTAATTTTGTGTTCTTCCTTTCTTACTTATTTTCTTATTCCACACTACCGACTATATATATTCACTAACTTATTGGAAAATACCTTGGGTGATTTCCTAGTGGGATTAAGTCTCACACTCTTTTTGGGTCACATTTTGGACCCAAAGAGATTATATGATTGTAGGTAATGATAAGGTAAATTTCCCATCTATAGGTACTTGATATGCTACTTAGAAGCAAGAGAGAATGTGACCAAGATGAGGCTTGTGATTCTACTAGGATTCTTTTGGCCTTTTGGTACTTTTGTTATATGAATTGTACATCTTCCTTGTATTCATGTATTGTATGTTTTATTAGAAACATGTGACATGTGACATCATATTGTATATTATTTGATTTTCATCTTGTTTATGCTACCAATATTAAACTATTTACTTCTATTGTATGGTTTTATGATTTCTCTATTTGTATGTGTTCTTGATATTCTAATGTGTTACACTCTTCTAATGAGGGCATAGTCTCCCCACAAACTCACCTAGGACCTCTCTTCTAGCCAATAGCCTCTTGTTTTTGTGGATATGCGCTGGGGGACGTGTGATCCACTATGATATGGGTAACTTTAAGTGGTATCTAGGTCCAAGACGTTACATCTATCATAGACTAGGTCTTGACCTCCTTCATAGGAGTGTCTTTAACCCACTTTGAGAAGAAATCAGTACAAGTGAAGATGAATATACACTATCAGGTTATGGATGGATATTAGGGACCCATAACATCATATCCCCACATATTGAAGGGAAAATATTTCTTAGTGTCATAGAGAATATATAGTGATTGATGCATGAAGTTGATATGAAGTGGGAATGCCTGACATTTCTTTGTTAATTCCATGGAATCAAAAACATTGTATGCCAAAATTAGTTTCATTACATGGCCCAACAAGGCCCTACCAAGACCATTGGTGATCCAATAGTGAAACCTCATTTCCAACCCTAATAACCCATGGGTTGGAGACTATCCCAAAGAAGGAATAACAACCAAATGGGAGGCCTTAGCCTAAGCATCCTATAGAAGATAAAACTCACCACTGTAATAAGGAGCACAAACACATATGATATACATAACTAGATTGAAACTAAAACATACATGAATATACTTACTAACCCACTAGTGATATAAAAAGAAAAAGATAGTACATGGGAATGGATAAAATTCCCAAAAAACCAAGGTAAGAACTTCCACAACCATTAGGAAAAGGGGATATCACCATGAATCTTTATCCTATACTCTACACACCATATAAAATAAACCCCATAATATGCATGCACACTCAGGCTCCACCATCTACACTATCTCTACAACCTCATAAGACATTTTATACTTATACATCATTGATATAGACACACTAAATGTGGGGCACAAGGCCCATATATGGTTGAGTATAAAATAACTAGTATGATTCTCCAAAAACAAAAGGGAAATAACGTTGAAGATCAACACATAAGTAGGGATGAAGCACACGACCACCCAAAACTACCCAAGGGAAATAATACTCAAAGAGACTCCATCACTTAAATTCTATTAATGATCACCACTCTAGTTGACTAGGGGAAACCAGGGACAACACAACTAATCAGTCATCCATACCACGAGGACACCTTGAACAGGTCCCATGACGTAGGGAAAGTTACCTCCCTACCCAACATCCACTAAAAAATACCAAATTGATCATTCATAAGAAAAGGTGAACACATCACCAAGCTATCAACACAAAATAAGTAATCCGATCAGATCCTTATTCAATGAAGGTAAAAAAACATGAACTCAAAATTCCTCACTAGGATCAACACTAGCAAGTAGGGCGAGGGACTAAAACTATATTCATGCCAACATTCACTGAATATGTCCCTATGCCACACTGAACTCACCAAAACACATATCCTAAAGTACCAAGTTCTCCTAAAACATCAAAGGGAAGAAAAAACAAAAAAAATTAGGGAAAGTCCAGCCTCAGCTAAACTACAAATAATGTAGGAGCTCAGTACACCTGATGCACTCAGGGTTTTAAGTAAAATAATTGTCAATACTACAAAACTAGACAATAACAATGTTTGAAATGACCTTTATCAACACTATAAAGTACTAATTACATGATCAAGGTTAAAATCCCTAGTATTTTATCAGTGATGAAAAAGAACTGATAAAGAGGTCCTTTATCGGTGCTAAAAAAGAGCTGATAAATGGAACATTTATGAGTGCTTTAAAAAGTACCGATAAAGTAACCATTTATTAGCGCTTTATGTTAACACTACCAAAGTAACCGTTTATCAGAAATATTTGAGCAATGATAAAATAGAACTTTATTAGTGCATTTAAAAGTGTTGAAATAGGGCCACACTGTCATGTGCTGTAACTACACATTGTAACACCACTATAGTGTTCTATTACAACACACCACAACACCAAACACACCAGATATAAAAAAATTCCCAATACAAGATTTAAATGAGATAAAATTTACAACCCAAATAAAAGAAAAAAACACTATATTATAGACATTTCAAACATTGGTTCATTCAATTACATAAATACAAATTATTACATACATTCAAAAACATCAAGGTTACTTTATCTTTTAATCCAGACCCAACTAATGCTACTGCTGAACAAAGCACCCCATATTAATAAAAATAATACACCTGTATAAAAAATGATTCTTATGTTAGTAATAATATAAAGAAATAAATTAATAGAAAGTGTTAATTTTATTAAAATTGATGTCAATTTTAAATAAAAAGACACAATTTGAGACATACCGGTCACACTGTGCATTATATTGAGGTGCCACTGATTCCAAAACATCTAAAATTATTTTTGGATCATTTTTATAAAGTACCAAAATAATATGAATGTGTTTCATTAGTTTTGAGTACGTCATTTTTCTTTTTTACAAAAATGTCATTTTAAACTGGAAACATAAACTTTTGACTCATTCTGATCACATTGTGTATCGATTTTATGTGAAAAATATTCCTATACATCGTAAAGGACTTAAAAATAATTATCCTAAATTATATAAGAAATATGATCACGTTTGATAAGTTTTTAGTGAGTGACACTTTTTGAACTAAAATATTGATTTTAAACTGATAACAGACACTTTGAGTCATACCAGGCACATCATGTATCAGATTGTGGTGAGGCTAATTCATTCAAATCAGGTATGACTTATGGATCTTTTTTTAATGTATCAAAATAATCAGAATGTGTTTTCTCAGTTTTTAGTAGGATAGTTGTCTATTTTACAAAAAATGATTACAATTTTTTAAAAAAAGACTCACTTCGAGTCATACCAGTCACACTGTGCATCAGATTGAGGTGAAAATTATTTATACACATTCTAATTGACCTATGGATCATTTTAATAAAGTATAAAAACAATATAAATGAGTTTTCATGGTTTTGAGTTGGTCACTTGTCTTTTTTTACTAAAATGTCATTTTAAAATTGAAACATGAACTTTGACTCATACCAATCACATTGTGTATTAGATTGAGGTACGACTGATTCCTGTAAATCAAAAATGAGTTATGTATCATTTTACTAAAATATTTAACAATTTTAATAGGTTTTCTCAGTTTGAGTAGGTCAGTTGACCTTTTTACTAAAATTAATGTAAATTTTAAATAAAAACATGCACTTGGAGTCATATCAGTCACATTGTGCGTCATATTCAGGTATGAATAATTAATGCACATCTTAAATCACTTACGGATCATTGTCCTAAAGTATCAAAACAATCTGAATGTGTCAATTTTATTATATAAAATTTTCTCTCAATTTTCTAGAGTCTAATTAGTTTTTTTCTCTCTATATGTGGGATGAGATCATCATTGGGATGTTGGGAAAGAAGTTCAGGTCAGATGCTATGATAAGAAGTAGTTAACCAACAATAATTAAGTGTATAGATAATCTTTAGATTTGTTATTATCTTTGTGAGTGATGCACAACCAATCATTTTTTTGGCTTCATTGATCAATGAAGCCAAAGAGACATCAATATTCTTCCAACTCTTTCGGACTGATTTTTCTAGAATAACATCAATGTAAACAGAGACATATTAATTTAGAAGGGTAGTCTGCATGATCTATTGAAAACTTAATGAAATATTTAACTCCATATTCATATTCATTTGTCAAACGATTAGTGAGCATCCATTTTCAGCTCCTATCAATCCTATTGAGTCCATAAAAGATTAATTTTATACAACATATAAATAAATACACATAAGATATTAATTATTAAAAGTTAAAGTTATAGAAAATTCTAATAAGGTAAACTCAACATTTTATTGTTTCCAAGAACTTCAATATGTAGAAGAAAATGGGTTATTGAATTTATAAAAATAATTACTCCACATAAAATATTTCTTAAATCCCCTCAACAAAAGAAAATATAATATAGGCAATTAATGAGAAATAAGAAACTCAAATATGATAAACAAGAATAAAAAACTCTCATTCAATCAACAAGATCATTGGTTTCATGGATTAAAGAATAAAGGTAATGATAAAAGGGAGATAACTACCATTCTATTTGTATAATTTTGGTGATTTTGTCAAGAAAGGAATAAATATTTTTTTGATGGGATTAATAATTATATGAAGGGAAATATGGATCATTTCAAATATAATATCTGAGCGCTTATATATTTCAAATCCAAGAATAAGGGATATTGGGATTTGAAAAAATAGTGGGAGATATAATATAATCAATAATAAGATCACAATCAGTAATAATTAAAATGTAATAAATAATATTTTATTTTTTTATATAATGGAAATCTACTTGACTACATAACTTTCCTTATAATCTAAATTAGAGAAAGATAATATCATATCTAGTGAAAACATCTAGAAATAGTACAAACACTAATGCATTATATTGTACCATAAATAGAAGTTAAATTTGATGGAATCCCTTATATCTGGTTATCAACCATGTAGAGAGAGTTAGGGTGAGAAGGATACCTATAGAAGTCATATAGGGGATTAATCATATTTCCGATGAATCATGTTATTAGTTATATCTCTGATATAAGGATATATGATAATGAAATGGATGGATACACTATGTTGAATCATCTAAAATAATACAATAATTTAAGGGAGATAAAGGTAGATAATAAAATATATTGTCACTAAAATTTATAGGTGTAACTGGAAGATGGATTATGTAATGAACCTAGACTGAATTACCCAAACAACACCAAGTCAGATCATTGTATGACATCTAATACACCTCAAAGTCACTAAATGATGGTTTAAACGTTGGGCATAAAAAAATAAATAGGATCCCCCCAAAATAGAAGCAATTAGTACTATAAGTTGAATAAAATTCTAGCATGACCA
Source organism: Viscum album (assembly GCA_963277665.1). NCBI lineage: Eukaryota > Viridiplantae > Streptophyta > Magnoliopsida > Santalales > Viscaceae > Viscum > Viscum album. The sequence goes on along the minus strand of OY728131.1, from coordinate 1,992,274,720 downwards.
TTGGGGTAAATGGACATACATGACCAAAATCATATTTACCCGATATAGGCATACCTTTTAGACAAAAAACTATGGAAATAAATGATGTAATAGATATATAGACACACATACATGTAACACCAGTATAAAAACTCACTTATTGTCTATAAGAAATATAAGATAGATAAAAACCTGATATTCAAACATAATGTGAGCTAAAGGAACCATAATGATTGAAAAAGTGAAGGCTTGATGTCATAAAACCTCATGTGCTTTACTGGGGATAACCCATTTGAATATACTCTATAAGAAAACTAAGGACTATAGTTAATTCTAAGAGGAAGTATATCCTATGATACATATAACCAATTGAGGAACATACATCACTAAACTAACTATGTTCTTGAAAAATAGCATCTGAAGCTGTATGTCCACTGAGGTGTTCATGAATTGTGTCAACATATATATAATCATTGGGGAACCACCAATGTGCCTCAAATTAGTAGTAAAAAAACAATAATATACATTAATATTTAAAAAAATTCATATAAATATATGAAAAAATTATTTAGTAAGAAGATATAAAATATAGAAGTAAAAAAACATTGAATAATTCCAAGGTTCATTGTTAGATATAGCCAATAACTCCATATATCAAGAGGGTCCATACATCAGTAGTAAATCAAACAATGGATCATAAACAAATAATTCTATTCATAATCTACAATAGAAAATATTATACAGTCACTAGACCAAAAATAATGGCATCGTCTAAGAAGAAATCAAAAATTAAACCAAAAATACAGAAAGAAAATTGGAAGGCCTACCTCGCTAGGTTGAAGAAAATCAAAGACCCTGTTCATAAACCCTAAATACAATCAAACAATAGATGTCAGAAGAGATTTTTGAGAAACTAGAGGTAGTCAGGTTGTGTGATTCAAGCTTCGATTCAATGAGGAGGAGTGCCGACAATGGGTGGATTCTGTAGAAATCTTATGATATCGTGATGGGTTCACAAATGGTTAGGGTTTTTTAAATAGATCAGGACACTTTTATCAACGATTTTGTAGTACTGATAAAGGTGGGTCTTTATAAACACTAAAAAATTATTGATAAAATCTATATTTATTAGTGCTAAAGTTACACTGTTGATAAATAATAATTTTATTACCATGAAAAAAGTGCTGACAGAGATTCTTTTTTCAACGCTTATTAGTCAAGAGATGATAAATGATTTATAATTATAATTACAAATAAAAAATTGTACATATTTATATATACATAATAAATAAATATAAATATAAATATATTGAATATATTCATTTTTAAATATATTTATTATAATTTTATAATTAATTATTTATAAATATAGAAATATTTTTAAAAAAATAATAATATTTATATCATTATATATATATAATTATACAAGTTTATATTTAATAAATATATATAAATATAGTAAATATATTCATTATTTAGATAAATTTATTATAAAATTAATAATTATTTAAATATATATAATAATTTATTTATAATTATAAAAATACATTTTTAAAAAATATTTATTTATTTATAATTATAAATATATAATTGTATAAATATAGTAAATGTGCATTTATAAATGTATTTATTTATAAATATTTTATTAAAATTATATTTTTAACACTATTAATGAATATATAATTGTTAGTGAATGCATATATGTAAAAAATGAGTGAAATTGAATATGTTAAGAATAAGTACACTTTAAAAATATTAAAAAAAATGGATAAGTTTTCTGTGTGTGTATTGTATAAAAAAATGAATTAATTATGTATATGTGAAATCAATATAACAAATATTTTATCTATGTTAAATTGAAAAATCAAATGACATTCAATTATATGTCGAGAACTATGAAATTAGTCAATATTTGTAATTCATGTCAATTTTAAATTATAAACCATTATTCAATAAATATATGACTTTTTAATGTAAATATCATAAATATTTTGTAATATATAAATCATATTTATATACATTAATATATATATATATATATTTAATATATACAATTTAATAACATTAATTATCATAATTATCTAATTAATTAAATGTTTAATATTTAATAATGAAAAATCAATTTATTAATTTTGATCAATAATTATTTAATTGATAAAATTTGTAATATTTTTTTAATAAACAAATTTTTTATTTTTATTTATTTAATTATTTCATTTTTTATTCGGACCATTATTAGCACTAATAAAGCACTCATGAAATAAATATTTATCAGTGCTAAAGATAAAGCGTTGATAAATGTTACCCTTTGTCAAGGCCAACAATAAAGTGATGACAAAGAATATCCTTTATCAGTGCTAAAAAAAGAACTGATAGAAGGTTAAATTTATTAGTGCTTTCCTTAGCGTTGATAATTATTCCATTCATCAGTGTTTTCTTATAGTTCTGATAAATACCATTGATAGTAAGCACAAGTTTTATAGTAGTGAGTCTAATGAGAATCCACTGCTAAAACTCACTCCTCACTATAAATTAAACTACGAGGGAAATAAATGCAGCATCCCAAAATCTACCAGACAATCCATGCATGAACCTTACAAGAAGTCCAACCAGCATCATCACCAGGCCATGTAATCCAAAACCTACATGGGAGACCCATTCCTCTTTGGTACATGCAACCTAGCCAAGGGGGAACTAACCCAAAACACAAATACTTCCCTTCCAAACAACAACTACTAACACTGATCCAACACTAAAAGTGTGTCAAGGATCCCATGAAATAATAGGGGATATATTAACAATAACGAGTACCATCGTTTTCCATGAAAGGACAATCTACGCATCATGGGAGGGGGTTTGAGATATTTTAGCCTAGCACAAAGGTCCCACACCTTACCTGACAGGGTGGTACTGACTCAACCAGTGATATGAGGAAATAAATCCTCAACCAAAAATACATGAACATGAAAATAATATGAAACTAAATACCATACTACTACTTCTTTATAGGAATCAACATTGATAGTCCAATGAGAGGGACCATTGAGGATTCTCTACAAACACTGCTCTATTAGCATTAGAGATGAAAAATATTACATCATTTTATGCAAACCTAGGGAAGGTATATGAATCCTTGGTTATTTATTATTAACATCCTATGGTTTTCAAAACATAAATTAGTTTAATGGGGATACCAAGAATACACTGCAATAACTCGTTCCTCTCACTTGATCATAACTTGAGGTGCATTATGGGTGCAATGACCCAAACTTTTATTAATGAAAATTTTTGTTGATCTAATTAAATGTTTTATTATGTAAAATGGTTAAATAACATATTCACTTCATTGGTTTTATGTTTTTTGATTTTAAAATATCGTTAAGAATTTTTACCATTACTAATATAGACGTTGAATAGTGACCACATGATTATTATAAATATAGGGCTTTAACAAATCCAATGTACTCAGACGAAGGAAGCGATGACCTCATTCAATAGAATTTGTCCATACGAAGCCCATTTCTTAGAGCTCAGAAAGGATGTATAATCACTGAACTTCACTCTTGACCAAGCCCAATCTGAGCTTCAACATGTTAATCTTGAATGAAACTGCCTATAGGAGAAGTGGAAGTTAATAGAGATTACCACCCGAGCGATGTTATCTGAGCCTCCCCAAGGGTTTGTCACCATCGCAAACCTTACCATTAGGTCTTATGTAGGTGTCATAAGGGGTTATGTAACAAGACCCTAGCACTATGATTATGTACATTATTTTTTTATTGAATAAAGAGTATACATTCATTTTATTATTGTTACTTTGTAAATAGTTTTTAAAGCACAAATAGTATTTTTTTTATTTAATATTATATTAAAAAAGATATTTTGATGAATTAATAGATTTTTGAATTAAATAATATTGTAATTAAATATTATTACAAAATTACTTTTTATTAAATATAAATTATTTTATAATTTTTATGAAAACAATTGTAATTTTTATTAAGGTTTTAAAGCTGTTTTTGTCCAAACCATCGAATTTTTGATATGTGTCGGTTTTTATTTTAAAATAAAAAATAAAAATATTTATAAAATTATTTATATAAAATGAATATTATTTTTGGAATCATGATGTCAAAATTATACAATGGTTAATTTTTCATTATTTTCTGAGACAGTCAAATTTTTGGGTAAAAATTAAATACCATTTAAATATATAATATGTTTATGACATCATAATGACCCAATAGTGATGTAATAAAATACTATAAATGGGATGCCCATAAAATATATGTTTTACCATTAAAATAACGTGATTTATTTTTGTTTGATTTATTTTACAAATCCTTAGTGGACCCTCCAAGACTTATAAAACATTTTAACTTTGAAAATGATTTCCTTGAGAGCATGACTCACCTACTCAAAAGCAAGCATAATATATTAAGAATTAATTCCATTTTCCTTATAAAATAATTTTTTTTCACTCCAATTTGGAAAAAACCATGGGAAAAAACTAGGGTATGGTTTTTGGTTTATATTAGTTTAATGTGTGGTGTCGAAAACCTAAATAATAAAGAATTCCCGCTCCTTTCCTATATTAACCCACTCAATATCCCATTACTATTCAGTAAAACCATTTGGAGATATATGAAAACCTACCCTACTCTATCTATAATCCTCCCAAGGCACCCCAAGCTCCCAATAATCCCCTCTCAAGTCTCTTTCAAGACTTTGGGATCACACTTCCAAGTTAGGTATTTCTTCCTTTCTCATTTTTGTCCAAATTTCATTATGTTGTTATACTCTTTTATTTTCAACTAAAAATGTTGGGGTATGATTTTTAACCTCCCCTATAATTATATCCTTATGTTTTAATGATTATATAACCCTTTATCTCTCATTAATTCCTCCCATGTACACCCATTACCATGCTGAAATTCCATAAGGGATTTCTCTCTCCTCATTTACATTCAAGAAATTATTTTATATTATGAATCTAAATTAAATTAAATATGTTAGGAAATGTATATATATGACCCACTTACTGTTTATTTCATGTAAATATGATAATATACCCCTTTCTCTCTCATCAACCATTTTTATGAATTCTTATATCACGTCGTTATGCTGCTGAATTTGCACCACGATTTTCCAAGCCAAAGTCATTATATAGTGAATACCATGCCCATTTATCTATCAAGGGTATTCAACTTTATTAAAATTTTCTTATTGATGATATAGTTTCAGGTATGTATTCCAAATTCCTTTATATCGTGGAATAAATAACGTTGTTGAATGATTCCATGTTGTATGATCTGTGTGGCACACTTATGCCTAAAATGAAATGATTAAGAAGGGTGAATACTGATAGCACTTCAATGCATTGGGTAAAGACTAGTATCATGATACATCTTGTGAAATGAGGGTTTACTCATGATAATTAATGTTAAATGAGGGTTTACTCATCCTCCATGTGCAATGAGTCTTGGATCATACTAAAATCATGTTAAATGTTGTTGCCACATTTCCATGTTATGATAATAATGCTATATCATGACTTTATATTCATGTTTATATTGTGCTCAAATGATATGAATATTGACTAAAATGCACTAGATTCTTCATGTTATGCCTTGTTTACTCCCTTACTGGTCTTTATAGCTCACTATTTTCTTATGCATGTCTTCAGGTTATCCCATGCAATGCTAGGTATGATGGAATGTTGTGGTCATGTAAAAGAATTTTTCAATAAAGATATTGTGTTTTATGTTCTAAGTTGTTATGTAATGTTTCTAATTTCCCAAGAAACTAGAACTGCCTATCCTCATATTTTTCTTAAGTTAATTTTTATGTAATAAATCATGTTTAAGCATGTAATAAAGAGAAGGGTTGTTATATATGGTATCAGAGGATAGGTTTAGTTATTTTTGGGATTAGGATTAGAAAAACCTAGTAAAAGACATAGGGATAAAACTATGTATAATAAAAACATCCCTAAATTTTGGTGAGTATTATGTAAGTGGTTTATCAAGAAAATAAATCCCTGTCTGGATATGAATAGGTAGAGGTGGCTCTGGTACAGATGTATCTAGTGGTAAAACCTGAAAACACCGCTTTGAGCTAGACTCGAATAGAAACTGGAGCACGACAACAGGCCTTGCTGCACTCTTTATTATGACACTTTAGGGGGATATGATTTGGTAAATTCATAAGTTGAGTATGAAACATTATTAAGGTAATTAAAAAAATTCCCCAATGAATATACATTGGGAAGTAGATCATGAATAACATAGATAAGTTAAGGAAATAAATATAGTTTATAAGTTATCCATTTTTTTATCATTGGATTTCCCTTTATGTGTTATCCCTAACTTTCCTTTTATTCCATCCAATAGCCAGTAATAGGATGAATCAGGCTAACAACCAATGTGAAGATCAATGTGATGACTTTTCTAATGGGATGCCTAATCTGATGGGAATGAGAGTTGCAAACTTTGTCACAATACTCTCTTAGTTAACTCAAGTTTTGAAAAGAAACTTGGGTCAAGAGGATCATCCAACCCCCCCCCCAAATAAATAACAATCCATAATTGATAGATTATTGAGACAAAGGCCTCATAATTTTAATGGATCATTTGATCCCTCAACCACTAAACAATGAATCAACTCCATTGAAAAGATATTCTCTATCCTTCAATGTTCCAAACAGGAGAAGGTTCTTCTAGATGCTTATCATATGGAGGGTGAATCTGATAAATGGTGGACATTGATAAAAAATACAAATCCTGAGGAAGTTATTGAGGCATTAGAATTGAAGTATTTCTAGAAAATGTTTTCCGATAAATATTTTCTACACACCGTATGACTTAATATAGAAATAAAATTCATTTCCCTCAAGAAAAAGGATGACTAATACATCATATAATATGAGGAAAACATAATAATTATTTCATGATAGGACTTTAGTTTTTTCGTTAACCCTGAATGCATGGTTGAATGATTCTTTTGTGGGCTAAAATCTATCCTATAGAAAGCCCTAGCGATCTGTGACTTTGAGAGCTATAAGGAAATTGTCCGATGTGCCCTCAAAGTAGAAATGAAGATCAGAGAATATCAGGGGTATCATGGGTATAAGAAGTGTAAGGTGGAATTTAATTCTATTGGTTCGATGGATAAATCCAATGATGCTAAGAAATTACAACACCCCACTTTCTAAAGGTGTGAAAAGAAGCAGCCAAGAAATTGCCTAAAGGGGACGAGGAAATGCTTTAGGTGTGGAAGAGAAAGGAACTTGAATATTAACTATCAGCAAGAAAAATCCTCTACTGTGATAGAGGAGAGGAATGCTCTATTTAAACCTCATTTCACTGTTCATTGATTCAACTGTAAAGAACCAGGGAACTTTACAAACTAGTTCCCTAAGCCAAGGGTTTTTAGAGGCAACCAACAACCTCCAAGGCAGCAAGGGAGTGCTTTTTCCCTCACCGTCACTAAAGAAAACCCTAAAAAAAAAGTGGTGAAAAGTAAGATAGTTATTCATTCAATAATAGTGAATGTACTTTTTTATTTTGGTTCTACGCATTCTTTTATATCTCTAAATATTAGTAGAACAATCTCAACATAACCACAAATCATGGAAGTAGAGATGTCGGTGAGAAAATAAAATGGGGAAATCATTGAAAACAATGTATATAATTCCCTCTATCATAATTTGTGGATTGAAATTCCCAGAGAACCTTTTCGTACTCACTCTGGTCTAATTTGATGAAATTCTTGGAATGGATTTCATTTCCCTATATAGAGGAAGCATTTATTTTTTTGAGAGGGAAGTCACACTTCATATAGAGAATCGACCCCCAATTCTGTACAAGTGAAAGGAAGAAGATGAATCTTCTTTTTCACCATCATATCAAGCGTGGATATTACTACACCATGAGCAATCATATCTTACTCATATGATTGAGTTTAAGGAAGAAACCATCCTTGAACACATTCCTATTCTGAGGGAATTATATGAATTGTTTCTTGAGGAATTGTTCGGTCGTCCTCCTAGAAGAGATGTTGAATTCTCAATTGATCTTATACCTGGGAAATTAAAAATATCCAAGAATTTGTATAGAATGAATATTGTGGAGATTTAAGAGCTAAAGAAAAAACTACAATATAATCTTGAAAAAGGGTTTATACGCCCATGTGCTTCATCATAGGGTGCACCGGTCCTCTTCATCAAGAAGAAGGATGGGTCAGTGCACCTTTGCATTGATTATCGTGATCTCAACAAAATCAGGATAAAGAACAATTATCCTCTAACCTGAATTGATGAATTTTTCGATCAGCTATGTGAAGTAAAATACTTTTTCAAGGTGTATTTGCGGTCAGGATATTACCAAGTAATGGTGAAGAAGTTGGCTATCCTCAATACTGCTTTTCATACAATGTACTGGCACTATGAATTCATTGTAATGACTTTAGGACTCACTAATGCTTTGAAAATATTCATGTACTTGATGAATAGAGTCTTTATAGATTACCTAGAAATTTTTTTGGTAGTCTTTATAGATGATATTTTAATATAATACCAAACAAAGGAAGAGCATGAGGAGCATATAATCACTGTACTAGAGACCTTGCGAAAGGAGAAGCTCATTGAAAAGTAGAGAAAGTGAGAGATCTGGTTGAAGGAAGTATCATTATTAGGTAATATCATCAAAAGAAATGGGATATATGTGGATCCATCTAAGATAACTACAATAGTGGGATGGATGAGGCCAACATCAGTGATAGATATCCGTAGCTTCCTGGGGTTCACTGGATATTATCGCCGATTTGTGAGAAATTTATCACGATTGCAAAAACCTCTTACCAAGAAACTCAGAATGGATTCTTGTTTTCTTAGAGTGATGAATGTGAAGAGATACTCAAGGAGTTGAAAAGGAAGCTTATCACTATACCAGTGCTCACACTAACTACAAGTGGATTTTTCTTGTGGCATTTAGTGATTCTTTGAAGAAGGGCCTGGGTTGTGTGTTGATGAAAAATGAAAAATTCATTACCTATGATTCAAGGAAATTTAATTTTCATGAGAAGAAATATCCTACACATGATCTATAGTTGGATGTAATAATATTTACATTGAAAATTTGTCGATATTTCTTCTTTGGAGAGAAGTGTGAAATATACACGGATCAAATAAGCCTCAAGTATACATTTACACAAAAAGAATTGAACATGTACCAATGAAGATGGTTAGATCTGATTAAAGAATATGACTAATAAATCCATTACCACCTTTGGAAATCAAACAAGGTGGAAGATTTTCTAATTAGAAATGATCCGACAATTCTATCATTGATGAGAATTAAAAAGGATCCAATCTTCTTAGATTTGATGAAGATGAACATGAGAATCATAAAGAAGGTAACATCATCAATACTTTCAAAAATTATTTCTCAATTATCTCTTTTGAAATGTTAAAGGATGATCAAAAGGATGATTTGGGAATTCAGAAGAAAGTGGAAACTATCAGAAATGGTAAATCCTTGGATTTCAATGGTAATGAAGAAGGAATTGTGATATTTGGGACAAGACTATGTGTTCCATAAAATATGGAGTTAAAGAATAAACTTTTGGATGATTCACATAGTTTGAATTTATCTATTAACCCAAGAAACTAAATGATGTATCGAGATATCTGAGAGCATTATTGGTGGGATAAAATGAAGAAGCAAATTGCTAAGTATACATAAAAGTGCCTGGTATGTCAGCAAGTGAAGGATGAGAGGCAGAAGTCTAAGGGGATGATGAAACCATTACCCATACCAACATGGAAATGGGAGAACATCACCCCGGACTTTGTCACTGGACTTCCAAATACATCCAAAGGAAATAATGCTATCTAGGTGGTTGTGGATCATCTTACAAAGAAAACACACTTCATTATAATTAGAGAGGATTTCTCATTGGATCAACTACCATGGATATATATCAGAGAATTAGTAAGGCTACATGGAGTAACACTATCTATTGTATCCTATTGTGATCCAAGATTCAACTCTATGTTCTTGAAGAGTATGCAACATGATCTGAATAATAAGCTGAACATTAGTAAAAATTATCACCCTTAAACTGATGGACAATTTGATCAGACAATCCAAACACCTTAGAACTTGTTGCGGGCCTTTTCAATGGACTTCAAAGGAGTATGGGATCAAAATATTCCTCTGGTTGAGTTCTCTTACAATAAAAGTTTCCAATAAAGCATCCAAATAACTCCTTATGAAGCCCTGTAATGGAAGATGTGTAGAACACATATATTTTGGGATGAAGTTAGGGAGAGAAAACTCCTAGGTCGAAAAATGGTCGAAGAAATGGCGGAGAAGGCTAAGACCATCCAAAATCACATTAAACCTACTCAGAGTCTACAAAAGAGAAATGGTAATAATCATCGACAAGACCTAGAGTTTGATGTTGTAGATATGGTATTCCTCCGCATATCACTATGGAATAGAGTTATGTGATTTGGAAAGAAGAGAAATCTTATTCCAAGGTACATAAGCCCTTTTGAGATCCTTGATCGCATTGGAGTAGTGACCTATGGACTAGAACTCCGACCAAACATATATCAAGTACATGATATATTCAATGTATCACTCTTGAGGAAGTACATACCTGACTCTTCGCATGTACTCAATCCATAGGTGGTACCATTGGAGAATGACCTCTCCTATAAAGATAATCCAATGAAGATATTAGATCGTAGGTAAAATGTTCTATGAAATAAGACAATTCCCCTAGTTAAGGTGTTGTGGTGAAACCACAAGTTTCAAGAAGAAACATGGGAATCATAGGAAGTAATGAAGTAGAGTTACCCTCATCATTTTTAGTTTGGGAAAAGGAAATTTCAGGGGCCAAATTTCTTAAGGGTGGAAGATTGTAATGACCCAAAATTTTATTAATGAAAATATCTCTTGATCTAATTAAATGTATTATTATGAAAAATGGTTATATAACACATGAATTTCCTTTGGTTTATGTTTTTGGATTTTAAAATATTGTTAATTTTTTTTACCATTTCTAATATAGCCATTGAATAGTGACCACATGATTAGTATAAATATAGGGCTTTAATAAATCCAATTTACTCAGACAAAGGAAGCAATGGCCTCATACAATATGATTTCTCCATAAAGACCATTTTTAAGAGCTTATAAAGGAGGTATCATCACTAGGATTAACTCTTGACCAAGCCCAAGTAGAGCTTCAACACATTAAGCTTAAACAGAACCGCCTACGGGAGAAGTGGAAGTTAATAGAGATTACCACCCGAGCGATGTTATATAAGCCTCTACAAGAGTCTGTCACCATTTCAAACCTTACCCTTAGTTATTATGTGGGTGTTATAAAGGGTTATGTAATAATACCCCATCACTATGACTATGTTCATTATTTTTGTATAGAATAAATAATATACATTCATTTTATTATTGTTACTTTGTATATAGTTTTTAATGTATAAATAGTATTGTTTTAGTTAATATTCAATTAAGAAATATATTTTGATGAATTAATGGAATTTTGATTTAAATAATATTTTAATAAAATATTATTACTGAATTAATTTTTATTAAATATAAATTATTTTATAATTTTTATGAATACAATTGTAATTTTTATTTAGGTTTGAAAGCTGTTTTTGTAAAAACCCTTGAATTTTTGATAAATATCTGTTTTTATTTTAAAAGTAAAAATTCACATATTTGGAAATTTATTTAGATAAAATGAATATTATTTTTTTAATTAGGATGTATAAATTATAAAATGGTGAATTTTTCATAATTTTCTGAGACAGTCGAATGTTTGGGTAAAAATTAAATACTGTTTAAATATATAGTGTGTTTTATAACATCATAATGAACCAATAGGGCTGTAATAAAATAATATAAATGGAATGTTTATCCAATATATGTTTTACCATTAAAATAATGTTATTTTAGTTTTTTTGATTTATTTTACAAAGACTTTGTTGACCCTCCAAGACTTATAAAACATTTTAACTTTTAAAATGATTTCCTTGAGAGTGTGACTCACCTCCACATAACCAATAATAATATATTAAGAATTTATTCCATTTTACTTATAAAATAATATTTTCTGCTCCTATTTTTGAAAAAAACATTGGAAAATACCATGGGATGGTATGTGGTTTTTATTAGTTTAATATTTGGTGTCCAAAACATAAATAATAATGAATTCCCACTACTTTTCTATATAAACCCACTAAATATTCCACTTCTATTTAATAAAACCATTTTAACTCGACCAAACCATACTCTCCTCTCTCTATAATCCTCCCAAGGTGCCCCAAGCTCCCAATAATCCCCTCTCAAGCCTCTCCCAAGCCTTTGGGATCACAGTTCCAAGTAAGAGATTTCTTCCTTCCTTATTTATTTCCAAAATTTTTGTTGTTGTTAGGCCCTTTTATTTTTAATTAAAAATGTTGGGGTATGATTTATAACCTCCCATATACTCCCCTACTTACATTTTAATGATTATATACCCATTTATCTCTCATTAATGCCTCCCAAGTACACCAGTGACCATGCTGAAATTCCGTAAGGGATTTCTCTCTCCTCATTTACATTCAAGAAATTATTTTATATTATACAAATAAATTCCATTACATATGAGAGGACATGTATATGTATTAACCCTTACTATCCATTTCATATACATATGATGAGATAAACCTTTCTCTCTCATCAAACATTTTTATGAATTCTTATGTCATGCTGTTATGCTGCCAAATTTGCACCACAATTTTCCGAGCCAAAGTCATTATGTAGTGAATAACATGCCCATTTATCTATCAAGGGAATTAACCTTTACACAAACTTACATATCAATTATATAATCCCAGGTATGTATTTCACATTCCTTTATCATGGAATAAATTATGATGTTGAATTATTTCATGTTGTATGATCCATGTAGCACACTTATGCATGAAATGAAATGATTAAGAAGGGTTGTCCTGATAGCCCTCCAATGCATTGGGTAAAGATTGGTATCGTGATACGTAAATTGAAATGTGGCTTTACTCATGCTTATTAAAGTGAAATGACGTTTTACTCATTCTCCATGTTTAATGATCCTTGGATCATTCTTAAATCATGTAAAATGTTGTTGCCACATTTCCATGTTATGATTATCATGCTATATCATGCCTTTATGTTCATGTTTATCTTGTGCTCCATTGATATTCCTATTTCCTAACATGTAATACATTCTTCATGTTATGACTTTTTTACTCCCTTACTGGGATTTATAGCTCACCCTTTTATTATGTATGTCTTCAAGTTATCACATGCAATGCTAGGTACGAAGGAATGTTGAGGCCGTGTAAAAGAATTTTTCAATAAAGATGTTGGGTTTTATGTTCTAAGTTGTTATGTAATGTTCTTAAATTCTCAATATGCTAGACCTATCAATCCTCAGAGTTTTATTAAGTCCATGTTTATGTAATAAATCATGTTTAGGTGTGTAATAAAGATCAGGGTTCTTATAATGGGAGAGGGAAGAAATCTACCGTTTGAATAAAGATGGGCTACAAATGCCATTTCTAATAAGTAGAGAACATAAAACTCATCTATTCTATTAATCCAATAAATATTCACTAACACTAAATTTAGGGTTAATTGGAAGAAGGGGAATTCCTCCATGAGTCCTGCATCTAACCAATTCTCATTAACCTCCTCTATAATGATGAGGGAAGTGTGCATTCCAGACAAAACACTAGTGTCCAGTCCCCAAAATACTCCAAGGTAACAAATCCATCAAGAATCACCAAATTTCATCAGTATATGAAGAAAGGTGAGGGACCCATAACCAAGGTTTTATTTCATCACATGAAATTTTTTAGTCCTTACACCTACTCTACCCAATATCTAAATCATGTTATCATCATTATTGAGGGATTAAGCTCCATAACCAATCCAAAATAATCTCACCAATGAACTTTAATAGAGTATATGACCCCACCATCACAGCCCACATGGAAACATACTCATAATAAAATAATTTTATGTCCATAAATATATATATTGTGAGAAAATCATAAACCCATAAAAAATGAAGGCACCTAGCATGAACTTGGGGTACATTAAATGAACCCCCAAATTCCCAGGCTTGTGTGTGTACTCATTCCAACCTGATATGTACTTCCATAGTACATGAGGTGTCCCAAAAACATATGGTGCATGAGATACAAGGATACTTATTCATGTTCCCTAACCTAAAACCCAAGTCATATTCCTTATGGTCCCAAATGATGTGTTAATATAACTAACATGACATGTGGACATCATCTCCCACCTGATATGCACTAACTAAATACACGATGTGTGTTATTGAGAACACATGGTGCATAGTAAGGATTTACATACATATAATGATTCTAATATACATAAATTACCCAAAACACATCAGATTTTATATGGTGCCAAAATAATGATAGAAATAAGGAAATGTATATTCCCAAAAAAAGTAGGAATAAAATCATATCAAAATTAGTAGGAATTGAAAATAAATATCCCTAACTCTTATAATATCATAGTAACTTTATAATCGCGAGCCTCTGATTCATGATCCATGATCGCTATACCCTGATCCACACTTGGACTATCCCCAGATGAAGGATTATCCCTAAATCACCTCTTGTTGGCTTAACATTATCAAAGGGGAGTGGGGAGTGAATCCTTTTTATGCGCATAATGAGAAATAGAAGTGTGGTGGGGTAAATTAAAACCCCCATTAACTGAAAAGGAAAACCCAATAAATATGCCTAACCTAGGCGTAAAACCCCCAAAAAATATTATACCTCTCTAGGTAAAATCACTAATTTCATATTCAACCATAGAGTCATAATACCCATCTAGATCTTAGGTTAGAAGATATCAACATCCAAACCCATGAGGATAAATAATATTATTTTATTAAATATTAAATATCCCAAATAAACATCCTAACACAAAATATCACCAAATTCATACCTTAGGGTAAATAAATCACTATGAAACCAATAACACCATCAGAAAAATCTTATGAGGTCATTATCCAAGGTAAATAACTATTTTACCCTTCATAAAGTCCCAAGGCTCCAAAACTCCAAAGTGTGCAAAGGATTCCACATGGTAAAACCCAAATCATTACATTATCCTAACTTTAAATATTTTTTTCCTTGAAAATAGAAAAACCACAATGAATTTTGAAAATCCCTCAAGATAACCTCAAGAAAAAATAGAAACACCAATGCTTGAGGTCCTCCATCTTCAGAGATCAATTGCACGTAGGGATCTAGAATAGATCTGACCTAGGAAGACATATTATCCCAATAATATTATTAGGGATACTACATATAATATTCTCTTTCCTCTATCACTAACCAACATTGACCCATAGTAAATGATGATTTCAACCCATGAAAAACTTTCCTAGTGAAAATCACAAAGGCTTCCCACTATAAACCTTTATCCTATTGCGACCATACATCTATCTATCCCAATATGTATAAAATCCATGATCCAAAGGTATCTACCATATACAGTTTTTTCATCAAGGAACTTCATAGGGGCATTATGCTCCCCACCTTAAAAAGGGAAATCCCAAGACTATCTTTTAGAGACAAAAAAATCTCACAAACTTCTACTCTCAGGAATCTCAAAAAGAGTGACACACAACATTGTGTGATCCCATCACCACTCCTACTAAACAGATTCCAAGAACATAGATCAACATCGACTAGTTCAGGCTATCATGGTATCACCATCCCATTTATCCTTATCCCATGAATAGCCACAACTAAAAAAAATATACCCACATGACCTCAGATAGGTCCTCATCCACCATAGATGAAATGATCCAACCACTCCATAACATATGTTTGACATCATATTGATTCCAAATAGCTTCAATCGAACCATTGAAATGGTATAGCATACCCACATCCACTATGAGGTCATAATAAATCACTATGAAAACTATTTTCTACACCACCTAAGAAGTCACATAATCAAGGTGACTAAGTACTAGTATGCTCGATAAACATGGTTAATAAACTCACATGTTCCAATGAACCTCCATCAAATAACATAGTAAGGCCCAATGAAAATGGTATCATAGGGTACAACACACATGATATTTTTGAAAAAAATAAAAAATTTAATAAAAAATCTTATAAGAAGGCCGTAAAAATGCTCACAAACCCACAGAGGATCAAGTTAAATCATCTAAGGGTTTATACAACTCACCAATTAAGTTCCACTCTTAAAAAAGTGGACAATGATCCGTTCACTAGATCACTAACACACATCACAAAATTAGTCACACAACCAAACCCGATCTGAGGGTGACCACCCATTTTTATGAAAACCCAAATGGGTCTCTCTATCTTCCATATAGAAATCCCAAGGGAAATATCTATAAAAAAATCTCTCACTATCAAAATAAATAAGGATAAACTATAACTTCGAAGAGATACCTATGGAATCATTTCAACCACCTATAGGCCCTACAAGAATCTTTTAAAACTCTTTCAACAACCTAACATTGAGAAAATGGAATACATAGTAGATAAAAAAAATATTCCAAAAAAGGTAACATATTACACCTAAAAATCATTGGGAACTTTTTTGTCTACCCATAAGTAGCCCGTAAGAAAGGATAATCATCATGGTGATCATCATTTATACCTTTACTACCATCCATGAGTTTGGTATCAATAAAAAGGATTCATTGTGCACATGAGGGGGAGAATCTACCCAACCAAGGATCTAGAGCCTAACATCTAACCTACTATACTTATCACTTTCTAAATAAAAGATCCATTTATATAGTTATAATATGAACCAATTATTATCTTTAACAACACTGATGACTAATACTATACATCAAGTCAGGCCAAAATCACATTTATAATTGATCTATAGTGAAGGACCCAAACCTCTTAGAGTGTCCATAAGATATTCAAGTGGATATCTACCTCACCTATGATGGTTATTGTTCCCCAAATCACGGGGAAATAATCACATCATAAGGGTAAAATGATCATACCCTATATTTCATCGAGCATCAACCTCTAAATATGGAGGAACCAATCCTTGCTTATAGGGGATACTGAACCCACTATAGTATGTAAGACCCACACATTTTTAGGATTGAGGGGGGGGGGGTGAATCAACCCTATATATGAATAGATGGAATTTATTTGAAGGGTAATCCCTCCCTATTATGTAGGATCATATCCTTTCCCATTAGAGGGTAACGACTCACATGGTTAAAGGAACTGCAACTCGGCTCATTACAACCACTAACATCTATAAATGGTGGATCCATACCCCACCTGATAGGGGTTTAGTAACCCCTATCTATAGTATGATGATCCACACCTCATCAAAATTAAGGGGTATTGATCCCATGCCCGAATAGAGGATCCAAACCTCAACAATGGAAGAACTCATGCTTGTATCCATAGGGGGATATCGAACTATATACTCTCATATGGGGGACCCATGCCTGATCTATTATCACATGAAAGATGAGGCCATAATGACCCCAACAGAGGATCCCTACCTCGTTTGATCTATTTATACTAGAGGAGTACTATCTGTATCGATAGAGGATCTACCTCCCCTTTTCAAAACTATAAGGGGGAAATATAAAACATATATAAATATAGTATTGAACATCATAACATTGATAGATATCCTCATAGAAATCCCACACATTTGTGAGTAGTCCCAAGGATCTCATAAACCAAAAAAGGTCTATTTCACACCTCTATAGAAAGAATTTCCATGTGGAAAATCTTGATCCTCATTGCATAGTGCCAATATCATGACAGGACATTGTGACATGAAATAAACAAAGTTTTAGACATATATATGATTCATGGTCCTAAAAAACATTACCCAGTGACTAATGTTACAATTAATCAAGTTAGTCCCCTAGATCATCATAGTCCTTTCATAGGAAGGTGTTAGTATCCACAACCTATATGTGTTTCTTGGCCTGAAAAATAATCCTAATAACCTTGAGAATTATATCTGCACATGTTTTGAACCAAAATCAAAAGCCACATATCTCCAAAATTCATATCTAGGTAGGAACTTATTTGATATCACTTTTTCAAGAACAAACCATTAGGGCCCCAACTGAAATAATGGTTAGCTGAGAGTAACACCCCAACACTGCCTTTAGTAGTCCAGGGATGGAAACTAGCATCAAGAACTTATAAAACAATATGGGAGTATTTATCCTAAGCATTATACAGGAGATAAAAACCACCAATCTAACAATAAGGATAAAAATAATGCAGTATATAAATAACCTACTAAAAATAAAAACATGAAATAATATACTTGTTAAACAACTAGTGATATAAAAAAGAAAAAGATGGTACAAGGGAATGAATACAAGTCCAAATAAATCAAGGTATAAACTGCCATAACCATTAGATGGAGGGGAGATCACAATTAATTTTTATTATCTTCTCTTTCCATAATATGCAATGAACCTCATCAAAAACACTTTTACTTAGGCTCCACCAGCTCCATACCCTCAGAAGACATCGCTGACTTATATGCCATCTATATTGACACATCAAGTGTGGGGCACATATCCCATGTAGTCATGGGCATAAAAACACCTAGTAGTATACCACAAAAACAAAAGGGAGATAGGTCCAAAGATTAACACATAAGTAGGTATGAAACACACATCCACCCAATGAAAACCAAGGGAACTCCAACTCAGAGAGAAGTCATTAATTGAATTCCATGAATAAAAACAACCCTATTCTACTAGGAAAAACTAGATAAATCCCAAATACTAACTCATACATACCATGGGGACACCCTTAATTGGTCCCATACCTTATGAAGACACCTTTCTACCAAAAATTCACAATATAAGACTAACTCATTAAGTCATAAGAAAAAGAGATCACCTCACAATGACATAAACACACCCTAGGTAATATAATTAGATACACAGTAAAAAAAGGTACACCAAACCGTGAACCATATAGTTCTCACTAGAACCCCCACTAGAACACAAAGTTAGGGATTGAAACTATATTCACACTAACATTCCTTAAATGAGGACCCATGCCACACCAAGCTTACCAAAACACATATCTAAAAGCACAAAATGCTCTTGATGCATTGAATAGAATACCGCACCTCCAAAAAACCTGATTGAAATTTGTTCCTAATCCAATTGACACATAATGTTAGATCTTATCATCCCAGACAAACTCAGAGGATAAAGGAAAATAATATTAATAAGATTAGACATTTTTTGAATTCTCTCTCATCTAGAAAGATAATAGTGAGGTAAATAACTAATGAACCTCATAATCCAAAATAATATGCATGTACGAATCATCTATAGAGGAAAATCATCATCAACACCAGGAAAAAACAGTCTAAAACCATCATAGGATACTTATGCCTCACAAATACACATAACCAATCAAAGGAGGTAATAATATTGGACACCAATCTATCTCTACCAAAAAATTGATACTAATAAGGAGAAAACACTACAAACACATTGGGGATCTATTTCTAGACCAAGGAAGAGATCATATATGCATTTTACCACAATTTGTTATGAAATAATAACCCATTACTCAAGAAAGATGTTATAAGAAATCACAAACTAGCATGGACTACCCACAACATTCCCAGAAGGGGGTACTGAATCCTCCAGTGCTAGGAAAAACTCTATCTTAAACCTAACATATATGCTCGAGGATATAATAGAAAACAAAATATTTCACTTCTACGGATATATAGGCATCAATATCAATGGTCTGAAGAAAGGTACCATTGAAGATTCTCCACAAACACTACTCTATTTGTGTGAGGGATGAATAACATCCCATCCCATCATGAAAATTTGAAGAAGGTATCAAACTCCTAGGTTCTATATCACTAATTCCACATGGTTATTTAAATATATAATGTGGTAAAAGGGGTTTCTTTGAATTATTTTTAATAATGGACACCTATCATTTGGTCATAAATTGAGGTGCATCGTGGGAGAGAGAAGGCATACACCTTCTAAACAAAGACTGGCCTGGGAGGTTGTCTCAATTAAGGAGAAATTTTCAAACTCCTCTATTATATAATTATTATCCACACACACCAAAAAACCCTTAGTGTGTATAAGGTGAAGGGTAATTCCTCCATGATTCCCATATTTGACTAAGACCTATCAACCTCCTCAACCATGAAGAGGGAATCACTCACGCATGTCAGAAAAATGATATATGTGACCCACAATACTCTTAGGTAACACATCCACCGATAATACTTGTAGTTAATAAATATATGAATATTCATTTTATTGGAATTTTATTTCATTACATTAAATTATAGAACCCTTGAAATTTCCCTACCCAACTTCTAAATCCCATAATTGTTGTTTTTAAGGGATTAAGATTCAAAACCAATCATGAATCATATCTCAAATGACCAATAATACCATAAAGGACCCCACCATCACAACCTATATCAAAAGATACTTGTAATGGACTCATTTTATGTAAAAAACATATCCAGGGTGATAAAGTCACAAACCCATAATAAATGGGAGTAACATGATGTGCACTCCCAAACACCCATCCATAGGGGTGTTCCCTGGCCAACCTAGTGTATAATTACCTAGTAAATGGGGTTCCCCTAAAGCTAAAAAAGTATGGGATAAATGGTTACCTAATGATGTACTATAACCCAACTCATGTCGTGTTTCCTAACATGGCTTAAACTTGTACAAAGAATGTTCGACACACAGGTGTCTGGACATGTACATGGCCTAACCCCAAGTCATGTTCCCTATGGGTCCTATATAACATTTACATATAGGAAACATGAAATATAGACATCATATCTAACCTAGGATGAATCATACAACTACACAATGTGTGTTCTTTAGAAAACATGGCATGTAGTTAGGATTTCTAGACGTAGAATGCCTCCAATCTACCCAACACACACAAAAAACCTCAGATTTAATCTGATTACAAGAGAAAGAGAAAAAGTAGGCAATATATATTCCAAAAAATGTAAATATAACAAATTGAATAAAAAATATTTTAAAATAGTTATCACTATCTCTTGGTGGAAAAATTTTGCTTCATAATCAAACACCTTTGATTCTCAATCCATGATCACTTCACCCCGATCAACACTTAAATCATCCATATATAAAGTTTTCTCCCTATACTAACTCCTCTTTGTTTCACATAATTAAAGTAATTAGGGTATAATCTTCTTTATACACATATAAGGAGATAGATAGGAGAGGGTTAGGGTTGATTAAAACCTTCATTAACTAAAAAGGAAAACCCATTAAATAGTCCCAACCCAATCCTAGAACTCAAAAAAACATTATACCTCACCTATTTTAAACCCCCATGCTGGATTCAACCATGTAGTCAGAATACCCATTTGAATATTCCTTTAGGATATATCAATATACAAACCCCTAAGAAAAAAAATATTTATTATATTAAATATTAAATATTAAATATCCCAAATAAACCTCCTGAAATAGAATCTCACAAAACCCTTTACAATGTGAAATCACAACATTTAAGAACCTAAATAACCATCTAATTTTTTTCCCAAGTTCATTCTACAAAGTAAGATATACATTTTTTACATTAAAAAGTCTTGAGGCTTTGAAACATCAAAAACTGAAAAGGCTTCCTCACAGGAATACTAGATACATTAAAGTGTCATAGATTTCCAATATTATGAAATAGATTGAAACACAAATTATTTTATCCACACATGTTAGATTGAACCTCTTATAAGAAACACAATACTTCTTTTCAATGATTTTAATAGAGAAACACTTCATTGAAGTTTCATTTATAGAGGACCTTATATGACAAGGGGCTATAATAAATTTTGTTCACTATGAATTGATGAATTTTCTCTTACTCAGCTTAGTCTGATGAAATTTATCTATTTTTAAGTTATCTATGAGAAAATCTATCTAATTTAATTCTTCTTTCAGCATAGGGTTATACAACGAACCTATATTGGAAGAGAAACAAGTGAGTTGATTCACTAACCAGTCTTCCTCATCAAGATAGATAGTGGAAATAACCCTTCAATGTGGCACATGGATGATGAAGTTGTCTTGATCCAACTCTATATGGGATGGGTCCATGCTTTCCAAAGTATTTACTTGATCATTTTATGATTTTTAGAAATGAGTAACCTTTAGCTCATAAGGTAACTAATCCATCATCTCAAAGGTGCACTCAAGAAAAGGGATGAGGTCCTATTTTCTGATAGTATAGTCTCAATATATATTTTTAATGGATATCTCAAAGTCTCCCTTCATGAGAAATCATGAAACTTCATTCTATAGGTCTATCTCGAGACATGTAATGAGGTATTGGTACTCAAACTCATTATTGGTGCATCACTATGAAAGGATGAATAAGTATAAAATGAGGGCCTTTGAATGAGTGATGAAGAAAACCCCAAGGCCTACCTTGTTGAGTTTATAGTATTGATCATTTTTCTTATCTAGAATTGAGAAGTGATATTGAATTGTGTTTTCAAAAATTAAATTTTTTTATTGATGGAAAGGGCGGTTAAATCCATGAATTCTACATCCAATGTAATATATTAAAAGTTTGGGTATTTAAAAATGAAATTTGCTAAATCCTATCCCTTAAACTTCATCTGAGGGATGAATTAGAGTCAAATTGTTGAAGTATCACTAACCAATATGTTAATCATGTAGTAGAAATATGATAACTGAGGATATACTTTAGTGGGTTTATGAGAGAGATTAAATCAAACTTGTGATGCTGTAAATAATAATATAGATTCTGGACTAAAAATACCATGGTGAGATAGTTCTTCTTGAAGGGATAATATATAGTCTTAGTGATAAGTATCATGGAACTAAGATAATATAGACCATTCCCTTTTCCATAATTGTTTTTATCAGCTAAAATTGAGCCAAAGGACCATTCTAGGGTGGTTACATAGAGTACCAGATGTTTTTCCAATATGCGAGGAATCAGATCCGGTGGAAATATAAGATAATTCTTGATTTCATAAATATTATTAAAATTACTCATCCCATTGATATATGATTCATGTCTTCATAATTTTAGATAAGGGTTTACATTTTCCTACCATATTGGAGAAAAACACTATATGTAAGCTTGATGGCCTTAGAGGCCTCATATATCTTACAAATTACATGAAGGGGACATTATGGTGATGTAATTTATCTTCTTCAGTACAATATCAATATCTATATATCATAACAAAAAGCTGATAAATTTTCTATAGGTAACCCCCAATGAACACTTAAAGGGTATCATTATGAAAGAGTGGGTGAAAATCATGATGAAAAATTTACTAAGATCCTATATGTGGTCCTATATTTGGTGATATTTACCCACCAATTCATTCGCATAACACCCCACAAAGGTTTCAAGAAGTGGATCAAAGATGCAGTGTATGTACCAATGGTAGTTTGCTCCAACATTCTTAAAATTAAAGGGAATAACTCAGTATAAAACAGTTCCCTAAGGAACTATGAATTTTGTGTCCTCTTCATCCCTAGGATTCATCCATATTTTATTATTTCTAGAATAACCATCCATAAAAGAATGGTTTTGGAAGCTATTGGTCACATCAATCAGTAACTCTATAAATAATATGGGGAAGTCATCCTTCAGACAATGGTGGTTGAGGTCCCAAATATATATAGAAGATCTATTTTTTCCATTATTCTTTTTGACTGAGACTATGATGGCCAACTACACAGGATACTAATATTCCCTAGCGATGCTAGATTTTATAATCTTATTAAATTTGAACTCATCCTTAACCATTGAACCATAGGTGGGATGAATCTTCCTTGGTTCCTATTAGAACCCATGAAGGCTAATGGGGAGTCTAAGATAGTTGATCATAAACGAGGGATCGAGCCCTAGAATCTACTAGTAATTCCATGTGAATATATCACAATGCTTCTTCAAGAACACAATATACTACTATTTTTTGTCAATATGCATGATTAAACTATTCAATATCTACCTTAGATTCTTCTTAGTGAAAAGGTTCACTAGTGTTTTCTCATCGACAATAGTGGATACACCTTATTCCGAGGTAGGAGGGGCCTCATCCAAATCATATATATCATCAATAACATGGGTATTTTAAGGAGGATGATCCTTAGGAAAATGCGATTAATATATATCATTCTATTCTTATATAGGGTTAGAGCCTCTGAAATATGATCCTTGAACCTATATATCTGCAGAGACCTTTTAATGATGTATGAAGATCTTATACCTTGTGACTTATGCCAGTGATATCCCACCTTGATTTTGAAATAACAAATCTTTGTTGACCTTCAATTTGTTAAACCTTCTCTCCATAATAGATAGTGGTGGCATCGATGAATATTCAGGGTATGGGAATTTTGGTATATAACCAAATGTTTTTTTGTATTTAGAGGAGCCTATTTTTTGTAAGGAAATAATATGTTTTGAGAGAACACATTTTTATTAGGAATGATGAAATGGTTTCTAAGGTTTAGTGTTGTCTCTTCCAGATGATGAATCAGTGGTATAAAATGATCTTCAATTCCTCCAAAGGATCATCTGAGGAAAGCATAAGATCCTTAGGATCATTGAAATTCCTATGTTGTTAAAATTGGGGATAATTTTCCTCCCTTTCACAATACCCAGCATCAAGGCAATAGAATTTTCATGAGTGAAAGGTATCATTGGGGCCTTTGATCATGCCCACATGATCATTGAGGGAGTATTTTACACACCAGTGGTACGACAATGGGACTGCTACATACCAGTGGATCCAAGTATTTTTTTGTAAGGCATTGAAGTTGGTGTTCTATGAGAAAATTATGAAATCATTATTCAATACCAAATATCCAAACTAGGTATTTGGTTGAATCTTACTGAGTGACTTATGATCACTCTTATTATATCCCTAAATCTTCAGGTTGGATAGGGTCATATCATCCTGTACAAACCCTAGATTATAGAGCATTTGGATTGGGATGCGATTGACCTTAGAGACAATGTCCACTAGACACTAGTATACATTGACATTGTTGAGCTGGCCTAAGACATAGAGGGACCATATATTACCCTAAATGGTGGTTCCCTAATCTTTCCCAAAGAATGAGATAATGTACTGATATTCCTCATGTTTTGATTAATCTTTAAAATAGGATTCAGTGGCGGATACCACAGTTTTAAACTATATAGGTATCTTAAAGGCCTTGATAAGGGCTTCATGAATCCCTTATTATAAGTGGAGAACTTCCAAAAAATAAGAGATGATTCAGAATTCCAATGAGGTGATTGAGTAAATCATACTATTGAGTTAGGGGAATATATATTCTCTCTAGGGTTCTATTATTGATATAAAGTATGGTGATACCAATTGACTAAGAT
Organism: Viscum album; assembly: GCA_963277665.1. Taxonomy (NCBI): domain Eukaryota; kingdom Viridiplantae; phylum Streptophyta; class Magnoliopsida; order Santalales; family Viscaceae; genus Viscum; species Viscum album. The sequence goes on along the minus strand of OY728131.1, from coordinate 1,992,249,219 downwards.
TATGGGGCTTATCTAGTACCAATCTATGTTGTTGGTATGATAGATTTGGTTGGCCCTTGGAGGTTTATGGTTAAACTACATAGTCAACAAATCAGATAGACTGATAAGAGACACAAAAGGATGCTACCTCAAGAGGATATACTTTTTGTGCCTTGATAAATGATTTTATTCTAGTCTCAGTGGCATAAAAACATTTTCTGGGTTCATGGCCAGAGCATTATTCTTTCCTGATTGATGTTTTCATTATACACGAGAGCATCAGATGAAAGTGTTTAGAGGATTCGATAAGTATTATTTTATCTAGGATTCATACAATTATCGATTAACCTAATGAAATTGTTAGAGTCATATTCTTATCCTTCATCAGAGGAGTCTTCTAGAATTAAACATTTTATGGAACTTTCTCCCCATGTTGGGGGCATGAATTACATGAGAGTTGAAATTATGTTTTTCATTAGTAAAGGTTCTATATTTTACTTACATTGGAGTAACCATCTATTTAAATGCATGTATAGCTATGAATTTGGTGAGGCCACTAAAAAATATGAGGTTCTCATATAGGTATTTGGATGTATAATCATAGTGTGGATGATCATGTGGGAATGGGTGACCAACTTTTATACTATCCAGTTATCAAACATCTAAGATCTTCTATTTAAAATTTTCTATTATTAATCATCATAGGGGGTGTATGAAATTAAAGAAAAATACAATGAAATATCATTGAGTTATACCACACCATGGTACACCAAGACATAAATCTAGTACTTTTATATGAAAAATCATTGATGATTTTCCTAAAGAATTTATGACTGGGGTATTAGTTTAGATGGTTCTTCAAATCAGACTCTTGAGACTTATTGATTTCTGATAGAATGAGAATGCTATTTTCTATGAAATAGATGAATAATCCTAGAAATTTGTCATCCATTAAAGAATAAACACTATTTTTATTCTCCAAAAAGTATATTTTAGGTGCTTGAACAAGATAGGGGTTTTGAGAAACATTTTTTGTGTGAGACTATGGAAAACAAGGCATGTTTTTTGGGGTTACGCAAAGAAAAATTGGTTTACGGGATGGATTCTATGTGACAGAAGATGGTTTCACTTTCCAAAAATGTCATGTTCATTCAAGGGGTAATGAGTGAGACCAATTATTGGACCTTTGCATGGATTCCTCGGGGAACTAAACTCTATCAAAGAATTCCCATAATTTTACTTCATACATCAGGGAGATGATGGCTAGGTCCTAACACACTTTTTTTATTATGGTGAAAAATATAAAATTTATTTCCAATTATATCATAGTGGATGAGCATTTTCATATCACTTGATAATATTTATACTTGATCACTCACCAATTCATAGTTCAGTTATTATATTTTTAGGGGTTTTTTATTGTATGGAAATAATAAAAAATATGGTAAAAAGTAAATGCAATGAAAAACTAATCCTAGTATAAATATTACATGAAAAATATAATGAATATTGTTATAGTAGAAAGAAAATTCTCCTGAGGGATTCATTCATAGAGAACCTTAATCTTCCTATTTTAAATCTACTTAATGAAAACAATCCATGTATGTGTGTACACTATATTATAGCCCAATTATGAATGTATAGTTCACTCAACATTCCCCAAGAACACAATACATCCACATCCTCAATCAAGAGGTAATTTTTGTATAATAAGAAGGTAACCTTTAGATGACCGCAAGGAGTGTTTCACACATCAAAAATCATCATCATATTAATCTAAAGTAGAATTAAAACATAAACTTGGGTTAAAAATTGAATTACTCCCCCAATATACTCCTAATATTAGTTACTCGTGATCTTGAGTACAAGAGATCATTGTGGAGAAGGATAGAGAGATTGAGAGAGAGAGTATAAGTAACACTTTGATTAAAAACATGAATACAAATTACATGAGAACGAAATCCTAAACCACAGTAGAAAAAAAACCCAACTGATGTATCCTACTCCCCTCTTTTCCAATCGATCTCATCTATAGTGGTGAAATATTACTCTATTTATATGAAAAATATCAACCCATACATATTCATTCGAATTCTCGTATCTTCTCTTTGGTTAAAGTTTCCATCTTTTATCTTCTTACTTAGATCTCCCAATTGTCATGTTCAATATCTACATGAATCCATGAAGATAATTATCATTTGAATATATATCTTTTTATCATATATATTCTATGAGGATATCAATTTTTTAAAAATTTTTGTACAATAAACACTACCTTGTGGAAGGAAAACCTATGGTACAACTTTCATGACTTTTGTTTTCCTTTATGCAGGCCTCTACATGGTTACAATATAACTATATACCATATGTATGCAACTGTATCTTTCAAAAAAACTCCAAAATATTATATTTGGAACTTGCACAACATATTCTTCATCACACGATAATGCTTCATTTCCATCAACTCGGGCTATAGTAGACCATGACATAGTAGGTTGGCTCCAAAATGAAAGATCCTTCTATGGTTTGACCTCCAGGATCAATATGAAATACTGGTGAATCTTGTGACATAGAAGGTGTGAATTATATAGTGTCTCTATGATCTCCCTCAAATTCTACGGTGTCCCTATAATGTAGTAGTGCTGGTAATAATGCATCAGTGGTGGTTCAATGACCCTTATACAGCCTTAAGATACTTTGATTTACCCTCACGTATAGACTAGGATACCCTTATATAGTAACTATATTACCATTACATAACCTTAATAAAAATAAGTTTACCTTTATAAATCTCTTTATAATATGGTATTATGATAATCCAAATTCATATATACTTTTTACTACCATTTAATTAAGAATTTTAATTTCTTTATTCAATAATGTGCTTGATATGTGCTTAATTTTGTAAGAATGAGACTTCATAGGGTCTCAAAGGTATAAATATAGAAAAAATATATAATTAACCTATTAAAAGTTGTGAAACATTGGTATACATCATTTAATTGGGTTTCAAATCATCCAAAAAGATGTGAACCAAGCTGTGATCCAAGTCGTGAAGTTTTCAAGAGAATAATATAGTACACATTTGGAATGGACAATAAACAATGTGATCTCAGTCAAACCCATTGAACATGAAATCTACTTTGGAGTAACAGCTGGAAGGCTAGTACACATCTTGAGGCATCATTACATGACATGAATGTGGTCAAACCTCATAACTCAGGCGATATATGCAAGAGATATGTGAAAGATTCAAAAACTGTGAATATATACACAAATAGATATTATACGATGTAAAATACATTACATGTCATGTAATTTTTTCCTATATACATAGAACCCCAAAAATGGATTTTGGAGGATCCTAGAGCATAATTCCTTGTTCTTTTGTTCACTTTCAAGTTTCATTCGTCTCCCTCCCTCTCAAACTCAAATTTCTTCACTGTTTCATTATTTTAATTAAATTCAAGTGTCGTGGATTGTGTTTTCAACATCTAATTAATTTCCTTTTTTTCAACACCAATGTTGTTCATCATCATTTTCATATTAACTTGTATTATATCCATTTATTATCACATTCCAAGTAATCATTTCATTAAGTTGTTATTTAAAAACCCGATTTCACGCTTGTTCTATTTTTTGTGAATCTAAACCACTGCATGATTGCAAATAATTTAAATTCAAACATTTTAATCATGTAAATCATGGTTTTCATTAATTATTTATTTTCATCTCCTCCTACATTGAATGGATAAAACTACCCAGGCTAAGGGGTCTATAGTAGGTGTATATGAACATTAATTAAATCTTTAATCCTTAACTTGGTACCCCGAAGTCTTAGTAATCAGTATAATCAGTCAATTATTATTCAATTCAATTTAATGTCCTTAATCATAATATAATCATGTAAAGGACCTTATCCTGATTGGAGTAGATTAGGCTATGATCAGTAGTCTAAGATACTTTCTTCCTTAGAAGCTAATCCTAATGCATCTTGGATTTCACTATATCCCAATCGATGAATAGTTACCTTCTAGGTAGAACATGGTGACATAACAATTGTCAACTAGAGACCATCACTTGATTCATAGCTTAAAACTTAGAATACTACAAAGTTAAATTTAAAGATCACCTTTCCCACAGATACCTGAAATTGACCCCGAACTCTCTCATTATTTAAACAACCATCAAACACCATAGATATAGTATTTCTCAAACTAAAAAACACTAGAAAGGACTCCATCCCCAAAGGGTCTTAGACCATTTAATCTAAGAAGCCTATTACACTCCCCATGGGATCAACCTCAGACATTCACTATACTATGACTTATTGCAAGTGAATTTTGGGAAAACCATACAGATTCTAATCTGATCGCAACTCACACATATTCAATCACGTGTTTGGGTGTATAAAATTTTGGTTTTTTTGTCGGGGATGCAATACTCTACTCACAAGACTATGAAAAAATACCCAAGATTACCTTTCCCAGACCTCGTTTCCTTCTTTCCTTTCGAGACACCCTTGCGTCCCTGTTTCACGGTATAGTACATGTATCAAGGTCCATTGAATCGTTCAAAGAACCTTGAGTCAAAAGAACCTTTAATCTTTGATCCAGATATCTAAAGGTATCTTTCTGCATGCTTCTGGTCCAAAATATCTGACTTAAACAATAAAGAGGGATCCAAACCTCCAAACCCTCAGAACCAATAAAAAATTATTCCTAGAGAGAACCTGATGCATCAAGAAAGAACCATCATGTATTATGGTACACCATCAATACATGGTACCACTCTAAGAATAGTTCGTCCCCCCTCCAAGTTCATAACATTGAAATAAAACCTAGAATCATTCATATGATCCAAAACATGGGGTAATTCAGTCGACTCTAGAGCGAAGATTCTCATGAGCACATATATAATTTCCTAGAATTTTGCGATACTTCTCAAAACTAGGGAGTCTCTTTAAACACAATAAAACTATGCATCTTCCCATTCTCTCTAAGTGACGGATCTAAAAAATAGATCAAAATTTAACCTCCTAAGTCAATCATGACTTGTGGCGATCTTTCCAATAAGTTCTTGGATAAATACATTCCATCGATTCAGACTTAGAAGCTTTGAAATGACATATATAACTTTTCTCAGTCTAATGGAGAATATTCTTGGGAAGTGTGAGACTGATTCAAGGAGCTGATTAGGAATTTCCCCCACCATGGAATGGATATGTGGACTCAATTAAAAACATTCTACCAAGAAATCCAGCCAGTGGTATGAACTGTCGTCGATGCTGCCGTAGATGGAGGACTGATGTTTAAAACCCTAGATACTATAAGAGATATTCTTGATGAAGTTTCTCACAATTTAATCCTATGGAAAAGTTATCTTGTACCAACTTGGTTTGGTATCCACCAGGTGGATGAAAACACCATATTAACAGTGAAAGTCAAAGCGCTCATGAAGATGCTTGAATCATTTCAAATGCCTGATGCACAACCCCCTATTAATCCTATAATGGAGATACAATCATGTGAGATGTTTGGTGGCCCTCATATTTATCAGGACTATAAGGTATAAATTGAATAACCATAATATTGTAATCACATCAATTAAAATAAACATAACACACCTTTTCAACAATTGAAAAAAATACTCCTAGTAGAAAGTTACTCAGCAGCAAACTTAGAACAATCAATGATATTTTCAACAGTGAAGTGGTTAAAAAACATTTAAGAATCAAGGACCAATAGGGTATTCTCCTATGAACCTATTGACAAGACCTTAGTAACAGACGCAACAACAACCCTTCCAACAAAGATCTCAACAAAAATTTCAACCCGCTCAACCTAGGACTCATTAGCAACCAACTCCTCCTCAAAGTAACCCGTAAAACCTCTTGAATACCTTCGTCCTAAAATCCAATTAGATAATGATAACTCAAGAAATGGAAATGAAAAACCAAAGAGATTCTTTTAGAAATATTGAAGTTCAAATGGGTCAAATATTGAAGAATTTATCTGATATATTACTAGGCACCCTACCTGGTAATACAAAGATGTACCCAAGGGAAGAAGCTGAATATTTAGTGCTACGAAGTGGGGAGATATTGGAATTTCAACAACCAAGAGAAAGAGGTGAAAGACAACCTAAAGAGCCTAAGAAAAAACTACCAGTAGAAGAAGAAGTATCACCAATGAAAACAAACCTTAAGAAGTATCACCATATGAAAGTGACCAAAATCCTGAGAAACCCAAGGATCCAATTTATGTTTCACCATAACCATACAATACACCTCTTACTTTCCCAGAAATAGTGAGAAAAAAAGACCATAGGCCCAGTACAAAAAGTTCCTAGAAATGTTGAATAAATTGCACATCAAAATACCATTTTTAGAAACTATTTCGCAGATGTGAGTTTATGAACAATTTATCAAGGATATATTTTCCAACAAAATGAAAATAGATGATCTCGGGGTCATCACATTAAAAGAATAATTATCTACTATTGTTCAGTAAAAAATACCACAAAATATAAGAGATCCTAAAAGTTTTTCAATTACTTATGCTATCAGGGAATGTATGTTTGGAAGAGATCTATGCGATCATGGAGCTAACATAAATTTAATACCAATGATTTTTTCCACATTTTAGGACTCCAAGAACTCAAAATAACATGAGTAGCACTACAACTTGATGACTGATAGGTAATGTACCCTAGATGCATTCTTGAAGATGTATTAGTCAAATTCAAAAAATTCATCTTTCCAATAGACTTGAAAGATCTAGACATGGAAGTAGAAGGAGAAAACCCAATTATACTTGGAAGACTATTACAAGACACATGAAAGGATTTGATAGATGTGAATCAAGGATGTCTAATCTTCTGAGTTAGAGAAGAACATGTAGTGTTCAACCAGGTCAAAGCTGCCCAAGAATCAGATGATGGTATTGACTGCAACACCATATCTCTTACCCAAAAAAGATATGATTACATGGACATTGAAGAAGATTGTGAAGGGAAACTCTTAGAGAAGTAATAAGAGTATGATTTTGAGGAAGTAAGCTTCATTGAATCTCTTACAAGGGATACATTTCAACCTTCCATTCCCTCCATCATTCAACCACCAAAGATGGAACTAAAACCTCTACCTAGTACTCTTAAGTACTCATACTTAGGAGTGTCAACCTCTATGCCTATAATTATAAACTCTAAACTATCTCAAGAACAATGAAAAAAATTGGTTTATGTTTTTAAGATACATAATTAGTATATTTCATAGGGATTGGTAGACATAAACAGAATCAATCCTACTGAATTCACTCAAAATATTCTACTTGTGGAAGGTGGAAATCCAAAATGTTAACCTCAAAGACAGCTAACACCATCAATGAAGTCATAAAAAATAAAGGGGATAAAATCTTGGATTGGGATAATATTTTACATATCCAATAATGAATGGGTGAGACCACTACAAGTTGTACCTAAGAAATTAAGACTCAATGTAGAGAGAACTGATGAAAACGAATTGATTTCAACATGCACCATCACTAGATGGTGAGTCTACTTAGATTACAAATTTTTAAATTCAGCAACAAGGAAAAATCATTTTCCCTTACCATTCATGTATCAAATTCTGTAAAGACTTGAGGGACATGAATTCTACTATTTCTTGGATGGATATTTAGGATACAACCAAATTTCATTTGACACCACTGATTACCCAAATACCATATTCACATTCCCATTTGGTGATACTTCCTACAGGAGAATGTCATTTAGAATTTTCAATGCTACAATAAAATTTTAGTGATGTTTGATTCATATTTTCGATTACATGGCCAAATAATTCCTTGAAATATTTATGTATGAATTATTAGTATATGGAAGACATTTCAAGTTCTATTTAATCAATATGGAATTAGTCCTCCAATGTTATGAAGAAAAATTACTATTCCTAAATTGGGAGAAATTTCTTTTTATAGTTCAAAGAGGAACAATCCATAGGCATAAGATCTCTAAATAATTCATAGAGTTTGATCTAGTTAAAAGAAAATTCATTAAGTACTTTCCTAAACCATAAACAATAAAGGGAATAAGAATATTTCTGGGCCATGTCGAATTTTATAGATTATTTATAAAAGACTTTATAAATGTTTCCTAACCATTGATGCACTTACTGTAAAAATAAGTCCCTTTCAAATTTACCGAGTAATGTCAGAAGGAATTCCAAATGTTGAAAACATGAATGATATTACCCCCAATCATTATTTCACCCAATTGGGGTAAGAAATTTGAGTTGATATGTGATGCCAGTGACCTTTCTATTGGTGATGTGTTAGGATAGTGAATTGACCACATTTGTGTCCCATCTATTATGAAAGCCACACACTAAGTGAATCTCAAGTCAACTACACAACTATAGAGAAAGAACTCTTAGCCATTGTATATAGCTTTGAGAAATTTTGTTCCTATCTGGTTTTATCCAATGTGATTTTACATATTGATCATGTTTCCCTAAGATACTTGATGAACAATAAGGATGCCTAAAACAGGATGATAAAGTGGTTCCTCTCGTTTCAAGAGTTTGTAATTGTAACCAAGGACAAAAAGGCACATAAAATGTTATTTTGGAAAATCTATACTGAATTCCCTTGTCAGTCATCAATGAAGACGAGGAGGCTGACATTGACGCAGAATTTCTAGATGAAACCCTTTTTAGCATCAAGGTTCAACCATGGTTCTAATATATCTCTAATTATATCACAACAATATTTTTACATCAAGATTCATCATATAAACAGAGGAAAAGATTCTTGGTAGAAGAAAAATATTATTATTAGGATGAACCATGGATGTTTAAGCATTGTGCTGATAGATTATTGAGACACTATATTCTTATGAATTAAACCAACAATGCGATTGAGATGTTTTACACATCACCATCTAGAGAACATCATGGACACAAGTACACTATAGAAAAAATTCTAAAAAGTGGACTTTTCTGGCCCACTATACACCAAGATGAGAGGGAATTCTTCTAAAGATGTTATAGATTCCAGCGGACTGGAAAAATAGGAAACATTGAATGAGATACCACAAAATACCATTATGGAAGTCGAAATATTTGATGTTTGGGGCATAGAATTCATGGGACCATTTCCCATTTCATATGGAAAATCCTAAATTTTGGTTTTTTTCGACTACATATCAAAATTGGTTGAAGTTGAAGCTACTACACATGACACAAAAAAAGTTTTCAGGAACTTTCTAAAAATGAATGTGTTAGCAAGATTTGGATTTCTAAGATGAATCATTAGTGATCGAGGAACAAACTTCACAAACAAATATGTGAGATGATTCCTAGAGAAATATGGTATTGGATATAATATTGTAACTCAATACCACCCACATACAATTAGGAATGTATATCTGTCACACATAAATATAAATAAAATTTTGGAAAAGATGGTAAATATAAGCTGAAGTGACTAGTGTCTCAAACTAGACTATGCGCTATTGGCATACCACATTGCATATAAGACACCCATAAGAAAAACACCGTTCAAAATAGTTTATGGGAAACCATTTCATCTCCCAGTTGAGCTAGAGAATCATTCATTTTGGGAGAATAAGAAACTAAATTTAGATTCTTAGAAGGCTGGAGATGTTAGGATGCTGCAATTAATCGAATTAGACGAAATCAGGAGGGATTCCTATAAAAATTCCAGGATCTAAAAGAAAGAAAAAAATAAATGGAATGATCAATGAATTTCTAGGCATATATTTGTACCAGGTAATATATTCCTTATATTTAAATAAATAATGAATCTATTTCCTAGTAAGCTAAAAAATCAATGGTTCGACCCTTTTGAAGTTGTTCAAGTCATCCCACATGGGACCATCAAAATTTAGAGATAGGGTGGACTACCATTCAAGGTGAATGATTAAGGATAAAAATATTACAAGAACCCTTTTAGGAAGGTTGTTTCATAATCACCAAGTTCAATTGATCACAAATTGAGTCAGGCTCTCGATGTTAAAGGAAGTGATGACTGGGAGGCATCCCAAAGAAGGACATCTTAGCCAAGGATAGATTAGTATAGCCTTAGGAAAATTTCTTATGAGCGAAGAGTTAGAGATTAGGGGTTAAAAAAGTTTTGAGATAAAAAATAAAATTGCATATCATGTAATACCACTATAATATGTGTAATCTTTATGTAAAAAAATCATTTTAATGAACCATCACATGATGTGAACAACTGTTACATACCATGTAACTCACCGGGTCTATTTCTTTAAAATTTATTTCATGAAACCTAGGTTCATGAAACACAAAAAACTCAAGAACTGTCACCTCTCTTCTCTTCTCTCCTAAACACCCATGCCTCCCTCTCCCCTATGCCCCTCACTCTCCTTCTCTTCTCAACCATGCACGGACCCACACCCCTACCCCATCCACTTCCTCTCTAAACCCTTTCCCCCACTTTCTCACCTCCTCCTCTCATAAAAGTACCACCCGCCTCCTCCTACATTCCAAACACCCACACCCCACTGAACTCTTCCTTGATGTAAAGAACCAAGAGGCTGCAACCCTCCACCTCTTCATCTTTATCCTCTAATGAGTGTCCATCGACAAATAAACCATGTGGCGCCACATCTGCATCACCTTCCAAACCTCCTACACCACCACTAGTAGCGGACCAACTAGTTGAGTCATCCAAAACTTCCAAACCTACACCACCACCTCATCTATATATACCACCATTTTTGTACTGAACATTTATATATATATGGGGATTGATTTTTTTATTCAATTATTTTATTTCTTTTGATTGTCATTTCATTCAAAACAATTAATAGCCATGTCTAGCTCCTCTTCATCATACATGGTTGTCGATGGACCTATTCCACCCTCCATTTTGGTCTGAAGGGTTACCCAATGAGCCATAAAAATTAAACACCAACGTCAAGAACTTTCTTTAGAGACCCATTCTCACCAGCAACCACCTAAAGATATGATTCCATTTTTTTAGTATCTTATTCATAATCACATTTCTTCTCCTAAAGTAATCAATACGGTCAAGTGACCTCATGAACCAGAAGACATGAAATCTAGTAGTAGAAAAATAAAGTGGAGCCACTGAGCTGATAGACCCCACTGTAGTATTTTTAGGTCCATTCGTCTGGCCGATGACGTCTTGTTAGCACTTTATGGGAGGCAACCTCTAGTTGAACATTTTTTAGATTGAGTTGTCATGCTTGAATTTTTCATTTTTATTTTGAGTTCTTTATTGAGTTGTATTGAAAAAATATTCTAAATTTGAATAAAATTGGTTATTTTTGTTCAACATATTGTGCACCTTCCTGTTCTTCTATTTTTCTCATTTTTAAAACATGTGGAATAATGTTTCACCTAGTGTAGAATTTGTTAGCTAACCCATTTTTAGGATGAATTAGACTCATCATAGGGATAACCTAAATTACCTCATGGAATACCACTTTATCCAGGGAGTTATCGATTCTCTCAATTTTAATTTTGTCCACTTCCATTTCAACTTTTTCTGTGCTTTACTTGTTACAACACTCTCACAGAAATTGCAAGGATAGTGCAGACACAGTCTCATTCTATGAATGGGGGAGTTTCTAATGATTTTAACTTTCATTACACCCAATTTTTTTCTATTCTCACCTATCTTGGAGACAATTTTTGAATTTGTAATCATGATTTATACTTGAAAAACATTATGTCCATGTAAATAAAAGAAAAATTTAATTTGGAAATTGTTAGAATTCTTGTGTTGTCTCTAATTAGTATTTTTAGAATGATTACTGAGCTTATAAATTTAATTCAAATTTAATATTTTTTAAATTATTATTAATTATCTCACTACTTGGTTTTATACTAGTTCTAATTGAAAATTTATATTTTATTCTCATTACCTAAGAGGAATCTATGACAACAATTTCATATTCCTTTCTGAGAATATTTCTTGAGTGATACCTAGGAAATGTAAACCTATCAGAAATTTCATTGAGATCTTATTAAGGATATGGATGAATAAGTACAATTTTAAAATGATTGAGGTAATATTTGTTGAGGCACTATTTCCATAGACCCACCTTACATATTTCCTTTGTTAATACCATAGTTTCCATGAATGACCTTATAGGATGAATATTTTCCAAGATGATTTTCCATTCTACCATGATCCTTTTATAATGCATGAATTTACTTTCGAATAAGTGTGGGGGAAGCATTCAAATAGAATGATATTCTTCTATCTACAGGGATGTATGGTGTATTCATTAGAATATTTGGTTTTGGTCCATATTTACTTTGTATCATTTCTCTTTTATTCTATTACATTGAAAAATACTGAAGAAAAGAAAAACTGACAGGGGTCATGAACTAAGAAGGTAAAAATTCATCATTTCTAGACTGTTGAATCCCTTGAAGGGTTATATGTGGTTAGGGGATGGATGTGAGATTTTGGATAGACATGAATTTCAAAAAATAGAAATACAAAAGAAAAAGGAAAGGAACAAGATAACTTTTGTGTACTTACTTGACATATATATGGATCCGAACTAAGTTGTTGGGAGTGTGGACTTGATTATCCTAGAAGAGTTATTTTTGTTAAATTTTCATAAAACTAACGAGTTATAATTTAGATCTTAACCTCCTTTTAACCTTGATTTTCACTTTTTACCAACTTACCCATAACCTCAAAGTCATTATAACCTAAATACTGAATCCCTCATGGTTAATTTGGTAGTTGTATTTAAAAAGTGGAGATGATAGAACCAATGAAAGATTATGGTTAAGAGAATGTACTCAAGGTATGATCTTAACACCAATTTCATTTTAGCCTCAATGATGAGGGAAGATTCATTATGAGGTAAATTTAAAATGGGTATATAATTGAAGGAACAATTGAGAAATTGTAATTAAATGACTAGAATTTGTTTTAAGAACTAAGATATGAGGCATGCCTAATTTTATATGTATGGATGTTTCTGGAGACTAAACTTTTTGTTCCTACACATTGTTTTATTTTCTTGGACATAATGAATGTTTTATATTTGAAAATTTTATTATCTCCTTTTTAAATCATTTTTGAGACATTTTTTCTTCAGGATAAACAATTATTAATGTGTGGGGGAATTTGATAATATGAATTCATATATAATTTTTTTCTTCCATTTACCTAAGGATTTTAATTACTTTATTCAATAATGTACTTGGTATGTGATTAATTTTTCAAGAATGAGGCTTCATAGGGTTTAAAAGGAATAAATGAAGAAAAACATGAATAATTAACATATTACACGTTGTTAAACTTCAGTACACATCATAAAATAGGGTTTCATAGTATCCAGCAATCCATAAACCAAGCTATGACCCAGGTTGTGAAGTTTTCAAGAGAAGAAACCAGTACACGTTGTGAATGGACAATACATGACGGGAAAGTAGTCAAACCTATTTAATGAGAAATCTTCTCCATAGATACAACTACAAGGCTAGTACACATCGTGAGTCATTAGTAAAAGATGTGAAAGTGGTAAAACCTCACAACTTGGGTGAGATACGTGAAAGATTCAAATACCACATAGATCTACATGGTTAGGCATTACACAATGTGAAATACATTACACAGAAAGTAATTTTTTTCTTATATATTGAGCACCCTAGCAGCAGATTTTAGAGGATCCTAGAGCATAATTCCTTGTGGTTTTTTATATTTCGAGTTTCCTTCAACTCCCTCCCTTTCCAACTAAAATTTCTCCACAATTTCAATATTTTAATTTAATTCAAGTGCATTGGATTGTGTTTTCAACTTCACCTTCATTTCATTTTTTCATCGCCAACATCGTTCATTATAATTTTTCAACTAACTTAGGTTGGATCCATTTCCACTCACATTTTTAGTAAGTATTTCATTATGTTGTGATTTAAAATCCAGATTTCATGTTTGTTCCATTTTTGTGAATCTGAACTGCTGCATGCTTGTGAATAATTTAAATTTAAATTTTTTTAGCATGTTAGTCATGGTTTTAATTAATTAATTATTTTCATCTCCTCCTACCATGAGTGGCTAAAACCACCCAGGTTATGGGTCTAGAGTAGGTGTATCTAAAAATTAATAAAATATGTTATCCTTAACTTTGTACCCTTAAGACATAGTAATTAGGATAGAAAATCAATGCTTATTCAATTCAACTAAACATCCATGATCATACGATAATCAAGAAAATGACCCTATCATTATTGGATTAGATTAAGCTATGATCAATATCCTAAGATAATTTTTACCTTAGAAGCTAAGCCTAATGCATCGTGGTTGTCACTATATCCCGATCAACGAATAGTTACCCCTTAGGTTGAACTGGGTGACTTGACCATAGTCAACTGGAGAACTATACTTACTTTTCAACCTAAACCATTTGATCCTACCATGTTAAAGTTAAATATCACATTTTCCACAAATACCCTAAATTGACCCTAACATCTCTCTCATTGTTTAAACAACAATTAAACTCCATAGATCGAGTTTTTTATAAACTAAAGAAAACTTGAAAGGAATCCTAACTGAAAGGGTCTCACTCCATTGACTATAATAATCCAATTACTCTCCCCATGGGACTGACCTTAAAATTTCACTATACCATTCCTTATAGCAAGTTAAGTTTGGGAAAAAATTACAAATTCTAATCTGACCGCAGCGTGTGTATATTCAATGACGCATATGAGTGCATCAGAATACCATTATGTATCAGATGTCTTACCTTTACATAACTCTTGCCTTACCTTTAATAAACCTTTATGAATTTGGGTTCACCATTATATAGCACAAGAAATAGTGTACTTAACCTTACACAGTACAAGAAGATAGTGGGTTACCCTTAATCAATTACTAAAAAACCTCCTCTATAAATGTAGAATAGAATTTACCCTTACATAGTTCCTAGTCCATGCAAAAGTTTATGAAAAAACTTTTAAATTTTCAAAAGTAAAATAAAAAATCTAAATTCAAATAATTTATATCTTTAACTCAAAATTATTTCCTTAAATTTAAATCACCAAAATTTTAATAAAAAATAATTACTTGATAAAAAGAGTTAAAATAAATTGAAATTCATAATTGAATTTTTTTTTTAAAACTAATGGCATAAAATACCCCCACACATGAACTATGATTATTCTTAATCATTTAATCTTAACAATAAACTAAATAGGAATACCATTTTTCTAATATTTTAATTTCAAAGTAATAAAAAAATGATTATCAAGGGGAAACTAAAATTTTATTTTCCATAGTGAACATAAATTTTACTATACATTTTTCAAAGGAACAATCAACCCAATTATTTTAATTTTTCTCATTAGAAACTATTGGATCTTATATTTTAATTTATTCAAATATCCTAATTCATTATTTTCAAGAATTCGATGTAATTATATACCTCACTATTTATTTATCTCATCACTCAAAGTAAAAACATTTACTAGAGTTATGATAATAATTTGAATGAATTATCCTTTTCATAATTTTGAAAAGGACCTATATTCTCTACTTTATAAATACAAAAATCACATGAAATGTTGAGGATTTTTCAATTAAGGTTATAATGATTTTAATCAATTAAGTTGGTGGGTAACGATGTTCAAATAATTAAGTCTTAAATAAATGGTTAACCTAAAATAATAATGCATAATATCAAAAGTAGAAGTAAAATGGAAATATACCCTAAAAAAAGTCACAAAACCCACATACCAAGACCAAATTACGGGCATGAAAAATGTAAAAATAATGAAAGAGTCACACCCTCCTGAAAGTTTCTCCACTTTTATCATTTTTTATTTTTAACTATTTTTTCAGTTTTTTTTTTGAAAGTAATGTTTGGAAAAAATATCATATTCACTATATAACCCCATATAATAAAATCATTGGTCTGGTAATGGTGATTTTCGATTCTCCCAAATCACAACCCATTCTTTTTCTTATTTTTTTTTCTTTTTATTTTTTTAATTTTTTTCGATAAGGAGAAAAATAGAATTACAATGTATGAACATGAACCTTTACCAATATGAAAAAATATAACCTCTCACTTATTCCTTATAATGTAGTGTATCCCTTGTTCAATGAAATCTCTCTCCCCCACACTTAAACTTTAAAAATCTTGAAAAAGACTAAGAGGAGGGAAGGAACATATAATATTGGATTTTAATGTGGTTCATTCATAACAAGGTCATTCAAGGACTCTATAAACTAAAAATAGATTAATATAAAAAGGTTTCATCAAGGATAATATATAAATTAATATAAATTTATCAATCATATTAAATATGACTTTGTAAAATCATAGTCTTGACAAGTATAATGTAAGTTCATGTAGGTGGCATGCCCCAAGATATATTAAGAAATATACTCAAGATAGAATAAAAATTATTATATATAATATTATTATAAATAATAAAACATATAAAATTAGACAATCACTGATGGAATGAATAATAATAACAATAAATCTATATGAATTTCCTAAATTCAAATCATGAAAATTGTAGGGAAATTTCATTTACATAAATCTAAATATTCGCCTAAGTAATTATTCATCAAATAAATACCCATTATTCACTATAATCATTAAAATATCCATATTAATAATTAAATATTATTAAAATTGAAATATAAAACATGGAATTATGGGATTGTTACAAAACTAAGGTATCCTAGACTAGTCAAGTAAAGAAAATATTCTATGTGGGGGAATGAAAATTTTATTTTGAAGAATAAAAACATATTTTCAATAAAAATGATATATTTAAAATATAATTAATTTAATAATTAACTCCCCTTTCAAGTGAATCTTTAGTTCTCTTCCTTTTCCATGACCTTACTGCTAGCTTCTTATACCATCATCGTCATGGAAGTATAAAAACAATGTACTCCTTAAATAATAAGGATAATATAGTTAAATATAAAAATGAGAGAGGGGGATTGGGATATATCTTAATATATTGATAAAACTAATTCCTAAGAAAGGAATCAAAAATTAAATTCCTAGAAATAATATAAACAAAAAAAATGACAAGTCTTGATTTGATCCTCTAAGTGGGCCCTAGGTTTTGACTACCTCAAGAAGGGTAGTGCCAACTATCACTCAATGTCTGATGGTGGGTAGAGTTTCATTTATTTGAATAAAAAAACTTCTTTATTCAAGATTGAATTACTTCTTCCCTATTTTTTAAATACTCTATGGATATATTACATCTAATACACCCCTAGGGAAATGAGATACAAATTTTATGGTGGGGGTATGATGAATTATGAGTCCTAATCCTTTTAATTTTTCACTTTAAAATCTACTTCTTCACTCTACATTAATTGGTTAAGGCATGAAAGACCAATGTAATAATAAAAGGGGAAGTTATAATGTAATTTTATTTAAAATAAATTAAAACATGATGATTCAGTATCAAATTATCCCTCTTTAATATAAGAAATTTTATTTCAATTTCTTCTAGAAAATCATCTTTGATCTCATAATGTAATCCCTCCAAGAAGTGTTCAACATGTTCTGAGAGATCCATGTGATCCTCATTATGTTAATCTTATTTTTATTCATCTTCATTTAAGTTAAATAATATTTACCCAAACATGAAAATTCAAAATAATAACTAATGATACTCATTTTAGGTTCAATAAATCTTGATGATAATGATTTGAAGAAAATTATATCTCCTTGAGTTGGTTTGGATTCAATATATAATATAGTAGAAAGTTCTTTCTAAGTTGAGTGATAGTAGATGAAGATAGGTAGTCAAAATAAAATAATTTTTCATAAAACTCTACTACATGGGTGGTTAATTATTCTTATAAACCATTAGAGAGATAAAAAGTTGCTAATTATTCATCATTTTAATATTGGTTAGATCACGTTTCAATTCATATTCATTAAAAAAGTCATCCAAAACTTATTGATCTACCATATGTACATCTGTAGGAAAATATTTTCCTTGAATCTCCTCAACCAATGGTTGTGTGGGGTGGAATTGATCTTAATCCATTTCCTTCTTATCCTCCCCAGGTTCTTCTATTTGAAAGATTAATGGAAAAACTTATTCTGCTCCTATTTTTGTTTCTTTTAGAGGTTTAGGTTTTGTTTCTTCATATATTGGAACTTCCTCCCTGGCCTCTAGTATTTGAATATAAGTTTTTACTTGATTAATCATGTCTATCAGTTTTTGATGTGATAAATTTGTAACTTTTACAATCAATGTATTCTTGGAAAAAACATTGAGACATTAAATTATTTATAAGAGATTCCTTTCAGTATTTTAACCACTTTCCTTTTATTTGTGAGTAATTAATCCATACATAATAATTTTAGTTTGAATAAATCATGAAAAAGAAATTTTTTAAAAATTATTGATAAAAACAAAGAAAACCATTTACAAAATGTGAAATTAAATAATGAAAAAATTACTTTAGTCTCCCTATAAATAATGACATTCTTTAACATGCCTATCACAGGGTAGTGAAAAATCTACAATTTATTTTTTTGTGTAGCACAATGGCAGATCAGGGTTGTCTCACATGAAGAGATTCATAGTTGGTCACTCACATATGGGATAGGATACCCTTGCATAGTTATTATATTACCCTTACATAACATTAATAAAATCAAGGTTACTTTTACACAACTCTTGAGAACATGGGACAACCATTATGTAGCAGCCGCCTTCTCTTTACATAGATCTTTTCTTACCTCTAAAAAACCTTAAGGAATTTAATTTTAACCTTAAAAACCATATGAAATAGAGTAATTACCATTATTTAGTCCATTAAAACTATTTTTTACCCTTTAAAATCACATGAAAATCCTTATTTTAAAATTTAGAACACATTTCCCACTTACGTAGAAGACGAGCCATGCGTAAGGGTAAGAATAAAATTAAAAAAAATTCAAATGTAAATTCAAATTTCTAAATTCAACATTTTCATCTATTTTAATCCAAAATTAATTTATTAAATGTACATCACTAACATTTTAGTAAAACAATAATTACATAGAAAAAATAATTACGAAACATTGAAATTCACAATTAAAATATTAAAATTTTCTGTATGAAAAACAAGTGAATTATGACCTACTCACCAAGAACATTCCATAACCACATTCACAAAAATTGTTCTTGGGGGAGCTGATAATTGAGAGAATACATAATTACTTAATACCAAGTGAGGAAATTGGTCATAGATTCATTTTGATATTTCTTAAAATTGGAGAGTTTTATGAAACTCATCCAATTTGAAGTGGAGTTGTACCGGTAGATAAACTGCCGATAGAGGTCCTCCCAACTGGTGATAGACTATAGTGCTAGGTGTTTCTAATATATGAAATAATGACCTTATGAGTTCTAGCTAGTTCATTGATGCTCATCTTCATACTGATGTTATGGGGTTCCTAATATCAGACCACATTGAGAGGTGAAATGGGAAGGGTGCTTCTCTAGGTCACCTATGCTACTGAAGAAGGATAATTTGGAGTTTTTGAAATCAGATGGGGGAGGAAAATTGTAAACCCATTTCTAGTATGATTTTTTTTGGCTACACTGAGTATTTCTTTGTATTTATTAGATTTAAATTGATACGTGAGAAAATTTATCAAATCATCAAGGGGGTTTCAATACACATTTTTCCCTGGCTGGTCTACTATCTTGTGATGTGGAGAAATTGTGATCTTGAGGCAAGAATTCATGATAATCAATTAGTGATGGAGGCATGAGAATTACTCTACTATTTCTTAGGAAAACAAAACTTCCATCCTTGGCCTTGGTTGGATGGGTAGAACCTCCTGATTCAACCCTAGACAGTTAGTTGAGATGTGTCGGCTACCAAGATTCTATAGAAAGCATGATAGGTTCATCTTGGACATATATTTTTTATTAAGGAAGAATCCCATGAGAACGTCAATATTGATTCACTTTAATCCCTTGATCTAATAAAGTAGAGTGATAATCCTAGTATTTTATTCCATTTTATCAGTTTTTTTGGAGCTAAAAGTGATCAAGTGACTCCTTTTTCTTTTTTAATTTGTCGATGGATGACTGGAAGTGCCTCATTATAATTTTTGAGACCCATGGACTATATCTACTAGAGAGTACGAACACCCTTAATAAGGTTATTTAGTTAATTACAATCCTCATGGGATAGATTATAAAACTCATGTGCCTCATCTTTAGTATCATATTCTTACTTCTCATGGAAATTAACCAAGGAGAAATTCACTATAGTGGTGGTCATTGGTGGAGAAAAGAATACATCTTCTGAAAACCTGTCTTGAAGATCAGTCTACCATAAAATTAGAGGAACAAAACAAATGGTATTATAATAACCTAACCCCTAATATTCATGTAGATTAATTCCTCTTCTATAACCCAATTAATCACTATAATAATTTTTACACATACCCACTGGAAGTTATATAGATATCTATATGAATCCTGGAAACAAGCCACTAAAAGTGTATATGTGTCAACCTTTAATTCCTATTAATAGAGGTAATAAAGGATACCTTTAGTTTATAGGTAGGTAAGAAGATTAATTTTATGGTAGTTTAATGTTACAAATTTTTTTATAAAATACATGCTACATGATTTTCATCATGTAACTCTTGGATGGGGAAGTGAAAGATCATAGGTATACAAAACAAGATTTGGAATTGGTCTTTGGAAAATATTTCCAATAGGGTTTGATCATAATAATATTGTTTATTAGAGAAATGTTATTATTTTTCAACCAATCATCCACATGTGACATCTAGGAAGCCAAAGGAGGAAGCAACATATGCCTACAAGGCTGCTAAACTTCGGATGGTAGAGGAATCACCCATGACAACCTTCTTTGGGAGGAGGATCCATCCTGCTCAAGAAACACAATCTTTATCATCATATCTAAATAGTATAGATAATACATTACATTTTATTGGTTAATTAGTTCATTGAGTTCTCACAATTCAATCAAACATTGTTCCTCATCAGAAGACACCAAACCAAACCCAGATATCTCCCGTACCTCCATTGTAAAGATGTAGATAAGGGATACTAAAAGTGTTAGGGAAAAATATATGGATAGTCCCTTAGAGGAGGATAGAAAATACTTTATGTATAGCTACTTATAATGGGACCTTAGGATCTTGTGTACCTCAATCTCAGAAATGGACATCCTCAGTTATCGATTACTTTCCTACAACCATTGTATTGGAGGTGAGAACCACTCTTATGAACCATTGGTTATTCCAAATTCTAAAGTATAAGGGTTTAGTTTCTGTTTATTCCCAATGTTATGAATATGGTGTTGATATAATATTTCCCTGACCTTGAGTTTATGATAATCATGGGAGGCTCTTCCATGATCACTTTGATTATCACCGAAAGTGGGGACTCTACTATTAATGGTAGCCCCTCTTCCCTAGGAATAATATTTAGGTAAGTGTAATTATTAGATATGAGGAGTGTTGATTAGTTATAGGAACATAGGCTAGGAGAGTCAACACAACATGCATGGAACATGATTGGTGTCTTGATCCTAGTCTGTAAAAGGCACCCCTAGAGCTATGTTGGGGAAGAAAAAGGATGTGGGAATGGTGGTAGGGGCCACAAGAGATGTTTGAGTTAAATATCATGGGTAAATATTAGAAATATATCCACATTTTTATCACCACTAAATTGGAACCATGGTAGATCAAACAAGGACTGGATTGACCCATTTGGCCATTAGTTTAGTGGTCCTACACCAGCGACATCAAAGGGTGGTGAGATCCCACCTTGGAGACTCCTGGGTGGATATTAGGGCTTCCATGACTTTAATAACCACTACCTCCTTGACATAGAGTAATATTATATCATATAGTTCTAGGTAATGGTCATAAAAATGGATTGTGATGGAAATTGGGGGGGGGGATTTTCCCCCAATTTCTCATGTTTGAGGTTGAAATTATTATGGAGTTGTAGTCTCTAGGTCTTCATGATCCATATTATGGGTGGGGATAACTCCCTCTTTCTAGTATTGATGGATGAGGGAACTGATGACCCTATGTGGGATGAGCTTATATGGTGATATGAGGTGAGGGTGGAAAATATCCATTGGAGATATGGTTGTCACAACTGAATCATACTTATGTAGGATTACTGTGTGGGTGGGTCCCATGCCCCTAAATCAATTGGTGGTGGTTCCTTGATCATGTCAGGTAGACGGCGTATTGT
This sequence comes from Viscum album, assembly GCA_963277665.1. Taxonomy (NCBI): domain Eukaryota; kingdom Viridiplantae; phylum Streptophyta; class Magnoliopsida; order Santalales; family Viscaceae; genus Viscum; species Viscum album. The sequence goes on along the minus strand of OY728131.1, from coordinate 1,992,226,970 downwards.
TTGAACATACCAATCAAACTATCAGTACATATCAGATGATCAAGATTCCTAATGTTCCAAACATCACTCATCATTTTAATATTATTGGAGAAGATATTCCCATTCGGGTTACCATCATATTTTTCGACACTTCCACTGGGACCTTACTTTCATATTGGGAAGAAAGTATCCTTGGATTGGTTATCATCATCTCTAGTCCTGAATTACCACTATATAAAGGGGTAAGGGGGGTGTAATTCTAACATCGGGGATGATGATGTCTGTTCTCTGATTAAAATGATATGATAGGATGTTGAAACTCTGTTTAAATAATTCCTCAATGGAGTTTGTTTTCTTGTCCATGTATCACACACAGAATTAATACATGATCATGAATCCATTCCATGATACAATTTTAAGTGTACACTAATTAATTACATCACTTACTACTATAATAGGGTGACCACCTAGTGGTTGGAGATAATGAGTATGTTAAGACATTAAGAATATGTAAATATCTTCCCCATGTAAGATCATGAGGTGATATTATGCTCTTATCATAAGGAATCACCCATTAAAAACCCAAGTAATTATTTGTTTTTCATACAAGTAAAATTATTCTTTTTTTTTTCAAGGCATCCTATACTCTTTTCCTAGGGAAACTATATCACATCAGGAGAGGCTACTGATGCTCATCACATGAGGCATCCTATGCTAGAAACACAAAGAAACTTAGGATAATCATCTAAGGAATCCATGTTTTATTATAAGAGGAATATTTTTCTCACCACATATGGTAAATAAATATCCCTAGTTTCACCACCTTGAGAATAATTAAGGGATTACATTCTTTTCATATAGACTTCTTATTCTCATCACATAAGGCATCTCATGATCATCACATGAGGAGATAATATTTTCTCATCACCTAAGGAAATGGAGAATATATTTTATTCTTATAACCTATGCTTTTTATGATCATAATATAATTAATTTCATGCACTTAACATGAATATATATAGTCTCATCACCTAGGTATGAGTTTCTGATGCATTAGGTGGGGTTTTTTTAAGCTCATCACTTTTGAACTCTTGGGATCATCACACAAGATAGGGATCCAAATACACTCATTAGGTACTAAAGGGTTATAGTTTTAAATTACAATGGGGATGATTACCATATATTATTTTCTATATTTATATGATCATAACTTAATTTCTTGTGGGATATTTTGGAAGTTATGGTGAGAGTGTCGATATACTCTATGTAGATGATCATGTTTTGGAGGTACTACCTCTCTAAGGGAAGATGTAATGGTAATGATTTGATGATTGAACCTTAGTTATGTGTCTTACATATCCCAATATAATAAAATAATCAAAACCCACATATTTTGAGTGAATAATTTATGGTCATGTGATAGGACAATACCATACAATTTAACATCATGCAGTAAAGGAACTTTGTTCTTGAAAGGGGTGATGAAAAGGGATGGTGTGGGCATGATGCATTGGTGACTACCTGAAGGATATAGATTCATCCCATTCTCATTATATAAAGCATACCATTATCATCATACAAGAAATCCTAGGATCTTTACAAAGGGAATCTCATGCTCTTCATATAAGGTAGGGTTATTTTTTAATGTATCTCACTAAGGATGTTATAATCATATTTAACATCGTGAAACTAGAATTTTTAGGATCATGGATAATTCGGAAAAACAATGTAGTTTCCCTTTATGATTCCATGTATAGGGATTAAACATCATAGGATTACTATTACCCATATTAAAAAATGGGAGATAATGAGTGGGGATTACACATGAGATTTACTACCCATCTTGTGCTTTAGAGAACAGGGAATGGACATTTCCCACGCCGTGATTAGTGAAAAGGGTCTTTAAATGAGGGTACCTAAACTTAGGAGAAAACGTTAGGGTAATTTACCATCCCATGCTCAGTGTTGAGGGATTGAAAATAAGGGTCCATGAAACCACTTTTTTATATATATTTTCTATTTGTAAGCATAGATTGAGTGAATACATGGTCCATGAGAACTCAAATTTCATGAAACTGTATTTAGTGAACAGATTAATCAAATTAGGGTCCCTAGTATCATGTTAACATTAAATTATAGTTTTTTAAATGATTAGATTTATATGAGTCATGGTATCTAGAAAAAGTATTTTTACTTGATGAAAAAGGAAGGGGTTCACACAAATTGGGTGTTATAAAAAACTTGGAGTTGTATGAAGAACATGACTCTTGCGTGAACTATGTTCTTGAATAAAAAAAGACATGTGAAAGAATATCAATTAAGTTAATGTATTAAAGGAAATATGTGAGGTATTTCACATAATCTTCTCACCTACAAGAATCCATAACATTCTATGGTTTCAAGAATTCATGAAAGATAAAGCTTCAAAATATAAAGAGTGAGACCCTTTGAATACCATATGTATATCCTCAAAAATGGTTATGATTCTATATTTATATAATTTTAAACTCATGGAATATTATTTTCCATTAAATTTTTGTGTGATCACATAACTTGGGAGTTGAAAATCTCTCTAAATCTAGTTAATATAACACTGAGCTTCATGAGCTTCTGACCTTTTATTTTTTGAGGGGTGATATAGAATGTATTCAACATTGGGTATTCATGGTGCATATCTTTATGAACTCATGAATATTTTAATTACATGAACTCTAAGGAAGTTGTGAAAAATATTTTCATTTTATTAATAATTATTTACGACCACCATTTCATCCCAAACCCCCTAGGGAATGCTTCTCAATACCATGGATGCATAATTTTATCCCTAACGATTTTGTTACAAAGAAAAAATTCTTATCAATAAACCTTGAAAAAATCTACCATTTATGATAATTTTAATTTTTTCAGGATCTTTATGTGTCTCATGAACCCAATTCTCATCTTTAGAAGCTTTCTCAAAATAGTTTGTCTTTACCTAATATAAGAGTGATTTTTTTTGTAGAAACTTAATTACCCTAATTTAGACTAGTTATGTATAGTCCTTGATGATATTATACCCATCAATTTCTACCCTATTTTTTAGCTATTATGTAGATTCTAGTCTAAATCCATTATTATCATCATATGCATCTTCTTTAAATTCTCCATTAGCTTCTTATATCCCCTGAGCTTCTCACCTACTCATCACTTTAATCTAGAATATGATCACTATTTTAAATAACAGTATACTGAATTTTCACTATATTGACATAATTTATTTAAATAATATTTCCCAAATGCTTATTGAAGCACTTATAAGATTTTATCTTTCCAAAGTACCTGAGAAAAATCTCTTCATCTCCATGAGGCTAAAAATTACTATGTTTCTCCTTATTGAGAATGATACACTTACTTACAAATATTTGAAAGTATTTCAATATTTTATTCTTTACACTCTATATATACTATAGATTCTTTTCTCCCCCACACAAAAAATATATATTATAAATATAGACCAATTTCATAAATTCCTCCTTTCAAAATTTATCTGATAGGTCTTTTTCAATAAGCATTATTCTGTCCATGTTGTGTATGATATAGTTTTTCATATCAACTACACCATTTTTCTGAGGAGTTCTCATTACTAAGACTTGTTTTCTTATCTCATTCTTCTCAAGATAATACTTCACTTGGATATTGGTGAAATCTACACCATTTTTGGTTTGGAATTTCATATTTTTTTAACCAAATCATCTTTTGATCCTTCCTTTGATATGTAGTAATGAAACTAAAAACCTTGGATTTGTGGGTGATAGCCATAAACCATGCCATCACACAATAATAATTAATGAAAAAATCATAATATTTCTTCCCATTAATTTATTTTTGTGATATCATCCCACAGATATCAATATACACCAATTGAAGATACCTATTTGAATTCTTTTCTTTTATCTTGTATGTATTCCAAATAATATTCCATTTTTGGTAGATGTCATGTGTTTGTATAAGAACACATGATAAAATAGAGATACCATAAGATCCATAATTCTTTAGGAAATATTACATGGGTTATTGGTTTAAGTTACTAATACTTTTATGGCTTAATTTATTTTCTTCTTCCTTAGATATAAATAATATATTCTCTTCTCCACAAATTAAGTAGATATTCCCATTCACTCACTTCCCTTTCTTCACAACTACACTATCCTTTATATTGATAATGAAGTTCTTCTTCATGAAATTCAATATATGCCCTGATTTATATAATTTAATTACACTCAACAATTTTTGACCAAGACCTTCAATAACTAATAAATACTTATTTATTATGTGTTCCCCAAACTTGTCTTTTCCTAATACAATAATTTTCACGTATTCATCGTTTCCAAATCTTATGAAACCTTATTTTTCGTATGTGATTCCTATGACTATATATTTGTTTCTCTTAATATGGGAAGTATAACCACTATTAAGAATCCACACACCAACATGATATATTGATCTCTAGGAAATCTCTACAACTAATATATTCTCAAATCTTTTCTTTCTGATCCATATAAGTGTTTTCACACCAGGTTATGATTTCAAAAATTTTATCTTCCTCAAAATATGATTTACCAAATTCATATTTTAATATAAAAAATAGATTATATATTTCAACCCTTCATGATTCCATTCTATGTTGCGTATGAACACTCTAGGTTTATATAGGCACATTCCTCTGTATCACCAATGAGAAATACCTAGCCCTATATCCATATCCACCACAATAGAAATAGTCTCCATTGAAAGGGTACTTGGAATGTTAGACTTTTCATGGATGCCTTCACTTCTATTATGCCCACAAGTACCTCCTTGTTACATGACACACATTCTGAGAACGTCCATCTTTCAAAAACAATAACACTCATTGTATGGTGTATTATTTTGGGTATTTTCTATAGCACTGGCAGTATTTTGGGTTCTTTGAGTTTTCTTACTCCGAGTCATACCTGAATCAACCTTCATCTTTGGAGTGGGTGGTTGTGGATTGGAACCAACCATTACTATTTTATATGTGAAATTAAGCCCCATATAGAGTTTTAAATTTTGGTATGTCCTTTTTTTCTTTCTACAACTCTCTAAATTTCCCATTGGACCTATAACATCTTCCGTAAACTTATATTCATTCCATTTGATCAGATTTACCAATGTCATAATGGGATTTAAGATTCTATCCTAAGGTTATAATTTTTTTTACCATATATCAATGAAATATCCATCAAGATCTTTGATACATTTGAAAGGATCCATCACTGTGTTAGTCAAACCATCAATAACCTGGGTCTACTCATTGATATTGAGTTTGTATTCAACCTACTTATATGAGATTTTTAGTTTTTCAAACTTTATAATTTAAATTTATATATTTAACTTTGGATGATCTTATTTTTTTTCTATTGTATGTATAGTTTCTTATCATGAACCACTTGATCAGATTTATTTGTCTTGGATCTCCAAACATCTATCTCATCATGTGCGGCCAGGGACTTTTCTGTTAGATAAACTCTCCCATCTACCACTCATTAATCATCATTAATGTATTTCCCTATCTATGAGTTATTAGAAAATAGATACGAGAACATATTTATTGAGATCATTTTCATCCTCAAATTCTTCAACTTATAACTCTTATGCGCTATTATATTTTTGAGAGAGAATGTTCTTCTTCTTGAATTAGCTTTTTTGTACCCACCCTACCATTGACATTAGTTGAATATTTATTAATGGGAAATTTATAATTCTCATCATTGCATTGAATATTATTTGGAAAATTCAATAAAAAGTGCTTAACCTTTCCACATCTAAATCATGTGAGGGGAATATTCCCTTTAAACATTCTTTTCCCCTTTTTAGATTCGTGGAAGGGAATGTAAGAACTTCATTAAACTTATTCTCTTCCTAATATTTACTTATGGTATGTTTATTTATATTCTTAAATGCAACCTCTATAGACTTTACCTTTTTAATAACCTTTTTATCTTTGTTCCTTATCTCATATGAAAAAGAGTACTTTGAAGATTATCTAACATCATATTTTTTGGATCTTTATCCTTGAACACAAAGAATTTTTGATTAAATTGATCTAATTTTTTTAATATGTTCTTGAAGATCTTCACATCATTAAGGGTTTCTATGAATCCAAAAATATCCTCTATAATAACATTTACATGATCAAATAACACATCAATAGCTTAATTTAGGTATATCTTCAAGTACTCATACTTGTTCCAAAAATACTATAATTTAACTTCTAATTTCTAGTCAACTTCATAGACTTTAAGTATCAAAATAAATATAGAATGATAGGATTTAAAATACATCACCTTTATATAGGCCATGTTGTAAAAATATCCCCCCAATGAAAATATTCCTTTGGAATCAAAATCAAAATAATTTTGATATCTTTTTGATAGTTCTTTATTATCCATATTGACTATTATCCCATGAATAATGACTATGTAAATATCAATTCCTAATGATCTAAAATAATACTACATTCAGTTCTTCTGGAGTTAAATGTTTTTTCCATTAAACTTTATAATCCCTTTATGATTTACTAATGTCATGTATTACACCTAAAAGAGAGTTAAACTGTCTTCAAAATTTATCTCTGATAACAATTTTTTTGTTACCAAGAAAGATAAATAATTTGAGATTGGGAGGGGTTGAATTAGGGTATGTTAATTTCTTTAAACTATTCTCACTAATGATATTAATCCACTATTAGTAGGATCAATTATCTCCCTCAAAATATATATTATGTGGTAATGTAAATAAAAGGGAGATATAAGTGTTTTTTTATTAGTTCACCGGATAATTCAAAGAGTATAAAATGATAATGTTCCAATGTACTAGAATCACTAAGTGTACTAATTTCTTACAATGTTTGGAGTGGACCCACTATCCCCTTGGTTCACAACCACTCACTTTGAGAAATAATTATTATATTATAAATTGAGAACTCACTTCTCTCTCAAATGATTTTTACTCACTTTTTATTTAAAGGATTCCTTTGATGAATTGAATTATCTTTGTTTACACCACAACTGGTATGTTAGTAAAAAACTATTTCATCAAAATGATGAAGTCTAGTTTTCCAAAAAAATTATAGGAATCTTCCTTTTTATTAGAATAACTCACTTCTTATGCACAAAAGATGTTCATGTATTTTTTTTAAAAAACTCCAGTTTATGTAACTTCCATACCGTGCACAATTACTGGTTGTGTAAGTGATCTTATGCATGGAATAAGTCTGTGTAATCCTTAAATGAAAAAATTTCTTAACTCTTCTCTATGAATTCATATAAATTAATTTCAATATTAGTAGACTATTTATAGGTAAAAACCAATATGTTTCACAACCCTTTTCACACCCAAAAAATACACTTCCTTTATTGATGTTACTTTAATGACATCAGAAAGCTCTCTTCAATGAGTCTACATGCTTTTTGTGAGTTCTTATTATTTTCATGAGACTCCACTACTACAATAATGGGTTTATCCAGTTCTAGGATTTATCAATGCTAGCTAAAAGTGCTGATAAAGGGTTTCTTTATTAGGGTTTTTAACATTGATAAAGGGTGTGTTTAACAGAACTAAAAAAAGAACCGATAAAGGGGGTCTTTATCAGTGCTTGTAAAAAAATCATTGAGAAAGGCCCCCATTTATTAGTGATAGAAAAAAAGTTCCAATAAAGGGGAAAATTTTATCAGAACTACTAAAATAGCACTAATAAAGGGGGTCATTTATTAGCACTAGTAAAAAAGTACTAATAAGGGGCTTTATTAGTGCTTTTTTACAAGGGCTGATAAATTCCTCCCTTTGTCAACCCTTTTTTTCTAGAACTGAAAAGGGTATATTTAATAAAAAATTATATTTAATTAAAAATAATATATTAATATATAATTAAAAATATATTTATATAAATATAATATATATATATTTTCAATATATTTTAGATAAGGATAAATTGGCATCTACCCTTAATATATAATATATTTAGTGAAAATGGATTATAAAATAGTTTAAAAATATTATTAATTAATTATTTGATAATTATTATCAAGTAATAGTCATCTAATACCAGTTAGATGAACTAAAAAATAAATTATTTAATGAATGGTCTAAGATAAGTTGAAAATTTGACTTGAACTTCAAACAACCATAACTTTGGATCTAGGTGTTCGTTTGGGATCTACCACATATCAAATAAGTTCATGTGAAAAGATCCATGCCCTAGTGACCAAGGGAACCCCAACCATGTTTTTAATGGCAAAAAGCCTATAATTCTTTCAAAACTGAGTTTTTAGTTGAGATATCCAAATTTTTTTACCATTTGACGTAATTTTAGCATTGTTTAAGGGGGTATTTAATGTATTTTCTAACAGGGAATTAATTTATTCCAAGGGATTATATTCATTTCAATATTACGGTTTTAATTTTTTTATCATTTTTTATAATGTATTTTTAACCAAAATTAAATATATGTATATTATTTTATTTTTAATTATAATAAATCACTTGAATAAATACATATATAAACATGTTTACATAAAAATTTATTTTTAAATATATAAATTAAATATTTATTATTCATTTTTTATATTTAAAAATTTTCAATTTTTTTTACCTTATACAAATGTATTAATGTGTATATATATAACCATACAAGTAATGTTTATATATAAATATGTGTTTGTCAATAAAAAATTTATGTATATATATATTATAATATAGGTAAATAAAAATGTATTCTAAAAATTTATTCAAAATAATATCTAACCACATTTTACATTATAAAAAAATATATACATATATACACACGCTTATACAAATATATATATATATATATATATTTATATAATCTTTATATATTCATATATGTGTTTATTAATAAATAAATATATATTTATATTATATTTCAGTATATGTAAATGGATATAATATATAGTATATCTAAATAAATATAAGTATATATATATTAGACACACACACAAACATATATTTTATAGACATATTTAAAAATACTTATATATAAATATATGAATAAAAAATATATATGTAAATATATTTATATATGTATATATATAAACATATATATCATAAAATAGATAATAAAACATCTTGGGGTAGTAGTTAAGGTGTTTGAGTTCCAAAGGAGAAGTACATGGATCATATCCAGGCACACACAAGAGATTGGAATTTCTCAATGCGCTTATAAAGAGGGTGGGGAAGCACTGATAAAGGGGTGGTTAGTGAGCGGGTGAAAAGTGATGATAAGGGGGTGATTATAAATGTGTAGGGAAGCAATGATAAAGGTAGGTCTTATAGAGGTCTCAAAAAAATAATTTTCTCCCTTTATCCATTCTTAAAAACAAGCACTGATATAGTAGGCCTTTATCTGTGCTAATAAAGGCCCCCTTTATTATCCCTAAAAAAGAACTAATAAAGGAAAACTTTATCAGCACATTTTTAGTAATGTTAAAGGGGGGATTTATGATAACTTTTTACAATCATTAATAAATCCTGTACTTTAACCTCACTTTGGAAGTCAATTATTTATAAGCACTAATAATGGCCATTTACTAATGCTGTTAAAATCCAATTTTGCAGTGGTGATCTCTCCTGGAAATCATTCATTTGCTCCAAATATCTATATCATATTCTAAAAATTAATAAAAAATCCCCTAGAGACTTCCCCTAATGAATAAACAGTGTATTTATCCATATTTTATCTTATTCAACATTATTTGTCAATAAACATAACCCAAAATCTATGAAATTTCATCTTGAGGATGTTTTTTTTAACAAAGATGATCTGGTAGTCAAGACACATTAAAACCGTGATCACCTCACTGGTCATGAGTCTATTTTCAATCATTTCTTTCAGAAAAACCTGATGATAAACCCATTTAAAACAAAACTTAAAGATAATCCCATTTCAGTATGATTTTAGGGAGACATTGGAAGAATTACTTAACTTTTTTGCACACCACTAAAACATCAAAGTTCACCTCGATAAGGCTAATAAGATACTTAACATGACTCAAACATGAAACCTCAAAAAAATAAATACGACTCCTGTAGGACCTCTCCTATATCTGGAACATCATATTTAACCTTTTTATAAGAGTTTTCCAATCATAAAGATAATTAATAAGGGGTTCACCTACAAATGGGATGAATATTATCATAAATATTTCTATGATCTCAAGTACTACCTTCTTTAAACTTCGGTACTAATGGCTCTCATAGAAGGAAAACCCCTCATCCTCTATGTGAAAACCCTGAAGCAATATCTCATCTACCTTATCAACCATAATAATGATATAGATAAGAACAAGTGAATGTATTATATTACAAATACAATATTAGATGCTGATACTCGATACTATAATATCAAAAATAACATCATTGCATTGGTCTTCATGGTGTAGAATATTATATATTATTTACAAAATTATGAGGTCAACTTGGTTTCTTATGTGAATAGTATTAAATATACCCTTAGTCATCCAATTTCAATGAGACACCTAGTGTGATTGGAAGTTATTTTCCAGTAATTCGACATCCAATTCATGTTAAAAACTGTGATAAATGGAAAATCTCTAAAAAAATTCTTATGGAACACCCTACCCCAAATAAGATATCGTTGGAAATAAATATTCTTGATGAATAAGTCTTATAAATCCATGAAACATCACATTTATGGGATACATACTTTGATGGTTCTTCTCATTATCCAATGTGATGAATAATGGAAGTCTCGAAGCTCAACAAGGTCATATTGGGGGCCGTGTTTACCTCCTAGAAAAGGATGTTATTCCTTATTCCTTTCCACTATTAGAATTATTTAACAACAATGACAAATCTCTCACCACATGATTATTATTATCATTGTAAATACCTATTACACAATTGTACATTAAAGTAAATTTATGGCTGGTAATTAAGAAAATTAATACTGACTATGCCACTACGAAATAATAATTGATTTCATTTTTTTATTATGTATGAGGGTTAATGTTTAAATTCCATTACTATCTAACACATTCCCATATTTTCTTCCCATATAATTATCAATTTTATGAATTGGATATTTTTCTACAACCATAGTGGACCTATATGAAAATAAAACTATCATTTATATCATGCATCGTAGGGTTGTCTCTTAATTTTTCAGTAATTATACAGAATAAATAAATGAAATTAATTCCACATAAAATAAAGGAAATACTTTACCCTTATAGATTAAAACCACATATATATGAATATATCTCATAGTAGAGAAACTTAAAAATGAGAATCTACCATATGGTCAAGCTAAGAAGGAACAAATCCATTGATGGGTAGAAAATTTCATCCTTTACATTAACATGAATTCTCAGAATGTCCTTTATTAATGACATCCTGATGGGGTCCTCCTCAGGTTCATTAAATGAAGAGAGACCCTTTATGTTTTTTAAAGGTCCATGATAGTGTTCATTTTGATCATCAATTAGGAGCCATGATTTTCCAACAAATTAGGATATTTAAATACTTATATACTTCAATGATGCAAGACTACATATAATTCACTAAGAATTTCCATGTGTGTCAGATTCATGTAAATTTACTTTATTATACCTTGGAGTTTTTTTTTCACATTGTCAACTACTTATAGAAATATTTATATGAGGAATAAATTTCCTGGATACATACTCTAAAACCATAGCGAGGAAGTTCAAATTTATTCTTACTACCACTGAATTATTCTCAAAATAGGAAAAAGTTAAACCCATCATTGAAATTTTTTCAAAGGGTTTCCTTAGTGTAATAAAGTCTAATATCATTACTAGATTCAATGTCCCTCATAAAATAATATTGGAAGATGACATCAAATTTCATGCCTTTAAACTAAATAAACTTCTAGGTGTATAATATTTACTGAAACTACTTTTCTTAAAATCATTAATGCAAAAAAATAGATAGATACCTTCAATTAAACCATATATAATATCCTTTTAAATATGGGAGAATAAAGAAAAGAATTATTTTCCAGATAAAATATTAAATTCTTTATATTATTATCACACCATAATGTGTAATGCTATGTGGGAAACCCTATATTCACTAACATATGAGATATAATTCATTTTTTCCATTAAAATTAAGTTACCCTAACTTCAAATGTCCATTTTTGATTAGTAGTTAGAAGATAAATAGTCCCAAATTCATTGTGATTAATTAGAATGACTCATTGGGAAATGATTACACACACTACATAACCTTGAAATTGTCCAAGCATTTAATAAGAAGTCTTCTCTCCACTCATTTATCCAATGAGAATTTTTATTAGATCTAAGAACACCCTAATACATGAGAATAATCCCAAAAATATATATTATAAATGGGAAAGACATTATATCAAACATAAGGTTTAATCTAATGAATATTAATCCCATATCATAATGGATGGAGAGTATATCACTCCTGCAACCAATAAAATATTTATTAAGAAATAGTTTTTAAAGTTTTAAACGAAATCCCATTTTGAATGGATGGAATTTTCTTAGAAAAGTCCCACATTATACATCCCTAACTGCAATTAATATTAGTCCTTATCTCAGGAAATTATAATACACAATATATGATCTACACAGTTTGATCGATAAACTACTCATAGTGGTTTATTTATATAACCCAATTCATTTAATGAGATCTTAATCAATGAAAGGGTTCCCAGTGTATGGTTCCACCTCTATAATATTATACTATAACTAAATTATCTCTTTATACTTCGGAACTACATGTGGTTTGAAAACTATTCATTTAGGATGTATAATGATGTCTTGATCACCTATCTAAGACCTAGGAAAAATGTTATCCCTATAAGACACCCACTATTTTCTAGTGTTAGATACTTTATCAATTCTTGTTAGTTTTTTTTCTAGTGACTTGTCACTAGGATGAAATGATTTCATTTCTCCCAATTTACCCTACTCATGAGATCGATCTATGCATAGTAATTTTCTACAATATCCTCACTTCATGAATTTAAATCATATATTAGGGAGTCCTTATCTCATGATTCTAAACTACATGAAATATTGTCTACCCTACATAACCATTAAATAGATTAGAGTGGTTCATTCTGTGTGACTTAATTTCCTTACATGATATTTTGATCCATGTAGGAACCTTTGTATGCAGTTTTACCCATCTAAAATCCAACTATAGGATAAATATTTTTCCACTTCCCAAAACTATGTGAGGATTGATTCCTTTTCTGAAAAGTTACATAGTGTTGATACGATTTATTATTTATTGTTAAACCATGAATACCTTAAAATTTATCCCTTAGTGTATATGGATTCTCCAATTCATTTTGGGTTATCTACATTGTTCATAAACTAGGAAACCATATAATTAAACTCTAGCATAAAATATTGGATATTTTTATAAATCTCACTTATTATCCTGATCTTACTCTAGAATGAAAATTAACATTATAAGAACTATATGTGGTTTGATTTCTATTATCATAGGATACATTGTGATTTATGGGAAATATACCTTAGAACCATCCACAAAAATTCATCCACTTATATTCCTTTATCATATCCTATTATATGTTCCCATTTTCTTTCATATTGGGTTTTCTGATAGACCTTCATTGGTACAAAACCATTCAATTTGTGTTGATGTTGATAAATCATTAATATTAGTTTTTCTCCCATATCTCACAAAGGAACCCAAACACTTCATTACCTTTTCCCCTATGTATGAGTCAGTTCTTCACATAGATCCATCCCAATAAATATGTGTGTCATTATTTTTAGTCATTGAAGGTATATAGTGAGGCTCGAAGGACTCAACCTAGGCCTAAACACAATTTCTATGAACTTTAATTATATTATCTATATTATTATATCATACATTACTCATTCACAATAGGTTTTATCCATTATACATACATTATGATGGGGCCATCCCCTATTTTATCCCATTTTTCAAAAAAACTAGATCAGTGTAAAAACCATCAAAAAACTACATGCAGCTTGATTCTTGTTCTTCACTGGATACATAGTGACACCAAAATCCCATAGGATAAGCTAAAATGTATGCCTTAATTATATTTACTATTCTATCTTGGTATTAATACTCATTAACGTACATTTATTAGGGAACCCCCTTTATCCTCACATAAAATATACTCTTCCCCTTTTAGTCCCTTTATCTTATGTATGAGTCAAGTTTATGAAAATACCTGCCTAGAGTAAAATGTGACTCGATTCTTGGAATTTTAGAATAAATAATTATATTTAAATCACTGATCATGAACCAAGACAAAAGTACCATTTTCATTCCATTTTCCTACCACCATCCCAGAACATAAGCTTTCTAATTCATAATGGGTTCTCCCTACTAAACCCATGATAAGATAAGAATTTTCTATATCATTTCTCAGAACAATGCATGACTTGAATATTATTATTTCATGATAATTATTGAAATCCAGATTACTAATTTTGTGGCCAAACCCAAGTTCCATTCTCATTAATTGTTCTCTCCGGAGGTATGATTTACTTTATTTACATAAGGTCTTTATATATTAGATAATATTCTTGGATAAGACATATTTTATCCCTAGAACTATGTGTGGATTAATTTCTTTTAATATATGATACATAATGATGTTCAAACTATATGTCATGGGCCCAACAATGAATTATTTTCCATTTCTCCTCCCCTTTAGGTTATGTAATAACCCGGTCTTGGTTTATTCTAAACTAAAGTATTTCAATCACTTTTTGAATATCTTATTCCCATATATAATACTTTGTACTTTGAGTTTTTTTAACTAGAAAAAACCATTCATTATATTTTCATCAAGTGTATATTATTTCAAAAAGGCCCCAATAATTAGTGGTGACATCCATGTCATGTATTTTTCCACCTTTAACATAATAGAGGTAAATTTTCATCCTAAGTATATATTACTCTAATATCATACACCCTCAACAATATTATAGTTTAACCCATCATTTGAATATATTCAATGACCATACTCAACATGCCTATTTCGTTTTATTACATGTTAATTGAAAAAAATCATATTATGGTTTACATTGTTCCCATACCTGTTTAAAGAGGTATAAAAACAATCCTAATTATTGATCCCACCATTTAGGCTATAACCCTTTTATCATTAGCTTAAGAACCATGACCCTAAATTGCATGAACTTTTACATAGAGGCCATCTATATTGGTATTATAACCTCTATTAATGTTATGTTTACCTTTCCTTTGTTTCAATATATAATTCCTCATAATTTTTTTTAAAAAAATGTATGACCTTAAACTTTAGTCATTTTTTGTCAAAATATGTCCAGTATTAAACATAAAATCCTGCCACTCTAAATTAAAATACCTTAACTGCTAAAGGAAAGAGACATGGTACTCATTTGGGTGAAAACCCAAAAAGGTAATATTAGAAAATATTTGAGTTTCCCCTCGCTAGGATTTCACATTGAAACCCCTAAGAAAATTTTTAACCATTTCAAATACAAATTCACAAATATTATCAGATTAAAACATGTAAAAGGTGCCCATAGAATAAGACATGTTTCTGACTTCTAAACCTTTATATCTCATAGATTAGGAAAATTTTAATACTAAGAAGAAAATACATAAATATGATGGGGACACCATTTTTCCTTAGTGAAAGTAAATTCATAATCATTAGGTTTTTTGATCTATAAAAAAGTTATATTACCCTCTTTTACCTTAAATATTGGTTCATATAATCTATGAATGACACATGAATAAGTAATTTCAGGGTACTTGAAACCTATTGAGAATTGTTTCATCTATATAACCCCCTTAATAATTTTTATAATACTGATTCTATTATTCCATCATAACTAAATAGACTAACCTTGGTTTATGTTTATAATAAACACACTGGGTATCCATCCCACCTATATCCATCTAAAATAAAATTTCCAATAGGAAACCCAACATTATAATATTTTATCTAATAGGTTCACCTTGGATTATCGTAATTGTATACAGATGTTGTATATCCTTCTTACCTATATCTACATAGGAACAGGTTCCTTATAGATGATTTATTGACCCCACTTCATCATCTGACTTAATGATTTTGAGATTATGATTTATCACACCCGCCTATATTTAATGTTTAGATGGATTCAATTATTATGATTCTATGACTTGGGAGTTTTCATGGATTATTAGGGATTTTTAGTTTTAGAAACAAAGTTTATAAAATTTAAAAATTATTGAGATTGAAAATTTTATAATTTATCAAGTAAAGAGGAGAGGATAATATATAATATATAGTCTCTCTCTGATCATATAATAAATGTGGAATGAATCAGAATACTATTATAATGAATGCTCTATTGACACCCAAAGTTGGATCATTGATTACTATGATTCATTAATATCTCGACATAGTTTATAAAAACATAAATATTTTGTCTCTTCTATAAGACACAATTCCTCTTCCCTTGTAACAATATCCATACCCACTTTATCTTCTTACTCAACTAGATTTTTCTGATCCTCTATGTCTTTCTCAGTAGGGTACAACTTAGGATGAATTATACCTACCAAGGACCTTCCCTCTATGACATGATATTATCACCCCCGATGCCACCCTTGCATATTTAGATGATTCATAAAGCACTACATTCCTATGTTTTTTAAAAAATCCAAAATAATAAACTCTCTAAGGCCTTCACTAGAGTATCCTAGTTCTCTCTTTCACAATAATAAACTACTTTATAGTAGAATGTATTACTTAATAATGAAAACTTCCATTTCCCTGGGTCATGAACATAAAAAAAATCCTGTGTAATTTTCTATGTAGACCCTCCACAAATTTTTACAAATAATCCAATAGAAATCATTACATACACACTATTATAAAGTAGAATTGAAATTTATGGACTCAGGGTTTGACTTAGGTTCTCTCTTGGAGACTAAAACATATTATAGACCTCTCTCTCCCAAGGAAACTATGTATTTAACACTCCCTAAGCTCACTGAAACTTGGAAAAATCCACCCTCCCTGATCTATTGAAGTTAAAGTACTGGAATGTAAGATTTATAAACCTTATCCCTATTTGTTTTTAGTAGCACTACTCCAAGTGACATGAAATATTTTTGTAAGAATATTAAATAATTGATGAAGAGCATTATGAATATTCTCCTTCACTCACCAGGGAATTATATTCTTCAACTATCATAATCTTGTGTGAAGTGATAGGGGAATTTTATTCCACTATCAGCACCTCTTCATTTACTATAGTGGTAGCCTCTTTATTTTTTTGTGAATCTTTATAATTTTGTGCCATTTAAGGGCTTATTTTTAGTTATCCTTGTGTAGGTAATTTGGCATCCATGTATATCCTTCAAGGAACTACACCCTACAGTGGGGCCACAGGCTTAAGGTAAACCTCTTGTTTACATACTCCTATGATATAATCATAAAGGGATACACATTTAAGAGTTTACAATCATTATCATAACTAATAGTCAAGGTATAAGTTTCAAGGAGACATACCTTCATCTAGAGATTCACTGAATGTATTAACCTTTAATTTAGGATGGTTGAAGAAATCATTTAGATATTTGAGAATATCTATTGCGCCTAAGTGTGAGGAAAATTGGGTTATCACATTCTATTATAAACTTGACTCTAACCTCTCATGAGATTCACCAGTTTCTAATTTAGTGGAAGTTCTTTCCTAGTTTGTGGAGGCTATTCAATTATGGACAACCAAAGTTATTTAACCCAAAAATCTTGTCTCGGTATCTTAAAAATGAAGGAGATCCATAAAAAATAACAAAAGGGACTTTCAAAATAAATGCACAAATATAGATTTTTTCCACCATCTCTAATCAGTTGAAAAGCTCCAAAAACCATTCCCTCTCACACCGACATTCCATTTTAGAAGATAACTTAATGGGGGGAGGGATCATTAGAAATTATACATGAAATAACCTCAGAGGGATAGAGGATATGACTTTTAGTTGGTCTATAGGAGCATGGGAAGGGTCCTATTATCCATTTCTAAATAGATAAGCTACCAACCTAACAAAAATTACCCCTAGGTTGTATTCTAGGGACCTAACAGGTGAATAAACAACTCCATATTACTCATACTAATAAATGGAAATATAATTCATCATTCCAATGATTACACATGGAATAAAATATTACCAATAATTACTCTCTCTTATTTAAAATTCCAGTCAACCTCCTCTCCATAGATTATATCTTTTAACTCTAAGACAACACATTCATGAAAATCCTCATCATCATAATAATATACATAATCATCACCATCATCTCTATCAAAATATATAATATCACCCCCAAAATAGAACTCTATCAATCTGAGAACCTGGCCTGAATAGAAGGCTCATCCCTCAACTACATGGACTACAACCTCAAAATCTCTAATATAATCCTCCAATTGACCATTCTTGTGCTTATAAGATATATTGGACAGTTCAGTGATTTATCCAAGTTCTTCTAGGATGATATCCTTCACCTGGAGGAAATATTCTATTTTTATAAAGGATGGATTAATCCTCTAGTTGTCCTACTAATCTGATGCTTTTATAAACTAGAAATTATATAGGATGGCTAGTAAAATATCCACCGTAGACATTGGAGAATAAGGGTCTATGTTACTTAACCATTTCCTTAGTATCTGATTCAATGAGGGATTCCTTGGTTCATGTCGCTTACATAGTCACCGTACCTCCACTGACCACTCTTTTTATTATTATCCTTTAGTCATTGACAACAAATTGATATATGGAACGAAATATGATAGTTATCCACTAGAATATAACTTAATATAAGTCTTTACATACTCATTTGATAACTAAATTGTGTAATTTTTTAATGGTAACATTAATTCTATGTGCCTTTCCTCCTGTGTGATCATAAAATAATTTTTTTGTTAAACTATAGTATTCCTCTTAGTTTGGACACTTTGAGGTGGGTAAAGAAACTTTGTTTATGTTCAATGGAATTATTAACCAAACCAAAAAGGGGTTTACACCAAAAAAATGGTTTTCTCATTGATTCTTTCTTCCATTATTCTTACTCTCATTGTAATCAGGAAGGCACACTATCAATGAGTTCTTGTCATGATGTTGATGATTGTTTTGGTAGGTATTGATATTAAATGGAGAAAAATTAGTTTTCTAAATTTATCATGTTACCCAAATCCAATTCTATAAAAAAGATAAACATAAACCTATAAATTCTACGATTATACATCTCAATTGTATCCCCTAAAATTTCATAATCATTGAATAATTCATAACCTCACAAGTAAGGGGTGACCAACCCCAAACCAATTGGAAATTTATAAATATATTGAATTGTATTACCCATATGAATATGCTTGACATGATTATTCAACTTGTCTTACATCAGCACCAGGAGGTTGATCCTCCTACCACTATCAGGATAAACCATTGTTATAAAAGTTATAATCATTGCCTTGTTATGTACTCCCAAAATAAGAAAAGATAACTACTCATAAAAATGGATATGTGGACCAATGGTTTGACCCTTGGGGAAACCTAAAAAACACTCTTACTATATCAAAATTTTTCAAGTATTGTCCAATAGAAACTTGGAATACCATAGGTATGTAGTTTTCAAATATTTTGGTCCTTCTTTTCTGTGGATATCAACTTTCAACAAGATTAATATTTCTACTTGTATTCCAAAGGGAACATAAAATGGGGGGGGGGGGTGAATGTGTTGTTCCATGATGTTCCTCTCTAATGAAAGTAGACCCATTATAAGAATAGGATTAATTTACACATTTAACCATATAGATATGGGAGGTTTTAAATCATTATATATATATATATATATATATATCCTAAAAATAGAGCCCCAATGATCTTGTAAACAACCCAAAGGATTGTGTCAACCTATATGTGGATCAGGGGAATTATGTTTATATTCAGTACTAGCCTACTGATTAGGTATAAAATGATTTATTATTATGTAGG
The DNA here is from genome assembly GCA_963277665.1 of Viscum album. NCBI lineage: Eukaryota > Viridiplantae > Streptophyta > Magnoliopsida > Santalales > Viscaceae > Viscum > Viscum album. The sequence goes on along the minus strand of OY728131.1, from coordinate 1,992,206,909 downwards.
GATAATGATTGTGAAACAAAAATCACTTTTTAATGCCCCATAAACTTTAACTCTCTTGAATTATATATATATTAAATGCATCTTGGAATGTCATACCCAATCTATTCCAAAAAGCCTATGTGATAAAGAACTTGAATGGTGTTCAACTATAGTATCTGATTGGGTATGGATATTTTCATGATTGATGCATAGTTTTGAACCTATATACATGGAATCCAAGCTCATTATTCTAGGTTAAGTATAGAATTCTTAAGGAGATACCCCTCTAAATGGTCTATCTCATTGATGAGGCATCCATCTATAGAGATATTGGATTAGGTGAGATCATGATGGTGGTCAATCTAGTTTGTTGGTTGATTCTTAGTTTTTTAAAGTTCATATATGAAAAACTAATTAGATGATCAAACTAGTAAATGGGTGAACTCTTTAATGATAGGTAATTCAAAGGACACTCCCCCATTATGCTCTGAAAAAGTAGATTCCTTGAGAAGATATGTTGACATTGGTTGGACCCGATGTCAATGATTATCTCCATATACGTCAGAGTGGAATCTCAAGAAAGTTGTTAGAGATTTATTTATATAATGTAATAAATAAATAGTCCCAAAGATATAATCTATTTATAATAATAGAGTCTAATAGAATAAAAGTGAATAAAAATTGAAAATGTCCAAATTTTCACATAGAAACTATATGGTGCATGAACTGTATAAAAACTATATAGTTAAGGTGATTCAAATTTGTTGGTTTTTAGAGAAGAAGTGTGCATATATAATTTATATAGTTCCTTAAATAGTTTAAGGTTCATTTATTTTTAATGAAGAGAATAAAATAAGTTCTTATATAGGTAATAGATATTTTTAAAAATTTCAATGTGACCATAAAGTAATCAGTGGGCCCCCCTCCATTTATTTATAGGGGTAAGAAGACCTTTTATTTTATAATATTATTTTAAATAATATAAATATTGTGTGTTTAACCTTGTTTTTCTCTTAATAAGATCATATTTTTTCTAACCAGATCGAATTATGAGGGAAGAGGTATTTATTAATGCCCATAAATGATGATTTTCACTTTTTCAAGAAGATCTAAAGGTGAATTGTGAAATTGTATTTCTTTATGATTATGGACATATATAACTAAAAAAATTACCCTCCACTATAAAAAAGTATATGGATGTCCTTAATGGGTCTTTATTTCATCATCAAGGTCATGTTTCCTTGCGAGTACATCAAAAGTTTCTGGGTATATGAATTATTCATGGTATTGAGGCGACTTTCCATGGAGACTGTGTGGAACCCCTGTAGATCAGTTCCATTTATGGGACCATAGCATTAATTTTTTGTAGCATAATAAATTATATGTTGTGAGGATATCATTTACAATGGTGTGGAAGAACTATTTTATGGTCAGGTACTTTCTACCTGATGATGATTTTAAATTACTTGGGAAAGTAGTTATGTAGTTTTCCTATAAATACTATTCCTAACACACATTTAATGATTGTATGTTTTTATGGAAAAAATTCCAATAAAAATAACATCATTTTGAAAAATGAATTTATATATGGTTTTAAATAATCCCCTAAAGTAGATTTATAATCATGGCCTGAGAGAGGGGGTAAGGGAACTATGTATTATTTTCACAATGACACCTCCTCCATATAAAAACTTCATAGCACTACCGACATAATATCGTTTGTGATTGTATCCCACTGATTTAGTTTATAGAGAAATTCCCAACATATAAATCCTATAAGGTGGAAAACCTCAAATAGCCACGTATTTGGACTCCACCCACTCACATAGAACCCTAATCATATGAAAAAATCATTCTTTCTAAAATACATCTTGGAATTTTTCTAATGGTATACCACTATGAAAAATTTGATCTATGGATTTCCACTTTTGAAGGGATCCTTGTTGTGCATATAAACACCTATTTAATGGAACCTCATTATTCTAGGTCACTTACCTAGTTTGAATTTATAACCCAAATGAACTCATTGGACTCCTTTCACTATGGTCAAAACCCAAAAAAACACTATCATATTGGGTCCTAAAAATCCACAAAATCACATTATTAGTTTACCATACATTTATGTGTGGTACCATTAGATCATGCATTACTTTGATAATTGGAATCAGGTATCATATAATAGATTTCCTACTCATTGTTCTCCACGACTGATAGGATTCTATAGGACATCACAATCAAGTTTTCCCTTAATAACGAGGACCTATATTCTTAGAAAAACAATGGATTATATCTTAGATCAAGATGACCATATTATATGACATGATCCATATACCATATATTTTGAGCATATGAATGACTTATTTTTGTCCAACCAATGATCCAATGGCATTCTCCATTCGACTATTCTTGTCATATTCCTCTCCCTTGGTTATTTTGGACAATCACCATGTCCAAACATGCTCGAATAATTACCCAATCAACCTTCCTTATATATAATTAATGATCCAAATACATGAAATAGATTTTGATCTAATTAAAGTTCTATCTCTTCTAATCTAGTTTATATCACTTATGTGTGTATTCATTCTTACCTGTCATGTTACCATCAGATAAGAGGTGAACAATAATATATGGTCCTCATACTGGGTGTGATCTCAAACCATTTTATTGTTTTAAATATCATTCTTATTCCTAATAAATAAGACATAAAAAACCACGAGACTAATATTAGAGGTAATCCCCAAACATACCCTCTTTTATTTAGTTTTTAATAGATAGGATGAACTAGAAAGGGCCACTATTTCATAAGTACCACATAAAAAAGTTCTAGTTCTCTTTCACTTATTACTTCATTACATAAGGATTTAAGATTTTTGAAATAGGTCATGGTCACATGATATTAAACTATTAAATTCCATAGTCATAGTTTCACAACCATGAAAGGAAAATCATTAGTCATGGACACATGACCTTAAAAGTCACTTCACTAATCCTGGTTGTATAATGTTAAAAGGAACCACAATATTCCTAATCACATGACCTTAAAAGTCATAACATTTATCATAAAAATTCATCAAACTACATGGGTTCTAATTCCCTTTGTAGGGTTATATATGAAGACCCTCTTATGGGAAATATCCCAACTCGATAACACCAACTTACTACCTAGATGGTAAGGAATTCTAGATCACCCAACTATGTATATTTAAAACATAGTGTAAATAACCAGAGATAATGAAGATGTAGAACGTATCATACATATAGACAGAGAACCTTTGATATATATATATGTTCATGTAAATGCATGGTATCAATCAATAAATTTCACAACCATGGTAACTGGTATTGTTAATGAGAAGGATTTCATTAATATAAATAAAATCTGTAAGAGTGTAATAGACAAGTAAATAAGACCATTCATAGGATGAGATGATCTCATATAATGTCAAAATATATGTTCAATTTGAAGCTCTATTATCTCACCCAAACTACTAAATACCTATAAAAAGAATATATACAACCAAACATAAACCATGGGAATGACCACACAGTGGAGGGGATGCATTTATTATTATAAAAGATTAAAAAAAACCATCCCAGTGTTGGGTAAAGTTGAAAACCTCTAGTTATAACTTAAATATCACTTTAATGACACTTCTAAAAATCACAATGGTTTAATATATATATATATATATATATATATATATATCACCCAACAAAATACATTAAAATAAGGATGATCAAAAATTACACCCATACTAGTAACATGATTTCAATATCACACATCATGTCACAACACACTATAGTTATAAAGTCCTAGGCTCCCATGGGACTTTACTTTATATTTTTAGTTTTTAGAGGGGTTGAGAGGTATTCAGAGGTGATATGGAGGTGATATAATGAGTTATGTATTCCTAAGGTCCAAGATTCTCAGTTTTAGGGTGTTTTTATAGGCGTGGTCCAACTATTGGAATTTTGGCTACTTCATAAACTTGGGGTGTTAAACACCCATTTTGAGAGGTTTTATTCTATGGTAGTGTATTTATTCCTTATATAATATTTATTTTAAGGGTGTGGTTCATATAGAGTTTTAGAGGGATTATTGTGTGAAATGACATGGGGTGAAATGCCTATTTTAGTGTCTTTTTATCCATTATGTCATGGGTTTTCTAAGGGTTGATTTCGGGTCTAACCAAAATGGACATTTTTAATTTCAACATATCGTGGTGAACATTATGTTGGTTTTTGAAATTGATAAAATAGATGTGGTTCTCAACAGGATCAAGCTATTTTAAATAGATATAAAAGTGGATCTTAGTTGATCAAGGACCAAAATAAGAATTTTAAGGTTTAACATGGACATTTTGGGGGTCATCATGACTTACTTATAAATTCAGGTCTTCCTACATATAGGGTTCAATTTTCCTTTGCTTCCTCAATCCCCAGTCAACCCCTAGCTTACTCTTGGTTCCCTTTTGTCTATCCATAGAGGATTTTAACCCCTTATTACATAATATCGATTCTGTTTTTCTTTAAGTAACCTTCTAGTTTTTTCTCCCCCTTATTCTTGTTCTTTTATCATAGGTGATTCTAATAGGGTTTCTTGAGTTTGGTCTAGGTTTTGATGTGTATTTTTTGTTTCTAGGTTCTATGGTTGTCCCTTTAAGATGTAGTGGTGTGTAATACTCAGTTAAATCATCTTCTTATATTTCATTATATGAAGTTCCAAATGAGGCAGTGGATTCAAACCCTATCCTTTTATCTTACTATGTGAATAATGGATTAATCATACTTTATATTTGAATGGATTACTGGTTAGAATTGACTTAAGAATATAATGATAAGTAAACTAATTAATTAATGGGGATATTGTGTTCATGAAATCTTTACTTTTTACTATTGTTATTTCCACCATTATTTATTTTGTTAATTATTTTGGGAAAATAATTTTTTTTCTTTTCTATTATTTATTTTCTTCATGATGATGTTGAAATGTTGAAATTGTTATAACTCATTAATTATGTAAATATGGTAATTGAGTAGTTAATTTCTAATTACTAAATTTGGTATGTTTTAATTCAAGTAAGAGGACAATTATTTAACAAAGGAGAATGTTTCATGGAATTGATGAATGTTGTTAATGAATGTTGTTTGTTTTATAGAGTTCATTACACTATTTGTTTTGATTTTAAATGTTTCCATCTCTTTTTATTTTCAAGAGAGTCACATTCTAGTCATACAAGTTATAACTTGGTTCAGGTTTTATGGTGTGAAGTAGAATTATTTTGTGTTGTTGGTCATTGTGTGGTTTTGTATTACAATCACTATAAGAAACATATAACTGATAGAGTGGGATGATTGCATGTATTTTTGGGAAATTAGTGAAGGGAAATTGATGGAATAGGGTGTGTGTATTAGTTTCATGGGTATGTATGAATGAAGAAAATAAAAATATTATAGGTTAAAAGAAAGGGGAAATGGAATATATTTTTTAGTAATATAGTGGGTAATTTTATTGAGATAATGGAAATAATAGAAGAGGTTAATAAATAGATTAAATAAGTATAGTTAAATGGATGGTAATGTGGTTGGTAATGTGAATATTATAACAGAAAATGATATGGGATGTATGTGTGTTGTTGTAGATGTTTCTTGGGTTTTTGGGGCGAGTATGTGTTATTGTGTTGGTATTGGTTATTAGTAAGAGGTGACGATGATGTGGTAGTAATTATTGGTAGTAGTAGTATTACTATTATGTTAGGACATTTATGATGATTTTTGTGATAGATGATATAAAATTTCATTTATTATTTATTATACACAAACAAAAAAATTGGCCAACCTTATTGAAGATCATGAAGTTTTGGATTCCATGTGTTTTTCTCAACAACCAGGTTAATGTTTAAACGAGTGGATGACAACACCCTATTTATTTCTCTATTTTCAAGACATTGTATGGGCTATAGTGGATCATTTTTTAGGTATATATATATAATCTATAATTTCCTAAATTTATAGTATATTTTTTAGATGACATGATTATGTTGTTATGATGTGATACATAGTGGGAGCGTGCATGGAAGGAGGAGAGAATAAGGTTGATTTCTGTATTTTTTATGTAAAAATACTTTGATGAGGATTTGATGTGGTGGTATTCTATATGGTAGTGGTTTTTGTATGTCATGAATAAGCCTTTATGGGATGATTTGGAAAAGTGGATGTGGTATGATGCAATTATGTTTATACATAAGGTATGAGAACACTATAGACTATATTGTTGGGGTGTGAGAGATACTAGATTAGTGGGGAAGTATTTATATGGTACATTTCAATATATATTATTATATTATTATGTTACTACAGTTAGAAGATTTATTTTGTGATTGAGCCTCGGTGAGGATGAGTGGTAGTTGACATGACATAAGTGATGAGTTGGTTATGTTGTTTGTTCACTAAGTTTTAATTTGTTTCTCTCACATTTTCACAAAGGAGTTTGAGGATGATCATACTGACTGAACTTGTATTATCACCCATTTATATATATATGTTATATATCTCATATTAATTAGGTGACTAAGCTAGGTTTTTATTGATCATGGTGATCATTAGAGTTCTATATAAGTTCATGGTAAAACCATCATGGGAGAAATTGTTAGTGTTTTATTTTGATGAATTTTGTTTATACATGGAATTTACATACATTTTAGGTATTTTTTATTTATATCATAGAGTTTATTGGTGGTTCCATTTTATTTTCCAAGGATTTATGAGGGAAATTCCTCCCATATATGTATTGTTATACCCTTGGTTCTAGTCGACAAACCGTGACCTATTGGAGGTGGGATTCAGAGGTAACTATCATATTTAATGACACCTCAATAGGGGTTATAATTAATGTTGGTTATGAAAGAGTTATATCAAATATTTTTTTAAAATATAGGATATATATTGGAGTTAAGAACTGATGAGAATTTTATGGGTTTGGTAGGGAAATGTAACAACCCAAATTTATACCAAGGTACAAATAATTTGTTTTTCATTTTGAATCATTCCTTTAATCATGGTAAAGATATAATATGGACTAGGAAATACCTGAGGAAAATCCCGGGATGGTTCAAAGCTTATAGGTTTCGAAAAATGCACTATAGGATGGGCCGAATGGTTAGTGTAAACCGTGCAACCTAGGATACACAGTCTATGTAAGCCATGTGATCATAGACAGGGAAAACTGGATGTTTGTATGGTTCTTCTAGAACCATGTGGACTAGGTTCATGTCCATGTGGCCTAATACAGATAGGGGATAGTTCCTTGAAATATTTTTTGTGCACATTTGTAAACTATGTGTATAAATCGTGCATAATGGGACATTGAGGAAAAAATTACCATTTCCCCTATTCCAACTTAAAATATAATTTCTATTCTCCCTTATTTTCTTATAGAAAAAATAATGGTTTCTACTCCCATAGGGTTCCAAAATACTTCTTCCTTCAATATTTTATATCTCCTCCATCCGGTATTCAATCTTCGATCCGAGGGAATCATTGAAATTTCCAAGGTAAGACCAACCTCTTGCATCCTTCTTTCTTTGGTTAATATCACCATTAGCTTCACTATTTAGATTTAGGCTCATTCACCCAATTTTTAGGATGTTGGAATGAAAATTAGATATCTTATCACCTATTCTAACTTTAAGGTCAATATAAATGGTGTCTTCGTCTACGGACATAAGGTCGGTGATCACATAGTTTACCATTTGAGTTTTGGATGTTTCATATTTAATCCATCGTTCCATGAGCCAACATTTGTAGAGATCCTATGTTGTGTTGATTTCTTCATTCATTAATGACCCCAGTGCCTTGATATAGGTTAATTGGATCTTGTTAATGGATTTGGACATAAACCTTATTCTATATGGACACCCATAAGAGTGCCACCTTGAAAATGACTATTTGGGCCAAATGGGTCCAAATACATGGAACCCAAATTTATCTCTCAAATTAAATTTTAATTAAAATTTCCTTTGAATCCAATGTAATTTATGTATACCAAGGTTCCTCAATGGTTATTATCCACTTTTTAATTGGAAGTTTTCAAATTTTAATATGTGTATTTGACCTTGACCTTTTCACTTTGACACCTCTGCCTTGTAATGAATTTCCATGTTTGGAAAATTGGACGGTTGGCTTGTTTGGGTTGGATAGGGTAAGATGGATTTAACATTTAAAATGATATGGATTTAATGGAATGGTTTTAAGGGATGTAATAGACTTTCCCTTTTTATGATTTATCATAAAGAAATTATATGAAATTATTTTTTTGTTAAATGAAATTGATATAAGGATGATGAGCATATACCTTTGACTATGCCTTGTGTAAAATGATAAATACTATGTGGGATTCCATGAATAGTTTATCTTGCTGATAAAATGTGAACGATCTATATATATGAATGGGTATGGGGAATTCATACCTCATTCCATAATTTTATATGTATATGGGTGGTAGGAATTCTTACCCCATGCATATTTGTATATGTATATGGGTAGTAGGCATTATTACCCCATTAAAGTTATAAATAAACATGTTTGGGTGGGAGGAATTCTTGACCCATTCTAGGAATGATCTATATATATATATACCTATCTATATATGGTGACTTGATCAGACATACCATCTTTGGGTTGAAGCAAGTAGACCCTATAGGTATCCTTTAGGATCCTAAGAAAGAGGTATTTTATCTATTTTTCACTACTTTACTTTCCAGCTTATTACCTGCACATTGTTTACTTATGAGTGTCTACTCAGAATACATGTAGACACCATTGGTGGTGGCCTAATAATATTTATCTCACACCCTACTCAGGCACCATTTGGAACCCGAGAGGACTGTTTTCCTATAGGTATGGATAAGGGAAAAACCCTTCTATAGGTTGTTGACACTTTTCTTAGATGGATCTTTGGAGTAGGGGATTGAGCATGTGCTTGTGATGCTATGGATCAACTCTAGTCTTTTTTTCCTTTATGAACTCTTGTTTACCATATATTTTTCCTATCTCTAGTTTCCTTTTGTATTAGCATGCTATGTATACCTATTTATATGAGACACTGCCTATGTGGCTTCTACTATATTATTTAGTTACTCAGTCTTCCCCTATTTACTTTATCTATTTAGGATTTTACTACCATTTCTATTTGGTGTATCCATTTCATTACTCTGACATGGGGTTATAGTATCCATGTCGTACTACCTACACACCCCTGTTGATAGTCGGCAACCCCTGGCTTATGAGCGGATGTGCTAGGGGTCATGTGGACAACCAAGCTCGGGGCATGGGTTAAGTGGAATCTTGGTCTGAGATGTTACAAAGTGGTATCAGATCGGTTCCTTTCTTTCTTTACTATTTGGAAACAATAAAATGGAGATTTGGAATGCTTAGGGACTTAGTTATAAGATGTGATTAGGCATTGTGAACCCATATATGGGGTAAGGAACATGTTTCCTTACTTATGATAATTATTGATTCCTCTATTTGTAGTTGATATGATTTCTCCATTCGATGATACACATGAATTGTGATGTTAATGATATTGAGGTCATTAAAATTCTTATTTCTTTACTATTACCCAATGAAATGTGGGTTCTACATTAGATCATGCATCACAATAGGCATAATAGGAATGGTCCATGCATTATTTCCATGCCATGTTTAAATTTTAGTAAACATTTCCTATTGCATATTTATTATGTCTTGTCATCATATTTTAAATTATGCGGACATATCTTATAAGAATTAGATCAGGGAATGGTGTGAGTTTAGTGGGTGCCACTTTTTGATTCGTAAGGTATAAGGGACCTTATGGATCAAAAAATGGAATTCCAACTAGCTCAAACATTTAAAAATGGTATAATTACACAGATAATAACAATTTAAATTAAAATGAAGTCCAATTGAGTGACATGTTCTTGTTCTTTAGGAGTATGGGCCTTTATGGGATGAAAAATTAAATATCATTGGATTAAGCTGATTCAAAATTTTAAAATGTTTAAATGAGCATGTTGTCAAATGGGAAATGAATTTTAACATGAGAAAACCCATCTTTCACATGAATAACATAGAAAATTAACCTGAACCTGGTCTTGGTAGTGGGTGTTTCTTTGTTCTTATGTCCTGTTATGGTCTATTACAACATCTAGTCATGGATTTTGAAGTAGGCAGAGAAGCATGTTAGTTGTTATAAGAAGGATTTTGTACCTTTCCTAGTTTTTAAATTTCAATCTTGTGAATTTCTTGAATCCCTTATGCAATGTTAATTTGGAATTGTAGCATTATGCTACCATGACGTCCTCTAGTCTTGTGCCCTGAAGGTGGTGATGATCATGTTCTTGAGGTGGTGGGACTTGAGCCTCTAGTAATTCATCATGCTGATCCACCTATGTAAACTCTTACTATTCTATATATAGGAATAGATTCTCAATTTCAAGAGGGATTCTTGCATATGGTGTAGTCGATGCTGGTTGGAGTGCAACTTACCCAGGGTATGGAAGAGTTAACTCGCGAGTTTCAGAAGAAACAACCTCCCACTTTATCAGGGAATGGAGGACCACTTGTTGTGAAGTCTTAGATCAAAGTGATACAATTTATATATGATAATCTAGAGACACCTCCAAAGAGGAGGGTTAAGCTATCTACTTACATGCTTTGGGATTCAACCAAGTGGCGGTGGGATGTAATCACCCAGGAAAGCCAACATAGGGATATTATATAGGATAACTTTAATATGGTATTCTATGATAGCTTCTTTCCCACTAATATGAGGGTGGATAGAGCTAGAGAGTTTATAAACCTACAATAGGGGACCATGTTAGTTATGGAATATTCTTTTCCTTTCACTAAGCTACTAGGTTTTTCTCTATCTATAGCTGCTAATGCTCTAGTGGATGCTAGGTGATTTGAGGATGGGTTGTGTTATGCCATCCAATAATGGGTCAATGTGTTCAGGATGATGATTATTTCTGTGACTATTAACTAGGTCTTGATTACATAGCGAAATATGAGGGAGGCAGACGGTGCGAGCTAGGGTGGTTCGACACCTAAGGCTTCTAGTGGACCTTCTTCTAGACAAAAATTATGCTTTGACGAATATCACAATGGTCTCAGTGGCCAGGATCCTTTCGCAGGTAGTTATTTTATCATTCACCATAGCAGAGTTACAGAGAAATTCAAGAGGTGGTGTCCATAGAATCCAATTGAGGGAAGAGGCTATGGCCTGGCCTAAATGGCCCGAAGGCTTTCATTTTTATTGATTTTTGATAAACCCCATTTCAAGGGATGAGGGGGAACCCTTACAAGGACCGTAGGCTCAGAGATCACATGGACTGTAGGCTTAGGAGATTACATGACCTGAAGGTCTTAGAAGAGGCTATGGAAGAATGGTAAACCTCCACCATTTTTGCAGGAAATTCCCACCAGTACCTAGTGAATAATGATCTATACCTAATCCTCAACCAGGAGCTAAGTCAGTAGGATCACGATAGTCAGGAAGTTGGAATACCACTGGTCAATCAGGTCAAGGTGGCAGTCAATGTAGAGGCAATGAGACATATGAATCTCAGCGCCAGTAGAGTAGGCCTACGGTTAGTCAGTTAGTGACTCAAGGCTTTGGAATAGGATAATTACATGTTGTCTAGCCTATACCACATGAACAGAGTGCTAGGCCACCTACTGTATGAGGTAATATTCTATTAGTCTCTACTTTAGTGCTTGCTTTGTTTGGTACATGTGTTTCTCACTAATTTATATCTGATATGATCACTACATTTTTGGTCCTTGACATAGAGTTCTATCATAGTGTCTTGATGCTAGATACACCCTTATGTACCCATTCATAGGGTTTCATCCATTTTTAAAATTTTCCCATTGAGGTATGTAGTTACCTTTTGGTATAGAACTTGTACATCCTTGACATGTCAAGATTCAATGTAATCATTGGGATGTACTAGATATTTCCCTATAGAGACCATATTGACTGCTATCATCATAGGATGATGTTTATGTCACCATATAGAGTTACACATGTGCATAAGGGATAATGGTTTGTCAACGTGACACAAGCAGGACTCAAGCGGTAGAGGCTAGGTAGTGTTATAGAATAAGTCACAAATATTTTCGTTGATAACCAAGGGTTACAACCCACATTCATTACTTCTTTAGTAGAGTGTTATAGAGACTCATTTCCTAAATAATTCTCTGGTCTAACTCCAATGTGAGAGGTATATTTTACTATTGATCTTTTTCAAATAGAAATACCTGTGACCATTCCTACTTATAGGATGGAACCTAAGGAGCTTACGGAGCTCAAGAATTAGTTGGAGGATCTGGAGGAGAAAATATTTTTATGACCCAAAACATCTCCTTAGGGTTCACCCATTTTATTTTCTAAGAAGGTGGATGATTCCCTTAGACTTTTTGTGAATTACCATCAGTTGAATTATATTAATATAAATAATTAGTATCCATTGCCAATAATATATGACCTCTTTGATCTTCTATGAGAAGAGAAGTTGTTTTCAAAGATAGATCTTTGTTTGGGCTATCATCAGGTGCATGTCAGGACTTCAGACATACCTCACACAACTTCCAGAAGTAGGTATGGACTCTATGAGTACCTAGTTATAGTGTTCGCACTCACAAATGTACCTACTATCTTCATGGAACTTATGAATCCATTTTTTCAGCCATATCTGGATTCATTTTTTTGTCTTATTTGATGATATATTGGTGTATTCCCTCTCTAGACATGACCATGAAACCCATCTTGAGATTTTGTTGAATACCCTGAGAGATAATCATCTCTATACTAATAACATTAAATTCTACTTCTAGATTGATAAAGTCCACTCCTTGGTCATATCATATCATATTTAGGAGTTGATTTGGCCTTGAAGAATATTATAGACACATTATATTGGATTTATCATTCCTCCACTCATAGGTTTGACAAATAAGGGTGTCGAATTCAAATGGTCTTTAGCTTGTGAAGTATCCTTTTATGAGTTGAATGGAAGGCTGACTTCGTCACTGATACTGACTTTTCTAGATCTAGGAAGGAAATATATTATTTATTGTAATGCATCTGGTGTCATTCTTGGAGCTGTTATGATGTAGGATGAGCGAGTCATTGCATATGGGTTTTTTAGTTGAGGCCTCATGGGAGGAATTATCCTATGAATGACCTCAAGCTTGCTGTAGTTGTTCATGCCTTATTCTATTGGAGACACTACTTATTAGGAGATAATTTTGTGGTGTTCAAAGACCATAAAATCCTCAAATACATATTTACATTGTAGGATATGAATCTTAGGAAGCATAGGTGGGTTGAGTAACTACAATAATTTAATTTTGATCTTGCCTACACTCTATGAAAAGGGAATTTAGTAACCGATGCTCTGCGATGAAAGACTTAGAAAAAAGTGGTCCATGAATCCAATGATGAATGGAAACTTATGGCCTTATTATCAGAGATTACTATTGATTTTTGTGAGGAACATGGTAAGAATATTCTCTTAGCCTTAGTGGCGACATCTACTCTTCTATAACGAATACAGCTGAGACAACAATATAACCATGATTTAATTTTCCTTTAGGAAAGTATCTTATATGATGATACATCTTCTAGTTAGAAAATATATGGGGATGAAACACTATTGTTCCATGGGGGTGTATAGGTCCCAGTAGACATTAGAGAGGAGATAATGATGGTTTTTTCACACCTCATCATGGGCGGTTCACCCTGGTGTCACCAAAGTGTATCGAGAACATCAATGACAATAATGGTGGCCCGGCATGAAACATGAGATATATAGTTTCATCTGCTAGTGCTCCACCTATCAGTAGGTGAAGGAAAATCATCAATATCTGATAGGGATTCTCCATCCATTTTCCGTTCCTTAGTGGAAATGGGATGATGTTTCGATGGACTTTTGGACTAGTTTACCCGAGTCACCTCATGGAAAAGATGTAGTGTGGGTTGTTATTGATCATTTGAAGAAGGTCATACACTTCTTACATATGTGATAGAACTTCTCATTAGACAATATGGGGAAAATTTATGTCAACAAGGTAATACATATACATGGAGCACTTCATTATATCATTTATTACAGAGAAATATGTTTTTCTTCACAGTTATGGGAGGGGTTTCATAAGTCGTTGGTTATGTGGGTACTTTTGAGCAAGAACATTCAGCCACATACCGATGGAAAGATGGAGCATACAATTCAGGTTCTAGAAGATATGCAATGTTTGTGAATTATTGAATTTGGGGGGTTTCTTATAGGAACACATTCCCCTCAACAATTTCACTTATAAAAATAGATTCCAAGATACCATTGATGTGGATCCCTGTGATGCCTTATATGGTAGGCCTTTCAGTTCACCTCTATGTTAGATAGAGGTAGGGGATGCAGCTATTCTTGGGCCTTGTCACATTCAGGAGACTATGGAGTAGGTTTATCTGATCAGAAATTTTATTTTTATAGCTTAGTCTACACAATATTCTTATGCCAACAGACACTAGATACCTCTTGAGTTCGAGGTTAGAAACTGGATTTTCTAGAAAGTCTTACCCAGGTTGGGGTATAGACGTATTTAGAAGTAGGTTAAGTCACCACTGAGATTTTATGGACCCTTCGTGGTTGTGAAGTTGATTAGAATAGTGGATTAATTGTTGGAACTTCCTCAAAGATACTGATCCATGCATGATGTATTTCATGTATCTTATCATAGATGATACTATCCAAACCCATCACATGTATTTTATGTTAACGAGGTGAAGCTGGATATGGATGATTCTTTCGAGGAGTATGTAGTTTTTATAGTTGATCGAAGCATGAAAAAACTATGAGGTAGGTATGTTCCTGTTTTATTAGTTATATGGTAGCACAACTGAGTAAAATATGAGACCTAGGAGTGGGAAGATGATATATGATCACAATGGCTAGAACTATTCATTGACAACACCTCTTTGACCTCTCAAGGAAAACACGGAGACAAGTTTCTATAAATAGGGGAGGTTGTAACATCCTGACTTTCAACCAAGTTACGAATTTTTTGTTTTTCATTTAAAATCATTTATTTAATCATGCTAAAGGTATACTACAACATCAGCAAGGATCAAGGATTATCTGAGTCTATTTTAGAGGTCGAAGATTTAGAAAAATGGGTTATTGGATGGGCCGCATGGTTAGGGAAAGCTGTGCGACCCCGACCACATGGTCTGTGTAAATCGTTCTGCTACAGACAGGGGAGCATGCAAGTCCACATGGTTTTTCTACAATTATACAGACCATGCACATGGTTTTGTGGCCAGCTATAGATAGGGGAAAAATACTTAATGCATGGTTTCGACATGTTTTGTAAACTATGCGCATAAACCATGTGCATAAACCATGCACAATGGGATTTTGGGGAAACTTTTACCATTTCTCCCTCTTCCAACTTAAAATCTAATTTATCTTCTCCCTTGTATTCTAGTGGACAAAATCCCGGGTTCTCCCCCCATAAGGATCCAAAATCCCATTTCCTTCATTCTTTGATATCTTCTTCATCTGACATCTGATCTTAGATCTGAAGGAAGCACTGAACACCCCCAATGTAAGGCTAACCTATCTCATCATTCTTTCTTTAGTTATTCTCTCCATCAGTTTCACTATTTAGATGTCGACACATTCACCCTATTTTTAGGTCATTGGACTAAAACTCATATCTCTTCCAACCAGTTTTGAATCTGCAGTTGATATCAAGTGAGGCTTCATCTACGAACCTAAGTTAGGTGGTCTTGTAGTTTCCCATTTGGGGTTTGGATGTTTCATATTTATTCTATCATTCCATGAGTCGAAATTTTCCAATATCCCTTGTTGTTTTGAATCCTTCATGTCTAAGTGACCCTAGTTACTTAATATAGATAAATTAGATATTTTCTAGGAGTTTATACATCACCCTTATTCTATATGGACTCTCAATGGTGTTCCACCTTGAAAATGACCATTTGGGTGAATTTTTTCAAAATACGTGGATCCCAAATTTAGCTCTCATATTAACATTTAATTGAAAAAACCTTTGACTCTTGTGTAATTGATGTATACCAAGGCGCCTCAATGGTTATTAGCCCATTTTTAAATGGAATTTTACAAATGTGCATATGATTATTTGACCTTGACCCTTTATCCTTGACACCTTTGCCTTGAAATTAATTTTCCATGTTAGGAAAAATTGGATGGTTGTCTTTTTTAGGTTTGCTAGGGTAAGATGGATTTTAACTTTAAAATGAATTTGTTTTAATGGAATGGTTTCAAGGGATGAAATGACCTTTCCTTTTTTATGAATTATTGTAAAAGAATTATATGAAATGTTTTTTTTGTTAATTGAACTTTATATAAGGGCGAGGAGCCTATGAATTAGTCCATTCCTTATATAAAATAATAAATACTATGTGGGATGCCTTGAATTGTTTGATCTTGATGATAACATGTGAATGATATATATATATATATATATATGAATGGTTGGGAGGAATTCTTACCTCATTCTAGCTATGTATATGTATACGTGTGGGGGCATTCTTACCCCATGACAGCATTGTATATATATATGGGTGAGAGCCATTCTTACCCCATGCCAAATTTGTATATGTATATGGGTGGGAGGCATTCTTACCCCATGCCAGTAATAAATAAACATGTATGGGAGGGAGGAATTCTTACCCCATGTTAGTAGGGATCTATATATATACTTATTTATATATGGTGACTTGATCAGACATACCAGCTTTGGGGTGAAATTAGTAGACCCACCAGGTATCCTTTAAGAATCTAAGAAGGAGGTTATTTATGTATTCCACACCTCTTTAATTTCCAGCTTATTACTTACACAATGTTTAGTTATGAGCACTTACTTAGATTACACATAGACACCAATGGTGGTGGCCTTCTAAGATTTATCTCACACCCTACTCGGACTGCCTTTGGCACCCAAGAAGTTTTTTTCCTATAGGTATGGATAGGGTAAAACAACCTTTTACAGGTTGCTAATTATTTTTCTCAGATGGAGATTAAAATCAGGGGATCAAGCATGTTCTTGTGACGATATCAAGAAAATCTAGCAATTTGTTCTTCTTTTAACAATTTTAGCATGTTTTTACCTATCTCTTATTTTTTTGTACTATAATTCAATGCATACGTGTCTGTATCTAACACTGCTTATGAGGATTCTACTATATTATTTAGTTACTCAATCTTCCTCTATTTTTTATATCTATTTATGCTTATTATACTATTAATATTTATTGTATATGATTTTTTACTCTTACATGGGGGTATAGTCTCCCCATTATACTACCTAACACCCCAGCTATAATTCATGAGCCCATGTCTTATAGGAAGACGCACCATGGGTCATGTGGCCAACTGGGCTCGAGGCACGAGTTAAGTGGAATCTGTGTTTGGGAGTAGTAATTTTTCCTCAAAATAATAAAATTTAATATAAATAATATTTATCTTGAGAAATTTAAGTAAATATAAATATTATAATCCCATAAAATAAATATCAAGATTAAAGACTCCAATAAAATATAAGCACATTTTTAATAAATTGTATTTTAATACATTTCATGAAAAATGATAAGTTTTATAAAAAAATTATGATAATCTATTTAAGAAAAGTATTTTTCTGAATATAATTTAATTTTCTAAACTATCACATCAAAAATTCCCAAGTTATATTTTTTTGGTAATTTTTTGAAATACTTCAATTTTCTAGCGAATAGAAAAAATATTGTTTTTTTCCTAACTAGTATGACTTAAATTACATAATTCATGATGTAAAAATGAAATAATAAATTATAGAATATAAGTATTAAAAAAAACATATTTAATTTCATAATCTAGTCATTAAAACATAATTAACATGTCTTCCATACCTAAAAATTTCATTTCAAATACTAAAGTCAAAAGTATTCCTTAAAAAATCATTTTTTCCAATTTTATTTATAATAAAATATTTATTTATAATTATAAATAGGTTTAGGGTGATAAAAACATTATATTTTATTTATATATGACCCATAATGTCATTAATATCACTATTACATGGCTTAATTTGTATATAGTATTTTATTAAATATTATTTTTCTAATAATACCCCTCTTCCCAAGTATAAATAACATTCTCCCTCCTATTGGAAAAACACTTCATTAGAACTTTAAAAAGAAAAATATCTTCCCAAATATACACTATTAATACTATTAGAATATATATGGTCATTCGAGGGTAAACTAACTCCAATCATCAAGGAATTTTAGTGTTGTACAAGAGAAGAAACTCCAAGAAGAGGGTATGTTTTCATCAACTCTTCTTTGCATTTTCCTCTTCTCTTCCCCATTTTCTATATCCATTTAAAAACAAAATATACTAATATAAATTATATAAAATTTTAAAATTATATTATTTATTTCAACATACTATAAAAAATTATAATTTTTAAGTATTTATATTTCATACATCTCTTTCATCCCCTTTGGACAATGTCCCCTTAACGGATGGTTAACTGCCAATGAGGATGTTGATATTTTTTTTTCTTATCACCATACTTATAGATGGTTATAACATATTATTTATAATATATTAATTTATAAATATGTATGCATTCTATGATTTTGTAATTGATTATACTAATGTATAAATAACCTTGAACAAAATAGAGAAATCAAAACAAAATGAGACAATTTTAAGGAAAATATGATTTCAAAATAGTTTCCTTTTATTGATGTGATTAATGAAGTATAATCAAATGATTATAATTGATAAATATTGAAAAAAGTAAAAATAATTTATTTCTAGTTTCATTTATTAATAATTTTTTTTATTATTTAGGAGGAATAAAAATGATGAAATAACACAAGATTTAAGGTAAGGGGTTTCTCAGACCCAAACTCTGTCTTTTGGGTTATATACTACTTCTACATCCATTTATATATTAATGTCTCAATAACATCTAGTAATGGTTATTTTTGAAAAATACATTAATTTACAAAACATATCATTAATCCTATTTAATTGTTTCTCATTTCAAAGAATAAAATGATCATTTATGATAATGTATGATATACTTTTCATTTTGGAATACCAAAGGTTATTCCTTGATGTATGATTTGTGAAATAATTTATGAAACCCATTACTTTACATGGTTTTATTTCATTAATATGATTTTTATAACTTATATGTGGCATGTATTATTTATGGTAATTTATGAAGTGATGTGTGAGTCCATAAAATATATAGTCCTCTGATGCATTGGGTAATGTAATGTATCTCATAAGATTATGTTCACTTTGCATAAACATGATTCTAGATTTGTTCACAATGATGTTGTTATAATTTATGAACATAAGTCATGTGTGGACATGATGTTAGCTTTATTCACAACCCAGTGTGGTATTTGAAAACTATGAAATGATGTTTCATTTTTTATATATATTTCACATCCCATGCCTTTATAAAATGTTTCCCTTGTGATTATTATAATGATAATATGATTATTATATGAGGATGATTATTATCATCACCCATTTTATATTAATTCATTCCCCTTATTCCTTCCTTTATTATGATTTTAGATCACCCCTTTCATTGATTTATGTCCCCAGGTGATTACATATTCTAAGTAGAACACACTATTTTAGAATGATAAATACAAGGTATTTAAATAATTTTTTATTTTTTAATATTTACAAGAATTGTATGAGTATAATTTTACCAAGATACTAAACCTATAGATCCTATAATGTATTTTTGTTATGATTTTTATCTTAAAATTGATGTGATAGACATCTTATAAAATGTCTGATTTTTATAATTGGTATTAGAGAATAGTTTGATTAATTTTGGAATTAGGATTATAATTTTTTTGAAAACATTAAGTGTAACACTATGTATAGGTAAAAAAATCATAGAAGAATCATTTTATAATATGGATAAACATAGGGTTACCATAACATATTCCTTTAGAGTCAATTGAAAATAATAATAAATTATTCATTCATTTTTTGTTGACTTAAGATTTGTTCAAACCTTTTTTATTTTAGAAAAAAAGGGAACTAGGAGAAACTGGGCCAACAACACGTGTGAGGGACAATGAAACAATTTTACTAATGAAATCCCTAATTCCATGGGATGTGGAGTTCAAGACTTCATGTAAATTATTACCCAGTTTTATCGGCATATGAATATAAAATAAACCTTGTGAAACATTCCACTTTAACTAAGAAAAATAAACCGACTCTCGAGTATTTTATATGAAAACGACCTCCAATATTCAGTGGGTCTTCTTAACACTTGTCACTGAACACTAGGTGAAGTCAATAGAGAAGATATTTTTTATGGTCTATTATTATGATAAGGATAATGTGACTTATATTGTATATTGTTTAGATAGGGAAGGAGATCAATAGTAGGAATTGATAAATACCACCAATTCGAAGGATGAAATGGAAGAGATAAAGTGGGAATAATTTAATAAAATATTTCTTAATATGTATTTCGTTATTACTCTTCAAATAAATATGGATAGGGAATTATTAGAGATGAATAAAATAGAAGGTGAATCTATCACATCTTATGAGGTAAGCATTATAAGGCTTTCAAGATATTCCTTAGGTTTTGTTATCAATAATGATAGAAAAATAGATAGATTCTTTAGTGGTTTAAAACTGCACCTTCTAATAGTGGTAGTTATATGAGATTTTGGGAGTTATAAAAAATTAGTTTGATGTTCCCTAAAATTAGATATGGAGTTTGGATATTATTCCCATGTTTATATATATAATAATATAATAAGATAATAATGGAGTTTCAAGATGGTGGGTTGAATTCCAAAGAAGGAAAGAGGATCCAACGACTCATGTGTAAAAAATATGGGAAGAAGAATCATGGGAATTGACTCAATGGGATTGGAAAATACTTCAATTTTAGGGGATAAGGACACCAAGGTCATGAATGTTGAAGAGACATGAAGAATATTACCAACATGATGAATTAAAGGAAGGCACCACATAATGTTGTACCCATGGTTCAATGCTTCAGCTGTAGGGAGAAAGGGCACCGTGTAAGGTAGTGCACTAAACCATGGGTCATTGAGGGTAATAAACCTTAGCAACCACCAAAATAAAAGTATCAAGGGAAATATTATTCCATCAATAATGATGATGCTGATCATGAAAATTATTTCATAAAAGGTAAACATATTATTCAGAAAATAATATAATAAGTTTTATTTGATTCTAGTTCTATGAATTCCATTATATCCTACAAGTTTTCTATAACTATTGAATCGTAGCCCTAAAACATTGATGTAGATATATCTATAAAAACACCTAGTGGTGTTATCATTACAACCCATGTTTTTGAATCTTCTCTTATTAGCATATGTGGTAATATTATTCTAGCGAATATCCTAATCCTTACCTTGGTGGAATTAGATGATATACTAGACATGGATTTTCTATAATTATATATAGTACGCATTAACTATTGAGAAAATGGAATCTATTTATATATTCCGAACCATCTAAT
Source organism: Viscum album (assembly GCA_963277665.1). NCBI lineage: Eukaryota > Viridiplantae > Streptophyta > Magnoliopsida > Santalales > Viscaceae > Viscum > Viscum album. Next base: position 1,992,185,303 of record OY728131.1, on the reverse strand, counting down.
TATCCTGTACAAATGCAAGTAAGATCATGACTCTCCTTGAAAAAAATCCCTCAATGGTGTGGGTGATGATACCATTTGAAGATTCATAACTTTCCCAAATGGTTGAGTTGAAGGAAAGCATCATCCTTGAAGAAATTCCCATTATAAGGGAATATTTTGAATTATTTCTGAAATAATTTCCTAGAATTCTACTATATTTTGAGGTATATTTATCAATAGAACATATACTAGGATCCAATTATATTTCCAAATTTTCCTATAGGATGGAACCTAATGAATTGGAGGAGTTAAAGAAAAAACTACAAGAGTATTTAGACAAAGGGTTCATATTACTTAGTGCATCAGCTTAGGGTGGGCCAGTGCTCTTTATAATGAAAAAGGATGGAGAATTGGAGATGTTTATAGATTCTTTGGAGATAAAAAAGATCACCATAATGAATAGTAGTGTCTCCTTCCAAGGATTAGTGAGTTGTTTGATAAACTATAAGGAATTTAGTACTTATCAAAGGTGGTTCTTCAGTCTAGATATCAACAGGTAAAGGTGAAGAAGAAAGATATTCATAAGACAACCTTCTGTATAATGTATAGGCACTATGAGTTCATATTGATGCCCATTGGATATAATAATGTCCCTAAAATATTCATGGATTTTATGGTTAAAGTCATTAGAAACTAACTTGAGTTTTTTAGTTTTAAGTTATTATATTCTCATTTAATCTAAGATAAATGAGTAAACAGAAGATATTCTAAATATAGTACTAGAGAATTTAAGAAATTAAAGAATGTAATCGATGTTTAGAAAGTGCGACTTTTGGATATAAAAGGTCAAATTATTGGGTAACATGATCCCATGTGAGTGAATTTATTTGTCCTCTTCAAAGAAAAAGGCTATTTAAGAATGGACCAAACCCACTAGTGTCATGGAAATCCATAGTTATCATTGATTAGAAGGGTAATTTGATGTTTTTTTATAAATTTATCGTGATTGTATATCCCTATAACTAAGTTAACATGGAAAAGGTAAAAGTATTTCTAGATATAAGAATATGAGGAAATCATTAAGAATCTCAAGAAGAGGATTATCACTATGAATGTACTCACACTAACAACATGTTATGAAAATATTGTGAAATAAATTTATTCATAAAAGAATGTATTGAGATGAAAACTCATGTATAATGAAAAATTGGTAGCCTAAACCTCATGAAAATTGATGATCTATAAGAAAAACTACCTGAAACATGATATGGATTTAGAAGTTGTGATCTTTTCCCTAGATATTTGGTGGAACTACCTGTATGGTGAGAAGTGTGAAATATATATAGATGACAAGATTTTAAAGTATATATTCACAAAAAATGAGCTCAACATGCTTCAAATAATATGATTAAATCTAATCAAGTACTACAATTTCTCTATTCACTACCATCCAGGAAAGTATAACAATGTTTCTGATGTTATTAGTAGAAAATAACCTACTACTCTATCCATGGTATGTATTTAGAAAGACCCTATATTCATGGATATGAAAAGGATATATATGGAAATCATAATATTAGGGAAGATATCCTACATTTCCAAAAGATTTTCCTACCATCTATCCAAGAGAAGACTAAGTAGTCAAAAAGGGATGATCTGGATATTCAAAATAAGGAGTATGTAGTAGAGTAAGGTAATATTCATGATTTACACATTGATAAAGATAGTTTCATTTGATTTATAAATATACTTCATATGCATTCATCACCAGAAATAAAGAAGGAAATATTTAATGAGGCGTATAGATCATATATATCCATCCATATTGTAAGTACAAATATGTACAATGATCTTTGAGAGAACTTATAGTTGGATAACATAAAGAAGAATATTTCTGAGCATAACTCTAAGTGCTCATTATTTCAGAAAGTTAAATTAGAGAAATAAAAGTTCAAAGGGATGATGAAAAAATTACCCATACCCACAAGGAAATGGGAGAACATCACCCTGAAAATTATCACTAGTTTTAGTGACCTTTTTTTGACTTTTAATACTTTGAAATATTTTAATTAATATTGTTGAAGTCAGGCATTGAGGTGACATGAGATTTCAAGGCCTTGTGAGCCTAGAATTGATATTATAAAAATATTAAATATATTAATATCATTCACATGAATTTTTTAGGATAATTAGAATAACTCACAAATAGAGACTTGGATCAGAAATACAATAATACACTTGATTATAGGACACATGGTATACCCTAAGGCACAAACTAATGTTGGTTGGTGCCGAGTGGCTAATTGAGGTAGTCATTGGTGGGTGCGTTTAAAATAAACAAACAATTTATTTGATTGTTTTATTAAATTAACTAATTAAAATTATTTATAAACACCCTCTTATGATTATTTGACAAGGATTATCCACATAAAACTTGTGATATCTGGGATGAGTTTTAGATTGTTCCTCATTTGAGAATCAAAATTAGACAACAAATAAAGATTGAATCCAGGTGGATTGAGATATAGAAGGTGTAGTGGGTCTTCTCCTTCACTGGAAAACATGTTCTTAACTAATGATCGATCCTTTTTTTGTAAGGAATCATCAATTGTGGCTCTACCCTTTTAATTAAAATATTTAACATTGATTTATTATCTACTTTGGATTATGTGACTTCACATTATTCTCATGAGCCCCATTGAAAAATTAAATGATTTATTTGATTTATTCTTATTATCAAATTTATCACCTTGGTTTTCCCGATCTATGAAAATTATCCAATAATTCTTGGAGAATGACATTTTTACCTTTTTTATTGTGAATTCCCCCCACCCTTTCTTAATGTTCTTCCCTGTTGTCTCATAGGGGTGTGGTTTGATATTTCCTGGGTGGGTCCAAGTGTAATTAAGCCCCCAAATTCATGGTGGTTTAATGAATGATGAATGAATCAGTGTTTTCAGGAATATTGGGATGAATTATGGGAAATTCCTCATGGATATTGGATTCAAAGTACTGACGGGTGGCGTCATGAGGTTCTACAGGCAATGGGAGGAGATACAGACTTCGAGTGGTTTGTCAGATTCCATTTTCCGGCCATTAGAGTCCAGGAAATGATGAATGGTGGATTTTAACAATAATTTTAGGAAGTCTACAGGCGTGAATCATGAAAATTATTACATATCTAGAAACCTTGTGTAATAATGTGACTTTATGTAAAAATACCAACTACACGTTGTGTATCTTGGAAGAACACATGGCATGTTTCCCCCTGGCTGTGTCACTAGGGTTTCAAGAAAGGTTTTATATCACACACCATTTAGGTGGCCCTATATTTCTTGTGACCCTACCCAGGTAGCCATGCTGTGTGTCTTCCACACATGCCTAGGGCCCTGTGTGGACAAATACATTGTGTGTCAGAGTACAAATGTGTGGGAATGAATATACTATCATGTCTTGAGATGCACATCCAAGACACTAGGGGGTCATACACATTGTGCATCCTTTAGGGAATATAGTATACAGAGACATGGATTCCCAATTCGTGTCTAGGGAGAACATGGACATGCAGTAAAGTGGGGCCGCACACTACATGGACCCCATACATGCTATTTAATCCAATATGATTCTTATACCTCTCATATCACCTTTTATTAGACTCATATTTTTTCCCATAAGTAGCCTATCATGAGTATTTTTCCACATAGAATGTGATGATGACCTTCAAAAAGGATCATTAGATACTATGTGAGATTTTTTTGAGTGTGTTGATTATTTATGAAATGCTTGAAGATGATAATAATCAAGAGGGATCATCAGATATATGTTGGGGTCAGTACTCACCTGGTACACCAAAGATTTCTATCTCTATTCTACTAGAGAGTTGATAGGGTTATTACTCCCCTGATACACTATGGTGTGGGTTCCACATGAAATTAGAGGGATTTTAGGGTCAGTACTCACCAATCACTCCAGGGTGAAGGTTCTTCTAGATGTTGGAGAGATATTAGTGTTTTTACTCCCCTATCACACCAGAGCATGAGTTCCCCATTTATATATATAGGTAAGGTCAGTTATACCCTTTATAATATAAATAAAAATCTCTCTACCTATGGATTGGTACTCTCTCACCTTTAAGCTTCGGCAGGGTTCAAGTCCTCCCTGGGATATGTGTAATCCCTTGGCTATGGAGAACAATTAAAAGGTGTGGACACCTCCACACATATTCTGATGAGGTGGAATTTGATACTGGGCATCAGTGATAAAATTCTCGAGCTATAGACTTACTTATTGAAATAAAATATGTTGTCAGATAGATATCCCCTTTATCTATAATTTTTATTTCATTATGAGTATATATATGTGTATATTTTGTGTTTTGTTTCACTCTTGCTTCGTGATGAGTTTAATATTTTTGTATCTCTCTATCACTCCATTTTATTTTAGGGAATCCCACTAAGTATTTTTATACTCAGCCCTATATAAGATTTTCACACATGTGTCATGTATTTGTAGACAACAGAAAAATCTATGGTGATTATGGTGGAGCATAGTGATACATGGTTGAATTGACCATGTATAATGGTATGTCTTGAAGATCAGATGTAGGTATCACTCAACTTTCATTTTTTCTAACAGTTATCAGTATGAGACATAATTTCTTATTGGTCATGTATTCTTCCCCTTTACACTTTAGTTTCATTATGTTTCAATGTATTGTATTCCCTAGAGTTTATTACATTCATGGCTTATCTCTAGATGTTATAGTCTTAAATTTATATTTCTATACACTATTTCAGGAAGATGTTGGGTGTGGTTATATAAGTTCATTAGGAAAAGGAATCCCTTTATTTTTATGTCTTATCAGTTCTTATCACCAGCCCATTGACTATTTAAGCTAGGCTTGGGGTTGTGGCATCTCGACCATCCATAGGCTAGGCGGGCCCTACTGGGTCAGGTTTTTATAGAGTGGCATCAATGGTGGTATAAACTAAGGATGGTGTTATTATTTTTCCACTTATGAGGATTGGTTGGGATTCATGGAAACAATGTTAAGGTGTCTCGAGTGCATCTTTCATGCCATGGAACCCAGTGTTTGTGTCACAGTTGATGTATCCATTCACCAGAACTCTAAATAACTAGTTGTCAACTCAATATACCAATAAATTGGTTATAGGGAACATTGTTACATGGATCATATAGTATTGAATCCTTTTAATATCCTTCTTGATTCAGATCCCTATATATATGCTCATCTGGCCATTGTACATCTTGATTACTTTCTATATTCCTCCATGAAGAAATCCATCTAGGTTTATAATTCAAGATCATGATGTTGATCTGATGAGAGATGAGTCCTTAGTTCTAGGGCCATCCCATTATGTGTTTCCTCCAAGTGGGTAGATGGCAATACCCCTACCTATTGAGTAGCAGTTAGTAGTATTATTTTTAGTTAAGGATGTGAACATTCTATAAATACTATGTGAGTTACAATGATACAGATTGCTGAGGTTCCATGGTGAGCCAAATATATAGGTCGTGGAAGAATGGATTGAATCAATGTTTAGAGTCTTTAGGCTAGTTTGGATCCCAACATATCATATGGTTATGATAGTATCTAGTATTTTCCATGGAGTAGCTGGGTGATGGCGGAGTTTGGTTATGTTGACCCATGATGAGAAAATGAATTCATGGTCCAACTTCTAACACCAATTTTATGAGGAGTATTAACCTTCATTATTGTGCTCAATATGGGTCCAAGAGGTTCTTGAGATACAATAGGGTGGTATGTTAGTAACTGAGTATTCCATGAGGTTCACGAACCTTACATAGTACTTCCTCAACCTGGTAAAAGATGGATTATTCTGAGCTAGGAATTTCGAGCAGGATCTCCACAAAGACATTAAAGTTAGTGTGTTTTTCTTATAACTACCCACTAATACTGGTGTTCCAGAGTTGTATTTTTTGATTTAGATATTTTTAGAAAAGGGGAGTTGGGTGGTTGGAGCTGGTGGTGGGAATCATGTGGCTGAGTCATCCATAAATAATAGTATGTGCTAGAAATCAATATCTTAGAAAAGGATGAATTCTTGGAATTATTTTCATGGATATGCTGCCCAAGGATCTTGAAAAGGATCCAATCAGCCTTAAGATGGGTGATGTTATGCTTGTGATGAGCATGATCACCTGGCTTGTGATTTCCTGACCTATCATGATGATCAGACATGTAGATAGTGGATGAACCTATATGTCAGAAGAAACACCATGCTTAGGGATCCCCTAGACATGTCTAGGGTGGTGCTCAGCAAGGCATTATTGTATGTGGATAAGGATAAAATCCAAGGTAAGAGTAGTTGGTGGAGGGTGATAATACAAGAACCTATCACCACCACCATTAGGTGGACCACATCAGGATTAGGGAGCTAGCGGTCAGGGTAATGGGCAGTTTTAGGCCATATAAAACTATGAATAGGTTACACATGAGTGATACAGGGTATAATCTATGTTTATTGTACTCTTGACTCAGTACTAGTAGATGTAGGTGTGATCCATTCCTTCATCTCCTTATTCTTGGTGTGGGATTTGTAGCTTCCTGTTGAGACTTTTTTCTTATCTGTTCTAGAGGTTCCAAATATGCGTGATCATTTGATATTTATTTTCTTTTGGCAGTGTGATCTATAAATTGGTGTAGCGTGTTTCATGTAGGACCTATTGTTAGTCATAATTAAATATTATGACTTAATCATAGGTATGTATTTGTTTTCCATGTTTCACACACAGATTAACTATCATCATAGGTGGGTCAGATTCATTTAGATAAACATGATTCAATTATCCTTTGTGGGAGAGATAGATCTCAAGTCTGAGAGAATGTGCCTTATGTTAATGAGGTTATACCCCATCTCCCATCAGTTGGGGAGTTTATCCCCTGGTTTAGTGGGATATTCATGAATCTAGATTTCTTAAATAGTTGATGAATTTTTGGATGTCTTCCCCAAGGATGTTTTCAGAATACCTATGAGATGGTAAAAAGATTTATATATTTAATTTCACCCGAGGAAAATGTTGATATATTATTTGGAATATCATATTTCCCTTATCGAGCATTGAGAGATGATGGTGTAATTGGAGGACCTTCATGTGAAGAGTTTTATTATACCTTGTGGGTCCTCCCAGTTTGCTCCTGTTTTTTTTGTGTAAATTGAGGATGGTAGATTTCATCTTTATGTTTATTATTCTTTCTTGAACAAGGGAAAAATAAAGAAAAAGTATCCCTTTACAAATATTGATGAACTCTTTGATCAGTTAAGAGGTGTGAGTTGGTTCTCAAAGATCGATCTCAGGTCCGACTACCACCGATTGAGGGTTCGTGAGGCTGATATTTTGAAATTGGAATTCTAATGTTGTTGTAGGCACTATGAGTTATGTTTGATTCATTTTAGTGTGACGAATCCCCCAAAAATATTTATCATATTGATGAACCAGTTATTCAATCCATACATAGACTAATTTTTTATTGTATTCATTGATGACAAAATCATATACTTTGAATCAGAAGAGGATCATGAAGATAACTTAAGGATGGTTGTATATTTACTCCAAGATAACCAACTTCATGGTAAACTCTCAAAGTTCCAATTTTGGATCTACAAGGTTCACTTCCTAAGGAATGCGATTTATGATCATGGATTAGCTATATAATCATCAATGATTTATTTAGTTCTCTATTGGGATCCACTCAAGTGTGTGTCATAAGTGTGGAGTTTTCATGGATTGGTGAGGGTACTACATGAGGTTAATGGACAATTATCTTCTATTTCAGACCTCTGACTGCTCTAACATGGAAAGGGAATCCATTTACCATGAAAGAGTAGTGTTAGAGATCCTTTGAGGTGTTGAGGCTGAGGCTAACTAGTGATCCTAGTTTTAGACTACTAGAGGAGGGTGTAGAGTATATAGTGTATTGAGATGCCTCTAGAGATAGACTTAGTTGCACGTTGATGAGAGGTAGGTAGTGTAATTAACCAAACCTTTATCAATGAAATTTATCCCTTCTATTAGTAATGTGAAAATCATATAAAATGACATCAAGAAATACAATGCCACTTCATGAATAATTGAACTGCTATGTGACCTTTAAACATAAATTTGACACTTCTAGGTTTTTAATTTCAAAAAACTAACATACATGGTTGTGATCAGTGAGATGTTTAGAGTCTAATAGGACAAATATAATTTTTGGTGAATAGTAACCTACCATTATGAATAGTTACCTACCATTATGAATAGTAATACAACCCTTATGAATAGTAAATCGTCCAAAATATTATTAACCACACTCATGAATGATTAAATAAAATTTAGGCATTTTATAAGTGACAATATGACCATAGTAAATGTATTGGTATTTTTGTAAGCCATAAATAATTAATTATAATTAATTAATTAATTTAAAATAAAATTTATTTTCAAAAAATGTGTTCAAAAATTAAAATTTTATTTCTTATTATTTTATGATAATTTTATAAGATATTATGTATTTTTTGAAATCATTAGAAAACCAGTTTTAATTTTAAAATATTTATTTTTCAAGTAAATTATGATTTTAATTAAAAATTAAATTAATCATATTTAGAAAATTATTTTAATAAAATTGAGTTCATTTTTAGATTTTACACATCAAAAAATTGTTAGGGTGAATTTTTGTGATTTTTTTAAAGTACATGAATTTTTGATGAATAGTGAAATACTATAATTTACAAAATAAGCTAAATAAATTAATTATGGAGTCATGGATGATGTTATGATAATGTAATCCCAATTGGTTTGAACTCACATGAACATATTTCTATTCATTGTCATGTAATTATCACTATTTCTTGTCTTGTGGAGAAATAACAAATTAATGAATATAGTATTGTGAAACCCCCTCTCCCCTCCAATATAAATACCACCCCTCACACCCTCATTTCTTCACACCTCTAATGCTTCACGCCTTGTCCAAATTCTACCCAAATCTCTTAACTAGCCCATATCACACGTCCATAATCCATTTTTCTGATAAAAAGACCAAAACCTCTTCCCTTAAGAGGCACTCAAAGAAGATATATTCAAGAGGTGATTTCTCTCTCTTCTCTTTCAATTTCTTTTCAAATTTCATTTATTTTATTCTCTTATCCTCAACCTATATTATCCAAATTTCATGATGATTCCATTATTATTGATATACTAGTATGATATCATGTTAATTGAATATTATTCATTATTCTCCTCCCTCTCTCCCTTTGTTTATGAAAATGAGATCGTTGCCCGTGATGTGTTAATTTACCTACATCAAGGGTGACACACATGCATTTCCATCAACTCCTTCAAGGATATCAATGAAACCATTAAATGGTTGAAACCAGATTTTATTATTTATTTTTTAACTCTTTTTATGTTCAATAAATTTTTTTATTCATAATACTAATTGATAAAACAAAACTAGTTTGTTGTGATCCAAAAACCACCCAAATTATCCTAAAACGATCATCATTAAATTTTAACTAATGATTCATCCACATGGTATATAAAATAATTCATTATAAGATCATTTAAACTCCTATAATATAATTAATGACATGTTATATCAATTATATATGTTTATCCATGTTCTACACAAACTTCTATTCATGTGTATAACTGAACTGTTAATGAAAAATAAGAAAAAAACACTCCCGAACAATGGATTTAAACTCTATAACTCATACAAAGGCCAAAAAAAGAACTTAATGAAACAATAATGAACCATATTAATCTATAAAAGGTTATGTTATTTTTAATTAATTAATATAATTTCATTATATAAGAAAATAAACTGAATAATTCATTCAGATACAAGGTAAGAGGAAATTCTCGAACCCAACATTTTTTTTGGGTTCACCCTCTTTCACTCCATTTTAGGTATGTTCACTCCTTCGAAATAAATTTTTCATCATTATCTTACCTTTTATGGGATAAAATTTTTTTCCACTAGATTTTATTTCAAACAAATTTTTTTCCAAAAGAACTCTTATTTCAAAAACACACCTTTTACTTATCCATAAAGGTGGTTGGTTCTTGTATCAAGTATGTTATTACCTATATCTTTTGGGAACCGAAAGTTTATGATTGTGTTCCTATGAGATTAAACAAATAAATTTAAAATGTTTATTTATTTTCATTATTGATATATGTTCTATGTGGCATGTATGATAATGAAAATGTTATGATTTGACGGGTGCACCCAGAATATTATATGGCAATATGAATGTTTGAATGTGACGGGTGAACCCATAATTTTATTGTGCAATATGAATGTTTGAATGTGATGGGTGCACCCATAATTATATAGCACTCCAATGCATTGGGTAATGTGATTAATATCATGAGTTAAAGTGAAATTATGTTTAAACATGATACTATCTTTTTTTGACAACTATGTGTGGTAGCGAACCACTAAGATACGAGGTTTCATTTTTTATGAATTTCCACATTCCAAGTCCTCTATTAATGTTTCCTCCTATGATTATAATCCTATTACCATGTTATGATGATAATTACTATGCTCATTCAAGGTTCTGTTGTTTCATGTTATTATCTATACTCTTATTAGGATATTATCTCACCCCTTTTTGATGTATATCCTTAGGTGACTACATATACTAAGGAGATGTCAAGAGCCAATAAGAAGCTAGAGATGAAAGAATTAAATAAATGTTTTCTGTTGTAAGTTTTATGTATGATCCTGGTTTTTTCAAGACACAAATCCTTTGGATCCTTGATGTGTAATTTTTTTATCACTAAAATGATGCAAAATTAATGTAAGAAATGTATGTTCTCTATAGTTTGTATCGGAGGCATGGTTAAGTTGATTTGGGAATTAGGATTAGTGAACTCAAGATGAATCCTCTAGAATGAGACTAAGTAAAAATATGAACTCAAGATGGTTTTCTAAACACAGGGATCCCATAAGTTATGACTTCAGTGTAAATTTGACAAATGATAAAGTTATTTATTCATGAATTGTTGACTTATGTTTTGTTATAAGCTTTCCTATTTTAGAAAATGGTGGGAACCAGGAGAAACCAGGATAAGAACTTGTGCGAGGGATAATGCAATGACTGCCCAAAGGACATACCCAATGTTTTGGGAGGTGACGTTCAATACTTCATGGAGATGATTACCCAAAAATCATAGGATATGAATAATGACCTGAATAATGAGAGACATCCTCATAAACTAAAGAGGGAGAAACTGGCTATCGAGTGTTTTATGCGGCAATGACCACCGACGTTTAGTATATCATCTGATCCACTAGTTTTAGAACATTGGGTATACTCCATGGAGAAGATCTTTTCTATGTTTCACTATTCTAAGATGTAGAAGGTCACACTATCCATTTATCTTCTAGATGGAGAGGCCGATCAATGGTGGTATTTTATTAAGAACACCAATCCAAGATAAGAAATTGAAGAGATGGAATAGGAGGAATTAAGTTCATGTTTCTTAAAAAGTATTTCAAATGATATCTTCATTTGAAGATCGAGAGATAATTCATAGATCTCAAGAAAAATGAAGTAGAATCTGTCATGGACTATGAAGATAACTTCAAAAGGCTTTCAAGGTATGCTTCCGGTTTTGGTACCAATGTTGATAGAAAAATTGATAGATTCTTTAGTGGATTAAAACCACGCCTTTTAAAGGATCTTGAAATTAGAGTATTTTGGAGTTATGAATAATTTGTTCAATGTGATATCAAAGTGTAAATATACTTTAGAGAATGGTCCCATGGCTATGGTGATAAGAAACAAAATATGGAGTTTTAAGCTGGAGGATATAATGGTAAATGTGGGAAGAAAACTTAACTACCAACATGCCAAAAATGTCAGAATAATAATTGTGGGAACTACCTCAAAGGGATGGGGAAATGATTAAAGTGTGATAAATATTGAAAACATGCTCAAGAGTGTCAAAAATACACTATAAGGAAGGATAATGTAGTGAAAGAATGGAGAGCACCACCCGTGGTCCAATGCAACAACTGTAGGGAGAAAGGGAAATATGAAAGCTAGTGCACTAAACCTCAAATCATAGAGGGTAATCAGCACTAAGAACCACCAAATTCAAAGGAACAAGGGAAGGATTATTCCCTCACTACTATAGAAGTGGATCAATATAATGAAGTCATAAAAGGTACACTTTCTATTCACTCAAGAATGGAATAATTCTTATTTGATTTTGGTTCTACACATTTTTTTATATCTTGAAAGTCTGATAGAACTATGGAATCAAATCCATATAACCTTGAAGTGGATATATCTTTAAAAACACTATGTGGTGCAATAATTGCAACTCGAGTATTTGACTCTTCTCCTGTTGGTGTATATGGGAAGATTCTTCTAGTGAATATTGTAATACTTCCTTTCATGGAATTGAATGCTATAATGGGAATGAATTGGCTCTTGTTATATATAGCACATATCAACTGTCAAGAAAAGGAAATATATTTTCATATTCCAAACCATCTTATACTCCTATAAAAATTCAAGGAATATCATGAATCGGCTTTGAAAAATCCTTTAACGGTGTGGGTGTTGATTCCTTGTGAAGAGGCTTACATCACTCAAATGGTTGAGTCAAAGGAAGGTTTCAACCTAGCAGAAATTCCCATAGTGAGGGAATACAATGATGTATTTCATGAAGAGTTACCCGAACATCCCCTGGATTGTGAGGTAGAGTTATCCATTGAACTCATAATCGAAGCTACTAATATCTCAAAGTGTCCCTATAGGATGGATCCTATCGAACTATAGGAGTTAAAGAATTAGCTTTAAGAGCATTTGGACAAAGGGTTCATACACCCTAGTGCATCACCTTGGGGTGAACCAATGCTATTTGTGAAAAATATGGATGGAATAATGAGGTTGTGTATCGATTATCTAGAACTCAAAAAAATCCCCATAAATAACAAGTATCCTTTTCCAAGGATTGATGACTTGTTTGATCAGTTAATTGGAGATCAATACTTCATAAAGGTGGATATTCATTATGGATATCATCTGCTAAAGGCGAAGAAGGAAGTAATTTAGAAGATTGCCTTCCATACAGGTTATGTGCACTATGAGTTTCTGGTGATGCCCTTTGGACTTACTAATTCTGCTGAAATCTTAATGGATTTGATTAATTTAGTCTTTAGACATTACCTTGATTTTTTTGTAGTGTTTATTTATGATATAATCATCTACTCCAAGAGAAAGGTGGAACATGAAGAGAATCTAATACTTGTGTTAGTGACATGGAGAAAGGAGAATTTTTATACCATGTTTAGAAAGTGTGACTTTTGGATGAATCAAGTCATGTTTTTGGGACATGTGATCACAAGTGAGGGAATTTATAGGGACCCTTTAAAAATAAAGGTGATTGAGAAATGGCCTAGACCCTCTAGTGTCTCTGAAATTCGTAGTTTTCTTAGGTTAGATGGGTACTACCAATGTTTTTTGGGAAATTTATCATGATTTTCAAGCCCTATAACTAAGTTAACAAGGTAAGGGTTAATGTATGTTTGGATAGATGAATGTGAGGGAAGATTCAATGAGCTAAAGAGACGGAAAATCACTACACCTGTACTCACATTACCTAAATGTGAAGAATGTTTTGTGATATACAGTGATGCTTCAAAGAATGTCTCAGTTTTTTTACTCGTGAAAAATGATAATGTGACAGCCTACACCTCACGACAGTTGAATATCCATGAGTTGAACTACCTAATGAATGATCTAGAGCTAGTAGCCTTTATTTTTGGATTGAATATCTAGTGGAACTACCTTTATGGTGAGAAGTGTGATATATACACTGACCAAAAGAGACTAATGTATATATTCACACAAAAGGAGCTTAACATGCATTGGAGTAAATGGTTAGAGCTAATAAATGAATATGATTTCTCTATTCACTATCATCATGGAAAGGCGAACAAGGTAGCTGATGATCTATGTAGAAAAAATCCTACTACTATATCCATGTTATGGATTGAGAAAGGCCATATCTTCTTGGATATAATAAGGGTAGATTTGGAAATCATAAGGGAAGGGGATACATAACTCATTTCCCAAATTATTGTGTAACCATCAATCCAAGAGATGATTAAGGAGGCACAAAGGGATGATTTGGAGTTACAAAAGAAGGTGAATGAAATTAAGGAAGGGAAGCTACAGGATTTCCATATCGATGATGATGGTGTGATTAGGTTTGGAACATGGCTTTGTGTGCCTTCATCACCAAGGATAAAAAAGGATCGATTGGAAAATTCACATAACATAATATTATCTATCCATAATGGTGGCACCAAGATGTACCAAGATCTCTGATAACAATTATGGTGGGATAAAAAGAAGAAGGATATTACAAAATATATCTCAAGGTGCTTGGTTTGTTAGAAAGTTAAAGTAGAGAGACAAAAGTCCAAATGTATGATGCCACTATTGCCTATAACCATGTGGAAATGAGAAAATGTTGTAGATACCCAAGCTTGATGTACATGTAAATTACGTTACTTTTGTGTAATAATTAATACATAAATAAAACTGACACCAAAGAGTGGTAGTAGTTTTGTGTCTTTGAAAACTCAGATCATAATTTTCTAATCAGGGTGAAAGATCATCAATATCTCCCATAAAGATATTCCCCTTTAGTTTTCTTACCTAAAACCGTTCCTTATATCCTGGGGAAAATAAAACATATAAAGGGTGAGCTCAAATTCTCGGTAAGGGTAAACATGGATAACATCAAACAATCCATAAATATTTGAACGTAAAAACATGAACATAAAATTTAAACATCAAAATCATGAGCGATGACATAAAACATTGCATTACATAGGGAATAGATCAAAAAGTAACATCAGTTATGATAAAATTTCATGGGAATAAAACATGTAATTGTGGAAAACCATTAAGCACATGATATGATTTCCACAGTAGCCAGGGCATTACTGCCAAGACCATCATAGTGGACAAAGTCCATTACTGAACCGGGTTTACTTGTTGTTCCAGCCCTGTACTTATGAACTAGATTTACTCTCCATTCCAGACATGTATATTTGATGAGATATAAATCTTTACTCAATGAATTGGAGGGAGATATAGGTCCCACCCATCTCATATTGAAATCATTCTTACGTGTGCCACAAAAAAATCATAAATCATTCATCATAACCCAAAGAATAGAATGTGTTTCATAAAAATCATCCCATATTAACATAATCCATATAAAACAAATGGATATCATTTCATCATAAGAAAAATCAAACCATGTAAATAATAGATACCGTATAATTGAAACATAATCATACTAAATAATGTCATCTTAGATGGGAAATATTTTTGATAAAACACTTGAAATGAATTCTTGAGGAAAATAACCTTTCTTCTTCAAAATCATTTTCTTTTCTCAAAATGCCGTGTGATTTTAAAAGAAAAGAGTTTTGTTGAAATTAATCATGAAATATTGTAGAGTAAGCTTCATGTAAATAAGGCATTATGAAACCTTAAAAATCCATTCATGCTGTATAAGTTAAAAAAATATTCTCCTCATACTTTTGCCGGAAAAGTCACGAATACCTTGTATGGTAAACAAAAGAAAGATTCCTTCCATAAAATGTCGTAAAATTAAACCAAGGGTAAAGATGAATTTAAACATACATGGAATAATATTAGACACTTTATGAAAACATTTTAATAAAACTTGGATATAGATGATAAATATAAACCCAGTAAATACTTACGTATAAGCAATCTCGGATAAAAATGAGATTGAAAAATTATCCCTTACGATTTATGATCGGTGAAATCACACATGTCATAAAATAAAAAAATTACATGAATATTTAAATATAATATCCTTTATAATAAAAATCATGAAACAGTCATGGGAATCAAAAACACCATACAAAAGAAATTGATGGTGATTAAGGCATATGTCTCACAGAAATAAAAGTGGGAAGAAATAATCCCTTACCTTAGGTCCAATTTCTTCCGTACATGTACAATACTCCTATATAGTGGGTTTAAACAAATTACTAACTTGTAACAGAACCATAATAATATTTATGATATCATATATCATTCCCTTATGACTTTATATTACCCGTTCTTTTGTCAATTCCATGTTAAAGCTGTGTTTTGGGTAAAATCATTTCATTTATCATACATGTTTGGACTTTTTGTTCTTGATATCACAACTTATATAATGATTTAATTACTTACATAATTTAAAACAAGAATTATATATAATATATATTCAGAATATAGTATATATAATAGATCGATAAATGGAATGAAATACACCGTTCATGGAGACGGTAGGCCGTACGTACACATGAACGCTGTTTTCATTTCCTTATTAAATTGAATGGAAGTAAATGAAATATATATATATAAATAAATCTAGTTGCATTATTATTTAATATATTTCAGGATTACTTATTACACATACTTTATAATCATTCTTGAATGGTTAACTTGTGGAATGAATCTCATCGCATCGTGGAGACGGTAATCCGTACGTACGCACGAGCGATGATATCGTTACTATAATTATTGAATGGAATTGAAGTGGATGATATAATATCTCATAATTAGTATCATGTTATAATAAACATATATACTTATTATTTACACCATTATAACCATCCAAGTAAGGTTGTGGGGGAAAACAGATTACACCACGACGTGGTGACGGTATT
Source organism: Viscum album (assembly GCA_963277665.1). Classification (NCBI taxonomy): domain Eukaryota; kingdom Viridiplantae; phylum Streptophyta; class Magnoliopsida; order Santalales; family Viscaceae; genus Viscum; species Viscum album. The sequence continues at coordinate 1,992,168,565 of OY728131.1, read as the reverse complement.
CCGTACGTACTCAAGCGCGATGATTTTGTTTTCCGTAGGATGGATAAAAGGTGAAATATGGTTGTTTCATATTTATAATAACATATCACTATATTAGTTATACTAATTATATTAATTTATAATGAAACAACTATAGAATAATAAGTATAAGAATAAAGCAACTTGAAAGAATCGTTAGAAGAGATTACCTCCTCTTCGACGCACCTCCTTTGAACTTCCTCTTATGGGACTAGAGTTGGCCTTTTGAGAAAAAAAGAACCTATATAATGTAATTTGAGAGTTTTATAAGAGGAATTGATAGGTTTTGGCCGAGCTTGAAGGCTCAAAATGGTGTGAGGAGGAGAGGGAAGAAGGTGCCCTTATATAGGAGAAGAGAGGGTCACTTTAGGAAACTCTCAAAAATATTAATTTATAATAAACCCAAACCCCACATAGAAACTTCCAAAATGACTCAAATTCAGATATGAGGTAATATAGGGTTGTAATACAATCAATAAATCTAATTTATTCATGTTTTTATTTTATCTGAAACCTTACCATTTTGATTTATCTGTATTTAACCTATTTAATTTTATTTCTAGTAATAATATTCTAATTTCTAAATTGTTATAAATACTTACTTATGTGTGGTGAATTTTATTTAATTTGATACATTATTACATTTTAGACTATATAAATTTAAAATTTTAATTTTATAAATATTTTTTTGATTTTTAAGCAATTTAATAAAATGTTATTTTTATAAAATATCAATAGTTTCAATTTTGACACTATTCAATTATTTAAATTTAAATAAAATTCACACTGAAGATATATTAGATCCAAAATATTTAATATATTACTAACATGTAATATGAATCTAAAAAATTCATGTATAATATTAATTTGTTCATATAATATTTATTTTAATATTTTTAAATCCATTTATTTGATATTTCTCTTAATAAAATAATTACTACAATATTTTTGTATAATTATTTAATATACTTATTTATTGCATAAAAATTAAAAATAAAATACTATGATAAAGATAAAACTAATATATTTCAAAATAATACTTTTACTTGAATTTATAATCTTAAAATCACAACATTTAAATTGTTATGTTTATTAAATTATGAAGGTGACAACTTTGAAATTATTTAAAATAAACAAATATCAGTGTCATAATCACTTTTATAAGGCTCCAAATGGTATAAAATTAGACCATTGGATTATTATTGTTTATATATACACTACCAATAAGTTTTGGTCAGGTTTTTAGGCCTTTTAGGGATATTATTTTTTGAATAAAAACTATATTATTGATATTTCACTAAATAAATAATTTTCGCATCATTAATGTATAAGCTATTAAGGTAATTATATATTTATTAAAAATTACAAATAAATTACCATGACAAACATAAAAATTTTAGATTTAAAATGAGTATTTATAATCAAATTTATATTTTGTATATCCTTATATTAAAAATACTTTAATTATTAAAGATTGAGTGAGACATATTTTACTTTCTTTAAATAAAATAATTTAATGGTCTTAATCACATCCAAGTGGGTTTGAATAGATTCAATTTTGACCCAAGTATATTTTAGGCCTAAATATAATCATCCAATTATATTAATAAATGTGTTAGGGTAATTGTATAATAATATTTTTACCCTTAATTTACTGGTTTACCATTAATTGTGGTAAATAAAATTTACCGTAGTTACTATTCATAATGTTTAAAAATAAAAATTATCCCATTAACATAATTTGGACCAAATAATTACAAATATGGAATCCATTTTTCAAAATTAAAAATACAGAAATTGTATTATTTAATTTAAAATTAATCCCACTGTTGAGAAAACAGGTTTTAAAAGTTAAAACATTACAAAAGATTGAAATGTTTTTACTTATGAATTCAATGTAAAATTAATGATAATTACATAAATTATATTAAATGGTAAGAATATATTATATTTATAATTTAAAACCATTTACTATTATAATTTAACCACATAAATTTTCTTGATGAAAAAAAGTTGTTTTTAAGTAAAATTTAGCATCTTTTTACTATTCATCAAAATAAGAAAATTGTCAGAAAAATATCAAAGCGTTATCCAATGTAAATTTTTATTTCCTGATTGAAAATCAGAAGTTTATTTTGTAAAATTTAACTTATAAACTTTTCAAAAATTAGATTTAAAATGGGTGTTCCATCAAAAGGCATCAAAACTGTATTTTTGGAAAAATACTTATTTTACCCGAAAAAATTATTTTGTTTTCATACCATGTTCTAGAATATGTGTAAGATGAATGATATTGTTATAAAATTAAAAATGTGGTTAATAATATTTATAACATCTAGTTCATAATAATATTAGAACAATATATTGTCGTTTAGTGAAACTCGGTATTGTGTAAAACACACGCTATTGTGGAAGGTCGCTCTTGCATGAAACACAAGCCATGAATGGTGTTTGCATATACTAAAAGATAATACATTGTTTCATATAGCTCAATCTAATATTGATGTAGCATACAACATAAGACATCAATGAAATTAAAAATAATATTTCTCATAATATCTCAGGGTGTTAGATTCTACCCCCCTTAAAATGAATTTTGCCCTCAAAATTCATCGGGGGTATAAATAGTTTACTACATGAAATTTCATTCATAGAAACCCACATCATAAAAAGGAATACCAAAAATTAATTTAAAAAACTAAATTATGAAATGTAACGGTTACCACAAAGGAGAACATAAGTGAAAATATGTATATGGAAGAGAAATATAACAATCACGTTCTGATGGAGAGTGGTAGAGAACATGGCTATATAAAATCCAACAATCACAAAGCCATAAATTTGTGATGATATAAGGTATAATCGGATTCATCGGATATGAGGGTACTAGGAAAATGTTTTTGGTTTTCAATATCATTTCCATAAAGTTGATGAATACGGATAAATACTTACTTCATTTCGGTGTAATATCATTGTTGGTCATTCCTTGAACAATTTCCACTTAATCTCTTGTTTAAAGAAATGATGTTGAATTTGTGATTCTTGAAGTATTATTATATCATGCGATAGAATGATAGGTTATTCCCTCTGTCTCAAAAATTTAACAAATGTTATTAAATATACATAAGTCCATATATGATGAGATTAACTGTATATGATTACAATAATGGACTTATGCTTCATATATCATACCACTTAATACAATAAAACTACTTTCTACTAACCAGGGACTTCTAGTAGGCCAACGATAGGTGATAAAGGCCTGTCGTACATCAGTTGTGGGTTCAATTCCCGCATCTTGTCCGATGCGATGGGTTGTCTCCTGTCATACGGGTTGTCCTTTTTCTAAAACGATACTATTATAACATTTTAGAAATAATATAAAAAAGTTCTAGCCATAAACAATAATATCATATGTCCATCTTAATATATTCCAATTTTTAGGCTTATCCAAAATACTTCTGTCTGATCCCATAATATAAAGAAAACGATTACTAGAAAGGTCATATAACAAACATGTGAATACCATCATTACCCCCCATATATCATAAGTAATATCTTGTTGGTCATATTCCAAACATGTGAATACCTTAATATTGTATTCTCTTGAAACATTAATTACCATAGAACCTTTGTGAAAACATGAATGGTGTCAAAAGTTAACTCTTTCCACGTAGCAAAATCCCAAAATTTCTATATACTTAATCCAGGATGTTAATTTGTACTTATATCAGTCATAAGATCATTAGTACTATCTAACATATTATTTTCTCCTTATCCCTTCATTATGCGTATATCATCTGCTTTCCAAAAAATTATTTCAATCACTTTTCATGGTTACCAGTACCATTCAATATATACTTCCAAATACTATAGGAAAAACAATAGTGTAACAATCCTTAGATGTTTCTTTATTCCATAGTAACATTAAATTACCAATTCAAAATTACTCTTGATAAACATACAATCATTCCACTACCTTCTTAAACCATCGACTGAGCTTCATCATTTTATTCCTCAACACTTATTTCATATCATATATCATTTGTAGTCTCGTCATCATCATAAACATAAATACTACCCTTATGACCATGCTGATTCTCTTCATGAGATTTTCCCTTAGGAAATTGGTTTTTATAGTGCACGTACATTCCACATTTAAAAAAGTTAACCATTATTGATGTCTTAAAAATACCATTATCCTTGTCCATGGTGTTAACTGAACCTTTTCCTTTGCAATTACTGGCTTTGTATCCTTATTTTCCACACCCAAACCATCTTACAGTTCCTTTGAAACATTCTCCTTGATGCCTCTTCCCACATGATTTACATGAGGGAAATTGAACTTTCTTTCCTCTATGATCATCATAAAACTCCATCTTCCACTTACTAGCTGAGTCAGGAAACATACCAAAGTTGAGATTATTTATCATATTATGAGATTGATGATTAGGAATAATAACGATGCCTTGCCTTCCAAATCCCTTTTTATTTTCTTGATAATGAATAATATCATTCAATTGTCCATCATATTCTCCATTAACATGAATCTTTATATTTCCAGCCATTTTCTAAAACCCAGAAAGAATAGTGTGAGAGGAAAAAATCACACTAGGAAAACAACAAAACAAAGGGGGAGTAACTTCAATATCTAACATCTTAGGTTTAATTATAAGATCGTTACAGTAATTCTAGGACTATAACCTATACTTATACTTAACCTTTGAGACATCCCTAGACATACCTTAGAAATATATCTAGGGATCTCACTAAAGTTTTCGCATCCTAGTTTCCAGAGGTTAACTAAACCTTTACTCTCATACCAACTATAGAGACCCAAGCTTGAAGTACATAAAAATTACATTAATTTTTCAGAATAATTAATACATAACAAAAAGAGACACCCAAAGACCGTAGTAGTTTAGTGTCTTTGGAAACTTGGAACATAATTTTCTAATCATGGTGAAAGATCATCAATATCTCCCATAAAGATCTTCCCCTTCAGTATTCTTTCCTAAAACCATTCCTTATATACTAGGGAAAAGAAAACATATGAAGGGTGAGCTCAAATGATCAATAAGGGTAAACATGGAGAACATCAAACCATACATAAACATTTGAACGTAAAAACATGAACAAAAAATTTAAACATTAAAATCATAAGCAATGACATAAAGCATTGTAGTACATAATGAATAGATCATAAAGGAACATTAATAATGATAAAATTACAAGGGAATAAAACATATAATTATTTAAAACCATTAATCTCATTTATGATTTCCATAGTAGCCAAGGCATTGCTGCCAGGACCATCATAGTGGACAAAGTCCATTACTGAACTTGGTTTACTTTCCGTTCTAGCCCTGCATTACTGAACTAGATTTACTCGCCATTCCAGCCATGTCTATATCATGAGATATAAATCTTTACCCAATAAATTTTATGGAGATATAGGTCCCACCCATCTCATATTGAAATAATTATTACGTGTTCCACAAAACAATCATAAATCATTCCTCATAACCAAAACAATAGAATGAGTTTCATAAAAATCATCCCATCTTAACATAATCCATATAAAACAAATGGATATCATTTCATCATAAGAAAAATAAAACCATGTAAATAATAGATTCATTATACTTGAAACATAATAAAACTAAATAATGTCATCTTAGATGGGAAATAATTTTGATAAAACACTTGAAATGAATTCTTGAGGAAAATACCCTTTCTTCTTTAAAATCATTTTCTTTTCTCAAAATGACGTGTGATTTTAAAAGAAAAGTGTTTTCTTGAAAATAATCATGAAATATTGTAGAGTAATCTTCATGGAAATAAGGTGTTATGAAATAATAAAAATCCATTCATGCCGTATAAGTTAAAAAAGCATTCTCCTCGTAATTTTGTCGGAAAAGTCATGAATACCTTGTATGGTAAAAAAAATAATGAATCTTTCCATAAAATGTGGTAAAATTAATCCAAGGGTAAAAATGAATTTAAACATAAAATTAAGAATATTAAACAATTTATGATTTTTTTTAATAAAACATAGACATTGATGATAAATATAACCCTCGTAAATACTTATATATAAGCAATCTCGGATAAAAATGAGATTGGAAAATTATCCCTTACCATTTATGATCTGTGAAATCATACGTGTCATAAAATAAAGAGAATTACATGCATATTTAAATACCATATCAATACTAATAAAAATCATTAAACATTCGTGGGAAGCATAAACACCATACAAAATAAATTGATGGTGATGAAGGCATATGTCTCACAGAAAAAAGTGAGACAAAATAATCCCTTACCTCAGGTCCAATTTCTTCCATACGTGTCCAAAACTCCTATATAGTGGGCTTAAACCTACTATAAATTTTAATAGAACCATAATAATATTTATGATATCATATATGATTCACTTATGACTTTATATTACCCGTTCAATTCCATGTTAAAGAAGCGTTTTGGGTAAAATCATTTTATTCATCGTACATGTTTGGACTTGTTGTTCTTGATATCATTACTTATATAATGATTTAATTAATTCCATAATGTAAAAAATGAATTATATATAATATATATTTAGAATATAATATATATAATAGATTGATAAATGGAATTAAATACACCGTTCATGGATACGGTAGGCCGTATATATACATGAACGCTGTTTTCGTTTCCTTATTAAATTGAATGGAAGGAAATGACATATATAAATATACATAAATCAAGTAGAATTATTATGTAATATATTTCATGATTTCTTATTATGTATACTTTATAATCATTCTTGAATGGTAAACATGGACAATGAATCTCATCGCATCATGGAGACGGTAATCCGTACGTACGCACGAGTGATGATATCGTTCCCATAATTATTGAATGGAATTGGAGTGGATGATATAATATATCATAATTAGTATAATTTTATAATAACCATATATATTTATTATTTACACCATTATAAACATCAAAGTAAGGTGGTGGTGGAAAACATAATACACCACGGCGAGGAGACGATATTCCGTACGTACGCACGTGCGGTGATTTCGTTTTCCGTAGGATGGATAAAAGGTGAAATGGGGTTGTTTCATATTTATAATAACATATAAGTATATTAGTTATACTGATGTTATTAGTTTATAATGAAAATAAATAAATAATATAAAGTAGCATAATAAAGAAACTTGAAAGAATCGGTAGAAGAGATTACATCTTCTTCGATGCACCTCCTTTGAAATTCCTCTTATGGGACTAGAGTTGGCCTTTTCAGAAGACCAGAACCTCTATAATGTGACTAGATATGTTTATAAGAGTAATTTTCAGGGTTTGGCCGAGCTTGAAGGCTCAAAATGGTGTGAGGAGGAGAGGGAAGGAGGTGCCCTTATATAGGAGAGGAGAGGGGCACTCTAGGAAACTCTCAAAAATATTAATTTATAATAAACCCAAACCTCACATAAAAACTTCAAAAATGACTCAAATTATGATATGAGGTATGATAGGGTTTTAATATAATCAAAAAATCATATTTAGACATGTTTTGATTTTATTTCAAACCTTATCATTTTGATTTATCCTGATATAATCTATTTAATTTTATTTACTCTAATAATATTTTAATTTTTAAATTGATATAAATAGTTACTTATGTGTTGTGAATTTTACTTAATTAGATAAATTATTACATTTTAGGCCATATAATTTTAAATTTGAAATTTTATAAATATTTTTGTGATTTTTAATCAATTTAATAAAATGTTATTTTTATAAAATATCAATAGTGCCAATTTTGACAGTATTCAATTATTTGAATTTAAATGAAATCCACACTGAAGATATATTAAATCCAAAATATTTAATATATTCCTAACATGACATATTAATCTGAAATATTCATTTAGCACATTAATTTGTTCATATAATATAGATTTTAATATTTTTAAAACCATTTATTTGATATTTATCTTAATATAATAATTGTTATACCATTTTTGTATAATTATTTAATATACATAGTTCATGCATAAAAATTAAAAATAAAATACTATGATAAATATATATCTAATATATTTCACAATAATACTTTTACTCTAATTTATCATCTTAAAATAACAACATTTAAATTGTTATATTTATGAAATTATGAAGGTGACAAATTTGACATTATTTAAAATAAAATAAAATAAGTGTCATAATCACTTTTATAATGCTCCAAATGGTCCACAATTATACCATTGGATTATTATAGTTTATATATACATGAATAATACGTTTTGGTCCGGTGTTTGGGCCTTTTATGGGTATTATTATTTGAATAAAAACTATATTATTGACTTTTCACTAAATAAATAATTTCTTCATCATTAATGTATAAGATATTAAATTAATTATATATTTCTTAAAAATTATAAATATATTACCATGACAGAGAAAAAAAATTTATATTTTAAATGAGTATTTATAATCTAATTTATATTATGTATATCCTTATATTAAAATTACTTTAATTATTAAAGTTTGAGTGAGACATATTTCACTTTCTTTGAATAAAATAAATTAAAGGTCTTAATCACATCCAAGTGGGTTAAAAAGATTCCATTTTGATACAAGTTTATTTTCTGATGAAATATAATCATTCAATTATATTAATACAAGTGTTAGGATAATTTTATAATATTATTTTTACCCTTAATTTTCTGATTACCTTTAACTGTGGTAAATAAAATTTATCGTAGTTACAATTAATAACGCCTAAAAATAAATATTATGCTATAAATATAATTTGGACCTAATAATTCCAAATATGGAATCCATTTTTCCAAATTCATAACATATAGGTGTTTCAATATTTAATTTAAAATATTCCCACTGTTGAGAAAACGGGTTTTAAAACAAAAAACTTTGAAAAAGATTGAAATGTTTTTACATATGAATTCAATGTAAAATTAAAGATATTGACATTAATTATATTAAATGGTAAAAATATATTGTATTTATACTTTAAAACCATTAACTATTATAATTTAACAATATAAATTATCTCGATGAAAAAAAGTTGTTTTTATGTAAAATTTAGCGAGTTTTTACTATTCATCAAAATAAGAACGTTGTCAGAAAAATATAAAAACATTATACAATGTAAATTTTTATATCCTTATTCAAAATAAGAAGTTTATTTTGTAAAATTGAAGTTATAAACTTGTCAAAAAATAGATTTAAACTGGGTGTGCCATCAAAATGCTGTAAAACTGCATTTTTTGAAAAATACTTATTTTACCCGAAAAAATTATTTTGTTGTCATACCATGTTCTAGAATATGTGTAAGATGAATTATATTGTTATAAAATTAAAAATGTGGTTAATAATATTTATAACGTCTAGTTCACAATAATATTAGAACAATATATCATTGTTTAGTGAAACTCGGTTTTGTGTACAACACACGCTATTGAGGAAGGTCGCTCTTGCGTGCAACACATGCCAAGAATAGTGTTTGCGTATACTACAAGATAATATAGTGTTGCATATATCCCAAGATAATCTTGGTGTAACGTACAACATAAGAAATTAATTAAATTAAAACTAATATTTATCATAAAATCTCATGGTGTTACATTCTACCCCCCTTAAAATGAATTTCTCCCTTGAAATTAATCAGGGTTATAAATGTTTTACTACATGAAAATTATTTCATAGAAACCCACATCGTAATAAGGAATATCAAAACTTAATTTTAAAAACTAAATTACAAAATGTAATGGTTACGACATAGGAGAACATAGGTGAAAATATGGATATGGAAGAGAAATCTAACCATCACGTTCTGATGGAGAGTGGTAGAGAACATGGCTATGAAAAAGCCAATAATCACAAAGCCTTAAATTTGTGATGATCTAAGGTACCATCAGATTAATCAGATATGAGGGGGCTAGGAAATTTTTTTTTCTTTTCAAGATCATTTCCTCAAAGTTGATGAATAAAGATAAATACTTAATTGATTTCAGTGTAATATCATTGTTGGTCATTCCATGAACAATTCCCACTTCATATCTTGTCTAAATAAATGATGTTGAATTTTTCATTCTTGAAGTATTATCATATCATGCGATAGAATGATAGGTTATTCCATCTGTCTCAAAAATTAACAAATGTTATTAAATATACATAAGTCCATCTATGCTGAGATTTACCGTATATAATTCAAATAATGGGCTTATACTTCATCTATCATACCACTTAATACAATAAAAATAATTTATACTAACCAGGGACTCCCTATAGGCTAGTGGTAGGAGATAAAGGCCTGTCGCACTTCAGTTGTGGGTTCAATTCCCGCATCCTTGTCCGACGAGATGGGTTGTCTCCCGTCCTACGAGTTGTACTTTTTATAAAACTATAATATTATAATATTCCAGAAATGATATCAAAAGGTTCTTTCATTAAAAAATACTATCTGATGTCTAACTTAATCTATTCCAATTTTTAGGCTTATCCAAAATACTTCTGTCCAATCTCATAGTACAAAGAAAATGATTACTAGAAAGGTCATATAACAAGCATGTGAACACCATAATTTATCCCCCATATATCATAAGATATATCTTTTTTGTCACATTCCAATCATGTGAATACCTTAATATTGTATTCTCTTGAAAATAAATTACCATAGAACCTTAGTGAAAACATGAATACTGTCAAAAGTTAACACTTTCCAAATACCAAAATCCCAAAATTTATATATACTCAAACTATGATGTTAATTTGTCTTTATATCCATCATGAGCTCATTATTAATATCAAACATATTATTTTCTCCTTATCCCTTCATTATGCTCATATGATCTTCTTTCCAAAAAATTATTTAAATCAATTTTCATGGTTACCAGTACCATTCAACATATACTTCCAAATACTTTAGGAAAAACAACAGTGTAACAGTCCTTAGATGTTTTATTATTCCATAGTACCATTAAATTACCTATACAAAATTACTCTTGTTAAACATACAATCATTCCACTACCTTCTTAAACCATCGACCAAACTTGATCATTTTATTCCTCAACACTTCTTTCATATCATATATCATTTGTAGTCTCTTCATCATCATCAACATAAATACTACCCTTATGACCATGCTGATTCTCTTCATGAGATTTTCCCTTAGGTAATTGGTTTGCATAGTGCCCGTACATTCCACATTTAAAACATTTAACCATTGTTGATGTCTTAGAAATACCATTATTCTTGTCCATGGTGTTAACTGAACCTTTTCCTTTGCAATTACTGGCTTTGTGTCATTATTTTCCCCACCCAAACCATGTTCTAGTTCCTTTGAAACATTTTCCTTGATACCTCTTCTCACATGATTTACATGAGGGAAATTGAACTTTCTTTCCACTATGATCATCATGAAACTCCATCTTTCTCTTATTAGCTGAGTCAGGAAACATACCAAATTTGAGATTATTGATCATATTATGGTATTGCTGATTAGTCATAATAACGATGTTTCGCCTTCCAAATCCGGTTTTATTTTCTTGATCATGAATAATATCATTCAATTGTCTATCATATCCTCCATTGACATGAATCTTCCTATTTCCAGCAATTTCTAAAACCCAGAAAGAATAGTGTGAGAGGGAAAAATCACACTAGGAAAACAACATAACAAAGGGTGAGTAACTTCAATATCTAACATCATAGGTTTAATTCTAAGATCGTTACTGTAATTCTCGAACTATAACCTATAATTATACTTAACCTTAGGGACATCCCTAGACATAACTTAGAAATATATCTAGGGATCTCACTAAAGTTTTTGTATCCTAGTTTTCCAAAGGTTAACTAAACATTTCCTCTGATACCAACTGTAGAGACCCAAGCTTGATGTACATGGAAATTACATTAATTTTTCGGAATAATTAATACATAACAGAAACAGAAACCTAAGGATTGTAGTAGTTTAGTGCCTTTGGAAACTTGGAACATAATTTTATAATCATGGTGAAAGATAATCAATATATCCCATAAAGATCTTACCCTTTAGTATTCATACCTAAAACCGTTCCTTATATCCTAGGGAAAAGAAAACATATAAAGGGTGAGATCAAATGATCAGTAAGGGTAAACATGGAGAACATCAAACAATCCATAAACATTTGAACATAAAAACATGAACATAAAATTTAAAAATCAAAATCATGTGCAATGACATAAAGCATTGCAGTACATAAGGAATAGATCATAAAGGAACATTAATCATGATAAAATGTCATGGAAATAAAACTTATAATTGTGGAAAACCATTAATCACATGATATAATTTCCATATTAGCAAGGCATTGCTTCCAAGACCATCATAGTGGACAAAGTCCATTACTGAACTGGGTTTACATTCCATTCCATCCCTGTATTACTGAACCAGATTTACTCGCCGTTCTAGCCATGTCTATCTCATGAGATATAAATCATTACCCAATGAATTGGAGGGAGATATAGGTCCCACACATCTTATATTGAAATCATTCTTATGTGTTCCACAAAACAATCATAAATCATTCATAATAACCCAAATAATAGAATGGGTTTCATAAAAATCATCCCATATTAAAATAATCCATATAAAAAAATGGATATCATTTCATCATAAGAAAAATAAAACCATATAAATAATAGATTCATTATATTTGAAACATAATCATACTAAATAATGTCATCTTATATGGGAAATAATTTTGATAAAACACTTGAAATGAAATCTTGAGGAAAATATGCTTTCTTCTTCAAAATCATTTTCTTTTCTCAAAATGATGTGTGATTTTAAAAGAAAAGAGTTTTATTGAAAATAATCATGAAATATTTTAAAGGAAGCTTCATGGAAATAAGGAATTATGAAATAGTAAAAATCCATTCATGCTGTATAAGTTAAAAATACATTATCCTCGTACTTTTTCCAGAAAAGTCATGAATACCTTGTATGGTAAACAAAAGAAAGATTCCTTCCATAAAATGTACTAAAAGTAAACCAAGGGTAAAAATGACTTTAAACATACCAGGAAGAATATTAAACACTTTATGAAAACATTTTTATAAAACATGGACATGGAGGATAAATATAACCCCAGAAAATACTTACGTATAAGCAATCTGAGATAAAAATGAGATTGCAAAATTATCCCTTACCATTTATGATCAGTGAAATAATATGTGTCATAAAATAAAGAAAATTTCATGAATATTTAAATATCATATCCTTCATAATAAAAATCATAAAACATTCATGGGATGCATAAACACCATACAAAATAAATGGATGGTGATGAAGGCATATGTCTAACAGAAATAAAAGTGAGACAAAATAATCCCTTACCTTAGGTCCAATTTCTTCCTTACATGTACGAAACTATTATATAGTGGGTTTAAAAATATTATTAACTTGTAACAGAACCATAATAATGTTTATTATTTCATATATTATTCACTTATGACTTTATATTACCCGTTCAATTCCATTTAAAAGCAGCATTTTGGGTAAAATCGTTTTATTTATCGTACATGTTTGGACTTGTTGATCTTGATATCATTACTTATATAACGATTTACTTACTTCCAGAATGTAAAAAATGAATTATATATAATATATATTCAGAAGATAATATATATAATAGATCGATAAATGGAATGAAATACACCGTTCATGGATATGGTAGGTCGTACGTATGCATGAACGATGTTTTTGTTTCCTTATTAAATTGAATAGAAGGAAATGGAATATATATAAAAATAAATCTAGTAGCATTATTATGTAATATATATCATGATTTATTATTATATATACTTTATAATCATTCTTGAATGGTTAACATGGATAATGAATCTCATCACATTGTGGAGACGGTAATCCGTACGTACGCACGAGCGATGATATCATTCCCATAATTATTGAATGGAATTGGAGTGGATGATATAATATCTCATAATTAGTATCATGTTATAATAACCATATATAGTTATTATTTACACCATTATACTCATCCAAGTAAGGTGGTGGTGGAAAGCAGATTACACCACGACGAGGAGACGGTATTCCGTACGTACGCACGCGCGGTGATTTTGTTTTCCGTAGGATGGATAAAATGTGAAATAGGGTTGGTTCATATTTATAATAACATATAAGTATATTATTTATAGTTATGTTATTACTTTATAATGAAACAACTAAAGAAAAGAAAGTAGAATAATAAAGGAACTTGAAAGAATGTTTAGAAGAGATTACCTCTTCTTCGACACACCTCCTTTGAAATTCCTCTTATGGGACTAGAGTTGGTCTTTTGGGAAGACCAGAACATCTATAATGTAACTAGATAGGTTTAGAAGAGGATTTTTCAGGGTTTTTATGAGCTTGAAGTCTCAAAATGGTGTGAGGAGGAGAGGGAAGGAGGTGCCCTTATATTGGAGAGAGGGGCACTCTAGGAAACTCTCAAAAATATTAATTTATAAAAAACCCAAACCCCACATAAAAACTTCCAAAATGACTCAAATTAAGATATATAGGTAAGATAGGGTTTTAATATAATAAAAAAAATCATATTTAGACATGTTTTTATTTTATTTTAAACATTATCATTTTGATTTATCCTGATTTAATCTATTTAATTTTATTTACGGTAATAATATTCTAATTTTTAAATTGTTATAAATACTTACTTATGTGTTGTGAATTTTACTTAATTAGATACATTATTACATTTTAAACAATATAATTTTAAAATTAAAATTTTTAAATATTTTTGTGATTTTAAACAATTTAATAAAATGTTATTTTTATAAAATATCAATAGTGTCAATTTTGACACTATTCAATTATTTGTAATTAAATAAAATTCACACAGAAGATATATTCGATCCAAAATATTAAATAGATTTCTAACATGTCATATTAATATATAATATTCATGGATCACATTAATTGTTTCATATAATAGTTATTTTATTATTTTTAAAACCATTTATTTGATATTTCTCTTAATAAAATAATTACTACAACAATTTTGTATAATTATTTAATATACTTAGTTGTTGTATAAAAATTAAAAATAAAATACTATGATAAATATATATCTAATATCTTTCATAATAATACTTTTACTCGAATTTATCATCTTAAAATCAAAACATTTAAATTTTTATATTTACTAAATTATGAAGGTGACAACTTTGACATTATTTAAAAGAAAATAATATAAGTGTCATAATAACTTTTATAAGGATCTAAATGGTCCACAATTAGACCATTGGATGATTATGGTTTATATATACACGATAACTATGTTTTAGTCTGGTGGTTGGGACTTTTATGGGTATTATTATTTGAATAAAAACTATATTATTGACTTTTCACTAAATAAATAATTTCTGCATCGTTAATGTATAAGCTATTAAATTAATTATATATTTCATAAAAATTATAAATAAATTACCATGACAGAGAAAAACATTTTATATTTCAAATGAGTATTTATAATATAATTTATATTCTGTATATCCTTATATTAAAAATACTTTAATTATTAAAGTTTGAGTGAGACATATTTCACTTTCTTTAAATAAAATAAATTAAAGGTCTTAATCACATACAAGTGGGTTCAATAGATTCCATTTTGACTCAAGTATATTTTAGGACGAAATATAATCATACAATTTTATTAATACAAGTGTTATGATAATTTTATAATATTATTTTTACCCTTAAATTTCTGATTACCTTTAAATGTGGTAAATAAAATTTACCATAGTTACTATTCATAACGCCTAAAAATAAAAAATAGCCTATTAACATAATTTGGACCTAATGATTACAAATATGTAATCCATTTTTCCAAATTTAA
This sequence comes from Viscum album, assembly GCA_963277665.1. Lineage (NCBI taxonomy): Eukaryota > Viridiplantae > Streptophyta > Magnoliopsida > Santalales > Viscaceae > Viscum > Viscum album. Next base: position 1,992,152,638 of record OY728131.1, on the reverse strand, counting down.
AACACATAAGTTTCAGTATTTAATTTAAAATTATTCCTGATCTTGAGAAAACGGGTTTTAAAAGTTAAAACATTACAAAAGATTGAAATGTTTTTACCTATGAATTCAATGTAAAATTAATGATAATGACATAAATTATATTAAATGGTAAAAATATATTCTATTTATACATTAAAACCATTTAATATTATAATTTAACGATATAAATTATCTTGATGAAAAAAAGTTTTTTTAAGTAAAATTTAACATGTTTTTACTATTCATCAAAATAAGAACGTTGTTAGAAAAATATCAAAACTTTATCAAATGTAAATTTTTATATCTTGATTCCAAATAAAAAGTTTATTTTGTAAAATTGAACTTATAAACTTGTCAAAAATTATATTTAAAATGGGTGTGCCATCAAAATGCAGCAAAACTGCATTTTTTGAAAAATACTTATTTTACCCGAAAAAATTATTTTGTTATAATACCATTTTCTAGAATATGTGTAAGATTAATGGTATTGTTATAAAATTAAAAATTTGGTTAATAATATTTATAACATCTAGTTCATAATAATATTAGAACAATATATCATTATTTAGTGAAACTCAGTATTGCTTACAACACACACTATTGAGGAAGGTCTCTCTTGAATGCAACACAAGACAAAAATAGTATTTGCGTATACTAAAAGCTAATAAAGTGTTGTGTATAGTGCAAGATAATCTTGGTGTAGTGTAAAACACAAGAAATCAATGAAAATTAATATAATATTTCTCATAAAATCTCAGGGTGTTACATTCTACCCCCCTTAAAATGAATTTCACCCTAGAAATTCATTGGGGTTATAAATGGTTTACTACATGAAATTTATTTCATAGAAACCCACATCGTAAAAAGGAATACCAAAACTTAATTTTAAAAACTAAATTATGAAATGTAATGGTTACCACGTAGGAGAACATATGTGAAAATATGGATATGGAAGAGAAATATAACCATCACTTTCTGATGGAGAGTGGTAGAGAACATGGCTATGAGAAAGCCAACAATCACAAAGCCATAAATTTGTGATGATCTAAGGTACCATCGGATTCATCGGATGTGAGGGTACTAGGAAAATGTTTTTGGTTTTCAAGATCATTTCCTTAAAGTTGATGAATACAGATAAATACTTACTTGATTTCGGTGTAATATCATTGTTGGTCATTACATGAACAATTTCCACATAATTTCTTGTTTAATGAAATGTTGTTGAATTTGTCATTCTTGAAGTACTATCATATCATGCGATAGAATGATATGTTATTCCAACTATCCCAAAAATTTAAAAAATGTTATTAAATATACAAAATTCCATCTATGGTGAGATTAACCATATATGATTCCAATAATGGACTTATAATTCATCTACCATAACACATAATACAATAAAACTAATTTATACTAACCAAGGACTTACCGTAGGCCAGTGGCAAGCAATAAAGTCCGGTCACACTTCAGTTGTGGGTTCAATTCCCGTATCCTTGTCTGATGCGACGGGTTGTCGCCCATCGTATGGGTTGTCATTTTTCTAAAACTATACTATTATAACATTTTAGAAATTATATCAAAAAGTTATTTCCTTAAACAATACTATCTGATGTCCAACTTAATCTATTCCAATTTTTAGGCTTGTCCAAAATACTTCTTTCTAATCTCATAGTATAAAGAAAATGATTAATAGAAAGGCCATATAACAAGAATGTGAATACCATCATTTATCCCCCATATATCATAAGAAATATCTTGTTGGTCACATTCCAAACATGTGAATACCTTAATATTATATTCTCTTGAAACATGAATTACCATAGAACCTTAGTGAAAACATGAATGGTGTCAAAAGTTAACTCTTTCCACATACCAAAATCCCAAAATTTCTATATAATCAAACCACGATGTTAATTTTTCCTTATATCAGTAATGAGATCATTAGTACTATCAAACATAATATTGTCTCATTATCCCTTCATTATGCGCATATCATCAGCTTTCCAAAAAATTATTTCAATCACTTTTCATGGTTACCGGTACCATTCAACATATACTTCTAAATAATTTTGGAAAAACAATAGTGTAACAATCCTTAGATGTTTATTTATTCCATAGTACCATTAAATTACCTATACAAAATTACTCAAGATAAACATACAATCATTCCACTACCTTCTTAAACCATCGACCGAGCTTCATCATTTTATTCCTCAATGCTTCTTTCATATCATTTATCATTTGTAGTCTCTTAATCATCATCAACATAAATACTACCCTTACGACCATGCTGATTCTCTTCATTAGATTTTCCCCTTGGGAATTGGTTTTAATAGTGCTCGTACATTCCACATTTAAAACATTTAACCGTTATTGATGTCTTAGAAATACCATTATCCTTGTCTATGGTGTTAACTGAACCTTTTCCTTTGCAATTACTATCTTTGTGTCCTTATTTTCCACACCCAAACCATCTTACAGTTCCTTTGAAAAATTCTCCTTGATGCCTCTTCCCATATGATTTACATGAGGGAAATTGAACTTTCTTTCATATATGATCATCACGAAACTCCATCTTTCTCTTTTTAGCTGAGTCAGGAAACATACCAAAGTTGAGATTATTGATCATATTATGAGATTACTGATTAGGCATAATAAAGATGTTTCGCCTTACAAATCCCATTTTATTTCCTTGATCATGAATAATATCATTCAATTATCCATCATATTCTCCATTTACATGAATCTTCCTGTTTCCAACCATTTTCTAAAACCCAGAAAGAATAGTGTGAGAGGAAAAAATCACACTAGGAAAACAACATAACAAAGGGGGAGTAACTTTAATATCTAACATCTTATGTTTAATTCTAAGATCATTACCGTAATTCTAGGACTATAACCTATACCTATACTTAACCTTAGGGACACCCCTATACATACCTTAGAAATATCTCTAGGGATCTCACTAAAGTTTTCGTATCCTAGTTTCCAAAGGTTAACTAAACCTTTCCTCTGATACCAACTGTTGAGACCCAAGATTAACGTACATGGAAATTACATTACATTTTCAGAATAAGTAACACATAACAAAAACAGACACCCAAGGACTGTAGTTGTTTAGTGTCTTTGAAAACATGGAACATAATTTTCTAATCATTGTAAAAGATCATCAATATCTCCCATAAAGATCATCCCATTTAGTATTCTTACCTAAAACCATTCCTTATATCCTAGGGAAAAGAAAACGTATAAAGGGTGAGCTCAAATGATCAGTAAGGGTAAACATGGAGAACATCAAACAATCCATAAACATTTGAACGTAAAAACATGAACATAAAATTTAAACATCAAAATCATGAGCAATGACATAAAGCATTGCAGTATATAAGGAAAAGATCATAAAGTAACATTAATCATGATAAAATGTCGTGGAAATAAAACTTATAATTGTGGAAAACCATTAATCACATGATATGATTTCTATATTAGCCAAGGCATTGCTACCAAGACCATCATAGTGGACAAAGTCGATTACTGAACTGGGTTTACTTTCTGTTCCAGCCCAGTATTACTGAACCATATTTACTCACCGTTCCAGCCATGTCTATCTCATGAGATATAAATATTTACCTAATGAATTGGAGGGAGATATAGGTCCACACATCTGATATTGAAATCATTCTTATGTGTTCCACAAAACAATCATAAATCATTCATAATAACCCAAAGAATAGAATGGGTTTCATAAAAATCATCCCATCTTAACATAATCCATATAAAAAAAATGGATATCATTTCATCATAAGAAAAATAAAACCATGTAAATAATAGATTCATTATATTTGAAACATAATCATACTAAATAATGTCATCTTATATGGGAAATAATTTTGATAAAACACTTGAAATGAAATCTTGAGGAAAATATCCTTTCTTCTTCAAAATCATTTTCTTTTCTCAAAATGACATGTGATTTTAAAAGAAAAGAGTTTTGTTGAAAATAATGACGAAATATTGTAGAGGAACCATCATGGAAATAAGGTTTTATGAAACAGTAAAAATCCATTCACGTCGTATAAGTTAAAAAAAACATTCTCCTTGTACTTTTGCTGGAAAAGTCACGAATACCTTGTATGGTAAACAAAAGAAAGATTCCTTCCATAAAATGTGGTAAAAGTAAACCAAGGGTAAAAATGAATTTAAAAATACAAGGAATAATATTAAACACTTTATGATTTTTTTTATAAAACATGGACTGGATGATAAATATAACCCCAGTAAATACTTACGTATAAGCAATCTCAGATAAAAATGAGATTGCAAAATTATCCCTTACCATTTATGATTGATGAAATCATACGTGTCATAAAATAAAGAAAATTACATGCATATTTAAATATCATATCCTTCATAATAAAAATCACAAAACATTCATGGGAATCATAAACACCATACAAAATAAATTGATGGTGATGAAGGCATATGTCTCACAAAAATAAAAGTGAGACAAAATAATCCCTTACCTTAGGTCCAATTTCATCCATACGTGTCCGAAACTCCTATATAGTGGGTCTAAAAATATTATTAACTTGTAACAGAACCATAATAATATTTATGATATCATATACGATTCACTTATGAATTTATATTACCCGTTCAATTCCATGTTAAAGCAGCGTTTTGAGTAAAATCGTTTTATTTATCCTACATGTTTGGACTTTTTGTTCTTGATATCATTACTTTTTTGATGATTTACTTATTTAGAGAATGTAGAACATGAATTATATATCATATATATTCAGAAGATAATATATATATATAATAGATAGATAAATGGAATGAAATACACCGTTCATGGATACAATAGGCCGTACATATGCATGGACGTTGTTTTCGTTTCCTTGTTAAATTGAATGGAAGGAAATGACATATATATATATATTCATAAATCTAGTAGAATTATTATGTAATATATTAAATTATTTCTTATTATAGATACTTTATAATCATTCTTGAATGGTTAACATGAAGAGTGAATCTCATCGCATCGTGGAGATGGTAATCCGTATGTACGCACGAGCGATGATATCGTTCCCATAATTATTGAATGGAATTGGAGTAGGTGATATAATATCTCATAATTAGTATCATTTTATAATATAAATATATAGTTATTAATTATAAGATTATACCCATCCAAGTAAGTTGGTGGTGGAAAAAAGATTACACCACGACAAGGAGACGGTATTCCGTACGTACGCACACGCGGTGATTTCGTTTTCCATAGGATGGATAAAAGTTGAAATAGGGTTGTTTCATATTTATAATAAAATATAAGTATATTAGTTATACTGATGTTATTTCTTTATAATGAAACAATTAAATAATATAAAGTATAATAATTAAGAAACTTGAAAGAATCGGTAGAAGAGATTACCTCTTCTTCAACACACCTCCTTTGAACTTCTTCTTATGGGACTAGAGTTGGACTTTTGAGAAGACCAGAACCTCTAAAATGTAACTACATAGGTTTAGAAGAGAAATTTTCAGGCTTTGGACGAGATTGAAGGCTCAAAATGGTGTGAGGAGGAGAGGGAAGGTGGTGCCCTTATATAGGAGAGGAGAGGGGCACTCTAGGAAACTCTCAAAAATATTAATTTATAATAAAACCAAACCCCACATAAAAACATAAAAAATGACTCAAAATAGGATATGAGGTAAGATAGGGTTTTAATATAATCAACCAATCATATTTAGAAATGTTTTTATTTTATTTTAAACCTTATCATTTTAATTTATCCTGATTTAATCTATTTAATTTTATTTGCGGTAATAATATTATAAATTTTAAATTGTTATAAATACTTAATTATGTGTTTTGAATTTTACTTAATTAGATACATTATTACATTTTAGACCATAAAATTTTAAATTTGAATTTTCTTAAATTTTTTTGTTATTTTTAGGGAATTTAATAAAATGTTATTTATAAAAAATATCAATAGTGTCAATTTTGACACTATTAAATTATTTGAATTTAAATAAAATCCAAATAGAAGATATATTCGATCCAAAATATTTAATATATTCCTAACATGTCATATTAATCTACAATATTCATGGAGAACATTAATTTGTTCATATAATATTTATTTTAATATTTTTAAAACAATATATTTGATATTTCTCTTAATAAAATAATTACTACAACATTTTTGTATAATTATTTAATATACTTAGTTGTTGCTTAAAAATTAAAAATAAAAAACTATGATAAATATATATCTAATATATTTTATAATAATACTTTTACTCTAATTTAACATCTTAAAATCACAACATTTCAATTGTTATATTTATTAAATTATGAAGGTGACAACTTTGACATTATTTAAAATAAAATAATATAAGTGTCATAATCAATTTTATAAGGCTCCAAATGGTCCAAAATTATACCATTGGATGATTATGGTTTAGATATACACGGCCAATAAGTTTTTGTCCTGTTTTTGGGCTTTTATGGGTATTATTATTTGAATAAAAACTATATTATCGACTTTTCACTAAATAAATAATTTCTGCATCATTAATGTATATGCTATTAAATTAATTTTATATTTCTTAAAAATTATAAATAAATTACCATGATAGATAAAAATATTTTATATTTTAAATGAGTGTTTATAATTTAATTTATATTCTGTATATCATTATATTAAAAATACTTTAATTATTAATATCTGAGTGAGACATATTTCACTTTCTATAAATAAAATAAATTAAAGGTCTTAATCACATCCAAGTGGGTTGAATAGATTCCATTTTTACCCATGTATATTTTAGGATGAAATATACTTATCTAATTATATTACTACAAGTGTTAGGATAATTCTATATTATTACTTTTACCTTTAATTTTCTGATTACCTTTAACTGTGGTAAATAAAATTTACCGTAGTTACTATTCATAATGCCTAAAAAAAATAGCCTATTGACATAATTTGTTCGTACTGATTCCAAATATGGTATCAATTTTTCCAAATTTAAAACACAGAAGTTTCAATATTTATTTTAAAATTATTCCTGCTTTTGAGAAAATGGGTTTTAAAAGTTAAAACATTGCAAAAGATTGAAATGTTTTTACCTATGAATTCAATGTAAAATTAATGATAATGAAATAAATTAAATTAAATGGTAAAAATATGTTATATTTATACTTTAAAACCATTTACTATTATAATTTAATGATATAAATTATCTCAATGGTAAAAAAGTTGTTTTTAAGTAAAATTTAGCATGTTTTTACTATTCATCAAAATAAGAACGTTGTCAGAAAAATATCAAAACTTTATCCAATATAAATTTTTATATCCAGATTCCAAATAAGAAGTTTATTTTTTAAAATTTAACTTATAATATTATAAAAAATTAGATTTAAAATGGGTGTTCCATCAAAAGGTATCAAAACTGCATTTTTTTTAAAAATACTTATTTTACTCGAAAAAATTATTTTGTTCTCATAATATGTTCTAGAATATGTGTAAGATGAATAATATTGTTATAAAATTAAAAATTTGGTTACTAGTATTCATAACGGCTTGTTCATAATAATATTATAACAATATATCATTGTTGAGTGAAACTCGGTATTGCGTACAACACACGCTATTGAGGATGGTCACTCTTGCATGCAACACAAGCCAAGAATAGTATTTCCCTATACTACAAGCTAATACGGTGTTGCATATAGCGCAATCTAATCTTGGTGTAGTGCAAAACATAAGACATCAATGAAATTAAAAATAATATTTCTCATAAAATCTCGGGGTGTTACAAATGTCATAATGGACTTTGTCATAGGTCTTCCGAATATGTCTAAGGTAAATAAGGAGATATGAGTTTTTATGGACAGACTCACCAACACTGTCTAATTTATCACTATTCGGAAAGATATCTCACTTGAAAAAATTTCAATGATATATGTGAAGGATGTAGTGATACTGCATGGTGTTTTACTCTCGATTGTCTTTGATTGTGATCCAAGGTTCACATCTAAATTCTGGTGGAGTCTTCCGCAACTTTGAGTACTGAATTAAATTTAAGCATGGACTATCACCCCCAAACTGATGGCCAATATGAAAGGAATATTTAGACACCTGAATAAAATCTAAGAGCCTACACTTTATAATTCAAAGGTGGATGGTATCAGGTATGTACTTCCTTCATTATCGGATTTCACTTCCACCGAATATGGATCAAGTTCATGATGAGTTTTATGTATCCCTCCTCAAGAAGTACATACCCGATCCCTCACATTTACTGAACTCAGATGTGGTACAACTAGACGATGATCTCTCTAATGAGGAGCATCTAGTAAAGATTTCAGACTGAAGAGATAAGGTTCAACGCAACAAGACAACCCACCTTGTCAAAGTGTTGTAAAGGAACCACAAGTATGAAGAAGCAACTTAGGAACCAGAGGATACAATTAAAGAAAATTACCCTCATCTGTTTATGTAAAATGAAATTTTGAGGGTGATATTTCAAAAGGGGGAAAATGTAATGACCAAAACTTTTATCAATGAAATTTCTCCCTTTTGATGTAATATAATAATCATATAAAATTACATCTGGAATCATAATGCCACATCATTCTTAAATAAACTACTATGTGACCTTTAAACATAAATTTACCACTTCTATGTTTTGAATTTAGAAAAAATGACATACACAGTTGAGATCATAAAGATGTTTGGAGTCTGATAGGAAAAACATAATTTTTTGGTGAATAGTAACCTACCCATATGAATAGAAACATACACTTATGAATAGTAATATGAAACTTATGAATAGTAAATTTTCCAAAATAGTAGTAAACTCACCCATGAATGATTAAATAAAATTTATGCATTTTATAAGTGAAAATATGACCACAACAAATGTATTAGTATTTTTGAAATTCATAAATAAATAATTATTTAATTTATTAGAAAATGTATTTTCCTAAAATGTATTCATAAATTAAATTTTTTTTATTATAGTTTTAATATAATTTTATAATACCTTATGTAATTTTTGAAAGCATTATAAAATCAGTTTTAATTTTAATTAAAAATTAAATAAATCATTTTTATAAAATTATTTTCATAAAATGGATTTCATTTTTATATTATACACAACAAAAAATTGTTAGGGTGAATTTTTGGGATTTTTCTAAAGTACTAGAATTTTTTATGAATAGTGAAATACTATAATTTACAAAATAAGCTAAATACATTAATTATAGAGTCATGGATGATGTTTTTATGATGTAAGAATAATTGTTTTTAACTCACATCCAGTTATTACTATTTGTTTTCATGGAATCATCACTATTTCTTATCTTTTGGAGAAATAATAAATTAATGAATATAGTATTGTGAAAACCCCTCTCCCCTCCACTATAAATACCACCCTCACACCCTCATTTCTTTACACCACTAAAGATTCAAGGCTTATCTAAATTCATCCCAAATCCCTTCTCTAGAAACTCCATCTAATCTAGAATCCCTTGGTGTGATAAAAATACAAAACCCTCTTCCCTATATAGGCTCTCAAAGAAGATATATTCAAGAGGTAATTTCACTCTCTTCTCTTTCAATATCCTTTCAAATTTCATTTCATTTCTTTTCTAATAATCAAATTCACTTATCCAAATGTCATGATAACTCCATTATGATTGATTTAAATGTATGATATCATGTTAATGTAATATTATTTATTATATTCCTCCCTATATCTCTTTGTTTATAAAAATGAGACCGTTGACCGTGATGTGTTAATTTACCTACATTACGGGCGATGCACTTCTATTTTCCTTCAAGTCCTTCAAGGATATCAATGGAAAAATTAAATGGTTGAAACCAGATTTTATTTTTTATTTTTTAACCCATTTTATGTTTTGGAAACAATTTTTAGTCATGATACTAATTGATAAAACAAAACATGTTTGTTGTGATCCAAAAAACCGCCCAGATTAACCTAAAATGATCATCATTAAATTTTAACTAATGATTCATCCACATGGTATATAAGATAATTCATTATAAGATCATTTAAACTTTTTTAATATCATTAATAACATGTAATATCAGTTTTGGATGTTTATCCATGTTCTACACAAACTTCCATTCATGTGTACAAGTGAACCGTTCACAAAAACTAAGAAAAAGAACACTCTCAAACAATGGATTTATACTCTAGATCTCATCCAAAGGACCATAAAAGAAATTAATGAAAGAATAATTAACCATATTAATGTATAAAAGGTTATATTATTTCTAATTAATTAATATAATGTCATTATACATGAAAATAATGTGAAGAAAGTGTTCAGATACAAGGTAAGAGGAAATTCTCGAACCCAACTTTTGTTCTTCGGGTTCTCCCTCTTTTACTCCATTTTTGGTATGGTCACTACTTAAAAACATTTTTTTCATCATTATATTACCTTTTTTGGGATATACTCATTTTACAGTAGAGTTTATTTCAATCAAAATATTTTCAAAAAGAATTCTTATTTCAAAAACACACCTTTTTACGTCTCACTCAAGGTGGATAGTTCGTGTATCAAGTATATTTTTCCATCTTTCTTTTGTGAACCCAAATATTTTGAATGTATTCTTATGAAATGAAACTAGTTCATTTTCCGGGGTTATTTAAGTTAATTATTGATATATGTTCTATGTGGGATGCATGATATTGAAAATGTAATGATGTGATGGGTGTGCCCGAAATTATATCGCGCAATATGAATGTTTGAATGTGATAAGTGCGCCCAAAATTATACATTGATATGATGAATTGGGTAAAGTGATGAATGTCATGAGTTAAACTGAAATGATGTTTTGAAAATTATACTATATTTGTTCAAAAATATTTTTGTATTTAACCACTAAGACATGATCTTTCATTTTTTATGAATTTCCACATTCTAAGTCTTCTCTTAATGTTTCATCTCATGATTATAATCCTATTCCCATTTTATGATGATAACAACTATGTTAATCCAATGTTATGTTGTTTCATGTTCTTATCTATACTCTTACTGGGATTTTAGCTCACCACTTTTTGACGTATATCCTTAGGTGACTACATATACCAAGGAGAGGTCAATAGCCAATAAGATGCTAGAGAAGAAGAAATTAAATTAATGTTTCATGTTGTAAATTTTATGTATGGTCCTAGTTTTCCCAAGATACTAAACCATTGGATCTTATATTTGTAATGTTTTTTTCACTAAAATGATGTAAATGTAATTTAAGAAGTGTAGGTTCTCTATAAGCAGTGATAACATATTGGTAGTGGTAGTTAAGACCTCATGTATAGAACTTCATGACTCATAACCCGGAGTTAGTATCAGTAGTATTCAATATAACTAAGTGGAGGTGCTATATTTTGGGATAAAACTTTATTTTTTAAAAATACCATCATATTCTCAGGTATATCTTCATTTATAGAGATCTAAACCTAATATATAGGCATTGGTCAGAGTTTTTATAGGAATAAAACTTCGAGAAAGTCTATAATCCTAGGAATGGAAAATTGGTGTCAGATTCCCTTTATAAGAATTCCCATTCTCATTTTGTGGAGGGGGAATCATTGTGGTTGTTTTATTTATAAATAACATTGGTGAAGAATAGGGGAATATATTTTATTTTTTTAATGGTGTTGTCTCCTCCACTTCTCTAGTGTGTGAGGGAGGCCCATTTGGGAGAAATCAACTGTGAGGTTATCCATGACTAAGATACCTTCCCAAGATTCATTGGATAGATTTTATGAAGTAGAGGAACATATAATACTTTTCCAAGGATGGATGGTGGTTCCGACCATGATGTGAGAGGAGGGGATGATAGAGTCTCACACTTCTCTTTTGGCTGTACATCCAAGTGTAGTAAATATGTATAAAGACATTCATCAATAGTTTTTAGTGGACTGTAGGAGGTAGATTGTTGGGGAGTTCATCAATCAATGTATCTAATGTTAGTATGTGAAGTATATGAACCATGTTATAGAAGGTTTGACACATATCCCTGAATTTTAGGTATGGAATTGGGTTTCAATATCCATTTAAATTATAAAAGGGATTCTATGGATAAAAAAAGACCACAATGCCATCTTGGTGATTGTTAATGGACCTACAATGTTAGTTTACCTACATTCCATTATGGATAAGAGTTTGGTGGAGAGTTTGGGATAGTTATATATTAGGTATATCATCTATATCCATGGGGTACCCTCAGTGATTATATCTAACCAAGATGAATGGTTTACATCATGGTTATGGAGAGCACTATAGGATTAATTCAGAACCAAGCTGCAGATGAGCATAGTGTTTCACCCCTAGATAGTTGGGAAGTCCAAGAACACAACCCAAGTGTTAGAGGATCTCTTGAGAGTTTGAATTTTGTACTTAATTAAGATCTAAGAGGATTTCATTACATTGACATATTTTTCTTATAATAAATATCTATTACTATACGATCACCGTAGAACCTTTCAAGGCCATGTACGAAAGACCCTGTAGGTCACCCTTGTGTTGGAATGAGATTGTAGAGCCATATATTGTTGGTCCATAGATGGTGCATTCAATGATGAATAATGATTAAATGATCTATGATAATATGAGGATATCCTAGATATGATATAAATATTATGTATATCAACATTGTAGGCCCATGTAGTTCGATAAGGGATACAATATTTTCCTAAGATCCTCTTCACGGTGAGGATTGTGGAGGTTTGTCTAGGGAGACAAGCTATCCTTGAGGTCTATTAAAACATTTGAGATATTATAGAAGGTTGGGAAGGTTTATTAATACATATACATACCCCTATAGTTGGAGTGGGTACATGATGTCTTCGATGTGTCACATTTGAGTAGATACAAGCATGATACAATTAATTTTTTTTAAATAGGGTGATCCATACATCGAGGAAGGATCCAAATTCATGGTGTACCTAGTAGAGATAAAGGATTTTCAGGATAGGATCCTATGAGGATAGACCAGTCGCTTATTTTTTGTTTTATGGAAACATGGGAGAATGCATGAGATCTCTTAAGAGTGATAAAGATAGATGCGATCTTAGTATCCCCAGATTTTTGTTTACCTTGTGATTTTTAGGATGAATGTACTTGAAGGGGGAATAATGTAGTGACTCTATTTTTTCATTATACCACTTTCAAATATTTTTTCATCCAATCATTGAGATTATGTGAAATAATGAGGCTCAGTGAGCCCAAAATTGATATTAAAAACATATTAAATATATTATTGTGAGTGGGTTCCCTAGACCCAAATTCTTTATGTAATTTGATTACCAATACATGTATACAATTAGATATAAAAATGTTTTTATTCTTACTATAATATTCATTATATTTCTTCACCCACTATTTACATGGTAATTTCCTGAGATTATCTGTTGTATGAAAAGGTTATAGAAGTTTCCATCTATAATAATAAACTAGAGGTACTATGATGACAATCTTAAAAATATTTCTTATGGTTTAGAGACATCATACTAAAGGGACATAAATGATGTCTAATTATTAGGTTTTGGGGGATCATAATCATTGACACTTATTCTCGGGAATTTTACACTTGGTTATCTCATGTAGATGAGATCATGAAGACAGATCCACCAATATAAATACCACATGTTTCAGGTTTCATTGGTTTTTTCTATCAATGAAAACATGTCTTAGTCTTCAGAAAAAATATTATTAGCAATGTGTACCATTTGATCACATAATTTTTTGTATGTAAAAAACCATGACATTGAAGTCAGGGTGTGGTAGCTTTTTTTTGGTATGTCATTGGTGGTATGGCATTGGTTGAACGACCAAGATAATATTTGTTACATCCAAGTTGAGGAAGAGAAAAATCATGGGATGAGGTTGACCAATATAGTAGTACCATCATTAAACCCATGGACATGTAATAATAAGCTATGTCTATCCAGTAAGGTTGTAAAATATATAAAACAACAAAAGGATAAAGAAACAAGTTTGTATCTTGATTTATGAGATATCACGAGACAAAGAGATTATATTAAACAAAACATGTTTGTAGGAGGTATTCATAGTTATGATATTACTTATATCCTTATATTCCACAATGGGTTTCTAGAATCCACTCTTGGCCTATAGGTTGAACTAACTGCTATTTAGATAAGGACCCAGAGGGTTACACATTAAGTGTATCCAAAAGCTCAACCTATTCAAATGAATAGAAGTTTAGGAAAAAGTAGACCCTACAAGTGGGGGTTGGTGAAAATTATAGTGTGAAAAATTGTATGTAAAAACTATTCAATTATATTATTCAAGTATATAATAGTTATGATTTAATTTATTTCTCAATGTATTCAAAAAAATTGATCATAAAAGTGAATACGAGAAAATATAATTTTCAATTAAAAACAAGATAATGAAGGTTCATTAAATTATTTAGGGAGTTTATGAGGATATTTAATGGTTAATATTTTATCATGTAACATTTTATAGAGTTATAAGTGAGTGATAAAATATTTGTGACATTTATAATAATATTATTAATCCATACTTGTGTGAAAAAGTCTAAAATGAAGGTTATTACTTTCCAGGGACCAAAGTGTAATTTTTGAAAATACAACCTATATATAAAATCTTATTTTAGCCTGTTGAATTATAATATAAACCATTTGGAAAAATTTAGTGAGAAAGTATCCCATATACTATCCTCTCAAGTTCTTATATAGTCATTTAGGAAAGAACAAGGTCAGATCGATCTTGTCTTCTTGATAGAGTCTACATTCTTTATTTGATCATAGGGAAATAATAAATCTCTTAGAATTAATTTTGTAGCACCTAAGAAACATATATCTATGATATAAGATCAGTAGTGCACATGTGGATTATATATAGGATTTTTAACTTGGTTCCTTTAATCCATGCCACATCGATGGTGAGAGAATATAACCAGAGACTTCAAATGAATAAGGTTCCATTTATGATTTCATTCAATTTTATTTTTTGTTGTTAAATTGAATTACATGAAATCCTTTAATAAATCTAGAAAAGGTTTTTTTTGGATTTAGTGTTTTCAACATGATTCCAAAACCAAAATATCAAATTTTGTGTTGTTCATTCTTCTAATGTTCAGTAGGTTCCTTCATAATTTGAAATCATGTGTGTGTTGTTTTTGGGGATTAATGGAATAACTCTTGAATGAAGATTCATGTAATAAATGTTATTCCATGGTTGATATTGGGATACAGGTTTTACCCTACAAATGACCTAAGGCTGGTCAACCCCAAATGTCTGATTGATGTATTTGTTGGTGAGTGACTTTAATTAAAATAAATAATTTTTTATAATAAATGACCTAATTAAAATAATCTATAAATACCCTATTATGATGATTTTACAAGGGTTATCAACATAACCATTGTAAGACCAAGGAGGAGGTTCAAAGCATTCCTCTCTAGAGAATTGAAATCGGATGCCGAAGGATGGTTGGATTGAGGTGGATCGAGTGGTAGTAGGCGTAGTGGGTCTTATCCTTCGTCGGTGAAAGCATTAATCACCAACAATCAATATTTTTTCTAGGTAAGACTCATAAATTTTGGTTTATACCTTTTTTATTAATATATTAGGTACTGATTTATTATCTTCTTTTTATTATTTGGCCTCATGTTTTTTGCATGATCCCCATTTATGAATTAAACTGTTCATTAGATTTATTATTATTATGCCATATTCTCATCCTAATTTCCATAAACTATGAACATTGAGTGAGAATAGTTGTTCAGAAATGTTTTAATTTTTTTTGTTCCTTTACCCCACCCGTTCTTCATGTTCTTCACCATTGGTCCATGGTTTCATGGTTCGACAATGCCATGTCAGGTTTAAGCACAATTGAACCTCCAGATTCATGGATGTTTGGAGAATAATGAATGGATCAATGTTTTGGGGGAATATCGGGATGGATAAAAGGTGATGATTTTTGGATCCTAGATCCAGAGAGGAAAAATATAATGATGTGAGAAACTACCAGTGATAGAAGGCGATGCATATTTTGAGTGGATCACCTGATTCCATTTTCTAACTATTAGAGGTTGGGAAATGACAGTTGGAGGATTTAATCCACAATTTTTGGGGGTCTATGGGCATGATTCATGAAGAAATGCATAGATATAGATACTAAATGGAATAACATGACTTTTTTGGAAGGTATCGACTATATGAAATGTATCCAAGACGAACATATGGTATGTATCCCTATAACCACGACACTAGGGTTTCTGAAAAATTGAAATACAATATGATGTGAAGGTGGAAATAGATGCCATGTTTCCTTAACTAGGTTTCCAATCCATATTATAACTTCACATGCCCATGGCCCCATGAGGACATAAGTTACTTGTTCTAGAGTACATGGGAATAGGAAGCAATGCATGGGCATGAATTTAGATGCACTACCAAGACCCGAAGTGTTCATATACACTGTGTATCCTAGAGGGTATGCCATGTATATATACATGTCTTCCCGATTCATTTATAGGGAGAATGCATCTGGGGAGTAGAGTGGGGTCACATGCTGTGTGGACCCCATACACGTTGCACACTCCTATATAAATATTACTTATCTATTATCATCTTTGTTTGGACATGGGTTTTGGATCGTGAGTAGCATATCTTGAGTGTTTATCCATATAGAACATGATGATGGACTATATAATGGGTTTTGAGATACAATAAGAGATGTTCTGGGCATGAATATTATTCAGGTGATGCTTGATGATGATAATGATTATGTGGTATCATCATATAGATGTTGGGGGTCAGTACACCCCTATTACACAAGGGAAAAAGTTCTCCATTCTAGAAGAGATATGTTATGGTTAGTACTCACATGTGTCACAAGGGCACTAGCTCAACATGCTAGTTGATATATTTCAGGGTCAGTACTCCCCTGTCACACCAAGGTGTGGGTTCCTTAGGTAATTAGAAAGATATCATGGTCAATACTCCCCTATCACACCAGGGCACATGTTCCCCATTTATTTATATAGGTAGGGTCATTACTCCCCATACTACTATATGGTATAGGTTATATACCTACATAGTGTTACTCCCTTGTCTTAGATCTCTAATGGGGTGTAGGTACAACATGGGAGATGTGTTATCCCTTAGTTATGGTGCTCAGCTGTGAGGTGTGGGACCCTATAAAAATATTTTGGTGAGGTTGCATTTGATGATGGGAATCAGTGATGGACTTCTTGAGCTGTAGGTTTACACATTGACCTCATATGGACTATGAGATGGAGATCCCATTTCTATCTCATATGGGTTTCTTTATAATATATATATATGTGTGTGTGTGTGTGTGTGTGTGTGTGTTTGCTTCCATTATTCTTGGGGTTGAGCTGCCTATTTTTTTATCTCTCTATTGCTCCCTTTTGGGTTGGGGCATCCTAATAAGTATGTGTACACTCACCCCTGCATGCGATTTTCCTAAACATGTCACATATTATGAATAATAAAGATATATCATTCGTGATTATAGTGAATCATAGTGATACCTGGGTTCATTTAATTCATATGAAGGTCGTGCATGGAGATTAGGAGAAGGTCTCTCTCTTCTTTCATTATTTACAGTTGTTGTCAAGTTGAGACTTACTTTCTAAATGGGATTTTATTTTTACCCTTTACACTTTGGATTCATTATGTTGTATTCTATTGCACTCTATTGTATTCCATAGAGTTTATTGAATGCATAATTTATCTCTAGATGTTAAATTATTTACTTTATATTCCTATGCACTATTTTATAGATATGGTTGGGTTTGTGCATATAGGTTCATTAGAAAAAATAATCCCTTTATAGTGATGAATTCTCAACACTTGTTTCCAACCCTTGTACTATTGGAGGTAGGCTTGAGGTCATAGAAACTCATCCTTTTACAGGATAGGTAGGCCCTAGTGGGATAGATTGTTACATACATCTCCCAAATACAACTGTAGGAAACAATGAAATATGGGTTGTAGTGGATTTAATCCCCAATATTTCCCACTTCATCACCATTCTGTAATATTTCCCTCTTGAAAAACATGATAATATATACATAAAGGAAGTGGTGAGGTAGCATGGGGTACCGATTTTGATCATATTATATCATGATATGATGTTTACTTCTAAATTTTATTGATGTCTTGAACATTATATGAATACTGAATTGAATTTCACAATGAATTATCACTCCTAAATTGATTTCCAATCTAAAAGGACAATTTACACACTCTAGGACATGCTGTGATCTAGATCAATGTAATTAGGTGGATGGGATCAATATATCCAATTAGTTTAGTTATCGTACAACAATATATTCCACTCAAGTACTCAAATGGATCTATATAATGATCTGTATGAGAAGTGATGTAGAACTTATACTTTATGGGATGATTTTGGAGAACAAAATTTACTTGGAACTGATCTTGTATAGGAGATGATAGAGAAGGTTCAATCCATAAAATAATTTTCAACAACTTCTCAGAGTTTGTAGAAAATCTACGTTGGAAACCATTGAAGGGATTTGGATTTTGTTGTTGGTGACAAAGTTTTCCTTCAAATATCACTATGGAATAGATTCATGTGATTTGCAATGAAAGGGAAGTTTAGACCAAGGTACATTAAACCATTTGAGATCCTTGATCACATACGATTAGTGGATTATTGGATTTAAATTCCCCCAAATATGGTTCAAGTTCATGATGTTCCCACAAACCTTTCCTGAGGAAGTACATAATTGATCCCTCACATGTACTGAATCCATAGGTGGTCCAAATGAAAAATGGAATCTCATAAGAGAAGTATCCAGTGATGATCTTTGACCATATAGAAAATGATATATGCGACGATAAAACTAACATTGTCAAATTATTGTTGGGGAACCATAAATATGAAGAGTCGATATGGGAACTAGAGAAAAAAATGAAATATAATTTACCCCATCTATTATCAATAAATAATATGAGTAGAAATTTTAGGGTTTATATTAATAAATTAGGGAAGAATGTAACATCCCATATTGTATGAATTATATCTTTTTTCCTTAAATGAATGTGTTTTATATAGTACTATATAATAATAGAACACAGTGAATCAAAAAAACATTATTTCATTAATAAAAATCATTACATTAATCTGCAACTAAACCTTGGAAAATTCCAAACATTGTAATGGGGAAAAATATAAAATAAAAAACTATAATGAGAAAATATAGATCACCCCAATTTTCTATAATTTTCCCACCCATGAACAATATAATAGAAATGAAACAAAAATAGTATTAAACTAATCAACATTATAGAAAATAGAAATGTAGAACCTCTAGAGAAGTCGAGGTGAATAATGAATGAAGGAATGAAGAGTTATTTATGGGAGTTAATGTGGTCATTGGAATATTAATGTGACCATTATAATAGTAACCCAACCTTTGGGAATATTAATCTAACTATTGGGAAAAGTAACATGACCATTGAGAATAGTAACATGGGAATTGGGGATAGTAACCTGACCATTTTAATAGTAATTTAAACTCAAAATAGAAAAATATATTATTAATAATATTTATCATTATTAATTTAAGTAAATATAGATATTAAAATTACACAAAATATATTTCATGATTAAAAAATCAAATAAAATATAATCATATTATTAATAAATTTTATATTAAGGTATCTCATAAAAAACATATTTTTTTATATTAAAATTAAAATAACCTATTTTATAAGATTATTTTGATCAAGTTTCATTTTTTAAACTATCACGTCAAAATTGTCCAAGAGTTTTTTTAGTAATTTTCTGAAATACTTCAATTTTTATGTCAATAATTAAATTATATTTTTTCATAACTGGTGTATCTTAAATTAAATAATTCCTAATGTAACATTGAACTAATAAATTCTATAACTTGAGGATTGAATAAAAAATATTTAATTTCATAAATGGGTTATTAAAATACAATAAACTTGTTTTCCAAACCATTTTTTTTGCAGTTGGTGTCCTAGGACCAATTAATTGTACTTTGATTACATATATATTTGATGTATTGAATGTTAATTTTAATTATTATTACATATTTTTCATTTTTCTACATTAATTTAGTATAATAATGTTCTAGATTATTTGTCACATTGATAAGGTCATAACAGTTTACCGCTATGATAAGAACCTTGAAGATCTATGACAATATTCTTAATATTGTCTTATGATCAGATAAAATAATATGATGGGATGCATAGTATATAGACTGTCAGGTGTGTGTACTTATAATTGGATGATGCTTCTTCTCTTAAATTTCACACTTGATAATCTCTAAATGGGAGATTATGAGAATAGACCTTCCAGTATGAATTTTACATTTTTTGGTGTCATTAAATATTTATATCTCTGAGCATGTGTACTCAAACTTATACTTTAATATTATCATCAGTTCATGTAAATAATCACACACATAGATTTACTAACAATAAATTTCATGCCATATGTTGGTTGTAAGTAGGGTTCATTGGGTGCGTCATGATTTATATATCTTTAATGGATAATTCCGGGAAGGATTTGTCGCTTTCATCTTTATGGGAGTTGATATATCTACCTTTTGATTGGAATATAATTACCAACTAAATTCCATGACTATGGCCTATCAACATATTTATTTCATATAGTCAAAGAAATATTTATTGATCATATAGGTTGATGACACCATTGTGAAACCATATTGATGAGATATTGTGAAAAAAGGTTTATATTATACAATGAAAGTTCATATGTAGTTGCCGATGTTTCGATGTTAAGCTCTTTCACTTGGGTGACTTGACACATTTTTAGACAGTATTCTGTGAATTTAGGCAAGCTCGCCTAATGATAATGAAAATTATCCTAAAGGTTCACACGCTAATTATTTCAATTGATCTCGATTACATTATATTTGAATTTAATTAATTGAATCAATATTATTTTCATGGTCGAGGAATAATTTTATTCAAGTTATACTGGTCACATAAAATAAATAAATAATTATTCACCGGTATGTGAAAATGAAAATATATTTATTTATTTCATTGAATATTTAATTAATATATATTCACCGGTATGTGAATGTATTATTTATTTATAAATAAAATATTTATTTGAGTACTCAATAAATATTGAGGATTTCCAATGGACCAAGACTACATCCAGTGATAAATAATTTTTTACTCTTGGTAAATATTATTTATAATTTTTTCAAGATTAAATACACCACAAAATAATAATTATATTATATTTTTGTGTCATGGATTTTATTTAAGGTTTTAATATTTTTTAAGATCTGATATGAAATTAAACAATTTTATAACATAAACCCAACTTCTATAAATTGACCTTTATGGTTGTTTTTAAGTAATAAAAAAGATATAATCATTGAACATGAAGAATTATATTTTGACTCCTCTATCTATCTCCCTCTCAAGAACAATAACAAAAGAGATATTTCTTTAAGACCAAAGAACAAGTGATGAAGAACAAACAACATAAAAATTTTGATTCATCATAACAACACTCAGAGATCGAGGGGAATTGCTAAGAGATTATTAGAAGAATGTGTGGATCAATACAAGAGGGATTCTACCCTTGGATCCTCACAAGAACAATGTAGGCAATACGAAAGGGTATTTTTGATGATCCACATCAACTACAATGAAAGAAACCTAAGATTAAGTAATCACTTTATTCCATTCAAAATAAATTTATTATAAACCTAACATGAAAGATATTCTATTAGAGTTTGGGAAAACTGAAATTTAAAAAAAAAATTATCCTATCACCCATCATGTGATTATCCCACACCCAAAACATGTAAGTGGTATCATAGGGATGTTAAGTTTAGATTATACTTATTTATTTGATTATTGATATGTGTGAAGTTTTGGTTAGATTTTCATTTTATGTTATTTTTTATTTAATCTGATTTTAATTAACATGCTTTAACATATTTATCATGTTAGTTTAGTGTTTCATATTCTTGATGGTCTAATAATAGATGAATAATGATTGTAGATTCCATCAGGAACTACCAAATTTTTAATCGGTAAGATAGAGTAACATGACATGTACTCAAAAGTACACATTTTGTACCCCAGTTCACTACATATTAATGCACTGTGGGATGTATAAAACACTACGTTGGTACTACACATGGATCATTTATTGAACACAATGTGTAGACTAGGCCATTCTAGGACATGGGTTGTCATATTACACAATGTGTATTGTTTTACACATTATGTAGTCTACAGGAGTTGGGGGCGTAAACCATGTAATATGTGTGGTCATTAGACACAGTTAAACCATGTGAGACTAAAAACCTGAAGCATTTATGATATAAATTCCATGTATGCGTTGTACATGACATGTAGTATATCAATTATCACATCTGAAACACTCTCTAAAGACCTAGGCGTTCATCCTAGTCACACGAAGAGAAGAACACATGATGTGTAGTTGGTCTATACACACAGTGTAGTCAGACCAAGATATATGCTGCAGACCAAGGCGTGTACCCTAGATATACAACAGCTGAGATACACAGTGAATAAATTGTCTATATATGGTGTGTAGTCTCCCATTAAAGGAAATAATTAAAAATTACCTTAAAATTAAAATTACTAAATTAAAACATTATTTTATTGATTGTCACACCAATGTTTGTTTTGAAATTTAAAAATGTGTTTAAATAATTTAAAATTCTCAATTAATTTATTGAAATAAATATTTCATTATTATTTCTATCTTTTATTTTCCATGAATTCCATAAAAATGGGTATATTCAATTAAGTTTGGATGATAATTTAGATGAAATAGAATTAATTAATTAATTAATTCAAGCATGTTCATATTAATAATAAAAAATAATAAAGAAATAAATGTTATCTAGTTAAATTTTTATATATTTTTCATGTATGAATGATCATGCGATTGACCAAGACTTATGTATGTGTTGGAATTTTTTTTAATTTAATTTATTACATGGGTTTTCAATTATTTAATATTAAATTAAATGATAGATTGTGATTAATTTCTATATCCATTATTTTGTAGGACCTGAATGTCTAAGGATAATTATGAAATCCCCTTTAACCAATCCTTCGTCTCCCCTCACTTGTGTGTGAGTAATAAATACTTGTAATTAATAAAGCATCCCAAGGCTTGTGGAGGTAGTTCATGATGAAACCATGATGATGAAAACTCAATGATACATCGGTGTAAAAATGTAATATCTTAACTCACTCAAAGAATAGAAAATGTAGTTATTCCCCTAGGTCATATGTTTTTAATGTCCTCTCATTAAATAAACCATTAGATAAGCTCATGATCAGGTCATTTACATTATTAATTTATTTTCAACTATGAATTATTTATTTTATGTATTCAAGACCACAATCACATAAATAAATTAATTAAAGTGAAAATATGGAATTTAAATTAATGTATTATTCATAAAATTTATATCCTACATAGTTAATTAATTATGTAAAATCCACTTAATATTAACAATACATGTAAAGGATAAAATAATATAAATTAAATTAGGATAAATTAAATCTCATAAATAAATATTAAGTCATAATCATCCTTCCATTACTTGATTTGGAATGAAAAAAATAATACTAAGTGTTTGACCAACCCTTGTTGGGACACATACTTTTATAATAGTAATTCTTATAAAGGTTTTGGGATGAATCAATAATTTTACATCAAGAGGAGTATACCTTTCTATACATGTTGTAATTTGGAGTCAGGTGTTGAGGAAATCCATGTTATAATTTCAGGATTTGGGAGTCCACTCAGTGGATCATGGATCTGAAAACCTACAGTTGGAAAATATCTTTCTACCTAAATACCTTCAAAAATATTTAACAACCCTTTTGTGGTTATGTGAATGGGGATATTGATAATTTCCACTAGAATTTCCAAGTAACTAGACAATTCAAGTTCAATGGCGAGGGTGAGTGGTACTTGTAAAATAGTGGAATATTTAATAAAAATAATTAATTTATTTTATCTCACATAATTTGTAATCAAGAAAAGTAATAATAATTTTATCTTTTAAATTTTAGAATTAATGAAAATATTATAATAAACACAATCCCTATGATCCCTATTAGAGAATGGAAATATCCTAACTGGATGTAAATACTAGGAATGGAAAAGATGCCTTTAGGTTGTTTTGATCTATGAATAGAAATCATACGTGCTAAAATCCTCATTCCCAATATTCTTACCCAGGTGGTGAGTGGTGAAGAGTTACTAGTCTATGAAAACATTTGAACAATACAGTTGACATTCAATGTTTTATTATTTCATTTACTTCAAGTGATATCATGTTGTATTCCAAAAATATGGATGCATATAGAATACTTGAGTATCTTCATGGAATATATCAGGAGAGATCTAGATAAGAGAGGTTTGAGATTTATAAAGAACAATTTTAGAGTAATATTGTAGAGGGTTCCCCATCTAGACCTGATGTATTCAAGATCATTGGCTACATAGAACACCCATTGGTTCTAGTGTTTAAACACCCTAATGAACTAGGCACTGATCCCATTATTACACCACTCCCTCAATGAATCTCTAGTTTTTTCTGTGAATTTTTATATGAAAAAATGAGAAGCCTCTGCCTGATCTTCACACTCTTCATCACCAATTGGATAAAAAGATGAACCATGAAAGGCCATTGGTCCTTATGGTGAGAAATAAAAAATGCCAATTGAAAATGATAAAGGCCAATGATTCATTGCAAATCCCTTCTAAGAAGAGGAAGATTAAGGGACATGTGAGGGAACATGATGTATTTTTTTTCGTATGTGGTAAGAAGGACCACTGGAAGAAAACATGCACCCATCATTAAAAAGGGGAAGGTTCATGTGAGTTTTTTATCAAGTAAAATTTACTCATATCTACAAATTGGGTATGAGATCTAGCTTGTTGTGCTTAAACACTACATGAAAAACATAAATTAGAGACATTTTTTTACGTTATCATTGTTTTAAAATGCAACTAAATAATTTAATGACATTTCCAAAAAACATCGATAAATGAGGTGTCACTAACTAGCGATGTCTATGAAATTTTCTAAATAAAAATCTCTATTAAGAGCCATTAATAAACATCATTAATTAGAGACACCTAATTTAATGAAATCTTTTAAAAATTTCGGTATATGAGTTATAAAGTAGCCATGTTTTCTATAAATGTTTATTTTTTTAATACTCACACATTTTTTAAAATAAATAAATAAATAAATAAATATATTAATCCCTCATTCCTTTTTATATTTTTCAAACCTCTCCCACTACCCAAGATTCATTCCCCCATCCCCTCCATGCCTACCAAATATGTTTGTGTGTGTGTGTGTTTATTTAAATTCCTCATGCTTAAGTATCCCAATTGGACTCTTTCACACCTTTTTCTTCAAACCTATCACTCACCGCCTAGGCTTCATGCCTCCCAGCCCCTCCACGCCTTCCTTATATATATATTATATATTTTTTAATCCCTCACACCCCTATAAAACTCTTTCATGCCCACTAGGCTTCACGCCCCCAACCCCTCCACACACACCTCTCCATATGCAATGATACCCCTCCCATCCATTTGAATTTTTTTCCAACGAGATTGGAACCCATGACATGTAGAATCCTAGTAAATGAAGGGAATAACTCATCTATACAAAATTTATTTATAAAATTTTATTATGTTATATTTTTATATATATTAATATATTTTAGTAATTAAAATTTTCATATATTCTATAGATAATTTTATATATTAATGGAAATATATAAATATATATATGTATAATAATTATATATATGTTTATATTTAACATATAAATATATTTATGTTAATATATATATATATGTTTGTATGTGAGTGTGTTTATATATTTGTTTGTGTGTGTGTGTAAATGTATATGTGTATATATGTATATATATAATTATAGTTATAAATATTTATATTTATATATACGTACATTAATAGAATTAAAATTATATATATAATTAGCCATGTTTTCTTAAAAAAATAACTTAATTTGAAATACATATGTGTATTTATATATAAATATATGTATATATATATTTATATATTTATATTTTTGTAACACCCCAAGGTTTTAAAAATAAATTTAATATAGAATGTCATGCATGAAACATTATGTCTCTATAGAACAACACTTTGTTATTATAACCCCTTAAACATAATTTTTCCACCTCTCTGACTTGAATTTCCATTAGTAAGACATTTAGAGTCTAATATAATCATCTTACATTTTTTCAGTGAATAGTAACTTGACCTTGGGAATTGTAATATGACCCTTATGAATAGTTAACCAATTGAATGAATATTAACCTCACCCATGGAAGTATAAATAAAAATTATACATCTCATAAATGAAAGTATGATATAATTATATCATAGTCTACGTAAATTAAATATTTAAAAAATATTAATTAAGTGTTGGTATTTATGTGAGTCATATATATTTAATTACAAATTTTGAATAAATAAAATTATATTAAAGAAAATTTATTTTCATAAAATGGATTCATAAATCAATATTTTATTATATTATGATTTTAGGATAATTTTATGAGACCTTTGTTAATTCTGAATGTTTTATAATATGAATTTTAAAATTAAATTCTTTATTTTTCATGAAAATAATAATATTTATATAGAAATTAAATTTTAACTTTTTAAAAAATTATTTTGATAAAATGGAGTGCAATTTTTAATTCTACATATCAAAAATTTGTTATGGTAATTTTTTTGAATTTTTTCTAAAATACTTGATTTTTTTGTGAATGGTAAAATATGGTAATTTACTATATAAATAAATTAGAAGCTAAATAAACTATTCCTTGAGTCATCTCTGATGTAAGAAAACTTTTTTTGAACCCAAATTCACTTAATACTATTTTTCTCATAATAAGAAACACCATTTTTTATCTTGTAAAAAATAATAAAATAATGAATAAGATATTAAAAAATCACCCCTCTCCTCCACCATAAAACCCACCCATCACTCCCTCTTATCTTCACTACTATAAGACTTAATTACTATGATAGTTACTGAAAATTCCTCTTATATAGTGTCTCCCCACATACATAAGATCTTGGTCTTACCTAAAGACTAAAACCCTTTCCCTTAAGGAGGTTCTCAAAGAGGATATTTCAAGAGGTAAATCCTCTTCCTTTTTTATTTAATTTCATTTAAATTTATTTTATTAGTCTCTCCTCACCTAAACTATCCAAATGATCATGATAAATCCATCATAATATATATACTATAATTATATCATATTAATGTGATATCCCTCTTTGAACTACTATCACATCCTCTTTAAAAAATGAAATCATCGTCCGAGAGGGGCCGATTTACAACCTTCATGAACGAAAAACTTTCGTTCTTCAATTTCTTCTTCATATATGGCCATGATACCATTTTTATGGTTAATAAAGAATATAATATATGTCTTATAATCTATTTAATTTTATTAAACTAGTAAATATACATAATACTAATTCATATGAAAAAACTAGTTTGTGGTGATCGAAATACCACTGTAATAATCTAAATGATTATCACTAAATGTATTATCTAATGATTCATCCTCATAACATATAACCACATGGTATATATAACCATTTAAAATTATTTATTCTCATTAACAAAATTCAATTCCAATTTTAGATAATTATACTCATTTACAAGAACTCCATTACTTATAAACAAGTGAACCGATCATGAAGACTAAGAAAATAAATTCTCCCAAACGACGAAATTAAACTATATAACTCATCAATAAGGCCATAAATGAACACAATAAAACTATAAGGAATCAAATAAATTCATATAAGGTTATCAATTAATTAATTAATGGATTTAATTTGAATATCTATGATGATAATGTCAAGTGTAGAACTCATTTGGACATGAGGTAAGGGTTTATACCCAAACCTCCATTTTCTTTCGGGTTACTCTTTTTCCCTAGTTATACAAATGAAATTATTAATTATTTTTATTTACTCCTCATAAAATTAGTTTTAATTTTCTATATATATATATTTACCAATCATAATACTTATTTATTTTATGGGGAGTTAATTTTTTTATAAATATTTTTCCGAATTCTTCCTGATAAACATGCCCAGTTCGAGGGAACATCTCAAATTCTTAAATATTTTAAAGTGAACT
Organism: Viscum album; assembly: GCA_963277665.1. Taxonomy (NCBI): domain Eukaryota; kingdom Viridiplantae; phylum Streptophyta; class Magnoliopsida; order Santalales; family Viscaceae; genus Viscum; species Viscum album. Next base: position 1,992,124,288 of record OY728131.1, on the reverse strand, counting down.
CTATAATATATTTTAAGCAACTATTATTTTTATAATATCACACTTTTTATTATGAAAAAACTATCTTAGTTAAATTCTGGTTTTATAGAAATATTTTTCCAAAATAACTTTTCTTTGCAAAGTAAAGGAGTATTTCTCTCAACAATTACTCGATGATTTTATAAGATCATTTTAATAAATTTCAAAACTCATGTTGATTTATTATTGGGATTAATATTTTATGATTTCATATACCAAATTTTATTTAATTTCTTATGGTTAGTTTGACTGTGGATGTTCTATCTTGACACCATTCACCATACAACTTAGATTGGTTAGAAATTATGTTTATAGATTCAAGAAAGTTATTTACATTGCACATGTAAATGATGTTTATATTTAACCCCATTCATATGAGGAATGAATTGGACGTAGAGAGTGAAGTTTGGGGACCTATATAGCCCCTATATTCATTAGTAGGTCTCATGAAGAAAAACATAGTTGGGATTTGGTTGAGTCCTTACCCCAATATTTCTAGACGTCTTGGATGAGGCCTTGACAACATGTTTCAGATGTCCGGAATTATACATTCCCACATTAAGATATTAGTAATTGATAAACCATGTGATTATTCGACTAGTATAATATCTATGGTTATGTTTCATTTTCTTATTATCATTTACATGGATTTATATAATTATCTTTCATTCATATCATTTTATGATCAAGTATATTTTTAAAGGCATATGTTTTTCTGTTTTTCACCATGTCCAGTGTTTATTTTTATGATAAATTTCGATGTATTACTTACATTTTCTGAGTATCTAATCTCACCCCTTTCTTATGATTTATTTTTCCCAGGTTTTAGAGATGAATATTATTAATGAATTGCAGGGATAATCTAGGAGTCATAGATGTTTCCAATGGAATTTCTATTATGTATTTCATTTCAGGTTTTAATACTGAACATATGTTTGTATCTATTTTTCCAAAACTACTAAAATATTTGGTACTATATAATAAAAATTTCTTGTAATCATGGCAATGTAAAAAATTAATGCACCAATTCTGGGATAATAAGATCGAGGCATTACAGTTGGTATCATCAGAATTGTAGTAGAATTCTTATAAACTAGATTTCGAAAATATAAACTGGGGAACAAAACCTTGAGGTAGACTTTGAGGATAACCATATAAGAAAATCCTATAATTTTGGTAAGGAATAGATTATGTGGATCTTCCTAGAAATACATCTATATCTGGATACTAAAAGTGGATATGGTTATGGAATAGATATACCTTGGAGTAATAACTTCGACATGGCATTTCGAGCCTGACTCAGGGTAACCTGGTACACAAAAACATGTCGTACTTTGTATCTGGATTGATATTCCTAGGGAATATTCTTATGATAATTCACATTTATTTTAAAACCCATTATGAAGGATTTAAATGTAAATATGTCATCAAAGAAATCATGTTTATGATTATGAGATTAGCTAGGCATATGATTTAAATTCATGATAAGTATTTTGGTAGTTGACATTATAAATTATGATTCATAAACTAATATAGTGTATTCCATCATTTAGAAATGGATCTTAGTGGAAGGAATGGAACCTAAACGAACAAGTGTATCCCATTTAGGGATTACCCTCCTATGAAAGTTAATGATGTTGGTTCTAGAGCTATGAATGATGCTGAGAAACTAATATCTAATGACTGAAACTTGATGTAAATGGAAATTACATTTCATTTACAAAATACTTATTATATTACACAAATAGAATCTCAAAGACTATATTAGTTTAGTTTCCTTGAAACTAGGAACCTAATCTTCTATCTTGGAGGAAGATCTGAAACATCTCCCATAATAATATTCCCCTTTTTTCAACCAAAAACCTTTCCTTATATCCTAGGGAAAAAAATAAAAATTTTGAGCTCAAATGCTCAGTAAGGGTAACATTTAAAATATAAAAAAACCCATAAACATAAGAATGTAAAGATACAAATATAAATTTTAAATATCAAAATATTGAGTCATGAAATAAATCTTGGCAGTATGTAAGTCATAGATCATAAAGGAAAATTAAACATGATAAAATTGAATTGGTATAAAACATGGAATTGTGTCAAACAAATAATTTTATAATATGATTTCCATAGTATCCAAGGCATTTCATATAAGACCATCAGAGTGGGAAAAGTCCATTACTAAACCGAGTTTACATGTCATTCCATCCATGTATTAATGAAGATGATTTAATTTCCATTCTAGAACTATATTACTGAACCAAATTTACTTGTTATTTCATCCATGTTTTACTGAAATAGATTTACTTTCCATTCCAGCCTGGTAATACTGAAACAGATTTACTTTTAGTTCTAGCCATGTATTACCGAACCAGATTTACTTATTATTCCAACCCAATATTACTAAACAATATTTAATTTTCATTTTAGTCATGTCTATATGATGAGATATAAATCTCTACCCAAATCATTGGAGGGAGATATAGGTCTCACCTATATCATAATGAAATCATTCTTACACGCTCCACAAAAACATAAAACATTCATCATAACATAACATAATGAACAAAAAATGGGTTTCTTAAACATGATTCAATCATAATACATATAAAATAAATGGATTTCATAAAATTAATTCCTTCATAAAAATAATAAAATCAAAGTAATAACAGTGATATAAATATAACCCTATGTAATCTTAGATAGAAAATAATTTTGAAAAAAATACTTGAAATTAATTCATATGGAAAATATCGTTTCTTCTCCCAAAATTTTTTCTTTTCTAAAAATGTAATTGAATTTCAAATGAAAAGAATTTAATTGAAAATTAAAATTAAAAATTAAAAATTAATTTTCATTGAAATAAGCCATTATGAAATTGTTGGAATCAATTCATGCCGTATATGTTAAAAAACATTCTTCTCATAATCTTTCTGGAAAAATAAAAAAGTACCTCGTATGGAAAAAAAAATAAAGATTCCTTCCACACCGTTTAATAAAAATTCACCAATGGTTATGATTGAATTAAAAAATAGTAGATGAATATAGCTAATACTATATATTTATGAAACATGTGTTCAAAAGATAATATACCCCAGAAAATAATTAGGTATAAACAATATCAGATAATAATGAGATTATGAAATTATACCTTATCTGATTTCTTCTATCTGTGTCCAAAACTTCTTTATAGTGGATTTAAACATATTATTAACTTATAAAAAATCATAATAATATTTATTATGTCATATATGATTTAATTCTGACTTTATATTCCCCTTTTATTTATCAATTCCATGTTAAAGAAACATTTTGGGTAATAAGCGTTTTATTTATTGTAAGTGTTTTGAATTGTTATTCTTGATCTTATGTTAGGTATACTAGGATAGATACCCTGAGGGGGGGGGGGAGGGTGAATTAGGGTATGAAAAAATAAAAAAAATCCCCTTTTGATCTCCTTTTGTTGTCAGAAAAAACTCTCTTCTCTCTCCTTCTCGTAGCAAAGTATAAATAGAAATTAACTCATGCACATGGCACAACAATTTTTACTTGGTTCACCCTCACTGGGATAAGTCCAAGGAGAATAAACCAATAATGTCCTGATATACCAAATACACTATAATCTCACTACTATTTATAGTGTTTAAAGAGGATTCACCGCCCCTTCGGGTTTACAACCAATTATAATATGAAATCTCACTGCTCTCTCAATTGAAGTGTGCTCACTACTTATTTAGAAGATCCCCTCACAATTTATAGGACTGTAGGCCTCTTCAATTGAATGAATACCTGTATCCTCAACTGTATTTAGATTCTCTATTGATGTTATACTTTCATCCACATATTAATACTACTTTACCACAGAATAGATCTAGGCAACCTAAAATTTTACATGTAGTCCTTTCTGCATCTTGCACGTAATTCACTTGCCTTTCACACAAAATATATCGTTTTTTCCCAATACCAACTCCAATTTTCTCAAAATTTCAGAAATTCCACAAAACCATTATTTTATGTACAATGTTAACATTTATGTGGAACATCAAGTTTTACGTGCAACATCAAATTTTTCAAACCGCTCCCTTTGTGTATTTTTTACGCACATCAAAGATCAGATCTTATCTAAGTATTTAGATACTTTGAATGAGGGGGTCACAACATATTTACAGTCAAACTTGAATACTGTGTTAAAAAACACTCATTGAGCGTGTAATACTCTTCGAGCACGAAAGACACATCTTTCACACAACATCGTATTTGACGCACTGCTGCAATATTCAGCGCACATCATGCCTTTTCCAATTTTCAATCTTCTGATATTGAAACACATATTGTGCGAAAAACTACATTCTTCTATTTCGTGCACCACTCCAGTATTTTGTGCACATTCCTTTTTCAAAAACACATCTATCCAATTTTTGATTTTTAGGCCCAAAAATTTGGCAAACACTGGATAATAGAGCCACCTTATATCTGCTCTTTTTTACCACCTCGAGATCATCCATTCATTTATTGAGGTTCTTATATCAATCATGTATTGTCAGCAACATCTCTTGAAGTCGAAAACTAACCATTTAAACCCCCTTTTTCAACAAATTGAACATCCTGATCTGCTTTGTCAACAATCACAACATGGAAATACTATTTTTCAACAAACACAACCAACCCAAAAAAAACTTCAATCATTCCTTAAGGGATTTTTTCCTAACATATTATTACTTAGATCAGGATTTACTTACATCCAAAATGTAAAACATGATTTATATATCATAAATATCCAGTATAAAAATATATATAATAGATTGATAAATTAAATTAAATACACCATTCATGGATACGGTAGGTTGTACGTATGCATGAACACTGTTTCTGTTACCTCATTGAATTAACTAGAAACAAGTAAATGATATATATATATCTATAAATATAGTTGAATTATTATGTAATATGTTTCATTGTTATTTATTATATATAATTTATAATCATTCTTTAAAGGTTAATGTGGATAATGAATCTCATCGCGTCGTGGAGACGGTAGACCGTATGTCTGTAGGAGCGACGATATCATTCACTTAATGGTTAAATGATATGGAATTGGATGATATATGAATTATATAGAAAAATTTCCATGTTATATTCATTATTTAAATCCATTATACTCATCATTATGCCCATCCATATTATGTAATACTGAATAAAAAATTACACCACAGTGTGGAGATGGTAAGCCACACGTACACACACATGGTGATATTGTTATTTGGAGGATGGATAAAAGGAGGTATAAGGTTCTTCCATAATTATAATATCATATCAGCATATATAAGATACTGTATTTTTTACATTATTATGGAAAACAAATAAGAAGAGGATGTAGAAGAAGAAAAGAATTTTGAAAGAGTTGATAAAATAATTACCTCTTTTTTGGAGTATCTCCTTTTGATTTATATAAAAGGTATCCTTAGGATATATTTATTCTCAAAGTGTGGAATCAATGATTAAGTGTAGGAATTTTGGAGAGGAAACAGTCTGGGTTTTTTTTGAGTAAAAGGGATTTAGAGGCGCGATTAAAAGAGATTGAGAAGTTCCCTTTTATTAGAGAGGTGAGGGACACTTTAAGAATGTATTTAATTATTAATTTATCATAAATTAATTTTTGGATTCTAATGGTACCAAACTAATTTATTTATAAGATAATATGATAATAGGTCTAAATACTCTAAACCAATAGGGTTTAGAAATGTTTAGGTTACAAAATTAACATTTTTATCCCGCTTTAACCGTTAGTTAAATAATTTAACTCTTACCATGTCTTCTTGTATTTTTAAACTATATAGTTAATATAGTTCCTATAAAATGACAATCGAACCTCAAGTGGATCATTAATTTAATTTTCAACATTATATATAACATTCGGTCAAATATTATATTTTTAATACTATTATATCATTTAATAAAATAGTATATTTTTTTAAACTCATTTATGTCAATTTTGAAACTATTTAATAATTCATTTTTCATAAATTAATAACAACTTTATTACATAATAAATGAATTAAATCATCCCTCACATGTAAATTACATCCAAAAAATTCTTTTATAGAATAAAAATGTTCAAAATTACATTTATTTTAATATTAATAATATCATTTATTTGAATATTTCATTAATAAATTAATCACTGCACGATCATTATGTCATAAATAAATAAATTTATTATATATATAAAAATTATAAATAAAATATCATGGTTTAGGGAATTTTTTTAGGTTTATAATGAATATTTATAGTATAATATATCATTTATATAAACCAAAATATGTTTTTTTAGAAAAATGTTAAATTTTTATGTTATATTTCCCTTTACTTTAAATTAATTATTATAACATATAATTTTCACACCCAAGTGGTTCTCAAATACCAAAATTTCTGCATAATGATTTTTTGGTCACACATGACTAATAAAATAAGATTAAGACACATGTTAGGGTAGTTTTATATTATTATAAAATTATTTTTTACTCTTATTTACCTGATTTACCCTTTAACCATGGTAAATAAAAATAATTAGTGAAGTTACTTTTAAAAATTTACAAAAATAAAATGGAACTATTTACATAATTTGAAACTTATGATTATAAATATGGAATCCGTTTTTATAAATTCAGAACATATAATTGGCATAAATCAGCTTAAAATTAATCTTGGTTGTCAAAACCAGAAAGCGAATTTTTAAGAAGTAAAAACTATCAAAATATTGACATGTGTTTATGTCCAATTTAAATGTGAAATTAATTACAATGACCAAAATTGTATTAAATTATAAAAAAATAATCCAATTAAACTTTAAAACTAATTAAAATTATAATCTAACTATATAAATAAAATAGATGAAAATTCAGTTTGGAATTAAAAGGTAGTATTTTCAATATTCATTAAAATATGAATTTTATCAGAAAAATACTGAAAGTTATACCAAAGTAAACTTTTATTTCTATATTCCAAATAATAATTTTATTTTTTCAAATATAACAAATAAAAGAGTTTAAAACTATATTTAAAATGGGTGTGCCATCAAAATGTGGCAAAACTGTATTTTTTAAAATATGATTTTTTAATCTAAAAAATTGAATTTGTTCTTATATCATGTCTAGAAAATAAATAAGATGAATTTTATTGTTATATAAAATTAATTTTTTTTAATAATATTCATTAGATCTAGTTTATATCCCATTAAATAATAAAATTTTAATAATATATCGATGTTTAGTGAAACTCGGTATTGCGTACAACACAAGCTGTCAAGGAAGGTCGCTCTTGCATGTAATGAAAGCCAAGTCAGTGCTGTGTTTATTACAATATTACTTTGGTGTTACATATAAAATAATCCAAACATAATTCTATTATACATTGAACAAAATATATACTTAGTGTTGTGTGTATCTTACACTAACTCGGTGTTGTGTGTAACATACAAAAATTTGGTTTAGAATGAAAGAAATGTTTTACTTAGTGCATTGTAAGATGTAAATGATAATATTGATTTATTTGAAAAAAAATGGTCTATAAAAACTCGGGGTGTAACATTTTACCCCCCTGAAAATAAATTTCACCCTCGAAAATCATTGGGGTTATGAAAGGTTTACTAGTTGAATGTTTCAATCATAAAAACACACTTCATAAAATGAAATACTAAACCGTAATTTTAAAAAGAAAAGTTAGAAACATAATGGTTACCCAAAGTAACTCTTCAATAGGTTTCCACATAGAATATCAGAGGTGTGAAGTGAAAACATGGATATGGAATAAAAATCTAACAACCATGTTCTGATGGATAGTGATAGAGAACAAGGATTTGAAAAAGTTTACAATCAGAAAGACATAAATATATGATGATTTAAGGGACCATCTGATTCATCAGATAAGAAGGTACTAGGATAGAATTTTGGTTTTTCAAGTTCCATTTCCTAAATTTGATGAACATGATAAGAAATACTTACTTTATTTCAGTACAATTTTGTTATTAGTCATGCCTTAAACAATTTCCAGTTCATCTCTTATTAAAAGAAATGAAGTTGAACTTGTCATTCCTAAACTGTTAGTAGATCATGCGATCCATAAATTGAATGAAAAATCATTCTATATATATTTATCACAAAAATGTTGTCAAAAATTGTCAAACATGTATAAGCCCTATATGGTGAGATAATAATTTATCCTAACAAACATCATTCGATGTTTAACTTAAACTCTCCAAAAATTTGATAACCTTACAATCCTTATGAAGGATGAAAATCCAAAAATATAAAAAAAGGTTAAAAAAATAAACATAAAATTTATCCCCCATATATCATAAGATTTCTCTGGTTGGTCACATTCCAAAAATGATAACACCTTCATCATGTATTCTCTTAAGTCACGGTAACAGCCTGAATTATCAGATATCCTTATTGAAAACATGTATGTTTCCTTTTTCCAAAAATAATTAGGTATATTCCTTAAGTCACAAAAAGTTGTATACTTCATCCATGATATAATAAACCTATTTTAAATAACTCCATAATTATATATCAAGAAATTGGAATCATCCAATTTACTTATTCAAATCCAACATATCTTTAGACAGGAATCATCATCTTAACATAAGGGACATATTAAGGGTTATCTAACCCTTAATCATGTGTTATCCAAGTATATCACCTTACCCTTAAATCAATTTTCTATATCCTTATAACTATTCAACACATCCTTTCCAATCCTTAATTATAAACATATAATGAACACACTTATATATTTCACAATTCATATAAAATAATCTCTGAAATCCAAAAGATATACCCCTAAATCATAAAACATTATTCTTAAACCATTACTCAGGATCCATCATCTTAGTCTATCCAAAAATATGAATCATATATTAATGTTTCTCAACCTCAAGCTTCTTAGGTTTAATGTAAACAATACTAGAAGAACATCACATACCTTTCACATGTCATTTACAATATATTTATCCTCAATAATATGACCAATACTCATACTATCATCATGATTAAATTTATGATACTTCCACTTACAAAATTAATTTTCATTATTACCATAATTTCCACATCTGAAACATTCAATGGTTAAACATCTTCTATGTAGTTTTGGCTATTGACTAAGACCAAAATAAGTGTGATAAATACATATCAAAGATTAAAAACACATAAAGTAAATTACTTATAATATTTCAATATATGATATCTTATGTTTAATCCTAGGTTATTCATTATTATCAAAAAAAACTCTAGGATTGTAACCTATACTTGAATTATCTTTAGGAAATCCCTATACATACCTTATAAATATATCTAGGGATCTCACTAATGTTTTGGTATCCTAGTTTCCAAAGGTTTAATAAACCTTCGCTCCAATCCAACTCTAACGACCCAACATTGATGTACATGAGAATTACATTTGTTTTGAGGAATAATTAATATGTTACAAAAATAGATGCTGAAATACTGTATTAGTTTAGTGTCTTTTAAAACATAGAAAATAATATTTTAACTTAGTGAAATATCTTCATCCTCTCCCCTAAAGATCTTCCCATTTTGTTTTCCTACCTAAAACATTTCTTTATATATTGGGGACAAGAAAACATAAAAAGGGTGAGTGAAAATTCTCAATAAGGGTAAACATTGAGAACATACAACAAACCATAAACATAATAATGTAAAAAAATGAATATAAAGTCAAAATATCCAAATCTTGAGTCATGCAATAAATCATGGAAGTACTTAAGGAATAGATCATAAAAGAAAATTAACCATGATAAAATAGCATTCACATAAAACATGGAATTATGGAAAATAAATAAGAACATAATATTATTTCCATAGTATCCATGGAATTGTTGTGAAGACCATAATAGTGGACAAATTCCATTATTGAACTGGGCTTACTTTCTGTTCCAGCCATGTTTTACTAAACTAGATTTACTTGCTGTTCCATCCCTATATTACTGAACCAGATTTACTTTCCATTCAATCCATGTATTTCTAAACTATATTTACTTTTCGTTCTAGCCCTACATTACTAAACCTTATTTACATTTTGTTCTATCAATGTATTACTAAACTTGATTTTCTTATCATTCTAGCCTTGTATTACTGAAGAAGATTTACTTGTTATCCTAGTCATGTATATCTCAGGAGATATAAATATTTACCTTGGTGGGAGATATAGGTCCCACCCATATCATAATGAAACCATCATTACATGTTCCACAAAAACATAAACCATTTATCATAGCATAACCCAAGGAACAAAATATGGGTTTCTTAAACATCATTCCATCATAATCCATATAAAATAGATGAATTTCATAAAAATAATTCCTTCATAAACATAATAAAATAAAAGTAATAATATGTATATAAACATAACCATATGTCATCTTATATGGAAAATAAATTTGAAAAAATACTTGAAATTAATTATTGAGGAAAATATCCTTTCTTCTCCCAAAACATTTTCTTTTCTCAAAATTTCATGATATTTTAAAAGAAAAGAATTTAATTGAAAATTCAATTTAAATATTGTAATGGAAGCTTTGTTAAAAATGGATTTCTGAGGGTGTAATAATCCCTTAATTCTGTATAAGTTAAAAAACATTCTTCTCATACTCTTTCCAGAAAAGTAAAAAAAGTACCTCATATGGAAAAAGAAAGAAAGAATCCTTCCATACCATTTAATGAAAATTTACAAATAGTTAAAATTGAATTCAAAAAATATTATAAGAATATAGATAAAACTATATATTTAGGAAACATCGACGTGGATTATAAATATAAACCAGTAAATACTTATTTATAAACAATCACAGATAATAATGAGATAAAGAAATTATCCCTTATATGAGGTCTAATTTCTACTATGTGTGTACAAAAATATATTATAGAGGGTTTAAAAATATTATTAACTTGTAATAGAACCATAATAATATTTATGATATCATATATATTTCACTTATGACTTTATATAACCCGTCTATTTATCAATTCCATGTTAAAGAAATGTTTTGGGTAATAATCGTTTTATTTATCATACATATTTTGGCTTGTTATTCTTGATATTATTACTTATATCATGATTTAAATACTTAAAGAATGTAAGAAATTATTTATATAACATAAATATTAAGTATATAAATACATATAATAGATAGATAAATTAAATGGAATACATCATTCATGGAGACGATAGGTCATACATACGCATGAACACTATTTTTATTGCCTCATTGAATTGAATGATAGCAAGTAAATGACATATATATATATATATAAATACAGTAATATTATTATGTCATATATTTCATGCTTATTTATTATATATACTTTATAATCATTCTTGAAAGGTTAACGTGGAGAATGAATCTAATCGCTTAGTGGATATTGTAGGTCGTACGTACGCACAAGTGACGATATCATTCACCTAATAGTTAAATGGTATGGAATTGGAATTTATTAAATTTTACAAAAAATTTATCATGTTATATTCATTATTTATATCCAATATACTCATAATTATATCCATCCTAATTATGTATTTTTGAATAACAAATTACACCATGGTGTGGAGACGGTAAGTCGTACGTACACACACATAGTGATATTGTTATCTGGAGGATGGATAAAAGGAGGTATAAGTTTTTCCCATAATTATAATAATAAATAAGAATTTATAATATAATATATTTATTAATTTATTATGCAAAACACATAATAAGAGGAAGTATAAGAAGAAAATAATTTTGAAGTAGGTGATAAAACAATTACCACTTTTTGAAGTATCTCTTTTTGATTTGCACAAAAGGTGCAATTAAGATGGATTTATACCCAAAGTGTTGAATCTAGGATGAATTGAGGGAATTTGGGAGAGGAAATGGGTTGGTTTTGGCTGAGAAAAATATCTTTTATGTGTGATTAAATGAGAAGTAGAAGTTCCCTTTTATAGGAGATGTGAAGGGTACTTTAAGAATTTTTTTAAATATTAATTTAATATAAATTTATTTCCGGTTTCTAATGGTCCCAAACTCATTTATGTTGAAGATAAGATGAGTATGGGTTTAACTCCTATAAAAACATATGTTTTATAAAAAGTTTAGGTTACAAAATTAACCTTATCATTTAGCATTAACCCTTAGTTAAATGATTTAACTCTTACAACGTCCTCTTGAATTTTTATACTATATGGTTAATATAGTTCCTCTAAAATACCAATAGAACCTAAAGAGGATAATTAATGAAATATTTAACATTATGTAAGTCATTTTTCTGAATATTATATTTTTTAAACAATTATATCATTTAATAAAATTGTATTTTTTTTAAAACTCCTTAATGACAATTTTGACACTATTTAGTAATTGATTTTTTAAAGTCAAAACAACTTTATTCCTTCAAAAAAGGAACTAAATCATATCAAACATGTAAATTACATCCAGAAAATTCTTGTATAGAATAAAAATGTTCAAATTACATTTATTTTAATATTTCATTAATAAGGTAATCACTGCATCATCAACGTGTCATAACTAAATTTATTTATTTAATGTATAAAAATTATAAATAAAATACCATGGTGTAGAAATATTTTTTAGCTTTATAGTTAACATTTATAGTTTAAGATATTATTTATATAAACAAAAATAAATTGTTTTATTAAAAGGATACATGTTTATGCTATATTTCCCTCTGAATTAATTATTAATATATGTCATTTTCACACCCATGTGGTTCTCAAATGCCAAAATTTTCTCCTACTGATTTTTTTGGTCACCCATGAATCATCCAATTGGATAAGGATACATGTTAGGGTAGTTTTATTGTATTATAATATTATTTTTTTACCCTTATTTACCTTATTTACCCTTTAACCATGAAAAATAAAAATAATTATTAAGTTACTATTCATAATTTCCAAAAATAAAAGGGACCTATTTACATAATTTATTCATTATTATTCCAAATGTGGAATCCATTTTTTTAGATTCAAAATAAATAATTTTCAGAAATTAATTTAAAATTATTTCCCGTTGTCAAAAACAGAAAGTGGTTTTTTAAGAAGTTAAAACTATCAAAAGATTGACATGTGTTTATGTCGAATTTAAATGTGAAATTACTTCCAATAACCAAAATTTTATTAAATTATAAAAAAATATTCCAAAAAATATTTAAAACCAATTAAAATATAATCTAACTATATAAATAAATTAGAATAAAATGAAGTTTTAAATTAAAATTCAGTATTTTTCATTGTTCATTAAAATATGAATTTTATCAAAAAATACCAAAAATTAAACCAAATTAAATTTTTATATTTTTATTACAAAAAAGAATTTTTTTTTTCAAATATAACATATATGTTTTTTAAAAACTATATTCAAAATGGGTGTGACATCAAAAGGAAAAAAAACTACATTTAAAAAAAATACTTCTTTTATTTGAAAAATTGAATTTGTTCTTATATCATTTCTAGAAAATACTTAATACAAATGTTAATGTTATATAGAATTAATTTTTTTTAATAATATTTATAATGGATATTTAATATCGCATTAAATAATAACATTTTAATAATATATTGTTGTTTAGTGAAACTTGGTATTTCATAAAACACAATCTATCCATGAAGGTCTCTCTTGAATGTAATGCAAGCCAAGTCAATGCTGTGTGTAGTGAAATATTCCTTTGGTTTTATGTACAGAATAATCCAAACATAATTCTTTTATACATTGAAAAAATGTATAATCAGTGTTGTATGTATCGTATGCCAACTCAGTGTTGCGTGTAACATACGACATGTCAGTTTAGTGTGAAAGGAATGTTTGACATAGTGCATTACAAGATATAAATAAAAAATTTAATTTATTAAAAAAAATGGTCCATAAAAACTCAGGGTTTAACATCATAACTATATTGGGATAGCTAACACAGGTTATGAAAAATAACCTTACCCGTATGGAGTATCATGAACCACAACATGGAGGAGCAATGTTAGGACGCTTTATGTGACAACATCCTCTATCATTCAATGGGACTACAAACCCATTTATAGCGGAGAAGTGGGTATCTAATTTTGTGAAGATATTTCTCACCTTGGGATTTAATAAAAGGGAGAAGGTTATAATGGCAGTTTATCATCTCTTGGGAGATGCAGATCAATGGTGGTCATTGATTGAAAACACAAAGTAGGATGAAGAGATTGAAAATATGGAATGGAGGGACCTTAAAGAAATATTATAATAAAAATATTTTCCCCAAGAATAGTGAATTGACATGGACAATAAATTCCTAAGTTTGAAACAAAAAGGGGATGAAAATATTGTGAATTATAAATCCAATTTTACAAGTCTAGAATGGAATATCGCGAAATATATATATAATAATAGGAGAAATATTGATCGATTATTTGATGGTTTAAAACCATTCCTCCGAAGGGAACTAGTTTCCCAATCCTTCCCATCATATGAAGATATGATCACATGTTCAATGAAGATAGAAAAATAATTCTATAATTATTATGACTTTAAAGGAAAGTAAGGGAAGAATATGGTAGTGGTGGAAAGAATAGATAAATGGAAGAATAAAAAGGCGAGTTTTCCAACATGTGATACTTGTGGTAAGAAACACCCTAGAGCATGCTTAAAAGGAAAATGAGCATTTTAAAAATGTAGATAAAGAGTCTACAATCAATTGATTTCAAGGGAAGGAAATAATATACCATTTTTCAATGCCACAATGGTAAAGATATGGTACATTTTTCCAATGATTATCCTTAGAATCCAGGAAACATTACCCAGAGAAGGGAAAGGGAGAAAGGAAAGGATTATTTAATCACAATTGTTGATTTTTAAGTTCCTAATGATGTAGTGAAAGGTACTTTAATCGCTTCCTCAAACTTATCCAATGATTTATTGGATTTTGGAAAATCTAATTCTTTTATATATTACCAATTTCCAATGAAAATTATACATTTAAAATTTAATTTAATAAAGAGTTATTAGTAATAATTGATAAGGGAAGTATCATTGCAACAATGTTTTTCTGATCAGTCCCCCTTAAGAAACATAAACATTCTTTAGTTTCTGACCTTATCATCATACCCATGATTGAGTTTGATATAATTCTTGGTATGAATTGGATTTAAATTTTTGTTGCGAAAATCTATTTCAAGAAGAAGGAAGTTACAATTTTTTAGAATAATGTCAAATCCATTATCTTTAGAGAAAAAACATCCTCCTTTTATTCTTATCTATAACCACCAATAATAGATCTACTGAATGAAATTTTGGGGGAGGAAGATAAAATAATATCTATGGGTGAGGAAATAAATATTCAAATTAAGGATGTACATATTTTATAAGAATATGTTGTTGTGTTTCGATAGGATTTACCTAGCTATCCTCTAATTTGGGAAGTTAGGTTCACTATTGATTTAATTCTTATTTCAAGACCTATATCAAAGGCTCCTTATAGAATAGACATAGTGGAGATAGCAGAACTGAAGAAACAACTATGGGAATTGAGTGATAAAGGACTTATTTTCCCTAGTGTATCAATATGAGGAGATCATGTTCTTTTCGTTAAGAAGAAATATGGGTCTATGAGGCTGTACATTGACTATAGGGAGATCAATGTTATTATGATAAATAACAAGTATCCTCTTCTTCATTTTTATGATTTATTTGATCAACTTTACATAGACCAATATTTTTAGAAGATTAAACTTTGATATTGATATCATTAGTTTTTTGTGAGGAAAGAAGATATTATAATGACATAATTTCAAACCAGGTATGGGAATTACTTCATTTCATAACAAAATAAGTATCCTCAATATACTTGGATGTTTTTATGAGAAGGATTTTATTTACACTTACACACACCTTCGTCTAATGGTTAAAGAACATACTGTTTCTGTGGGTGTCGAATTACTGCCTCACAAAACGATGATTGTTAAATATTCTTTTAACACCTCTCATGGGGGAAATTATGATGAAAATACTTTTATATATGATATATGTTATGTTTTTTTCCTTATGATTCTTTATTTTTCATTTATGTTATACCTTTATGATTTCCATTATGGGTAAACGCGATAATTTTATTTTAGGAAGTGTGGACTACCACCCCTCAAAGTGATTTGAATCATTAATGACATATGTGAGATGTATAAAGTATGGATTAAATGATATTATACATGATATTATACTGGAAATATTGTATAAATTTATATAATTATAATTTCATTCCATTAAATATGAAATATAAATGAAAGTAGCGTTCATGCATACGTACGGCTTACCGTCTCCACGAATGGTGCATTTCATTTCTTACCTATAAATGTTATGTAGTATTATAAATACATGTATATACTAGATAGATATGATATATATGATATCTAAATCATGAATATAATTCTGTATATAATGGATATTTTTCCACATGAACAACTTGTAATTATAAGAAGTGTATTATTGACTCAAGTACTAAAGATCGACAAAATGACCGTTATTAACTTAAATAATTACATAATGTTCATAACATGGTAATAAGTGATATAAAATAAATAATGAACATGAAAAAGGTTCTTAAGAAAATATAAATTAATTCTAGTTTATTATTCAGGAGATTAAAGAACGATCGAGTCAAGTCAGACACGAGGTAAGGGAACTTCTTAACCCAATTTACATTATTTGGGTTAATCTCCTACTTTCAAATTATGTTATGATATTATTATGTCATATATTGTATGTTTACTTTATTTTTGTGTACTTATATTGAATACCCATAATAGATCTATTTTATTTAAAAAAATTATCTTTGTAAGGGAACTTCTTAACCCAATTTCCATTCTTTGGGTTAATCTCCTACATTCAAATTATGTCATGATATTATTATGTCCTATCTAGTATTTAAACTTTCTTTATGTGTGAATATAGTGAATACACATAATAAATCTATTTTATTTAAAAAATGATCTTTGTAAGGGACTTCGTCTCAATCTCATTTCATTGAGGTATATTTTGTTTTATACACAATTTTCTTTTATGCAGTGTATAAACCCCTTTGACTTTTATGTTTTTTTTCAAAAGGAATCTTTTTATACAAAGCGTTTTACTAAATGACAAAATGGAATGTTTTTTTTGCCGTACGTATGTGGCGACAACGACTTCCCCACCGCCGTGACCATTATTTGAGTTTCAGATTCCTCTATAAGCCATAACTTTTTTTGAAATGAAAAATAAATACAAGGTTTTAATTTTCCTTTATTTTGGTATTGAAAATGGGTTTGAAAGTGTTTTTATTATATCAATGTGTTGTATTGATATCTTGTGATTGAAATGTGGAAATGTTATGTTTCCTTTATGCATGTTTTATGTGATACGAATATGTTATGGTTTATGATATATTTAAACCTATTCATATAAGGAATGCATTGGACTTAATAATTGATGGGTGGAGCCCGCTATAGCTCCTCGATGCATCGGCAGGTATCATGAGACAAACTAGTGTCTTGGCATGAGGCCTTGATAAAATCTTATTTTTAGTCTTGTCACGAGGCCTTGGCTTTGTGTTTATGATAGTCTGGAATTATGAATTCCATCATTATGAATGTGGTTATTGATATTGAATGTGATTATTCGACTAGCAGAATATCCATGTGAAGAAGTAAATAGAATTATATCATTTTACTTTTTCCATATTATGTTGAAGTTCAAGTTTAAAAGGCTTTTGTTTTAGTTATACATTGCCTTAAATGTTTATGTTTATTTATGAAAGCTTCTGCTATATTGTTATCCTTACTGAGCATCTGAGCTCACCCCTTTCAATGTTTTCTTTTTCCCAGGATGTGAAGAAATATTTTATGACTGACCTACAGGGATAATATGAAGGGGATAGAAGTTTGGACTATGGAGACTATGTTATTGTGATTTTTCACTTTATGATGTAATGTAACATTTATGAATGTATCTAGTGTTTCCAAGGCTACTAAACTAATCGGTCTTTCGAGACTTGATCTTTTTTGATCATGCCAATGTTATGAAATAATGCACCAACTCTGGGTAACTGGGTTCGGGGCGTTATAGTTGGTATCAGAGGCCGTTTAGTACTAACCTTGGAAGCTAGATTTAGATAAATTCTGATTAGAACATATAGCCCAAAGATAGACTTTGAGGATTAGTATAGAAGAACTTCCTAGAATTTTGGTATTATAGAGATTTTGTGAGTTTTCCAAGAAATACATCTCTGTCTGGATACGAGCAGGTAGAGGCGGCTCTGGCACAGATGTACCTAGGGGTAAAACCCGAAAACACCGCTTTGAGCTAGACTCGAACGGGAACTGGTGCACGACAATGGGCCTTGCTTCACTCTTGGTTACGACACTCCCGGGGGATATGCATATGATAATTCTCATTTTCTTTATAAACTATTATGAAGGGTTTATGAGTATATACTTCCTCAAAGAAAACATTTTTGTGAGAATGGATTATATCCATATATTGTTCAATTTATGTTAAGTGTTTCACAAGTATGGAATTATGTATTTTGATTAATAAACTAATATAGTTTATGCCATTGTTTAGAAATGGCGCCTAGTGGGAGGAATGGAAACCGTATAAATACACACACTCCATGTAGGGATTTCCATCCTGCTCAAGGCAATTATTGTGGAGCTAAAGATATAACTTGTGCTGATCACCTTTTCACCATACTGGGACAACTCACTCAGGTTATGAATAATAACCTTACTCGTATGAAGAACCCTAATCCGGAATGTGGAGGATCAATGTTAGATCGTTTCACGAGGCAACAACCACCAACATTTAATGGGGGTAAAAATCTATTAGTATCTGAGAAATGGATAAACTCCTTAGAGAAAATATTCCACACCTTGGGGAGTAGTGAAAGGGAGAAGGTTGTCATGGCAGTTTACCGCCTTACTGGATATGCCGATCAATGGTGGTTGCTGATTCAAAACACAAAGGAAGATGAAGAAGTATCAAGTATGGA
The DNA here is from genome assembly GCA_963277665.1 of Viscum album. NCBI lineage: Eukaryota > Viridiplantae > Streptophyta > Magnoliopsida > Santalales > Viscaceae > Viscum > Viscum album. Next base: position 1,992,105,212 of record OY728131.1, on the reverse strand, counting down.
ATGGAGATAGTTCAAAGATATTTTCTTAGAAAAATAATTTCCACATGACAATCGAGCAGATATGGAAAGGCAATTTCTGAGTCTGAGGCAGAAGGAGGATGAGAATGTCGCAAAGTATGAGGCCAACTTTACAAGGTTATCAAGACATGCTGCAGATTATATACGTAACCCAATAAGTAAGATTGATCGTTTCTTTAGTGGGTTAAAACCATTTCTCCATCGAGCTTTAGTATCACAATCTTTCTCAACGTACGAAGATATAGTCTCGTGTTCTATCAAGATAGAAAAGGAATTATCTAAATCTTATGACAATAAATTAATGCAAGAGAAGAAGAGAACGGTGGAGCAAGAGACAGATAAAGGGAAAAAGGGAAAGAAGGATTTTCCATTATGCGATAATTATGGGAAGAATCACCCCGGTACTTTCCTAAAAGGAATGGGAGTTTGTTATAAATGTGGAGAAAAGGGTCACCGGGATCGTGATTGCAAGGGAAAGAAAGAGGCTATCAATGTTAAATGCTACAATTGTAGGGAAATTGGGAATTATGCAAATGAATGTCTTAAGCGTCAGGGAAACTTACCTCAGAAAAGGCCAAGGGATCAAGGAAAATCTTATGTTGTTACTATAGTTGAAGTGGAATAATTAATGTATTGGTGCTTTTGGACTCAAGGATTATATTTTGGTTATAAGAATAATGTGATATATATAAGGATTGTACTGCAGTACTTGTTTTTTTTCATTAATGTTTTAATATGATGAAGGTAATCATATTTTTAGTATGTAACAGTAAGAGAAACTTTACTTTGTTTGGGGAATGTGATTTTAAAATTGATTTTGGAATTTAGAGACCTTTTAGAGAAAGTCTGGACATAGGTATTTTGGATAACTATAAAGGTTGGAATGGATTAAGTTGAACTTTGGATTTTATTGTTTAAGGTTAAAACATTTCTGAAGATTATTTTTGGAATATTATAATACTATAGTTTTAGGAAAAGGAAAACCCGCAGGTTGGGGGATGACCTGTCGCGTTGGACAAAGTTGCAGGAATCGAACCCACAACCATAGTGTGACAGGCCTTTATTACCTACCACTAGCCTACAGGAAGTCCCTGTTTATTGCAAAATAGTTTTCCTAATCTAAATGGTATGTGGTAATATTTGGAACCTTATACAATTAGGATAAATATAATATTTTTGAGTTCTATTACCATTTGGAGTGAAAGATGGGTTTGTGGTAAAAATTTATTAAATAATGAAAGTCTACATGACAAGTAAGTATATTTCATTACGTTATTAGTAAATCTCTTAAATAAATTGCTCAACATTATGAAAGGTAACTTAAAACAAAAATGTTGTCTGTTAACTTTTCCAACTAGGGATTCAATGACCGTTTAACCAATCAAAAGTTTGTGATTTTCTTGTGGTTAACTTTCTCCTAATCCTGTTTTCTACAAATCTCCATAAGACCTTGATGGTTTTTTCCTCCATATCCATATTTTCATAGAATCTTAGTATGGGCTATCTCGGGTGACCTTTGTACATCTCTCCCTTTCTTTTAATGTTATATTTTTATTAACCTTATTTCCGGTGTGGGTTTTCCACAAAGGTATTTTCTATTTTCAACCTTTTATTTTCATAGAAAAATTTCAAATTGCGAGGATTCAATTTATTTAAGGAGGGGAGAATGTAACACCCCGAGCTTCCATGATACACTTCTCTTTCAATAATGCAATAGCTTGGATTGTACAGAAGTTTGAGATTCTAACACACCGTAACCAATCAAAATAGCCATTATGAATAGTAATACCCACTTTTTGAAATTATATATATTTTATATTTCAAAATAGACTTCATTTTTGGATTTGTAATATTGAAATTATCCTAAGTTGATTTTTTGGTATTTTTCTGAGAACTTCAAATTTTTTATGAATTGTGAAAAATACTTAAAAACAACTTTTTTTAATCAAAACAATTTATAGTGATAAATTATACTGTTTAGTGGTTTTAAAGTATAATTAGAATATATTTTTACCATTTTCTCCAATTTTTTTCATTATAATTAATTTCACTTTGAAATTGGACATAAACAATTGTCAATCTTTTGATATATATATTGTTTCTTAAAAACACGCTATTTGTTGTGACAACGGGAACTAATTATAAAATTAATTAATGAAACTAATATGTTTAGTTTTTTGTAAAATAGAAATCATTTTTTTATTCAGAACATCAATTATAGATTATGGTTAAATTTTGGTATTATTCTGAAAAACTTCAATTTTTGATGAATAGTGAAACCACTAAGTGGTAGTTAAAAAACTGATTTATCATTTAAATGAAACATTACCACTTCTGTGATTTTATTTTCAAAAATCCGACATACATGGTTGTCATTAGGAATTAAAATGTGGTTCAATGGGATTAAAATAATTTTTTTGGTGAATAGTAACTTTTAAGTTTAATTAATCGCGATTAAAGGTAATTAGTGAAATTTAAGTTAAAAATGAAATTATAAAAATATGAAAATACCTTTACACTTGTCTTACCCTTATTGGATGAGTCATGTACGACCATGAAAATCCATGGGTCAACTTGGGGACCCCATGGAGCCACTTGGGTAAGAAAATGACATTAATAACTTTTTATTTAAAGTAAAAATAAAATTGTCACAAACATGTTTTGTTTTAATAAAACAATTATTACATGGGGTTATATAAGTTAACTTTTTTACTATAATTATTAATTTTAAATATAAAAATATTTACTAAATCATGGTAAATTTTTTATAATTTTTATACATTAAATAAATTAAATTTTTTATGACACAATGATGATGCATCGATTACCTCATTAATTAACAATTTAAATAAAATGAAAAGATAATGTAAAATCTAAGACTTACACTTGTCAAAAACCTATTGGATGAGTATATTTAGAACCCTTATCACATTACCCACTAAATATGTCTTTTTGATACCTTTAAAATCCGAAAAGAATTTCATAATAATGTAACATTTCATGACTTTCCAAGAGTGCCCCTCCTCTCCTCTTATAAAAGTCACCCACCTCTACCACCTTATTCACACCATCAAAGCCATTTGGCTCGGCCAAACTCTGCCCAAATACACTCTCAACTTCCCTCTATTACTCCGAGAAGCCTCACTTTGGGCAGAATTCTTCCCAAGGAAGCCTTTGGGTTAAATCTAAAAGAGTTACCCGATTTTAAGGTAATGTCTTCTCTTGTGTTATTTTGTTTTATTTTGCTTCTCCAACCCGCTAAAATCTTTTTATTACTTTATTTTGTAACAAATCCAGTATCCTAAATATACTTGGATGTTTTTATGACAAGGATTATATTTACACTTACACACACCTTCGTCTAAGGTTAAAGAACATACTGTTTCTGTGGGTGGCGAATTACTGCCTCACGAAATGATGATTGTTCAATCTTCTTTTAATGTAACGCCCCGACCCTAGTTACCTAGAGTCAGTGCATTATTACATAACATTGGAATGATCACAAGAAAGATCAAATATCGAAATACCTATTGGTTTAGTAGCCTTGGAAACACTAGATATATTCATAAAGTTTTATATTACATCATAAAGTAAAAAACTACTAAAATAACATAGTCTCCATATTCCACACTCATATCCCCACATACTATCCCTGCAAGTCATTCATAAATTACTTCTTCAAATCTTGGGAAAAATAAAACATAGAAAATGGGTGAGCTCAAATGCCCATTAAGGATAACAATATAGTGGAAACTTTCATAAATTAGAATAAACATTTAAGGCAGTGTATAACTAAAACAAAAGCCTTTTAAACTTGAACTTCAACATATTATGGCAAAAATAAAATGAAATAATTCCATTTACGTATTCACATGTACCTTCTACTAATCGAATAATCACATGAAATATCAATAACCACTTTCATAATGATGGAATGCATAATGCCAGACTATCATAACCACATAGCCAAGGTCTCATGCCAATACTACACATAAGATTTTGTCAAGGCCTTGTTCCAAGACACTAGTTTGTCTCATGAGACCTACTGATTCATCGAGGAGCTATAGCGGTCTCCACCAATCACATATTAAGTCCAATGCATTTCCATATGAAAAGGCTTAAACATAACATACACATTTGTATTAAACTAGCATACAAAATGTAAATACTTTCACCATAAACTATGAATGGTATAAAAATAGCACATCCATAGTCAAACATATCACAAAACCTTCAATACAATATAGAAGTTTTTTATCATAATAAATCAACTTCAAATAAGCGTAAAATCCATCAAAGGATGTTGACATAGATGAAATCAAAACTCTTTATAGAGAAATTTATCTTTCTATTTTGAAATCATTTAAGAGTCATATATTTATAAAATAAAACATTTTCTTTGAAAATATTCTTATAAGATTGTAAGGAAAGCTTCGACGATTTTATAACGGCAGAAAATAACCGCACCCGCCGTATAAGTTAACAAAACATTCTTACCTTAATTCTGTCGAAAAGGTTAAAAAGCACCTTGTTTGGTGATGTGGCCTTATTTTTACTCATTTTGCCACATCTTTTTATTATATTTTATACAATTTATTTAATTATTTTAACACTTTTTAATAAATAAATGCACTTTTGTAATCATATAAATAAATTTGTCAATTATTCACTTTTTATAACATTTTATGTAATTTTGGACCTTAAAATAACTGATTTATTATCGACGTGTTTTTAATATAACTAATTTTCAATTTGTTTATTTTATCTTTATTTGTTTATTTTATTTAATCTGTCATTGTTAATAATTATTGTGTTTGATAATTAACTTACTTTTAAATTTTTATGTTTATATAATTTAGTCGCGGCTTGCCAGACTATCGGTAGCTAAGCTACCGATAGCAGGGGTCCTTTTTCTCTACCGGTAGGCAGGTTACCGGTGTTGTTTATCGGTGACCATTGTCACCGATACTCTTTCCTATCGGTAGCTGTTTTATATATCTTATCGGTAGACTTTAAATACTACCGCTGAGCCTTTTAGCGGTGAGTTTTTATTTTGGTTTTTATAAATCTGCTTAACTTTATAATAGTTAATATCCATTTAAACAATTATTTAATTAACATAATTCTAATTAATTAATTTAGACTTTATTTTATTAAGTATTTTTTCAATTAATTTATGTTAAAATAGGTTAATTTTATTATTTTATGTGTTTAGTCTTCCTGCTCGTCGTTTAAGTAAATAATTTATCTTTTTAAATTAATTAATTTGGTTCGCCCTTAATTTTATTAGTTCAATTAGTTAATTAAATAATTAATTAAGAGATTTTAAACATTAACTTTATTATTTTATGTATGCAGATTGATTTTTTATTTCATTTTATTTTGTTTTAGTCTATCGGTAAGGTAGAAGAGCACTTGCGGTCACGAGGCTTTTTATTTCTATTTGTTGCTATCCTTTAATTAATTTATATAGTTAATTTAATTTAAGTCTTTTATTAGTTTAGTTTAAAATTTTATTTTGTGTACAATTTTAGTGTTTCTAATTAATTATTTTAATGTGTTTAAGGTTGAATAATAATTTTGTTATGAATTAATGGTATTAATAATTACATTAATTAATTATTTCAAGTCTTTTCATTTAATTTATTTTAGTTTTAATTCTATTTTATTTCAGCAATCTATTATTTTATGTACTTATGGTGGACTTTTATTTATTTATTTATTTTTTTCTCTATCGGTAGCTTCAGCTACCGATGCGTTTTATTTTTCTCACCGATAAATATATTTTTTCTTCTATCGGTAGCTTCAGCTACCGATAACCCTCATACACCCCCAGATACTGATATCCTCTGCTTCTATTGGTAGCTCGCGCACCTCTCTAACATCCCTCTTTCCTTTCCTCACCGATACACCTCTTTCCCTTCATTCTCACTGATTGCCTCATTCTTTTTCTACCAATCTGCACCGATATCTCTTTTCTCACCGACGCAATATTCCCTGTTCCTCACTGATACAACCACCAAAAGGAGAAGTGCAAGTCGTGCCCTGTTGTGTCGATGAGAGGAGGTTCGGCCATTGTGGGAGTCTGCTGTATGCACAGGATCATGAGACCAGTTCCAAGCCAATAGAACCTTCACCGCTGTTGGAGATGTTTTACGCCAGAGCCGAGTCGGGAGAGTTCGCCACTGGCCGCCACTGGACTGCTGCGCTAGAGAGGAGGAGACCCTTTTCCATCCACCGATTTGTCGCTGCTATGGAGGAGGTCTGCTGGAACTGTCCGTACTGCTAAGTGAAGAGGAGGGCCAAGGAGTCCGCTGTCCGCCACTGAGCAAGAAGTCGCCGTGCCTGGAGTCTCTCCGCACTATTGAGGGAAGCCGGCGCTGCTTTGTGTAGCCAGAGCAGATGAAGTGGATGCTTTTCAGGTGCTGAAGCCACCAAGTATGGAGGGAGGATGAACCCACGCCATGCACCGATGGCATTGAAGAAGGACCTGGCTTCTGTCCTCTAGCAGGAGCTCGAGCTACTGGATTCCCTCACCGCCGCTGTGAGAGACCAGCACAGGTCGCCGCTGAGCAGAGGAAAATCAAACTGTGTTGATGAATCATTTGGGAAGCCTCCTCACCTGTTCGAGCTGCTACAGGAGGGCGAGCCGCTGTCGCTGTGAGCAGGAGGAGACTGCTGCTGCTCTGTTTGCAGTGCCGGAAAAATCCAGAAACCCTCCCCCTTCCTGCTGTGCGCCAATTTGGGGGAGGAAGGGAAGTAAATTAAAAAAAATAAGGACAAAAAGTATACAAAACATAATAATAAAATTAATTCAAAAGACAAAAAAAAAGAAAAGAGAAAAGAAAAAGTTAAAGTAAAGTAAACTTTAAATAAAGTTTACTTTACATAAAAGTTAATTTTACAAAGTCAAACTAATATAGAATAAAATTAATAAAATTAATACACATAAACAATTATAATATTAAAAACTTGATAAATTATAAATTTAATTATAAAAATAACTTAATAATAAGTTTTAATATTAATTAATTTATTATTAATATTATAAATTATTTAATTAATAGTAATTATAAATAATTTATAAAACATACTTTTTAATTTAAAAACTTAAGTAATAACTTTAATTACTTTATTAAGATTAACTAATTAATTAATTAATCTAATGATTAAGTTTCTTTTATTTTAATAATTAAATTATTAATTTAATTTAAATTATTAACTTAGTTATTTATGCTCTTAATTTTTAATAACTTAGTTTAAGTGTTAAAATAAATAACTTAGTAATTATTTTATTAACTTAATTAAACTAATCGCTCTTTAATAACTTATGTTTTATCACAGTTAATAATGGTATAAATAATTTAAAATAAAATAATTATCAATTAACTAAGAATAATTTGTAACGAGTAATATAACAATTTACTTTAAAAATAATTATTTTTCTTTGCATCTCTTTTATTTATTTGTCTTTTCTATTTTATTTGCAGGTTCATTCAAGGGACTTAAACGCGTCCAGGTGCATGCAACTAACTAAGCGGGAGTTAGTTACAAGGGAAATTCTCACGCGACGTGCCGGTCGCGAAAAAACGCACATTTTGCGGTGCGTGGGTAAAGAACTTTTGAAGTCGGTGGAGATTGAGCGGTGATGTGCAGCAGATGACAGATGGTAGTTAAAGCAGAGCAGCAGCAGAATTTTTGGGAGACTCTCATTCAACATTCCACGAAAACACCAATTAGAGAGCGGAGACTCCCGGGAGCAGCACTGGAAACGAGCAGGAGACCAAGGAGCCCGAGTTCAGAGCACTACTTGGGGAGTACATCTTCCCTCTATCTTTTTTTTGTACTCTGTTCTTGGTTGTTTTACACTTCTTGAATCAATATGATCATAGATTGAACTTTCTAAACTCGGGAGTTTTAAAACCTTTTGGTTATGATTTTTAAATCTTCATATGCTTATCTTTTTACGAAATTAGAATCAGTTGGCGAGATTGATTCTATTTCTAATCTTTGATCGTTCACACTTCAATTTTTTTCAATTTCATTATTCAATTTCAACTGGCGAGGTTGTTTTTGAATGCATTTTTTAGAACATTAATGTTATTAACTTTAGAGATTTATGGTGAGTTTATTTCCAAAAGTTACCTTTTAAAACTACTTTGCAGTTTGGTTGGGTTTTGGTGTGGCGAACTCCAAGACTTAGTCATCTGCCTGTTGATTTTCCTGGCGAGGGAAATTCTTCAGATTTTCTAGAAGTGTGATTCGATTGTAAGCTGTGGAGAGAACATCCATTCGAACTAGTTGTTTAGAATTCCTGAGTACTTTGTTGATCTCACTTCCTTGTCTTGCTTCTTTATATTAGTATATTGTATTACTCTTAGTTTAACAGTACTTAGTATAGCTTTAGTTTCTTTGTTAGAAAATCTAGTTTCCTCATCCTGTTTCTATATCATCTTTTTAAAAAATAAAAAAAAAATATAAAAGGTAAAAAGATTTTCACTCTCTCCACTGCTGACAACAGTGGAGTGTATTTTTCTTAGAACCTTAGACAACTCATCTGCCTTCTCTGTGGATCGACCCTGCACCACTGTGCTAGTGTAGGAGTAATAAATGTAATTTTGAGGGCCGTGACGACCTCCGGCCCCTTCATTTGGAAAACGACGGAAAGATTCCTTTATAAAACTATTATAAAAAGTCAAACAATGGTATAAATGACTTTAACCCATATTCTTTTAAATAGTAAAAATGTTTGGAAATACATTTTTAAGAAACATGGATGTGGATGATAAAGAGATCCTAGTAGATTATTTCATATAAGCAACCTCGGATAATGAAGAGATTGTGAAATAACCCTTACCTTGTACTTTTCATTGGTTGGGGTAGGTTAAAATCCTATATAATGTTGAAATAATTGTTATTAGATTATACAATAATCATATACATTAATATGATATCATATATGATCTTTTAACATTGATTTGTTAATAATATCTTAGTATTATTATTGTTTCAGGTGTTAACTTACTCATTTTCTTTTATATGTTTTGTTACGTAAGCCATGTTTGGCATGGATAGGTTGTATCTTAATCATATCCAGAATGATATCAAGTCATTAGATACTATTATTAATCATAAAATGAGAATTATACTTGAATGGATATGATGGATAATGAATCTCATCGCGTTCGTGGAGAAGGTAGTCCGTACATACGCACGAGAAACAATATCATTCTTTTGATATTAAAATAATATATAATTGGATGGTATATCATATATACAGAATCATTATCATGTTACATTTATTATTTACATGAATTACACATCATTATTATACCCATCCAAATAATAATTTGTTGAATAACAATTACACCACGACGTGGAGACGGTAAGCCGTATGTACGCACGTATGGTGACATGTTATTCAAAGGATGGATAGAATACTGAATATGGTTGTACCATTTTTATAATAAAATCATAGTATATATATGATAATGGAGTTATTATTTTAGAATGTTAATAACAAAGGAAGAAGAAGTGGAAAAAGAAAGGAACTTGGAAAAGGGTGGTGAAATCATTACCTCTTCTTCGGGTTCTTCCTTTTGATTTGATCAAAAGGGCTCCTTAGGTTGGCTTTCTGATCAAAATAAGGCCTATAGGTTGTAGTGAGGGAATTTGGGAGAGTTTTGGGGCAGAGTTTGGCCAAACCAAAAGGCTTTGAAGGTGTGAAGTAATGAGAAGGGGGAGTGCCCTTTTATAAGAGGGGTGAGGGGCACCTTTGGAAAAGCTAGAAATATTAATTTATAATAAACTCATATTCGGTTTCTAATGGCTCCAAAGTTTATTATTAAAAGGTTAAGGTTGGTATAGGTCGAAAACCATTCAACCAATAGAATTTAGATAGGTTTGGGTTACTATATTAACCTTATCTTTTAGTTTTAACTCTTAGCTAATTAGTTTGACATTTACCATGTCACTTTTTATTTTTATATTATATTGTTAATAAACATACAATATACATCCAAAAGACCCCCAAGTGGTCCATTAATGATACACCTATCATGATATAAGTCTCTTTGCCGAACCTTAGATTTTTAGGAATTTAATATCAATTAATAATATAATATTTGTTTTAAAAACACTTTTATGTCAATTTTGAAACTATTCAATAGATGATTTTTGTGAAACTCATAACAAAATGATTACTTCGAACAAATTTAATAAAATCATTCCTAACATGTCATATTAACTTATAAAATTAGTGTAATTCATAAAAAGCCTCAATTTATATTTATTTGGGTATTTATAATATCAATTATTTTTATTTGTCACTATTATGGTAATTCTTGCATCATCATTGTGTCATAAATAAATTAAATTATTTGAAGTCTCAAAATTATAAATAAAATATCCTCATGTAGTAAATCTTATTATCTTTCTAATGAATAGTTAAAATCTAATTTATCTTATGTATGACCCTATATTAAAAATGTTTTAGTAAATGAACTTTGATTTTAACTCTTTTAACTCTTCTTTGAATTAAATAATAATAAATGTCCTAATCTATTCCAAGTGGACCTAAATGATAATATTTTATTCCTAAGGCTGTTTTTGGTCGAGATACACTTGTCCAATAGAATTAAGACATGTGTTAGGGTAATATTAATATCATTTTTACCCTTAATTACCCTATTTACTTTTAACCGTGGCAAATAAAAGTAAAAAGTTACTATTCACCATTAATTATTTTCATCTCATTGAACCAAATTTTACTTCTTGATATTAACCATGTCTCTCGGATTTTCAAAATTCCATTCACAGAAGTGGTAAAATTATGTTTTATGAAAAATTCAGTTTTTTAACTACCACTTAGTAGTTTCACTATTTATCAAAAATTGAAGTTTTTCAGAACAATGCCAAAATTTAACCCTAAGCTATAATTGATATCCCGAATTCAAAAATGATGTCTATTTTACAAAATTCCAAACATATAAGTTGCATTAATTAATTTTATAATTAATTCCCGTTGTCACAACAAATAGTATGTTTTTAGGAAATAATATATACCAAAAGATTGACAATTGTTTAGGTCCAATTTCAAAGTGAAATTAATTATAATGAAAACCATTTCATAAAATGGTAAAAATATATTATAATTATACTTTAAAACCACTCAATAATATAATTTATCAATATAAATTATTTTGATTAAAAAAGTTTTTTTTATGTATTTTTCACTATTCATAAAAATTGGAAGTTCTCAGAAAAATAACAAAAATTCATCTTAGGATAATTTCGAAATTACGAATCCAAAAATGAAGTCCATTTTGAAATATAAAATATATATAATTTCAAAAATTAGGTATTACTATTCATAACGGCTAGTTTGATTGGTTGTGGTGTGTTAGAATTCAATGTTGCGTACAACACATGCTATCGCATTATTCAAAGAGAAGCGTACCGTAGAAGCTTGGGGTGTTAGATTATCCCCTCCTTCAAATAATTTCATCCTCAAAATTTCCAGAATACTACCACATGAAAAGACTCGGGTGGTTCTTCATCATATGTTCCTCGGGTTCCCACGTTGCCTCTTCCATCTTATGGTTTCTCCACAAAACTTTTACCAGACGCATCGTCCGGTTTCTCAGTACTTGTTCTCTCGTATCAAGAATCCTAACAGGCTCTTCACAATAAGACAGATCAGGTTCCAATTCTAATTCTTCATAGGTGAATACATGTGTTGGGTCAGGCATGTATTTCCTCAATAGAGATACGTGGAACACATCGTGAACTTTGGAGAGACTTGGCGGCATTTCCAATCGGTAAGCTACAACGCCAATTCATTCAAGAATTTCGAAAGGTCTGATGTACCTGGTACTCAATTCAACTTTCTTACCAAAACGTATGACTACCTTCCATGGAAATACCTTCAGGAAAACATGATCACTGACTTGAAATTCCAAATCCTTCCTTCGATTATCAGCATAAATCTTCTACCTACTTTGAGCTTCTTTGATGTGACTTTGGATCACCTTCACCTTTTTCCATCGTTTCCTCCACCAGTTCTAGTCCTACAAGTTTCCTTTCACCAACGTCATCCCAACAGGTTGGTGTACGACATCTCTTTCTGTATAACGCTTTATATGGTGCCATCTGAATACTCGAATGGAAGCTATTGTTATAGGAAAATTCTACCAGAGGTAAATATTGATCCCACATACCCTGAAAGTCAAGTGATCAGGATCTCAACATGTCTTCTAATGTTTGAATAGTTCATTCTGATTGTCTATCTGTTTGAGGGTGGTAAGCAGTGCTCAAATGAAGTTTAGTATCCAGGGATTTCTGACGAATTTTCCAGAATCTTGAAGTAAAAAAGGGATCACAATCAGAAACAATCGATAGGGGTACTCCATGAAGTCTCACAACTTCATTAATATATTGTCTTGCTAGATGTTCTAGTGGTAGATCTTCTCTTATAGCAAGAAAACGTGCTGACTTGGTAAGACGGTCAACAATAACCCATATTGCATCGTTCCTTCTAGGAGTCTTCGGTAGCCCCATGACAAATTCCATCGTAATATTGTCCCATTTCCACTTCGGTATGGTAAGAGGTTGCATGACTCCTCCAGGCTGTTGCCTTCCAGCTTTCATTTGTTGACAAACCATACATCTTGACACAAAATCAGAAATCTCCCTCTTCATGTTGTCCCACAAAAAATGTTCCTTCAAATATCTATACATTTTGGTGCTCCTAGGATGTATAGAGAAATTGGAACTATGAGCATCATCCAGCAATTCCCTTTTTAGATCAAGTATATCGGGAACACAAAGTCTCTTCCCGAATTTCAAATTTCCATCTTCATACACAAAGTCTCTCAATCTCCCATCATTCACAGCTTTAATCTTCTTTTGAAATTCGTCATCATCGGTTTGAGAACTCTTAATCCTTTCTAGTAAAGATGGTTTGGCATCCATTTGAAAAATAATTGATGTTTCGCCTTCCCTGGTTATTCCCATGTCCATCTTCACTAGATCCATGAAAATTGGATCCCTTTCAATTCTCATATTGTTCAAAACTCCATGGTCTTTTCTACTCAATGCATCTTCCACCCTGTTTGCCTTCCCCGGGTGGTAGTGTATCGTGCAATCATAATCCTTGAGTAATTCAAGGCATCTCCTTTGCCTCATGTTGAGTTCTTTTTGTGAGAAAATATACTTCAAACTCTTGTGATCATTATAAATCTCACATTTTTCACCATAGAGGTAGTGCCTCCATATCTTCAAAGCAAAGATCACAGCTACTAACTCGAGATCATGAGTAGGATAGTTTTGTTCATGAATTTTCAACTGTTGTGATGCATAGGCAAAAACTCTATCATTCTGCATAAGGACACAACCAAGTCCTTTCTTCGATGCATCACTATAAATAACGAACCCATCATTCCCCAATGGTAGAGTCAATATTGGAGCATTGACTAATCTTCTATTCAGTTCTTCGAAACATTCTTCACACTCTTTTGTCCAAACAAATTTAACCCCTTTACGTGTGAGATTCGTTAATGGGTTAGCCAATCGGGAAAAATTATGGACGAATCGTCGATATTAACCTGCCAAACCAATAAAAATACGTACCTCAGTTATACTCATAGGTGCTGGCCATTCTTGGATTGCCTTGGTCTTAGAAGGATCAATAGAGATTCCATATTTAGAGACAATATGGAAAAGAAAATAAATCTCCCGAATCCAAAATTCACACTTTCTAAACTTCCCATATAATTCATGTCTTCTCAGAGTCTTCAGGATAATGGGCAAGTGATCTTCATGATCTTCATATCTTTTGGAGTATACCAAGATATCATCAATAAATACCACCAAGAATTCATCGAGATACTCCTTGAAAACTCTATTCATCAGATCCATGAATATAGAGGGTGCATTAGTCAATCCAAAAGGCATTACTGTAAAATCATAATGCCCGTACCTGGTTCGAAATGCTGTCTTCGGAATGTATTCCTTCTTCACACACAATTGATGGTATCCAGATCGAAGGTCAATATTTGAAAAGTATTGAGCTCCATGGAGTTGGTCAAATAAATCATCAATGCGAGGCAGGGGATACTTGTTCGTTATTGTTATAGCATTGATCTCCCTGTAGTCGATACATAACCTCATAGATCCATCTTTCTTTTTAACAAAAAGAATAGGGGATCCCCATGGAGAAACACTAGGGTGAATAAATCCCTTATTACTCAATTCCTCTAGTTGTTTCATTAGTTCAACTAATTCTACAGTGGCCATTCTATAAGGGGTCTTCGATATAGGCCTTGATCCAGGAATTAAATCAATGGAAAACTCAACTTCTCGTTCTGGAGGATGTCCAGGTAAATCTTCCAGAAATACATCTACATATTCTTTCACAACAGGTACATCCTCTATTTTAACATTCCTTTCCTCACCCACAGTTATTTCATTCTCTTTCTCCTCAATAATTGAATTTAGTTGAGCTACTGGCGGTGGATCTAGATAATAATTAGGTGGTGATGATTATGCTCTAAAGATAAGGTGTTCTTTATCATCATCATCAAGAATCGTAACCTCTTTATTCTTACAATAAATCTTCGAATCATAGTCTGAAAGCCAGTCCATACCAAGGATTATATCAAACTCAATCATAGGTATGCCGATGAGATCGGCAGATAAATAACATTTATGTGCTCAAATGGGGACTGATTCACAAAACATTGTTGCAATGATACTTCCCGTAGGAGTTTTAACTGAAAAATACCTTGTTAAATCAAATTGGAAATATCTAATTTTCTTAGAAAACTGGGAATATATGAAACAATGCGATGATCCGGAATCAAATAATGCATTTGCTAAACATGAGGAAACCATTAAATTACCTACCACCACGTCTTTCGGAGCTTCTACCTCAGCAGTAGTGATAGAATAAGCTTGGCCTTGATCCCTTGGCCTTTTCTGAGGTAAGTTCTCCTGACGCTTAGGACATTCATTTGCATAATTCGCCATCTCCCTGCAATTTTAGCACTGAACATTGGTGGCTTCCTACTTCCCATTGCAATCACGAGCTTGGTGGCCTTTTTCACGACACTTGTAACAAACTCTCATTCCCTTCAAGCAAGTACCGGGGTGTTTCGTCCCATATTTACCACAGGATGGATATTCAACCTTTCCATTATTCCCCTTATTTCCTTTCCCAGATTGATCACCAGGTCTCTTCTTCTCTTGCTTTGCTTTAAGGTCATAAGACTTAGAGAATTCCTTTTTGGTCTTGATAGCACATGAGACAATGTCTTCGTACGACGAGAAGGATTGTGAGACTAATGCTCGATGGAGAAATGGTTTTAACCCATCAAAAAAATGATAAATCTTACTTCTTGGGTTACATATATAATCTCCACCATACCTTTCTAACCTTGTAATGTTAGCCTCATACTTTGTGACATTCTCATCCTCCTTTTGTCTCAGACTCAGAAATTGCCTTTCCATATCTGCTCGATGGTCTCCATAAAAGTATTTTTCTAAAAACAGATCTTTGAACTCCCTGCATTACATATTTGATACTTCATCATCTTCCTTCATATTTTGAATCAATGACCACCATTGATCAGCATCTCTAGTAAGGCGGTAAACTGCCATGATAACTTTTTCCCTTTCACTACTCCCCAAAGCCTGAAATATTTTCTCTAGGAAATTTATGCATTGCTTAGCTACTAAGGGATTTGTACATTCATTGAACATTGGTGGTTGTTTCCTCATGAATCGATCTAAAATTGATCCTCCACGCTGCGGATCAGGGTGATCCATAAGGGTAAGGTTATTATTCATAACCTGAGTGAGTTGTCCCAGTATGGTGATTAGCTGATCGGCACCAGTTACATCACCAGCTCCACTATAATTATCTTGAGCAGGAGGGAAATCCCTACATGGAGTGCGTACATTGATACAGTTTCCATTTCTTCTACTAGGCACCATTTCTAAACAATGTCATAAACTAGATCAGTTTATGAATCAAAATACATAATCACATACTTATAAAACACTTAAAATAAATTTAACTATTTATGGATATAATCCATAATCATAAAAATGTTTTCTTTGAGGAAGTATTTACTCATAAACCCTTCATAATGATTTGTAAATAAAATGAGAGTTGTCCTAAGAATATCCCCCGGGAGTGTTGTAACCAAGAGTGCAGCAAGGCCCATTGTCGTGCACCAGTTCCCGTTCGAGTCTAGCTCAAAGTGGTGTTTTCGGGTTTTACCCCTAGGTACATCTGTGCCAGAGCCGCCTCTACCTGCTCGTATTGAGACAGGGATGTATTGCTCGGAAAACTCACAAAATCTCTACAATACCAAAATTCTAGGATGTTCTTCTATACTAATCCTCAAAGTTCATCTTAGGTCTACGTGCTCTAATCAGAGTTTATCTAAATCTAGTTTCCAAGGTTTGTACTAAAATTCCTTTGATACCAACTGTAACGCCCCGACCCCAGTTACCTAGAGTCGGTTAATTATTACATAACATTGGCATGATAACAAGAAAGATCAAATCTCGAAAGACCGATTGGTTTAGTAGCCTTGGAAACACTAGATACATTCATAAAGTTTTACATTACATCATAAAGTGAAAAACTACTAAAATAACATAGTCTCCATATTCCACACTCATATCCCTACATACTATCCCTGCAGGTCATTCATAAATTACTTGTTCACATCCTGGAAAAAATAAAACATAGAAAAGGGGTGAGCTCAAATGCCCAGTAAGGATAACAATATAGCAGAAGCTTTCATAAATAAGAATAAATATTTAAGGTAGTGTATAACTAAAACAAAAGCCTTTTAAACTTGAACTTAAACATAGTATGGAAAAAATAAAATGAAATAATGCCATTTACTTATTCACATTGATATTCTACTAATCGAATAATCACATGAAATATCAATAACCATTTTCATAATGATGGAATGCATAATGCCAGACTATCATAACCACATAACCAAGGCCTCGTGCCAAGACTGCACATAAGATTTTGTCATGGACTTGTGCCAAGACACTATTTTGTATCATGATACCTTCCGATGCATCGAGGATCAATAGAGGGCTCCACCTGTCATATATTAAGTCCAATGCATTCCCATATGAAAAGGTTTAAACATAACATACACATTCGTATTAAAAATAGCATATAAAATGTAAATACTTTCACCATAAACTATGAATGGTATAAAAATATCACATCCACAGTCAAACATATCACAAAACCATCAATACAATATAGAAGTTTTGTATCATAATAAATCAACTTCAAATAAGCGTAAAATCCATCAAAGGACGTTGACATAGATGAAATCAAAACTCTTTTTAGAGAAATATCTCTTTCTATTTTGAAATCATTTAAGAGTCATATATTTATAAAATAAAAAATTATCTTTGAAAATATTTTTATAAGCTTTTAAGGTAAGCTTCGACGATTTTATAACAGCGGAAAATAACCGCACCCGCCGTATAAGTTAAAAAAAACATTCTTACCTTAATTCTGTCGAAAAGTTTAAAAAGCACCTTGTTTGGAAAACGACGGAAAGATTCATTTATAAAACTCTTATAAAAATTCAAATAAGGGTATAAATGACTTTAAACCATATTCTTTTAAATATTAAAAATGTTTTGAAATACATTATTAAGAAACATGGATGTGGATGATAAAGAGATCCAAGTAGATTATTTCATATAAACAACCTCAGATAATGAAGAGATTATGAAATAAACCTTACCTTGTACTTTTCCTTGGTTGGGGTAGGTTAAACTCCTGTATAATGGTGAAGTAATTTTTATTAGATTATAAAATAATCATATACATTAATATGATATCATATATGATCTTTTAACATTGATTTGTTAATAATATCTTAGTATTATTATTGTTTCGGGTGTTAACTTACTCATTTTCTTTTATATGTTTTGTTACGTAAGCCATGTTTGTCATAGATAGGTTGTATCTTAATCATATCCAAAATTATATTAAGTCCTTAGATACTATTATTAATCATTAAATGAGAATTATACTTGAATGGATATGATGGAGAATGAATCTCATCGCGTTCGTGGAGACGGTAGTCCGTACGTACGCACGAGCGACAATATCATTCTGTTGATATTAAAATAATATATAATTGGATGGTATATCATATATAAAGAATCATTATCATGTTACATTTATTATTTAGATGAATTACACATCATTATTATACCCATCCAAATAATAATTTATTGAATAACAATTACACCACGACGTGGAGACGGTAAGCCGTACGTACGCACGTATGGTGACATGTTATTCAAAGGATGGATAGAATACTGAATATGGATGTACCATTTTTATAATAAAATCACAGTATATATATGATACTGGAGTTATTATTTTAGAATGGTAATAATAAAGGAATAAGAAGTGGAAAAAGAAAGGAACGTGGAAAAGGGTGGTGAAATCATTACCTCTTCTTCGGGTTCTTCCTTTTGATTTGATCAAAAGGGCTCCGTAGGTTGGATTTATGATCATCCTAAGGCCTCTAGGTTGTAGTGATGGAAGTTGGGAGAGTTTTTATGTAGATTTTGTCTGAACCAAAAGGATTTGAAGGTGTTAAGTAATGAGAAGGGAGGCTGCCTTTTTATAAGAGGGGTGAGGGGCACCTTTGGAAAAGCTAGAAATATTAATTTATAATAAATTCATATTCAATTTCAAATGGCTCCAAAGTTTATTATTGAAAGTTTACAGTGGGTATAGGTCTAAAACCATTCAACCAATATAATTTATACAGGTTTGGGTTAATATATTAACCTTATCTTTTAGTTTTAACTCTTAGTTAATTAGTTTGACATTTACCATGTCACTTTGTATTTTTATATTATATAGTTAATAGACATACTATATACATCCAAACGACCTCCAAGTGGTCCATTAATGATAAACCAATAATGATATAAGTCTCTTGGACAAACCTTATATTTTTAGGAATTTAATATCAATTAATAATATAATATTTGTTTTAAAAAATCTTTTAGGTCAATTTTGACACTATTTAATAGTTGATTTTTTTGAAAATCATAACATAATGATTACTTCGAAAAAATTTAATTAAATCATTACTAACATGTCATATTAACTTATAAAATTAGTCTAATTCATAAAAAGTATCAAATTATATTTATATAGGTATTTATAATATCAATTATTTTAATTTCTCACTTTTATGGTAATTACTGCATCATTATTGTGTCATAAATAAATTAAATTATTTAAAGTCTAAAAATTATAAATAAAATATCATTATGTATTAAATCTTAAGAGATTGATAATTAATATTTACAATCAAATTTATCTTATGTATAACCCTATATTAAAAATGTTTTAGTAAATAAACTTTGATTTTAACTCTTTTAACTCTTCTTTGAATTAAATAATAATAAATCTCCTAATCTAATCCAAGTGGACCTAAATGATAATATTTTATTCCTAAGGTTTTTTTTGGCCGAGACAGACTTTTCCAATAGAATTAGGACATGTGTTAGGGTAATATTAATAACATTTTTACCCTTAATTACCCTATTTACTTTTAACCGTGGTAAATAAAAGTAAGAAGTTACTATTCACCAAAAATTATTTTCATCTCATTGAACCACATTTTAATTATTGATATTAACCGTGTCTCTCAGATTTTTGAAATTCCATTCATAGAAGTGGTAAAATTAAGTTCTATGAAAAATTCAGTTTTTTAACTACCACTTAGTAGTTTCACTATTCATCAAAAATTGAAGTTTTTCAGAACAATGCCAAAATTTCACCCTAAGAATTAATTGATATCCTGAATTCAAAAATGATGTCTATTTTACAAAATTAAAAATATATAAGTTGCATTGATTAATTTTATAATTAATTCCCGTTGTCACAATAAATAGCTTGTTTTTAAGAAACAATATATACCAAAAGATTGACAATTGTTTAGGTCCAATTTCAAAGTGAAATTAATTCTAATGAACACCATTGGATAAAATCGTAAAAATATATTCTAATTATACTTTAAAACCACTCAATAATATAATTTATCACTATAAATTATTTTGATTAAAAAAGTTGTTTTTAAGTATTTTTCACTATTCATAAAAATTGGAAGTTCTCAGAAAAATACCAAAAATTCATATTAGGATAATTTCGATATTCTGAATCC
This sequence comes from Viscum album, assembly GCA_963277665.1. Taxonomy (NCBI): domain Eukaryota; kingdom Viridiplantae; phylum Streptophyta; class Magnoliopsida; order Santalales; family Viscaceae; genus Viscum; species Viscum album. The sequence goes on along the minus strand of OY728131.1, from coordinate 1,992,084,948 downwards.
AAAAATGAAGTCCATTTTGAAATATAATATATATATAATTTCAAAAAGTAGGTATTACTATTCATAACGACTAGTTTGATTGGTTGTGGTATGTTAGAACTCGATGTTGCGTACAACACACGCTATCGCATTATTCAAAGAGAAACGTACCGTAGAAGCTTGGGGTGTTACATTTAACACCTCTCATGTTGGACATTATGATGACACTAATTTTATATATGATATATATTGTGTTTTCTTTTCCTTATGATTCTTTATTTTTCATTTATGTTATACATTTATGATTTCCATTATGGGTAAACGCGATAATTTCATTTTAGGAAGTGCGGACTACCACCCGTCAAAGTGATTTGAATCGTTAATGCCATATGTGAGATGTATAAAAGATAGATTAAATGATATTATACATGATATTATAATAGAATTATATTATAACTTTATATAATTATAATTTCATTCCATTAAATATGAAATAAAAATGAAAGTAGTGTTCATGCGTACGTACGGCTTACCGTCTCCGTGAACGGTGAATTTCATTTCTTACCTCTAAATGTTATATAATATTATAAATGCATGTATATACTGGATATATATGATATATATGATATCTACAAGATGAATATAATTCTGGATATAATGGATATTTCACCACACGAACAACTTGTAATTATAAGAAGTTTATTTTTGACTCAAGTACCAAAGATCGACAAAATGACCATTATTAACATAAATAATTAAATAATGTTCATAACATGGTAATAAGTGATATAAAAGGAATAATGAACATGAAAAATGTTCTTAAGAAAATATAAATTAACTCTAGTTTATTATTTATGATATTAAAGAACGATCGAGTCAAGTCGGACACGAGGTAAGGGAACTTCTTAACCCAATTTCCATTCTTTGGGTTAATCTTGTACTTTCAAATTATGTTATGATATTATTATGTCCTATATGGTATTTTTACTATCTTTATGTGTACTTATATTGAATACAAATAATAGATCTATTTTATTTAAGAAAATGATCTTTGTAAGGGAACTTCTTAACCCAATTTCCATTCTTTGGGTCAATCTTCTACTTTCAAATTATGTCATGATATTATTATGTCCTATTTGGTATTTATACTTTATTTATGTGTAATTATAGTGAATACACATAATAGATCTATTTTATTTAAAAAATGATCTTTGTAAGGGACTTTGTCTCAATCTCCTTTTATTGAGGCATATTTGGTTTTATACAAAACTTTCTTTTATACGGTGTATAAACCCCTTTGACTTTTATTTTTTTTCAAAAGGAATCTTTTTATACCAAGAATTTTACTAAATGACAAAACGGAATGTTTTTTTTTCGTACGTATGCGGCGACAACGACTTCTCCACCGCCGTGACCATTATTTGTGTTTCGGCTTCCTCTATAAGCCATAAATTTTTTAAATGAAAAATAAATACAAAGTTTTAATTTTCCTTTATTTTGGTATTTAAAATGGTTTTGAAAGTGTTTTTATTATATCAATGTTTTGTATTGATATATTGTGATTGAAATGTGTAAATTTTATGTTTCCTTTATGCATGTTTTATGTGATACGATTATGTTATGGTTTACGATATGTTTAAACCTATTCATATGAGGAATTCATTGGACTTAATAAGTGATGGGTGGAGCCCGCTTTAGATCCTCGATGCATCGGTATGTCTCATGAGACAAACTAGTGTCTTGGCACGAGGCCTTGACAAAATCTTATTTGTAGTCTTGGCACAAGGCCTTGGCTACGTGGTTACGATAGTCTGGCATTATGCATTCCATCATTATGAATGTTGTTATTGATATTGAATGTGATTATTCGACTAGTAGAATATCCATGTGAAGAAGTAAATGGCACTATATCATTTTACTTTTTCCATATTATGTTGATGTTCATGTTTAAAAGGATTTTTTTTAGTTATACATTGCCTTAAATGTTTATGTTTATTTATGAAAGATTCCGCAATATTTTTATCCTTACTGAACATCTGATCTCACCCCTTTCAATGTTTTATTTTTCCCAGGATGTGAAGAAATATTTTATGACTGACATACAGGGATAGTATGAAGGGGATAGAAGTGTGGACTATGGAGACTATGTTATTGTGATTTTTCACTTTATGATGTAATGTAACTTTTATGAATGTATTTAGTGTTTCTAAGGCTACTAAACTAATCAGTCTTTCAAGACTTGATCTTTTGTGATCATTCCAATGTTACACAATAATGCACAGACTCTGGGTAACTGGGTTCGGGGAATTACAAAAATAGTTTCCTTTCATGGCCATATAATATCTAAGGATAGAATCTTATTGGATCCTACAATGATAAAGGTAACTCATGAATGCTATAAACCTATTAACGTAACCGATGTGTGTAGTTTTATTAGTTTATCATGTTATTATTGGTTTTTCATTCAGAACATCACCCGATTAGCTAACCCGCTAACCAAGATTACTCATAAAGGGATTAAGTTCGTATGGGAAAAATAATGTGAAGAATGTTTTGAATAATTGAAAAAGAATTTAGTGAATTCTCTAATCTTTACTATACCATAGGTAAAAGGTGGAATTGTGATTTATAATGATGCATCAATGAAAGGACCTAGATGTGTCCTTATGCAGAATGATATAGTTATTTCCTATGCATCAAGTTAGTTAAAACATCATGAACAGAACTATCAAAGTCATGATCTTGAGTTAGAAATTGTAATCTTTATAATGAAGATATGGAGACAATATCTCTATGGTGAAAGATGTGAGATATATACTAATCGTAAGAACTTTAAATATAAATTCTCATAGAAAGAACTCAACATGAGATAAAGGTGATGGATTAAGCTACACAAGGATTATGATTTTTCCATACAATACCACCTAGGAAAGGTAAATAAGGTAGTTTATGAATTAAGCGTGAATGATCATGGATTTCTAAATAAATGAAGATTGAAAGGGATCTCGTGTTCATGGATCTAATAAATATGGGTATGGTAGTTATTAGAGAAGGTGAAACATCACTACATTTACTATTGTTTTCCCAACCATATTTATTGGAAATGATTAAAAGTTCTTGTCCTCAAGATGAGAAGCTTCTAAAAAACATTAATGTTGTGAATTATGGGAAGTTGCTAGACTTCGTGTTTGAGGATTGAATTCTAAAATTTGGGAGGAGGATATTTGTTTAATCTATAAATATGTTAAAAAGTGAGTTATTGGAAGCTTCTTATAGTTCAAATTTCTTTATACATCCTAGTATTACTAATATGTAGAGATATTTGAAGGAACATTTCTGGTGGGACAACATGAAGTGGAAAATTACTGATTATGTATCAAGATGTTTAGTTTTTCTGTAGGTAAATGTTGAAAAAAAATAATCTAAAAGATTCATACAACATCCACATATTCTTACATGAAAATGGGGTGACATCACAATGGATTGTTTCATTGGTTTACCCAAAACACCAATAAAGAATGATGTAATATGGGTAATTGTGGATCGACTTACTAAATCAGCACATTTCATTGATATAAGGGGGGATTTTCCACTATAATTCCTTGTAAGACTCTATATTAATGAAGTTGTAAGAATTCATGGAGAACATCTCTCTATTGTGTCTGATCATGATACATGGTTTACATAAAAATTATGGAAAAATCCCCAAAAATATTTGGATATTGATCTTTATTTATGTATTACTTATGACCCTCAAGTTGATAGGTAGTCATAAAGGACAATCCAAACATTACATGACATGTTGAAATCATGGCCGCTCGAATTTAAAGGTATGTAGGATCAATATTTACCTTTTGTGGAGTTCTCCTACAATAATGGTTTCCATTCTAGTATTCAAATGGCACCATATAAAGCAGTGTATAGAAAGAGATGTCGTACACCAACATTCTGAGATGAAGTTGGTGAATGGAATATTGTAAGCCCATATCTTGTGGAGGAAACAACAGTGAATGTAAAGACTATTAAAACCCATATAAAAGTTTCTCCACGTAGAAAAATGAGGTATGCCAATAATCAAAGGAAGGATTTGGAATTTCAAGTGGGAGATCATGTTTTATTAGAAGTATCTCCATGGAATGGTGTTATAAGATTTGGGAAGAAAGGGAAACTAAACCCCAAGTACGTTGGTCCTTTTGAATTTTTGGATATAATTGGAATTGTGGCTTATTTTTTGGAAATGTATCCTAGCCTCTCAAAGGTACACAATGTGTTCCATGTCTTTTTTTAAGGAAGTACATGCCAAACCCAACACATGTACTCACTTATGAAGGTATAAAATTGGAACCTAACTTATCTTACAGTGAAGAGCCAATCTAGATTCAGGATACTAAAGAGCATGTTTTGAGGAATAATACAACTAGGCTGGTAAATGTACGTTGGAAAAATATTAAAATCGAAGAGCCAACGTGGGAGCCTGGGGAAATTATGATGAAGACATACCCAAATCATTTTATGATGTAACATTTTGGAAATTTTGAGGAATAAATTTTTGTAATGGGGGAAGAATATAACACCCAAAGGTTTTACAAATAAATTTAATATAGAATTTATTGCATGAAACACTAAGTCTCTGCAAAATAACACTTTGTTATTATAACCTACCCATTGAAAATAATTTTCCTACCTTTTTTATTTTAATTTTAGAAAATGGACACACATGATTGTGATCAATATGATATTTAGACTGTGATAGAATCAACATACATTTTTTGGTGAATAGTAACTTGACCTAAGGAATAGTAATATGACCCTTATGAATAGTAAACCTGCCTAATGAAGAGTAACAACTCCCATGAAAGTATAAATAAAAATTAAGTATCTTAAAAGTGAAAGTATGATATAATTATATCATAGTATAAGTAAATGAACAATTTAAAATATATTAATTAATTATTGGTATTTTTGTGAGTCATAAATTTTTAATTAATAAAATTATTTAAAAAAAATCACTTTTATAAAATGGATTCATAAATCAATATTTTATTTTCTTATGATTTTAGGACAATTTTCTGATATCTTAATTAAATTTTTAAAATTCTATTATATTAGTTTTAAAATGAAAATTTGTATATTCAAGTAAATAATGATTTTATTTAAAAATTAAATTTCACATATTTAGAAAATTTATTTTGATATAATGGAGTGTATTTTTGAATTCTACATGTTAAAAAATTGTTATGATGATATTTTGGTATTTTTTTTCTAAAATACATGAATTTTTGGTGAATGGTAAAATACGACAATTTATGGTATATATATATTTTAAGATAAATACACAATTTATTAATTCATCACTAATGTAAGCACACTTGGTTTGAAATCACATGCACTTATTACTATTTTCGGTTTCAATAAGAAACTCTATTACTTTTCTTGATCAAAATAATAAAATAAGGAATAATATATTCAAAAATCACCCCTCTCCTCCACTATAAAAACCAACCTCACCCCCTATTCTCTTCACTTATCCATGCCTTGAATCTTTTCAAATTTATGCTAAAATCATCTTCTCTATTATATCCCCACTTCCAAGAGATTTTGGTCTTTCCAGATGACCAAAAACCAATTCCCTTTAGGAGGTTTTCAAGGAGGAAATTTCAACAGGTAAACCCTCTTACGTTTTCATTTAATTTAATTTCAATTTATTTTATGAGTATGTACTCAAATACTATTTTCAAATGATCATGATAACTCTATTATCATTTATATACTATAATTATATCATTTTAATGGAATATACCACCTAAAACTACTATCTCTCTCCCATTTTGTTTTAAAACAAAATCATCATCCAGGAGGTCTTGATTTACATCCTTCATAGACGATGAACTTTCTTTCTTCAATTTCTTCTTCAAATCTAGTCATGATACCATTTTATGGTCAAATAATACTATAATATATGTATTAAAACCTATTTAATGTTCTAAAATTAGTATATATACAAAATAATAATTTATATAACAAAACTAGTTTATGGTGATCGAAATACCGCTGTAATAATCTAATTTTTTTTCACTAATTGTCTTATCTAATTATTAACCATAATACCATATAACGACCTACTATATATAACCATTTACTCTTTTAGATTATCATTAACAACATGAAATTCCAATTTTGGGAAATTATACTAATAGAGCTAATATTCTATGCATTTTTATATGCATTCATATTGTTTTTACCCTCCCCATTTATCAGTCTAAGCTTATATGGATCAATTTTGGATTCATGATGTTTTTGAGAAAAGTTGTGAAAAGTGCTTAATTCTGGATTTTTGATAGATTTTTACCACAAGGGTATTTTGGTATTTTCTTTACAAATATAATTCCAAATTTAGTGATTCTTTTTTTTGAAATCCTTGATTTATTTCCTTGAAATTTATCTTCTAGACTAGGGGTAGACTCAAGAATCTATAGGCCCGAAAAATTCATTTATGTTGGGAATTATTTTGGACAGATATCATGGACCCCACCACAGTAATGGAAGCCAAAATCGGTCTAAATAGATCCAATTGAGGGGATTCCACTTGGAATGGAACGAGGAATCATAGGTGCATCAATCAAGTAAATTTAATGGAATTATAAGCTCAGAATGGGTGGACACACAAAACATTTTGGAACAAATTTTATGAAGGATGAACCATGTGATTTTTTCAATAATTAGGGCTACAATACACAAACTTTCAGAGTAAAAATTCTATCTATAAAATGAGGGGAGCTCCTAACTCTCAAATAATCCCATTTTCTATCCCATTCCTTCCAAGGTACCAAAGGGTATATCTCCACTGAGGGAGTTCATTCAAAAAGATTCCCTTTTTTATCTTTATAATTTATTTGTTTTATTTTTTTAGTTTTAATTGGTAATTTAAATTTCTAATAAATTTATGCATGGTTTTTATTTTTGTGATTTCTTCCACCCAACCACCCTCATTTTTTATCCATATTTCCTCCTTCTTTTCTTCTTTTCTTATTTTTATCCTATCCAGCATGATGTCTTACCCTAAAACATGAGGGTCTAACTCGAGGCTTGGACTTGTGGAGTTATGTGGAAATTTCATTTATTCTGCGCTAAAATGTTTATTATTTATTATGTTTGTGATGATCAAGAGTGATGTGCACTGGTATGGAGATCATCCACCATGGCATGAACTCAAACCCATTTCTATTTTTTATTAAATCTTTTCTCTTTTATATAATGAATACAAGATCTTAATATGATGGGGTTGAGACACTCAGTAGATAAAATGGCATACGATGGAGCCAGATCTTACTATAAGTAACACTCTTGGTCAAGGTGTTCCATCAACCTTGATTATAGGGGGAGGTGAAGTTAATATTTCTATATGTATTCAATATTTCACACCATTAAATACAATAACATTAATTCTTGAATGATATCTCAAAATTGAATTATCATACTTAATTTAGACACAAATAAGAATAATGATGAAACCCACAAACCAACCCATAAAGTCCAAGTTCTTTCATCACAAACTACATTTTTTCATTACATGTTATTTTTATTTTAATTTCAATTAATTTACATTACCGTATAAAACTAAACAAAAAAAAATAATTATTTTAGGTGAATTAGATTATGTGAGTTAACATATGAGAAGATCCTCATATGAGATGACCCTAGTCAGCCTCTATGATGCATTAGAAAAGTACTTTTCTTTTTTCATGCCCTATGACAGGCATGCATCAAAACTGGCCCCATTTTTAGGGAGCCAATTAGTTATTAATTTAAATTTTATATTTTCACTTTTTATTTAGTTTTCATTATTTACAAATTAAAAAAAGAAAAAGAAAAAAATTATTTTTCCATTATGTATCCAAACTACTATTACTCTACATGAAATGAATACTCACAGATGAAGAAAAAATAAAAAAAAGCTATCTTAGAGTACAAAAAATATCATGTAAAGGAACGTAAAGAGGACATATAAGGACTACCAGGTCAAATTGGAAGGATAAGAGAATATGTTCATGCTACCCATGAGCTAACAGATCATAAGCTTCATGTGGGAGATCAAAAAGATCTGGATGAATTTAGGAATTATTTTTAAGAACAACATGATCTCCCCATTCCTTGAAAGGAACATGGTCAAGTGGTGGACAGAATTTCAGCACTAATCTTTGAAATTAATGAAAATATGGAGGATCCTGACTAATTGCCTCCATCCACTAAGATCAAATTTCAAGAGGCACTTTCTAATGAATAATTGATTGAACCTGAATGAACTAAGGGATATGATCCTTTATTAAACCATTCATTTTCTAATTTCATTCAATATTATTTGATTATCTCTCTATATGGTTTTGAAACATACATTTGTGGAGGCCCTTAAAAAAAGTCCATGTTGTTGTGCCTGTAGAAACCAAGCCAAAAAATACTTACTTTGATATAAAAGAATTTGATAATGATAATTTATGATTTAATTTTATTAAAATATATTTACACATTTTTTTCTACTTTGATTATTCTTTTGATGCATCACATCTAGAGTAACCATTGGAAATAAAAAAAGACATTGCACAGGTATCAATAAAGGAGGAGTATCTTCCGCACTTTATCCTACCTCTATATGAATTTCATACCACATTGAAAAGGGGGAGGATCTAGTGTAATATATCTATGGAGTCCTCCTAAACAAGAATAAATAACTATAATCAGGTAAAATCCACATGTGGTGGTTCAAATCAAAGAATCTTCATCCACCCTCTGACTTTTGATAAGAGATGGTACTCCATTTTAGAGGTAGTAAAAATTTAAAACCCACTTATGGGATCATACCAAGATCTATCCTTTACATGATTCTAGTAGTTTGATTTTCATTATTAGGAATTTATATTTTAAATTTATTCTTAGTAATTATTCAATCTTGGAGCCACCTATCTTTTATATTTTTAGCTATAATGACAGTATCCTTATGCTTAATTGAGTTGATTTATTTTGTAGGTTCATGGTGGTAGAAGGAATCCTAAAATAGTGGAAGAGAAAAACTAAGCTTCATGGGAAAGGGAGTTTATTTTTATTTTTTAAACTTTTAAACTACATAATTTTTTTGGTACAATACATGTTTTGAGATTTAATGATAAGAATTGCATGCCCACATTTGAATTAATTCTTTACTTGACTTATCTAAGATTCATAAGTTTATTAGGAATCTAGTGATTCCATGTATTAGAATTAATTGTTAATGAGATTGAATGATTGAAATAGAGAATTTAATTTTTGAAATTGAAGCATGGATATTATAATGATGACTCATGATTTGAGGGAATTTATTGATTCATGTACATGAAATTTCCTGACCATTTTTCAGCTCTAAATTTCAAAAATTCATGTGAATTGATTTTTTATTATTAATCATTCCTTGAGTGATTGTATAATATTATACTCCCATTCCAGGGAGGATTTCTAGACCAAGTAATTTTTATTTATTCTTGATAATATTTCTTGAGTGATCTTGGGACATTTCACCTCCTATAACTTTCATTTGAACTTGTCAAAGCTATGACTGTGCAAAACCCATTTAATTTTTTTGAAGTATCTTTTGGAAAGCACTTATACTTAAATAACACTTTAAATTATTCCTTATTTATCCCATAAAGACCGTGAATTACCTTGTTAGGAATGAACCATGTTTCAATCAATTTTTATCCATTCCTATCGTACTCTTAGTATTTTCATGATATTTTAAAGTAGAATGTGGGGGTGAAGGGAGTCATGGTGGAAGGGATGATTTATATTGTAAGGAAAAAGTGTGGGGGTGATATTGTGGGATTTTTATAAGGTTGTGTAATATTTTATTGTACTTAATTATTTTTCTCTCTTGAATAAAAATAAATGATGACAAAATGAAAAAAATAACCAAAAAAATAAGGGAAAAATTTGTTGTGATTTGGGAGAACCAAGAATAACCATTTTCCCAACTGATGAACATCAGATCATACGTGGTTAGGTGATGGATATGAGGTTTGATCTAATCATAAATTTCAAAAAAAGAGAAAAAATTGTGCAAAAGTAAAAAAATATTCAAGTGGGTGCACAAAAAATGCATTATTCTTTGTTAGATCATGCCCTTACTTTGAGTTTGGAAAAAATGGGAGTTTCTACTTTTAAGAGGATAACATAATTACAATTTTTGATATCATACATTTTAATTAAGAGATAAAAAACCTCTTTGTAACTTTATTTTTAAATAATCCAATCCTACCAACCATAAGTCTTAGAGTCATTTGAACTTTTAATGAAAATTCCTCATGATTTTTTTTCTTTATAAAGTGGTGAAAGTAGTTCCTTTACAATCCTATGGGTAAGAACATTGTTCTCATGATATGATCATAAATCTACTTGAACTTATCATGAGTTACAAGAGAACAGATTCAATAGTGAGGTAAATCATGAAATTACTTGTTTTATAATAATTAATTGAGGATCTTGAATTAATGAAAATAGAATTTACATCATTTTTAAAAGTGGAAAAGTAAAATACATGAATTAAATGTTTATTTGAAAAATGAGAAATTAAAATTATACTTCATATTTATTTCTGAAAATTTTATTTGACATTGATTTTTTTTTATTTTATTACTTTGGAATTTTAATATTGGTAACATTGGTTCCCTCTCAATTCTATATTGATATTTTATTCTTGAGGAAAAGAATGGTTTAAGTGTGAGGGCATTGATAAAGATAATATTTTCCATATTTATTATATGAATTAAAATTGTTTTACCCTCCCAATTTATCAATTTGTTCTTATATGGATCAATTTTTCATTTATGATGTGTTTTGAGAAAAATTATGAAAAATTATTAATTCTGGATTTTTTAAAAGATTTTTACCATAAGGGTATTTTGGTCAATTAATTAAAAATATAATTCCATATTAAGTGATTAGGTTTTTTTGAAATCCTTTATTTATTTACATAAAATTTTCCTTCTAGACTAGGGGATGATTTGAGCATATAGAGGCCCGAAATATTCATTGGAGTTGGGAAATATTCCCGGTGGACAGTGTGGACCCCACCACTATAACGGAAGCACAACTTGGTCTAAACACCTCCGATTGAGGTGATTCTACCTATAATAGAACGAGTAATCATATGTGTGTCTACCTAATAAATTTCATAGATTTTTGAGCTTATAAATGGTGGATTTGTAACATGTTTTGTAAAAACTATTATAAAGGATGCATCGTGTGATGCTATCATTAATTGGGGCTACAACAAGAAAAATTTCGGAGTAAAAATACTATCTATAAAAGGAGGGGAGAGCTTACCTCTCTAAGAATCCCATTTTCCATCCCATTCCTTACAAGGTAACAAGAGGGATATCTCCACTGAGGGAGTCCATCATCAAATCTTCCCCTTTTGATCTTCTTAATTTATTTGTTTTATTTATTTTTTTAGTTTTAATTTTTAATTTAAATTTAATATAAATTCAATCATAGTTTTTATTTTTTATATTTTTTTCAACCGAAACACCCTCCTTTATTATCCATCTTTTATATTTTTTTATTTTTCTATTTTTCTTCTCATCCTATCCACCGTGACCTCTTACCCTAAAAAATGAGTGGCTAACTCGAGGCTTGGGCCAGGGGAGATATGTGGTTATTTTATTTATTATGCGCTAAAATTATTAAGTTTTATTAATTTTGTGATGATAAATAGTGATGTGAATGAGTGTGGTGATCATCCCCCATGACACTGAACTCAAACTCATTTCTACTCTTTTATTAAATCCTTTCCCTCACTTAAATAGAAAACAAGCTCTTTATACGATGGAGTTGATCCATTCAGTAGATGAAATAACGTATGATGGAGCCGGGTGTTGGAAGATGTCACACTCTTGATTTATGTGTTATATAATCCATGATTATAAGAGGATGTGAAGTTAAGATTGATAAATGCCTTGAATATTTCACACCATTAAATAAAATAATAGTAATTCATAAATGGGATCTCAGAATTGAATTATCAATATTAATTAAAACACCAATAAAAAGAATGTCGGAACCCAAAAAACAACCCATAAAGGCCATGTATATTTATTCACTAATTAAATTTTTTCATTTAATGTTAGTTTTATATTTTATTTCAATTAATTTACATTACCTTAAAAAATTTTAATAAACAAACAGAATTAGTTTAGGTGAATTAGATTAAGTGAGTGAACATATGAGAAAGCTCCTCAAGTGAGATGACCCTGGCCAGCCTCTATGCTGAATTATAAAAATATTTTTATTTTTCTATTACCTATGATCGGTGTTCATTATATATCCATTTTCATGAACTTCATTACTGATAATAAAGTGAATTGATCATGAAAACCAAGGAAAAAAAATGCTCCTGAATGATGGAATTAAACTCTAGAACTCATCAATAAGGCCATAAATGGACATAATAAGACTATAATGAATCAAATTAATGTATATAAGGATCTTAATTAATTAATAAATGAATTTAATTTGGTTTTCTAGTATTATATGGTCAATTATGGGACTCATTTGGACATAAGTTAAGGGTTTCTACCCGAATCTCCATTTTATTTCGGGTTACTCCTTTTCTCTCTTTATCCCAATTAAATTAATAATAATTCTTATATACACCTCATAAATTCTTTTTTAATTTACTATATATGTGTACCAATCACAATACTTATTTATTTTATTGGGAGTTAAATGTTTTATAAATATCTTTCTCTAATATTCCCTGATAAACAAGCTCTATTAAAGGCAACTTCCCAAATTCTTACCTATTTTCAAGTGCACTATATAATATGTTTTATACCCCCATTATTTTTATAAAATAAATCATTTTATTATGAAAAAATATATTAGTTAAAATATGTTTTAATAAAAATATATTTCCAAAAGAACATGTCTTTTGAAAGTAAAAGAGAATTTCTCTCAAGAATTACTCAATTATTTTATAAGAGAATTTTCATCAATTTCAACACTCTTGTTTATTCATTATTGAGATTAATATTTGATGATATCATCTACCATATGGTATTGATTTTTTTATGATTATTTTGAATTTGGATGTTCTATCTTGATACCATTCACCATACTACTTAGAATGGTTAGTAATTATGTTTACAGATTAGGGAAAGTTATTTACATTGCACATGTATATGATGTTTATGTTTAACCCCATTCATATGTGGAATAAATTAAAATTAGAAAGTGATGGATGTGGCCCTAAATAGACACTATACACATTAGTAGGTATCATGAGACAAAAAAGAATTGGGTTTTGGCAGAGGTCGTACCCTAGTATTTTTAGACATCTTGTTCGAGGCCTTGAACACATGTTTGAGATGTCCAACATTATGTATTCCCTCATTATGATATTAGTAATTGATAAAAAATGTGATTATATGATTAGTATAATATCAATGTTTATGATTCAGTTACTTATGATCATTTACATGGATTTATTTAACAAACTTTCATTCTTGTCATATTATGCTCAAGTATATTTTTAAAGGAATGTGTTTTTAGTTGTTCACCATGACTAATGTTTATTTTTATGATAAATTCCACTATATTACTAAACTTTATTGGACATCTTATCTCACCCCTTTCTTAATTTTTATTTTCCCTAGGTTTTGAAGATGAATATTGTGAATGACTTGTAGGGATAATCTAGGAGTCATAGATGTTTATAATGTAATTCCCATTATGTTTTTCATTTCAAGTTGTAATGTTAAACATATGTTTATATATAGTTTTCCAAAACTACTAAACTATTCAGTACTTCAGGATCTGAATTTCTTGTAACCATGATAATCTAATTAAATAATGCACCGACTCTAGGAAATTAGGGTCGGGGTGTTACAATGTGTGCGTGTTTATATATACACATATATATATGTATATGTTTGTGTTCATATATATATATTTGTGTGTATATTTATATTTATATATACATGTTTATATTATATATATATGTTTATATATCTATATATCAATATTTTATATTATATATATGTTTTTTATATTTTATGTTTATATATATTCTATATATAAAAATATTTTATGTTTATATATATATTTATAATATGTATATATGTTTATATTATATATATATAATATTTTTATATTAATATATCTAATATTATATTATATATAGATGTTTATATTATATATATATTTTTATATATATATCTGTGTGTGTGTGTATAAATTTATATGTGTATGTATACATATATATAATTATAATTATAATTATATAATTAGTCAAACTTTAAAACACTTGTAAAAATGTCACTAAAATAACCACGTTTTCTTAAAAAAAGTGTCCAAATTTAAAATATATATTGGTTTTTATATATAAATAATTATATATAATTATATTTTTATATATTTACCAGTCTCTGTGTGTACGTGTGTTTATATATATATATTTATATATAAGTTTATATATATGTGTTTGTGTTTATGTATATTAATATATAAATATATATAGATATATATTTACATTGATGCGAGAAAATGGGTTATATAAATATATATATATATATATATATTTATATTTATCGATGTTTTTTAGGAAATGTCTATAAATTAATGAAATTTTAAAATATTGATAAAAACAATGCTAAATGAACTATTTTTTTAAAAAAATGTCACTAAATAATAGTTTTTTGTAGTGATGTATGTATTCAAATATTGAAACCAAGTAGATTCAAAATAATTGACTAAGGTAAGGTAGATATACAAGGAGTCAACAAAGATAAATTTATAGTTGTATCTATCGGGGACTACCACCTCATGTTTCCAACTAGAATGATCTTGATTTTGAAAAGGTTGTTATTTTGTGCCATCCTTTACCAAAAAAATTATATTAGTCTCCAGACTAGATAAATATGGTTTTATTTTGAAATTTAGAATTAAAAGTTTCTTCTTTTATAAATATATAATTTTTATGGTATGGAATATTTAAACAATTGTCTTTATGAGTTGGACTACATAGACCAAGTTAAGATAATCAATAACGAAACAACCTCACATGACTCATACCACACAAATTTTTAGCATCAACAGGTAGTTTATGTAAATAAAAAGTGATTGACTAAATCATATCAAGATGGATATTTAGATTATTTTGAACTAAAACCACTTGGTGCATGTTATTCAAGTTTACAAGGATAAATGAACAAAGCCCAATTTAGTGAGGGTCCAGTAATTATCTTAATAGTATATATAAATGACATAATATTTATTGGAAAAAATATACTAGTATTACATTATATTAATGTGTGATTGAATAAATTCTTCTCCATGAAGGACATAGGTGAGGTAAAATATATTGAAAAGATATTGAATATTTTCAATATAGAACAATCTAAGAGGGGATTGTTTCCAATGTTACATGGAATTCAACTTTCAATGAAAATGATTTCTCAAAAAATGAGGAAAGAAAGAAATTAAAAGGATTCTATATGCATCAATGATTATATCAGTCATGTATTCCATGTTATGTGCTAGACTATATTTTTCATATGAATTGAGTGCTTAAGAATATATCAAGGTGATCCAGGTGACGTACATTTGATGAAATTAAAGAATTTCTTTAAGTATCTGAGGTGTACTAAGGATATGTTCCTAGTGTATGGAGGAGATGAGAAACTAGTCATTAAAGGATACAAAGATTCTAGTTTTCAAATAGACTGATATGACATGAAGTCAAAAAAGGGATACATATTCACTCTAAATGGAGGTGTTATGAGCTAAAAGAGATTAAAGTAGGTTATGGTCATATATTATATAGCATAGTATGCGTATGTTTCAAATTCTAAGGAAACTAAGGAAGTAGTATGGATACAAAACTTAATCTAATGTCTTGAAGTGGTACCTAGAAGTAAATATATAATCATACTCTATTGTGATAATACATCCGTGGTGGCTCTAAAAAATGATCCAAAGTAACATTAGTGGATGAAGCATATATTTCATAAGTATCATCTATTGATGTATTTTTCTCACATAGGTGAGGATGAAGTGAACAATATTTCCATGGAAGGAAACATGGAAGCCCCTGAATAAAGCATTGACTGAGTAGAAATATGATTATCATGTGAAGTTTAGTGGACTAAAAGTCGTAAGTAGTTGTCTCTAATATAGGTGTGAGTTTTTTGGAGTTTGAGTCCTAGGAAACAACTGATTGTACACAGATTACATCCATATTCTATATATTGAATATTAATTAATCATCTTTTTATATATTTTTTATTGTTTTGTATGAATTTAATGTAATAATGTCCTATATTATTTTTCTCATTGACAGGGTCATATAAGTTCCCCAATATGATGAGAACATTGAAGTGATATGAAAATATTCTTTACATATTTCTACGGTTGGATAACATACTATGATGGAAAAATATTGTATAGACCATCATGTGTGAGTACTCAACAGTGGATTAGGCTTCTTCTCATAAAGTTTGTACATGGAAATCTCTAAGGTGTGTGATTATGATAACATACCTTCCAATAGAAATTTCACATGTTTTGGTGTCATATGATATTTCTATCTTTGAGCACGTGTATTGATCCTTATTATTTAATATTATCATTGGTGCATGTCATGACTCACAAACTAAGATTTACTAATAAAAACCATCACACCATATGTTGGTGGTAAATAGGATATGATGGGTGTGTCACTATTGACATGTCATTAATCGATAGTTTGATGAAGTATTTTTCCCTCCCATATTTATGGGAGTTGATATTTCGTCCCTTTGAATGAAATATTAATACCACATAAATTCATTTTCAATGGTGTATTGATATTTTTATTCCAGATATTCATTGAAATAGGCATCGATTAGATAAGTTGAGGACATCGTCAGGTAACCTTCATGCTGATATATTGTTAAAAATGGATTATATTACACAATGAGAATTCATATGTGGTTATATACATTGTTATATTAAGTTCTTTATCATGGGTTCCTTAACCCATTTCCATACAATAATCTTGGACTTTAGGCAAGTAATCCTAATGCCAATGAGAAAGAATCCTAGATGGTCATACACTTAGTGTTTTTGTTTATCTAAAATAAATTATATTTAAATTTAATTAATAGAATAAATATTATTCACAAGACCAAGAAATAATTTTATTTATGTTATATTTATTTGTAAAATTAAATATATATTTATTCGTTTACATGTGAATAAAAATATATTTATTTATTTTATTGAATATTTAATAAATATTAATTTGTTGGTATGTGAATTGAAATATTTATTTATTAATAAAATATTCATTTGGTTATTCAATAAATACTGAGGTTTTTAAACAGACCAAGAATGCGTACAATGATAAATATTTTTTTACTAGTTGAGAAATATTATTTATCATTTGAAAAATATGGCACACACCAAAAAATAAAAATTATTTTATGATTTTATGGCATGGGGTTTTTTAAAGTTTTTAATATTGTTTAAGGGATGACATGTAGTTAAATAATATTTTAACCTAAAACCCACCTTTATAAATAGCATGTTATAAATATTAAGTAGGCAGTTGAAAAGAGAGAATTGTTGTGTACAAGTAATTCTCTTTTATATCCTCCATCTCTCTCCCACTCAATAATGAGAACGCAAGAGATATTTCTTCAAAAATGAACAATGAGCGATCAAGAATGGAGAACAAAAGATATTTGATTCATTGCGCCAAAACCTAAAGATAAAGTACAGTTTCTTAGAGATCATTAAGATACCGTTTGGATCACCTATAGAGGTATTATACCCTCTTATCCTCACAATATGAATAAAGGAAATCTGAATGGGTGTTTTTAGATGATAAAAACCAACTGTGAAGAAAGAAACCTAAGACATGGTAGTTTCTTTCTTCCAATCCATATACATTAATTATAAACTTAACATGAAATATCATCTATAAGGTTTTTCATGAAATTGAAATTAAAATATATTTTAATTATCCAATGACCCACTTAATACTTCAACTATTCCTGGAAAACTCAAAAATTATATTCCAAATTCTAAAGTCAAACATATTCCTTTTATAAAAACAATCTTTTTTTTCACTTTACCTTTTAATTAACTATTTAATTCAAATTATAAAGTGGTTTAATGTCCTAAAACAATAACATTTTATTTATATATGATCCATGTAACACCTGATATTTTTATGAGAAATATTTTGTTTTTATGTTATATACACCATCAAAGGAATCTTTCACTACACACAACACTATCTTGTCTTTCTTTACATGCAATCACGACCTTCCTTGATAGCTTGCGTCATACGCAATACCAAGTTTACTAAACAACGATATGCTATTAAAATATAATTAAAACTAGCCGTTATGAATAGAAATAACCACTTTTTGAAATTTTGTAAATTTTATTTTTCAAAATGGACTTTGTTTTTGGATTCGGAATATCGAAATTATCCTAGGGTGAAATTTTGGTATTTTTCTGGAAACTTTCAATTTTTGATGAATAGTGAAAACACTGAGTTACTATTTAAAAACCGACTTCTTATTTAAACAATTATTTTTCTTATTTAAATTTATTTTAGGTTAAAATTGATACATAATACCTATATAAGTTCAATGTAATTCATTGGAGTAATTTTATAATAATTTTAGATATATAAAAATCCTACTGAACTTTTCACTGTCTTTTACCCACCTCCTAGGAAAATTTACAAATTTACATAAAACATAATTTTTCCGCTTCTATGAGTGGAATTTCAAAAATCCAAGAGACACGGTTGATGTCAGTAAGTAAAATGTGGTTCAATGAGATGAAAATATTTTTGGTGAATAGTAACTTTTTAGTTTTTTTTACCACTGTTAAAAGTAAATAGGCTAATTAAGGGTACAAATGATATTATTATTACCATAAAACATGTCCTAATTCTATTTTATAAGTTTAATTAGACCAAAAAAACCTTATTAATAAAATATAACCATTTAGGCCCACTTGAATTAGATTAGGACATTTAATATTAATTTATTTAAAAAAGGTTAAAATAGTTAAAATCAATGTTTAATAAGTAAATTATTTTTAATATAGGGTTATACATAAGATAAATTCGACTATAAATATTCCTTAGAAATATAAAAATATTTTATACATAATGGTATTTTATTTTTAATTTTTAGACATTAAATAAGTTAATTTATTTATGACACAAAGATGATGCAGTAATTATCTTATTAATGAAATATTGACATAATTGATGTTATAAATAAACAAATAAATGTAATTTGTGACTTTTTATGAATTCCACTAAGGTTTTAGGTTAATATGACATGTTATTATTGATGTAATTAACTTTTTTATAACTAATCATTATGTTATGATTTTTACAAAAATCAATTACTAAATAGTGTCAAAATTGACATAAAATAGTTTTTCAAACAAATATTATATTATTAATTATTATTTTATTCCTAAAAATCTAAGGTTCGGCCAAATGACTTAGATAAGGTTATATATATTAATAATAAACAACTTGGGGTTCGTTTGGCTTGTTATAGTATGTTTATTAACCATATAGTGTAAGAACACAAAAAGACACGGTAAAAGTAAAATTATCTAACTTAAAGTTAAATCTAAATGATAAGGTTAAAATAGTAAACTAAACTTGTCCAAATTATATTGGATGAGAGGGTTTCGACCCATCTCCACCCTATCTTCGAAATAAATCAATTTTGAGCTATTTAAAACCGATTATGGCTTTATAATAAAATAATATTTTTAGTTTTTCCAAAGGTGCCCCTCTCCTCCCGTATAAAAGGGCACCTCCTCCCTCTCTTCCTCACACCACTTTGAGCATTCAAGCTTAGCCAACCCCTGCCAAATTCTCTTCTATACTTCCCTATAAACATCCTAGAGGTCCTTTTCTTCTTAAAAGTCCAATTTCCGTTCCCTAAAAGGAGGTCTCAAAGAGGCGCTTCAAAGAAGAGGTAATGTCCGTTACCGATTCTTTCAACTTTATTTCTTCTTCCAATTCTTATTATTGAGTTGTTTCATTATTAAGTAATAACATCAGTATCACTCATATAATGATATATTATTATAAGTATTAAAAAACCCTATTTCTCCATCTATCCATCCTACGGAAAATGAAATCACAGCGCGTGCGTACGTACGGAATACCGTCTCCACGTCATGGTGTAATCTATTTTCCACCACCACCTTACTTGGATGGGTATAATGGTGAAAATAAATAACTATATATGATTATTGTAAAGTGGTATTTATTCTAAAATAGTATACATACACTACAATACAATTACACGATCATGGGAACGATATCATCGCTCGTGCGTACGTACGGAATACCGTCTCCATAATGTGATGTGACTCGTTCTACATGATCATCATTGAATAATGATTATATAAATGAATTGAATGAATGAATATGATATATATTAAACTAATACCATTCTGTAAATGAGGTATCTATAACCTAAAAATAAGAATAAGAATTTAGTCGACAAAACACGCATAAGAACTAAACGCAATAAACACCCAAATAACAAGTAACAATGAAATATTACTAATAATAAGCTAAGAATATGACCATATATGATATCATAACAAAGAGTATGATTCTGGAATAAGTCAATGACATTATTTAAATAATTATATAGGAGGTTAAGACACTTACGAAGAAAATCAGACCTAAGGAAATGGAAAATATCACAATCTCATTTTTATCTGAGATTGTTTATACTTTGGTATTTACTGGGGTGTATTTTATCAACCAAATCCATGTGTCCTCAATATGTAATATTATTTATATCCTCCTAAAATTGTTTAAAACCAATTTTACCTTTCGGAGAGTTTTTAATAAAAGATATGAAAGGAATCTTTTGTCGTTTTATGTTACGAGGTACTTTTTGACTTTTCCGACAAAAGTACGAGAAGAATGTTTTTTTAACTTATACGGAATGAATGGATTTTTAAAACATTATTTCTAAGAATCTTCCTTTACATGTTTTCAAGTTTATTTTTGATCAACTTATTTTTGTTTAGAATTGTATGACATGTTAAGAAAGGAAAAGTGTTTTTGAAGTAGAAAGGATATTTTCCTCAAGAATGGAGTTCAAGTGTTTTATCAAAATTATTTTCCATCTAAGATAATATAGGGTTATGTTTCTATCCATATTTTTACATTTATTTGATTATGTTATGATGGAATTATTTTTTTCTTATAAGGATTATGTTATGATGGCATGATGTTTAAGATTCCCATTTTAATTACATGGGTTATGCAATGATGTATGATTTATGATTTTGTGGCACATGTAAGAATGTTATCATTATGAGATGGGTGGGACCTATATATCCCTCCAATGCATTGGGTAAAGATGTTATATCTCATGAGATAGACATGGCTAGAATGGCAGGTTAAACCGGTTCAGTAAAACAGGACTGAAACGAGGAGTGAACTCTGTTCAGAAATGGACTTTTCCCACTAAGATAGTCTTGGCAATGTGTCTTGACTAATAAGAAATGATTATCTATGATTATGTGTGTATGCCACAAAGTTTCTTGTATTATGTTATGATTATTGGGATTACATTTCACTACTATGATTTATCCCATGTTATGAAATTATGATCTCTTTTGCAGGTTAAGATTTCCAAAATATTATGTTCTTATGAATATGATGTGATTTATATTTCTTTTATTTACCCTTAATGAGCATTTGAGCTCACCCTTTTGTATGTTTTCTTTCCCCAGGTCAGGAGGAAAGTTATTAAGTAAGATATTTCAAAAGGGAATATAGACATGATGAAATAAATGGGAGACAATGTAGATGCTTTATGAACCAGTTGTTTATGTTTCTCAGTTTCTAAAGACACTATGCCTATACGGTCCTTTCATGGTTTTGTTGTATGTTTTATTAAGTGTACTTCAATTTTGAAGTACTAACAATGTATTTAAAGTATGGGTCCCTATAGTTGGTATCATAGGAAAGGTATAGTAAACCTTTGGAAACTAGGATGTGAAATCCTTAGTAAGAATCCTAAGGATATGTCTAAGAATAGAACACAATATTAGCGTTTTAGAAATGGCCATGAACAACCTAGGATAATACCTTAAGTGTGAAATTTTATTCTTTATTATGTGGTTTTCCTATTATAATTAGTGTTACTCACACTATTCTTCTTGATTTTAGTCAATGGATGGAACCCGAAGGAACCGTGTTAATGCGGAATGCGACAGGCAATGCAATGATTGTCCCCCTAAGACACCAAACATTATGGGAGATGGAATGAAAAATATTGTAGCCATGCTCACACAACTTTCTCAAGCTATGAATCATGCAGGACTTCCAAACGAGCAAAGTAAGGAGCAACATTCTGTTGAATCCTTCATGAGACAGCGTCCACCTTCATTCAGCGGGTCTACTGATCCATTAGTTGCTAAACAATGGATCAGTACTACTGAAAAGATATTTTCAGTTCTTCAATGTTCTGAACATGATAAATTCATCTTAGCAGTGTATCATTTGGAAGGTGATGCTGATCAATGGCGGAATCTTATCAAGAATATGAGGCCAAGAGATGAAATTGAGTCCATAGAATGGGACGAGTTCAAGAACTAATTTTTCAATAAGTACTTCCCTCATATTCTCCGAACAAAGATGGAGAAGGAGTTTCTTGAACTAAAGCAAAAGGATGATGAATCTATTGGTACCTGTGAAGAAAATTTTACAAGACATGCAAGGTACGCTTCTAGTATTATTATCCAACCTGAGAGTAAGATCGACTGATTCTTTAGTGTCTTAAAACCAAGTCTTCGAAGGGCATCAGCCATAAGGGAATTCAATAGCTACGAGGAAATCGTTCGATGTGCTCTCAAAGTTGAGATGGATATTAGAGTAACCCATCAGTCATATGGGTTTGATAAGAAGAGGAAAATGGAATTCAAAGGAATATATAAAGAGCACACTGAAAAGAAGATGAGTTTTCCCTTATTCTCAAAGTGTGGAAAGAAACATGGAGGGAG
Organism: Viscum album; assembly: GCA_963277665.1. Taxonomy (NCBI): domain Eukaryota; kingdom Viridiplantae; phylum Streptophyta; class Magnoliopsida; order Santalales; family Viscaceae; genus Viscum; species Viscum album. The sequence continues at coordinate 1,992,061,884 of OY728131.1, read as the reverse complement.
TTGTCTTAAAGGGATAAGTAAATGTTTCAAATGTGGAAAGGAAGGTCATCAGGAATTTGAATGACGCAATGATGGGAAGAATATGTCTAATGATGCGAACAATGAAATGGCTACATAGAGTCCACCTCCTACACTTCAATGTTACAAGTGAAAGGAAATGGGGAATTATGCCAATCAATGCCCTAATCCAAGGGTTGTTGATGATGATCGACGTCAACAAACTCTTAAGGCTAAAGAAAAAGGAAAGTCACATGCAATTTCTATCAGCGATGTGGAGTATGATAATGAAGTGGTGAAAGGTACACTTACCATCCACTCTAAAGTAGAAAATGTTCTATTTGATTCTGGATCCACCCACTCTTTTATTTCTGAAGAATTTTCTAAGGGTATAACCATATTACCTCAACAATTATATGTTGAGTTAGCTATGACAACCCCTAAAGGCACAACAATCGCATAAAAAGTTTATAATTCTTCTCCGATTGAAGTTTGTGGGAAAGTGCTTCCTACAAATCTTGTGATCCTCCCTATAGTGAAATTTGATGTGATTCTTGGCATGGATTGTCTTTCTCTATATGGAGCTCATATCAATTGCCAAAGAAGGGAAGTCACATTTCATATTCCAGATCAATCTTTGATCGTCTATCGATGCAAGGATGAACATAACCTTCCAGCGGAAATTTATTCCATCTTATGGGTCTTAATTCCACTAAATGAAGGTTATTTATCTCAAATGGTTGGTGAGAAACTCACGATTAAGAATATTCCCATTGTATAGGAGTTTGATGATGTCTTTCCGGAGGAATTGCCAGGTCTTCCACCAAATCTTGAAGTTGAGTTTTCAATAGAACTCGTACCGGGTGCTTTTCCTATTTCAATGACACCTTATAGAATGGCCCCAATTGAGTTGCAGGAATTGAAGAAGAAACTCCAAGAGAATCTTGATAAAGGATTCATATTCCCTATTGCGTCACCTTGGGGAGCACCTATTCTATTTATTAAGAAGAAAGATGGATCAATGAGACTCTGCATTGATTATCAAGAACTTAACAAGATCACTATCAAGAACAAATATCATCTCCCATGAATTGATGAATTATTTGACCAACTACGTGGAGATCAATAATTTTCCAAGATTGATCTTCGTTCAGGGTATCATCAATTAAGGGTCAAAAGGGAGGATATACCAAAGACGGCTTTCCGTACAAGGTATGTACACTATGAATTTATAGTGATGCCATTTGGTCTTACTAATACCCCTGCTATCTTCATGGATATGATGAATAGAGTCTTTAGAGACTATCTTGATCAGTTTGTGGTAGTCTTTATAGACGATATTCTTTTATATTAAAAGTGTATGGAAGAACATGAAGATCACTTGAGAATTATATTGAAGACCCTGAGAAAGGATAAGATTTATGCCAAATTTACCAAGTGTGAATTTTGTCTTCAAAAAGTTTCATTTTTGGGTTACATAATCTCAAAAGAGGGGATATATGTGGATCTAGCAAAAATAGAAGTTATCGAAAGATGGTCAAGAACAACAACAGTAACTGTGATCCGAATTTTTCTTGGTTTGGATGGATATTATCGACGTTTTGTGAATGATTTTTCACAAGTATCTAATCCACTCACCAGTTTGACTCAGAAAGGAGTTAAGTTTGTTTGGACAGAGGAATGTGAAGAGAATTTCAAGGATTTGAAAAGAAGGTTATCCAGTACACCTGTGCTCACACTGCCTTGTAGTGGAGAAAGGATTGTGATCTACAGTGATGCATCCAAGAAGGGATTGGGGTGTGTTCTTATGCAAAATGATATGGTGATATCTTATGCCTCATGACAGTTGAAAATCCATGAGAAAAATTACCTAACTCATGATTTGGAGTTAGCTGCGGTAATCTTTGCATTAAAGATTTGGAGGGATTATCTTTATGGAGAAAGGTGTGACATTTATACTGATCATAAAAGATTAAAGTATATTTTCACACAAAAGGAGCTGAATATGCGCCAAAGAAGATGGTTGGAGCTGATTAAGGATTATGACTGCTCAATACATTACCACCCTGGGAAAGAAAACAAGGTGGCAGATGCATTAAGTCGACAAGACCATACTAGCTTATCCATGATGAGGATCACAAAAGATCCAATATTTATGGATTTACAAAGGATGGATCTTGGAATTATAATGAAAGGTGAAAAATTTTATCTTTCTCAAATGAATGTTCAACCATCTATACATGTAAAGATTAAAGAGTCACAAAAAGAAGATGTCAAGTTACAAAATAAGGTGAAAAATGTTCCTGAATTCAACCTTGATTTTGATGGGATAATAAAGTTCAGAAATCGGGTTTGTGTTCCTCCCATCCCTGAATTAAAGAAGGAACTGTTGGATGAGGCTCATATTTCATCATTCTCTATTCATCCTAGAAGCATAAAGATGTATAGGGACCTTAAAGAGTACTTCTAGTGGGATGGAATGAAGAGAGATGTTTCTGAATATGTCTCTCGATTCTTGGTTTGTTAGCAAGTTAAAGATAAGAGATAGAAGTATAAGCGGAGGTTACAACCATTACCCATACCCGAATGGAAATGGGAAAACATCACTATTGACTTTGTCACAGGACTTCCTAAAACATCCAAAGGCAATAATTCTATCTGGGTCATAGTTGATCGTCTAACAAAGTCTGCACACTACATTGCTATTAGAGAGGATTTCACTCTGGATCAGCTTGGCATGATATATGTAAATGAAGTGGTACGATTTCATGGAGTACCACTTTCTATTATATCTGATCAGGATCTGAGGTTTACCTCAATGTTCTGGTGAAGTCTTCATCATACTCTGGATACAAATTTGAGTTTCAGCACTGCTTATCATCCTCAGACAGACGGTCAATCTGAGTGGACAATTCAAACTCTAGAAGATATGTTGAGAGCTTGCTCTATGGATTTCAAAGGTGGTTGGGATCAACACCTACCTTTGGTGGAATTTTCTTATAATAATAGCTTTCACTCCAGTATTCAGATGTCTCATTATGAAGCTCTCTATGGAAAGAAATGCAGGACTCCAACTTTCTGGGATGAAGTTGGGGAAAGAAAGCTATTAGGACCTGATCTTGTTGATGAGATGGCAGAAAAGGTCTGATCTATTCCACAACACATAAGAGCAGCTCATAGTCAACAAAAAAGTTATGCCGACAACCGAAGAAAAGACTTAGAGTTTGAAGTGGGTGATAAAGTGTTCTTACAAATATCTCCTTGGAAGAGAGTAATGCAATTTGGAACGAAGGGAAATATGAGCCCTAGGTATATCGGTCCTTTTGAAATACTGGATCGTGTTGGGAAGGTAGCTTACCGATTGGCGCTTCCACCGAATCTCTCTCAAGTTCACGATGTGTTACATGTATCTCTCCTGAGAATGTACATACCTTATCCTCCACATTTACTCAGCTCAGAAGCTGTACCGCTGGAACAAGATCTTTCTTATGAAGAACAGCCGATAGAGATTCTCGATCGTAGTGAAAAAGTCCTACGGAACAAGACCACTCGCTTAATGAAAGTTTTATGGAAGAACCACCCATTAGAAGAATCTACATGGGAGATTGAGGATATGAATAGGGAGAGGTATCCTCATCTGTTTGTTACAAAGTGACGAATTTCGAGGGGGAAATTCATTTTAAGGGGGGTAGAATGTAACACCAGAGACTTTTATGAGAAATATTTTGTTTTTATGTTATATACATAATCAAAAGAATCTTTCACTACATACAACACTATCTTGGCTTGCTTTACATGCAATCGCGACCTTCCTTGATAGCTTGCGTCATATGCAATACCGAGTTTCACTAAACAATGATATGCTATTAAAATAATATTAAAACTAGCCGTTATGAATAATAATAACCACTTTTTGAAATTTTTTAAATTTTATTTTTCAAAATGGACTTCGTTTTTGGATTCGGAATATCGAAATTATCCTAGGGTGAAATTTTGGTATTTTTCTGGAAACATTCAATTTTTTATGAATAGTGAAAACACTAGGTTACTATTTAAAAACCGACTTTTTATTTAAATAATTATTTATTTTATTTAAATTTATTTTAGGTCAAAATTGATACATAATACCTATATATGTTTAATGTAATTCATTGGAGTAATTTTATAATAATTTTAGATATATAAAAATTTTATTGAACTTTTCACCGTCTTTTACCCACCTCCTAGGAGAATTTGCAAATTTACATAAAACTTAATTTTACCGCTTATGTGAGTGGAATTTAAAAAATCTTAGAGACACGGTTGATGTCAGTATGTAAAATGTGGTTCAATGAGATGAAAATAATTTTTGGTGAATAGTAACTTTTTACTTTTTTTTACCACGGTTAAAAGTAAATAGGGTAATTAAGGGTAAAAATGATATTATTATTACCCTAACACATGTCCTAATTCTATAGGATAAGTGTAATTCGACCAAAAACAACCTTAGGAATAAAATATGACCATTTAGGCCCACTTGGATTAGATTAGGACATTTAATATTAATTTATTTAAAGAAGGGTTAAAATAGTTAAAATCAATGTTTAATAAGTAAATTATTTTTAATATAGGGTTATACATAAGATTAATTTGACTATAAATATTAATTAGAAATCTAAAACGATTTCTTACTTAATGGTATTTTATTTTATTTTTTAGACATTAAATAATTTAATTTATTTATGACACAAAGATGATGCAGTAATTATCTTATTAATGAAATATTGACATAATTGATGTTATAAATACCCAAATAAATGTAATTTGAGACTTTTTATGAATTCCACTAATTTTATAGGTTAATAAGACATGTTAGTATTGATGTAATTAACTTTTTGAACTAATCATTCTGTTATGATTTTCACAAAAATCAATTACTAAATAGTGTCAAAATTGACATAAAATAGTTTTTAAAAAAAATATTATATTATTAATTGTTATTTTATTCCTAAAAATATAAGGTTCGGCCAAATGACTTAGATAAGGTTATATATATTAATAATAAACAACTTGGGGTTCATTTTTCTTGTTATAGTATGTTTATTATCCTTATAGTGTAAGAACACAAAAAGACTCGGTAAAAGTAAAATTATCTAACATAAAGTTAAATCTAAATGATAAGGTTAAAATAGTAAACTAAACCGGTCCAAATTCTATTGGATGAGAGGATTTCAACCCATCCCCACCTTATCATAGAAATAAATCAATTTGGAGCTATTTAAAACCGAATATGGCTTTATAATAAAATAATATTTTTAGTTTTTCCAAAGGTGCCCCTCTCCTCCCTTATAAAAGGGCACCTCCTCCCTCTCTTCATCACACCACTTTAAGCCTACAAGATCAGCCAAACCCTTCCAAATTATCTTCTCCACTTCCCTAGAAACATCCTAGAGGTCCTGGTCTTCTTCAAAGTCCAATTTCAGTGCCGTAAAAGGAGGTCTCAAAGAGGCGCTTCAAAGAAGAGGTAATGTCCGTTATCGATTCTTTCAACTTTATTTCTCCTTCCACTTCTTATTATTGAGTTGTTTTATTATGAAGTAATAACATCAGTATTACGGATATGTTATTATATGTATGAAACAACCCTATTTCACCAATTATCCATCCTATGGAAAATGAAATCACCGCGCATGCGTACGTACGGAATACCGTCTCCACGCCGTGGTGTAATCTATTTTCCACCACAAGCTTACATGGATGGGTATAATGGTGCAAATAAATAACTGTATATGATTATTGTAAAGTGTTATTGATTCTGAAATTGTATACATACACTTCAATACAATTACACGATCATGGGAATGATATCATCGCTCGCGCGTATGTATGGAATACCGTCTCCACGATGTGATGCGACTCGTTCTACATGATCTTCATTGCATAATGATTATATAAATGAAATGAATTGAATGAATATGATATATATTACACTAATACTATTCTTGAAATGAGGTATCTATAACCTAATAATAAGAATAAGAATTTAGTCGACAAAACACGCATAAGAACAAAAAGCTGTAAACACACGAATAACAAGTAACAATGAAATATTACTAATAATAAGCTAAGAATATGACAATATATGATATCATAACAATTATTATGATTCAGTAATAATTCAATCACATTATTTAAATCATTATATAGGAGCCTCAAACACTTACGAAGCAAATCAGACCTAAGGTAAGGGAAAATATCACAATCTCTTTTTTATCCGAGATTGTTTATACTTTGGTATTTACTGGGGTGTATTTTATCATCCACATCCATGTGTCCTCATTATGTAATATTATTTATATCCTCCCACAATTATTTAAATGCGATTTTACCCTTTGGTGAGTTTTTAGTAAAATATATGAAAGGAATCATTTGTCGTTTTACGTTACGAGGTACTTTTTGACTTTTCTGAAAAAGGTACGAGAAGAATGTTTTTTTAACATATACGACATGAATGGATTTTTAAAACATTACTTCCAGGAATATTCCTTTACAAGTTTTCAAGTTTATTTTTAATCAACTTCTTTTAGTTTAGAATTTTATGACATGTTAAGAAAGGAAAAGTGTTTTTGAAGTAGAAAGGATATTTTCCTCAAGAATGGAGTTCAAGTGTTTTATCAAAATTATTTTCCATCTAAGATAATATAGGGTTCTATTTATATCCCTATTTTTACATCGATTTGATTATTTTATGATGGAATTATGTTTTTTCTTATATGGATTATGTTATAATGGCATGATGTTTAATATTCCCATTTTTATTAAATGGGTTATGTAATGATATATGATTTATGATTTTGTGGCACACATAATAATGGTATCATTATGAGATGGGTGGGACCTATATCTCCATCCAATGCATTAGGTAAAGATTTTATACCTCATGAGATAGACATGGCTGGAATGGTAGGTTAAACCGGTTCAGTGAAACAGTACTGAAACGAGGAGTGAACTCGGTTCAGAAATGGACTTTGTCCACTAAGATAGTCTTGGAAATGAGTCTTGACTAATAAGAAATGATTCTCTATGATTATGTGTGTATGCCAAAAAGTTTCATGTTTTATGTTATGATTATTGGGATTACATTTCACTACTATGATTTATCCCATGTTATGAAAATATGATCTCTTTTTCAGGTTAAGATTTCCAAAATATTTTGTTCTTATGAATATGATGTGATTGATATTTCTTTTGATTACCCTTACAGAGCATTTGAGCTCACCCTTTTGTATGTTTTCTTTCCCCAGGCCAGGAAGAAGGTTATTAAGTAATATATTCCAAAAGGTACTATATACATGATGAAATAAGTTGGAGACAGTGTAGATCCTTTATTAACCAGTTGTTTATGTTTCTTAATTTCTAAAGACACTATACCTATAAGGTCCTTTCATGGTTTTGTTATATGTTGTAATAAGTGTACTTCAATTTTTAATTACTAACAATGTATTTAGAGTATGGGTCACTATAATCCATAATTATATTAATATCATTGTTACACGGTTTACCTTGGGTTTAATATTTTCTTCAATATTTTATTCTAAAAATAGTCATGTCCTCATGTCTAAATAACCCTTGTACCTCCCCTTAGAAAAAACACATCACATACACTATAAAATAATTTTTTTTACCCAAATCATCTCTATTAAACAAATTATAATATATGGGGATGTTATAGGGTAATCCAAATTTAATCATCATGGAATTTTAGAGTCATACAAGAGAAGTGACCCTGAGAAGACAATGTGTTTTCATAAACTATTCTTTATGTTTTCCTATTCCCTTCCTCATTTTCTCCATCTATTTCGAAAAAAATATTATATGATTAATTATATAGTGTGTTAAAATTATATTACTTATTTCAACCTAATATACAAAAATTATAATTCTAAATTATTAATATTTCTTATATCACTTTCTCCCCTTCAGACAATGTCCTGTTAAAGGCTGGTTAACAACCAATAAGGATATTATCAATTATTTCTTTATCACCAACCTTATATATGGTTAAAATTAATTATTTATGATATATAAATGTATAAATATATTTATTCTATTCTTCTATAATTGATTCTTGTTATGTATAAATGATATTAAACAAAATAGCCAAATCAAAACAAAATGAGAATTTTTTAAGGAATATATGATATCAAAATGGTTCTCTTTCAATGATGTGAATTAGGAGATATAATCCATTTATTATAATTAATAAATATTAAAAAATTAAAATAAATCACTTGTAGTTCAATTTTTTAATAAACTAGATTCTTTTATTTATGTGGAGAAAAACGATGAAATAAAGCCAGATTTAAGGTAAGGGGATTCTCAGACCAAAAAACTTTCTTTTTGGTTATCTCTAATTTTTATATTTATTTTCATATGAATGTTACAATAACATAAAAAATATTTTATTTAAATATTATCTCTCTTTTTTTCTGGGATACACATGTTTTTACGCTTTCAAAATGTTTTCTAAGCCATTTATGACGCTTTTTCAAAAAGGCATTAATTTGCTAAACATATCTTGAATCCTCTTGATTTTTTTCTCCTTTAAAGGGAGAAAATGTTCATTCATGAAAATGTATGAACTAAATTTTTTAATTTTGGAATCCCAAAGATTATAACTAGTTTTATTATTTGTGGAATCATTTATGAAACCCATTAATTTCCATGGGATTATTTTATTACAATGATTGTTATAACATTTATGTGGAATTTACGATTTATGATCATTTATAAAGTGATGGATGGGTATGAAATTATACATACCTATAATGAATTGAGTAATGTGATTTATCTCATGAGATTATATTTACTATGAATAAAGAGGATACTATATTTTTCACAATTATGATTTTACAATTTATGCACATATGTTATGTATGGAAATTATTCTAGTGTTTTTCACAACTATGTGTGGTATTTTAAAACTATGACATGATGTTTTATTTTTATAAATATGTGAAATTTTATTCCTTTATCAAATGTTTCCCTCTTGATTTTTATGATGATCCCACAATTTTGATATGATTATATTGATTATACTCACCCATGTCCTATTAATTCATGTCCAATATTCCTCCCCTTACTAGGTTTTTAGCTCACCCCTTTCATTGATGTATATCCTCATGTGATTAAATGTACTATGGAGATTGTGATATTTTACAAGGATAAAGATTAAGGTATTAAATAAGTGTTTATGTATTATTATTTACAAGTGTTGTATGCGACTAATTTTCTCATGATAATAAACCTATATATCCTAAATTGCATCACTATTATGTTTTTATCTTAAATTTGAAGTAATAGTTATGTAAGAAAAAGTTGTGTTACTATAAATGTGCTATGAATGAAGAAATAGAATTTTATGGTAGTTTATAACATTTATAATTTAGGGTTGAAATTATGATAAGGGATAATTTACTCTTTATTTAGAACCCTAAGGATATGTCTCACAACCATTTTAGTCTCAGCCCAACACTTTGGAAGATGTGAGGGTGCCCCAATAGTGTTGAAATTAACTCAGACCGTACCTCAAGTCTAATGTAGTGTGGTCAAAGTAAGATTGAGAGTATTTTAAAGACAAAGAATCCCCACATCATAAGTTGAGAGTAATCTAGATCTACAATTACATCTCATGCTCAATATTTCTATACTACAACCACTCATAAATGGATTCTTCATCAACTTACTAGGACTATGTTTGTTGTAATGTAGTTTGGATAAAACAATTGAGATGTCATTGTTCCAAAAACTATCTCATAGAATCCAATGTTAGATCTATTCAAGAATCAATGTAGTATGAGGGAGAAACACATGTTATAAACATAAATAAACATAATAATAATAATCATGATTATATTCATGAAAGGAATTTCAAAATGTCAGAGATCATGGTTATTTTTTTTTGTCGATGCAACCCACATCACATCCTAAGGCTAAGTTTGAGACAACACGACCTGATCCAGACCCTAATAAAATGTTAATTCATAAACATAATTCAAAGTCACAACACATGATTTATTATCCCTATGATATTACCGATAATCACCTAATTTGAGGCAACATTGTCGATCCAATGTAATACAGTGTTTTAATGCAAGATATGTTATTTTCAATAGTCGTTTAGGGATATAAATTAAAAAAAATGATATAGTACAAATAGAATTACAGAAAATGTGTTCCAAAAGTGATTGTGTGGTCTTAAAAGCACTATAAAAATAATTCAAATCACTTAATATGTATGGAAAGAAGGGAAAAGTTCTTTCTGAGTCATTAAGAAAGGGAGTTTCCACATGGAAAACATGCAAAACAGAGGATAACCAAGGGAATACACATAAAAAACTTTATAAATAGATCAAGAAATGAAAAAAAAAATCTATAAATATTGAATTTGATCCATGGGTGGTACAATCAAGTCTGTGAAGGAAATTAACTGCAATTTAACCAAATGAAATTCATGTTTTTGTGTCACATGTGATGATCTAAACAACCCACCACCCATGTGGAATGATCATGGAAAACAAGAGGAACTACAAATTAGAGATATCACGCATATATAATGGGTATGTCACTTTTCTAGAGAGATTAGAGCTTAGATATATTACCATTGGAGAGAGATACACCGAAATATCACTTTTAGAGAATAATTTTCTTAATCTTTTTTATTATAATTGCAATAACCTGAAGATGTGCGGATAAACACCTAGTAGAGACCAGGATCACTGTAGTTTTGGATTATTTCTAAATTATTAAATGATTTAATTTATATTTATCTTATTTTTATCATAATTATTTTTCTTACTTTTCCACCTAGTATATAAACTTTGTTAATTTGATGAAAGAAATATATTTGAAATACAACCTAAGAATTTAAAGTAGGGGCTTAGTTTTCCAAAGAAAAATATTTTTTAAAGAGGATAAGGAATATACTAATAAAATACCAAAAATAACTTAATTTTCTTATCTTTATTATCATAGAAAACATTATAGAGAGCTGTGATTACATCAATAATCCAAATATTACCTTGAGAGCATTCTTAGAATGATTAAGTGAGTTATATAATAAATAATTGATGAATTTAAGCATAGTAAATATAATAAATTGATACCAATCCCTATTCACAAAATTATTCTCATTAGATTTTCAAAACCTTATATCCATTTCTATTATTCCCATATCTTTCTCAGCCTTTTTTTGTTACTGATTATTCCAAAAAACATTATTTCATGATTTAACACATGCCTCTATATTCTATACATGATCACCATAAGTAAATAGAAATTTTTATTTGAACCTACCATATTTGTGGATATGACCTAGGGTAACTCCCAATAAATGTGTTACATCACCCCATGAACTTTTAAGGTGGCTATGTTTCAACCACTACTTTGTTTTTGATCAATCATGTATGACACTGTTTTTGAGGATGGAAGTGATAATTTACACCTTAGTTTATCATTCATACAAAGATACAAAAAATTGATCAAATTATGCATTATTCATTATTATAAACTCAAAATTAGAATTAATTTTACACTATAACTCATTTACAAATTCAATAATATAAATTTTTCATATACATGCACAATAGAAGATTAAGTATAGATTTGATACTTTTTATACCTGAGATTTTGAATAATTTACATTGAATTAGTGAAATAAAATCAAATACATGAAGGAATATATATTTTCTAGGAGATATTAGAACATATAAAGACCTCAATTTTAGAATGAGATCATCTAAACTGATCATGTGACACCAAGGATAAGGGACTTTCATGTTCATTGGGTGTTCAGAAACCCTTATTTAATCTCATTGACACAAAATTATAGAAACTAAAAGATGATTAATTATAACCTAAACTAATTATTGGTTTTAATAGACCAACTTAATGAGATATTTTGGTACTTATCAAGGAATTTATATCAATTATCCAATACATACCACTCAATAGAGTTATTTAGGATGAGATCAAGATGAGATGTTTCCCTTATTGTCTAAAGGGGAAATAAAGAACATGGTTTTTTCAATAAGGAATAAATTATTTCCACACATGGGAGGATATTTATAATGATTTTTTTAAGATCACATCCTGTATAGAGAACAATGTTCTAAGGACTAGACTCTACACATTCATACCAAAATATCAAGAAGCCTTCCATGAGGCATGATATGGGTTTAAGAATTACTAAAAATAGTGTCCTCATCATTAATTTCCATATTATCTTTTTATGAAATTATTTTATGAAAGGATTAATGAAATTGGATATATCTTAGTGAAAAATACAACAGAAGGTCAATATAGTGACAAGATAATTGATGAGCTAAAAAAATCAATACGATATTCTTACTTCCAATTAAAAAAATGGAAAGTACAATAAGAAGAGTCATTCCAAATGAGGTGGTTGTGAAGGATTATGGGAATGAATAGATAGATGATCTGAAAGGAAAATGAAAAATATAGAATCCAAGAACCATGTGGAATGGGAATAATATATTTACCATGGAATGATCAGACACAATTTTATTTATTATATAAACTTTTATATGCCAGTCTATGAATCATGACCTAATAAAGTGGAGGAAGTAAGTTAAATGGGAAATTATGAGATAAAACTTATAATTAATGATCAATTTTCCAACACATACAACCCTTGATTGAAGAATCACCCAAATATATCTTGTAAAGAGAACAGTAACTTTCAAAAATAAGGGAAAACTTGATTTCATGGTAATTAAAAATTTGGGTACCAAGAAAAAACACCCAAGGATCATAGGGGAATAAAATTCAAAATAAAATCAAGAATTTTCTAGTTCATAGGGGGTATTTAAAGAACTTAAGGAGATCATGGAACATTAATTGAATAATAATGAATTTATTCTGAGTAAAAATTCATAATTCTCAAGAATTTATTAAATGATTCAAGGGGATATATTTTATATTACCTACCCTAGAGGGATTCCACCCAAGCCAACAGTATGCTAAGTATTCCACCCCAATCCTTCCTTTGATAAGATAGGGGATATTGACTAGAACAGAGTAGAAATTTGATCAAATATGGGTAAATTTATTCTATATCAACCCACAAAAAAATACCAATCTAAAATGTCTAATATAACTGATATCATCATTATTAAACACACACACACACACACAAGAAAACAAACTATTTACAAAAAATTAATGATAGATCAAATAAAATAACAATTAAATATAGGAAAATACCAAGGAAACAATACATATAAAAGCCTATTAATCTAACATACACAATACTTCAGTAAGATACTCTTATCTGTGTATACTTATAGATCAATCTATAGGCGAAACAGCCATTACCACCATCATAAAACCCCATTCCCCATAATACATCATGAAGTATCACCAAAAATCAACTTTAAACAATCCACACTAGTTCTACATCCACCAATACCATCTTGGAATTGGATGTTGATTTCACAAACACAAAACATATGGGAACAATGACGATGCAGTGGTGATTATAAACATACTCAATAGGATTCCCCAAAACCATAATGTAAATATAAAAAACATGTAAAATAAAACTCTAGAACATGAAGGTAGTTAGGAGTAAGACAAGTAATGATTTAGAAATACTCTACCACTAGAATCCAGAGGGATTCAATGAATTATCTTCCATATCAGATCAATCCCATGAAGATTAATATATTATAACAAATAATAGATACCAGAAGTAATAAAAATCTCACAAAGTCAATAGTCGATAGCCTTGCTATACTATGCATATTGAAGGAAACCAATGGGTTCTTAAAGAGTCAAAAGTCATGAAGTATCTAATTTTATCATCCTTTACTACACACAACCACTCAACTCTATAATTGGATTCCAATAATTATTGATGTATGAATGCTATTAGAGTGATTAGAAAACCTAACTATCCACCCTTTTGATGTAACCATTTGAGAAATCCATATGGGGCCCACAACTTGACCAAGGATAGAATTCCATCTAGGGGTCAGTTAAACCTATAATCATAACTACCCATCAATGAGAAAACCCACATTACCTATTCGGAACTCTAGTGGAGGACCCTTTACTCTTTGAAGGATTATTATTAATTTAGGTTGTAACTAAATATAAATAATGACTCTTTCCCCATATAGCTCTTAGATTATGGGTAACTAACTATGAGAACAGAGGAACAAGGAGATAAATATGGGAGTGGAAAACCAACCATATATATGGGGGATCCAAACCTAAACATAACTCACCACCATGGGGCACCTAACATGAGATGACTCTAATATCCATACCCAAACCCTATTATTGGATATACATAGCTAAATACTAAAACTACCTACCTTTTCTCACAAGAAGTCTTGAATGAATAAAAATAACACTCTATTGTGATATACACTAAAAAAATACCCAGGATGGTCTATTTATTTTCATGAAACTTAAAAATGAGGAAAATTATTTGAAAACACCCCACTTAAGTTAAAGTGGGACATATGGGGACCCCCAGGTGAACCACGAGTGATGCTGGGAGGGTAGAGTGAATTCCCAACAAAGCATGTCATACTTCATGAAAAGGGAAGCATGTGGGCTCATAGTAACCATGTTTTACACAATTCCACCTACACATCCACCTCCTTCCCTAGGTCAATTCAGGCGTACCCATGTTAGTTTGGTTACCTGTCGGGCCGTGAGAACCTTGACCAAACATGATGGGAAGTGTGTGATGGGATAGAACAGTTAGAAAACCTATACCACAGTAGCGTAAGTGGAAACCTCTCCCATATCCCACCACTATAGATATCCCTTACTTATCACATTTTCTTCACACTTCTACCACTGCCGACCGCTGTTGTAGCCAACCCTATTATCATCATGTCATTGTTTTCCTCCATGAATACCTCACTCTATCTCACCCTAATATAATATAGTTCCCTAGAGCTCACATCTATTCCACCACCATGGCTAGAATAAACCAATTATTTTTAGTAATTCATTGATATCCTATCTCGATCATCTTGATATCAAACCACAAAAAAAGTGAAGAAAATTTATGATAATTTGTCTTTAAAGTGAATAAGGGGAATAAAAAAATAGTGATCATTGCAAACACCAATATCCTGAAAAATAATTCCCAACACACATAACAAATATGAAAAAATAAGAAGAAATCCTTTAATAAGTAGGATGAAATAATGAAGTGGGAAATCTCCATGAGTAATCATTAGCTAGGGGGAATTCCAAAAGTTAGAAAAATGGACACTAAAAAATGATCACAACCATATCAGGGGCCAATGACCTACAATTAAAAGGAAATAAATTATAATCATGAAGAATGATGAAAAATAAAAGTAACATGACCCTAATTTGATAGAGAGTTAAACATCTCTTTAATCCATTATTGATGTCATAATCCCATTCATAGTTTCCATGTTATCATATCATTGATATCATTTTAGATCAAGTCCCACTCCATTGATCCACTATTGGTTCCACTACTATCAATCCCCTCTCACTAAAAATATTGGATTGTTCCTATCATAATAGAATCTAACCCTAGTAATAAATAATAATAAGATATTTATAGGGAAAATATAGCATTTATCTATAAATAAAATAATTAATTAAATTCATTAATTGATTCACCTATGATGGGTCATCCTGAGGAACTGAGATATGAATGAATGTTACATAACCCCTAGGGTAAACCTCCTATTCTAAAAATACCACATGCTTATTTTCCCCATATTATTATTCTGTTAATAAGTAATTCCAACAATTCACCAATTCACATGAATTGAAAAAAATAACATATTATTATTGAGTCTTTTTTATGCATGAAATATCATTTCAAATCAGTAAAAAATATCAAAAATATTATTTAAAATATTTTAAAGGTTTATATAAAAATATATAGGTTGCAACATCAACCGCAAATTTAAATACTATTTGTCCCCAGAAAAGGAATAATGGGGTATCCTTAATAAGGAAGCTCAAAAAATAACCCCATGTAGAAAAAATCCATCCTTTGTATGTACTTAAATCATCTTCAGTGGAACGTGCTATAAACAAAATCATTACACTACCACCTAAGAAGAGAATATCCTCTCTCATCATTGAACTTGTCAGATCCATATCATCTCAAATAAATATTTTAATGGAAGCATTAATCCACTCCCTGAAATTCTTACCAATCCTATTTACATAATAATCTAGTCTCATCCCAATGGTTGTACCATCACATGGGGAAATTTGAAATTAAGAACCATAAATATCCACCTTAAAATGGTTCACCAAAAGCTTTTCTCTAATGGGATCCCCCTGGTTCCTTCCATTAAAAGGATTTTTTATGGTTTTCAAATGATCAAAACCCATATACATCGCACTCCACCACTAATATCTTCAAAAATATTTCCTGCATACACCAGAAGAATTTCCAAGTAGCATGATCCTACAAACCCATGTCAGTTTCTACACCATCTCCCAATCATAAGGCACAAAAAATAATTTTGTTGGCTCATGGAACCGAGGAAACATGGGACTTCTTACTCACCCTATTTTTAAACATCCATGTGAATCATTTATCCAAATATTGATCTCTAGCAAGATTACACTCACTATTAAAGATAACCTAGTTTTTGTCATCACCCTTTTATAAAAGATATCGATGAGTACCTGATAGAGCAAATATTTTAAATTTATTTATATTGAATATAATTGTTTTAAACCCATAAAATTGTTCATCTAAGATGAATTGTTTCATTTTTATGATAATGGTGTTATTTTGAGCTGAATAGTAAAAATTGGCCATTTTGGATTTTTAACAGTTTTAAATTATTTCGGTAGATTGGCCATAACATTTACTACAATGATCCAAATTGCAAAATTCTTTCTTTTTCAGATTCTACACATCCAGGGATTAATTTAATATATTTGGACCAAAATCTGAATCGGCCATATGGATGCTCAAAAGAAGCTCACAAGTTGGATCAAGAAAACTGTTTTCAGTTCTGCCTAGTTTTGATGTGGGATCAATAACTCATCCACTGTGGGGCCAAAGCTTGTGAAATTCGGTGGGTGGACGCGAAAGGAGTTTTGGAGAATCTTTTATGAATGAATCACCTAGTGAATTGGCCGTTTATGGGGCCATTAAAGCACCCTAATCCGGAGGAGTTCGTTTTGGAGAGTCTGACTGGACAGAATAAATTCTCATAGTAAAACGGCTATAACTCTCGGAATACATGTCCAAATCCGCTGAAATATTTAGGGGACACGGACAAGGGAATTATGAGCAACATTCATGAAGGGC
Source organism: Viscum album (assembly GCA_963277665.1). NCBI lineage: Eukaryota > Viridiplantae > Streptophyta > Magnoliopsida > Santalales > Viscaceae > Viscum > Viscum album. The sequence continues at coordinate 1,992,044,546 of OY728131.1, read as the reverse complement.
TCAACGCGTGAAGATGTAATTTAATGGGGCTACAACCCGTCGACATTCGGGGGAAAAATTATGGCTATAAAAGGAGGAGAGCTCCACCCTCTCAAAGCATCCATTCTCCACCCCATTCCTTCTAGGACACCAAGAAGGAGAACTTTTCATATTTCTCTTTTATTTATTTTATTTTTAATTATTTTTTAATTCCTTCTTCTTCCCCATTAAACTCGATTACCCTTACCATGGTGGGGTAAACTTTTGGAGTGATTGGGGAAGGGTTGGTTTTTCTACATTGTAATGCTTGAGTTCTTGGACGCAATTGAATAAATTTCATTCTTCTTCAAAGTTGTTTTCAATTTATTATAGCGGATTTTATTATCAAGTTCGATCGTTATTGAATATTAATTCCGTTAATTATTTTTTCCTTGGTAAAATAATCAATATCTCCCTCCACTAATTTCTGGTTTATATACGATGGAATAAACCAGGAATTAGTGGTGAAGTACTCGACGATCGTCAGTACGTGTAAAAGGTGTAGTGAATGTTCTTGATTGTTTGGGATAAACAAAACCCGATCGGGAATTGCCCATTTAAATTAAGGATATTCAATACAACTATTTTACACATGGAAGGAGAGTTGACCAAACCAATATCTTGGTAAGGTTTTCTATCACAATAATAATTTCACCAAGGAAGTGAGAGGAAACGATTATGGAAACTCACTTTAATCAACTAAGAAGAAGAGGTTTGAATTAAATTGAACAAGGATAGCATTATAATTAGGAAACTGACCCCGACCTAATCACCCTTTTTAAATTTCATTTTTTTTCAATCATTTGAATTTCAAATTTCCGTTCACAACATTTTTACCCCCGTTTTAAAGTGACAACCCATTTTGTGTGCACTCCTCTTCGGGAGACATCCTAGGTCAACCACATTACTAAATTTTAACCTAGGAAATAATTGTTTTGCCACGCCCTACGACAGGCGTGCGTCAAACTTGGCGCCGTTTCCGGGGAGGTAGTGCGGCAATATTTTTTTTTAAATTTTTTACATTTAAAAAAAAACAAAAATAAAATCTTTCCATAATGAATTCAAATGATTATTATTCTACATGGAATGAAAATTACTCACAGGTGCAAGAAGAAGTATACACTGAGGAGGCCCTCCAACGAAGAGCTGATTCACTAATGATAATGTTCAAGCAGGTGGAAAGAGGCATAACAACATGGATCTCACCGAAAGATTTGATGGCCATGGTCAATGAACTCCAAGTTGACTTAAAAAGATCCAAGGCCAAAAAGGAAGTGCCACTGGTCTTCCCAGATTTCACTGAAGACATCCATGAAGTTGAATCCAAACTCGAGGTGGAGGAGCATGACTACCTACCTCCATCCAGTGATAATCAACTCCAAGACGCACTTTCAAATCAAGAAGAGATTCAATCTGAACCAACTCAGGGTGATGATACATTTTTGAACTCAAATTCTTTTAATTTTGTTGAAACTAATTTGAGTATAACTCCCAATTGTTTTGAATTTTCAGAATCATATGACTCTTATTATTCCCTAGAGGATGAAGAGACAAAAGAAGATGCACCTGTTGAGGAACACCTGGAGCTCCCAGAAGTCATGGAATATCTACTGGAGGAGCCCAATCATAAAGAGATCCAAGTTGCTAAGGATGAGGAAATAATACAGGGGGTCGAATCCCCCATGAAGCTTGCACTGGAAGACAAGATGGTTGCAAAAGTAGAAACAAAAGAGGTGGAGGTTCCGTACTTCATCCTACCCCTTCCATGCAAGATGTACCAAATTGCGAAGTGGGTGGATCTGGTATACTCTGTCTATGGATTCCTCCTCATCAAGAACAAAGAACATCAAGCTGGGATGAGCCACATGTGGTGGTTTAAATCAAATATGCTTCATCCACCAACAGATTATGGATAAAAGATGGTACTGCCCTCTGGAGGCAGTCAAAACCCAGGGCCCACTTGGGGGATTAAACCAAGATTTATCCTTCTATTCTAATCGTATTTCTATTTTCATTTCTTTTAATAAATATCTTATGTTTACTTTTGTTCTTTTATGTGTAGGTTTTCAAAGTGCAACACTTAGGAGGTTAACTCAATGTTGCATTGCGAATAAATCAGGTTGTACCTCTCCTTCACACATTCTTGATGTTGTGATTCATTTTAAAATTGGATTACATGTTAAATAAACTTAAATTCATTGAGGACACTGCATCATTTAAGTGTGGGGGAGGGAACCTTTGTAGTATAGGATTTTTATTTGATGTTTGTTTTCAAAAATAAAAAATAAAAATAAAAAAAATGTGTGTTTTCAAATTTTTTTTTTCTGTTTACTTTTCAATTTTTGGTGTGTTTCTGAAATTTTTGAGCTGAAATGATTATCAATAACATTTTTGAAACCCATGTCAATGATTGAACCGGTCTATTTCATGAAACTAATCTTAAATTAATGCTGAAATAACTTTGTTTCAAGTTCAAATCTTTTGGAAATTCATGAAAAGTACACTGATTTTTAAATCTCATGCCATATTTCACTATCTACATCTTTGAAACAACTTTCCTGTGAGGCTTCTGAACCATTTTTGTCATATTCTTTTCATTCACCTCATTTCTTGAGAGAACCAGAACATGCTTGCTTTAACCAGAATTTGATTTATTCCTTTCAAAACTTGAGGGTTGGGGTACGTGTGTTTTAAATGATTGAGGCATTTATTTTGTTTGAAGCCCCCTTTTCAAAATAATCCTTTTCATTATGGCCCACCTTTACATTTATCCTTCATTGTAGCCCCTAGTATCCATGAATTGCCTGTTAGGTTAGCCACATTACAAGCCAATTTTCCCTATCATACCTGCTCTTGAAGTAAAATTGCATGATCTAGTTGAACTTAAGTGTGGGGGAATATGTCTTTTGGTGTACTACCTCATTTGGTTATACTTTGGGAGGAAAATAAATTGTGGAAGAGATGTGTGTGACGCTGAAAAATTATTCTGTTGAAAGCTGTGCCTTTTCTGGAGCTTTTATGACAAGAGAAGCTGTGCCTTTCTGGAGCTTCCAATGTAAAAAGAAAGCTGTGCCTATCTCGAGCTTTAAAAAAAATCATGTTTGAAAAGATTGAAATGTTTGCTGCTGAGCTGATTGAATGATGATGGAGCCTATTTTCAACAAAGGGGAAGTGAAGGAGACCATATTTGAGTGAAAACTAGAATCTTTCAATTTTGCTTCAATAAGAGCCAATCCTTCCTTTTTCGGCCTCAGAACTTTTAACATCTAAATCCTACCAACTGGAAGCCACAGAACAACCCTAAAAAGTCCTCATGAGAATCACATGTTCTTGACTCATATCGGGTGGAGAAGTAGGAATTTATCAATCCTATGGTGACTCTTGTGTGAGTTTGGATGAGAAAAGCCTTGTTCAGCCTTTATATTTGTGAGATGAGATAAAATTCATGTGAGGTAGGTGTTTTGTGTGCATGGGATAAGAAATGAAGTGGAAATATATTAAAATCTTAAATGGAGAACTTGAAATAACAGTTTTTGTTGAGGCATGATATCTTTTTGTTTCTTGAAATTGATTTCATTGATCTCATTGATATGTGTTTTGATTTTGATTTGATTTGATTTTTACTTGTCCAGGAGTCCAAGTGCTAAGTGTGGGGGAATTGATAGAGAAAATATTTTCAATTAATTTATATTGAATATCATTTTTTTAAACCCATAAAATTTTTCCTCTAAGATGAATTGTTTCATTTTTATGATAATGGTTTTATTTTGAGCTGAATAGTAAAAATTGGCCATTTTGGATTTTTAACAGTTTTAAATGATTTCGGTAGATTGGCCATAACATTATCTACACTGATCCAAATTGAAAAATTCTTTCTTTTTCAGATTCTAAACATCCAGGTCTTAATTTAATATATTTGGACCAAAATCTTAATCGACCATATGGATTCTCAAAAGAAGCTCACAAGTTGGCTAAAGAAAACTGTTTTCAGTTCTTCCTAGTTTTGATGTGGGATCAATAACTCATCCACTGTGGGGCCAAAGCTTGTGAAATTCGGTGGGTGGACGCGCAAGGAGTTTTGGAGCATCTTTTATGAATGAATCACCGAGTGAATTGGCCGTTTATGGGGCCATTAAAGCACCCTAATCCGGAGGAGTTCGTTTTGGAGAGTCCGACTGGACAGAATAAATGCTCATAGTAAAACGGCCATAACTCTCGGAATACATGTCCAAATCCGCTGCAATTTTTAGGGGACACGGAAAAGGGAATTATGAGAAACATTCATGAAGGGATCAACGCGTGAAGATGTCATTTAATGGGGATAAAACGCGTCGACATTCGGGGGAAGAATTATGGCTATAAAAGGAGGAGAGTTCCACCCTCTCAAAGCATCCATTCTCCACCCCATTCCTTCTGGGACACCAAGAAGGAGAACTTTTCATCTTTATATTTTATTTATTTTCTTTTTAATTATTTTTTAATGCATTCTTCTTCCCCATTCAACTCTATTACCCTTACCATGGTGGGGTAAACTTTTGGAGTGATTGGGGAATGGTTGGTTTTCTACATTGTAATGCTTGAGTTCTTGGACGCAATTGAATAAATTTCTTTCTTCTTCAAAGTTGTTTTCAATTTATTATAGAGGATTTTATTATCAAGTTCGATTGTTCTTGAATATTAATTCCGTTAATTATTTTTTCCTTGGTAAAATAATCAATATCTCCCTCCACTAATTTCTGGTTTATATACGATGGAATAAACAAGGAATTAGTGGTGAAGTACTCGACGATCGTCAGTACGTGTAAAAGGTGTAGTGAATGTTCTTGATTGTTTGGGATAAACAAAACCCGATCGGGAATTGACCATTTCAATTAAGGATATTCAATACAACTATTTTACACATGGAAGGAGAGTTGACCAAACCAAGATCTTGGTAAGGTTTTCTCTCACAATAATAATTTCACCAAGGAAGTGAGAGGAAACGATTGTGGAAACTCACTTTAATCAACTAAGAAGAAGATGTTTGAATTAAATTGAACAAGGATAGCATTATAATTAGGAAACCGACCCCGACCTAATCACCCTTTTTAAATTTCATTGTTTTTCAATCATTTGAATTTCAAATTTCCGTTCACAACATTTTTACCCCCGTTTTAAAGTGACAACCCATTTTGTGTGCACTCCTCTTCGGGAGACATCCTAGGTCAACCACATTACTACATTTTAACTTAGGAAATAATTGTTTTGCCACGCCCTACGACATGTGTGCGTCAGTACCCTAGGAACATCATCAAAATCATCAAGCTTATCAACACCAAAATAATTCCCATTTGGTGGCCCAATACACCACAATATAATGTGTATGACCCTAACTATTTAGATGTTCCTTCCCTATCAGTCCTAGTCCCCATGATAACACACACAAAACTAGATCAATTGAAAACGAAAAAACTCCAAAGAAAACTTCCTCCTCCACAATATTAAAAGAGATTCCATATGATGGGTACACCTAAAAAGATTCTATAAACATTATATGTTGAGTATTTCACTTTAATAAGGAATTATTCACTCAGGATATTCATCCTAGTATGTATAATTAACACTAAGGGAAAAATTCTATCCACATAGGGAAATGGTTGTTGTGCTCCCCACCTTTCAGAATACCCTTTATGTCCATCACCTATGGACATCCAGTCATATAGGACAACTAAATCAATATCACCATAGTGGGACCCTATAACATAATATAAGAGTGTGGGGGACCAATTTTGATCAATGATGGGAAATTTAAGCCTATATATTAATGAAACAACTATCCTAAGTTAGAATATCATGTGCTTCCTCTATCATCTGAACAAAAAGTCCCCAACCAAGGTAATAATTCATAATGACAATACTATTAAACTTTCATCTAATAATTCTCCATAGTTAAAACTTTATAATGTCTATGTTCTATTACATGAATCTGTATCTTACACTATAAGAGTTTGCTACATAACTAACACTCTTGCGATAGGGTGAAGAAAATTCCCCAAATTTCTAATTGAATCATAAATAAAAAACTAATGGGAGGTTTAAACATAAATTATCCATAAAAAATACAATGGTGTTCACTATTCCACTCATAAATAATCATAACACCATCTATGGAATATAGTTTGATAAATACATTGCTCATACTGAAGGACAACTGTGGGTCACTCTTTAAAAGAATTCACATATTTCTCTAAATTTAGAGGAAGTAAATTATAATTTATACACATAGTTCATAACATCATGATTATTGTATAATGGTTAGCTGACTATAAATCAGTGAGGGTAAGATATACATTCCACACTTGAGGGGATATCACTCACTAGTGGGGGTGGGACTTGCCTCATTTAATCAACTTTGCATAATCATTTAGTACTATAATTTGTATCCAATCTATAATGAGATAGGTATAAATGGATATCATATATTCCATGAAGGGATCTCTCAAAATACACATTTCACCACCAAGGATAAACTAAAATTACTAGAAAAAGTTGAGTGGAAGACGATCACCGTCAGTGGAAACTCTCTAGCAGACCAAGGTCTGCCTATGGGTTCCACTTGAATTTTGAACTTAAAAACATATGATACAACAATAAAAACTCATAGTTATTCTATATTTTATGAGTGTATATGAAAATGGGACATGACTATTACTCCAAAATATTCTCATTGATTATTAACCATAACCATACCTTGTTCACATTATCATATAACTCTGAATATCAACACCCCATGCATGTGATTAACTAACGAAAGGTGATGATAGTGGGATTGGACTTATGCATCATCCTTATGAAACTACTATAAAACAATTGAATCTATTACTAAGAATATTTCCTATAGGAAATGGGCCTAATGTGGGGAGTTTTTTTTATCTCAACACTATTATCCACATAGTGATATATCTACAAAACCACTCGGAATATCTTAAAAAAATTAGTATACTCTCAAATCATGAATGCATCATCTCCTAGAATCCTCAACTATCATTTATCATCTGGGGAACCCAAAATTAAGTGGTGTTGTCTGAAAATAGTACCAAAAATCAATAAATCTAACATAATATTTTATTCCCAAAATATTAAGATAAAAAAATTCCACTAAAAACATGTCCAAGGAAGAACTCATGAGGTCTACGAGCCTCAATGTTCAGTCATACATAGTTGTGATACCTTGTAGAAGGTCCAATATCATCAGATAAAACTTCATCCTAAAAAAGGGATAAATCTCCAACTATGATAGAGTACTGATATCATGAGTTTGAGAAACAAATCTAGTAATAATGGATCATTATTTTGAATAGGTATTTTGATGTAAGAATCCTCATCTGGTATGTTAAATTTTTAAGGAAAAACAATTTGTGTCTTTGAATCTAGATAATCCTCTATCACCTGAGGATCAAGATCTACTCACAAACCCATGAGGCCTCTGTCATCGAAATTCATGAAGCATACTCAGATAATGGCTAGCCCAATCTAATTCAGTGATAAATACCATTGACTTTATAATAAATTCTACAAAAAACATTATGGGGAGATAAATTTTATTAGATCACGGGGAAAGGAAATATCTCAATTGAGTCTCGAAAACAATGTTGCATCACTCAATAGCCAGTGATGAGAGGTCCAATTATACTAATGGCCTCTCCATGACCCTACCATTACACACAAGGTGGTTATCGCTGAGTAACAATCTTCTTTTTATATGATGAACCCATAAGTATTAAAGAAAATTTGGATGAGTTAAAAGAGTAAGGACATGAAATATCATAACTAAATAACCCATGGAATTTTTTTATTTGTTTATAATCACCTGTGAGATTGTTTATTTTTTTATAAGGATTTTTATGAGGTGATTTGATTATTTATCAGTTTATTAGAAATGATTTAAAGATATTGAAGAGGTTCAAAGGTGATTTCTTAAATTACTGTATTTCTATATTTTTATTTGAAATAGAAAATGAAATCTACCAATAAAATTAGTTTTCAGCATATGTAAGGGTTATCTATAAATATGGACTATGTTTTTGAAAAAGGAATGAGACACATAAGATTTATTTGGCTCTTATGTAATAGTAATTTGCTGGGACTCGATTCGAAATTTAGTTAAGTCAAAAATATTAAGTAATATACAAGAGTAACAAAATATTATATTAGATTAATATGTTTGAATAATGTAGTGAAGGGTCAGAAACTCATTTAATACGTAAAATTCATTCTTGTAGTTGAGTGGAAAACTAGAAAAGGTAGTTCATACCTAAAATTCATATGAATATTACATAAAAATATCTTTTCCTCATAATAGAAGAAATTGACAAAGTCATGAACTTATAGTGAAATATGATATTCATTTATTCATATGTAAGGCATGTTCTAGGATATTTATTAAAGTCTTAGATTTACATATATTTGTAAATATAATTTATTGATGCATAAAAATATATTAGTTAGAAAAAATTTACATGATCAATGTAACATCCCCCAATATGGAAATCTCTCGCATGGCTGGAAAGGGATGGTTACTAGACTTCAAGCACTCCCCCCATAAACCAGAGGCTATAAAATAGTAGCGATGGTCGTAATAGTATAGTGGGGACACTATACCCCCAATTATGAAGTTTAATAGTAGTACAATCAATTCAAAAATAAACCTAAATAACTAGAGTAAATAAATTGCGGAAGAAAACAATAAAACCAAAAAAATAATCCAATAAATATATAATGAACAATGTAATGATATGTTGGAATATAACTAAATTTCATGCGAGAACAATACAAGAAAAGACTAGAAGACTCAAATAATGACTCAAAGTATTAGATCTTGAACCCCATATTGGTCCCATCCTTAAACTATAGACCAACCACACACAAGAAATTAACAACAAGGTGATTTTCCCTTATACATGAATGAAATATTCTTGAGTACCAAATGAAATCCCGAATAGGGTGTGAGTATAAGTCAGTAGGTCGAAACCAACATGTCTAAACAAAACCAGTCTGATAAGTAGTGTATAAAATAAAGAGATAAATAAGTGTATTAATTTATTAAATAATTAATAAAATACAATAAAACCTTCTTCATTTCTATTCTGAAATATCTTTGAGAATTTCTAACAACTATACCAACCACAATCATATAACCAAGGTAAAATAACCTACTTTGGTTTCATGCCTAAATATCTATAAAATGTCTTACAACCATACCAACCTCAACCATATAACCATGGTATAATCACAATAATCAATCCAGTTCAATACCCTATATGCATTACAACATTACAGGTCAAATCCAAATAAGCATTATAGTATTTTGGGTCAAATCCCTATAAGAGTTACTACATGGGACTGGGACAACCCTTCTCAATGTCCCCATTACAACATATAAGTGTGAAATTTCCAAGGCTGAACCTGATATATAAGTATTATATCAAGGAACAAAATCCCTATCATACAGTATGAATATGACAATATCACATCATATATCTTAATAGATAATTATTTAATTACCATTATTCTCTAAAATGCCACATGAAATTCAATTCAAAATTGATTAAAAATTATATTATTAATAAATAAGCCAAATTTTTTTGGATTCTATAATAATAAATCACCCTAGGTCACATGTCATGCTATAAATAATTTAATATATTTTCCAATTCAGTTAAAATCATGGTTCTCTCACCACATGGGTAGCGATAAGCCATGTCAAAAGTTAATTTCAAAAAAAGGAAATTAGTGAATAATACCATTCATTATTTAAATGTATTTTCATACATTCTATATTGGAACAAACACAATATTTCATAAACATGAAAATTATAAAACCATAGGTTAAGATTTAGACATCTTACCTTTAACCGACGATCCCAAAACTATTCCAATGGCCAACTCCCATGAGGAATAAGGTCCAGATTATTGAAAGGAGGTTCCTAGATCAAAACTAATCAAGATCAAAATGAAAAATGAAATTGGCCAAAGGATTTCACCATAACTGTTGGAGAACCAATGGGAGAAAGATGATACTCAACCAAAGGAACATAGTAGGGATTGACGATGCAAACAGGATATTCAAAAGGGAGTTTGGAACTCCAAATTTTCCTAGATAATGTCCTAGGTTCAAGAGGAGAGGATATGTAATGAAATAGAATTAATTTTAGCCGTAGAGCATGTTTAAAACTACAGGTCAGTCATTAACATGGTGTGTACTGTGTTTACATGTTGTGTAAATGATTTTAATGAAATTCGTTAAAAACCCCATCAATTCGATATTATTTTATTAAATACCTTGAAAAATTACATGGAATGTAATTTCTTCCCTCGATATGTAAATGTTCTGCATTTGTCTTTTCATCCCATTTTCCTTTTAAACAACTCAAACCCCCTTTAAAGCTTCTCAACTTATCATGAACCCATATTATCACTTATCCCCATTTATACTCGTACTTTATAAACTCAAATGATCATACATCTCAAACATTTAGGTCATTTTATCCAAAAAGGCTCTCCATATCTAAACAAGACTCGACCACCAAGGGTAAAACAAAAAACTCAAAGAGAGACATACTTGGAAAAATGAAAAGATTTTACAACCTCCCTATCTTATAAAAAATCATCCCTGAGCTGCTCCAAGTGTCACTATAAGGTCTCAACGACATGTCTGGCCACTATGTTAACATATTAGAATCACTCTCCCTAGTCTCCTCCTGAACGTTCCCATTATTCCACTACACCTGAACCAACAATATAGTCCAACCTTGAAGATATTTTTCACTATGATCCACAACCCATATCAGATACTCCTTAAAAGATGCATCAACATAAATTTCAATGTATGCTACATATATCAAATGGGAAGGGTCTAGATGATATCTTTGTAGCTGAGACACATAGAACATGTTATACATGTCTCTGTATGGATGCATAATGGCTAAAAAATATTCCATTGGACCGAACATTGCCACTATTTCAAATGGTCCTACAAACCTAGGTGCTAGATTTCCTTGTTTCCTGATACAAAATTGCCCCAACCTTGTACATAATCAAATAAAAACATGTTTACCTTCCTCAAATTATATAGGACATCTCTAATGGTCATCATATGATCTATTCATTCTTTTCACAGTCACCAAAAACTATCTAATTAACTGAACCTACTCAGATGTCTCCCGGATGAGACTAGGCTCAATAAGTGCCGACTCACCTACCTCTAGCCAAAAAATAGGTGGACTAAATGTAATTACATATAAATCCTAAAAATTATCCATTTGGATCTCTTCCTAGAACATATTATTATATGAAAACTCCACGAGTGCTATATATTTCTCCCATGAACCCCCAAAGTCCAAAACATTGTCTCGTGGAATATCCTATAGAACCTGAATTATATACTCTGATTGACCAAAAATCCATGGATGATAGGTTGTGATTAAAATAACTCACAATTCTAGGGAATTCTAAAGGACCTTTCAGAAACATGATGTGAAATGAGGATCTTTGTCTGAAATGATACTCCCCAAAACACCATGAAACTGAACCCCCTCACACACATAAAGGTTTCCTATATCTTAAAATATAAAGGTTTACCTAATATGTATAAAGTGGTATTACGTAGACATTAAATCCACTATAACCCATAAAACATCATTCTAATGGGTTTTCTTGGGTAATCCTACCACAAAATCCATCATGACATCATACCATTTCCACTCAGGAATGGGTAAAGGATGTAAAAGCCTAACTGGCCTCCGATGCTTAATTTTCACCTACTAAAAAGTGAATAATAAATCCCTAAATATTTCCAAAATCCTTCTCAATTAATAATGAACAATACTATATATAAATATAATGATACATATTTGTTAAACCAGGAAGCACTGTCCATATAGAAGCATGAAACCCCCTTATTAGCTCCTCACTCAAGCCCATAGAAACCCATTCTCAACCATTGAAAAGAAGATAATTTCCACTTCTAAGAGACCATATTGATTTTATATCCCCTCCATATAATTTTTCTCTCTGAAACGATCCATTTGAATAAAAAAATTTATTATTCCTAATCGGGTCCAAAAGCATGGGTATAACTGTTGACGAAGGCAAAGCTACTCGCCCCTAAGATTCCTGATCAACCAAATACATGTCTTAAAAAAGAGAAATTATCTTCCAATCATTACAAGAATAATTTACTGCCTCTAATTGTGTCTTTTGGATCAATTATTTTTCAACAACGTTGACCTTTCCTGGTGTATAAACCAATTCAATGTCGAAATACAATAGATACTCAATCCACCTCCTTTGACGGAGGTTCAAGTCTCACTGATAAAAGATGTAATTGATGCTATTATGATAATTGTATACTAAAAAAATATCACCCATGATATAGTGTCTCCAAAATATTGGGGAATGTACCACCCCATCTAACATCAGATCGTGAGTAGTGTTATTCATCTCATGCAGTCTCAGCTGCCTGAAGCCACAAGCAACCACACGGTCATCCTGCAATAGAACTACTCTGATTCCAACTTCAGATGTGTCACAATACAAGGTATATTTTTTTTACTTGAAACATTTAAATTGAGGATAGTTGATGAGGTATTCCTGAATTTTATCTCTTGAAAATAACTCTTGCAGTAATTATACCAAATAAACCTCACAAATTTCTTGGTCAACCACGACATTTGTGGTTCCAAATAGAAGAAGCCTCAGATAAAACATCATTAATAACATGATAAACATAGAAATATATGAATCTCAAAGACATTATTGGGATGTTATCAAGATACTATAGATATTAATTTTTATGGTTCCACTGGCAGTCTTTCCTCTAAGATGAAAAATCAAAAAATGTGTACTTTATTTTTCTAGAAACTGCATTTAATTAGCTTGGAATAAAGTTGATGCTCTCTCAATGTAATTATGATGATTTCAAGATGTTTGTAATGATTGTCTGTTGAATGTGAGTATAGTAAGATATCATCAATAAAAACCACTAAAAAATGATCCAGAAATGAATGAAAGATCCTATTTATTAAGGCCATGAATAATGTAGGCGCATTAGTCAACCCAAACGACATCACTACGAATTCATAGAAACCATACATGCTCTTAAAAGTTGTATGAGTTATGTATGATGGTATCACTATTAAATTATTATATCATAATATAAAATAAATCTTATAGAAGATCTTGGAACCTGTCAACTGATAAAAACTACCATCAATGCATGAAAGAGGATACCAATTCTTGACTTTCATCATGTTCAATCTCCAGTAATCCACACATAAGCACAAAGATACATTATCCATTTTGGTGAAGATAACTATAGAAAATCATAGAGATGTAATAATCAATATGAAGCCTTTATATTCCAGATCTTCCAACTGAACCTTCTACTCACAAATCTCTACTAGTGCCATTTGGTAATGCGGGATAAAAACTGGCTCGACTCCCAGCACCAACTCGATCGTGAACTAGATCTATCTCTTGGGAGGTAAGCCAGAGAAATCATTGGGGAAAACATATTGAAAATAGTATACCACTAGAGAAAAATAGTCTTGTAGTATTTCACTATTATCAAGAGAAAGACTGGCGATTTTAGCTGTGAGACAAATCAATATACACTGAGTTGGCCCCGCATGACCAACCTATATATCCCACTCAAACTAGGGAGAATCGATACATCCTTCAAAATATAAAATGGTAAATCACCTCATGTAATAGTTTATATAATTATGTTATTGAACTAAACGTTCCATAGCAATAATCTAGTCAAAGCCTAACATTTCTTGCATAAACAGTTCCTAAAAAAAATGGTAACCACCAGTCTCTAGAGAACACATCCTTCAATGTTTGATATTTTCAAATTGAACTCATAATGGTGTTTAAATGATTAAAAATCCATATATTCTTTCCACATAAAATACTAAAACATTTGAAAAAAGAGAAGATATAAAATAATGTGATGCTCCTGTATCAAACAAAACACAAGCTATGGTAGATGATATAAGAATCATACCTCTGATGATTGATGGTCCTGCATCCATTTTAGCTGAATTAGTCTACATAGATTTCAACTGACTTGTCCCTCTACCCTATAATCTATTATATGTACCCTGATCTATTTCTATTTCTTGGTACTATTGTTAATGTATTGGGGTTCCACGTCCCCTGCCTCAGCTTGAATGGCCTGTGGAACTCCAACTACCAGCCTGGTGAGGGGTAGTTAATCCCCTTCCTAACTCTAGTTATTTTCTTGATCCTCTGTCACTAGTCTAATATTAAAATATCACAATGAACCATTGAATATCACCCAGTATTCCACGTATACAAAACTTTACTTTGGTGTATGGACAATATGGTTGCTTGTGTCCAAACATGCCACACCGATAGCACTAGAACGAAACACAATCTTGAGAGTGTTTCCCACTACCTTGATTTCTATTCCCACTAATAAATTGGTTGAAACTATCATAATTATTCTTCTTAAAACATGAATAATAACCCCCAGATCTCCTTATAGAAATAACCAAGCTGCTACTCTGGGAGACTCTCAGATTCCCTTCTATGATGAGTGTTTGATTCATCACATATCAATAGTTTTTTAAATGAATTATGTTTAATTGTGACCTGATATCATAATGAATACCATCCTATAAAAATATTTCCCTAGAGATCTCATTAGTTTCCAAGTATGGGGAAAATCACTGTAGGTCGGTAAAAAGTCCAACATAGTCCATCACTGAAAAATACTCCGACATCAGATAAATGAACTCCTAATATTTTTCATCCCTCATGGTTTCAAGATAGAAATGGGTCAGTAAATTATTCTATATGTCCTTCCAAGATATATCATCATGCTACCCAAATTTCTCCAGAATATCCCACCAATGATTGGCAGGTCCACGAAGCATATATGCAGCAAGCTTCACCCTCCAATCCATGGATGTATCGATATGATTGATGATTTTGTAGACTAAATCAATCTAAAAATTCACTTCTTGTGGCCCCCCTTCCCCAATGATGATAGGAGGATACTAATTTTGAAACTCTATTGTCAGTTCAAACATCCAAGGAACAGTATGAACAATCTTATTTTCCATGGATCACATGACCCTCAAGAAGCTATCATGAATCTAAAAATCCATCTGATCCTTAGTAACAAAAAGAAGTCATGGTTAATATTTTTATGATAAATACTATTTCCACTCTATTTATTCTCAAGTTGAAGACAAGGAGAAGTCATTTTTTCTTTTATACAAATGTGCACCTTAGAGAACTAGCTAGAAGCAAGGTCAACCCCAATAGGTGAATACAACAGAGAACCACTAGATCTTGGTATCTATATAAATTGATTAAAAGTATTTTATCATGACACAAATTATCATTTTATTTATCTAGTGAAATAAACATCTCATATCATAGTTTAACAGGAAAGTATATATTACATGAAAAAATAGATATAACCCTATTATGAACAATGCATGTTAATATATCCCCATGTGCCTATTATTATGAATGTATTTTCATCTCACACCATACCAATCTATGTGTACAAAACTCAAGAAATAATATGATCATAAATTAATATCCTTACACCACATGTGAATCACCCATGCTGAAATAACATCGACTGTAACAAACACACAACACAAAAAATAATTCTATCCCCAGGTACTTAGATTTTCTCCCATATATGGGTTAGGTACTCCAATGAACAAGATAATTTCCAATTCCTCACACATACTATTATCCATTCTAAATTACCCTAAATAATAATGCATAACAGAAGAAAACCTTGTCATCTGATACCACTTTGTAATATCTCCCAATCTATAAATCTCTCATGTGGATGGAGAGGGTTCGTTATGAGACCTCAAGAATGCCTCCATATACGCCAGAGGTATCTGAATAGAAATGGGGATGTGAATAGTATAGTGGGGAGACTATACCCTATGGTAGGAAGTTTCATAGAAATAGAAAAAATTCATAAATAAAAGAATAATCAGAGTAAATACATTGGAGAATAAAATAATAAAAACTAAATGAATAATCTAATATATAGATAATGAACAATGTAATGACATTCTGGAATGTAACTAAATGTTATGTTATAACAATACAAGAAAAGACTATATGGATCAAATAAAGATTCAAATTCCTACATCCTGAACCCAATATTGGTCTCATCTTGAAACTCCAGCCCAAATACACACAAGTAATCCACTGCAAGGTCTTATGCCATTTTCCAAACCTAAATCCATGAAATCTACTCAGGTACCAAATGGAAACCTAAATATTGTGTGAGTATGACTCAGTAGGTCGACACCACCATGTATAAAAAAAACCAGTCTGATAAATGTGCATGAAATAAAGTGATAAACATGTGTATTAATTAATTGAACAATTAATAAAATACAATAAGAACCTACTTCATCTTCATGCCGTAATATCTATGGGCATTTCTACAACCATGTCAACCCTAAACATAAAACCAAGGTAAAATAAATTTCTTTGTAACCATGATAAAAATATCTCAAATCTTGTATTAAAACCATTCCAAACACAACCATATAAACATTGTATAGTCACAACAATCAATCCGGGTCAAATCCCTATATGTAACATCTTGAACCCGGATGCCACTCAACAGTCCCCCGAGACCAGTTGGCTACATGGCCTGAAGAACATATCCTCAAATCCTTGATTCTTTCAACTAGTAGTGAGGGCCTATGTGTGTTAATGTGGAGACAATTCCCTCTTTACCAGAGTATATCATAGTGTATGTGAATAACATACCGATAGCGGAAGTAGAAAAACAACCAGACAATAGATACAAGTCATGAATAGATAAAAATTAAAAAATCTATCTCATATAAAATGATACAGATGATAAATGTATCTAGAAAACAACCAAAACAAGTACATGGTTGTAGAATATAGTACAAGTGTCTAAAAGATCAAAAAGACCAAAAATTTATCCCAGTAGCATCTCAAGCCTCATCTTGGTCCCATGCTCTCCTACTCAATAGAAATAATCAATATCCTTTGTTAGTTCACATTACCCTACCATAAAAAATAGCCATATAATCTGTTTGGGTCCTTAAGGTGTCCAATATAAGGTGTGAGACACACATCCAAATAGGTTTCTACCCAAAGATCTATACCTTTCAATCTGTGCTATTTAATCTTTACAGTGTAATTAAAGTAGGTAAACCGAAGTAATATTCCTATGTAACATATTCATTACAACCAGTGATACAAAATTAACTCTCCAGGTTCCCTGAAAAAAAGTTTGAGTCCTTGTATCCAAGAAACTATATCAGATAGAAGAAAACAGCATGACCTTATCGTACATACACACATATCAAATCACCATGACCTTGCTGTATACACTGAGTGAATCAAATTACCATGTCCTTTCCATATTTACTAAAGTATCATACCACATAAGGGATGGATCCAAGGTTTCAAGAAAAATTAATCCTTATCAAATCTCATGATCATCTCGATGGAAACATGGTATAAGAACTGTTTAGAGTCCTAGGAGAATTTCCTATGAGATGAGTCATATGTGAGTCCAAGAAAGCTGGATACATGGCGTAAAAAGGCCTAAGGCATCATATGGAGTCGATAACCAAGGAGTCTAGCACCACATTCATGATACATGGATATTCGTCCAAGGAATCTATACAAACATCCATCCATCCATACCATTTCACGTATCACACATGAGTCTACCCACTCATGTAATCTATTCACATTCCATCATATAACATGGATATACCCACCCAGTTTAAAAATTCATAATTTAACATTTAAGATGGGTTTACCCACCCATTTATCACCATTTCTAAATAATCAATTAAGAAAATTATAATCACTCAATAAGTTTACCCATTCATTTAATCAATTATACTTAAGTCATTTAATCATACAAATAAGAAAAATAAAAATGGAATAATTCAATGGTGAAAAAAATATCCTAAAAAATCTATTCATGTTTCATTTTATCCATTTATTCAAAATAATATCAGGCTATGGAGGAATCCCACCTTATATTCCTTTAATTCATTTTAATTAATTTATTGATTAGATTCCTCTAAGAAGGAAAGCTTCAAATCATGCCATGGGTGGTTCATTATGGAATAAATAGGGTAAATTCAATAGGTACACCCCATGGATAGAAAGGGATCATCCAATGGCTAGAAACACATCTTAACAAAACCTAAGGGAATCCGTAATAGGTCTGATTACATCTATTTCAATTAGCCAATCAAAATCTAGAGTCATGCCAAAAAGTTTTGTGGGTGGCACAACAACCGATAGATCTATAAAGCACCAAAACTATAAATAAATGTATATAAAACCTACATCATATCGGTAGTGGAGTTCTCATCCTATATAAAGACATGACCTGACTCAATTTAAGATAAATTTGAATAATGAACGAAGAATGAGAAATTAGTGTATAAGATCTTAAATCCAAATAGCGCATCTGATTCGCAGAAGAACAGAATAAGATCAAAAAGGAATAAAGGGCATAACAATATAGATCCAAGGATAAGAACCAAGATCAAATCAATGTTCAGATAGATAAGGGATCTAAATTCATATAATATTCTATGTTGGGAGGTCCCTTTTGCCTCACTGTCTGAGTGAAATAAGATCTCAAAATAGATTTTTAAAGAATTTATAATTTAATTTAAAATTATAAAATTTTCTATATATTAGAGCTTTTACTATATATAAAACCATATAGAAACTATGAACATCTTCCTGTAGGCTTGGGGTATATTGCATGAATTACAAACCGTTTGTAAACCGTGCTAAAACCCACTGCCAAAATCTACAAAAACTATAGACCAAGTCACATGGGCATGCGCCTCCTACAATATGGTTTCATAAAAATTTATGGCCTAAAATCCACCTCTATCCATCCTCACACAGTTCATTCAAACCATGACACCTACCCCACACAGTTTGAACTAACCATGCGTTAGGATTGAAACACCCCAAAACTGGTTTAAAGCTCTAAAAACTTAATTTCTTACAATCTTCTACCTTATAGAAATTTTTCCTCAAATTTCTCTCTAAAGGGTTGTCAAGAATATTCTAAGAATAACTCTGGCCATTAAGCATGTACGTTGGCTTCTCGCTCCCAAGTCTCATCCTGTAAATAGTTGTGATGAAATAAAACCCATACTATAGGAACTAACTAGCCTTGTAGAACTATTTTTATCCTATAAAGATTACTAATTGGATGATCCTCAAAGGACGTATCAACCTGTAAATCATCCTCCTTGGGTTGAAATTCATGATATGGGTCCAAATGATAGCAGTGCAGTTGAGATACATAGAAATTTTGGGCATCGATCTGTACCTTTGAGGTAACTACAACCGATAGGATACTGACCCGACTCTCTCCAGAATCTCTAATGTCCCGACATATCATGGTGAAAGATTACCCCATCTTTTAATTCTGCTATTTGAAAACCTTGGTGAAAAATTTAAAAAGACTTGATCCCCAACCTCAATCCCTATAGGTCATCCACAGTGATCAAAGAATGATTTTTGATGAGACTTTGTTGTATAAATTCATTTCTAGATCAACTACACCTTCTCAGAAGTCTCCTACATGAGATAAGGTCCTAGTAAAGATTCCTCACCTTCCTCTAACCAGCATAGAGGTGATTACTATGGCCTACCATATGAAGCCTTGAAATGTGACATATATACATTCACCTAATAACTGTTATGGTATGTGAACTCTACTAGGGGAATTTTCTTCTCCCAAGATCCCCTAAAATATAGGACACATGCTCACAACATGACTTTTATCACCTGTATCTTATGCTTTGACTAGCCATCCATATGAGGGTGGAATGATGTGCTCATAAGTACTTATTTACCTAGTTCCCTCTAATATATTTTTGATAAATGAGACATAAAGTGGGAATCCTTATCTAAAATCATATAATGAGTGACCCCATGAAACCATACTATCTCTCAGATGTACAAAATTATGAGGTCCAAAACCCTGATGGTCTCCTTGATCAGAATGAATTGAGAAACCTTCAAGATCCTATCTACAACAACCCAAAAAATCTCCTTACCATGAGGATACCTTGGTAAAATGGTAATAAAATCAATCACAACATAATCCCATTTCCATTTCGAAATAGGTAACTGTTGTAAAATCCTGGCTGGTCAATGATGTTCCACATTCACCTATTGATAGGTGGAACACCTCATAACAAAATTAGCAACCTCACACTTCATACCTGACCACCAGTACTGATGGAAAAAGTCACAATACATCTTAGTAAATTCAGGATTCACTTCCCAGGATGAAGCATGAAATTCCCATATTATCTCCTCACATATATCCACTAGAACCCAAATAAACCATGGATACACAGGATCTCATCCTCACCTACGGTCCAACCAGGAAGTGGTTCCTCACATACCACACTCTCCTGTAGGATGAGACCCTAATAAATTTATTGCTAACTCATCGTCACTCTGTCCAGAAGGGTAGAGGTCATACCAAAGGATGGAAGATATGTTTTCATCTATCTATCTTACACCTCCATATGCATCTTAGAGAACAATGCCATAAGCTTCCAGTCACTATAAGACTGCTACACTACCTGAATTTAATCCCTCCTACTCATTGCATCATCCACTGCATTGACATTACCAGACATATAAGAAACAAAAAAAATCAAAATACTTAATGTCCTC
The DNA here is from genome assembly GCA_963277665.1 of Viscum album. NCBI lineage: Eukaryota > Viridiplantae > Streptophyta > Magnoliopsida > Santalales > Viscaceae > Viscum > Viscum album. The sequence goes on along the minus strand of OY728131.1, from coordinate 1,992,023,753 downwards.
AACCCATATCCACATTCTCATATCTTGATCACACTATGTATAAATATACTTGAGGTTTTTTTGGTTCATGTACACCAAAAAATTATCTCCCAGTAAATAATGTCTCCATTAGTGAAATACATGAACAACTACAATTAGCTAATGATCATGTGTTGGGTAATTCCTCTCATGTGACCTCAGATATCGAGACCCATATTCCATGACTCTATCCCCATAAATAATCACTTCCCTCAACCCAATACCTAATGTTTCACTATAAAATGTGTAACTCTTTCCATGTTATAGAAGTATGACTACTGGTGCATATATCAACCTTCCTTTCATCTCTTAAAAGGTTATTTTTCAAGAATTCTACCACACAAGCCTCACACATTTCTTAGTGAAGCCCATTGGTGGAAATGTTAAGTGTGAGAAGTCCTGTATAAAATTTATTTAGTAACTAGTTATCCCCAAGAAACTATATATATCAAAAACATATTTAGGTTTCTCCTACAAAACTACAACTCTCACCTTCTCTGGGTTCACTGATACTCATATTTGTGAGATTATGTACCCCAATATGTAAATTTGTTCCATCCAAAAGTGGAACTTTTTGATCTTATCATATAACTATTACTCTCACAGTGTATTCAAAATGATCTTAAGATGGTTGGAATGGTCGTGTTGATTATTCGAATACACTAAGATATCATGCTCGATATCCACCAAAAATAGTCTTGGTAAGGATAGAACACTTAGTTCATTATTTCCATGAAAACCACTAGCATATTCATGTGACAGATTGACATAACCAGATACTTATATAGATTATAAATTTTATGAATGGATTTACAAGGGATGTCTATAGGTCGAATATGGACCTGGTGATATCCAAACCTCAAATCGATTTTCCAGAATACTTGAGCTCCTCTAATTTGATCAAATATATCTTCCATACACAGAAATGGATATCGTTTCTTAACCATAAACTGTTTTAACATTCTATACACCACACATATATAAAGGGTACCATTCTCTATTTTTTCCAAAATGAATGGTGAACACCACAGAGAAGTACTTGGTCAAATAAACCCCTTCACCTCCAAAACCACTAGATACCGCCTGAGCTCTATCAACACTATCTTATCCATCCTGTTAGGAGAAATGAATACTGGTGAATCTCCTAGTACTAGCTCAATGGAGAAATAAACCACTCTCTTAAGTGGTCAACTAGAATATTTATCCTGGAACACATACCATAAACAATACACTACTGGAGGAAAGTATTCCTAACTCACACCCAAATCATCTAGATACAATCTTGTGATCTGGAATATCATCCCACACAACCCATGGTGGTCGGGTCTAACTTAGCTCACTTGGACATCCCATTAACCCTTATGCATATACATTACACCCCTTGTGATGTGAAAGTCGCCCTTCAACAATAAAAGTAGTCATAATCTTGATAAGATACTAGAAATTCAATCCTGAGTATGACATAAAATCATATCATCTTGAGGACATAAATATTCCAGGTGGAGTGACAACCACCAACCTCGAGGGGGAACTCCCAACACCAGTGCACATTATACATTTTGATTCTCAATGGTGTATCTAGTGTTATAACGCCCTCAGAAAGAAAAACCGCAAGCCAGAGTCTTTTTACCATTAGTGCAGATAAAAAAATATGTGACACACATGTATCAAAAAGAAAAGATGAAATATTAGAGGCTATCTGGATTATACCTATCACTGTAGATGGTTTGGTACCCTAATCCTCGGGGGTAGGCTGTAAAAAAATAGAATTGTCTTGCACCATGACCCTGTGGTATAACCTCACTACTAGAAGTTGGTTCACTATAATTTCTTGGGGAACTAGTGTTTGGATGTCTCTTCCATGACCAATACCACCTCAACCTAATCTCCATGAACTGATCTAGCTCCCTTCTTGGAGTAGAGCTGAGGAACCAACTCCAAAACCATATTTCGGAGTTGACCCCAACCACTCATAGCTAGAGGGAAGGTCATGAAAAAATGCAGCATATGCCCCATATTTCCATAATATTATCACTGAAATGGGTCACAATTTCACTAATTTCTTATGTGTCCTTTCCTGCCACAATGATAGCAAAACACTGGTCTACTAGTACTCACGTCCTTACTGGAAATCATCTCGTGTGAACCCTCAAAACGGTGCTTCCTACTAGAAGAGGCTGAACCATTGGGTCGATAGATAGCACCAACCTACTCTATGCCCCCATATTCCCTTTGGTTGTACTATGTTATTAGTTCTTGATTCGAAATCCTAGTGATATAGGGCAATTTTAACTTGTTGAACTGCGATTTTATAGCATGTCAGATACCATCCTCAAAGTGTCTAACTATATATATCTAATTTGTAAGATTCATCGGTGAAAAAAGGTCCAACTATGTGAAGTGTGAAGAGTATTCCATGACTATCACCGATGCCTACTCTACATTCATAAATTTACTATCCCACTCTACCCACAGAGTATCATGGTAAAAGTAGTCATAAAAATGATTTTTGAAATTGACCTTACTCATATCTCGTAGCCTGTTAGCTTTGTTTAATACATCCCACTCTCTCTTCGCTGCTCCATGAAGAATATATTTCATGAGCTTTACCCAACTCTTTGGAGGTTTCTCAAGATTCCTGAATATGGAAAAATTCATCTCTATCCACAGATCAGTAGCCTACGGACCACCATACCTCGAAAATGTGGGAGGGTGTTGTTGCTGTAACACCCATGTTAGCTCATACATATACAAGGAAGGTTGTAGTGGTCCCTAAAAAGTTTTCATACAGAAAAATAAACCATAACAATAATGTTCCTCAACACCAATTTCGAGAACAAAAACTAGTACCTTAGCTCACACTAAGGGTGGATTAATCGAAAGTCCATGGACCATTGCCTCTGGAATTTAGTCGTCACCTCTTTATTTTCATATGACTTGAGGTCATTGTGGTGCAATCACTGTACAATGTCGAACAGATGCCTCAGAAAAGAACAACATAGAAGCCACATCTCAAAAACATAGTATAGGTCATAACCCACCTAAAACCATGTCATAACCCACAACCTACCCCTAAATCCGTGATTGTATAAGGAATAGTCACAACATAACTAGGAACTCTTCCTTTTTCCCACTCAAATGTTGGTTCTAGTAAAGTATATTTTCATCATTTCAAGATTATAGTTTATTTTCACTTGAATCCACATTCATTTACATTACATTTTTAGAATTCAATAATTCAGAAGTTTAACCCAATGTTTTACCAATACCAAATCCATGAGGGCTCATAACACCTCATGAACCCAAAACATGGTTTCCATTCAATCCATACCTACAAAATTCACTTTAACAATTGAATCTCTAATGGTGCATCATTTTCCAATCCATAAGGGTTCATACACCTTAAGAACTAAAATATTTCATCACTCCTCTAGCTACTACACAAAATCTGTCACAACATCATATATAGATATCACAACAACATGCAATAAGTAATGAATCCTAAATGGCATTGAATAGTGTGACATGTTATTTCTAAAAAGTGAATATATGATGCATGAGATGGAATATCCTCATATCATCTAGTTGAAATTTAAATAGAAAAAAAATTCATCAGTAGTCATTATAGAAATCATGTGTGTCACCCAATGATGAATTCAAATCAACTAGAATAATCAATATCCTAAAAATAAAAATTCTATATGAGGCATTTTGGATTTTCTCTATACATGGGGTAGCTACTCCCAAACAAATCTTATTAATAAATTTAATTTCCTTCCTATCTCTATATATTATTTCTGAATAGTAAGTAAAACCAGAAAAGATACCACCTCTAATAACATTTTGTAACATCCCTGACCCGAATGCCATTAAAAAGTGCCCCGAGCCTAGTTGGCTACATTGCCTTAAGCACAACACCCAAAATTCGAAAGACTTCTGACTTGAAATGAGGGCCTAGGTGTGTTTTTGGGAGACTCTATCCTCATTACCAAAGTATATCATAATGTAATTAAAAAAAATCCTAATAGAGGGATTAGTAAAACAAGAATACAATAGATACATAGAAAGAATATATAACAATGTAAAAATATTTCTCATATATAGTGATGAAGATGATACATGTTTCTAGAAAATTTTCAAAACAACTACATGGAATTAAAATACAGTAAAAGTGTCCCAAAGGACAAAAGACCAAAAAGGTATCGCAGTAGCATCACATGCCTCAGCTTGGTCCCATGTTCTCCTTCTAAAAATCAACAATCAACAACCTGTTCTAGGGAACTTTTACCTACCATCACCTATAACCATATAGTCTATTTGGGACCCTGAGGTGGCCAAAACAGAGTGTGAGATAATAATGCTAGTAGGCTTCCACAAAATATCTATATATTTCAGTCTATTTTATATATGAAATGAAATATAAGTAAAGATGGTAAATAGAATTAATGTGCATCTATCACATATACATTACAACGAGTGATTCCAAATAGCCTCTTAAGGATCCCTATAAAACAAGTTTCATTTCATGTATCCAGGAAACTATATCAAATAGACGAAAATCACACACCCTTGTTGTACATCCACACTTATCAAATCACCACTACATTACTGTATACTCTGAGTGAATCACATTCCCAGAGCCTTGACATATTAACTAAAGTATCATAACATACAAGGGACAAATCCAAGGTGTCAAGACCAATTCATCCTCATAGAGTCCCATGAGCATATCGATTGAAACTCGGTATAGGCAATGGTTGGAATCCTAGGATCATTTCATACTAGATGAGTCCAATTTGAGACCAAGCAATCCATATCTAAAGGGTAGCAAGGCCCAAGTCATCCAACAGAGTCAATGCAGAAGAGGAAAAATCAACCAATGGAATACAACACCACATTCATGATCCATGTAGAGTCATACATAGCATATATACGAACACCCATCCATTCATACTATTTCACATATCACACATGTGTATACCAACTCATGTAATCCATTCACATTCCATCATATATCTTGGGATACCCACCCATTTTCAAAATTCAAAATTAAACATTAAACGTGGGTATACCAACCCATTTATCACCATTTCTAAATAATAATTTAATCAATTTATAAACAATCAATGAGTTTGATCACTCATTTAATCAATTCCAAAAAATCCATTTAATCAAACAAACATGAATAATCAACATGGCATATTGCAAGGAGTAAAAACATCTCCTAAAAAACCTATTCATATTCAATTTTATCCATTTACTCAAAATAATCAACATGTTATGGAGTAATCCCACTTTATATTCCTTTAATTCATTCATTTAAGAGCTTCCTCTAAGAAATAAAGCTTCAACTCACCCCATGGGTGGTTTATTATGGAATAAAAGGGAAAATCCAATAGGTACATCCCATGGGTGGAAAGGAATCTTCCAATATCTAAAAACATTATAATAGAACCAAAGGGAATACATAACAAGTCTAATAGCATTTATTTCAATTAAACAATCAAAATCTAGCGTTGTACTGGAAATTCCGGTGGGATGCATAATGGTCGACAACTTTATAAAGATTAAGAACTCAAAAAAATGTATAGACCACCTACCTCAGCTCGGTAGTGGATTTATCATCCAGTACCAAGAACTGATTTGACTTGGTTTAGAAAAATCTGAAGAACATATGAATAATGAGAAATTAAGGAATAGGAACCTAAATCCAAATAGCACAATTTTTTCCCAAAATAATGACATAATGTCAAAAAGGAATTATGGAATTACTATTACATATCCAAGGAGATGAACCATGCTCAAATAATAGTTTGGATGGATAAGTGGTTTGAATTCTGAGAATAATTGAAGGGGACAAATCCCCTTTTACTCTTTTTCTTTCTGAGTAGAATAAGATCTCAAAATAGGATTTTAAAGAATATCAATTTAATTAAAAATAATAAAATTTCATACATAGTAGTTCTCACACGGTTTACCCACATGGATTATCAAACCATGCAGAAATTATGCATGGATTCCTATAGGATTGGGACATAGCACATAGTTTACTTGTATAGATTACTGAATGACTGAAAATTAAATTTTTTTATTATAATTACACTTTTAGGGAAAAAGTGAGAGACTAAGGAACATGACTTCAGTGACTAAAACATCAAACTATGCCCCAACGGTCCAAAATCCAAAACAAAACCAGATCAAATAACAAAGAAAATCTTCTACCCATCATAAAAAACATTAAAACTAGGTTACACCATTCCAACACTGTAAGAAAAATTGTCCCATATAAAGAAGAGCTGGTACCGATGACTAAGGCCATACTCTCTCAAACCGTGCACAGACTATGCTAAAACCCACTATCAAAATCTGCAAAAATTGTAGGCCAGGTCACACGAGTATTGTAACGCCCCGACCCTAGTTGCCTAGAGTCGGTGCATTATTACATAACATTGGCATGATCACAAGAAAGATCAAATCTCGAAAGACCGATTGGTTTAGTAGCCTTGGAAACACTAGATATATTCATAAGTTTTACATTACATCATAAAATCAAAAACTACTACAACAACATAATGTTTCCACAGTCCACACTACAATCCCCTCATAATATCCCTGCAGGTCATTCATAACTTACATATTCACTTCCTGGGAAAAATAAAACATAGAAAAGGGGTGAGCTCAAATGCCCAGTAAGGATAACAATATAGCGGGAACTTTCATCAATAAGAATAAACATTTAAGGCAATGTATAACTAAAACAAAAGCCTTTTAAACATGAACTTTCAACATGGTATGTCATAAATAAAATGAAATAATGCCATTTACTTATTCACATGGATATTCCACTAATCGAATAATCACATGCAAAAATAAATAACCACTTTCATAATGTTGGAATGCATAATGCCAGACTATCATAACCACATAGCCAAGGCCTCGTGCCAAGACTACAAATAAAATTTTGTCAAGACCTTGTGCCAAGACACTAGTTTGTCTCATGAGACCTACCGATGCATCGAGGAGCTATAGCGGGCTCCACCCTTCACTTATTAAGTCCAATGCATTCCCATATGAAAAGGTTTAAACATAACATAAACATTCGTATTAAAACTAGCATACGAAATGTCAATACTTTCACAATAAACTATGAATGGTATAAAAATAGCACATCCACAGTCAAACATATCACAAAACCTTCAATACAATATAGAAGTTTTGTATCATAATAAATCAACTTCAAATAATCTTAAAATCCATCAAAGGATGTTGACATAGATGAAATCAAAATTCTTTTTAAAGAAATATCTCCTTTTATTTTGAAATCATTTAAGATCCATATAAAATAAAACATTTTCTTTGAAAATATTCTTATAAGCTTGTAAGGAAAGCTTTGAAGATTTTATAACGGCGTAAAATAACCGCACCCGCCGTATAAGTTAAAAAAACATTCTTACCTCAATTCTGTCGAAAAGGTTAAAAAGGACCTTGTTTTGAAAACGACGGAAAGATTCCTTTATAAACCTCTTATAAAAAGTCAAAAAAAGGTATAAATGACTTTAACCCATATTCTTGTAAATAGTAAAAATGTTTTGAAATACATTTTTAAGAAACATGGATGTGGATGATAAAGAGATCCCAGTAGATTATTACATATCAACAACCTCGGATAATGAAGAGATTGTGAAATAACCCTTACCTTGTACTTTTCCTTGGTTGTGGTAGGTTAAACTCCTGTATAATGGTGAAATAATTGTTATTAAATTATACAAGAATCATATACATTAATATGATATCATATATGATCTTTTAATATTGATTTGATAATAATATCTTAGTATTATCGTTGTTTCGGGTGTTAACTTACTTGTTTTCTTTCATATGTTTTGTTACGTAAGACATGTTTGTAAAGGATAGGTTGTATATTATTCATATCCAGAATGATATCAAGTCCTTAAACATCATTTTTAAATCATAAAATGATAATTACGCTTTAATGGTTACGATGGAGAATGAATCTCATCGCGTTCGTGGAGACGGTAGTCCGTACGTACGCACGAGCGACAATATCATTCTTTTGATATTAAAATAATATATAAATGGATGGTATATCATATATACAGAATCATTAACATGTTATATTTATTATTTACATGAGTTACACATCATTATTATACCCATCCAAATAATATTATATTGAATAACAATTACACCACGACGTGGAGACGGTAAGCCGTACGTACGCACGTATGGTGACATGTTATTCAAAGGGTGGATAGAATACTGAATATGATTGTACCATATTTATAATAACATCACAGTATATGTGAGATACTGGAGTTATTATTTCATAATGGTAAGAACAAAGGAAGAAGAAGTGGAAGAAGAAATGAACTTAGAAAAGGGTGGTGAAATCATTACCTCTTCTTCGGGTTCTTCCTTTTGATTTGATCAAAAGGGCTCCTTAGGTTGGCTTTATGATCAAACTAAGGCCTCTAGGTTGTATTTAGGGATGTTGGGAGAGTATTTGGGCAGAGTTTGTCCGAACCAAAAGGCTTTGAAGGTGTGAAGAAATGAGAATGAGGAGTGCCCTTTTATAAGAGGGGTGAGGGGCACCTTTGGAAAAGCTAGAAATATTAATTTATAATAAATTCATATTCGGTTTCTAAAGGCTCCAAAGTTGACTATTCAAAGGATGAGTTGGGGATAGGTCGAAAACAACTCATCCAATAGAATTTAGACAGGTTTGGGTACTTATATTAACCTTATCTTTAAGTATTAACTCTAAGTTAATTAGTTTCACTTTTACAATGTCTCTTTGTATTTTATATATTATGGTTAATAAACTTACTATATACATCCAAGCGACCCCCAAGTGGTCCATTAATGATTAACCTATCATAATATAAGTCTCTTGGACGAACCTTAGATTTTTAGGAATTTAATATCAATTAATAATATAATATTTGTTTTAAGAACTCTTTTATGTCAATTTTGACACTATTCAATAGTTTATTTTTGTGAAACTCATAACAGATTGATTACTTCGAAAAAAGTACATTAAATCAATCCTAATATATCATATTAGCCTAGAAAATTAGTTTAATTCATTAAAAGTTTCATATTATATTTATTTGGGTATTTATAATATCAATTATTTTAATTTTTCACTATTATATTAATTACTGCATCATCATTGTGTCATAAATAAAATAACTTATTTAATGTCTAAAAATTATAAATAAAATATCATTATGTAGGAAATCTTTTTATCTTTCTAATGAATATTTATAATCAAAAATCCAACATGTATAAACCTATGTAAAAATTGTTGTTCTAAAAGATATATGCTTGTGTCATTTTTGTATTCATTTTAACTTAATTAAAATAAAGTGTCATTATCACTTACAAGTGGATCCATGGGGTCCCAAAATTGACACAAAGATGCCCATGGTCGACCATGTATCAACCAATAGGGTTAAGACACGTTTTAGGGTAATTTTGTATTATTATAATATTATTTTTTTAACCCTTATTTACAGGATTTACCCTTTAACCATGGTAAATAAAATATTTACCGCAGTAATTATTCAAAATGTGTAAAAATAAAAGTTACCTATTTACACAATTTGAACATCCTGATTCCAAATATGGAATCCATTTTCCTAAATTCAAAACACAGAAGTGGCAGAAATTAATTTAAAATTAATTCCCGCTGTCAAAACAAAAAGCGTGTTTTTAAGAGATAATAACTATCAAAAGATTGACACTTGTTTATGTTCGGTTTAATTGTAAAATTATGTCCAATGATAAACATTAAATTGAATGGTAAAAATATATTCTAAATATACTTTAAAACCACTCAAATTCATAATTTATCACTATTAATTATTTTGATTAAAAAAGTTGTTTTTAATTAAAATTTAGAAATTTTCACTATTCATCAAAATATGAAAGTTATCCGAAATGTACCAAAATTTCACCCTAGGCTAATTTTGATATTCCGAATCCAAAAATGAAGTCCATTTTGAAATATAGAATATATATGATTTCAAAAATTAGGTATTACTATTCAAAACGGCTAGTTTAATTAGTTGTGGTGTGTGTTAGAACTCGAGGTTGCGTACAACACACGCTATCGCATTATTCAAAGGGAAACGTACCGTAGAAGCTTGGGGTGTTACATTCTCCCCTCCTTCAAATAATTGCGTCCTCGCAATTTCTAGGGTATTACTGCATAAAAAGACTCGGGTGGTTCTTCATCATAAGTTCCTCGGGTTCCCACGTTGCCTCTTCCATCTTATGATTCCTCCACAAAACTTTTACCAGACGCGTCGTCCGTTTTCTCAGCACTTGTTCTCTCGTATCAAGAATCTTGATGGGCTCTTCGCAATAGGAAAGATCGGGTTCCAGTTCTAATTCCTCATAGGTGAGTACATGCGTTGGGTCAGTCATGTATTTCCTCAACAGAGATACGTGGAACACATCGTGAACTTTGGAGAGACTTGGCGGCATTGCCAATCGGTAAGCCACAGCCCCAATTCGTTCTAGAATTTCGAAAGGTCCGATGTACCTGGGACTCAATTTACCTTTCTTACCAAAACGTATGACTCCCTTCCATGGAGATACCTTCAGGAAAACATGATCACCGACTTGAAATTCCAAATCCTTCCTTCGATTATCGGCATAGCTCTTCTGCCTACTTTGAGCTGCTTTAATGTGATTTTGGATTACTTTCACCTTTTCCACCGTTTCCTCCACCAGCTCTGGGCCTACAAGTTTTCTTTCACCAACGTCATTCCAACAGGTTGGTGTACGACATCTCTTTCCGTATAACGCTTCATATGGTGCCATCTGAATACTCGAATGGAAGCTATTGTTATAGGAAAATTCTACCAGAGGTAAATATTGATCCCACATACCCTGAAAGTCAAGTGAGCAAGATCTCAACATGTCTTCTAAGGTTTGAATAGTCCGTTCTGATTGTCCGTCTGTCTGAGGGTGGTAAGCAGTGCTCAAATGAAGTTCAGTATCCAGGGATTTCTGAAGACTTTTCCAAAAGCTTGAAGTAAAACGGGGATCACGATCCGAAACAATTGATAGGGGTACTCCATGAAGTCTCACAACTTCATTAATGTATAGTCTTGCTAGACGTTCCAGGGGTAGATCTTCTCTTATAGCAAGAAAATGTGCTGACTTGGTAAGACGATCAACAATAACCCATATTGCATCGTTCCTTCTAGGAGTCTTTGGTAGCCCCATGACAAAGTCCATTGTAATATTGTCCCATTTCCACTCCGGTATGGGAAGCGGTTGCATGACTCCTCCAGGCTGTTGCCTTCCAGCTTTCACTTGTTGACAAACCATACATCTTGACACAAAATCAGAAATCTCCCTCTTCATGTTGTCCCACCAAAAATGTTCCTTCAAATCTCTATACATTTTGGTGCTCCCAGGGTGTATAGAGAAATTGGAACTATGAGCATCATCCAGCAATTCCCTTTTTAGATCAGGTATATTGGGAACACAAAGTCTCTTCCCGAATTTCAAAATTCCATCTTCATACACAAAGTCTCTCAATCTCCCATCATTCACAGCTTTAATCTTCTTTTGGAATTCGTCATCATCGGTCTGAGAACTCTTAATCCTTTCTAGTAAAGATGGTTTGGCAACCATTTGAAAAAGCATTGATGTTTCACCTTCCCTGGTTATTCCCATGTCCATTTTCACTAGATCCATGAAAATTGGATCCCTTTCAATTCTCATATTGTTCAAAACTCCATGGTCTTTTCTACTCAAAGCATCTGCCACCTTGTTTGCCTTCCCCGGGTGGTAGTGTATCGTACAATCATAATCCTTGAGTAATTCAAGCCATCTCCTTTGCCTCATGTTGAGTTCTTTTTGTGAGAAAATATACTTCAAACTCTTGTGATCAGTATAAATCTAACATTTTTCACCATAGAGGTAGTGCCTCCATATCTTCAAAGCAAAGATCACAGCTGCTAACTCAAGATCATGAGTAGGATAGTTTTGTTCATGAATTTTCAACTGTCGTGATGCATAGGCAATAACTCTATCATTCTGCATAAGGACACAGCCAAGTCCTTTCTTTGATGCATCACTATAAATAACGAACCCATCATTCCCCGATGGTAGAGTCAATATAGGAGCATTGACTAATCTTCTCTTCAGTTCTTCGAAACATTCTTCACACTCTTTTGTCCAAACAAATTTAACCCCTTTACGTGTGAGCTTCGTTAATGGGTTAGCCAATCGGGAAAAATTCTGGACGAAATGTCGATAATAACCTGCCAAACCAATAAAACTACGTACCTCAGTTATACTCGTAGGTGCTGGCCATTCTTGGATTGCCTTGGTCTTAGAAGGATCAACAGAGATTCCATCTTTAGAGACAATATGGCCAAGAAAAGAAATCTCCTGAAGCCAGAATTCACACTTGCTAAACTTTCCATATAATTCATGCCTCCTCAGAGTCTTCAAGATAATGCGCAAGTGATTTTCATGATCTTTGTAGGTTTTGGAGTATACCAAGATATCATCAATAAATACCACCACAAATTCATCGAGATACTCCTTGAAAACTCTATTCATCAGATCCATGAATACAGAGGGTGCATTAGTCAATCCAAACGGCATTACAGTAAACTCGTAATGCCCGTACCTGGTTCGAAATGCTGTTTTCGGAATGTCTTCCTTCTTTACACACAACTGATGGTATCCAGATCGAAGGTCAATCTTTGAAAAGTATTGAGCTCCATGCAGTTGGTCAAATAAATCATCAATACGAGGTAGGGGATACTTGTTCTTTATCGTTATAGCATTGATCTCCCTGTAGTCGATACATAACCTCATAGATCCATCTTTCTTTTTAACAAAAAGAACAGGGGCTCCCCATGGAGAAACACTAGGGCGAATAAATCCCTTATTACTCAATTCCTCTAGTTGTTTCTTTAGTTCGACTAGCTCTACAGTGGCCATTCTATAAGGGGTCTTCGATATAGGCCTTGATCCAGGAATCAAATCAATAGAAAACTCAACTTCTCGTTCTGGAGGATGTCCAGGTAAATCTTCCGGAAATACATCTACAAATTCTTTCACAATAGGTACATCTTCTATTTGAACATTCCTTTCCTCACCGACAGTTATTTCAGTCTCTTCCTCCCCGATAATTGAATTAAGTTGAGCTACAGGGGGTGGATCTAAATAAGAATTAGGTGGTGACGATTCTGCTCTAAAAATAAGGTGTTCTTTATCATTATCATCAAGAATCGTAACCTCTTTCTTCTTACAATAAATCTTCGCATCATAGTCCGAAAGCCAGTCCATACCGAGGATTATATCAAACTCAATCATAGGTATGACGATGAAATCAGCAGATAAAGAAAATTTATGTGCTCTAATGGGGACTGATTCACAAAACTTTGTTGCAACGATACTTCCCTTAGGAGTTTTAACTGACAACTCCCTTATTAAATCAAATTGGAAATATCTAATTTTCTTAGCAAACTGGGAAGATATGAAACAATGCGATGATCCAGAATCAAATAATGCATTTGCTAAACTTGAGGAAACCATTAAATTACCTGCCACCACGTCTTTCGGAGTTTCTACCTCAGCAGTAGTGATAGCATAAGCCTGGCCTTGATCCCTTGGCCTTTTCTGAGGTAAGTTCTCCTGACGCTTAGGACATGCATTTCCATAATGCCCCATCTCCCTGCAATTGTAGCACTGAACGTTGGTAGCTTCCTTCTTCCCCTTGCAATCATGAGCTTGGTGGCCTTTTTCACCACACTTGTAACAGACTCCCATTCCCTTCAGGCAAGCACCGGGGTGTTTCTTCCCGCACTTACCACAAGATGGATATTCAACCTTTCCCTTCTTCCCCTTATTTCCATTCCCAGATTGATCATCAGGTCTCTTCTTCTCTTGCTTTTCTTTAAAGTCATAAGACTTAGAGAATTCCATTTCGGTCTTGATAGCACATGAGACAATGTCTTCGTACGATGAAAAGGATTGTGAGACTAATGCTCGATGGAGAAATGGTTTTAACCCATCAAAGAAACGATCAATCTTACTTCTTGGGTTGCGAATATAATCTCCAGCATACCTCGCTAACCTTGTAAAGTTAGCCTCATACTTTGTGACATTCTCATCCTCCTTTTGTCTCAGACTCAGAAATTGCCTTTCCATATCTGCTCGATGGTCGCGAGGAAAGTATTTTTCTAAAAACAGATCTTTGAACTCCCTCCATTCCATGTTTGATACTTCATCATCTTCCTTCATGTTTTGAATCAATGACCACCATTGATCAGCATCTCCAGTAAGGCGGTAAACTGCCATGGTAACTTTTTCCCTTTCACTACTCCCCAAAGCCTGAAATATTTTCTCTAGGGAAAATATCCATTGCTCAGCTACTAAGGGATTTGTACTCCCATTGAACGTTGGTGGTTGTTGTCTCATGAATCGATCTAACATTGATCCTCCACGCTGCGGATCAGGGTGCTCCATACGGGTAAGGTTATTATTCATAACCTGAGTAAGTTGTCCCAGTACGGTGATTAGCTGATCGGCACCAGTTGCATCACCAGCCCCACTATAATTATCTTGAGTAGGAGGGCAATCCCTACATGGAGTGCGTGCATTGATATGGTTTCCATTTCTTCCACTAGGCGCCATTTCTAGATAATGGCATAAACTAGATCAGTTTATGAATCAAAATACATAATCCCATACTTATAAAACACTTAACATAAATTGAACTATTTATGGATATAATCCATAATCATAAAAATGTTTTTCTTTGAGGAAGTATATACTCATAAACCCTTCATAATGATTTGTAAAGATAATGAGAGTTATCCTAAGCATATCCCCCGGGAGTGTCGTAACCAAGAGTGCAGCAAGGCCCGTTGTCGTGCACCAGTTCCCGTTCGAGTCTAGCTCAAAGCGGTGTTTTCGGGTTTTACCCCTAGGTACATCTGTGCCAGAGCCGCCTCTACCTGCTCGTATCCAGACAGGGATGTATTTCTCGGAAAACACACAAAGTCTCTACAATACCAAAATTCTACGAAGTTCTTCTATACTAATCCTCAAAGTTCATCTTAGGTCTATGTGCTCTAATCAGAGTTTATCTAAATCTAGCTTCCAAGGTTTGTACTAAACTTCCTCTGATACCAACTGTAACGCCCCGACCCTAGTTTCCTAGAGTCGGTGCATTATTACATAACATTGGCATGATCACAAGAAAGATCAAATCTCGAAAGACCGATTGGTTTAGTAGCCTTGGAAACACTAGATATATTCATAAGTTTTACATTACATCATAAAATCAAAAACTACTACAACAACATAATGTTTCCACAGTCCACACTACAATCCCCTCATAATATCCCTGCAGGTCATTCATAACTTACATCTTCACTTCCTGGGAAAAATAAAACATAGAAAAGGGGTGAGCTCAAATGCCCAGTAAGGATAACAATATAGCGGAAACTTTCATCAATAAGAATAAACATTTAAGGCAATGTATAACTAAAACAAAAGCCTTTTAAACATGAACTTTCAACATGGTATGGAATAAATAAAATGAAATAATGCCATTTACTTATTCACATGGATATTCCACTAATCGAATAATCACATGCAAAAATAAATAACCACTTTCATAATGTTGGAATGCATAATGCCAGACTATCATAACCACATAGCCAAGGCCTCGTGCCAAGACTACAAATAAAATTTTGTCAAGGCCTTGTGCCAAGACACTAGTTTGTCTCATGAGACCTACCGATGCATCGAGGAGCTATAGCGGGCTCCACCCGTCACTTATTAAGTCCAATGCATTCCCATATGAAAAGGTTTAAACATAACATAAACATTCGTATTAAAACTAGCATACGAAATGTCAATACTTTCACAATAAACTATGAATGGTATAAAAATAGCACATCCACAGTCAAACATATCACAAAACCTTCAATACAATATAGAAGTTTTGTATCATAATAAATCAACTTCAAATAATCTTAAAATCCATCAAAGGATGTTGACATAGATGAAATCAAAATTCTTTTTAAAGAAATATCTCCTTTTATTTTGAAATCATTTAAGATCCATATAAAATAAAACATTTTCTTTGAAAATATTCTTATAAGCTTGTAAGGAAAGCTTTGAAGATTTTATAACGGCGTAAAATAACCGCACCCGCCGTATAAGTTAAAAAAAACATTCTTACCTCAATTCTGTCGAAAAGGTTAAAAAGGACCTTGTTTTGAAAACGACGGAAAGATTCCTTTATAAACCTCTTATAAAAAGTCAAAAAAAGGTATAAATGACTTTAACCCATATTCTTGTAAATAGTAAAAATGTTTTGAAATACATTTTTAAGAAACATGGATGTGGATGATAAAGAGATCCCAGTAGATTATTACATATCAACAACCTCAGATAATGAAGAGATTGTGAAATAACCCTTACCTTGTAATTTTCCTTGGTTGTGGTAGGTTAACCTCCTGTATAATGGTGAAATAATTGTTATTAAATTATACAAGAATCATATACATTAATATGATATCATATATGATCTTTTAATATTGATTTGATAATAATATCTTAGTATTATCGTTGTTTCGGGTGTTAACTTACTTGTTTTCTTTCATATGTTTTGTTACGTAAGACACGTTTGTAAAGGATAGGTTGTATATTATTCATATCCAGAATGATATCAAGTCCTTAAACATCATTTTTAAATCATAAAATGATAATTACGCTTTAATGGTTACGATGGAGAATGAATCTCATCGCGTTCGTGGAGACGGTAGTCCGTACGTACGCACGAGCGACAATATCATTCTTTTGATATTAAAATAATATATAAATGGATGGTATATCATATATACAGAATCATTAACATGTTATATTTATTATTTACATGAGTTACACATCATTATTATACCCATCCAAATAATATTATATTGAATAACAATTACACCACGACGTGGAGACGGTAAGCCGTACGTACGCACGTATGGTGACATGTTATTCAAAGGGTGGATAGAATACTGAATATTATTGTACCATATTTATAATAACCTCACAGTATATGTGAGATACTGGAGTTATTATTTCATAATGGTAAGAACAAAGGAAGAAGAAGTGGAAGAAGAAATGAACTTAGAAAAGGGTGGTGAAATCATTACCTCTTCTTCGGGTTCTTCCTTTTGATTTGATCAAAAGGGCTCTATAGGTTGGCTTTCTGATCAAACTAAGGCCTCTAGGTTGTATTGAGGGATGTTGGGAGAGTATTTGGGCAGAGTTTGGCCGATCCAAAAGGCTTTGAAGGTGTGAAGAAATGAGAATGAGGAGTGCCCTTTTATAAGAGGGGTGAGGGGCACCTTTGGAAAAGCTAGAAATATTAATTTATAATAAATTCATATTCGGTTTCTAAAGGCTCAAAAGTTGACTATTCAAAGGATGAGTTGGGGATAGGTCGAAAACAACTCATCCAATAGAATTTAGACAGGTTTGGGTACTTATATTAACCTTATCTTTAAGTATTAACTCTAAGTTAATTAGTTTCACTTTTACAATGTCTCTTTGTATTTTATATATTATGGTTAATAAACTTACTATATACATCCAAGCGACCCCCAAGTGGTCCATTAATGATTAACCTATCATAATATAAGTCTCTTGGCCGAACCTTAGATTTTTAGGAATTTAATATCAATTAATAATATAATATTTGTTTTAAGAACTCTTTTATGTCAATTTTGACACTATTCAATAGTTGATTTTTGTGAAACTCATAACAGATTGATTACTTCGAACAAAGTCCATTAAATCAATCCTAATATATCATATTAGCCTAGAAAATTAGTTTAATTCATTAAAAGTTTCATATTATATTTATTTGGGTATTTATAATATCAATTATTTTAATTTTTCACTATTATATTAATTACTGCATCATCATTGTGTCATAAATAAAATAACTTATTTAATGTCTAAAAATTATAAATAAAATATCATTATGTAGGAAATCTTTGTATCTTTCTAATGAATATTTATAATCGAAAATCCAACATGTATAACCCTATGTAAAAATTGTTGTTCTAAAAGATATATGCTTGTGTCATTTTTGTATTCATTTTAACTTAATTAAAATAAAGTGTCATTATCACTTACAAGTGGATCCATGGGGTCCCAAAATTGACACAAAGATGCCCATGGTCGACCATGTATCAACCAATAGGGTTAAGACACGTTTTAGGGTAATTTTGTATTATTATAATATTATTTTTTTAACCCTTATTTACCGGATTTACCCTTTAACCATGGTAAATAAAATATTTACCGCAGTAATTATTCAAAATGTGTAAAAATAAAAGTTACCTATTTACACAATTTGAACATCCTGATTCCAAATATGGAATCCATTTTCCTAAATTCAAAACACAGAAGTGGCAGAAATTAATTTAAAATTAATTCCCGCTGTCAAAACAAAAAGCGTGTTTTTAAGAGATAATAACTATCAAAAGATTGACACTTGTTTATGTTCGGTTTAATTGTAAAATTATGTCCAATGATAAACATTAAATTGAATGGTAAAAATATATTCTAAATATACTTTAAAACCACTCAAATTCATAATTTATCACTATTAATTATTTTGATTAAAAAAGTTGTTTTTAATTAAAATTTAGAAATTTTCACTATTCATCAAAATATGAAAGTTATCCGAAATGTACCAAAATTTCACCCTAGGCTAATTTTGATATTCCGAATCCAAAAATGAAGTCCATTTTGAAATATAGAATATATATGATTTCAAAAATTAGGTATTACTATTCACAACGGCTAGTTTAATTAGTTGTGGTGTGTGTTAGAACTCGAGGTTGCGTACAACACACGCTATCGCATTATTCAAAGGGAAACGTACCGTAGAAGCTTGGGGTGTTACAAGTATTCACCTCTTCCTGTACATTTTCCTCAAACTGTTCAGCTTGAACACCCCCTCTGTCCATCCTCACATGGTTTAGTTAGACTATGAAGCCTTCCCCACAAAGTTTGAACTAACTGTGTGTTAGGATTAAAAAACCCCAAAAGCTGGTTCCGAGCATCAAAAAATCTCTAGACACCACCAAAACACATGTGATCATGTTGGGAACTCGCATTAGGAAATATATAGGCATTTAAACAAAAAATGAATAGATATATACCTCATATGAAAACCTTGGTTCATACACTATACACATTACAACATTCTAGGTTAAATCCCTAGAATCATTACAACAATCCTGGTCAAGGCCTTATTAGCATTATAGTATGGGACTACATATAGACCGACTCTATATAAGTATTACATCATGGGATTAGGCCGATCCCACTTAATAACATCATTATATCATATAAGTGTGGAAGTGACATGGAATATCTTGATATATAACCATTACAACATGGAACAAAATAACTATCATACGACATAGATATCACAATATCACATCATATATCTCAATTGTTAATTATGATAATTACCATTATTCTTTCAAATTACACCTGAAATTCAATTCACAGTTGATTAAAAATCATTTCAATAAAAAATAGTCCAATATATTGGGATTCTATAATAAGAAATCACCATAGGTCACATGTCATGCTAGGAAATAATCTATTTTCCAATTTAATTAAAATTAGCATTTTATCACCCCATGGGTATCCATAATCCATGTCAGAAGTTAATTTAAAATAAAGGACTTCAAAGATTGATTCAATTCATTATTTAAATGGATTTGGGAACATACTATATTGTTTTAAAAAAAATATTTCATAAACATGGAAATTATCAAACCATAGGGTTAATATTTATACCCCATAACTTTAACTGACGACCCAACAATGCTTCCAATGGAAAATTACCATGAGGAAGAAGATGCAGTTGATTTCAAGAAGGTTCCAAGATCAAAACTGACCAGGATCAAAACTAACAATGCAATTATCCAAAGGATTTCACCGTAATGGTTAGGGAACCAAAGGGAGAAAGAACAAACCAAACCAAAAAAACTTACAATGATTAAAAATGAAAAAAAATTAGAAGAAAGGTTGGCACTACAAATTCTCATTGAGAGATCCCTAGGTTTGATAGGAGAGGATCTACAGTGAAAGAGAATTAATCTCAACTAAATTGCATGTTTAAAACTGAAAGTCAGGCATTTACATGGTGTATAATGTGGTTACACATATTGTAAATGTTTTCAATGGAATTCACCATAAAACTCAATGCCTCAAATTTATTTCATTAAAACCCTCAAAAATTAAATGATGTGTAATCCCTTTACATGAAGTTTAAATGTTCTACAGTTGATTTTTCAGGCTATTTCCATTTAAACAACCCGAAACCACATCAAAAATCTCAACTTACCAAGAACCCATATTAACACATGGTCCCATTCATAATCAGAATCCATTAAATCAAATGAGTATACATCCATAAAATTTATGTCATTTTCTCCAATAAAGGCTCTCCATATCCGAACAATAATGAACCGCTAAGGATAAAATAAAGAACTTGGAGAGATACATTCCTAAAAAAAGATGGTATCTTACAATGAAAATATACTATAAGTAAAATAATTTGATGCTTGAATTTTTATTTAAATATTTAAATATCAATTTTTTTTGATTTCATCATGATTTCAGTTTTGGTTTAGATAGATTAATTTTGATCAAAGTCTCCATGTCATGACAAATAGTACAATGTCATGAAATAATCTAGGAATTGAAGACTAGTCAAAGATGGTTTGGGGATTTAAGATCCATACAAACTGTGAGGAAAATACCATAATGTGAAAGTGATGAAGTATGTTTTAATTCATACATGTAATTTAATTACCTATGTATTAATTTGAGAATAAGTGGTTATAATAATTCAGGTTATATCTTAGAGTTTTAAAAACTTATTCTTTAGGATATATTTGATAATATCAGTTTTAATTATTATTGAAGACTTGAAATGTAGGAGAATTCAAATCCTGAATATTATAAAGATAATGTTCACATTTTCATATAAATTAATATTAAGAAAAAAGTGAATAATGGTAGTTTTTGATCTGATACTATATTTGGATACAAAAACTACGTATTGAAGAAAAGAGAAAGATATAGAGAGACAAATTTGAGCCAATTATTTCTATTTCTTTTTTGTATTATGGAAATAATATTTTTGTGTAGTTTAATTGAGGGATTATAGTTGTGAAGGAATAAGATAATGTGTTCTTTATTCTCTCATTCATACGTTGTTCATTCTAAGATTAAAAGAATAAGGATGACATGAATAATTAGAGTGATCCATTATAATAATATTTCTTGACCATAGTGATTTTGGAATATAGTTGTTATTAATTTAAAAATATGAAAGGATGAATAATTCCCTAATATAATAATTTCTTAGATAAACTTGTAGGAGTCAAGAAATGGAAATAAATTTAGCTTATATTCACAAGAAAAATTATAGTGAATACCAAGATCTTAGAACTCAACCTGAATCCATCAATGAGTAGATACTGATATTGGGAACGAATTCCTATGTGGTTTTGAGATGCCCCAAACCCACACTTTTTGAATTGGTTAAAAACATGAAAAATATTAATATATAACTTAAATTTTAACCAATACACAATATCAAAATTTTGGTGTCTTTAGGAACTAGAAACATATCTATCTAAACTCATGGAATAATAATATTTCTTCCACAACAATTCATTGTACATACAACTATCATATATATATATATATATACTTTTATAGAAATTCATATGGAAGTATAGAAACATAAGAAATGGGGAGATAAAATGACCAGTAAGGGTAAACATAAGGGATTAAAATCAAAGATCCCAAGTGAATATAAAATAAATAGATGGTTATGAGAACATAAATCTTGGTAAAAGAGGAAATAATATTTAAATAATACATGATAAAACATGAATAAAAAGTCATGGACCATATCAAAAGTTATTTGTCACAAATAATTAGATATTATAGGATCATGGGCACATGAGCCTCAACCTAGTTGGTGAGGTATCTTTAAGTGCATCCAAAAGACCCAAGTTCCAAACCAGGTAGAGGCATATTTTCGGAGTACTATAGCAGGACTGTAGTAGGTACTGTAGCAGAACTATACACTATACAAGTACTATAGTAGAACTATTTACTGTAACAATTACTGTAGAAGTTACTATTCGGTACTGTAGCAGCTGGAAGTATTCACCTTGACCCACCGGTTTGGGCTTGGGGTCCTTAAGGATTTAGGGTCACCCAGGAATTCGAGTTAGTAGGGATTTCGGGCCAACTTTAAGGCTTTCGGGCTACCTTAATGCCTTCATGCCACATGCAGTTTCCCCAGACACACTACAAAAAGGAGCATCTCCAGAAGAAGATTTAGAGCAGGTGAACTCACTAGAGGAGAACAAAATGGATTTGTCAGAATGAGATGGTATGACTATGCCATCGGGACCAGCCTATGCTTGCACGAGAAGCCTAGCTAGACGACCATGCGAAGGTGGAGAGCTACTTTCCTGATGCAGATGCTGGGGAGGGGCAGTTCCTTGTCGATAGTCTGGTTGAATTCCATAAGACCTTTGGGTCATGTAATCTCCTAAGCCTACGTGCCATGTAATCTCTGAGTCCACGGGCCTTGTAAGGGTTCCCCCTCATCCTTTGAAAGGAGGGTTATCAAAAATCAATAAAAATGAAGGCTTTCGGGCCATTTGGGCATTCAGGAATGGAATCATAAGAATGTTGAAATAATATAAAACATGTAATCATAACCATATGTGAAGGATCACTACCAAGAAAACAGAACATAGTTGACAAAGTCCCATAGTTGATTGGTTTTACTCCCCAATCCCATACATATCATCTCATGAGATATAAAATATTACCCAATGAATTGGAGGGAAATATAATTCCAATAATACCTAATACATAATAATATGTACAAGAATATGTGTTCCACATATGGAAAACATACATGAATCCACTAATAATAATAACGCGATAACCACAAGAAAATTAAATGGGTATCCAATGAAATTAAGTAAATATCTATAGGAAAATACCCCTCAATCAAGATAAATAATTATGAATTATTTTATCTATATGTAATAAATGATATTTTATTTATCCAATAATTTCCCAAGTCAATCGATGTATGGGTTTCTGGGTGAACACCCATCAAACAGAGGAATTATGAAAGGGTATCCATTAAGGAAATACATTGGATGAAAAGTAATGCACAATAGATAATGAGAAAAAGGTAGTGAAATATCATTTCTAACATAGAGATTTCATTTACACTACACCAAATTTATATATGAACATGATCATGTGGGAGAAAAATGAAATCAAGAGAATGATAGAGAGTTATAGATAATATAATCACATAATACAAGAAGAGTGGGAAATACACCCTTTCGAACAAATTATGGTATGGAAAATAAATATTTAAAGGTGGAAAATATACCATCCATTAATTAGAAATTAGGGTAAGAAAATAAGATAAACATTCACAAGAAAATTCATTGAATTCGTTAGTATTAAATGGTAGGTGACAAAGGTAATAATAATATTTTCAAACCCTTCATTATGGTTTGTGTTGAAGATAGTGAATCACCCAATGCAAACCCCCTAAGAGTTTAAAACCAAGTGTGCAATTAGAATATCTCATATTAAAAAAAGATAAAGTCAAGTAAATACCCAAATATTTTTTTAGGATTTTCACCCCTAGATTCATCAAATCGAGAGACTGTATGCACGTTTTTTATCTAGAAATAAATTCCATTTATAGGAAACCTCACACTCATTACTTTACTAAAATTTTAGGATGTTTTATGGCTATCATAATGTTTGGATATATAAATAATTATAGATGAAGTATAATTTTAGGTAATGAGGATATATCATTGAAAATATAATAAAAAATGTATAACAATGAATCATAATAACAATATGTATTTAAATGCGAATAAAATGAAAAGATTTTCAAAAAAAAAAACAAATTTAGAGAAGGGGTTATGAACACTTACAGATTTAGTAGCTTATGAATTGAACAACCATAAAAGGTATAACATGAAATGGATCATTAAATATCTGGAGTAAAGATATAATCATGATATGATATTCTAAATGAGAATTATATAAAAATTATAAAATTAAAGAGGTTCATAATATGAAACATATCTCAAAAAAGCAAAATTGATATGTAAAACCCTTACCTTTGATTTCAACTTCCTTGGATATACTTTAAAATACTATATAATACACAAAGTCTCATTAAAATAATTTTTTAGAATCATTATCATGTTTATTTATCTATTATTGTTTCCTTTTAATTCATTCGTTATCATTGTTTATTAATTAACTAAATTAGTAACATTTTCCTCAATCATTTTGAGATCGTTCCATTCATAATATTCAAAACCAATTTGGTATATTTTCAGTAGTCAATGGTCATATTAAATTGGTTATATAAACTTTAGAATTTTCAATTTATATTTTTCATAACATTCCATAATTTTTGGATTTCAATAGAAAAGTAAATAGTTACCTTTTTAAAAAATATTATATGATAAGATAGTTTTTAGGATAAATAATGTCAGTTTACTAACTTATAATTTCGATGATAAGATAAATATTTTACTATAAAAAATTAATAAACATCAAATTAAATGTATATTAATATAATATTAAATTATGAAATCAATTTTTAATAATATACATGGAGGATTTTTTTAAAGAAACCATCATCATTCACTTAGGTAATGTAAAAATACCACAATGATCGATGTTTTTCAAAAAAAGAAAAAATAATAAATATTGATGTTTTATATGAATAATTATATTATAATAAATATACTATTTTAATTAATTTTTATAGTTTACCTTTTGTTATTGAAAATATTTATATAAAAATTTAATGGAAAATACGTCATTTTAGAAAACCCATATTTCGACGTAATAATGACTTATAAAATCGGTTTGATGTAAGGAAACTTATAATATATTTTCATTTAGTGTTAAAAATAATTATAAAAATATGAAAAGGAAATCATGTAAGGATGTATAATTGTTGTTTCATAGAGTTTATTCTATAAGAATCACATATAAGAAATTGAATGAGATAATTAAAAAAAATGTTTTCCAATATATTAACAGGTTATGAAAAGGGGTTTGATGAGAGAAAATTAGTAGACTACCATAAAAAATGGGTCAATTGGATGATGATAGAATGGATATATAAGAGTGGTAGAATATGAAATTGGTTTTTAAAGAAGATTAGGATAAAATGATCTCAAAATAAAGTAGAATGCTAAAGATTAATAATCCTAAACTTTCTCTTAAGTCGCATCCCTTTGATTGATCTTAAAACCATATAAGATGGAATTTTATTAGTTCTAGAAGCCTAGGGATTTGGGGATGTGTAGTTAAACTACTAAAAAATAGTCCATTAATAGGTCTCGCAAAAATCACTAATAAAGGAGACCTTTATCAATGTTTTCTTAGTGCTGATAAAGGATACCTTTTGTTGATGTTATATTTTCAGTGATGTTAAAGGGTATCATTTATCAGTGCTGTTTTACAACTAATAAAGTTCATGAATAAAATAAAATAATTAAACAAATAAAAATATAAAATGAATAAATTAAGAAATTTATTAATTTTATAAATTAAATAATTATTGATAGAAATGAATGAATTTAGTATACATACATATAAATTATTAATACTAAAAATATAGCATGTATTAAATATATAAATATGTAAAATTAATAAAATGATGTAATTAAACAAATAAATATTAAAAAATAGTAAATTAAGAAAAATATTTATCATTTGTTAATTATATAATTATGGACAAATATGATTTAATTTTAATATACATATATATAGATTATAAATATTAATAAATAGAAGATATTAAATATATATATTTTAAATTAATATATAATAATAATTTAAAAAAATAAAAATGAATAAATTGTAATAATTAAACAAAAAATTAAAAATGAATAAATTATAAAATTATAAAAATATTTATTTACAAAAATTATTAATAAAAATCAATAAGTTTAATATATATATATTAATTATAAAAATTAAAAAATAATATATATTTAATATAAATATTAAAAATGAATAAAATGTAATAATTACAAACATATTAATGCCTTATTAATTTGTAATGGTTTGTATACATAATTATTCATTAATGAATTTAATATAGAAACATATTCATATATATTTCAATATATATATAAATATATATAATATTTTCTAAAATATGACTTATATTATAAAAAATATTTATGCTTTACATTAAATGATTCATATATTTAGTTATGAATATTTTATAATTAAAAATTAATATTAATTAATAATAATGAATAATTGCATCGAGTAATGGATAAAATTCGATGTGGTTTTATTTTTCAATTTAACATATATCAAACATGTGTTTCATTGATTTCACACAGGCACACATATAATTAATTATTTTTTATATATAATGCACACACATTAATATTTTCTTATTTAATGAAATCATATATAGAAACACACACACATAATATTTATGTAATTTATTCAAATCATTAGTATTCATTTTATAATTTCATTATAACTTGATACATTTAATATATCATGTATTTAATCAATGTATTTTATTTGTTTATTTTTAATATTATTACAATTATGTATTATTTAATTTATAATATTTTTTATTTTTTATTTTTTAGAATATTACGATTTTCAATTATTAATTTTTATATATTTATTTACTATGTTTTAAATTTTACAATATGTGGTCACCTTTATTTCAATATATATCTGTAGTTTTTTGAAAATTTATATTTAATGAATAAAAATCATCCATTTTTTCAATATTTTTAATGTGTACTGATTTTTAATTATTCAATTTGTAAGAACCCAAATCTTCTTCTTCAGGTATGTCTTTCTTTCTGGTTGTTTTTTGAGGAAAAAGAGGAGTTTCTAGAAATTTCAGGAGTACACGCCATGTACTTATAAGTACACGCTGTGTACTTGGTTACTGTGGGTAGATATGTCCTGGCCGTGTAACAGCCAAGTACATGGCTGTGTGTGGTGACCCAGAGACCACCGAAAGCGGAGGCCAGAAAAGGAAAGTAAACACCATTTACTTTTAAAGAACACTTTGTGTAATTTTTTCGTTGAATAGTCTATGATCACGTTTGACAGACAGAACACACATCTTCTCGACCTATTTCATCCAAGAGCATCCCTACGGCCACAAATCTTCATTAAGCCCCTGACTCACTGTCCATTCTTCAAATCGACCATCTTCCATTATGTTGGAATCAAATCAGTGAGTTATCCTTTATTCATGAACATCATCTTCTGATTTCTTCTATTTCATGAGTTATCCTCGGTTGAACGTTTTTAATGTTTTTGTAGATCTACGACATTCTTGGGAAATTTAAATTCTGAGGTTCACATATATCGATCTCATGATGCCAAGGTAGGTGGTTTGTGACATCCCATAGTTAGTATTTGAAATATATGTGAAAAAGTTCCCAATACCCTTGTTTGGGGTATTGCGTGTTTATGATTTTCCCATTTTATTTCATTTTATGCCTTATTTTATTGGATAGATGTCAATTATTTGAGAATAGGGTAATCTTTCTAAGCTATGGATGTTTGGCACATGTTTTCTTGTTATTGACCGCTTGGTCTAGCTTTTCCTATTGGTATGCTTCTTTGTTTTCCATTCCTAGTGTTTTTAGGATGGAGTGATTATTTATATGATATGTTGTACAATTCCTCGTTGCTAAATTATCCTAGTAGTAATTTGAGGTTTAATTTGGCTGAAGATTATCGTTTGTGCATGATTGTTTACATGGGGCTGTGGGAACCTGATGTTGTGAGAACATAGGGGAAATTTTCGTTGAGGGCTTTTCCAGAGTGTCTGTTATAATTATCATCCTGTAAGACCATAGTGGGGATTGATGTTGAGTGCTCCCTCAGAGCATCTATAGTTACGTTATGAGACCATATGAGGAATTAACGCTGAGTTCTTTCTCAGAGTGTCTATAGTTTACCATTAAAAGACTATAGGGGGAATTGATGATGAGTGCTTCCTCAGAGAGTCCTTGATTACACATGTCTATAGGGGGAATTGATAGTGAGTGCTTCTTTAGAGAGTGTTTGTTATATCTTCTCTTGTGTCGTGAACTAAAGGGGTTAGGTTGTGAGAACTACCCATAGGGTGGCTTGTATTTGTTTTTGGTTGATTAAATACTAAAAGGTAAATGTTTGTAAATGAAAATGTAGGACTGTCTACTTTTGAATACTTCTATGTTACTGATTCTATTTCCTGTCATATATATATTCACTGACTGCTAGGCACATAACATTGGGTGGTTGCCTACTAGGATTCATCTCACACCCTATTTGGGTTATGCTTTTGGGTCTAAACAGATTATATTGTTGCAGGTCTAGATAAGGGAAAGGTCCCTTCTACTTCAGGTACTTGAATAATTTTGAGTTGGAGAGCATGAGACCAACCTGAGGCTTATGATGCTGAGGAGCTCATTACTTGATACTCTTTTTTACTTTGGTTTTTTATTGTATTCCAGTATTGTGATTTGTTTGGATGCTTTCCTAGACATATGTATGATGATTCATATATATATGTGCTCAGATGCTATTACTTATAGTCTTCTGCTGTTTACTATTGTATGGTATTATTACTACTTCTACTACTGTTATATGTTCAATTCCACTGTGTTACTCTGTCAATGAGGGAATAGTTTACCCACTATCACACCAAGTCCCTCTCTGTTACTCGGTAGCCTCTGGTGTTTGGGGAAACACGCTTGAGGCCATCTGAGAAACCGGGTACAAGGCACCTCTAGGCGGCTCTTGGAACTGGGATGTTACAAAGTGATATTAGAGGGACTGTTTCTTCTTGACATACTGTTTAGAGCCTATAGAAAGAGATAAAAATGAAATAGGTATTTGGTAATAGGCTGTTCTTGGGTGTAGCTAACCCGTGTACTAGGAAATGCCAAATTACCTTGTTATTGAAATTTTTATGGTTTTTAAATTTTACAATTGATTTGATTTCACAATTTAGTGATTCACATGTCTTGTTTTGTTATTTTTGATGGTATTGAGGTTCTATTTATGTTGAAACCTGATGATATGAGGATATTCCATCTCATGCATCAAATATGCACTTTCTGGAGATCACATGTCATGTATTCTTTTCATGACATTTAGGGTGAATTAGTGATTGAATGTTGTTGTGATAGATGTTGTGTTAAATATGCATGGTATTGAGATAGATTCCTTGATAGAATACCTATTTTTATAGGGTATTGAATTGTGTAATGTTTGCTTGAATAAATGCCAAACATTGTTCCTTGAGGTGTTATGATCCCACATGGACTAGAATTTGGTGGATCATTACACAATTTTTCTTGTATATAACATGTATAAGATGCCAAGCTTTGTTTTTTTGGAGAGTATAGCCCCTCATAGATCAGAATTAGGCACTTTAAATGATTATTTCAGTTTTTTCGGGGTTCCAGAATAGTTTATGAGGCTTACTATCCAGAAAAACCCAGAAAACACAATGTGTAAGGATGAATACATGCAATGTGTCCTTATGTTTGGGAAGGAGCTGTTCTTCTTCAGTACATGTTGTGTACTGTATTTATATGACTTGTATTCTATAACGATTTCACTAGCTGTGCGGGCAGAGACACGGGGTTGGGAAATCATGGTGGGACACGCCATGTACCGGACGTACATGTCGTGTTTCATAGACCGTGTGTCTACCCGTGTGACTAATGACACATATGGATAAAACATAAGTTATACACGTCATGTCAAGATTTAACACTCCATTTATTGTAACCCATATATCCGGTCATGTAGAAAATGACACAGGTCGGTGAAATCCTTCAGGTACACGCTGTGTCTATCCAAAACACGCCGTGAAGAGTGAGCCATGTAACCAACAGGGTGACTGACAACACAGGTTGGTGAAGTTCGTCTAGTACATGGTGTCTCCAGAACAAACATGCAATGTAGTCTTGTTTAAAGAAGAACTGTGTGGATTAGTCGTGTAGAAGAACTTGGGTAGTGGAAGAGTATTCAAGTACACACCATGTGTTAGGACAACACACTGTGTGTATAGGGTGTTACACGATTAGTTTTGGAAGATATACACACCCATGTGAAGGCTCAAGGGAACATGCCATGTGGGAATTGTACACATCATGTATCCATATTTAGAAAAACATTAAATGATTTCATTCTCTTGTTCCCTTCATACACTTCTAAGTTCATTCCTTGATAATCTTGATCTAAGGTGTGTGCTTGAACTTGCAGAGTCATGCCACTGAGACGTCCTCCGGTTTTACACTATATTCAGGTTAGTGATTAGAAACCTGACATGGCCGATTAGGGACTACCAGTAGATCCTCCATTTGTACCAGTCTTAGCACCAACCATTGTCCTAGATACAGGTGTCGATGGGCAGTTCTGAGAGGGCTTTTTGAGGTTTATGCAGACCTTTCAGGAAGTACCACATCCTGCCCCTTATATGGAAGATTTGATGTGGGTTTTCCAGTAGAAAAATCCTCCCACCTTCACATGGTAAGGAGGACCTTAGGCTACAGAGTCATGGAAAGAAGCCATGATGACAATCTTTGAGCATCTAGAGATGCCTTTGGAGAGGAGGGTCAAGCACACTGCTTATATGATTTGGGACTCTGCCAAGTGGTGGGATGTAATCTCACAGGAGGGATTCTAATTGGTTATGATGTGGGACGAGTTTCAACATACCTTCTATGATTACATCTACTCGGAGACCTTGAGGGCCGATTGAGCTTGATAGTTCCTGAGTTTGGAGCAGGGTAATCTTTCAGTCATGGATTATTCTTATCGCTTCATAGAGCTGTAATTCTTTAGACCCATTCTATGGGGAGATGAGTTATGCCTTGCATGGAAGATTGAGAATAGTCTCAGGTAGGATATCCGATCATAGGTGAACATTTTCAGGTTGACTTCCATCACTTCTATAGTCAACCAGGAACTAATCACAGAGCGCAAACTGAGTGATTCTAGAGTTGTTGGCCAGAGCGGTTCAACATCCAGAGTTGGTAACTCTTCAGCTGATAGTAGGAAGTGCCACCAGGAGACTACAATTGGATATCCGAGTAGGTGAGATACACCTTCAGGTAGCCAGGTGGTATGCTACTAGTGTAGGAAGGTCCGGAATACAGGGCCACTTTGCCCGAGAGACCCAGTAGAGTGCCGATCGAACAACAAGATGGGTCACCTTCATCATTTCTGTTAGTTTTTTTCCCTATAAACTGGTGATAGAGGTTCTTCTGTGACTCCACATTCAAGATCAGCACCATCAATATCTCATCACTCAGGGAACTAGAGTTCTTCCAATCGTTCAAGATGAGGTGGAGGTCATGGCCATGGAAGCATGTCGACAGGATTTCAGTGACAATAGGGTGGATCAACTCAGGGTTATTATGCAGGTTCTTAGGGCTGCGGTGTAAGTCATACTTTTTCAACGGAGTAGACACTTCAAGAGTAGGATCCGAGACCCTCTACGGTTTGAGGTACGATCCTAGTTTCCCCAAATTTAGCTTATTCTCTTTCCAATACAGGGTCTTCCCATAGATTTATATTTTTTTCTGTTATGGAGAGTCTGGGGATTTGTATCTTTTATTCTACTGATATCTCAACTCTAGACACTTCATTGGGGACAATAACGTCTAATTTACATCAGTGCAAGGAATTCCCTCGTGAGGTAGGTGAGTGTTACTTCTTATGGGACCTTTATGTACTGGAGATGACATGTTATGATGTCATTCTATGAATGGACTAGTTACTTCCCTTCCAGGAAGTTGTTGATTGCTATCTTCGTAGGGTGAGTTTCACATCACCAAAGGGCAGATCGTTTTTTCATAAGGGAGAATGGGATGTCTAGGTGACAAGAGCGAAACCCGAGCATCATGGGTTAAGAGGAGTTACAACCCAGATTTCTAGTATATATCTAGATGACTAGGAGGCTTCACAGATGGAATTTCCTCAAGTGGTAGATCGTTTTAGGGACATCTTTCTAGAGTAATTTTCAGGTTTGACCCAA
The DNA here is from genome assembly GCA_963277665.1 of Viscum album. Classification (NCBI taxonomy): domain Eukaryota; kingdom Viridiplantae; phylum Streptophyta; class Magnoliopsida; order Santalales; family Viscaceae; genus Viscum; species Viscum album. The sequence continues at coordinate 1,991,991,514 of OY728131.1, read as the reverse complement.
GATTGAGAGGTGGAATTTTCTATTGAGCTTATGCCGGGAGTGGCACAGGTTTCCATTCCTCCATATATAATGGATACACCTGAGTTACAAGAGATCAAGAAGCAGTTGGAGGATTTTTAGGCAAAGGGTTTCATACGACCCAGTACTTCTCCTTGGGGTTCTCCTATCCGGTTTTCGAAAAAGGTGGACGATACCCTTAGACATTGCGTGGATTATTGGAATTTAAACTAGTTTATGGTCAAGAACCGATATCCCTTGTAGAGGATTGATGACATCTTTGATCATCTTTGAGAATCTTGGGTGTTCTCGATGAGTGAATTGAGGTCCAGTTACTATCAGTTGCGTGTTAGACCATCTGATATACCTCTTATAGCATTCTGGAGTAGGTATGGTCTATACGAGTATGTGGTTATGTTGTTTGGTCTCATGAATGCACCTGCAGTCTTCATGGCACTGATGAACCAAGTGTTCCATCCATACTCGGATTCCATCATGGTAGTTTTTGTGGATGATATCTTGGTGTACTCTCACACTCAACACGACCATGCTACCCATCTTGAGATTGTTTTAAGTACACTAAGAGAGCATCAGGTATATGGTAAGCTCTCAAAATGCCACTTTTGGATGAACCCGATTCACTTCTTCGGTAATGTTATCTCAAAGACAAGAGTATCAGCAGACACAAAGAAAGTGAGAGTAGTAGTTTCCTGGGAGAATCCGAATAACGTCTTTGAGGTATAGAGTTTTTTTGGTTGGCTGGATACTACAGACATTTCATACTGGACTTTTCACACTTAGCGACCCCACGGATGGGTCTGACTAAGAAGGGTGCAATGTACTTGTGGTCAAATTCTTGTGATTCAGCCTTTCAAAAGATGAACGGTAGGTTGACTTCATCACCGATACTAGTATTTCTAGAGTCTGGAAAGATCTATACTGTGAAATGTGATGCATTAGTTATCAAGATGGGAGAAGTGCTTATGTAGGGAGAAGAGTGTTAGAGTTGGTGTCCTGAGAACCAACTATTTTTACATTGATTACATGAATGTACACTTATTATATATTATTCATTGTTCTGTATAACTATAATATAATATTGTCCTGGAATATTTTTGGCATTAATAAGGTCATGGTAGATCCCCGCAATGATGAGAACCTTAAAATTCAATAAAAATATTCTTAAATAAAGTTATATGGTTGGATGACATACTATGATAGGACACATTTTATACAGACCGTCATGTGGGAGTACTCATAAGAAGATGAGACTCTATCTCATGGAGTTCACACTTGGTAATCTCCAAGATGGGATATTATGAGAACAGACCCACCAGTAGTAGTTCTACATGTCTTGGTGTCATTAGACATTGTTATCTATGAGTGTGTGTAATTTTCCTTAGACTGGAAGACTATCATTAACTCATGTCATGACTCCTATACTTATATTTACTGACAAAAACTCTCACGAACATAGTTGGCGGGAAGTAGGGTACATTGGGTGTGTCACAAATGAGATGTTGTTAATGGATAAGTCGAGGAAGGATTTGTAACTTCTATATTTATGGAAGTAGATATGTCTAACCCTTTTATGGAAATAAAACTGTAACCCAAATTCCATGGCCATAGTGTAACGATGAGTTTATTTCTGGAGTCAAAGAATGACAGATCAAGCATATAGGTTTATGACACTTCCATGAAACCTTCTTGATGAGATATTAAGAGAAAGGGATCAAATTACATAGTAATCATTCATATGAGGTGACACGTCAATGTGGCATCAACTTCATTCTCTTGGGTTCCTTGACCTGTTGCTAGACAATAATCTTGGGCTTTAGGCAAGCCCGCCTAATGCCAACGAGAAAGAGTCCTAGAGGGTCACATGCTATGTGTATTCAAGTATCTCAAGTAGAATAAATATTATTCCCATATGTGGTTTAATAATTATTCATGGAACCCTAAATCATTTTAATGTTGGAGGAAGAATAAAATGAAAACAAGTACACACCGTGTATTAATGATTACACGCTGTGTAGTTTTTATTTTAAAAAAAGGTGCATGACATGTATTAATGATTACACGCCATGTAGTTTTCATTTTGGAAAGGAAATAAAAAACAAGTACACGTCGTATATTAATGATTACATGCTGTGTAGTTTTCTTTTTGGAAAGGAAATGAAAAAAAGTACATGTCATTTATTAATGATTACACGCCTTGTAGTTTTTTATGAAAAACAAGTACATTCCCGGTATTAATGATTACACATCGTGTAGTTTTTCCAGTTAGGATTTTGAGGATATAATATTGTTTTATTAAATAATTTTTATTATAATCAGTGTGGGCGAATGTCAAGGAATTAATTATCGACACGGGGGTTTTCAATAAGAGTTAATGAAATAAATAAAACGTGTAATGCATTTATTTATTGTCATAACTCTATAACTTCAAACCTGATTATAAATATCATCACAACCCCAAAACTTTTCCCCAATCTTTCTGCACAACAATTCTGGAGAATTCTCTCAAGGCCTAAATAATTCCTTCCTCAAAGAACTCTCTCAAGACTGAGAGAGATCCTCCTCCATCGGATCAAGATGATCTAAGTCGGACAATGCAAGCAAAGGCTTCTCCACGCTATCACCCAGAGATTCCTTTGGCGATGGCCAGAGATATGTGGTGCATGCATGGATCACCACTACAGGAAGTCTACACTTGGTTTTTGCGATGCAATGACGAATCACACCAGAATGTGATCAGAAATATTAGCCAAGAAATAACTCCATAAAATTTACTTCTTGTCAATTAATTAAATTAATTATAATCAACATGTGATGATCCTCTATTATGGTTTCATGAAATTTCTTATTCTTTGTCTATTTCTGTGATTTGATCTATGGAGTCTGGAATTTATCGTCGTATTGATCCCAGATTGATCATTGCTAATGAAAAAATCCAAGTGGGTACATCCACCAACGAGCTTCTACTGTGCCCGGAACCTTCAAATGGTATTAGAGGGAGGTTACAACGTTGATTATAGTTATTTATTTTTTGTTGATAATTTATTTATCTATATTTTATTCAATTCAAGATAAATCATTCTATAAATTTTAATGAATGAGATCTATTCTTCCTCTTGTATTTATCGATTCACATAACATAAATGACCTTTTAATTTTAATTTTGAATAAAGTAAAAACGATTAACTCATACGGTGGAGCCGCTCTTTCTGTTTTTAAAACAAAATAATACACAATGTTTAGTGAAAACTACATTCCAGGTACTTAGGTTCAACGAATCAGTACTGTTCCACCAAACCACTCCATGTGAATTGAGTATACCAAAGTATTTATTACACTGTGTTGACCAGAAATGAACGACATGTGGAAACCAGAATACATGGTGTGTATGTTGAATCAACATGCCGTGTAGTCCTATCTGGACCAGGTGAAACCATGTACAAGGAGAAGCCACATACCGCAGATACGATATTGCTAGGCTGGTAACCGCATAATAGAAAAGTACACGCTGTGTTAGATTAATCTACATGCTTTGTACTCCAAAATTTCCAATGTACAGAGAACACTCTAAATCCCCGACCTGTAATTTGGATAAAGGGTGAAAAAAAATACACGCCATGTAATATATCCCACACGCCGTGTACTTTCCAGAAATGGAATTTAACCAGGTTTCCTTCAAAGTACAAAGACCCGTACAAGGAATATGGATGAGAAGAATCTCAAGGAAATTCATAAAGGAATTTATGATAAAGAATTGATTAATTATATGATCATAATTAATTTAATTCGTGCATGACATATCTTAAAAAATAGAATGATTAAAAGAATTTGAATACTAAATATGTGTAAATGTTTTTGCATTATATGGATGATCATGAGCCAGACCAAAGACCCTTTGTGTGTATGGTTTCATTTAAATTTTTTTACTTAAATTTGTTGGCCTGCGAGCCTTCTTCCAAAATATTCAAGGACATTGTGCCCATGATTTTTTAATGTAAACCCCATGTAATGGAAGATCTCCCAATACAGAGAAGACGGTTCAAAATCCAAAGATGATGCGAAACCAACCAACGAAGATACAATGGTGGACTGGTGGGAGCTGCAAAACGTGAACCGTCATTTCAAGGTGTTTTTTCTTTAGGTTAGGGTTAGCTTATCAAAACCAATAGATAAACTTACCAATAGAAGCTCATGATCATGACATCTTATTTTATTTCTATATGATTGCATGGTTTATTTATTATGTATGTGTTGTCTCAATCACATAATTAATGAAATAAAAAATCATGAAAAGATGGAATAAAATAAAACTAGACTATGCGTAAACATTATCAGAACATGGTTAATCACTTAAGAAAGCATCACTTAATATTAAAAATCATGTGATAATGAAAAAATACATATAAAGAATAAAATCCCTCAAATACCATATTAAGTCAGACCAAGACTTCTGTTACTTGATTAAGGGAAAGTCTCCATAATACTATGTGTTTGAACAACCCTTGTTGGGACACATAATTTTATAAAGGAAGCTCTTATGAAATTTGTTGGGTTGACTTAAAAATTTTACATCATGAGGAGTATCCCTTGCTAGACATGTTGTAAAATGGAGGCAAGTGTTGAGGAAATCCAACTCAGGATTTTAGGATTGGGGAGTCCACTCAACATATTAAGGAATTGTATGCTCAGAGTTGGAAAATACTTGTGTACCTAAGTACCTTATAATAGTTTGAACAATCCTTATTCGGGTTATGCGAAGGGGAATATAGATCCTTGGATCTAGAATGTCAAAGAAACTGGACATTCCGAGTTCAATGGTGAGGGCCATTGGGACTTGATAAAATAGTGTGAGAAATAATATATTCATTTATTATTTTTCACGGAATGTAATCAAATGGTACTGATACATCTGCTCTTTTAAATTGTAGAATCAATATGAAATACTCATCAACCACATTTATCTGCGATCAATTATGGATAAATACAATATCCTCACTGGCAGTAACTTTTAGGAATGGTTTAGGTGCCTTCGGGTTATCCTATGCCATGTACGAAAGTTTTACGCGATGGAGTCCTCACTTCCTGATTCGCCGGCCCAAGGGGTGAGTGATGAATATTTCCTAGTCTAAGATCAACATTTGAGTGATGCACTCGAAATTCAATGTTTGATGTTGTCATCAATGTCTAGTGAGCTCATGAAGTCTCATGAAGACATGGTTGCCTATATCATGCTCGAGAACCTCGAGGGTCTATACCAGGATAGAGAAATACATGAAAGGTTTGAGATCTCCAAGGAACTATTTCAGAGAAATCTTGGAGAGGGTGCCCCAGCTTGGCCTCATAAAGTCAATCTCATTGGCTACATTGAGTTCTTAGAGGTTTTAGGGTTTAAATTCCCTAAAGAACTGGGTACCGATCTCATTCTTGCATCACTCCCCTAGAGCTTCTCTAACTTTGTTGTAAATTTCAACTTGAACAACATTGATAAGTCTCTATCTGATATTCTTATCCTCATTCGCCAAGTGGACAATGATATGAAGTGTGAAAATCCTTCTATCTTTATGGTAAATAAAAGGGAAGGTAAGGTGAAGAGCTTTAAGCCCAAAGGTTCCTCAAGGCCTTCCAATAAATGGAAGATCATAGAGGAGGAAAGAGAATAGGAGGCTCTTTGTTTCTCATGTGGCAAGAAGGGCCACTGGAAGAAGAAATGCACCCAACCAAGGAAGTAAGGGGAAGATTCAGGTGCATTTGTTATCGAATGCAATCTATTTGTTTCTACTGATTGGATATTAGATACTATTTTTGGCGCTCACATTTGTATCTAAATATTGGAACTAAGTATATTCAGAAAGATTGACTGAGGTGAGGTGGATCTGCGAGCAGCCAACGGATCTAGACTCACTACTGTAGGTGTCGAAGACTACCACCTCACATTTCCTACTGGGATGGTCTTGGTATTGAAAGTATGTTATTAGGTACCCTCTATTACCAAAAAAATTATATCAGTATCTATATTAGATACTGATGTATTCATCTTCATGTTTGGAAATGAATATTACTACTTTTTTAAATATAACATTTTTTTGGTAGGGAACATTTATATAACGACCTTTATGTGTTATACAACACAAACCATGTAATGGAAATCGATGACAAAGTTAATTCACAAGACTCATACCAAATCCAATTTTTGCATCACCGGCTAGGTCATGTCAATGAGAAACATTTGACAAAAATACATCAAGATGGGTATTTAGATTTTTTTGAACTAAAACCACCTGTTGAATGTCATGCGTGTCTAAAAGGAAAAATGGCCAAATACCCATTTAGTTGGAATGGTGAAATGACTAAAGATCTTCTAGAATTAGTTCACACAGATGTGTGTGGACCATTTCCTTTTGAAGTAAGGGGTGGGTTCTTGTACATCATAACTTTAACTGATGATTTTAGTAGATATGGATGTATTTAATTAATGAAGTATAATTTAGATTCTTTTGATTGGTTCATAGAATACAAGAATGAAGTTAAGAACCAACTTGGTAAGAAGATTAAGAATCTCCACTCAGACCGAGGAGGAGAATATCTTAATCGGGACTTCATTGATTTCATAAGGGAGTTTTGGATTCTATCTCAACTCAATCCTCCTTACACACCTCAGTGGAATGGTGTAAGTGAAAGGAGGAACCACACCCTGTTGGACATGGTTAGATCAAGGATGATTTGTAAGAGTATTACATTATCCGTTTGGGGAAATGCATTACAAACAGAATCACACATACTAAAACAAGTACCAACTAAATTGATAAATGGTATTCCATACGAGTTATGGAGTGGACACAAAGCCATGTTATCAAATTTACTTGTTTGTGGGTAGAAAGGCATTTGTTAAGGCCTCTTCAGGTAACAAACTTACACCCCAAGGCACAAAGTGTATCTTAATTGGATATCCCAAGGAAACAAGGGGATATTGCCTATAAAACCCCTTAGAAAAAAAGGCTACAGTGGTAATACATGCCATATTCCTTGAGAGGGAGCTCATATTCAAAAGCGATAGTGTGATCGATATGGACATTGCTGATGTCAAGGCTCAAGATATATAGGATTTGGTACAAGAACAGATTCCACAAAGCCCCATGGAAGAACAATCTTTTCCAGAGACATAAGAACTGAGTAGGAGCACGAGAGAGGTGAGAGAACCCGAATGATATTGTTTTCTTATCACTGAGGATGGTGACTCATTATTGGTTGACAATGATGACCATCTTACATACAAGGAAGCAGTTTAAGGCACGTACGTTGCCAAGTGGCAAGAATCCATGAATTCTGAAATGGATTCCATGTGCCAAAACCAAGTCTAGATTTTGCTATATCCTCCAGTTGATGTAAGGAATTTTGGTAATAAATGGGTATTAAAGAAGAAAATAGACATGGAGGGACAAGTCAACACCTATAAGAAATGAATTGTTACAACAGGTTTTAGACAGTGTCAAGGAATTGACTATGATGAAACATTTTCACCGGTTGAGATACTGAAATCCATCAGAATCTTATTGGCCATTTCTACATACCATGATAATGAAATTTGGAAAATGGATGTCAAAACAGCATTCCTTAACGAGAACCTCCAAGAAAATGTCTACATGACACAACCTGAAGGGTTTGTGACTCCAAAGGATGCCATCAAGGTATGAAAGTTGCATAAATCTATTTATGGATTAAAGAAAGCATCAAGGTCATGGAAAACTCATTTTGATGAAGCCGTAATAGAATTTTTATTTATTAAGAAAGAATGTGAACTTTGTGTCTACAAAATGTTTAGTCCAAGTGCAATTGTTTTCTTAATAGTATATGCTGATGACATATTACTAATTGGAAATGAAGTACCTATATTATAGTCAGTTAAGGAATGGTTGTATAAATTATTCTCTATGAAAGACTTGGGAAAGGAAGCATATATTATTGGGATCAAGATCCATCATGATAGATCCAAGAGAATGCTGGGCCTGAGTGAAAGTACACACATTGAAAAGATACTGAAGAGATTTATTATGGAATAGTCCAAGAGAGGATTGTTGCTAGTGTCACATGACATTCATCTTTCCAAAAAAATGTTCCCTCAGAAACATGAGGAAAGAAATAAAATGGAAAGGATCCATTACACATATGTGATTGTGTCAGTCATGTATGTTATGCTATGTACAAGGCCAGATGTTGCTTATGCATTATGTGCGGTAGGCAGATATCAAGCTGATCCAGGAGAACACCATTGGATGGAAGTCAAGACTATCCTTAAGTATATGAGGCGTACTAAGGATGTATTACTAGTTTATGGAGGAGATGAGGAACTAGTCATCAGAGGACATGTAGATGCTAGTTTCCAAACTGATCAAGATAACATAAAGTTACAGACTGGATACATCATCAGTTTGAATAGAGGTGCAGTGTGCTTGAAGAGCTCAAAGCAAGGTGTGGTCATAGATTTTACAGCAATGTCCGAGTATATCGCAGCTTCTGAGGCAGCTAATGAAGAAATATAGATGCAAAGCTTCATCCAAGAGTTGGATGTAGTACCTAGCAGTAAAGATCCTATCACACTCTATTGTGATAATACTGTTTCAGTGGCACTTGCAAAAGATCCAAGGTCACATTAGCATAAAATGAACATACTTCAAAATTATCATCTCTTGAGGGATTTTTCTCAGAGAGGTGAAGTTGCAGTGAGCAGTATTTCCACAGAAGACAATGTGGAAGACCCCTTGACTAAAGCCTCAACTCATCAGAAACATGATCATCATGTGAGGTCTAGTGGACTAAAAGTCATATGCAGTTGGCTCTAGTCCAAGTGGGAATTTGTTAGAGTTGGTGTCCTGGGAACCAACTATTTTTACTTTGATTATGTGAATGTATAGTTATTATATATTGTTCATTATTCTGAAAAACTATAATTGTAATGTCCTGGAATATTTGTTGCATTATTATGGTCATGGTAGATCCCCGCTATGATGAGAACCTTAAAATTCCATAACAATATTCTTAAATAAAGTTCTAATGTTGGATGACATACTATGATTGGACACATAGTATATATACCGTCATGTGTGAGTACTCATAAGAATACAAGACTCTTTCTCATGGAGTTCGGACTTAGTAATCTCCAAGATGGGAGATTATGAGGACATACCCGGCAGTAGTAATTCCGTATGTCTTAGTGTCATCAGAAATTGCTATCTATGAGCGTGTGTAATGGTCCTTAGACTAGAATATTATCATTAACTCATGTCATGACTCGTGAACTTATATTTACTGATAAAAACCATCATAAAGACAGTTGGTGGGAAGTACAGTACGTTGGGTGTGTCACGAATGACATGTTGTTAATGGATAATTCGAGGAAGGATTTTTTACTACCATATTTATTGAAGTAGATATCTTGGGTCCTTTTATTGAAATAAAATAGTTGCCCAAATTCCATGTCCATGGTGTAATGACGAGTTTGTTTCTGGAAGTCAAAGAATGACAGATCAAGCATACAGGTTTATGACACTACCATGAAACCTACTTGATGAGATATTGAGAAAAAGGGATTAAATTACACGGTAAGAGTTCGTATGGGGTGACACGTCAATGAAGTGTCAACTTCCTTCTCTTGGGTTCCTTGACCCATTACTAGATAGTAATCTTGAACTTTAGTCAAGCCGCCTAATGAAAACGAGAAAAATGCCAAGAGGGTCACACACTAAGTGTAATCAAGTATCACAAGTAGAATACATATTATTCCCATACGTGGTTTAATAATTATTCAAGGAAGTCTAAATCATTTAATGTTGGAGGAAGAATAAAATGAAAACAAGCACACGTTGTGTATTAATGATTACATGCTGTGTAGTTTTTATTTCGAAAACAAGTACACACCGTGTATTAATTATTACATACCATGTACTTTTCATTTTCTAAAGGAAATGTAAAAAAAAGTACATGATGTGTATTAATGATTACACACCGTGTAGTTTTCAATTTTGAAAAGTAAATGAAAAACAAGTACATGCCATATAATAATTATTACAAGCCATATAGTTTTTTATGAAAAACAAGTACACACTATGTATTAATGATTACATACTGTGTAGTTTTTTCAGTAGGGATTTTGAGGATATAATATTGTTTTATTAAATGATATTTATTATAATCAGTGTGGACACCTGTAAAGGAATTAATTATTCAACATGGGGGTTTTCAATAAAAGTGAATGAAATAAATAAAATGTATAAAACGTTTATTTATTGTCATAACTCTATAACCTCAAACCCGATTATAAATTTCCTCACAAACCCAACACTTTTCCCCAATCATTGTGCACAATAATTCGGGAGAATTCTTTCTAGCCCGAAAGAATTCCTTCCTCTAAGAATTCTCTCAAGAACGAGAGAGATCCTCCTCCATCGGATTAAGATGATATAAGGTGGACAATGCAAGGAAAGGCTTCTCCATGATAGCACCTGGAGCTTCCTTTGGAAACGTCCAGAGATATGTGGTGCATGTGTGGATCACCGCTAGTGGATGTATACACTTGGTTTATGCGACAGAATGAAAAATCACACTGGAACGTGAGTAGGAATTTCAGAGAAGAAATAATTCCATAAAAGGTACTTCTTGTCAATTAATTAAATTAATTATAATCAACCTATGATGATCCTCATTTATGGTTCCAGGACGTTTCATATTCTTTGTCTATTTCTACGATTCGATCCTTGGAGTCTGGAATTTATCGTCGTATTAATCCCAAAAATGATCATTTCTAATGAAAAAAACCATGTGGGCACATCCACCCACGAGATTCCGCTGCCCCCAGAACCCTCAAAGAGGTCGTTGTGAATGGTTCTCGGCAGTTGATGCCACATGAGAAGAACTACCCAACACACTATCTCGAGCTGGCTGCAGTTGTTCATGATTTACGTTATTGGAGACATTATCTTCTTGGAGAGCATTTTTTGTTTTGCAATATCCACAAAATTCTCATGTCTATCTTCACACAACATGAACGAAATTTAAGACATCGAAGGTGGGTTGAGTACCTTCAGTATTTTGATTTTGATCTTGCCTATATGCCTGGGAAAGGCAACACTGTGGCTGATGCACTCAGTAAGAGGACTCAGATATTGGAGGTTCAAGAGGCCAGTAATGAGTGGAATCTTATGGCTTTATTCTCTAAGATGAATTTGGAGGTGCACGATTGACAGGGGAAAAAATTTATTTCTTCTGTAGCTATTACCTCTACTCTTCTTGATCAAGTGAGAATAAGGAATCTAATAGGTTTATAAGGACTAGTCCTATGGGAGAGTGTGTCATGAGAGGCCCTATTTCTATATGGACCATAGGCAAGGATGAGATCTTTCATTTTCATGGGCGCGTATGGGTGTCAACAGACATACATGAGGAGCAGATGTGGTACTTTCATTCCTTAATTTGGGAAGTTCATCCTGGTGTCACTAAGATATATTATGATCCACACCATCAGTATCGGTGTCTAGGAATGAAGAGATATTGTCATGCCCCAGGATCCTGAATACCCAGAGCCAGTGCCACACATAGGTTCAAATTCGGTTCAGTCTCTAAGAAACCACCTACTTCTGAAATATCCATCTGCTAAAAGTTGTTACCTGAAATTTTTTAATAAAGAACATAGGGTGAGAATACGAATTCTCATTAAGGGGTTTTTAAAATAAACCAATATAAGTTTTGAAAACATTATCTAAAGTTTCGATAAAAAAATTTTCTTAATGAAAATTTGTTACACATGTAACATGTCATAAATGTGCTTAATTAAAAAAACATGCTTGAAATACATTAAAGGTACATGATTCAATTATATGCTTGCTCATTTGGAGTAATAAATAAAAGAAATTCTAAACATGTATGAAATATGCATATGAGAGCACACATTAAACAGCTAAGAGTAATGAATAATTAGAGTTCTTTATAAATGTAATAACTTCAATTTCATACATAGAATACTAAATCACTAAGTGCTAAACATATGTCATGCCATAAGATTTTACTTTTTTAATACTCATAAGTACTGGTTCTTAACCATGGATATTCTACTAGTAGAATATCCACTTGGTTAATTAATTATCATACACATAATGAGGAAAGTGCATATTCCAAACCGTGTCAAGGCCTCGACCAAGACGTCTAATGATTAAGGCCTCAACCAAAATCTATAACTCATAATTGGGAAAGGCCTCGACCAATTCTGCTTCTAGTTGTCTCATGAGACCTAACTATGCACCAAGGGGCTATAGAGGGCCCCACCCATCACATACTAAGTCCAATGCATTCCTCATATCTCTAAATCAAAGTGCACATCCCACTTTTATTTATTAAATTACTTATCACATATCAATACAAGTGTCACATTTTACTTGGTTACTTACTTCACATTATTCAATGTGTTGCATACCACCTTGAATAATTGAATTCTTATTTCCCTTATTAAATTTTCATAAAAAATAAATTGTATGATTTATCACATAACTTCACAAAGCCTTCCATGGTAATAAATATTTAAGGCATTAAAATACATGTTCATCATTCATGCTCAATTCAAGCACTGATAAATGAATTTTAAAATGGACTAAATCATAATATTCCAGTTATTATATGGACCACAAGTTCCTCAATGACATGTATAAACTAGTGTACATTCATTACGCATGTGATATTGATTTAAAACACACAAGTAACTAATGAAAGGGGTTACCACATAAAATGATAGTTCCTTAATTTTCAAAATCATTGGTTCGTGGAAATGAACATTTATAGTTTAAAATGACTAAGTTTGAATTAAGACAGAAGTCATTTGTACACAAAGAATTTTCTGATAAATGATCACATCTTATTTAATGGTCATTATCTATGTTGCAAAGCATATAATGCAAATTTATTTGTAGTGAATCATTTGTTTTATGTAATACATATATTTAATTAAACATATTGAAAACATACATTAACCACCGAAGTTTGTTTTAAGACAAGTTAATTCAGATTATGGTTCACACTTATAGGTTCATACATATAACCATGAACCAAAAATCTAAAATAATTTTTAGTGAAACCTTACTTTATATATTCCAAAAACTAAAGTCACACACATATATATGAACATATTAAAATAAATATAATTTGTTTAAAAATAAAATGCATATAATCATAAAAGTAAATCATAATTTATGAAATTGAAATCCCTTACACAACCTTAAATGAAACATGATTTGTATAAATTAAAATAAATAAGGTAAATTTTATAATTCTCAGCTCATTAGGAATTTGAAAATCAAATACCTTAATTGAAAATAATTTCCACCCATCACTTTCTAAAACATCATTGCCAATCAACACAAAGCATATTTAAAACTGAGTGAAATCAAACTATATAAATGTGTATATAATATATATACTAGTGTATATTCATGTTTTCAAAACAAAGACAAAGTATATTAAACCCTTACCCAAACTTAAATTAAAAAATTAACATTAAATAAAATATATAATATTTTTATACGATTTGCAACAAAAAAAGGTGAAGAAAACCATTTCTATTTAATGAATAAATTTTTGATGAATAAATATTTGAAAATAAATTTTATTTCCATTCCAAAACATAATATCGTAAAATAAATAAAAATTCGAGACAAGTATTTAACCCTTACATCATTTAAACATAAAAATAATAATTATAAACACAATATACAGCTTTTGAAGGTATAAATAGGATTTGATTTGAAATACATGTAAATATATATGTATATAACTGAATATGAACATAACTATATATTGGGTTTTGCATAAGAAGTAAAAATCTAATTGAACCCAAAACATAATTTTCATCAAAAAAATTATTTATGGGTTGGAAATAATCTTCTAAAATTTATAAAACAGATTTGGTTTGAGTCACATAAATTCTTTTATATAAATATATGTATATGATTATATAAAAAGCATATAATCGTGTTTACGGATATAAAAACACTTGAAAATAAATCCTTACAAGAAAATAATATTAAATACAATTTAATTAAAAGAAAATAATCCCTTAGCTGAAATGAAGAACCCAAAACACGGATCAAAATTCGACCAGTGGTATAGAAAAGTGATGGATCGTGCAGAATTTACCCTCACAATAAGGAATTTCCTTCCTCTATATACAGAAAAGCTCATATATGTACACATGCCACCAAAATAGAAGAAGAGTATTCAAGAAGTCATGAAACGAGATGATAATTAAGCGAATTAAACTGTCCACACCTGCAACAGGTAATGACTACAAAAAAAATCAACTAAGAAAAAAATATATTTAAATTGTGATCAGATTGAAATAGATGGAGCAAAATGAAAAAAAAACAACAATGGAAAGAAATCAATAATCCGACCAAATTTCATATTAGAATAATCCACATCCGAAACTAGTGGTTCACAAAATCAAAAGGCTAAAAGGAAACTGTGAAATTGAAAAAACAAAACTGACCAACAACCTAAAACTAATCTAATTAAACCTCACACTATATATAAAAAACTGATACCCTAAACACATATAGACTCGTTGACGAAGAAAAGTGAAATCCTAGATCCCATTCAGCACTAGGACCGGACTCCACCGCAACTGCGGACGGCGCTGCTCGGCCTCCATCCACAGCACAGCTCAGCGCTCAGCACTCAGACTCCATTGAAAGGCTATGCCTTCGGCTATTTGAACCTGATGGCGCCTCACGAACGAACAGACCTCCTGCTCGACGACTGCGATGCCAGACCCTACTAAAACCCTAAACTGCGAATTCAGAAGACTAGACCCCCACGACGCGACACCTCAATCATGGTCCCTCAAATACTATTATGGGATTCATCTTATTTTTTTGTTATTTTAATAACTATTATTATTATTATTTCCCAATTATTATCTTAACTTTTTTAAATAAGTCAAAAGTTTTATATAAAAATAATAATCCACCAAAGTTATCTAATAATCTATTAAAATTATTTAATCAATCACAATTTTTTTCTTATTTAAGATTTCTTTTATGTTTACTTTTGTCAATAAAGTTTTCTATTTGATTGTTTTACATGTAAAGATTTTATTATTTTATTATATAATCCATCATTACATTTTTATATTATAACATATTATCACATAATATCATTCATCCATTTTTAGCATATATATTTAAATCGTTTTTATATATATACACCTCATTTTATCATTACACACACACAAATATATATTATATTATATGATTAAAATGTCACTAATTAAATTAATAATTAAAAATGTATTATCTTGAAAAACATAATAATAATTAACATAATTTGTATAAAAATAATTTTAAATTTAAAACATAGAAAAAAATTTAATATTACATATATATATATGTGTGTGTCTGTGTGAGTGTGTGTGATTCAAAATAAAAATATTTTTTATCAAAGTATCATTCATATATGTACGATTTTGATCCTTCTATTAAAATAGTTTTTTTATATATTTAAAATGTTGATAATGTTATGAAAATTTTAATCCAATACAAAATTTATAATCTAATAATTATTTATACATCAAATTTTAAAAGATATACAAAATAGATTATGTAATTGTCCACATAATTAAACCTTTCACTTTTTACAAAATAATGTCGTTAAAATATTTTTAAACAATAACTTTCAATATCATTTATAACCTCAATATAAAATTATAATTTTATCATAATTACATATAATTAAAATCTCTATACAAATGTATAAATGTATATAGATATATACATATTACATCTTGGAACCAAAAAAATAGCTATATTTATATATATTAGAATTATTATTTAAAATATTATATTAAATAATTATTTTATTAGAATAAATTATGGTTGAAAAAAATAGTTATTTGTAAATTATTCATTAAACAAGGTGAGATAATATTTACTTTGAAAACCGTACTAGTTATTATGAAAATTAAAACATAAAATTATTATTATTACACGTGAAAAAGTTTGGGTGTCACATTATTCCCCCCTTCAAAGAATTGCGTCCTCGCAATTCTAAAAATATTTTTACACCAACCATAAAAACATCAGAAACACGTCACTCACGAGGTCCCTTTACCGGGAACACCATTGATAGTAGGGTTTTGATGACCTCAGGTGTATTTCTTAGGTAGTATTCAGCTACTCGATTTCCATGGCCTAGACTCACTATGAACAGCTAGGGTCGAACTTGTTCTTGAAGCACTCAACCTTACATAACGAGGCTCATGAAGTGTGGATGTCTGATATTTCAGAGTGTACTATATCCCTATAAGTCCAAAGCACAACATAATTATTGAAGATATTGATTTCGTAGAGTTCCCCGTACATACTAAAACTCAGGACCTAGAATAGGTAGGCCGCTCGATGGTCCCATCCAAACAGGCTTCTATAAATTTACCTACTGCTTTCTAGTTATCATCAAAAGTCAAACATATAAAAAGAGCATCATGAAACTTCTATCTTTTCCTATATGCTTCAAATTGTGTAATTTCTATACAGTAAAAGACAAGATTTATTCTTGGTAAATATGGAGAATGTTTGGGCGATTCGATGCCCGATGGAGTTTTTTTCAACTCAAACACAAGTTGGCATAGGGATGGTACTCCTCAGAGCACTTTTTGATGATTATAGTCTCTAATAGTTCGGTATGAAGAGATAAAATATTGGTTGGTGAACTCATGTCTTCTATCTGAAATTTTTTTAGAAGCTAGCCTTCAGTATGGCAATTCTAGTTTAAGTAGAGTCAATATTTTATATTAAAGCATATCAAAACAGAGAATACAACATCATTCATTTAGATATGATTTATAAAACTCAATAAATTACATAATATCTTGCTCCATCTCACAAAAAGCTAGTATGTATTTCATTATGTCATCTAAGAAGACTCCACATTGATTCCACCGATGTTGTGGGTTTCCTCAGTTCCCAGAAAAACAGATCCCCAAAGTGGTTCTAAATTATTCTATCTCCTTGGTCCTGATGCAACATTTGCAACTAGGATCAACATCGTGTGGACATCTAGAATTCATATTGAGAGAAGCATGTCAGGTATTAAGTTGAGTGACATTGGTATGAACATGATGCCAATAATGCAAATGATTAGTCTCATTCTCAAGGGCTTCAAAGTCCATAACTAAAACATGGAGATCATAGGTCAAAATCTGACATAGATATGCTACCCAGAGTTCACCCCCTTGTGCAGCCTCCTCAATGTACTCAAGAGAAAAGAAATTACTAGCTAGGGTAAAAAATTTAAAGATAACATCTAAGTATTTCCCTTGTCATACATAGAATGGTAATTGAGCGTTCATCATGAGGTAATAGACGAAACCTACTCCTTGGTGAAGTTGGATTACACGAGGAGAGAATGATACTAAGTAGAGCGTTTTCCATGATAAACGAATATTTTCAAAATCCACCTATTTTTATACAAATTATTTTCCCACTATGGTCTCTAACACTTACTTTGGAAGAGACAAAAGACTAGAAAATTCATTTTCCATATGAAAATAAGAAAACAACATTCTTAGTATTGCTTAAGTAAATTTTCATTATTCAGTCCTGGTTTTCCAGTGTTATGTAAACCAAATCCTCTGATACCAACTGTCACGCCTTGGCTCCTAAATTCCCAGAGACGGTGCCATATAGAGGGTCGAATTCGGTTCAGGCTCTGAGAAACCAGCTACTTCTGAATGTTCCATCTGCTAAAAGTTGTTACCTGAATTTTTTTAATAAAAAACATAGGGTGAGCATACAAATTCCCTGTAAGGGGTTTATAAAATAAACCAATATAACTTTTTAAAATATTCTCTAAAGTTTCCACAAAACAATTTTCTTATAGAAAATCCGTAACACATGTATCCTATCATAAATATGCTTAATTAAATAAAACTTGCTAGCAGAATTACAAGGGCACATGACTAAATTATAAGAATCTCATTTGACGAAATAAATAAAAAACGTTCAAAACATTTATGACATATACATATGAGAGCAAAAATTAAATATCTAAGAGCAATGAATAATCATAGTTGCATGTAAAGGTAATAACTTCAATTTCATACATCTAATACCAAATCACAGAGTGCTAAACATATGTCATTCCATAAGCTTTTACATTTCTGATATGCATAAGTACAGGATCTTAACCATGGATATTCCACTAGTCAAATATCCAGTTGGTTAATTAATTATCATACACATAATGAGGAAGGTGCATATGCTGGACTGTGTCAAGGCCTCAGCCAAGACGTCTAATGATTAAGGCCTCAACCAAAATCCATAACTCATAATTAGGAAAGGCCTTGGCCAATTCTGCTTCTAGTTGTCTCATGAGAACTACCGATGCACCAAGTGGCTATAGTGGGCCCCACCCATCACATAATAAGTCCAATACATTCCTCATATCTCTAAATAAAAATGCACATCCCACTTTGATTTATTAAATTACTTATCACATATCAATCCTAGTGTCACATTTTACTTGGTTACTTACATCAAATTAGTCAAAGTGTCCCATACCACCTTGAATAATTGAATTCTTATTTCCCTTCATATATTTTCATAAACAAAAAATTATTTGATTTATCACATAACTTTACAAAACCTTCCAGGGTAATAAAATTTTTATGCATTAAAATACATGCTCATCATTCATGCACAATTTATACACTGATAAATGGAATTGGAAATGAACTAAATCATAATATGCCAGTTATTATTTAGACAACAAGTTTCTCAACTACATTCATAAACTAGTATACATTCATTGAAAATGTGATATTTATTTAAAACACACAAGTAATGAATGAATGGGGTTACCACATAAAATGATAGTTCCTTAATTTTCAAAAATATTGGTTTTTGGAAATGAACATTTATAGTTTAAAATGAGTATGTTTGAATTAATAAAGAAGTCATTCATACACAAAGCATGCGCTGATAAATGGTCACGTCTTATTAAATGGCCATGCCTTATGTTTCATAGCATATATGACCAATTGATTTGTTGTGCATCATTTGTTTTATGTAATGCATATATTTAATTAAACATATCAAAAACATACTTTAACCACTGATGTTTGTTTTTGGACAAGTTAATTCTGATTATGGTTCAAACTTATAGGTGCATACATATAACCTTTAACCATAAATATAAAATAATTTTTAGTGGACCCTTACTTTATAAATTTTAAAACATAAATTCTTATATATATATGAACATCTTAAAATAAATATAATTTTTTTAAAAATAAAAAACATAGAATAATAAAAGTAAATCAAAATTTAAGAAAATGAAATCCCTTACACAACCATAAATGAAACATGAATTATATAATTTAAAATAAATAAGTTAAATTTGATAATTCTCAGCTCATTACCAATTAGAAAATAAAATACTGTAATTGAAAATAATTTTCACCCATCACTTTCTAAAATACATTTCCAATCAACACTTATCAGATTTAAAACCGAGTGAAAAAAACTATATAAATGTATATATAACATATATACTAGTGTATATTCATGTTTGCAAAAGACAAAGTATATTAAACCCTTACACAAACTTAAATTAAAAAATTAACATTAAATAAAACATATAATATCTTTATATGATTTATAATAGAAAAAGGTGAATAAAACCATTATCATTGCAGGAATAAATTTTTGATAAATAGACGTTCAAAAATAAATTTTATTTACCTTCCAAAACAAAAGATCATAAAATAAATAAATATTCGAGACAAGTATTTAAAATTACATCATTTAAACCAAAAAAAATAATTGTAAACACAACATCCAGCTTTTGAAAGTATAGAAAGGGTCTTGATTTGAAATACATGTAAATATATATGTATATACCTAAATATGAAAATAACTATATATTGGGTTTTTTATAAGAAGTAAAAATCTAATTGAACCCAAAACATAATTTACATCAAAAACACTATATAAGGGTTGGAAATCATCTTATAAAATTCATTAAGCAGATCTGGTTTGAGTCACATAATTTTTTTTATATAAATATATATATATGATTATATACAAAGTGTATAATCGGGTTTGTGGATATAAAAACACTTGAAAATAAATCCTTAAAAGATAATAATCTTAAATATATTAATTAGAAGAAAATAACCCCTTACCTGAAATGAAGAACCCAAAATATGGATCAAAATTAGACCAGTGGTACAGAAAAGTGATGGCTCATGCAGAGTAAATACTCACAAGAATGGATTTCCTTGTTCTATATACAAAAAATATCATATATATACACATGCCACCAAAACAGAAGAAGAGTTTTCAAGAAGTCATGAAACGAGATGATAATTGAGTGAATCAATCTGTCCACACCAGTAATAGGTAATGACTATGAATAATATTCAACTAAGAATTTTTTTTATATTGTGATAGGATTGAAATAGACGGACCAAAGTGAAACAATAAAAACAACAAAGGAAAATAAAATCAATTATCGGAGAAAATTTCATATTAGACAAATCAACATCCAAAACTAGTGGTCCCCAAAATCAAAACGTTGAAAGGAAAATGTGAAATTGACAAAAAAAATGACCCAAAAACTAAAACTAAACAGATTCGACCACATGCTATATCTGAAAAAAATGATACACTAAACTCATACAGACCAGTTGACAAAGCAAAGATCAATCCTAGATCCGGTTCAGAACTTGGACCAAAGGCCACCGCAACTACGGATGATGCTGCTCGGACTCCTTCCACAGTGTGGCTTGGCACTCATCACTCAAACTCCACCGCAAGGCCACACCTCCCTCTATTTGAACCCGATGGTGCCTCAAAGACGAACTGACCTCCTGCTCGATGACCACGATGCCAAACCCTGCTAAAACCATAAACCGCGAAGTCAGAAGACTAGACCCCCGCGATTCAACACCTCAATCACATACCATCAAATCCCATTATGGGATTCCTTCTATTTTTTTATTTTAATAATATATTATTATTATTATATCCCAATTATTATCTAATTTTTTTAAAGAAGTCAGAAGTTATATATAAAACTAATAATCTACCGTTGTTATCTAATAATATTTAAAATTATTTAATCAATCAAATTTTTTTTATTCATTAAGATTACTTTTATGTTTACTTTTGTCAATCATGTTTTCTATTTGATTGTTTTACTTGTAAGGGTTTTCTTTTTTAATATATAAGTCATAAATACATTTTTATATTATAACATATTATCACATAATATGATTCATCTATTTTTGGTATATATATTTAAACTAGTTATATATATATACACCTCATTTTATCATTACATATATATATATATTATATTAGATGCTTAAAATTTTATAAATTAAATTAATAATTGAAAATTTATTATCTTGAAAAACATAATAATAATTATCATAATTTGTATAAAAATAATTTTAAATTTGAAACTTTTAAAAAATGTTAATATTACACACACACACACACATATATATATATATCTGTGTGTGTGTGTGTGTGTGTGATTCAAATAAAAATAATATTTATCAAAAGATAATTCAGATATGTATGATTTTAATCCTTCTTTTAAAATAGTTTTATTATATATTTAAAATGTTAATAATGTTATGAAACTTTTAATGCATTCAAAAATATATAATCTAATAATTATGTATACATAACATTTTTGAAAATATACAAAATAGATTAAGTAATTGTCTACATAATTAAAAATTTAACTTTTTACAAAAATAATGTCGTTAAAATATTTTAAAATAGTAACTTTCAATATCATTTATAACCTTAATATAAATTTATTATTTTATCATAATTTCATATAATTCAAATCTAGTATACATATGTATATATGTGTATATATTTATAGACATATCACATCTTGGAACCAAACAAAAAATTAGATATATTTATATATATTAGTATTATTATTTAAAATATTATATTAAATAATTATTTTTTTAGAATAGATTATGTTTGGAAAAATAGTAAATTTTAAATTATTCATTAAAATATGTGAGATAATAATTAATTTTGAAAACCGTAATGGTTAGTATGATAATTAAAACATAAAATTATTATTATTACACGTGAAAGTCTTTGGGGTGTCATACAGATGTTACTGGTTTCAACATGAGGTGTTCCACTTGTCAACAGGTGAAGGTGGAGAATCAGCGACCAATAGGGATTTTGTAGCAGTTACCCATTCTTGAGTGGAAGTGGAATGCTGTTGTGATGGACTTCGTGGAATGTTTGCTGAGTTCTCCTCAAGGGAATGATGTAGTATGGGTTGTCCTTGACAGACTCACGAATGTTTCTCATTTCTTTCCAATCAAGGATTCTTTTAGCGTTGATGAGCTGGGAAGGCTGTACATTTGAGAGATTGTGCATTTACATGGTGTTCCGCACTCCATTATCTCTGAAAGGGACACATGTTTTAGATCTCGGGTCTAGAAGGGATTACAGAGGGCTCTGGGTACACAGGTACTTCTGAGTACAACATACCATCCCCAGACAAATAGCCAATCCGAGCGTACAATTCATGTTATTGAGGACATTCTTCGAGCATGCATCCTATATTTTCAAGTTTCTTGGGAGAAGAACATACCTATTGTAGAGTTTTCCTATAATAATTATTTTAAAGAAACTATTCAGATGGCCCCTTAGAAGACTTTTTATGGTAGGCCATGCAGATCAACCTTATCCTGGCTGATGGTGGGAGAGGCAGCTATGCTGGGACCTCATCTTGTCCAACAGACCACATAGACAATAAAGTTGATTCAAAAGAGGATGAAGACTCCACAATCATGAAAGAAGTCTTATGATTATCGACAGAGATGACCTCTAGAGTACGAGGTTGGAGATCAAGTTTTTCTATGTGTCACACCGAGGTTGGAACACATGAGGGTTAGAAGAAAGGGTAAGCTTTAGCTGAGGTATGTCGGGCCATTTGAGGTTTTGGAGAGAGTTGAGCTGGATTCCTATCATTTGTAGTTACCTTAGAGGTACTTGGCTATTCATGACATCTTTCACATTTCTCAACTATGACGTTACTTCACAAATCTATCCAACGTCTTTCAACCTGAGGAGGTTGAGCTAGAGGTGGACGTATCATCAGAAGAGCATCTTTTATGGATTATTGATCGAAGTGAAAAGGTTCTCTGTGGCCGGTCTGTTCCTCTGGTACGAGTTCTATGACAGCATGGGCGAGTACAGAATGTGACTTGGGAGAGGGAGGCCGATGTACGATCGCAGTGGCCGGAGCTGTTCGATGATTCTTCCTCCACACCACATTGCTAGGGAAATTCGAGGATGAATTTCTTTAAGCGTGTATGTTTGTAAGAACCCAGATCTTCTTTCTCAGTTTTGTCTTTTTTTATTGTTTTTGAGGAAAAAGTGGAGTTTCTAGAAATTTTAGGAGTACATGCCATGTACTTATAAGTACACAACGTGTACTTGGTTGCCGCGGGTAGCCGTGTGCTGGCCATGTAACGACTGAGTACATGACCATGTGTGGTGACCTGGAGACTACCTAAACAGAGGTAGTAAAAGGAAAGTACATTCCATGTACTTTTAAAGAACACGCCATGTATTTTTTGTCATTAAACAGACCAGGGTCACGTCTGACAGATAGAACACACTTCTTCTCGACCTATTTCGTCCAAAAGAATTTATACGACCACAAATATTCTCCGAGCCCCCGACTCTCAATCTGTTCTTTGAATCAACCACCATCGATTGTGTTGGAATCACATTGGTGAGTTATCCATTATTCTTGAACCACATCTCCTAATTTATCCTCTTTCACTAGTTATCCTCGGTTGAATGTTTTTATCATTTTTGTATATCTACAAAATTATAGGGAAATTCAAGGTATGAGGTTCACATTTATTTATATCACAACACCGAGGTAGTTGGTTTTTGCCTTCCCGTAGCCATCCTTTGAATTATATGTGAAAAATTTCCCAATAACCTTGTTCGGGGTATTGTGTGTTTATGGTTTTTAGCCTTTTTATTTCTTTTTATGCCTTGTTTTATTGTATAGAGGTCAAATGTTTGAGAATATGATTATCTTACCAATATATGGATGTTTTTCCCATGTTTTCTTGTTATTGACTTCTTGGTCTAGCTTTTCTAGTTGGTATGGTGCATTGTTTTCCATTACAAGTGTTGTTAGGACGGAGTGATTATTTATATGATATTATTTACCATGACTTGTATCTAAATTAGCCATGTAGTACTTTGAGGTTTACTTTGGTTTCTGATTATCATTTGTGCACGAATGCTTCACACGGGGCTGCGGGAACCTAATGTAGTGACAACATAGAGGAAATTGACATTGATGGATTTCCCAGAGTGTCTGTTATTATTATCATTCTGTGAGACCATAGGGGGGATTGACTGTGAGTACTCGCTTAGAGTGTCTATAGTTACGTTACAAGACCACATGAGGAATTGACGTTTAGGGATTCCTTAGAGTGCCTGTAGTTTATCGTTAAAAGCCTATAGGGATAATTGACGACAAGTGATTCCTCCGAGAGTCATTGATTACACATGACTATAGGGGGAATTGACGGTGTGTGCTTCCTTAGAGAGTCATTGTTATATCATTTCTTATGTTTTGAACTAGAGGGGTTAGGCTCTGAGAACTACCTAGAGGGTAGCTTGTATTTGTTTTTGGTTAATTAAATACTCAAAGGTAAATGTTTGTAAATGAAACTATAGTACTGTCTACTTTTGAGTACTTATGTGCCTTTAATTATTTTCTTCTTATTGTCTACCATATATATATATATAAATATTCAATGACTCTTAGGCACAAATATTTGGGTGGTTTCCTGTTTGGATTCTTCTCACACTCAGTTTGGGTCATGCTTTTGGTCCCAAATAGATTATATTTTTATAGGTCTAGATAAGGGAAATCACCCTTATACTTCAGGTACTCGACTGCTTTGGATTTGGATAGCATGGGACCAAGCTGAGGCTTGCGATGCTGAGGAGCTATTTACTTTTTTTTCTTTTGTACTTTGATTTATTACTGTATTCCAGCATTGGGATTTTTTTGTCTTCTTTCCAAGACATATGTATCATGAATAATATATATATGTGCTTGGTTGTTATTACTATAGTCTTTTGCTATTTACTGTTGTATGGTATTATTAATGCTTCCGCTATTGTTATATGTTCACTTCTGTTGTGTTACTCTACCAATGAAGGCATCGTTTCACCACTATCACACCAAGACCCTCTCTACTAGTCGGTAGTCTCTGGAGTTTGGGGAAACGCGATTGAGGCTATGTGACCAACTTGGTACTGGCCACTTCTGGGTATCTCCTGAAACTGGGATGTTACACAATTTCACTAATTTTTAACATGTATACATTTAAGAATATATTCATTAATAACATTAAAAAAATTTGTATATATTTATAAATAAATATATTTATAAATTTATATTTAATATATTCATAAATTAATAAATTTAAAATTAGAAATAAAAATATTATTTTTCTTAATAATTGTTCATATAATTATAAATAAATAAATAAATATATTTAAATAATTATAAAACAATAATTAATTTATTTAAATAATTAATATATTTACAATATATATATATATGTATATATATTAAATATACATATATATATATATACACATATATAATTATATATATTGATATAAATATATAAATATAGAAATATAAAAATATAGAAATATAGAAATATATATAAATATAGAAATACAGAAATAATATTTAATTTAAAAAAATATTTGTATAGTTAAAAAAAATTATATATTTAAATAATTATATAATTATAAAAAATATATTTAAATAATGAATATATTTAATATATTTTTATTTATATTTATATATATATGTAATTATATATATTAATATTAATATATTTATAATTACAAAATTATCATAACTATATTTAAATAATAAATATATTTACTATATTTATATGAATATATATTTATTAAATAAATATATTTATATTTTTTTTAATTATAATTATAATTATACATTCTTTATCAGTGCTAAATTTTTATCCCTTATAAAGATTCTTTTTATTAGTTCATATTAATTTAGTACTAATAAAATGTATCTTTATCACTGATTTTTTAGAAGTGCTGATAAAAGTGTTCCTAATCAATTTAATGAATCATAACTATTTATGAAGTAGTTGTGATATCTAAAGATTTCCACAGAATCCACCTACTACTGAAACACATCCTCATTAAATCCAAGCTCAAATCAAGGTCTGAATCAAGGCACGAATAAAACTAAGGCTCAAATACAAGTCTTGAATGAACCACAACACAAACGAATCCAAGGCTCGAATGAATCCAACCTTTGGTGATATATCTACTTTAGCTTAGACGATTTAAATATTTAATCCAATTTTTGTTATTATCTCCTTCTCCACACATGTTAATTTATTTTTTTGGAAATATCATTTTGTGTTTTTTGTTCATTATCTATCACTTCGTTCCCTTATATAATGAATTTCTAATTGGGGGTTTATATGAATTTGTGTTTTTATAGACCCTTTATGGAATTTTCTTGCTTCTTTATAGCATATTAAGACTTCCACACAATGATTTCATCCATTCTAGTAGGTGGCCCCTTTCACATTACATTAAATGTAGAACCATGAATGATTACATCTTTTTAAATCCATGTTTTATTCTGAAGAAAATTTTATTATATTTATCCTTGATGGGTTTATGGATTTAGAAGTGTTTTTCTTAAGTTTTCATTACTGAAAAAAGATTTTTTATTAATTTTAAATTTTTTAACTTCATTCTATGGAAACAATGTACACAAAGTTTTTGTTAAAATTCCACCCATGGTTTTTATTTTATAAATATATATGGATTTCATGTAATGATTTCTTATGAATTATGATGAATTTCTATTTTTTATCAAGGATTTCTTTTAACTAGACCATGTTTGGATATTTTTCAAGAATATTTTTATGTTTGAAAAGAACATGGAATTATTGTTTTCTTTCATTGCATGAATTTATTTGGATGGGTTAAAAATGAGAATATTTATGTCTTTTATCATAGTATCAATGGTTGTAAGCAATTCTTAATATGGTTTCCTAGTTATATTAATATTTTTTGTTATATAAACGATTAAAGTTAATCCCCTTGCCGATTCATAAGTGAAAATTTGTTTTTTGTTATAAAATGGATTGACTATGGGTCATTGATATCATCATATTGTTTATGTTATTATTAAGGGGCTATTTATTAAATGTGCTTGATTGTGTGAGTGAGTTTATATTTGTTGATTTATTTTAATAATTATTTTAATTGTATCAATATGTTTTATAATTTTTTTCTCCACTTACATATTTGAACTAAATAGTTCATTTCAATTGTTTTATCCAAATTTATCTTTTACATTGTTCAAAAACATAACATGATTTATATTTTATAAAAAAATATTCATGGTTATTAAATTATTTTACGTAAACCATTATTATGGTGTCATTTTATAATATTTATCTTACACATCGTGCCTAAAAGTAAAATGTTTAGAATTTACATTATACATTTAACTATAATATTTTTACATTTTTTCTTCACTTCCATAATTAGTGGAAATAAGTGGAATTAGAATATTACAAAAATTAGATTCCATTAATAAATTTATGATTCATTTTTTACATTATATAAGCTGTTAAAGTATTAAATTATTACTTTAATGTTGAATGTGAAATGCCTGTTTATGTATTTCTAACCCAAAAAATGACACAATATCTAAGAGTAAATATCCATCCCAATTGGAATTCATAATCTCCCATGATTGTATTTCAACTTGAATTAGTGCATACTTAATGTAGTTAGGTAATCATTATAAAATAAAATCAAAATTTATAGCCTTACATAATCATAAAAATATTATAATTATACATTTCTAATGATCTATGCTGGAATTAATAAAATATTAATGCATTTAAAAAATCAAAAATGAGATATTGGTTTTATTTAACAATATCACATACATTAATGAAAAAATTTCCCTATAATGTTCTTGTTGTGAAACAATTATGTATGAATTAAAAAAATTAACATTAAATTCAAATAAAGAATTTACATCTTTCAAATGAATAAGATCAAATATATTTAACATATTCACAATATACTGGGGATAAAATAAATAATAACCCCCACTATGTATTATTATTTTAATAATTATTATAGTTTCTATTATTCTAATTTTATTCATTTCAAATACTTATATTAGTTTCCAGAAAAATTAATAAATTATTTTCTTACCTCCACTAGCTAATATAGCATTTAATTAAAATTCATTAAAATGAAATAATTCTAACATTAGTAAATTATTCTGGAATTATGAATTGTTTTTAATTTTTTAGATTCTATTCATGATTTATATTTTTTTAATTTTCCTTTTAAAATTATTTAAATATAAACTCTTCATTACATTTCAGTGAATTAAAATTGGCAAGTGCCAAATGGTCATGTTATATATAATAACATATCCCCACCAATACCCCTTGAATCACATTCAAGAATGTTTATGCCCCCCAAATATCACCTTTAATAGACTGGGAGTTAATAACTAGTGATAATGGTATAATTCTCACAAATGGGATGCATTAAACCATTTATAGAAGAAAATGAAGTAGAATTTTCATCCTCATCATATTAATCTCCTCAAGAGTAATTATTGAATTTTGTTTCTTACGACTCATCCCCCACCCCTTTTATGTTTTTTGAACTACTCTGAGAATTAGTCATCGAAAATGATCACTGGTACATGATATGGGATGACTACTGCTTAGAGTAGTTCATGTAACAAAGGTGGATGTCCACAATAGATGTGGTATGATCCTTAAGAATCAGAATGCAATAATAACTATTCAAGAGATGAATGTAATGAAGATGATAGTTGTCTATAACCTTCACAATTGGATGAATTCAGAGGATAACACCTAACACAGTGGAGTACTTATTTTCATTAATTCAATTAACCATTTCCTTAAAATCATACTGAAATTATTTGAAATAATCAAATGATTGGTACCCCTTATTAAAATTATACATAACTGTCACCTTTGATAATGAATGTCTTATGTGTATTTATTTATTTATTATGAAATTTGAATATTTTATGAACCTAATATGATTGATATGAATAATAAATGGATGTATTCTAATTATTTGAAAAAATAGTATGAATATAGAGCTAAATGGTTCATTATGCTTTCAATAGAGCATGCATACAACCCTTCTCAAATATTTTTTTCTAGGTTTACATTGTTTTTATTAAATAGAAATTAATTCAGAAGAGTTAGAATAACATTTTATTTTTCATGGAATGGACCATATCTTTAAATTCTTGATAAAACATGGAGAAAAATGAATGTGCATGCCTATTGGGATGATACTGCGGTTTATGGATCATTTGATATGAATATCATTGTAAATGATGTTGGAGATGGCATGAAAGAAATGAAAATGGAACATGAAGATGACCTTCATGATTGTCCAAATTCATTTGTGAAGTTAAATAGTTGTGTTAAGAGACCATTTTCTACAGGTTATGCTAAATACAAAACATTTTTAGCTTTATTAAAATTATATAAATTGAAAGCTAGTAGTTGATGAAGCGACACCGGCTCTATAGAACTACTTGTTCTATTGAAAAATATAATACTAGAATAAAATTAATTTCCATATTGTACATATCATTCTATGTTAATTCTACATTTATTGGGAATGATCTATACAAAAATTCATGCTTGTCCAAATGATTTCATATTGTTTTTTAAGGATTGTGAATCAATCATAAAATTCCCAAAGTGGGGTGTGGATCGATACAAGAAAAATGAATCAAGTCCTTTGAAATTTGTATGTTAATTTCCTATCATTACATGGTTTATAATACTATATGGATTTTAGGAAACCATGATACAATTGGCATGACATACATATACAATAATTAAAGATGGGAGAGTACATAATCTAAAATATTTTCCTTAATGTAATAAATTTAATTATGAGTATCCTGGATTTGGAAATGATCCAAGAAACTTATATATTTCACAATCTATAGATGGAATAAATCATTTTTATATATAATAGTACTCATAGTACATGTCCAATCATGTTAGTAAATTATAAATTAACTTTATTTTTATGCATGAAGTGAAAATACATTATGTTGTGTCCACTTATATATGGAAAAAAGGAACCTGGTAATGATATCGATCCCTATTTGGGTCCATTGATAAAATATCTAAAATTGATGTGGGGTATAGGTGTTACAAAGAATTATGATCATATAAGTGAAGAATTAAAATTGAGGGTCATGTTTTATGAGATGATAAATGACTTTATTTCTTATAGAAAATTTTCAGGCAATTGAATTAAAAAAAGTTAGGGTGTCCCATTTGTGAAGAATCCACGCACTCAGTTCGTTTGAAACATTTTTCGAAATTTTTTTTAGTACATCATAAATTTTTACCTCGAGGACATAAATACAAATCCTAGATGAAAATTTTTTGATAGGAATAATGAACATGTTATAACACTATCTCCATTAATGGGTAATCAAATATTCAAAAAAGTAAAATATACTTACATTTTTTGGTAAACAATTTTAAAAAAACATACAAAATCAAGTTGGAAGAAGTGATGAATTTTCTTTGAAAAACTATATTTGAATTCATTGTACGTTATACATTTTTTTGATGTCATGCATATCAAAAAAATTTATTTGATAACGTTATTGGTATATTACTAAATTTTCCTAGCAAAATTGTTTTTGACATCAAGTCTAGGTTGAAGATGATTGAAATAGGGATAAGGTAAGAGTTGGTACTAGTGTAGGTTAAAGGGAGGACATCTCTTCCTCTGCCATCTTACACTCTATCTAGACAGGGAAAATTGCAATTCTTTACTTTACCTAATGATTCAAATATTCTAGAGGGGTATTAATAAAATATAAATAATTTCATTTCAATGACTAATTTGATGTTACAATGACTATTATCACACGAAATTCATGTTTTGATGCAAGATTTAATGCTAGTTTCTTTCAGTTTCATTTTGCCTAAAAACTTATGATATATATTAACCAAACTCTTCTTCTTTTTCAAATCCACATGATATAAAATTATAGACCCGATAAGGTTTCTAATCATTAATAATGAGGTTTAAGTCATATTATGTGAATTAGAGATGTTCTTACCACCATTATTCATTAATAAATTGGTCTACCTATTGGATCACTAGGTTAGAGAGGTTCAAATATGTGGTTCCATCCATTATAGATGGATGTAACCCATTGAACATTATATGAATATTTTAAAGGGTATGTCAAGAAGACAATTTTTCTAGAAGGATATATTGAAAAACAATATATTGTTAAATAAGCTCTTTAGTTATATACCGATTAACTATTAAATATGTGTAGCATTAGTATCAAAAAGTCTCTTTACAACTGATACCTTATGGGAGAGGGGAATTCTAGAAGAGGTGTTGTTAAAATTACCATCACAGATTAGGATAAAACACACATTTATATTTTATGTAATACTGCATATGTTAAAACGTACATTGAATCTCACAAATAAATTCATAGATATATGAATCTATCAACGACTGAAGGATGGATTTCAAATACACAATGAATAGTTTATAGGATGGTTTTGAGATCAAATTTATAACCCATTATCAAAAAATATGAATTCAATTACCAAACGACTTTGATGGATTTCTATGAGATTTAATGAAAATGTTATATCTTGCACTGGTTTTGCAATCAATGGTTATATGATCTATAAAAAATAACACTTTGACTATAGTATGATGCAAAATAGTGGATCTACACTTGTGGTAGAAGCACTGAGCATATCTGGTTCCAAGGATAGAAATACAATTTATAAAAATATGTGATATTTTTTAATTATCAAATAGATTTATGAGATGGATAATAAAACATTTAATGTTATAATATTTCATTACAAATGGGTTGATAATATGAGTGAATTGAAAGTTGATGAAATGGGCTTCGTGAAGGTGAATTTCATTATAGAAGGGGAAAAAATATCCATTCATAATGGAATCACATGAAGTGAAATTTTTTTATGTCTCAGATCCAAAAAAATAATTGGTTGATTTTCTAGCTTGAAACTAAAATAACAGTAGGGCCAGATGAAGATTCATTCGAGGATGATTCTTTCATTGGGAGACCAAATTTAGTACATGAAAATCTCAATATTGGAAATGTATTATATGGTATAGGGGACAAAAATGTGGGGATTTGGATTCTTGAAAGAGTATCCAGATCCCTAAAACCATTAAAAAATAGATTTTAATGGTAAGGTAAACGTTTTGTTTAATATACTATGTTTTCCCTTATAATATTATCGGTTCTCTACTACATTAATATAATATAAATTAAATGTATAACTACTCATGTTGACAATTTATTCTTCACATGATGGTGTTACCAATCCCTCAAAAGACAATACCACAAAGAGGGAAACTGTTTGGGAGGATATAAAGGTAATGTTATGATATACTTTCTATAATTTACCAAAAAATTATATAATGAAAAGTTGATTTAATTTCCATTTTTCATTGTGGAGTTTGTTTATTTTGGAATATTTTTTCTCATATTTCATGCCATTATTCACCAAAACATTCACAGTTTTCTTATCCCTTAAAACCTTTTCACCTATAAAGTGTTGGAATTTATCACTTTCCTTCATGTTCCCTACACTATATTTTCAAGAAGAGAAACAGAACTGCATCTGCTGAATCATAAAGGCAATCTTGATTTTTTCATAGTAAAATCATTTTTCATAGAATTAATGTATTTTTTCATATTTTTGTTTAATCAATTTATTTTTAGTATTACCCACAAAATAATTTTTTTCTTATACAAGTGGATTATTTTATCGAGTTGGGATGGATTACTCAAAGATACTCATGCTTATGAGAGATTTGACTTCGAGGCTACAAATAAGAAAATGAAAACAAAGGAATTCGTCAAGAATGTATACAACCATTAGAAAAGGTGAATTCCTAATACTTATTTAATTAGTTTTGTTATAACTTTATTTACTATTTATAAGTTAATTTCCATATCATTTTATCTAATACATATTTATTTTTTTCATCAATATTTTGGGAAGTAATATTTATCTGCTATTCTAAAAGTTATTATAAAGGGTTTCTTTATTATATCTTACGAAAGCACTGATAAAATCTCTCTTTAAAAGTACTCTTAAAAGCACTGATAAATGGGGTCCGTTATCAAAACTTTAAAAAGAACTGATTAATGGGGTCATTTTTAAACACTTTTAAAAGTTTTACTGACAAATTAATCCTTTATCAGCCTATTTATCAAAAATAAGGGACCCCTCTATTCTAGCATTGATAAAATTATACGTCATTTAATCACACTATGATAGTCAATTCTTTTCTAGCATTAACAAAGGTCAATTTTTATGCCGTTAAATGTCATTGTTATTTTAGATAGGTAATGTGGAAAATTCTTGTCAAAGAAAGGATTTCAAGAGTGTTGATAAAGGTGTGTAGAAGGGGTGTGTTGGTGTTGATAGATGGAAATAATGGACTAGAGGGACATGAGTTGAATATTCCTTTAAAAATTTTAAACCATGTAATCAACCAGTGTTTATTATTATATAATGTAATAGTGTATTGTAGTGTTCATAATATAATTCGGTAGAAATAAAATATGAACATAATTATTTTATAGTTGTTAGGATCACCAAGATCTTACTATAATCATCAATATTCCCTACTCGATAAGATGATTTGTACCCACTATGAAACCTCACATTTAATGGTGTGATAACCTATTTTCAGAACCTGATTTTTAAAATACCCAGAGGTACAACCAATAAATAACATTTTAATAAAGTCATAATCTATACTAAACTTACTTTTATTAAAGAGTCACATCCAAATGAACTTCCTTTTGGTTGGTAGAATAACTAATACTATACTTCCTTTTGATTAGGAAAAACATAAAATGACTCTTTAAAACCACCATCAAAAGAAAATATTTTAAAAATAAAAACACTAAATTAGTTAAAACAAATTATAAAATGATGTGGAAGTTAATGTATCTCGATGATCTCTAACTAATCAAGAAATAAAGAGTCAATAATTGAAACATCTTTGTGATATCACCAATGAAATAGTTATTATAGAAGATCTCAGTCATGTGTAATGTATGTCTCTATCTCATTGCATGTGATGGTCTTTTTTTGTTGAGAAATTATCATTGGTCATCAATATTATTTAATTATTATTCCACTGGATTTTCCAAAACTTATCACTACCATTCAATGGTTAAAAATAATTATATATAAATATGTAATTACCAGTTTATCCATGGTGCGTATTGAAATAATATTTGTAGCACACCCTAATTCCAACATTGAACATATTAATAAAATTAGATATGCTCAGTAAATTACTCATATATGTTGGAAAAGGAAAAAATAATTAAAAATCAATGTAATTAAATTTTCGTGTTATTAAAATATCAAAATATTAAAAATAGGTCATTGTTACAAAAAATACTACATGGGTGTTTGTATAATGAATTTATACATAAAATATTTAATCAAGTATCTAATAATAATTTTTAATTAATTTATTTTTTTATAAATTTAATAACAATTTAAAATATTTTATCCAAGTTCTTGCAATTAAAAATAAATTCAATTTAATGTTGTGCTACTGTGAAACCATTGCACATTTTATAACTATCGTAACAAAATATATTTTTAAACTGATGGTAGGATATTATTTCTAATGCTACCTCTAAAAAAGATGATATGCTACCACTACTGGTTCTACTAACATTAATATTTTTGTACTATTGAATATGAGGTTTCGATATCATTACTATTTTCTTACCTATAGAACAAATATACATGATACTGTTACAATTGAGTTAGTTTAAGAACAAATACACAGGCCTCCAATACTATTGTGTAACCTCTAAAATAAAGGATTGATTCAAATAGAATAAGATGTTACCATTAATTAAGGATTAAGTGTATGATTCTACCATTAGCTAAGAACATAACTATAGGTGTGCTACCATCCCACTGATGACGTTTCAACCACTGGAGATGAGTGATTGGAAGAATGCTTCCATAGAGGAGATAAATCATGTTACCATTAGAGAGGAAAACCTACTACTATTGATGGGAAAAATTAGATTTATAGAAAGAGGTATTACTACTATGGAGGTTAGGACAGACTTATTCCATGAGGATACTCATACTTCTATAAGGGTAACTTTTTTACCCCTACACACCACTATGCAAGAACTCATATAAGGGTAACTTCCATCTTACCCTCATGTATGATTTGAGAGTTCTGCCATACACTTAAGTAAGTATAGGAAGTCTATTTTCACCCTTGTGTGGGATTTGGGATTTTTATTCATACCTTTTAGTGAGTAGAGAAGTATCCTTACCCAAGCTCAAGAGTACCCTTAAGCAATATTTAAAAATAAGGGATGATCCTTACAGGAGCTGAAGAAGATTATGTGTAACACCCCGAGCTTTCACGATACGCCTCTCTTTCAATAATGTAATAGCTTGCATTTTATGCAAGTTCGAGTTCTAACACACCGCGACTAATCAAAGTAGCCGTTATGAATAGTAATACCCACTTTTTAAAATTATAGAAATTTTATATTTCAAAATGGAATTCATTTTTGTATTCCTAATATTTAAATTAGCCTATGTTGAATTTTTGGTATTTTTCTGAGAACTTCCAATTTTTTTATGAATAGTGAAAAATACTTATAACAACTTTTTTAATAAAAATAATTTATACTGATAAATTATACTATTGAGTGGTTTTAAAGTATAATTAGAATATATTTTTACCATTTTATCCAATGGTGTTCATTATAATTAATTTAACATTGAAATTGGGCATGAACAATTGGCAATCTTTTGATATAAATTGTTTCTTAAAAACACGCTATTTGTTGTGACAGCGGTAATTAATTATAAAATTAATTAATGAAACTTATATGTTTGGAATTTTGTAAAATAGACATCATTTTTGAATTCGGAATATCAATTATAGCTTAGGGTGAAATTTTGGCATTGTTCTGAAAAACTTCAATTTTTGATGAATAGTGAAACCACTAAGTGGTAGTTAAATAACTGATTTTTCGATTAAATGAAATATTACCAGTTCTGTGTTTTGATTTTCAAAAATCCGACATACATGGTTTTCATTAAGAAGTAAAATGTGGTTCAATGAGATTAAAATAATTTTTTGGTGAATAGTAACTTTTAAGTTCTTAATCGCGATTAGAGGTAATTAGTGTATTTTAAGGTAAAAATAATGTTTTAATAATATGAGATGATCTTGACACTTGTCCTACTCCTATTGGATATTCCATGGCCGACCAAGACAATACATGGGTCAACTTGGGGACCCCATGGAGCCACTTTAGTTGGAAAATGACATAAATACCTTTTATTTAATGTTAAAGTAAAAAATGACACAAACATGAAATGTTTTACTAAAACAATTTTTACATGGGGTTATACAGGTCATATTTTTGACTATAAATAGTCATTAGAAAGCTAAAAATATTTCCTACATCATAGTATTTTTTTATAATTTTTAGACATTAAATAAATTAAATCATTTATGACATCATTATGATGCAGCGATGACCTCATTATTTAACGATTTTAATAAAATGAAAAGATAATGTACAATACAAGGCTTACACTTTTCCAAAGACTATTGGATGGGTATATTTAGAACCCTTATCACCTTTTCCACAAGTTATATAAGTGTGGGACCTTTAGAATCCGAAAAGAATTGTATAATAATGTAAATTTCCTTACTTTCCAAGAGTGCCCCTCCTCTCCTCTTATAAAAGGCCCCCACCTCTACCAACTCATTCATACTTTCAAGCCATTTGTCTGGGCCAAAATCTTCTCAAATACTCTCCCAACTTCCCCCTCTTACTCCTATAAGCCTCACTTTGGGCATAACGCTTCCCAAGGAAGCCTTTGGCTCAAATCAAAAAGAGTTACCCGATTTTGAGGTAATGTCTTCTCTAATGTTGTTTTGTTTTATTTTTCTTCTCCAACCACCTAAACTCTTTTTATTCATTTATTTTGTAACAACAACAGTATCCTCAATATACTAGGATGTTGTTATAAGAAGTATTCGAGCTACACTTACGCACACCTACATCTAATGGTTAAAGAACATACGGTTTCTGTGGATGGTGAATTTCTGCCTCACGAAACGATGATTGTTCAACACTCATATAACACCTTCAAAGGTGGCCATTAAGATGTCACTATATTTATATATGATATATAATATGTTTATGTTTTACTTATGCTTCTGTATTTCTCATTTATGTCATACTTTATGATTTCCATTATGGGTAAAACGCAATAATTTCATTTTAGGAAGTGTGGACTACCGCCACCTCAAAGTGATTTGAATCGTTAATGCCATATGTGGGATGTATAAAGGATGGATTTAATGGTATTATACACTATATTATACTGGAATTATATTATACATTTATATCATTATGATATAATTCCATTAAATATGAAATAGAAATGAAAGTAGCGTTCATGCGTACGTACGACTTACCGTCTCCATGAACGGTGCATTTCATTTCTTACCTCTAAATGTTACGTAATATTATAAATGAATGTATATACTGGATATATATGATATATATGACATATAAATCATGAATATAATTCTGGAGATAATGGATATTCTACCACATAAACAAATTGTAATTATAAGAAGTTTATTGTTGACTCAAGTACCAAAGATCAAGAAAACGACCGTTATTAACATAAATAATTACATAATGTTCATAACATTGTAATAAGTGATATAAAAAGTATAATTAAATTAAAAATGGTTCTTAATAAGGTATATATTTACTCTAGTTTATTATTCAGGAGGATAAAGAACGGTTGAGTCAAGTCAGACACGAGGTAAGGGAATTTCATAACCCAACTTCCATTCTTTGGGTTAATCTCCTACTTTCAAATTATGTCATGATATTATTATGTCGTATATTGTATTTATACTTTCTTTATGTGTAAATATAGTGAATACACATAATAGATATATTTTATTTAAAAATGATCTTTTTAAGGGACATCGTCTCAATCTCCATTCATTGAGGCATATTTTGTTTTAGACACAAATTTCTTTTATATAGTGTATAAACCCCTTTGACTTTTACGTTTATTCAAAAGGAATATTTTTATACGAAGCGTTTTACTAAACGAAAAAAGGGAATGTTTTTATTTCCGTACATATGCGGTGACAACGACTTCTCCGCCGCCGTGACCATTATTTGAGTTTCGGCTTCCTCTACAAGCCATCATTTTTTTGATGAAAAATAAATACAAAGTTTTAACTTTCTTTTATTTTGGTATTGAAAATGGTTTTGAAAGCGTTTTTATTATATCAATGTGTTGTATTGATATCTTGTGATTGAAATGTGGAAATTTTATGTTTCCTTTATGCATGTTTTATGTGATACGATTATGTTATGGTTTATGATATGTTTAAACCTATTCATATGAGGAATGTATTGGACTTAATAAGTGACGGGTGGAGCCCGCTATAGCTCCTCGATGCATCGGTAGGTCTCATGAGACAACTGGACGTGGAATTGGCCAAGGCCCTTTCCCAATTTGATTTATGGTTTTGGCCGAGGCCTTAATCATTTTAGACGTCTTGGCCGAGGCCTTGACGAAATGTTTCAGAATGTCTGGCATTATACATTCCCTCATTATGAAAGTGGTTATTGATATTGCATGTGATTATTCGACCAGTAGAATATCCTTGTGAAGAAGTGAATGGAATTATCTCATTTTACTTTTGCCATATTATGTTGAAGTTCAAGTTTAAAAGGCTTTTGTTTTAGTTATACATTGCCTTAAATGTTTATGTTTATTGATGAAAGCTTCCGCTATATTGTTATCCTTACTGAGAATCTAAGCTCACCCCATTCAATGTTTTAATATTTTTCTAGGATTTGAAGAAGTATTTTATGAATGACCTGCAGGGATAGTCAGAAGAGGATATGAGTGTGGACTATGGAGACTTTCTTATTATAGTTTTTCATCTTATGATGTAATGTAACATATATGAATATATCTAGTGTTTCCAAGGCTACTAAACTAATCGTTCATTCGAGACTTGATCTTTTGTGATCATTCCAATGTTACGAAGTAATGCACTGACTCTGGGTAGCAGGGGTCGGGGCGTTACATTATGAATACCCTTACATTGCATCGCTGATACCCTTACGATATTTACCCTTATATTGGTAATTGAAACTCACTGGTACCCTTACATAGTGATAGGGATACCCTTATGTTGCGCCAGTACGCTTATATAATACCTGGTATGCCCATTCATAGTCTTGGTACACTTACACGGGGGTTAGGATACCCATACACAACATATAAATAACTCCATTTCATTGACACAACTCCAACGGAACCCTTACATAACAAAGGAATGGTCAAGGTTACCTTTATATATATAAAGAGTTATGCTTGCACAAGGTTCATATTTTTGAAGATACCTTTACAAAATAGTTCAAAAATATAAAAAAAAGTTATATAATACTATTACAATTTAAATATTAGGTAATTAAGTTTATATAAAATTTGAGGTAATTATACATTATTAAAACAAAAACAATTAATTGAATCATTAAAAAAATCCAAAAAATATAAACCAAATAAATTAAATGAGATAGAAAATTAATGAAATAAACTAATAAAATATTAAATACTATGTTCAAATAGAAAAAATATTAAATTAAAGGAGTTTATAAATTTACAAAACAAACAAGTATAATATTAATATGGAAGATAAATTTCTAAAAATCTCCACATTTTTTTAAATTAATAAAATAAATAGTTAATCAAACATTCAAAACATTTTCACTCATTTTAAAATTTATCAAATTTCTAAAAAATTAAATATCTAAAATAGTATCCACATTTATAAAGTCATATATAATATTCATATAATTAGTATATTTACATCAAGTAAAATAAAAATCATAAAATTCAAAAAATCATGCTTATAACATACTAAGTTCATAATTTATATTTTCAAACCTTTGAATATGTAATGGTTTAGTGAATATGTCTACTAGTATTTTAGTTGGAACAAATTCTAATATAATATATCTTTTATTTACATTATCCCAAAGAAAATTAAATCTAACACTTAAATTTTATTTTATAGTGTTGAAAAGAATTTTTATAAATTTAATGAAGACTATAATTATCACAAAAAATTGATGTTTTATCAACTCTAATATTAAAATCACATAATGTTTATTTAATCAAAATAATTTGAGAAAAAGAACTAGTAGAAGTAGAATACTCAGCCACAATATTAGATAATATAACTGATAGTTTATTATTATTACTTCATGAAAATACATTCTTATAGAAAAAATGACAAATACCTATGTTGATTATATTTTCATGCCTAAAACATCTAAATTTATAACCAAAATAAGAAAATATATCAAAAACATTTCTATTGGATTAAAATAAAACATTACTAAATGTAATATTCCGAGATTTTAAAAATATCTTCCTTAAAATTAATTTAAAATATTTGATATCTTTTGTTACACACAATGAAGAGTTTATCTTTAATTATATGAAACACCAAGTTTATCTTTCAATTCACATAACATTGAGTTTCTTTGATAACATGTGTTACACACAAGACTGAGTTTTACAAAAAAGTATAATATTAATATTTAATATGATAGTTATCGCATAACCATTAGAATGTAGTTATTGAATGAGATTAAATAAATTATTAATATTTTATTTACACATGTTTTTATAATTAATTCTTTAGAGACCAATTAATTGGAAATGAAAATAAAAATCAATTGAATATAAAGGAAGTGTTTTATGAAAATTTATTTTTTTGACCAGAATAGAGTTTTATATTAATAAATTAAATTAATTAATATTAATGAAATATATTAATTAAATTAATTTTATATATGTTCAATAAAATATTTTTAAATTTATCTAATAAGGTTTATAGTCTTAAGATAAGAATAAATCCAATTTAAACATAAAAAGATGTATGTTTTTAAAAGGCAGTTTTACCGAATTTTAATGCAAGTCTTGATTGAAAAATAATTTGTCAAAATTTTATAATTTTTATTTTCAAAAATAGGATTAATTTATTAAAAAGTAATATCAAAATTTACTCTGGGTTATTTTTGGCTATTTTTTTGAGAACTTTCATTTTTTAATGAATAGTGAATGACATCGAATTTTAATTGAAGAGTGATTTTTCATCTAAATAATTTATAGTGTAAAATTATATTTTTAATTTTTTTAAAGTTTAATTATATAAATTTTTTATCATTTAAACCAATTTCGGTCATTGTAATCAATCTAACATTAAAACTAGATATGAAAATATTTCAAACTTCTGAAATTTTCTCTTTAAACACCTGATGTCTTATCCTGTATGTGGGATTAATTTTAAATTAATTTCCACAACTTATTTGATTTGAATTTATAAAAATTGATTCCATATTTTAAATAATAAAAATGTATAATATATTTATTTAAACTTAGTTTTTTAACAAAAAATATTAGTGAAAGGAATTAAAATTAACAAAGCGATTAAGGTAAAAAATGTGTTTACTTAGTGGTTAAACATTAATCTTAAGAGTCCAAATGACATTGAAACTTGTGAAAACTCAATTTTATGGCTATGAATAGACCATATAGAAAATTTTATATAATTTTATTCATTATTTGAGGCACATGTTGTAATTGATTCCTCCAAATAGTGTTTAACTTTTTATATTTTCAAGAATGTCACTCCCTATGCACTATAAAAGGGAACTAAATCTCTTCACTTATACCCACATTTAGAGAAATTTTTATCATCCAAAACATCCCAAAATAATCTCTAAAAATATATACTATCATCCTATAATATTCACTTTGGTCTGAAATCAAACCAAGGAATTCCTTTTATTCCAACCAAAAGAAGCTACCCGAAAAAGAGGTAACATTCTTCAATGACCACTTTTGTTTTATTTATTTCAAGAACCACTTAAATTATTATTATTAAATTATTATATAATTAAATAATTATCATTAATATACTTAGAGTTTTTATGATAATTTTTATACCAACTCCTTTACAAACATCTATCAAATGGGATGCACAATCATCGTTCATGTGTACGGTGGAATAACGCCTCACAAACTGATGTAGTTCGTTCTTCCATTACCACATAAAAATGTTGCTAATATATATATAATTAATATTTTTATATGATATATATTATATTTATAATTTTATTATTCTTATTTAATTTTTATATAACATATAACGTTTTTCTTCCAATTTTTTCGAATATGATAACATCGTTTGTGGACGTGTGGATTACTGCCTCCTCAAAGCGATGTGATTCATTATCTCTTTAAATGGAATGTATTAAAGATGGGTTTAATAAAAATATATTATATAAATAAAATCTTCATGATATTAATTTAATCATTATCTATATATTTAAATAAATTATCATTTTTTTATTTCCATTTCACACACTAAAAAAGTGATAACCTCTTTTGTGGATGTGTGGACCAACGCCTCCTCAAAGCGACATTGTTCTTCCTTTTTCATCACCACATAAAATAATGATATATATAAGTATATATAATTAAAAAAATTGGTATTTATGATATAATTATCATTCTATGAAGATAAAAATTACTTACCATCTATCCATAATGATCCTTGAAAAATGGAAACGTTACCCATCCATACGTACGACCTACCATTTCCATGATCATAAAGTTATATCATTATTCAAAAAAATATTAATTTTTTGATTTTAAAATTATAATTGATGAATAAATGTATTAATTATTCCATTTTTATTACTCTAGATATTTTCAAATAATTATCTCATTGACTACAGTCGACCTTTCAAATTATGTTTTGATACATAATCCGAATATGGTAAAAACATCTAACACAAATATTATTAATTATGTAATTTCATATAAGTAAAATAAAAGTTATAATAAAATTGTAAAATTTAATGAAGCGGGTAAATAATTAACATAATTTTATTATTCTAGAAGATATAGGACAAGCATGATAAATCAGACTAAAGTTAAGGGTTTTCTTAACTCAATTTTC
The DNA here is from genome assembly GCA_963277665.1 of Viscum album. Taxonomy (NCBI): domain Eukaryota; kingdom Viridiplantae; phylum Streptophyta; class Magnoliopsida; order Santalales; family Viscaceae; genus Viscum; species Viscum album. The sequence continues at coordinate 1,991,948,144 of OY728131.1, read as the reverse complement.
ATTCATTGGGCTAAACATCAATTTCATCGGTTATGTTATGCCAATAATAGCTGTAGAATTACCTATTTTTATATTATTATATATTTACAATTTTATTTTGGTGTATTTACATTTTTCACACATAATTATTTATTTTATTTATTCTCACTCCAATGATATGATCTTTGTAAGGGTTTTCTTAACTCAATTTCCATTCATTGGGTTAAACAACTATTTCATTCGTTATGTTATGCCAAAATATGTGTGAATTGACAAATGATTATATTATTATATATCTAAACTTATTTTTTGTGTATTTACATTTCTCATACATAATTATTGCACCAATTTATTCTCACTCCAATGATATGATCTTTGTAAGGGTTTTTCTCTTATCACCTTTATTTCTGTGAGATATATTTTATATTCACCACTTATTTTTTTTGTATTTTATATAAGACCCATGAATGTATTTGATTATTATTATACATAAATTTATGGGATTTTACATATCCTTTTGATGATCTTTATTTTCGGAGATTTGTAGTTTCAATGTTTCCAAAGCTGTAATGGATTTTTGTCACCATTTTCATTCTTTGAGAGGTTTGTTATATTATAAAACTATCATCTTTTATGAGGTGTGTATAATTATAGTTATAATTTATATATCATGAATATAATTATTATCATGATATTATAAGTTTCATTTAATTTTATTCCTTCATGTTTTATGATTCAAATGTTTCAAAGTGTTATGGGACACTTTGGAATGTTTAAAGGTTATTTTCATCATGAATGATTTTAATGATATTTTAATGGTATTTCCATTAATATACACAAAAAAACCCTTAATTTTAATTATCCTCCACTGAGGATTTTTTTATTGACATCATACTCATTATTTTATGGATTGATTAAGATTTTTTCAAGGTTATTTTTATAGAAGTCATTTCTTTTACAAGGGTAAATCATGTTTCTATGAGATTTTTTTTAACTTATTTATTTTTGATGGGTTAATATTGTTTTGATGATATTTTTATTTAAATAATACCTTTTTCATCGGTTAATCATGTTTCAAATAGATTGACAAGAAACCCATTTCTTTTCTATAGGTAGATTGGCTTTTAAAAGGGATAATAATTGTTCTTATGATTTTATGATGAAATGAAAGATTGTATGAGTTATGTAATTATTCTTAGAAATTTGATGGGTGCTTACATTATAATAAAATGATCGGTTGTTTTGTGATAAACCAATGATTTGTAGTTTAGTGATAAACCCTTGATGGGTGGTTACATGATAAGACAATGATAGGTGGGTTTATGATAGATGTCCATTTAATTGGATATATAAGTCCACTATATGGTTATTCCATTTATAAGAGTGAATTTAATAATAAATTTAAAATGATGACACAAGTACGTACTTGTTTTCTATATTCTAGATATCAGTTTATAATGTTTATAATGACCAGGATTTATATCACATGAGTTTTGATTATTTATTCTGATGACTCTTTCTATTTACAAGTTTTCAAATTTGATGATGTAGATATTGATGGGTATAAGTTATTTTATGAATCTCTAATGCAATTTGATTATGAAATCATGACCTTATGCACTATTATTCTAATTTATAACATTTAATTATTAATGATTATGTTAATACATACTAAACATCTGAGAACTTCTTCCTTATGTTTCCTTTTCCCCATGTTTTAATGAATGATGTTGAACAAGTTAAGTCTTCATGGAATTTCATATGGATGATGATGATGATGTATTAATATGAAAAAAGAAAGTTGTGTTAATGTCTAAGGATTGTTGGAATAACTCGATTATCCCTTTTATGGTTATGTGTCCTTTAATAGTTAATTTTATTGACTAAAGAATTAAGAATTCATCTGAAATACTCATAGTCTGGGGAAAAAGATGATATTTGGTTGAAAATTGATTGAAGTATAAAATTATACTCATGAAGTAAATATATTACATTTTTCTTTTTCTATTGGTCTAGATGGTAAGAGAACTCTTTAACTCCATGAAAAGAATATTGAAACAAAATTATTGTCCTTATACCTTCAATTATATTGAACCAATGAGATTTTTTATCATTAATGATTTATGTTTTTGAGGTCATTAATTTTACATTGATTATTCACTTTTTTATGATCAATGACCTCAATCAGTCACTGTAATTATTTAATATTTTCTTCCATTCTCATATATATTCTCCCAATGTGGAATCCTAGTTAAGTGTAAATTTTGGTGACCATTATGATTCCCAAATTCCATTTTTAAGAGGTTGTTTTTTATTAATTCTTATTATGTGGGTTATGATAAAGAAATTATATAAATTTTAATTATTTGATAACCCATATAAATTTTGGGGGTGATATTTATTTTAAAAGGGGGTAGGATGTAACTTCCTAAGATGTTAAGAAATATATTATTTAAAATTATTTTAAATTCTTTGATAACTTGTGTTATGTGAAATGAAAAATTTATCTTTAATTTTATGTAACACCATGTTTATCTGTAACTTCACATAAAAATTAGTCCCTTTGATAACATGTGTTACATGCAAGACCGAGTTTTACAAAACAAAAATATAATATTAATATTTAACATGATAGTTATAACCTAGCCATTAGAATGGTGTGATTGAATATTATTAACTAAATTAAGAATGTATTATTTAAACATTTTTTAAATAATAAATTATTTTGTTTCTAGTTAATTGTAAATGATAATAAAATCAATTAAATATAAAGGATGTGTTGTATGAAAAACTATTTTTATGAGTAGAATAGTGTTTTATATCAATAATTTAAATTAATCAATATTATTGAGATAAATTAATAAAATTTAAGTGTTATATATTCTATAAAATATTTTTCAAATAAACTTATTATTTTGGTAGAATTAAGATAAAATTAAAACCAATTTTAAGAAAAAAACTCATATATTTTGAGAAGGCAGTTTTACCGCCTTTTAATGGAAGACTTGTGTTTAAAAAAACAAATTGTAACACTTATAAAAAATTTATTTAATAAAATAACATTATTTTATTAAAATTTAATATTAAAATGTAATTTGGGTTATTTTTTCATATTTTTCTAAGAACTTTCATATTTTGAAGAATAATGAATGACACCGAATTTTAATTGAAAACCAAGTTTTCATATAAATAATATATTGAATTAAATTATATTTTTAAATGGTTTAAAAGTTTAATTAATAAAATTTTATATCATTTAAACCAATTAATGTCACTGGAATCAATTTAACATTGAAATTGGATATAAAAATATTTTAGTATTTTGATCTTTTTTTTAAAAAAACCGTGTGTCTCACCCTGTTCGTAGGATTAATTTTAAATTAATTTCAACCAATTATGTGATTGAAATTTGAAAAAATGGATTAGATAATTTGAATCCGAATATTTTTTAATTTCGAGTAATTTTATCATTGTTTTTGACAAAAAAATATTACTGAAAGATATTAAAATTAATTACAATGATTAAAGTAAAAAATGTGTTTACATTATGGTTAAACTTTATACATAAGTGTCAAAATGAAATATAAACGCGTAAAAAACAAATTTTATGGAAATTATTGGACCATATCAACACTTTTATTAATTTTGTTTCATCATTGGGGGAAAATTATGAAAGAAATACTTCTAAATAATGTTTACCTTTTTTTATTTATAAGAATGTCACTCCCACTCCACTATAAAATAAAAATATACCTTACCACTTCTTAACACATCTCACACCCTTTTCATCATCAAAATGCTACCTAAATAAGCTCAAAAAATCCCTCCTATAATATTATAAACATAAATTAGGGCATAAATCAGACCAAGTAAGTCCTTTGGTAGAAACTAAAAGGCGTTACATGAAAAAGAGGTCACATTATTAAATAACCACTTATGTTTTGTTTCTTTATCAAACTGATTAAATTATTAATATTAAGTCCTTACATAATAAATGCATTGTTCTAAAAATACTGATATTTTGTTATGTTATGGTTTTTACATACACATTTACACACTTCCATCAAATAGGATACACAATCATCATTCGTGTGTACGACGAACTACCGTCTCGCAAACCATTGTCATCCATTCTTCCATTACTGCCTAACAAGGTTGGGGATAATGAAAGATTTCATTTTTTATATTATATATATGATATTTATAATTTTATTATTCTTATATTATTTTTATATAACTCATACCTTCATTCTTTCCATTGTTTGGAATATCATAAAATCGTTTGTGAACGTGTGGACTACCACCTTCTCAAAGAGATGTGATTCGTTTACTCTTTACATGAAATGTATTAAGGATGGGTTTAAAATAATATATGATATAAGTGACATATTTATTATATTCATGAAATAGTTATCTATATGTACATAGAGCATATCATTTTTCTTCTTTTATATTCAGACACTGAAAAGGTGATAACGTCATTCGTGGATGTGTGGACTGCCACCTCATCAAAGTTATGTGATTCTTAATTTTTTATAACTACATCAATATAATGATATATATAAGTATATATAATTAAATAAAATTTTATTTATAATCTAATTTTCATTCGAGAAAGATAAATTTTACATATCTTCTTTCCATAATTATCTTTGAAAAGGGGGAATGTTACTCATGCATACATACGGTCTACCATCTCCATGATCATAACATAGGTTAATTTTTCATAACCATATTTACTGTATGATTTTAAAATTATAATTAATATATATATATATGATAATTATTTCTTGTTTATTATTCTATATATGTTTAAATAATGACCTCATTAACCATAGTTGACCTATCAAAGTCAGTTTTGACACATAAGCTGAATATAGTAAAAAAATACAACTTAAATATCATTTACTTATTAAATGTATATAAGTTAAATAAAATTAATAATAAATCTGTAAATGTTTACAAATAAATTAAATAATTAATTTAAATTTAATATTATAAAATATATAGGATAATTGTGACAAATCAGACTCAAGGTAAGGGTTTTCTTAACTCAATTTTCATTCTGTAGGTTAAAATTATATTTAATTTTTTATATTATTCAAATAATATGTGTGAAATTACCTATAATTGTATTATTTTATATTTCTACTTTTATTTTTTGGATTTAAATTTTTTACACATATTTATTTAATTTATTTATTCTTACACCAATGATAAATTTTTTTAAGGTTTCTATTAACTAAATTTCAATTTATTGGATTAAAATTCTATTTAATTGGTGAAGTTATGCCATGAATATTTATTAAATTACCTATTATTATATTATTAATTATTTCCACTTTTATTATTTGAATTTAAATTTAGAACACAAATTTTTTCGGTGATTTATTCTCACTCCAATGATATGACCATTATAAGGGGTTTTAAACTCAATTTACATTCATTGGGTTAAAAATTCTATTATAATGGTTATGTTATGAAAATAATATCTATGAAATTGAAATTAATTATATTACTTTTTATTCCCACTTTTAATGTGTAGATTTACATTTTTCACACATAATTATTTCATTAACTTATTCTCACTCTAATGTTACTCTCTTTGTAAGTGTTTATCTCATATTAATTCTATGAGGTATATTCCATATTCACCACTTATTTTTACTATGTGGTGTATATTATAATTAACCATTATTTTCATACATGTATATTACATTATTTTTTCGTAATAGTTAAAATATTTCAAAACAACATGACCAAATATCTTATTAGTTTAGTGCCTTTGGAAACATAGAATACAAAATTCATGTCTGGTTAATTATCATCAATATTTCCCAAAAAAAATCCGTCCCTTTAGTATTCCTGACTAAAATATTTCTTTACAACCTAGGGAAAGGAAACATAAGAAAGGGGTGATCTCTGATGAACAGTAAGGGTAATCAAGGAAAATATATATGAATAACATGAACATAAATGAATAATAACAAAAAAATAACATTTAAAGATCATACCCTCTATATTAAAGAACATATACATGAGACTTGTAATATATATTGTTAGTTTATAAGGAAATAATCATAAGGGAATCAATATTATAATCCATGAAAATATAAAATATGAATAAGATATGAAATTTTGGCATACACATAAGAATATAATATTATTTCTATAATAGTCAAGGAATCACTATCACATATATCTTAGTAGTATGCGTTCACTCCCTATACCATCTTAGTAGTCATGGTTCACTCCCATGACCATCTTAGTAGTTAAGGTTCACTCCCAAGGACATCAAACTGAACAAAGTCTTTTACTTAACCGAGTTCACTCCCCATTCAATCCATGTATATCTAAAGTGATATAAATCATTACCCAATTAATTGGAGGGAGATATAGGTACCACCCATCAAATAATGAAAACCATACATATATAAGACACATGAACATAAATAATTCATTATATCAGTATATATGGAGTGAAATGAGTTTTGTACATATCATTATATCATAAACATTAACCATCCACATATATAATGGGGATAACTAGTCATGAACTTGTTGTGATATCTAACACTTTCCACAGAATCCACCTACTCCCAAAACTCATCCTCATTGAATCTAAGCTCAAATCAAGGCCCGAATCAAGGCACGAAGAAATATAAGGCTCAAATACAAGTCTTTAATGAACCATAACACGAATGAATCCAAGGCTTTAATGAATCCAACCTTTGGTGATATCTCTACTTTATCGTAGACGATTTAAAGATTTAATCCAAGTTATGTTATTATCTCCTTCTCTACACATGTTAATTTATTTTTTTTGGAAATAACATTTTGAGTTTTTTGTTCATTATCTATCACTTTATTCCCTTATATAATGAATTTCTAATTGGGGGTTTATATGAATTTGTGTTTTTATTGACCCTTTATGGAATTCTCTTACTTCTTCATAGCATATTAAGACTTCCACACAATGATTTCATTCATTCTGGCTGGTGGCCCCATTCACATTACATTAAATGTAGAACCATGAATGATTACATGTAATTAAGTCTATGTTTCCATCTGAATTTTTTTTATTATAGTTATCCTTGTTTTGTTTATGGATTTATAAGTGTTTTTCTTAAGTTTTCATTACCACAAATGATTTTTTGTTAAGTTTAAATTTTTTGAACTTCATTCCGTGGAAACAATGTACAAAAAGTGTTTCTTAAAATTCCACCCATGGTTTTTATTGTATAAATCTAAATGTATTTCATGTAATGATTTCTTATGAATTATAATGAATATCTATTTTTTAATCAAGGATTTATTTTAACTAGACTATGTTTGTGGATATTTTTCAAGAATATTTTTATGTTTGACAAGAACATGGAATTATTGTTTTCTTTCATCGCATGAATTTCTTTGGATGGGTTTAAAATGAGAATATTAATTCCTTTTATCATATTATCAAAGACTGTAAGAAATTTTTAATATGGTTTCCTAGTTATATTAATATTTTCTGTCATATAAACCATTTATGTTAACCCCTTATCGATTCATAAGTGAAATGTTGTTTGTTATTATAAAATGGATTGACCATGGGTTATTGATATCATCATATTGTTTATGTTATTATGAAGGGGGCTGTTCATTAAACGTGTTTGAATGTGTGAGTGAGTTTATACTTGTTGAGTTATTTTAATAATTATTTTAATTGTATCAAGATGTGTTATATTTTTTCCCCACTTACATCTTTTCACTAAATAATTCATTTTAATGGTTTTATCCAAATTTATCTTTTACATTTTTCAGAAACATACCATGATATATATTTTATAAATGAATATTCAAGGTTCTTATATGATTTTATGTAAACCATTATTATGGTGTCTTTTATAATATTTTTCTTACACATCGCGTCTAAAAGTAAAATGTTTATACTTTACAATATACATTTAACTATAATATTTTGATATTGTTTCTTCACTACCATAATTAGTGGAAATAAGTGGAATTATAATATTACACAACTTAGATTCCATTAATAAATTTATGATTCATTATTTTACATTCTATAAGCTGTTAAAGTATTAAATTATTACTCTAATGTTGAATGTGAAATTCCTATTTATGTATTTCTAACCCCAGAAATGACATAATATCTAAGAGTAAATATCCTACAAAATAGGGATTCATAATCTCCCCTGATTTTATTTCAACTTTAATTAGTGCATACTTAATATCATTAGGTAATCATTATAAAATAAAATCAAAATTTAGAGCCTTAATTAAGCATAAAAAGATTATAATTATACATTTGCAATGATCCTTTCTAGAATTAACCGAATATCAATGCATTTGAAAAATAAAAAAATGAGATGTTGGGTTTATTTAATAATATCACATACATTAAAGAAAAAATGTCCCTAGAATGTTCTTTTTGTGAAACAATTATGTATGAATTAATAAGAAATTTAACATTAAATTCAAAATTAATAATTTACATATTTCAAACGAATAAGATCAAATATATTTAACATATTCACAATATACTGGGGATAAAATAAATAATAACCCCCACTATGTATTACTATTTTAAAAATTATTATAGGTTCTATTATTCTAATTTTATTCATTTCAAATACTTATTGTAGTTTCCAGCGAAAGTAATAAAGTATTTTTTACCTCCACTAGTTAATATACTATTTAATTAAAATTCATTAAAACGAAATAATTATAACATTCGTAAATTATTCTGGAATTATGAATTGTTTTAAATTTTTTAGATTATATTCAGGATTTATATTTATTTAATTTCCATTTTAAAATTATTTAAATGTAAATTCTTCATTACATTTCATTGAATTAAAATTGGCATGTGCCAAATGGTCATGTTATATATATTAACATATCCCCACCAATAACCCTTGAATCACATTAAAGAATGTTTATGCCCCCACCCAAATATCTCCTTTTAGTTTAATTTTTCCTAAAAAAATATGATATATATTAGCCAAACTCTTCTTCTTTTTCAAATCCACATGATATAAAGATATAGACCCAAAAAGGCTTCTAATCATTAATAACGAGGTTTAAGTCATATTATGTGAATTAGAGATGTTATTACCACCATTATTCTTTTATAAAATGGTCTACCTATTATATCTCTAGTTTAGAGAGGTTCAAATATGTGGTCTCATCCATTATATATGGATGTAACCCTTTGAACAATATATGAAGATTTTAAAGGGTGTGCCAAGAAATTTTTTTTTCCAAAATGTTATATTGAAAAAATATATTGTTCAAGAAGCTATTCAATTATATACGGATTACCTATTAAATACTGGTTCCATCAATCTCCCAATGTCTCTTTACAACCGATATCTTATGGGGGAAGGGACTTCGAGAAGAGGTGTTGTTAAAATTACCATCACAGAGTAGGAGAAAAAACAAATTTATATTTTATGTAATACTGAATATGTTAAAACATACATTGAATCTCACAAATAAATTCATAGATATATGAATCTATCAACGACTGAAGGTTGGATATAGAATACACAATCAATAGTTTATAGGATGGTTTTGAAATCAAATTTGTAACTCGTTATCTAAAAATATGAATTCAATTATAGAAATATTTCAATGGATTTCTATGAGATTTAATGGAAATGTTATATCTTACACTGGTTTTGTAATCAATGGTTATATGATCTATCAAAAATAACACATGGGCTATAGTATGATGCAAAATAGTGGATCTACACTTGTGGCAGAATCAATGGGCATATCGGGTTCTAAGGATAGAAATAAAATTTATAAAAATATGTCATGTTTTTTCAATATGAAATTGATATATGAGTTTGATTATAAAACATTGAAAGTTATAATATTTCATTGAAAATGGGTTGATAATATGAGTGAAGTGAAAGTTGATGAAACAGGATTCGTGAAGGTGAATTTCAGTATGGAAGGGGAAAATGAAGATCCATTCATAATGGAATCACAAGAAGTGATTTTTTTTTGTCTCAGATCCAAAAAAAATAATCGGTTGATTTTCCTACTAGAAACTAAAATAACTGTAGGGACACATGAAGATTCATTCGAGGATGATTCTTTCATTGGGAGACCAAATTTAGTTCATGAAAATCCCAATTCTGGAAATGTATTATATGATATAGGGGACCACAATGTGGGGATTTGGATTCTTTATAGAGTATCCAGATCCCTAAAATGATTAAAAAATATATTTCAATGGTAAGGTAAAAGTTTTGTTTAATATACTATGTTTTCCCTTATAATATTATCGGTTCTCTACTATATTAATATAATATAAATTAAATATATAACTACTCATGTAGACAATTTCTTCTTCACATGATGATGTTACCAATCCCTCAAAATACAAGAGAAAAAATAAGGAAACTGTTTGGGAGGATATAAAGGTAATGTTATGATATACTTTCTATAATTTACCAAAAAATTATATAATGAAAAGTTTATTTAATTTTCAGTATTCATTTTAGAGTTTTTTTATTATGGAATATTCTTTCTGATATTTCATGACATTCTTCACCAAAACATTCATAGTTTTCTTATCCCTTAAAACATTTTCACCTCTAAAGTTTTAGAATTTATCAATTTCCATCATGTTCCCACCACTGCCATTATATGAAGAGAAACAAAACTGCCTCAACTGAATCATAATGGCAATCTTGATTTTTTCACAGTAAAATCAATTTTCATAGATGTAATGCATTTTTTCATATTTGTGTTTTATTTATTTATTTTTAGTATTACCCACAAAATTATTGTTTTCTTATACAAGTGGATTATTTTATCATGTTGGGATGGATTATTCAAAGATGCTCATGCTTATGAGATATTTGACTTTGAGTCTATAACTGAGATAATGAAAACAAGGGAATGAGTTAAGAATGTATTCAACCATCAGAAAATGTGAATTCCTGATACTTATTTAATTAGTTTTGTTATAATTTTATCTACTATTTGTAAGTTTATTTCCATATCATTTTATCTAATACATATTTATTTTTTTCATCAATATTTTGGGAATTCATATTTGTCTTTCAATTATCACCAAAAATCAAAAAAAGAGATAATATGTTCTTTTTTGATAGAAGAGAAAACCACATGCTACCCAAAACATGAAGTGTTTCCGGGATCTTGTAGTTTCTATTCTATCAAAATAAAAAAAATTAGTTAATTTCTAGATTTTATAAGATATTTGAAATACAAACACATATCACATACTCAATCATATTCAACTCAACCTGACACACATTTTTCTCATTAAGTCTCTTACTGTATGTTTTTAGTTTATAATTTATATTTTAGTTCAAAACACTCATCACATACTACAAAACAAGAAAAAAATTAAAATTAATTTTCTAATATAGTAAAAAAACCATAAGGAATGTTTAACATGTAGGAATTAGACTCACCTTAATCCAATGAATGGTGTTACTAGTATGACTCTAATTTCTTCTTTCTATTTAAAATAGTCATTAATTTTATGAAAAAAGAAAAGTGACAAACTTAAAAATGATAAAATGTGCCAAAATTGTCACAATAATTTAGGAAAATGATTCATATGTTATTTTTGACATGTAGGAATCAGTTCCATCAAAACAAAAAACATGATGTGACTGATATGAATCAAATTTCATGTTTCCATTTTAAAATGACCTTTTAGTAAAAAGACATGTGAGGTACAGAAAACTGATAGACTAAATTATAATTGTTTTGATACTTTAGGTAAATTGTCCATAATTCATTTGGGATGTGTATAAATTTGTCGCACCACAATCCAGGGCATGGTGTGACCAGTATGACCCTAAGTGAGTTTTTTTAAAATTGGCATTAATTTTAGTAAAAAACAATTGACCTACTCAAAACTAAGAAAACATGCTTATATTTTTTTGATAATTTATAAAAGTGATTGATAAGTCATTTTTGATGTGTATAAATCATTCGAACCTCAATTAGATACACAATGTGTATGGTATGACTCAAATTTTATACTATTAGTTTGAAATTGACATTTTAGTTCAAAAATTATCACTCCCTAAAAACCAAGACAACACAATCATATAGTATTGATAATTTACTACATAAATTTATAATTCATTTTTGATGTGTATTAATTATCCTCACATCAAACTGACACATTATGTGACTGGTATGACTTAAAGTGCAAATTTCTAGTTTCAAATCCTATTTTAGTAAGAATAAATTTATACAATTTATTAACAACTAAGGAAACACCTTTGTATTGTTATGATACTTTATAAAAATGATCTGTAAGTCATTCAAGATGTTTATCAATCAGAAAAACCTCAATATGATGCACAGTGTGACTGGTATGACCCCAAGTATGTCTTTTCATATAAAATTGACATTAATTTTAGTGAAAAGACAATTGGAATACTTAAAAATGATCAAAATCATTTGGATTATTTTGATAATTTAGTAAAATGATCCATAAATTATTTTTTATTAATAAGAATCACCTAAAACTCAATCTGATACATGATGTTCTAGATACGACTCAAAGTATCCTTTATCAAATTAAAATTGACATTTTAGTTCAAAGATCATCCCTGACTGAAAAATAAAAAACATGCTCAGATTGTCTTTATAATTTATTAAAATTATTTGTCGGTCATTTGAGATATTTAGGAAATATCTTCATGTCATACCACCACATGATGTGACCATTATGACTCAAAGGACGTGTTTCTTCTTTAATTTTTTAGTAAAAAATATAATTCAAATATAGAAAAATGAAAAAATAAATTCATATTATTTTTATACATTATAAAAATTATCCATGAGTCATTTGGGATATATAGGAATTTACTTTACATCAATTTAAATCATGATGTGACCGATATGACTCCAAGTGCATCTTTTTATTTAGAATTAACATTAATTGTAGTACAAAAGAAAACTAAAATACTCAAAATAGAGAAAATACATTCATATTATTTTGAGACTATAGGAAAACAATCCATAAGTCACTTGTGATGTGTTAGAATCATCCTCACCTCAATCTGATTGACGATGTTCTTGGTATGACTCAAAGTGTTCGTTATTAGTTTAAAATAAACATTTTAGTTAAAAATGTGTCACTCACTAGAAAATAATATAACACTATTGGATTGTCTTTAAAATTATGTAAAATTATTTAGAATTCATATTAAACATGTAATAATTAATCTCACATCAAACTGATAAATGATGTGACTAGCATGACTCAAAGTTCATTTTTCTAGTTTTAAATGTCATTTTAGTTAAAACGAAATCAAATTGTTTTGATAATTTAAGAAAACAATCCATATATCATTTTTTTCATATATGAATCATTTTAAACTCTATATAATACATGATATTCTCAATAGGACACAAAGTGTTCGCTATCAATTTAAATTCAAAATGATAGTTCAAAAAGTATCAATCATTATAAACTAAGAAAACACAGTCATATTGTGTTTATAATTTATGAAAATAATTCATATTTAACTTTTGAAATTTAGGAATCAATCATACATCAAACGAAAACATGATGTGACTGATATGACTCAAAGTGCGTGTATCTAGTTCAAGATTCCATTTTAGAAAAAAAGAAAAGAGACATGCCCAAAAATGAGAAAACACATTCTAATTGTTTTTGATACTTTAGGAAAATTATTACTAAGTCACATTGAACATGAAGGAATCATCCTCACCCCTATCCAACACACGATGTCATCTATATGAATCCAAGTGTGAATTTTTATTTAAAATTGACATTAATTTTAGTAAAAAAATAAAACTCACATACTTGAAACTGAGAAAATTCATTCTTATTTTTTAATACATTATAAAAAATATAAATAATTTTTTGTAGGTATCACCTTCACCTTAATCTGATACAAACTGTTCTTGGTATGTCTCAAAGTGTCTGTTATCAGTTTAAAATTAACATGTTAGTTCAAAAACTGTCACCTTTTAAAAACTGAGAAAACATGCTCATATTGTCTCGATAATTTACTAAACAAATTCAGAAGTAAATTTTCATGATTAGAAATTAGTCTCACATAAAACATACAGATGATGTGATTGGTATGAATAAATGTGTGTGTTTCTTATTTAAATGAAATTTTAGTAAACAAAGTGACATACTCAAAACTATGAAAACATATTCAGATTATTTTAGTACATTAGGAAAACAACCCATATGTTATTTGGGATGTGTAGAAATTTTATTCACCTAAATCTGACACACGTTGTGACTGATATGACTCCAAGTGCATCTTTTCAATATATAAGTGTAATTATAGTTTAAAATGTGCACCACATTGCCGAAACCAATCAAATGAGACTATATTATTTTATCATAATTTTATCTTATATTACATAATTAATTTTCTTTTCATTTTTATCTTAAACTTATTCAGTAAATTTTAATATAAAAAATACTTGAAGGTGAAAAATAACTGGTGTGATGTGAAAGAACAAACCACAACTCAATGTGATACAAATTGTTTCTAGTATGACTCAAAGTTTAGTTTAAAATTAAATTTTTTTGTTTAATTTATTTATTTATCTTATTTCTAAAATAATAATGTTTGTATTATATAGTTTCATTCATTTTCTTGAGAAGGGGTGGTTTGTTAGATAATAGCATGAGTCGGAGTTAGAGGAAAAATACAAAGGAACACTGATATTTTAGAATATATGTAATAAGTTTTACTTACTCATGTAATTTTATAAACCACTATTTGAAATGTCTGTAATATAGTTTTTATTTTATTTCATTTGTGGTATAATTATTATTTCATTTAAATTCTATATTTTCACTTTATTTGTTTTTTTTGGTGCTTTTTCTATTGCTGCACTATGCTGTTACAACACAGAACACTGGTGCTGCAGTGTGCTATCACAAAAAATTGCAGTATTCCCCTTTATCAGTGCTATTAAATAAATTGATAAAGGAATAATTTATCTTCTATTATAATAGTTATGATAAAGGGTTTCTTTATTAGATCTTTTGAAAGCACTGATAAAATATCTCTTTAAAATTACTCTTAAAAGCACTAATAAATGGGGTCCTTTATCAAAACTTTTAAAAGAACTGATAAATGGGGTCATTTTTAGACACTTTTAAAAGTGTTTCTGACAAATTAATCCTTTATCAACCTGTTTTTCACTATTAATGGACCCCTCTATTCTAGAGCTGATAAAATTCTAGGTCATTTAATCTCACTCAGATAGTCAATTCAATTCTAGAATTAACGAAGGACAATTTTTATACTGTTAAAGGTCATTGTTATTTTAGATAGGTAATGTGGAAAATTCTTGTCAAAGAAAGGATTTCAAGAGTGTTGATAAAGGTGTGTAGCAGGGGTGTGTTGGTGTTAATAGATGGAAATAATAGACTAGAGGGACATGAGTTGAATATTCCATTAAAAATTTTAAACCATGTAATCAACCAGAGTTTCTCATTATATGAATTAATAGTGTATTTTAGTGTTTGTAATATAATTTGGTAGAAATATAATATGAACATAATAATTTTATATTTTTTAGTATCACCAAGACCTTATTATAATCATCAATATTCCAAACTCGATAGGATGATTTGTACCCACTATGAAACCTCACTTTTAATGGTGTGATAACATATTTACAGAACCTGATTTTTAAAATATCGAGAGGCACAACAAATAAATAACATTTTAATAATTTAATAAATACTAACCTTACTTTTATTAAAGATTAACACACTAATGACCTTTCTTTTGGTTAGTAGAATAACCAATACTATACTTCCGTTTGATTAGGAAAAACATAAAATGAATCTTTAAAACCACTATAAGAAGAAAATATTTTAAAAATAAAAACTAGAAATTAGTTAAAAAAAATTATAAAATGACATGGAAGTTAATGTATCTCGATGATCTCCAACTAATTTAGAAATAAAGAGTCAATCATTGAAACATCTTTATGATCTCACCAATGAAATTGTTATCATAGAAGATGTCAGTGATGTGTAATGTTTGTCTGTATCTCAATGCATGTGATGGTCTTTTTTTGTTGAGAAATTAATAGTAGTCATAAATATTATTTAATTCTTGTTGCACTGGATTTTCCAAAACTTATAACTACCATTCAATGGTTAGAAATAATTATATATAAACATGTAATTACCAGTTTATCCATGGTGCATATTCAAATAATTTATTTAGCACACCATAATTCCAACATTGAACATATTAAAAAAAACAAATATCATTAGTAAATTACTCATATATGTTGCAAAAAAAATAATTAAAAATTAATGGAATTAAATTTTCATTTTATTAAAATATAAAATTTTTAAAAAATAGGGCATTGTTAGAAAAATACTACATGGGTGTTTGTATAATGAATTTATACATAAAATATTTAATCAAGTATCAAATAATATTTTTTAATGAATTCATTTTTTATAAATTTAATAAAAAATTAAAATATTTTATCTAAGTTCTTGCAATTAAAAATAAATTCATATTGATGTTGTGCTACTATGAAACCATTGTACATTTTATAACTATCATAACCAAATATATTTTTAAATTGATGGTAGGATATTATTTCTTCTACTACCTCTAAGAGATATGATATGTTACCAATACTGGTTCTACTAACATTAATATTTTATATTATTGAATATGAGGTTTTGATATCGTTACTATTTTCTTACCTATAAAACAAATATACCTGATACTGTTACTATTGAGTTACTTTAAGAAAAAATATACATGCCTCCAATACTATTGTGTAACCTCTAAAATGGAGGAGTAATTCAAATAGAATAACATGTTACCATTAATGAAGGATTAAGTGTACGATGCTACCATTAGCTAAAAACAGAGCTATAGGTGTGCTACCATTCCACTGATGATGTTTCTACCATTGGGGATGAGTGATTCAAAGCATGCTTCCATGGAGGAGATAACTCATGTTTCCATCAGAGAGGAATACCTAGTACTGTTTATGGGATAAATTAGATGTATAGAAATAGGTATTACTACTATGGAGGATGGGATAGACTTATACCATGAGGATACTCATACTTCCATAAGGGCAACTTTCTTACCCCTACAAACCACTATTCTAGAACTAAAATAAGGGTAACTTCCATATTACCCTCATGTATGCTTTCAGAGTTCTGAAATACCCTTAAGTAAGTATAAGAAGTCTATTTATACACTTTTGTGGGATTTAAGATTTTAATTCATACCATTAAGTGAGTAGAGAAGTACCCTTACCGAACCTCAGGAGTACCCTTAAGCAATATTTAAAAATATGGGATGATCCTTACAAGAGCTGAAGAAGATTGTGAATACCCTTACATTATATCGCTGATACCCTTACACTATTTACCCTTATATAGGTAATTGAAACTCACTGGTACCCTTACTCAGTGACATGGATATCGTTATGTAGCGCCGGTACGCTTACATAATAGCTAGTATGCTCATTCATAGTCCTGGTACCCTTACACGGGGGTAAGGATACCCTTACACAACATATAAATAACTCTATTTCTTTGAAACAACTCCAACGGAACCCTTACATAACAAAGGAAAGGTAAAGGTTACCTTTATACATATAAAGAGTTATGCTTGCACAAGTCTCATATTTTTGAAGATACCTTTACAGAATAGTTCAAAAATATAAAACAAAAGTTATATGATACTATTACAATTTAAATTTTATTTAATTAAGTTTATATAAAATTTGAGGTAATTATACATTATCAGAACGCAGACAATTAATTGAATCATTAAAAAAACCAAAAAATTTAAACCAAATAAATTAAATGAAATTTTAAATTAATGAAATAAACTAAAAAATATTAAATCTTATGTTCAAATAGATAAAATATTAAATTAAAGGAGTTTATAAATTTACAAAACAAACCAAAAAAATATTAATAATAAAGTTAAAATTCTAAAAATCTCCACATTTTTTTAAATTAATAAACTAAATAGTTAATTAAACTTTCAAAACACTTTCACTAGTTTTAAAATTTATCAAATAGCTAAAAAATTAAATATCTAAAATAGTATCCACGTTTATAATGTCATATATAATATTAAAATAATTAGTATATTCACATCAAATCAAATAGAAATCATAAAATTCAAAAAATCATGCTTCTAACATACTAAGTTCATAATTTATATTTTCAAACCTTTCAATATGTAATGGTTTAGTGAATATGTCTACTTGTATTTCAGTTAGAGAAAATTATAATATAATATCACTTTTATTTACATTATCCCTTAGAAAATTAAATCTAACACTTATATTTTATTTTATAGTGTTGAAAAGAATTTTTATAAATCTAATGAACAGTAGAATTGTCACAAAAAAATTTAAGTTTTATCAAATATAATATTAAATTCACATAATGTTTATTTAATCAAAATAATTTGAGAAAAAGAACTAGTAGAAGTAGAATAATCAGCCATAATATTAGATAATGCAACTGATAGTTGTTTATTATTACTTCATGAAAACACGTTTTTTTGGAAAAAATGACAAATACCTATTCTGATTTTATTTTCATGCCTAAAACATTTAAATTTATAATGAAATCAAGATAATATATCAAAAAAATTCCTATTGGATTAAAATAAAACGGTACTAAATGTAACATTATGAGATTTTAAAAATATCTTCCTTAAAATTAATTTAAAATCATTGATATCTTGTGTTACACAGAATGAAGATTTTATCTTTCATTGTATTAAACACCAAGTTTATCTTTCATTTCACCTAACATTGAGTCTCTTTGATAACATTTGTTATATGCAAGACTGAGTTTTACAAAAGAAAAGAAAATATTAATATTTAATATGACAGTTATCACCTAACCATTAGAATGTAGTGATTGAATAAGACTAATGAAATTATTAATAAATTATTTACACATGTTTTTTAAGTAATTATTTAGTGACCAATTAATTGGAAATGAAAATAAAAAACAATTGAATATAAAGGAATATTTTTATGAAAATTTATTTTTTTCACCAGAATAGAGTTTTATATTAATAAATAAAATTAATTAATATTATTGAAATATATTAAGTAAATTAATTTATTATATGTTCTATAAAATATTTTTAAATTAATCCAATAAGTTTTATAGGCTTAATATAAGAATGAATCCAATTTAAGCATAAAAAGATGTATGTTTTTAAAAGGTAATTTTACCAAATTTTAATAGATGTATTGATTTAAAAATAAATTGTGAAACTTTTATAATTTTCATTTTCAAAAATAGGATTAATTTATTAAAAAGGAATATCAAAATTTACTCTGGGTTTTTAGGCTATTTTATTGAGAACATTCATTTTTTAATGAATAGTGAATGGCACAGAATTTTAATTGAAGAGTGATTTTTCATCTAAATAATTTATAGTGTTAAATTATATTTTAAACTTTTTAAAAGTAAAATTGTATAAATTTTTTATCAGTTAAACCAATTTAGTTCATTGTGATCAATTTAACATTAATACTAGATATGAAAACATTTTAAAATTCTAAAATTTTCTCTTTAAAAACCCGATGTCTAATCCCGTATGTGGGATTAATTTTAAATTAATTTCCAAAAGTTATGTGATTTGAATTTAGAAAAATAGATTCCATATTTTTAATAAAAAAAGTTATAATATAGTAATTTCAACATAGTTTTTTACTAAAAATATTAGTGAAAAAAATTAAAATTAATAAAGTGCTTAAGGTAAACAAATGTGTTTACTTAGTGGTTATACATTAATATTAAGAGTCCAAATTAAATTGAAACATGTGAAAACCCCATTTTATGGCTAATAATCGACCATATAAAAAATTTTATTGAATTTTATTCATTATTTGAGGCACATGATGTAAGGGAGTCCTCCAAATAGGGTTTAACTTTTCATATTTACATGAATGTCACTCCCTCTCTACTATAAAAAGGCATTAAATATCCTCACTTATACACACCTTCAGAGAAATTTTTATCATCCAAAACATTCAAAAATAATATCTAAAAATCTATACTATTATCCTATAATCCTCACTTTGGTCAGAAATCGAACCATGGAATTCCTTTTGTTCCAACCAAAAGAAGGTACCCAAAAAAGAGGTAACATTATTCAATGACCACTTTTGTTTTATTTCTTTCTCAAACCAGTTAAATTATTCTTATTATATTATTATATAATTAAATAATTATCATCAAAATACTTAGTGTTTTTAGGAAATTTTTTTACCAACTCCTCCAAAAACATCAATCAAATGGGATGCACAATCATCGTTCTTGTCTACGGTGGAATACCGCCTCACAAACTGATGTAGTTCGTTCTTCCATTACCACATCAAAAGGTTTGTAATATATATAAAATTAATATTTTTATATAATATATATTATATTTAGAATTTTATTATTCTTATTTAATTGTTATATAATATATACCTTTATTATTTCCATTTTTGGGAATATGATAACATCGTTTGTGGATGTGTGGATTACAACCACTTCAAAGTGATGTGATTCATTCACTCTTCAAATGGACTGTATTAAAGTTGGGTTTAATAAAAATTTATGATTTAAATAAAATATAAATGATATTAATTAAATTAATATCTATATATGTAAATAAATTATCATTTTTTTATTTCCATTTCACACACTCAAAAAGTGATAGCATCGTTCGTGGATGTGTGGACCAACGCCTCCTCAAAGCGACATGGTTATTCATTTTTCATCACCCCATAAAATAATGATATATATAATTATATATAATTAAATAAATTGGTAGTTATGATATAATTATCATTCTATGATGATAAAAATTACTTACTATCTATCCATAATGATCATTGAAAAATGGAAATGTTACCCATGCATACGTACGACCTACCGTCTCTATTATCATAATGTTATATCATTTTCTGAAAAAATATTTATTGATTGATTTTAAAAGTATAATTGATGAATAAATGTATTAATTATTCCATATTTATTACTCTGGATATTTTCAAATAATGATCTCATTGACTATAGTCGACCTTTCAAATTATGTTTTGACACATAAGCCAAATATGGTAAAAACATCTAACTTAAATATTATTGATTATGTAATTTCATATAAGAAAAATAAAAGTTATAATAAAATAGGAAAATTTAATTAATCGAGTAAATAATTAACATAAGTTTATTATTCTAGAAGATAGAGGACAAGCATGATAAATCATACTCAAGGTAATGGCTTTCTTAACTCATTTTCCATTCATTGGGTTAAACATCAATTTCATCGGTTATGTTATGCCAATAATAGCTATGAAATTACATATTTTTATGTTATTATATATATCCAATTTTATTTTTTTGGATTTACATTTTTTACACATAATTATTTGTTTTATTTATTCTCACTCCAATAATATGATATTTGTAAGGGTTTTCTTAACTCAATTTCCATTCATTTTGTTAAACATCTATTGCATTGGTTATGTTATGAAAAGAATATGTGAGAAATGACCTATAATTATAATATTATATATTTTCACATTTATTGTGAAGGTTTAAATTTGGATCACATAATTATTTCATTGATTTATTCTCACTCTAAGGATATGATCTTTGTTTGGATTCTCCTAACTCAATTTCCATTAATTGTGTTAACCTACTATTTCAATGGTTATGTTATGCCAAAATATGTGTGAAATGACATACGCTTATATGATTATATATTTAATGTTTTTTTGTGTGTATTTACATTTCTCATACATAATTATTTCACCAATTTATCTTCACTCCAATGATATTATTTTTGTAAGGGTTTTTCTCTTATCACCTTTATTTCTGTGAGGTATATTTTATATTCACCACTTAATTTTTTTTGGTATTTTATATAAGACCCATGAATGTATTTGATTATTGTTATACTTAAATTTAAGGTATTTTAAATATCCTTTTTATGATCTTTATTTTAAGGGATTTATAGTTTAAATTTTACCAAAGTTGTAATGGATTTTTGTCACCATTTTCCTTCTCTGAGAGGTTTGTTATATTATAAAACTATCTTATTTTCTGAGGTGTGTATGATTATAATTTAAATTGATGTATCATGAATATATTTATTATCATGATATTATAAGTTTAATTTAATTTTATTCCTTAATGGTCTTATGATTCAAATGTTTCAAGGAGTTATGGGACACTTTTGAATGTTTAAAGGTTATTTTCATCATGAATGTTTTTAATGGTATTTTAATGGTATTTCCATTAATCTACATAAAAAACCCTTAATTTAAATTATCCTCTACTAGGGATATTTTTTATTGACATCATACTCAGTATTTTATGGATGGATTATGATTTTTTCAAGGTTAATTTTATGGAAGTCGTTTCTTTTACAAGGTTAAATCATGTTCCTATGAAATTTTTGCTGAAATTATTTATTTTTGATGGGTTAATCTTGTTTTGATGATATTTTTATTGAAATAATAACTTTTTCATTGGTTAATCATGTTTCAAATAGATTAATAAGAAACCCATTTCTTTTCTAGAGGTTGATTGGGTTATAAAAGGGATAATAGTTGTTCCTATGATTTTATGATGAAATGAAATATTATATGAGTTATGTAAATTATACATGGAAATTTAATGGGTGGTTACATGATAAGACAATGATGGGTCGTTTTGTGATAAACCAATGACAGATAGTTTAGTGATAAACCGTTGATGGGTGGTTAAGTGATAAACCAATGATAGGTGGGTTTATGATAGACTTCCATTACATTAGATATGTAAGTCGACTATATGGTTATTCCATTTACAAGAGTGAATGTAATAATAAATTTAAAATGATGTCACAAGTACGCACTTGTTTTCCATATTCTTGATACTAATGTTTATAATGACCAGAATTTATATCACACGAGTTTTGATTATTTATTCTGATAACTCTTTCTCTTTCCATGTTTTCATATTTGATGATATAGATATTGATGGGTATGAGTTATTTTATGAATCACTCATTCAATTTGATTATGTAGTCATGACCTTATGCACTATTATTCTCATTTAGGACATTGAATTGTCAATGATTATGTTAATACTTACTAAACATCTGAGCATATCTTCCTTATGTTTCTTTTACCTAGGTTTTAAAGAATGATGTTGAACAAGTTAAGTCTTTATGGAATTTCATATGGATTATGATGATGATGTATTAATATGAAAAAGGAAAGTCGTGTTAAGAGGGAAAAATTCTCATTGAAATACATGTGAATTGTTTATGTATGGGTTTTTCCTAATTATGTAAAAATTTAATCCTAATAATTTTTCCAATATATAAGTGATCAAAGATTTAATTTTTCCATTATAATGTTTAGATGAAAAATTTGGTCCCAATGATCAGAATTAAATATAAGAATGCTACAATATGGATTTCCGCACAGGATCCGAGAGTGTGGGTTCGATGATATTATAGTTGCTATCAAAGGTCAGTTTAGATAACATTAGTGAATAATAGGTTTTTATATGATGTTATCTTAAGAGTTATGAATACCTTCATAGGTCTATTATCTTAATTAAGGTCATAATTTCAAATTATTAGACACCCCATTGAGGTTTTAAGCGATGATATCTTAATGGGGATGATTTTTTAGGATGATGTATTTTTAAACCCTATTATCAAATTGAAGTGTTTTTAAGGAGGATTTAGTTTCCATGTTTAAAGAAAAAAAGGAAAACTTATATGGTTTGTGACAACTAGTCAAATTCAGCTTGGTAGTGGGGCATTAACCCATGACCAAATGATGATAATGGTTTGACCTATTACCACTGGCCAACACAATTTTCTAGCTATCTTGACATTTTTTTACAGGTAAAGACTATGTTATAATAATTTGGGATTTTATTTGAGAATAATTGTTGATTTATATTGTAATAGTATATGTTTAAATCATTCCTATATGTGGGATTCAAATTTATTATGTAAATTTTTAATGAATTTTAGGGATAATTATTTATGTAATAATTTTGTTTCAAATTTGGGTATTACTATAAAATTATTAAGATTAATGTATAATTTTATTGTTTAATTATTTTAGAAATTATATTATTATGTGATAACCATTTTGGTTTCAGTTAATGTATTGGGATTGTTGGAATAGCTTGAGTATACCTTTTATGGTTATGTGGCCTTTAAAAGTTAATTTTAGTGATTTAGGAATTAAGAATTCATCTTAAATACTCATAGTTTAGAGAAAAAGATGATATTTGGATGAAAATTGATTGAAGTATAAAATTATACTCATCGAGTAAGTATATTTCGTTTTTCATTTTCTATTGGTCTAGATGGTAAGAGAACTCTTTAATGCCAAGAAACGAATATTGAAACAAACGTATTATCCTTATACCTTCAATTATGTTGAACCAATGAGATTTTTTATCATTAAAGATTTATGTTTTTGAGACCCTTAACTTTACATTGATTATTCACTTTTTTATGATCATTGAACTCAATCACTCACTATAATTATTTAATATTTTCCTCCATTCTCACATATATTCTCCCTATGTAGAATCCTAGTTAAGTGTAAATTTTAGTGACCATTATTATTCCCACATTCCCTTTTTAAGAGGATTTTTTGTTATCAATTTTTATGATGTGGGTTATGATAAAGAAATTCTATAAATTTTTATTCATTGATAACCCATATGAATTTTGGGGGTGATATTTATTTTAAGAGGGGGTAGGATGTAACTTCCTAAGATGTTAAGAAATATATTATTTAAAATTATTTTAAATTCTTTGATAACTTGTGTTATATGAAATGAAAAATTTATCTTTAATTTTATGCAACACCAAGTTTATCTTTAATTTCACATAACAATGAGTCTCTTTGATAACATTTGTTACATGCAAGACTTAGTATTAAAAAACAACAATATCATATTAATATTTAATATTATAGTTATCACCTCGCCATTGGAATGGTGTGATTGAATATTATTAACTAAATTAAGAATGTATTATTTAAATATTTTTATATAATAAATTATTTTGTTTCTAGTTAATTGTAAATGAAAATAAAATCAAATTAAATATAAAGGATGTGTTTTATGAAAAACTATTTTTATGAGTAGAATAGTGTTTTAAATTAACAATTTAAATTAATCACTACTATTGAGATACATTAATAAAATCTATGTTTTATATATTTAATAAAATATTTTTCAAATCTACCTATAATTTGGATAGGCTTAAGATAAAATTAAATCTAATTTTAAGAAAAAAACTCATATATTTTTAGAACGCAGTTTTACTGCCTTTAAATGGAAGACTTGCGATAAAAAAATAAATTGTAACACTTTTAAAAATTTTAGTTTATAAAATAAAATTTATTTTTTAAAATTTAATATTAAAATATAATTTAGGTTATTTTTTTTCATATTTTTCTAAGAACTTTCTATTTTGAGGAATAATGAATGACACCGAATTTTAATTGAAAACCATGTTTTCAGATAAATAATATATAGAATTAAATTATATTTTTAATTGGTTTAAATGTTTAATTAGTAAAATTTTATATTATTTAACCCAATTTATGTCACTGGAATCAATTTTACATTGAAATTGGATATAAAAATATTTTAGTATTTTGATCTTTTCTTTAAAAAACCTGGTGTCTTGCCCCATTCACAGGACTAATTTTCAATTAATTTCAACAAATTATGTGATTGAAATTTAAAAAAATGGATTAGATAATTTTAATCCTAATATTTTATAATTTCTAGTATTTCTAACTTAGTTTTTGACATAAAAATATTAGTGAATGATTTTAAAATTAATTACAACAATTAAAGTAAAAAATACGTTTACATTATTGTTAAAAATTATTCTTAAGTGGGGAAATGAAATATAAACATGTAGAAAAAAAATTTATGGAAATTATTGGACCATATCCACACTTTTATTATTTTGGGTTCATTATTGGGGGGAAATTATGAAAGAAAGACCTCCCAATAGTGATCACCTTTATTTATTTACAAGAATGTCACTCCCTCTCCACTATAAAATGACAATCTACCTCCCCACTTCTTCACACATCTCACGCCCTTTTTATCATAAAAATCCTACATAACTAAGCTCCAAAAATCCCTCCTGTATTAATATAATCATAAATTGGGGCATAAATAAGACCAAGTAAGTCCTTTGGTGCAAACCAAAAGGAGTTATATGAAAAATAAGTTATATTATTCAATGACCACTTATGTTTTGTTTCTTTATCAAACTGATTAAATTATTCATATTAAATTCTTACATTATAACCTCATTTTTATAAATATACTGATATTTTGTTATGTTATGGTTTTTACATAGACATTTACACACTTCCATTAAATATGATACACAATAATCTTTCATGTGTACAACGGACTACCGTCTCACGAACCGTTGTTATCCATTCTTCCATTACAACCTCTCAAAGATGGGAATAATGACAAATATATTTTTTTTATATGATATATATGATATTTATAATTTTATTATTCTGATATTATTTTTATATAACTCATACCTTTATTCTTTCCATTGTTTGGAATATGATAAAATCATTTGTGAACGTGTGGACTACCACCTTCTCAAAGCGATGCGATTCATTCACTCTTTACATGGAATGTATTAAGGATGGGTTTAAAAGATATATATGATATAAGTGACATATTTATTATATTAATGAAATATTTATCTATATGTACATATATCATATCGTTTTTCTTCTTTTAATTTCACACATTGATAAGGTCATAACGTCATTCGTGGATGTGTGGACTGCCACCTCATCAAAGTTATGTGATTCTTAATTTTTTATAACTACACTAATATAATGATATATATAAGTATATATAATTAAATAAAATTGTATTTATAATATATTTGTCATTCTGGAAAGATAAATTTTACTTATCTTTTTTGCATAATTATCATTGCAAAAGGGGAATATTACTCATGTATACATACAGTCTACCATCTCCATGATCGTAAAATTGGTTAATTTTTAATAACCATATTTAATGTATGATTTTAAAATTATAACTAATATACATATATGATAATTATTTCTTGTTTCTTATTCTGTATATGTTTAAATAATGACCTCATTAACCATAGTTGACTTATCAAAGTTAGTTTTGACACATAAGCTGAATATGGTCAAAACATACAACTTAAATATCATTTATTTATTAAATGTATATAAGTGAAATAAAAGTAATAATAAATCTGTAAATGTTTACAACGAAATTAAATAATTAATGTAAATTTATTATTCTAAAATATAGAGGATAATTGTGACAAATCAGACTCAAGGTAAGTGTTTTCTTAACTCAATTTTCATTCTTTAGGTTAAAAATATATTTAATTAGTTATATTATTTAAATAATATTTGTGAAATGACATTTTATTGTATTATTATATATTTCTACTTTTATTTTTTGGATTTAAAATTTTCACACATATTTATTTAATTTACTTATTCTCACTCCAATGATACAATATTTATAAGGTTTCTCTTAACTCAATTTCAATTTTTTGGGTTAAAATTCTATTTCATTGGTGAAGTTATGCCAAGAATATTTAATAAATTACCTACTATTATATTATTAATTATTTCCACTTTTATTATTTGGATTTAAATTTAGAACACTAAATTATTTTAGTGATTTATTCTCACTCTAATGATATAATCATTGTAAGGGATTTTTAACTCAATTTACATTCATTAGGTTAAAATTATATTTCAATGGTTATGTTATGAAAATAATATCTATGAAATTTCCATTAATTATATTACTTTTTATTCCCACTTTTATTGTGTAGATTTAAATTTTTCACACATAATTATTTTATTGATTTATTCTCACTCTAATGTTACTCTCTTTGTAAGTGTTTACCTCATATTATTTATATGAGATATATTCCATATTCACCACTTATTTTTTCTATGTGGTGTATATTATAATTAACCATTATTTTCATACATGGGTATTCCTTAATTTTTTCGTAATAGTTCATACATTTTAAAACAACATGACTGAAGATCTTATTAGTTTAGTGCCTTTAGAAACATAGAATACAAAATTCATGTCTGGTGAATGATCATCAATTTTTCCCAAAAAAATACATCCCTTTAGTATTCCTATCTAAAATATTTCTTTATAACCTAGGGAAAGGAAACATATTAAAGGGTGATCTTTGATTATCAATAAGGGTAAACAAGGAAGATACATAAGAATAACATGAACTTAAAGGTATAATAACATAAAAATAACATTTTATGGTCATACCATATATATTAAGGAACATATACATGATACTTGGAATAAATATTGTTATTTTATAAGGAAATAATCATAAGGGAATCAAGATCATAATCCATGAAAACATAACATATGAATAAGATATCAAATTTTGGCATACACATAAGCATATAATATTATTTCTATAATATTCAAGGAATTTCTATCACGGATATCTTAGTAGTTTGGGTTCACTCCCTATACCATCTTAATAGTCATGGTTCATTCCCATGACCATCTTATTAGTCATGGTTCACTGCCAAGGACATCTTGCTGAACAAATTCCTTTACCTAACTGAGTTCAATCCCCATTCTAGCCATGTCTATATAATGTGATATAAATCATTACCCAATTAATTAGAGGGAGATATAGGTACCACCTATCAAATAATTAAAACCATACACATGTAAGACACATGAACATAAATCATTCATTATAACAGCATCTATGGAGTGAAATGAGTTTTATAAATATAATTCCATAATAAAAATAAAACAACCATAGATATAATGGGGATAATATCCTTAAAAAAATATCTCCATTATAGCATAAGTAACATCAAATAATGTTACCATTTATGGAAAATAATTTTCATAGATCACATGAAGACAATTCTTTAGTGAAATATCATTTATACATTGAAAATATTTTCTTTTGCAAAAATATTGTGCAATTTGAAAAGAAAATATTTTATTTGAAAATAACATTGTGATATTGTAAATGAAGCTTCAAATCATAAATGTTTCATGATATTGGAAGATTACATTCTTTCTATATAATTTTAATCCCTCTATATATTTTTGTCAGTAAAGTCACAAAAATCCATGTTTATAAAATGATAAAAAATAATATTTTCAAACCATTTCATAAAAAGTAAAAGATGGGTAAAAATAAATTTAAATATTGATATTATAATAGTAGAAAAATTGATTTTTTTTGAAAACATAGATGTGTAAGATAAAAATTCTATAACTGTGATTTAAAATGAAACAATCATGATTATTGATGAGATTGTAAAATAATCACTTATCAATTTATAATAAGTAGAATTGTATACCCCCTGAAATAAAAAAAGTATATGGATACGAAAATACCATAATATTCAGAATAATACTCATAAAATACACTAATCGGTATTATATACACCACAAAAAACCAAGTAGTGTATAAGGCTTGTATCCCATAGAAATAAAAGGTAGGAAAAAATCTCTTACCTTATGTCTTGACTCTCATCCTACACATGAAAAACTCATGTTTAATAAATATAAGTTTATTATAAATAAATTAAAGAAATGTTCTTAATTAAATTATACCATATAAGATCTAATTATGTCCTTATATTACGAATTTATTAACAATTTCGTATTAATGTTTTGTTTTGGGAAATAAGTGCTTTATTTTTCACATGTGTTTTGATTTCTTATATTTTTTGTCCTCTTATATATATCATGATTTCATCATTTACAAAATATTAAACATGATATAAATATAATATATGTTAATTAAATATTTATATTTATAATAATATATATAATATTGAATTAGAAAATGAAATACATTGTTCATGGAGATGGTACTCCATACGTAGACATTAATGATGTTTCTATTTTCTTGTTATATTGAAAGAAATAAGATTAATAAGTTAAATAAAATATAGAAAATATCATTAAATTAGAATTATAATGTCATATATATAATATATTTTCACTAAAATGATCTGTAATACATTCCATATAAATTTTGAATGAATCAAATCACTTTGAGGAGGCGGTAGTCCACATGTGCACAAACGAAGTTATCATATTTACACAAAACATAAAGAATGAATATATGTGTCATATAATAATTAAAGATGAATAATACATCATAAATGTTATATATATCATATAAAAATATAAATTACATCATTATTCCCCACTGTGAAAGGTGGACACGGATGAACGAAAGACATCAGTTTGTGAGGTGGTAGTCCACCGTACAAACGAACGATGATTGTGTATCCCATTTGATGGAAGTGTTTGTGAGTGTAGATTGAACACTTAATACAAAAAAATCTCATTATGTTTAATTAAATAATTTAATTATAAAAATTTTAATTAAAATTAATACAATTAGTTTAAGGAATAAATAAAACAAAAATTTTCCTTGACGAACGTTACATCTTCTTTAGGTATATCTTTGTGATTTGAAAAAAAAAGACAATATTGGTGGGATTTACTCCAACTGTAAGGATTATAGGATTAATGGAGGGATGTTAGGAGGTGATTTTATTTTTTTATAAAACAAATGGGTTATAAAGTGTGAAGAAAAGATAAGAATATGTTTTCTTTTATAACATAGGGGAGGGACACTTCTGGAATTTCTCAAAACATTAATTTATAATATATTAAATCTCAGTATTAATACCACAAAATAGAAATTAATCCAAATATGATATAGGATAAGGTGATAATAACATCAAATAAAATATTTTATACTGGTTTTGTTGTAATTTTAAATCTTATTATTTTGATTAACCTTTAGTTAACATATTTTAATTTTAACCATCGTTACTGAATTTTTAATATTAAAAGGTTGATATTTTTACTTTTAAGGTGTAAATTGAAAATGAAATGGTCAATTTAGGATATTTTAGAACATAATTCACCCCATTTTTCCTTATTTAGGTTTTTATGTTTTTTAAATAATTTAATAAAATAGTACTTTCATAAAATAACATTAGTACCAATTTTTACACTATTAAAAACAATGACTTTAATAAAATCAATAAAATAAGATAACTTCAAAAAAATTCATTTAATACTCCTATAACATGTCATATTTACAATATAAAATTGGTGTTATTCATTAATTAAGTCAAATTAAATTTATTTTAATACATCAAATATCATTTAATTGATTATTTCATAAATTCAATAATTACTCCATCATTATTGTGTAATTATTTAAAAAAATTATCACTTCACTGAAACTTAAAATTCAAATTACATGATGTAGAGAAGCCTTTTATATTTTATAATAATATATGTAGAGGATCATAATTTCTTATTTATCCCCATATTAATAATATTATACTCATTAAAGGTAAGAGTGTTACATTTTGTCACTCCCTTTGATTTTAACAACATCTAAGTCATTTTCAAGGAAATTTTCAATTAAAAAATTAAATTTAAAACCATATATGTTAAGGGTAGATTTAAATTTATCCAATAAAATTTTGGAAATTTTTATTGTAGTTTGATAATATTTATAATATTATTTTTACCCTTAATTACCCGATTTACCCTTAATAGTGGTAATACTAATTACTAAAGTAACTATTCATATTATCTAAAAATAAAAAGGAAATATTCACTAAATTTTAACCTTATGATTAAAAATATAGAATCATTTTTTTAATTCAATATATATAAGATACTAAAATCAATTTAAAATTAATCTCATAGACGTGGTGAGAAAACAAGTTTTTAAAGTGAAAATGTTCAAATGATTGAAATGTTTTTATATCCAAATTTAATGTAAAATTGATTAAAATAGCCTTAATTGGATGAAATGTTAAAATATTTATCTAATTATACATTAAAACAAATAAAAAATATAATTTATCACCATAAATTATTTCGATGAAATATCTATTTTAAATTAAAATTCAGTATTTTTCATTATTCATCAAAAGATTAAAATTATCAAGAAAATAAAAAATTCAACCAAAGTAAATTTTGATACTAATAATTCCATGAAGAATATTATTTAGTTAAATATAATTTATAAGAGTTTCAAAATACATCATTAAAACATGTTCTCCATCAAAATGTGACAGAACTACTTTTTAGAAAAATATTTTTTTATGTGTAAAGTTGGATTTTTTCTTGTATCATATCTAGAAAACACATATGATGAATTTTAAAAATTAGATTGAAAATTATATATAAATATATTTCATTAATATAATCCAAAAAGAGTTATTTGTTTATTTATTGGTATAAAACACACTTGTACATTGTTTTTAAAAAAACGTTTCCTTTTATCACAAAAGGCGTTTACATGTGTAAATCAAAATTTCAAAATTCAGTTAATTCTATTCATACATACAATTATAACATCTAGGTTATAATTATATTTTTTAAATAATAAAAATAAAAAATGATGTTTTATAGAAAATTAGAGTTTCATGTAATGCAAACCAAGTCAATGTTTCATGTAGTGAAAGATTATCTAATTTTAGAGTATAAAAAATACATAAATGGAAATTAAGTTCTTCTAAAAAAAACTCAGGGTGTTAAATTCTACCTCCATTAAAATTAATTTCACCCTCAAAATCTTCCAGGGTCTTCAAAGTTGTAATTCATGAAAGTTACCTTTATAGAAACCAACATCATAAAAATAAATTCTAAAATTTTCCTTAAAAAGGATATTGGGAACTTAAATATTACACAAAGTAACTCATAATTAGTTTTACACATAAGAGAATATATGTGGGCAGTGAAAACATGGACATATAAGAGAAAAATAACTATCATGTTTTGATGGAGATTGATAAAGAACATGGTTAGGAGAAAGTTAAAAATAAAAAAAAATCCATAATCTAAAGAGGCTTGAAAAGGTCGTTAATATCATATAAAATGATGATAATAAGAATTTTTTTTACTTCAAGTTCATTTTAATAAATTTGAATAATTTTCATGATAAGATATACTAACTTGATTTCAAAAAAAATATCACACTTCTTTGTGTATTGATCAATTACCACTTCATATCTTATTCTATGAAATTAAGGGAAATTTTTCATTACTAAAGTATTAGTAGATCATGAGATCCATAAATATAATTATTTGTGATTACATCTATCTTTATCACAACAAAATGGTTAGAATAACTTATCCAATATTCATAAACCCTAATATGGTGAGATAATAATTTAATCTCGGAAACCTCATTTGAATTTCAATATAAACCATTTTAAAAATGGATACCCTTGTAACCCTTATATAAGTTGGAAGTAGAAAAAAGAAATATAGTCGTTGAATTTGTCAAAAATATATTATAATTGATTCCCCATGTATCATAAATTAGATCTTGTTTGTCACATAAAAAACATGTGAATACCTTTTTCATGTATTATGTTGAAACTTTGCAATTACCACAAATCATTATTTAGAAATGAGTTATTTATTATTCAAAATATTATTGAATATATTCCTTATTTCCAAAAATGATGTAATATCCATACATTATAGAATAAACCACATTTTAAACATATCCTTAATTATTTCCATGCTAATTAGTACCATCTAATTTACATATTCATATCTAGCATATCACTATAAAAAAATCACAATATCGACATTAGGAACATTTTAAGGGTTAAATTTCCCTTAATGTTGTGTTTCCAATGAATATCACCTTTCCATTAAATCACTTTTCTATGGATTCAAAACTACTCAACATGTAATTTTCAATCCTTAATGAAGATATTATACTAAAAATAACTATATATTTAATTATTCGTATAACATAATCTTTTAATTCCAAAAAATATATATATAAATCATCAAAATTTATTCTTAAACCATTACTCAAGATTTATCATCTTATTCTTTCCTAGAATACGAAATATGAATCATGTAATAATGTTCCTAGACCTCAATATAATCACACTTCTTATGTTTAATATAAAAAATACTATTTGAACATCACAAACCTTTCACATTTTTTTACTATTTATTTATCCTTACTATTATAACCAAAAATCATATCACCTTCTTGATTAATTTAAAGATATTTCCACTTAGGACATTAATTTACCAAAAGCATATATGTTCCAAATATGAAATATTAAATATTATCCCAGTTCCTTTTATGTCTCTCTATTTACTAAAACAAGAAATCATATTATAAAAAACACTTATCATAGTAGAAAACCACATAATAATAAAAAATTAATTATAGGATTCCTAAATCATGACATCAAATTTTAAATCAAAGACATGTTAGGCTTGTCCTTAGATACATACCAATAAATATCCATAAATATCCTTAGGAATCTCACTAAATATTCATCATCTAAGTTTCCAAAGTTTAGCTAAACCTTTACTATGATACCAACTATAAAGATTGAGTATTTTCATGCATTTACATTACATAATTTTTTTGGAATATTTCATACATTTAACAAACACATTCCCAAAGACCATATTAGTTTAGTGTCATTGGAAACATGAAACACATGCTTATAGTCTGGTGAAATATCTTCAATGTTTCCCATAAATAACTTCCACATTAGTATTCCTACCTGAAACATTTATTTATAACCTGGGGATATGGAATATAAAAAGGGTGATATCAAATTCCTAGTAAGAGTAAAAAAGTGAGATACGTAATCATAACATGAAAATAAGGGCATTAGAACATAATCATAACATTTGAAGATCATACACTATATATTAAAGATCATATATTTAATTCATAGAATAAAGATTGGTAGTTCATAAAATATGAATCATAAGGGAATCATGACCATAAGTTATGAAAACATACATAAGAATTAATACATAAAATTGTGATTGACACATAAGAATAAAAAAAAATTTCCATAGTAGTCAAGGAATCACTTAAAGAATATATTAGTTATATGGGTTCACACCCTATACCATCTTGGAAATCATGGTTCACTCCCATGACCATCTTAGTAGTCACGGTTCACTCCCAAGACCATATTATAAAAAATTTCCTTTACTGAACCGAGTTCACTCCCCATTCCATCCATGTATACCTCATGAGATATAAATATATACTCAATGCTTTGAAGGGATGTGACATAATATTACAAATATGATAGGTACGTCTTTAACCAAGTCACGTTATTCCTTTTTTTACTTGGTAGGATTGATAATTAATTAAAAGTATGCCTATAATGGGGAAGTCACATATTTTTTTGGGCTTGCATCTTTAACATGTCGTTTCTGCTGGTTATAGGAGGGTTACATGCCGTGTAACTAGATTACACAATGTGTAATAGTTGCTAGTTGCATACCTTGAATGTTCACACTGTGAAGTTTACAAAGCGTGATCATCCATTACACATAGTGAGTTAATTAATGATTATTTTTTAATTGGAAGTAACACTTTTTTCAATGGTTATAAAACATTTACAATTTCACAATGTGTAATGGGGTTACACATTGTGTAATACCATGACTATAGTTGTTAAATAGGTATAACATATTATATAAATTTTTTGGTTCCTTTCCAGTTTCATTTCTCTCAATATAAGGCCTCCCCAAGGTGATATTAGAGCCCTTAAACATTTTTGGATCCATTTAATCAGTGTTTTATCATTGTTCCATTAGTGGTGCGAATTTCAAAGGTAAGTGTTTCCCTATTGTTTTCATCTATTTCTCTTTCTCCCTATTGGGGTTCAATAGATCATCCTGAAAATGATGTATCTATGATTTTTGATATTGTATCTCATTTCTAGGTAGATTTTCAAGGTCTTCTACCCATTCTTTCATGTTGACGGGTTTCGTTTTGAGTGTTGAGTTTGAGAAAAAAGGTAGAAGATTTCGACATGTTTGGACAAATGAACCCTGAATTGCATGACTTTTTTTTCAATTTTTTATTTAAATTATATTGATCAAACATTATTTCAAAATATTTAATAAAATACAATTCTAGTGAATTGGGATATTTGTAATGGTTTTGGCATGAAAATTTAGAACACCTCCAATTCCATTGAATTGGGGTGTGTTTATGTGAATTTTTTGATTCAAATGGTTTAAATTAAATTAAAGTTTGATGGATAATATTTAAATTAAAATTTATAATTTAATTCTAGAAATTAATTTAGAAATTATTGAAATTGGTTTTTAATTGATTTCATTCTTTTGAAAATGGATTCAAAAGTTTTGATAGAAACCCTATTGTTTTATCTTGTTTAAAATGCATGTTTTTTCTTAAAACCTATTTTGGTATTAAAAAAATTGAAAATTGAAAATTGGTAATGGAATTTAATTTTTTTGAAGATGTCTTAAAATAAATTTTACATCGTTGATTGAATAAGAGAACATGCAAGCAATAGGTAGATTAGGAGTTATTTAGACACACTCTAAGACTATACAATGTTCTAAAACATAAAGTCAGAAAGCCAAACCCCCGATGGGAAGGTGATGAGTTTCCATTGTTTGGGGTCAAAGGGATGTGTGTGGAAACATATTTCCATGATCACTTAGATATTTTGGAGTCCTATAGCCTATAACTTTCATACCTATTCGATATATGAACATGTTGCTCACTTGTTTTATATTTAAGAGATAAATGTATTCCAATGTTGTTAAACTGATTTACATGAAATATTAATTTATAGAAACTATCTTATATAAAAAAATTATTTAATAAATTGTTTTAGAAATATTAAATCACTTGTATGCCTTTGATTAATGTATTTTTCCTTATTTGAACTTTATAACATGATTTTTTAAATATGCTTTAAAATTAAAAACCTGTTTATTTTACGATTAAAAACATTCATTTGGTAAATATATTGTTTCCATATGTTATGGAATCCTTAGTGAGACTCTACTGATATTTTTAGCTCACACCCTACTAGTGCCTTTGCGTGTTTGTATATTATCTCCATCCAGGTTCAAGTAAAGGGAAATGATATCTTGTATGTGGATCTAGATACTGAACCTTGGACATAATAAGTCATTCCCTTAGGTAATTGTGATATTTATTCATGTTTTGGTACGTGGGTCTTAGCACTTTGGTCTTTAATGTTTTTTTGAATTCTGGTACATTACTCTCAGTGGAGTTTCTTTTGTTATGCTTATTGTGTTGTTTTCCATATTATTATTTGAAAATTGTTCCAACTTTCAGTTTTTATGAAGCCAGGTTCTAGTATTTAGTCCATGTGGATTAAGAAATATATTTAGGATATGTTAGGGTCAGATCATTTATTGAGTTACTAGGGTACCTAGGTAGTTTTGTGACAAGGGAGATATAGGTCCCACCCATCACATAATGAAAACCATACATATGTGTTCCATGAGAACCAAAATCATTCATCATATCAGAACCCATGGAATTAAATGGGTTTCATAAATATCATTCCATCATAAACATAAAAAAACCATAAGAATTATATGGATAATATCATTGAAAAAAATTCCCATTAAAACATAATTAACATCAAATAATGTTATCATATGTTCAAAATAATTTTGAGTAATCACTTGAAGATAATTATTAAAGGAAATATTATTTCTTCTTTGAAGAAACTTCTTTTCATAAAATGACACAAAATTCGGATAGAAAATTTTATATTTGAAAATAAACTTGTGAGATTGTAGTATAAGATTAATGTAATTAAGGCTTTATGAACTCTGAATATTCTATCGATTCTGTATAAGTTAAAAAAACATCCCTTCTATATATTGTTGTAGGTAATGTCAAAAATAACATTGTTTAGAAAACAAAAAAAAAATCTTTTCAAACTATTTTGTAAAAAGTTAAACATGGGTATTTTTTTTATAAATATTAATAATTGAATATTAAAAACATTTTTGAAATTATATTTAGAAATCATGTTTGTAGAAGATTAATATTACACAATGAGTATTTAAAATAAATAATCCCGATTATTTATTAGATTGTGAAATAATCACTTATCACTTTGTAATAAGAAAAATAATATTCCCCAAGAAAGAAAAAATATTATATGGGTATGAAAATATCATAATATAAAAAATAATACTCATAAAATAGACTCATGCTAAGTATATACACCACACAAAAAACATCAAGTCGCCTATAAGGCATGTGTCCCACAGAAATAAACTTGAGACAAAAATGCCTTACCTTATGTATTGACTCTCATCGTAGTCATAAAATATCATGTATAATAAATATTTTTTTATAAATATATTAAAGATCTATATTAATTTATATCATACCATATATGATTTATTTATGTCTTTCTAGTACCCATTATTAATAATTTCAAGTTAAAGTTATGTTTTGGGTATTAACT
This sequence comes from Viscum album, assembly GCA_963277665.1. Taxonomy (NCBI): domain Eukaryota; kingdom Viridiplantae; phylum Streptophyta; class Magnoliopsida; order Santalales; family Viscaceae; genus Viscum; species Viscum album. The sequence goes on along the minus strand of OY728131.1, from coordinate 1,991,909,729 downwards.
GCTTTGTTTGTCGCATGTGTTTTTATTTTTTATATTACTGGTCCTCTTACATATATAATGATTTCATCATCTAAAAAATGATAACCATGATAAAAATATCATATAATTTCAGTATATATGTATTTATAATAATCTAAAAAATATATAACTAGAAAATAAAATACATCGTTCCTGGAAATAACAAGCCATACATATGCATGAATGATGTTTCCATTTTTTTGATAAATTGAAAGAAATAAGATAAATGAAATATATATAATATAATTATATTAGAATTATTATTTAGTATATATCATAAATTTTCAAAAAACACATCCTTATTACATTCCATGTAAAGTGTGAATGAATTAAATCACTTTGAGGAGGCGGTAGTCCACACATCCACAAATGAAGTTATCTTATTTACAGAAAATGGAAAGCATGAAGGTAAATGTTATATAATAATATTACAAGATTAAATATAAATTTCATATATATAATATAAAAAAAGAAATTCCATCATTATCCCTAACTTTGAAAGGTGGGAATGGAAGGACGAACGACATTGGTTCTCGAGGAGGTAGTTCGTCATACACAAAAACTATGATTACATATCCAATTTGATGTAAATGTGGGTGAGTGTAGGTAAAAAACTTATTAAAACTAAATATTAGTATTTTAATATACTGAGGTTATTATATAACTATTAAATAAAAAAATTAAAGTGTTTAAGGAAGAAATAAAACAAAAAATGTTCATTAATTAACATTAGCTCTTATTTGGGTATCTACTTTTGATTTTCACAAAAGGACTTCTTTGGGTGGATTTATATACATTGTAAGAATTCTAGGATGAAAAGCAGAAAATTGGGAGTACATTTTTATAGAGTTTTCTAGAATAAAATGGGTTCTAATGTGTGAATATATGGGAATAATAGGTTCTCTTTTATAATATAGGGGTGGAAAAGTTTTGGATTTCTCAAAAGATTAATTTATAATAAATTAAATATCAATATAAATACTAGCAAATGGAAATTTATTATAAGATACTATGTTATAGGGTGATAATATCATAAAAAAGTATATTTTATAATGTTTTTGGTTAAATTTTAAATCTTATATTTTTTATTAACCCTTAGTTAACCTATTTTAATATTAACAATGGTAACAATTTTTTTGATATTAAAAGGTTGATAGTTTTACTGTTAAGGTGTAAATTGAACCATAAATGGTAAATTAATGATATTAGAGAGCATAATTAATCCCATTTTTCTTATTTATTATTTTTAGTATTTTTTTAAAAATTTAATATTATATTATTTTCATAAAATATCATTAGTTTCAATTTTGACACTATTCATAACAATGAATTTTAAAAATTAAAAAAAATTAGAAAAAAATGAAAAAATTATTTAAGACACCCCTAACATGTAATATTAACCTATAAAATTATTTTAGAACCTTAATAAAGTCATATTATATTTATTTTTATATTTCTATTATCATTTAATTGATTACTTCATTAATTGAAGAATTATTACCTCATTATTTTGTACTTATTTATGTAAATTAGTTAAACATTAATTTTTAAAAATGAAATACCATGATGTATATAAAACTTTTATATTTCATAATAATATATATAGTATAGAAGATATTATATTTATCCAAATATTAAAAATATTAAACTTATTAAAAATTAGATTCTGATATTTTGTCACTCCCTTTGATTTTAATAATATAAAAATCATTTTCATAGACAATTATAAATTAAATAATTATATTTAAACCCTTATGTGTTAATATTATAATTAAATTCATCCAATAACTTTTTTTAAACTATTATGGTAGCTTTATAATATTTATAATATTATTTTTATACTCAATTACCAGATTTACCCTTAACCGTGGTAATAAAGTATACTAAAGTTGTTATTCATATTTTCCAAAAATAAAAGGGAAATATTTACTAAATTTATAATTTATGATTCCAAATAAATAATCTTATTTTAATAATTCAAAACCCAAAAGTGGATAAAATTAATTTAAAATTAATCATGTAGATGGGGTGAGAAAGTGAATTTTTAAAGTGAAAAAGTTCAAAATATTGAAATGTTTTTATATCAAAATCCATTGTGAAATTGATTACAATGACCTAAATTTGATTAACTAATTAAAAATTGATTTATTTATAATTTATAACCAATAAAATATATAATATAACACTATAAATTATTTTGTTGAAAAATTTGTTTTCAATTAAAATTCACTATTTTTACTATTCATCAAAACAATAAACTTAAGAGAATAATACCAAATATTAAAGAAAAGTAAATTTTAATATTAAAATTTCAAATAATAAGTTTATTATTTCAAATATAATTTATAAAATTTTCAGAAACTATATTTAAAACAAGTGCACCGTCAAAAGTCGGTAAAATTGTCTTTTTAGAAAAATACTTTTTTAATGTGTAAAATTGGATGTGTTCTTATATCATGTCCAGAAAACAAACAAGATAAAGGTTAAAAATTATATTTTATATTATATATATATCATTAAGATAATCCAAAAATAGTAATTTTTAATTTATTACTATAAAACACACTTGTGCATAATTATTTTACAGAAAAAACTTTCTTTTTTTAAAAGGGTTTTACATATATAAACCATACTTTCATAAAATAGATAATCTTGTTCCTACCCAAAATTATAATTGATAAGTTATAATTTTATTTTTTAGTAATTAATATAATAAAATTATGTTTTTAGAAACTTATTGTTGCTCGTAATGAAAACCATGTCTGTATTGCCTGTAGTGCAAGCATATCTTGTTGTAGGGTATAACAAAAGACATCGAAGGAAAATAATTTATTCGAAAATAAAAAAAGGGAGTTACATATATACCTACCCTGAATTTATTTGATTATTATTATCCTAAAATTTATTGTCTTTTTACATATCCTTTTTGATGATCCCTCTTTCATGGGGGGTACAGTTCCAAATTTACCAATATAGTAATGGATTTTTGTCACAATTTGCCTTCTATGATATGTTTTTTATGTTATAAATCAATATTCTGGTATGAGGTGTGTATAATTCTACTTTAACCTTATATATCCTGAATATTTTTATTCTTCTGATATTATAAGTTTCATTCTATATTATTCCATCATGGGGATTATAATTCAAAATGTTTCAATGTTGTATGAGACACTTTAGAACGTTTAAAGGCTATTTTACTCATAAATGTTTTTAATCATATTTTAATCATATTTAAATTCATAAACATAAAAAACCGTTATTTTTAATTATACCCCACTGAGGATATTTTTTTATTTATACCATCCTCATTATTTTTTCGATGGATTAATATCGTTAAAATGATATTATTATGGAATTCGTTTCGTTTCCATTGGTTAATCATGTTTTGAAGAGATTGTTTTCAGAACCATTTATTTTTGACGTGTTAATCATGTTTTTAGGAGATTTTTGTTGAAGCCATTTATTTTCCATGGTTTAGTCATGTTTCAAATAGATTGAAATGAAAACCATTTCTTTTCCATGGGATAATCAGGTTATAAAATGGATAATGGTTGTTTCTATGAGTTTATGATGAAATGATATAATTTACATGTTATGTAATTTTACTTGGAAATTTTATGGGTGGTTATGTGATAAATAAATGATAGGTTGTTCTGTGATAAAATAATAATGAGTGGTTCTAGGATAAACCAATGACGGTTGGTTGCGTAATAAACCAATAATGGGTGGGTCTGTGATAACCCTCCAATGCATTGGGTATAGAAGTCAGTTGTAGGGTTATTCCATTTGTAAGAGTGAATGTAAGAGTGAGGTGAGAATGATTTCCCAATTATATACATGTTTTCTATATTCTTGATATAGGTTTATTAAGTTTCTGGTGATCAAGATTGATATCACATGGATTATTGATTGTTGATTCTAATGACTCTTTTGTTTTATATGTTTTAATATTTTATGATGCAAATATTGATGGGTATAAGTTATTTTATGACATGATAATGCACTTTGATTATGTCATCATACCCCTATGCACTCTAATGGTCATTCGTGACATTAAATTTTTAATGATTATGTATACTGTTACTATGAATATGAGCTCACCATTCTTATATTTTCATTTATCCAGATATTAAAGAATGTTTTTAAACAAGTTATTTCTGGAAGGGATTTCATATGGATGGTGATGATATAGTAAATTGAAAATTAAATACTAGGTTAATTAAGAGAAATTATCATTTAAATAGATCTGAGTTATTTATGTAGGACTTTTTCCTAATCCTATATAACTCCAAACCTAAAAGTTCTTCTAGTATATGAGTGATTCAATTTTTCCATTTGATGTTGTAATGTTTAGATATAAAATTTTGGCCTTAATTATTGGCATCAAATCGAAGAATCTAAAGTTATGGATTTATGTATAGGATTCGGGAGTGTAGGTTCTAGTCTATTATAATAAAATGTTTTTAATGTACATAATAACTCTTTTAACCTCATTAATATGAATTTCCTTAGGATTTGACTAAATTTTAGCATAAAAACAAAACTAAAAACATTATATCTAGTCTAGATGTAGTTAAATAAAGTAATATTCCTATCATGAATCTATAAAATTTAACTACTACATATTTTACATATTTATCCTATTCTAATTTTAAATTTATACTAAATGGTTTTTAAAGATACATTCATGGATACAGGAAAAAATTTTAACAATTTATTTAGAATAATTTAATTGATTTATAAAAATACCGTATTTTGTTTGGTTAATTTTCAAGCAAGGAAAAAAAATAATTCTACCATTAATCTCATATAAAACTCATTTTTCATTAATTTATAAAAAAATTCACAAAATAAATAATTTTTATAACCAAATATTATCTCATCAATATGTATTTGTATAATCAAAATATCTTTTGAAAAAATTCTTATAAAAAGGCATCGTCATCCTTTCCTTTAGAAAAATAATTTTACAATAAAAATTAATTTAGTCACTCATACCATGATCTAAGAGATTTCTAAAGACCATATAAGTCTTTATTAATTTTAAAAACATTATTTGGATATATATAATTTTTAAATCCATTAATTTATTTAACAAATAATTATTCATAAATTATTCAATTTAAAAATTTACTCTTAACATCCATTTGAAATAATTAGATACTTTAAGAACAATAAAATAATAATAAAATTTTAATAGAATTTATCCTTGAAATAAGATCAAAATAATTTTCAAATCAAATTACCTATTCATGAGAATTACATTCATCTAGTATTATGTTTTTACTCTTAACTATTGTTTTAGCTTCATCAATGTTATAAAAAAATACACCTTGTTCATATTTTTTTATATTTTTGAAATTCAACCAAATTAAAAACCTTATTTCATACAAATTTATATAAAATGTTGTTCATAAAATTAATATGTTTTAACTAATTTAAAGGATTTTCATGTTTAACTATCATAAGATCAGTAACAAATGTAGAATCAATATAGTAATTTAAATAGATTTTCTAGTTTTTAATTCAGATTCAACATTTCCAATAAATTTTTCAATGGTATGTACTTTAAGAGTTTTATAATATTTATTATCAGTTTGAGAAGATATTTTATCCCACTCAACTGATGCATTATCACATTATTTACCATTATATTCACCAAAATTATATTCCCAAAATTCATCATCAATTTTTTAAAATCTGAATTCTACTTGATATTGGTATTTTCATAAAATAAATGAGGAAAAAACTCATCAACAACTAATATTATTCTATTTAAAACTATATACACCATACTATATTTATAATGAATTAAAAATATTCATTTTTCTCTTTTAGAATCAAACTTTTCTAAATTATATATTGTATTTAAATTAAGAACTTTTTAACCAGATGCTCTAAAATATCCAATTCTAGGTTTAATCCCTTTAAACAATTCATAAGAGGTTTTTTTTTAAATTGCCTAATGGAAACTCTAATTATAACATTAATATATATATTAAAAATCTCATCCTAAAAATATTTATGCACATAAAACTCAGTAATCATTGATTAATCTAGTTCATGAATTAACATATTATTTCCTTCAACCACACCATTTTTTGTGGTTCCACAAGGGAATAAAAATAATTTTTAAATCTATTTTCTTCATAAAATTTATCAAATTATTAATTTACAAATTCAAAAACTCAATCACTTTTAATATATATGATTTAATATTTTTTAAATTTTGTATAATTTTGTAGAAAAAAAACATGGTTAGAGTATCACTTTTATGTGATTAGAAATAAATCCAAATAAATCTATAATAATAATAAACTATTAAAAATACATACTTATTTTGACCTAAAATAAATGTTTTTATAGGATCATGCAAATAAAAATTTATCAATTCAATACATATAAAAGTATTTACATAATTTATATATTTTAATCATTCCTTATTATTCTTAGTCTTTTAACATGAATCTAAATGAATTTACTTGTATTTATGTTTTGAAATTATAGTTTAATGCTTTGAAAACATGTGTAACAAACCGAAGTTCAAATGTCCATGTCTTTTATTCCACAAAATTTCATTTATTACTAAAATATTGAAACAATAAATTTTTTCTGGTCAGATCAGAAAAATAAATAGTATAATCATTAACTCTATTTTTACAGAAAATGAGGAAGATTTAATTTTAAAAACTATATATTTATCATTTTCAAAAATTATATTCAATCCAAAACTCCATAACTATTATATATTTATTAATTTTTTTAAAACTATCTTAAAATATTACTTTTAAAATAATAATAGTTTTTGAAAAATGTAACTCTCTAATATCATAAATTTGACCATCACAGTTGTCTATAAATGTAACTAGACCTCCATCACATGAATTAAAATATAAAATTAGAAATATTAGCCACCATGTATTTGGAACACCCAATTTATAGATACCATGAATCCTTGACACTTAAAATATAGATATCCAAAAATGAATCAATCAAGTAGAATTTATTGGTATCCATAATAATTTTGGTCCAATTAGATTAGTAACAGAATATTTTGGAATCTAAATAAATTTAAAACATCTAATTGTGGATTGTCTTGAAACAAATATTATAAAAATGTTTTCTTATGGAAAAATTATTTTTTAAATATCATGGAGAATTAATTGTCATAACTCCATTGGATTATATATTTTAAACATTTCGCACTCAGAATAATTCCTTTTTAGATTTTAACAAAATTAGTCTTGATTTTTCTTGTTGAAATGCGGTTATAACCAAAAATATTCTTTTTATAGTTTTGTTTCATCATAGAAATCCATTTTTTATATTTCTATTTTTCATTAGAAATTGTATATAAATTTTATTTAAGATTAGAAACTTTATTCTCAAATTCACACTCACTTTTTAATGGATTTTAAATCTCTATATACATTTTCATTCGAACCAGAAGCTATATTTCTCAATTTTTTATTTTAATTGATATTATTAAATTAATTTTCAACATTAGTTATTTCTTATAATACTAAATAAAATATTATTTCACAATCTTTATCATTTACAACCAAAAAAATATTTTATTAGATCTATTGCTTATTTTAGTTTTAATATCGTGGAATCATTGTTTTTTATATTCCGTATTCAGGGAAATAATTATTTTTAAAATTTTAAATTCATTTTTATGTTTATAATTTTCTTTTAAAAATTTCATATTTTTATTTTTTATATGAATATATATTTTGATAATTCTAAAACCATCATTCTATAATTCCTCATTCTCTTTATATTGTTATTTGAGTTAATAATTTTCTAAACTAGAATCTAAACTAGAATGAGAATCTATTTTAATTTAATATTTTGTAATTGAATTATGATAATCAATAAAAGGAGTTACTAATTGTAAAAAATGAGTTTGGTGCCTCATAATGTGTATCCATAAAATTAAGGTTCCATGTCTCATATTCACTTTATTTTTCTCTAATCAAATATGAATTATATGAACAATCACATCCTCAAATAAATTCTTGATTTTATTTCCACCCTTTTTTATATTTATTCAAATGATTGATTATTCGAAAATTAGTTTGGATGTTTCCTTTATTCCCGAACTTATAACATTTTTGGAATGAAACATCATTATTTTTACTAATAATACCTTTCTTATACTCCATTTTTTATTCCATTTTTAATTTTCACTTTCCTTATTTGTTTTTAATTAGAATATAAACATTCTAGGTAAAATGATCCATATATCTATCATTTTACTATAACTTAGATTCCAAAGAGTTATAAGATTACATTTTTTATTTTTAGACACCTCATTGATAATATTTTTCAATTCATGTTCATAACACAACAAAGAACCAATTAGTTCATCTAAAGGATTCTATTTAAAATTATTACTTTCATTGATCACTACATTATTTTCTTTCAATATTTTTTGGAAATGATATCAGTACCGTTTAGACTAGAACTGTGTTATCCAGTGCTTTAGTAAGTGGACTCATTCCATTTGAAATGCTTTTAAATTGATGAAACATCTGGTACACTAACTCATCTTCTCGCATCATGAAATCATGATATTCTACTCAATGAATTCCAAACATAGATATTTTAGGCTTCTATTTCCTATAGTTAGTAACTTATAGAATTCTTCAAATGTTGTGAGCTATCTAACAAGATCAAACGTGGATATATAGACATCTACATATAGAAAAATGAATATTATTTATTACTTTTTAATTAATAATATACATTTATATATCATTACCTATAAGTGTCTCAAGATTATCTTCAGGTAAATTATATGGTTTTCCATAATATTTCAATGATTCACACTTAACTACTTCAAGTATACTTCTATTTGGTCTTTCTAATACCTATAATAACTTCCTTTGAAAAAATGGGGGCTTTTGAGGTATCCAACCATCATTTTCATCAATACCTACTATATACAATGATCATATTACTTATACTATTAGGTCTAAAAATTAATGTTATCATGATAGATTAAAAATCATAATGTTCTAAAGGACCACAATCTAATACCTTTTTTGTCTTAAATAGATGGAAATAATGGACTAGAGGGGGTGGATAATCCTGAAAATATTAAAAACTAAATAAACAATTATATTTTATTATTATATGAAGTAAAAATGTATTATAGTGCTCATAATATAATACAATAGAAATAAAATGTGAAAAAAAATTTATAGTATTTCAGATCACCATGATCCTACTCAACCCTATAGTATTCTATACTTGATGAAAGGATCAGTACCCACTAAGAAACCATTATTTTAAATATTTGATAACCAGTTTAGAGACCCTTCATTTTACAATACTCATAGGCACGACCAGTACTTGAATTTTTGACATGAGTTACAACCTATTATAACTTGAATTATCATTTGGAGTCACAACCGAAGGACCTTCCTTCTGGTTGGTAGAAAAACCAATGCATGATATGATTTTTATTAGAAAAATCATAAACTTAATCATTAAAAAAAATATAAGAAGAAAATATTTATTTATAGAAAATATTAAATATCAAAAATATATGTGAAAAGGATATGTAAGTCGATATAGATTAATGATATCCTACCACTTTAGAAGTAGATACAAAAAAATTGGAACTTCTTTTTGATCACACTAATGAAACAATAGTCACATAATATCTCTATCTTGTATCATTTATATTCATATATCACTGCATATTGTGTGCTTTATTTATAGAAAAATCACTAATTCTCATTAAGATCCTTTGATTCTCATTACATTAGAGTTTCCTAAACTTATCACCACGAATAAATGGTTAGAAAAAAAGATAAGAAAACATGTCATTTCTTGTTTAAAGATGATTTGTGTTCAAATAATTTTTTTCGTGTCCTATAATTACCACATTGAACTTATTAAAATAAGTTTCAATATTCTCATTAGATTACCCATGTATGTACCGATGAAACAAAATGATTAAAAATAATTTGAATAAAATATATTGTTTTTTAAAATATCAAATTTTTTTAAAACATATCATCATTACACAAATACTACATACATGTTTATAATATGAATTTATGTAAAAAATATTTAATCGTGTATCAATTAATATTTTTTAACAAATGAAATTACATTATAAATTTAAAAAAACTTAAAAAAACTTATATAAGTTAAAAAAATTAAATATAAAATCAAGTTGATATTATGAGACTCTAATACACTCACACATTTTATAACTAACATAAGTGTATATATTTTTAAATTAATAGTATAAGTTGTTTTTTACAGCTACCACTGAAAAAAAGGATCCTCTACTACAACAATAACGACCCGACCTTAAAACATTACATAATCTTGAGTTATGTAAATAATTTTACATTCATTTACATTAATGATCTATAAAATTTTAGAGTTTTAGATTATTATGCCAAAATTCATACATAACAACTCAAATATTACAATTTAAACACTTTTACTTAATATCCATTTTTCTCACAAAACAAAAACATTTAAAATGAAACATTGTATCTTTTCATGTATAATAATAACCCTTGATCTCATTCTTATCTCTATTCTCCCTTAAATCCTATGAATTTTTTTAAAACTGATGATGAGCACAAAAATCTCTGTAAGGGATTCACATTGAAAGAAAACTATTAGTCTTTTGAAAACCATAAAATTCATGAATAAATTATCATAAAGTAAAACTTTTTAACCTTAAGAAGCAGTAAATAATTTATTTGGAAAATAATCTCATTTCGTATAATTTTTTAATCAAAATATGAACATAAAACCCATAGAAAGAATAGATAACACATAATGGTAAGTTGGGACATAATTATACATAAATGTAATCACCATATGGTTGACTTCCATACATGTCACTCTTATAAAATGAAATAACCTTATGGTCGACTTCCATACCCAATACATTAGAGGTCATAACAAAACCACCCATCCTTGGATTATCATGGAACCACCCATCCTTGGTTTAACACATAACCACCCTTCAAATTTCCAAGTACCATTATATAATCATAAGACATAAAAGATTGCAATTTTCATCATTTCACTCATAAAATTTCATTTACAATTAAATTAAATCATTTTAGGATATTGAAATAATCATTAAAGTTTCAAAATCAGTTTAAATACCAAAATACCCTAAAAGGGGATTAAACTATTTCTTTTTCTTTAAAAAAAGTAGGGTTTATAGATGAATCCAAATAAAAATTAATGGTCATGGAGGAAGAGAAGTCGTTGTTGCCGTATACATTAAAAAAAATATTCCTTTCATTATTTGTAAAGAAATTGAAAAACTATATATAAATAATCCTTTTTAAAACCTTTTAATGAAATTAAAAGTCAAAAGTATTGTTTATAAACCTTGTAAAATAAGGTGGTGTATAACATCAAAATATACCTCAATGATCAAAGATTGAGACGAAGTCCCTTACGTCAAGTATGATTAATCAGATTTGTTATTTATAATCCTTAATAATAAACCTTTGTTAATTATTTACTTTATTTATATTTTTTATTTTATTATTACTTTTCAATCACTATTTTTCGTGTTACAAAAATTACTTAACTATTGATGTTCATGTCATATGTTTTGATGATATTCAATATTTGAGTCCAAAATGAAATTGGTAAGTAAAATATGGTCAAATAGGTCATTTTTCATCATATAAAGAATAATTTTATTTAAATAACAATCACCTTTACACATTAATTATACTTTTAAATAAAACCATTAATTATTCTTATGAAGAATGAACTACGATGAAATCATAGAGGTGGTAAGCCATACATACGCATAAATAATGTTTCCATTTGTCAATAATAATTATGGAAAGAAAGTAAGTATTATTTTATATTTATATAATTATAATAATATAATTAATATAATTTAATTATACTTATATTTATTATTAAATTTATGTGGTGATTAAAATAAAGCACATTGTTTCATGGAGGTGATAGTTCACACATACACACGACAGACATTATCATTTTATGTGCATAAAAATTAGTAAAATAATAGATATATTATTTTATTATATTGATAAATTTTCCATGAATGTCATATATGAACATCAATTCCATCATTATAATCAATTTTGGGATATGGTTATGGAAAATAAATTATATCAGTTTGTAGAGGTGATAGTCCACACGTACACATGAATGATTAATTATTTTCCCATTTGATGGAAGTATATATAGATTTAGGTGATGATATTAACATAATAATATCTAATTATATTAACGATATGGAATATTTTATTTCATCATGTATGAATAAGATTTTAGGGAAGTGGATTAATAAATAAAATAGAAATACTTAGATAAAAATGATACCTCTTATTCGGGCGTTCTCCTTTAATTAAGAACTTAAAACATCTAAGGATAGTTTTATAAGTAAAATAAGGCCTTTATAATTTATTTATAGATTATATTATGGTATTTAGATATATATTTTCAAAATGAAAATGGTTTTGAAGTGTGATTAAAGGAGAATAATAGGTTACCTTATATTGGAGAAGAGAGGGGAACTCTTGGAATTATTCCAAACATTAAATTAATTTAAATTAATTTTGATTTTAGAAATGAGTCCAAATTAATTAATTTTGAATTTATAAGGATTATATGTCTAAATATAATCATAAAATTAAAATTATACATGTTTTGAATATTTTTTTAATCTTTACCTTTTTGTTTTAACCCTTTAACTCTTACTATTTATCAAGTAATTTACACTTTGATGGTTAATATCGTTACCATACCATGAAAAAAACAATAAAATATTAATTTTTTAAATTATAGTACTTATACTAACTATTGGGATGAGTTTTTATTTTTTATTTTTTTTTTCATTTAATAAAATATTTTATATTTTAAAATATCATTATTGTCAATTTTGAGACCATTCATTTCATAAATTTTTAAAAATATCATAAAATCATGATATTATCAAAACCCACTATTTTAAAACATAAAAAATATGTCAAAGTCATCCAAAAAAATACTTTTATGAAATAAATTATGTCAGATTTTTTTTATTATAATATTTTTAATATCATTTATTTGATTCTTCCATTAATGAAACAAATACATCATCATCATCATTGTGTCACCATTTAATTTAATTATTTATTTCCTAATAATTATAAATAAATAACCATGATATAGTTAAAATTTTTAACTTTATAAATACTTCTTATAGTAAAAAATATTTTTTATATGACCCCATATTAAAAATATTTAACTTTTTAAAAACAAGAGAGCGGAAAAATTTTCATTCCTTTGAATAAAATAACATAAATGTATTAAAATCATATATTTGTTTTCCAAAGGTTATATTATAGACAAAGAATTATTTTAGGTCGATAAAAACTCATCCAATGAAATTTGGACAAGTGTTAGGGTAATTTATAATATTATTTTTACCCTTAATTTCCTAATTTATCCTTAACTGTGGTAATAAAAATAATTTGTAATGTTACTATACATATTTTTGAAAAATTAATTTGATCCTATTATATCATAAATATCATACTTATTACAACTTTTTATTCCCATTTTTTAAAATTAAAAACCTAAAAGTAGCTAAAATTAATTTAAATTTAATCACGTCAACAGATCGGGAAAAAGGGTTTTTAAAGTAAAAAATATTCAAAAGTTCACAAAATTTTTATATTCACTATAATAGAAAAACATTATTTAAATATATACATAATTTGGACAAAAAAGTAGTATTGAACTAATAATTTGTATTATTCACTATTCATAAAAAAATGAATGTTTATAGAAAAAAACAAAAAAATTAACCTAATTAAATTTTGATACACATATTAAAAATAAGAAGTTTAATTTTTCTAATATAATTTATAAAAGTGATAAAAACTATATTTAAAATGATTTCACCATCAATAGGCGGTAAAATTGTGTTTTATATGAAATACTCCTTTTTTTACATAAAATCTAATTTTTTATAATATCACGTATAGGAAAAATATTATATTAATGTTGAAAATAAAATTTAATATTATATATATATATATTTCATTTATATAACCCAACAAGTGTGATTTGAATATTTTATAAGTACACTTCTTCACACATAAATAGTTTTTCAAAAAAAAATTCCTTTTATTTAAAAAGAAAATGTTTTATTTTCATTTAAAATTAATTGGCCGCTAAATAATTTATTATATATTCATGCGTAAAAAATATTTTCATAATTTATTTAATACTCTTCGTACCCGCCATTCTAGTGTCTAGGTTATATGATAATAATTAAATACTAATATCCTTTTGTTCACTTAAACATTATTTGGTGTATCATGTATACTATCGAACATTGATTTCCTTTTAAAAACTATGGATCTTATATTATTCCCCACCTTAATAAATTATATCCTCACCATTTTATCTTTGGATTGAAAACTATTAGATTGAATTTTTAAAACATTTTTATTAAAATCCCACATCAAAATAAAGATTAATAAAACATCCATATTAAAAGATATAAAGGGAAGTACAAAGGTCACCTGAGTTAACACATATTAGGGTTCTATGTGGGAAAACATGGATATGGAAGGGAAAACTAACCATAAAGTCCTGATAGAGAGTGATGAAGAACATGGCCAGGAACAAGTTGTCAATTAAAAACCATACATTTTTAATTGGTTAAATGGTCATATATTTTTTAGGAATAAAAGGGAACGAACAAAATTATTATTTCAAAATACTTTTTATGTAGTTAAGGAATTATTTTATTACTTGGAGAAAAGACATAAGGAAATATACTTAATTGGAAAATATATTTTCATCCTATAATAGAATATTTTCACTTCAAAATTTATCAAATACCTCTCATTTCTATCCCAACTCATAACTACCTCAAATATTTATTCATGAACTATTATATATATTGACATTTTTTATTTCTTCTCTATATGATTTAATAAAACTATTCCAAAAATAAATAATTTTGTACCTTGATCATGGTGTCCACCTGGTGTCATAATCATTTTTTTTCAAGTAGATATAAGTTCCATGAATTGCAACAAAGATTCATAGATTCATCAATATCACTTTACTAGGTAATCCTGATACACCTTGTCCATTATAGGTCCTATGGGTGTTCACATAAAAATGGTTTTGTAAAATAATCTTATATGACATATAATTTTAAAACATAAAATAAGACATTATTTTTATAAATTATTTGGACAATGTTTTATCGATACTTTCAATCAAGAGTACTTTTAAAATACCATAATACTGTTTTTGAATACTATAAGTTAAAAGAAAATTTAAATAGGATTTGATAGGGTCTATTTATTTAGAAGCCTTTTCAAAATCATAATTTGCTTCATAATCATTTGAGAAGGTAAAATATCTACATATTCCTTGATAATATTTATATTTTGTAATATATGAGAATATTAGTAAAATAGGATTTTAATAAAAAAATACCATGAACCATAGTTGTATCAAGGTATGGAGGAGGTGTCTGATATCCCATACAACTATTTTCAAGGGAGTTGTATGTTAGAAAAATTTTCAGAATAATCAGGACATGAATTTGCAATAATTATTGAATATAAGGCATTTGGAAGAGATAGAAATATTGTTTTGGGTCATAATTCATCCATTTACAACTAAAATTACCCAATTTAAAAAAGTTATACAATAATTATTTAACTCAAATAATACATATAGAAACATAATCTATGTTTTACAATAAGTCATATTCCCTAAATTTTTCAAATCCTTTAATCAAACCAACTATAAGGCCCCAACATTAAAACATTACATAATATTGAGTTAAGTAAATAATTTTACTTTATTTCACATTTATTATCTTTTTAGGTTTTTATTTTTATATAATTAGGCCATAATTCATACCTAACAACTCAAATATTACAATATAGACATATCTATTAAATATCCATTTTCTTACAAAACAATTTTTTTTAAAATGAAACATAGTTTATTTTAATGTTCAATCATAAACCTTGATTTCATCCTTATCTCTATTCTCCCTTAAATCCTATGAAAAAAAATTAAAACATGATAGGAGCACCAAAATATCAGTAAGGGATTCACATAAAAGGAAAACTATTAGTCTTGTGAAAAAAATGAAAACCCATGAATACTTTATCATAATGTAATACTTTTCATCCTTAAGAAGTAGTAA
Organism: Viscum album; assembly: GCA_963277665.1. NCBI lineage: Eukaryota > Viridiplantae > Streptophyta > Magnoliopsida > Santalales > Viscaceae > Viscum > Viscum album. Next base: position 1,991,893,501 of record OY728131.1, on the reverse strand, counting down.
ATAGAATCCCTTTAAAATAAGCTATTTTTTTAACCTTTTTTATCATAATATTTCTTTAAATCCTATATAAATAATATATAAAACATAAAGTTAATTTTGGAATAATTATATTTAAATAGAATAACCATGTGGTCGAATTCCACACATGTCCTCATTCAAATAAGAATAACCATATGATAAAATTCTATAAATAATTCACTAGAGATTATAACATAACCACAAATCCTTGGTTTATCATAGAACCACTCTTCCTTGTTTTATCACATAACCAACCGTAAAATGTCCATGCATCATTATATAAATATAACACATAAAAGATTGAAACTGTCAACATTTCACTCCTAAAATTTTATTTGAAAAAAAAGAAATCACTTCAAGATATTGAAATAATAATTCCATTTTCAAAATGAGTTTCAATAACAAAATACCAAGAAAATGGAGTATTTATTTCTTTTTCTATTAAAAACATTAATTACTGTAGAGGAATAAAAATATCAAAAAATGGTTATGAAGGTGGAGAAGTCATTACTGCCGTATATGTTAAAAAACAACATTATTTTTTATTTTGTAAATAAATTCAAACACTAAATATAGAAATATTTTTTTTGAAAACATATTAATTAAAATAAAATTAAAAGGGATTTTTTATTCACTTCATAAAAGAAGGCGGTGTATAATATCAAAATATGTCTCAATGAAAGGATATTGAGATAAAGTCCCTTAACTCAAGTCTAATTCATCAATTATGTTATTTATCTTACTAAATAATATAATTATGTTGATTATTTATGTTCTTTATAACCTTTTTCAGGTTTATTATTCCTTACATATCACTTATTATCATGTTATAACAATTACTCAATTATTGATGTTCCTGTTAGAAGTTTTGATGATATTCGGTATTTGAGTCCAAAATGAAATTGGTAAGTCAAATACAGTCAAAGAGGTCATTATTCCATAATAACTAGATTAATATTAATTAAATAATAATAACTCATACAAATTAAATTTTCTTTTAAATCAAACCACTATTAATGGTTATGAAAAATTAACTACATTATAATCACAAAGACGGTAAGTCGTACGTATGAATGAGTACTATTTCCATTTTTCAATGATAATTATGGAAAGAATGAAGGTTTTATTTTATATTTACATAATTATTATAATATAATTAATATAATTTAAATATACATATATTTTTTATTCAAGTGATGTGGTGATTAAAAACGAATCACATCGTTTTGTGGAGGCGATAGTTCACATGTACGCACGAACGACGCCATCATTTTATGTACATGGAAAGTAATAATTTAATTGATATAATATTCTATTATAATGATAAATATGTCATGAATATTACATATTAACACTAATTCTATCATTATAACTATTTTTGAGAGATAGTTTTGGAAAACAAATTATATCGGTTCGTGTACGTGATAGTTCACATGTACGCACGAAAAATTAATTATTTTCCAATTTGATGGAAATAGAGATGGATTTAGGGGATGATAATAACATAAAAACATATAATTATATTTATTATAATAGATTTATTATTTCATCATGTATGCATAATATTTAAGGAAGTGTAAGAAGAAATAAAATAAAAATACTTAAATAAAAATGATTCCTCTTCATTTGATGATATCATTTGATTAACACCTTAACACCTATAAAGAGAGTGTTCTACCTAAAATAACGCCACTATAAAATATTGATGGATTATATTAATGGTTTTAGATAGATATTGGATGAACCAAAATGGTTTTTAAGTATGAGTAAAAGAGAAGAATGGGGTTCCCTTATATAGGAGAGGAGAGGGGCACTCTTGGAATTCTTCAAAATATTAAATTAATATAAATCAATTATCTATTAAAAATAGGTAAAATTTTATTTATTTATAATTTATGATGATTATGGGTCTAAATATAATCATCCAATAAAATTGAGACAATTTTTTTAATATTTTTTTAATCCGTGTATTTTTTGTTTTAACCCTTTTAACTCTTACCGTTTTATGAGGTGATTTACATATCTGAAGTTTAACATAATTACCATTGCATTCTCAAAGACCAATAAAAGATAAATTTATGACATTTTAGGACTTATAAAATATATTTGGATGAATATTGGATTTTTTCAAATTATATATCATTTAATAAAATATTTTATATTTTATAATATCATTAATGTCAATATTGGAACTATTCATTTATTGAGTTTTTTGAAATATCATAACATCATGAAATAATTCAAAAAACTCTTCTAAAAAATACATAAAATGTAAAATTCATCCCAAAAATTTTTATGACATACATTATATCAAATTATAATTATTATAATATTTTTAATTTTCTTTATTTGATTATTTCATTAATTAAGTAATTACAGTATCATCATTGTGTCACCATTTAATATAGTTATTTATTTAATAAAAAATATAAATAAATTACCATTATGTATTTAATTTTTTTATCTTTTTAAATAATATTTATATTCGATCATATCCCTTTTTATAACCGCGTATTGAAAATATTTTACTGGTTAAAAACAGTAGTGTGACAAAATTGTCTTTCCTTTGAATGAAATAATATAAAGGTATTAAATTCATACAAGTGGATTAAAAAGGTTATATTTCATCAAAAATATTGTTTTAGGTTGACACACTCTCATACAATTAAGTTATGACTTGTTTTAGGGAAATTTATAATATTATTTTTACCCAAAATTAATGATTTAACCTTGACTGTGGTAATAAAAATAATTACTAAAGTAATTATTCATGTTTTTCAAAAATTTTGTTGATTATATTAGATTATAAATATCATAATTACTAGAATTTTTTTATGTCTATTTTTCAAAATTCATAGCACTAAGTGGTTAAATGTAATTTAAAATTAACCCTACCGACGGATTGAGAAACAGGGTTTTAAAGGGAAAACGTTTAAAAATTCACAATGTTTTTATATCCAATTTTAATGTAAAATTGATTAAAATGACCTAAAGTATATTAAATTATAAAAAGTTATTTAATTATTCTTTAAAACTAATTAAAAACATAATTTAACTATATATAAAAATTGGACGAAAAAGCTGTTTTGAACTAATAATTTGTATTATTCACCATTCATAAAAAATGAATTTTTTCAGAAAAATACAAAAAAATCAACCAAAATATAATTTTTTAAACCTGTTATAAATAATAATTTTATTTTGTCAAATTTAATTTATAAAATTGAAAAAAAACATTTAATACGGGTTCTTCATCAAAAGGCGGTAAAACTACTTTTTAAAAATAATACTCCTTTTGTAAAAAATTGAAATGATTATTGTATCATGTATAGAAAGAATATATGATGAATTATAAACACTAAATAAAATATTATATATATATTTATATTTCATTAATATAACCAAACAAGTGTGATTTAATTTTTTTATAAACACACTTCTTCGAACTTAAATATTTTTTCAGAAAAACATTTTCTTTTATTTAAAAAGATTTTATTTAAATTTATATTTAATATATCACTAAAGAATTAATTATATATACATGTGAAACCATATTTTCGTAATTCATTTTGTATCTTTCATACCCTCCATTTTATTAGCTAGGTTATACGATAACATTTAAATAATAATATATAGTTTTTCGTTTAAACTTGATGTGGTGTATCATGTATGCTGTTGAACATAGATTTCCCATCTCAAAAAATAGGATGTTAAAACTACTTTTTCTGCTGCCATTATATTTTTTATACCATTTAATTTAAGTTACTGATACCATTACTATTTTTTTATCACTGGAAGGAAATATACATGATACTGTTACTATTGCACTACTTTTATAAACAATATACATACTACCATTACTAATGTGTTACCACTATTATAGGGGAGTGATATTGATAAATGAAGATTCCATAATTAATTAATGACGAAGATTATTCTTCTACCATTTGGTAAAAATATATCTACCAATGTTCGACTATACCGCTGAAAAATATGTTTTTATTGGAGGAGAGTAATCAGAAGCGTGGTTTTGGGGAGGAGCCAACCAATTATACTATCAGATAGGCATACCTACTATCACAGAAGGGGTAAACCAGACATACATATGAATGAATTTATACAATGGTTGTTGGTACAAACATCTTCCATGGGGATACTTATTCTTCAATATGGGTATCCTATTTTAACCTAACTTAATGTTATGGATGAACTCACATAAGGGTAACTTCTAGCTCACCCTTATGTATTCTTTGAAATTTACACCTTACACTTATGTAAGTATAATAATTTCCATTATATAATTATATAGGATTTAGTATTTGAGTTATGCCTGTATATAAGCATGAAACTTCCCTTATATGAGTTGATGACTGCCCTTATGTGATCTTTAGAAATATGGGATTACCCTTATGCAACTTGAGGAAGTTGATGGAAACCCTTAAGCAGTGACTCTAGAACCCCTATGTGATCATTAGAAATATAGGTTGATGTCATGACCCATCATCGGGGCCCGTGTCGTGACTACCCCAAGCCCGCCATCCATAGGCTAGGGGATGGCGACTATCACCAAAGGCGTAATCCCTATAAAAAGGGAAGGCATTGCCTTTTAACCTATTTCAAAAACACATCCAGAACACAAGAACCAGAGTATGAAACTGGAAGTAAACAATAAGTAAAACTGTATACCAAAGAAAGTGATGAAAGTAAAAGGGATGGAAATAAAATCCCAACAGTAAAGTACAAACAACTGGAAAGCTAGTACAACTGAAGAAAGGTAAAAAACAACTATTGAGTAGTCCTCTGGGAATATCACCTAAAGGGTGGGTACAGATGGCCTCCTCAGCACCCCAGGTCCATCCGTCCGCTCTGTGTACGTCTCGCCAAGTGGCCCACCACCGGGTACCATCCAGCTCCATAAGTCTCTACCTCGATCAGTGCTACCCATCTTCTGTAACAAACATAACTAAGTGCAGAAATAGCCCGTGCAGGGTTGAGTATAACGATACTCAGTAGGGACCCCAAGACCCCTGATGGTCTCCCAGAATCCACGAATGATATACCACAGAATAAAGATACAACCATAAAGTATTAACCTAACCTACTTAGGTATATGCCCATACATATACCTAGGATACCAGTTACAATCCGACTCTAACTCTCGCGCCCAAGCACAACCCATTCCACATAGGAAGAAAAGTCAATCACTTCGATGATAATGATTGAAAGACAAGACTTAACTCACACAGGTATACATATTTTGTATAGAGATAAAGATGATCAGATGTAGCCACTGATTCATCTAATCTATCAGAACAACACTAGATACAGGACCAGCTAAGCTATCAGACTCACATAGGATAGAGGACCAGCTACTCTTTCAGACCCACACATGATATAGGAATATAGGTCAAAATTTTCGAACCCACGTAGGATTCCGGTACAGTAATCGTCGTTGTCGAACCCAGGTAGGATTCTGGTACAGTAGTCTTTGCTGTCAAAACCACATAGGATTCTGGTACAGTATTTTTCCCTGTCAAACCCATGTAGGATTCTGGTACAGTAGTCGTCACAGGTGTACCAATGTAGGATTCCGGTAAAGTAGTCGTCGCAGTCAGCTCTAGGGTTCCCGCACACAGCACTCTCGACTCTAGGAGGGTCCTCTCCTCAAGTCAAGTGTGAATACATCAAAAATTATGAAGTCTTGAGTTGATGATTCCCGTAGTTCCATCTCATCATAAGGAACCCAACACGACAGACGACGGGTCAACCGGATGCCCGGTCTCAGAGTTATTTGCATTTCCGTTCCATGGGCCAGGTTGGATTTACGCTCGTTCCAAACTCGGCTATTTTTCCAAAGTTGTCAAAAACTCACTTAGAGTATCGTAAAAGGAATACCTCGTCCCAAGAGTCCCAGTTCTGTAGACGACGCATCGATCAAATGCGTGGTCTAGTAGTTACTCTCAATTAATCGAAATCGGGCCCGACCCGTCAAGCCCAGTGGGCTGGCGGGTTGGCCAAACTTGGTTTGGCGGGTCAGACTCGGTGGGTCAGACATGGTTGGGGGGGGGGGGTCGGCCCATCTTGGTGGGGCTCGGCCCACCCGCGGACCCTTCCTGAGTCGGAGACTGGTTTGGTTCGCCAGGCGACACCAAGCGTCACTGCACCCCTTTTCTGCCTAGCCGGCCGTAGCCGACCGGTTCTGTCTGGCACATTCGGCCCGCACAGTGGGCTGTGGTTCCCCCCCATGCGGCCCCAAGAAGTGTCGCGGTCCTTTATCCTGGCCAGTAGGCAGCCATTCGGTTCGCCCGCTGAGCGGACCTGGGTTGTGAGTTACGTTCTTCTCCGCAGCGCGACACCAAGCGGGCGCCGCGGTCCTCCAGCCCGGCCAGCAAGCGGCCGGACAGTTTGGTTCGTCTGAGCAGCCCACGGATGCGGGCCACGGTTTCCCCCTCGCGTCTGGCATGATGGCGCCGGTCCTCCACCGTTGCGGCCCGGCCTGACCGCGACCTTTAGTTGCCGCCACCTTCGGTCGCCACTGCCTCATGGTCGTGGCCTCTTCCTCCGGCGCGGTGCGATGACACCACGCCCTTTAAGATCCACCTCCATTGTTAACACAATCAAGAATCAACAGAGGGTCGTTGGGCCGTGTTTTTTTGGCTTGCACCCTCTGCATTAGGTGTTAACAAAATTGGCCACCATCAGTCCAAATATAATCGGCAAAGTAAGAGGTTATAATTCACATGTGTAAATAAATAATCCAAATTTCTCCCTACCTCGTATTTGACGTTGCACGGTGACGAGATTCGAAAAACGGCCATCGTGGAAGTCGGGCATCATGGAAGTCGGGCGTCGTGAAATAAATACGTCGTTCCTTCAATGATGTAGGGTGTAGAGTCTAGTGAAGTTACGTTGAGATGACTCCCTCAATGTATTTTTTGGGCGGCGGTGCTTCCCTTCCTTGCGCTGGTCGAAGAAGGTAGAATTTGCTGCTCTACGTTCTTCAGAAACGAGGAATGTTATTCGTCGAGAGGATGGTGTTCTTCGTGTTCTTCCTGGGAATAAGGCTCTCCATATTATCCAAGGCTCCACAAAAATAATATGTCCCAACCCAAAATAATATCATGTCTATTATTTTATCCTTGACATGAATTTCAAAATAATTCAAATTAGACGATCCAATTAATTAATTTCTAATTAATTGAGAGAGTGTTGGCATCCTTATAAGGGAGGGTGGAAGGTGGAGGGTTTAAATTAATAGAGAGGTGGAGAGCTTAAGAGTTAAAGGGGGATTCAAGGAGAGTGTAAGAGTATAAACACGTATGGGCCCCACCATATAATATCCTCCCATGGGAGGTTATGTGGGGGTGGGCCCCACCACTAACCTCCCTTTGGAGGTTTTAACTACCATCTAAATAAAATTGTGAAATACATAATTTTAGTTAGATTTTACTTAGAAACCCCAAAAAATAACATCCGCTCTCAACCAAACACAACTGCGGTAAAGGTACACATAAGCGAATACCGGCACTACGAGTTCATCGGTGTCCTAGGATTTCAATTATGAGAAACTGTTCAAAAGATAGAATATCCCGCTCGTACGTATACTGACAGTACCCAAACAAAACTTAAGAAAATTATTCAGGGCACACCGGGCCTCAGAATTAGGTGCCGTCAGAAACCGCGAACTTGTAAAATTCCTGTGTATTTAAGAAAAAAATTTCTGAGAAATTTCCGGGTCTTTAAATTCTCCCCACCTTCAGGATTTATGTCCCCGTAAGCTACAACACACACTAAGGGAACCAATGGGGGGTACTGAGCACGAATCTGAGCCTCTCGCTCCCATGTTCTCTCCTTGAGGTTTTCATGCTGCCAGCGAATGTGCACCAGAGGAATAGACCATCCACATAGAACCCAATCCTATTGATCCTTGATATCCAATGGGACGTCCATGAATGTCGCCCTGTCAATGATATCCAACTCCCCATGGTCAATGACGTGAGACAGGTCATGAACATATCTTATCAGCTAAGATACTTGGAAGACGTCGTGCATGCAATGCAACTGAGGTGGAAGGGCCAAGCGGTAAGCCACCTCACCTACTCTACTGAGGAGCTAAAAAGGTCAGATGAATCACGGATACAACTATCCACCTCAGCCAAATCTCTATAGACCTCATCGAGGTGAGACCCCTAAAAAGACATGGTCTCCATCCTCGAACTCCAATGGTTTCCATCTTATATCCGCATAGGAATTATATCTTCTCTGTGATGTCTTCATCCTCTCATATATGATCTGCACCTTCTCCGTCATAGCCTGTACCATCTCTGGTCCCACAAGTCCCGACTCCCCTGGGTCAGTCCATCACAGAGGCAATCTGTAAGGTCGGCTGTACAATGCCCTATAAGGTGCCATCCTGATGGTGGAGTGGTAGCTGTTGTTGTACGAAAACTCCACCAAGGGTATGTGATACTCCCAGCTCTGACCAAAGTCAAGGTCACAAGCATGGAAAATGTCCTTGAGTGTCTGGATGGTCCGCTTGGTCTGGCCATCCATCTAAGGATGGAAGGCGGTGCTCAAGTGAAGCTGCGTCCCAAAAGCCTCCTACAACCCCTTGCAAAGCTGGGAAGTAAAGAGTGCATCACAGTCAATGATAATAGAAGAAGGTATTCCATAAAAACGCACAATCTCCTACACGTAGAGGCATCCCAAACTCTCTACTGAACCCTACCCCGTGATCGGTAGGAAGTGGGCCGACTTGGTGAGTCAGTCAACGATCACCCAGATAGAGTCATTTCCTCTAGATGTACGTGGAAGTACCATCATGAAATCCATGGATATCCCATCCCACTTCCACTCTGGGGCCTCTATGGGTTGTACCAAGCCTTCTGGTACCAGATTCTCCACCTTCAATTGCTAACAAGTGAGGCATCGCGAGACAAACTCTGCTACCGCCTTCTTCATACCCGACCACCGGTGTTATGGTCTGAGGTCATGATACATATTCTCCACTCCTGAATGTACCGCTAGATGGGAAGTGTGGAACTCCCTCAACACCTCCACCTATAGTGCAACTGGTACTATGGTACGTCCTCTAAAGAGGATGACGTGATCCCCACCTTCAGAAAATACTTCAGGTGCCTACCCTAAGGATATCTAAGCATATCACATCTCAAAGTCAATGTACCAACGCTATGCCCCCTGACTCGGTGAAGGAGTGGAGGAGTGACTGTGACAGAATTCAGAAAGGAAGCTCTATCTCTATCCACAACGGATATCTACAACGTGGACAGCTGCTCTGTCACCTATCCTAGCAGTTGAATGCCCGATCTCCTACTGAGAGCATCTACTACCACGTTCCCCTTCCCAAGAGTATAGACTATCTCAAATTCATAGTCCTGGAGGAACTCGAGCCATAGCTTTTGTCTCAGGTTCAGGTCATTCTGTGATAAGATTTACCTGAGACTCTGGTGGACAGAATAGACTCTAAAATGCTTTCCCATCAAATAGTGCCACCACATCTTCAAGGAACATAACATTACTACTAACTCCAGGTCATGGGTGTCATAGTTTTGTTCATCCTGTCTCAAATTCCCTGAACCATACACAATCACTGCTTGCTCCTTCATCAGGACACACGCGAGTCCAGTCACTGATATGTTGAAGTAAACTATGTACCATATTCCCTCCTCTGGTAGCCTCAAGATGGGCACACTGTCCAACCTATGCCTCAGCTCCTGAAATCTATGATGTCATCTATCTGACCACACAAAGGGTTTCCCCTTTCTCATCAATGTTGAATGTGGTGCTACAAATCTGGAGAAGTCTGACATGAATCTTTCAATAGTACCCAGCCATTCCTAGCAAACTCTACACCTCTGTCACACTCTTGGGTGGCTCTGAAGAAAGTACAACCTCGATTGTTGTCGGATCCACTACAACTCCAGCCTACGAGATGATGTGTCCCATGAAATGAACCTCTCGAATCCAGAACAGGAACATAGAGAGCTTACCATAAAGTTGGTGCTCTCGGAGTGTATCCAGTACTACCTGCAAATGGTAGGTGTTCCCCTCTTAGTAGTCGAGTGAATCAGTCTGTCGTCGATGAAGAATATGAAAAAACGATCATGGTATGGCAGGAAGATCCTGTTCATGAGACTTATGAACACTGCTGGTTCATTGGTTATATCGATAGTAATAAAAAAGAACTCATAGTGGCCATACCGACCCCTGAAGGCCTTCATCTGCACATCCTCGTCTTGAACTCTAAGATTGTGAAAGCCTGACCTGAGGTCTATCTTAGAGAACCATCATGATCCATTAATATGATCAGAAAGGTCGTCAATCCTTGGGAGTGGGTACTTGTTCTTCACGGTCACTTGATTCTGGCGACGATAGTGGACACACAGTCGCAAGCTCCCATCCGCCTTCTTGGCGAACAAAATCGGTGATTCCCAGGGTCAAACACTGGGTCGGATAAATCCCTTCCCCCGTAGGTCCTTCAGCTGTACACGCAGATCATGAAGCTCGATGGGAGCCATCTGATATGCTGGAGTATATATCGGTGTTTTCCTGTGGTACAGGTCAATTTAGAAGTCTACCTCTCTTCGAGGTGGTAGTCCTGGAATGACGTTAGAAAAAACATCAACGTATTCATCTACCACAATAAGAAAACTCAGACTCTTTACATCAACAAATCAAAGGATGAGATAAAAAAATGATGTGTGATTGGATTCCCCCTCCTCTGTATAAGTTAATCCTACACTAAAAAGGCTCCCTTCCCACTGGTGAAGGTGAAACTGGTCTCATCTGTGTGGATACATTGCACATTGCGCCAGAAACAGTCAATCTGAGCATGAACTGTGGATAACCAGTCCATAACTAAGATGATGTCGTAAGGCCTTGACGCCACTACAAGAAGATCCTAGCCGAAGCTCTATCCTCCTAGAGTAAGCTCACATTGTCGGAACCAGTGCGTAATCGTCGATTATTCTCCCATAGGAGGCTCTAGACATAAGGATCGAGCCAACGGCTCTGTCAGAATCTCTGAGCTCCGAACAAGGGAAATGGAAATAAAAGAGTGACTCGTACCTGTGTCTATAAGTACTGCAACAAGGTTGGAGTAGACACTGATAGTACCTCGAATCATCTCAGGTGTGTTGTGGTCATAGGTCTCGACTACCTAGAGCTGATCCAGCCTCTGTCTGCCAGCTCCCTCTGGTCGGGGTGGACAACCTAGTGGTGGTGGTGGTAGAGCCTCAAAACGTCGTCCACCACTCGCTGCTCGGCCAGCTCCTCTGCCACATATGCCTGCTCCCAGAGGACAACCACAGTTGAACCTCTACCTCTACCTGGGAGGTACCTCTACTATCTGCTACTCATCTGCATGGCGAGTCGGGCAGTCATGAGCCATGTGGCCCTGCCCACCGCATGCATAGCACTGCCTGCTCCTCTTATAGTTGGTACTGTCTCGTGTTCCCCACACAACCGAACCTATATCATGGGGTCACCCACATGATAACCGAGTCCACTTGGACCTCTACATAATCTATCTACTGTCGGCTGGAGAAGACTCCGCTATGTGTCTCCCTATGGTGGGTCTCACTGGTAGTGACTGCTCAGTGAGAAAATTCTCCACTAGAAGGGCTCGCTCCAGCACCCCTTCCTATGTCAGAATGCTGAGGGGAATCGTCAAAGCCATGATCTCATTCCTGAGTCCCTACTCAATGTTTTGGTCCATTAAGAATGGGTCCCGTACCATATCCGTGGAATAGAGTGAGTGGTCGGTGAATCTTGTTGAGTACTGAACTACTATCATGATGCCCTGCTGCAGATGGAGTAACTCCGGAATACACACCGCATGAAGGGTGGCTAGAACAAACTCCGAGCAGAAGAGAATCCCGAAGTCTGTCCAGAGTAATGATGCCTTGTCATGCACTTGGAGCATCAGGCTCCACCATCTACCTACTGCTGCATGCAGGAGACTCGCGAAAAGGATCACCATGAGGTCGGCTGGTGTCCCTATCAATCTGAAAACTCTCATGACAGCCTCCAGCCAATCCTCAACTACTTGTGGATCTGTCTCTCCCTGGAACCTGGGCGGCCTCCAGTGGTGGAACACATAAAACGCACTCAGGCGGCAGGCACTCTCTACTACTGGAGCTGGTGGTATCGGTGGCCCAGCAGGTAGTGGTACCGCTGGTACCTCGGCTGTGACAGGGCCCTACACCGAGGCCTTGTCGCTCGATGGGCTACCATCTCATACGTAACTCGAAACCCTAGATGGACGCCTTCGTGGGTCCATCCTAAAAATAAACAGGTGCACCATAGTTAATAAAGTATATCTGGTGAGTTGACACAAAGTAATCACAATGAAAACTTTTCAAAGGAAACACATACACAATCAGTGTTTTCATGCACTGGGTCGGATATCAGTAGTTATAGTCCTCGTGTATGGATACGTTGGCTACCACACTAACACCAGTTTCCCTAAACTGATTACCACACCCAAAACACTTAACACTATTTCTGTTAAATAAATCAGAGTCTAAGTTCTATGGTAGAACCAACTCCTTTGATACCAATTTGTCACGACCTGTCCTCGGGGCCCGTGCCATGACTACCCCAAGCCCGCCTCCCATAGGCCAGGGGCTGGCGACTATCACCAAAGGCATAATCCATATAAAAATGGAAGGCATTTCCTTTTAACTTGTATCACACATACAACCAGAACACATGTAGCAGAGTATGAAATTGGAAGTAAACACTAAGTAAAACTGTATACAAAAGAAAGTGCTGAAAAGAAATGGGATGGAAATACAATCCCAACAGTAAAGTACAAACAATTGAGAGATAGTACAACTGTAGAAAGGTAAAAAAACAACTCAGTCAGCCTCTGGGAATCCCACCTGAAGAGTGGTTATATATGGCCTCCTCAGCACCCTAGGTCCATCTGTCTGCTCCGTGTACGTCTCGTGAAGTGGTCCACCACCGGGTACCGTCAAGCTCCATAAGTCTCTACCTCGATCAGTGCTGCCCATCGACTTCAACCAACACAACAAAGTTCAGGCATATCCTGTGCAGGGGTGAGTATAACGATACTCAGTAGGGACCCCGAGACCCCTGAAGGTCTCCCAGAGTCCATGAAGGATATACCACAGAAGAAAGATACAATCACGAAGTATCAACCAACCCTAATTAGGTATATGCCCATACATATACGTAAGTTACCAGTCACAGTATGGCTCCAACTCTCGAGCCCAAGCACAACCCAGTCCACATAAGAAGTAAAGTCAATCACTTCGATGATGTTTATTGAAAGACAAGACTTAGCTCACACATGTATAAATCTTTCGTATAACGATTAAGATGATCACATGTAGTCACTGATTCATCTAAGATGTCGGACCCACACAGGATACAGGACTAGCTAAGCTATCAGACCCACATAGGATATAGGACTAGCTACTCTGTCAGACCCATACAGGATACAGGAATAGAGGTCAGAACTGTCGAACCCACGTAGGATTCTGGTATAGTAATTGTCGTTGTCGATCCCACGTAGGATTCTGGTACATTGGTCTTCACTGTCGAACCCAAGTTGGATTCCGATATAGTAGTCTTCATTGTCAAACCCACGTAGGATTTTGGTACAGTAGTCGTCGCAGTCGAACCCACGTAGGATTCCGGTACAGTAGTCATCGCAGTCAGCTCTAGGGTTCTCGCACACAGCACCCTCAATTCCAGGGGGAGTCCGCTCCTCAATTCAAGTGTCGATACTTCAACTATCACAAAGTCCGGAGTTTATGTATCTCGTAGTCCTGTCTCATCATAAGGAACCCAACGCGACAGATGACGCGTCAATTAGACACCCGGTCTGATAGTTATTTGCATTACTGTTCCAAGGTCCTGATTGGATTTACACTCACTCCAAACCCATCCATTTTCCAAATTTGTCCAAAACTAACTTAGAGTATCAAAAAATGACTGCCTCGTCGCGAGAGTCTCAGTGCCGCAGACAGTGTGTCGATCAGACACGTGGTCTATGAGTAATTCTCATTTAAACAAAAATGGGCCCGACCCGTCAAGCCCAGTGGGCTGGCGGTTCGGCCCGACTGGGTTTGGCGGGTCTGACCCGGCTGGGGGTCAGCCCGGCCCGGTGGAGTGTGGCCCACCTGCTGACCCGGCCCGGTGGGTCTAACCTGGTTGGGGGGGGGGGGTGTCAGCCCGACCCGGTGGGGCCCGACCCACCCGCGGACTTGGCCCACGTTGCGAGCCTGTTTGGTTTGCCAGGCGACGCCAAGCGGCGCCGACCCCCTTTGCTGCCCGGCCGGCTGTAGCCGGCTGGTTCTGTCTGGTGGACACGGTCGGTACTATGGGTCGTGGTTCTCCTCCGTGCGGTGCCAAGCGGCGATGCGGTCCTTCAGCCTGACCGGTTGGCGGCCGACCGGTTTGACCGCCGAGCGGCCCATGCACTACGGGAAAAAACGATAATTGTGACGGGGTATTTGCGACGGGTTTTTTTCCGTCGAAAAAACTCCGATGAAAATGGTTTTTGCAATGGGAATATATTTTCATCATAAATGGTCAGTTCTTTGCGACGGAAATACAGGGCCCTCACAATTGCAATGGCGCGGTTTGCACGCCAAAATGCGGGAAGGATATTTATGACGGGTAGAAGGCTACCCGTCACAAGTACCCGGTGGTGGTAAATAGTATTTGCGATGGGGAAATTTCCCCATCGCAAAAAAGTATTCACCCGATACTATTTGCGACGGGCCCCATCGCCAATACTGGCCGCTGTAAATCCTATTTGCGACGGTCACCTACAACCCGTCGCAAATACCCTGCGGTAGTAAATACGGTTTTGTGACGGGACTATTTCCCCGTCGCATAAAAGTATTCACCCGATACTATTTGCGACGGGCCCTGTCGCCAATACTGGCCGCTGTAAATCCTATTTGCGATGGTCACCTACAACCCATCACAAATACCCCGCGGTAGTAAATATGGTTTTGTGACGGGACTATATACCTGTCGCAAATACCGGCGGCAGTAAATATGAATTTGCGACAGGGATATCATCCCGTCCCAAATACCGGCAGAGGTAAATAGTAATTTGCGACGGGGATATCCGCCCGTCGCTAATGGTGTGGCATTAGCGATGGGCTCATCGCAACAACCCTTTTACCCGCCGCCTGTAATTAATGCGGGTGAAGGTATTTGCGATGGTCCCCATTGCGAATACCGGCAGCGGTAGATAGAAATTTTCCACGGGGATAGCCGCCTGTCGCTAATGGTGGATATTTGCGACGACTCAGTCACAAAAGGCCATTTACCCACCGCCTCTATTTAATGCGGGCGAATTCATTTGCGACGGTCAGCCGTCGCAAATGCGACCGTCGCAAATAATCTAACCTATATATACTCCCCATCCATTTTTTTCATAACATTCAGATCTCCATTCTTCTCTCTCTCTCTCTCATTTTCATATCTGAGCAGAATTTTTTTTTGTTTTAATAGTTTCTTTCGAGAAGAGGAAGGAAATAGTTGGTGCAGATTATTAATGGTATTTATATTTTTTCTAATATTTTTTTAATTTTTAAATTACTTTTAATAGTTAATTTTATTTTTTTAATAGAATGTTTAGCTATAGAGTATAATTAGTTTATGTGCTTGTACCAAATAATCCTTGTCTGGATACGAACAAGTAGAGGTGGATCTGGTACAGATGTACATAAGAGTGAAAAATCTGACAAGGTGTTTCGAGCTTGACTCGGGATAACCTGGTACACGACAACGGGCCTTGTTGAACTCTTGGTTCGACACTCCCGGGGGATGTTTTGGTAATAATTAAAAATAAATATATATTTATCAAATAATTAAGAAATAATTAGATTTAATTAAAATAATCATCAAATAATTAGGAAATAATTAGATTTAATTGATTAGAAATACGTAGGATACAATTAAAATAATTAGGAAACAATTAATAAGAAATAATTAGATTTAATTAAAATAATTATCAAATAATTAGGAAATAATTAGATTTAATTGATTAGAAATAATTATAAAACAATTAAAATAATTAGAAAACAATTATATTTAATTAGGAAACAATCAGTATAATTATGAAATAATCAGTATAATTAGAAAACAATCAGTATAATTAGGAAACAATTAGTATAATTAGGAAACAATCATTATAATTAGGAAACAATCAGTATAATTAGGAAACAATCAGTATAATTAGGAAACAATCATTATAATTAGGAAACAATCAGTATAATTATGAAACAATCAGTATAATTAGGAAACAATCAGTATAATTAGGAAACAATTAGTATAATTAGGAAACAATCAGTATAATGAGGAAACAATCAGTATAATGAGGAAACAATCAGTATAATGAGGAAACAATCAGTATAATGAGGAAACAATAAATATAATGAGGAAACAATCATTATAATGAGGAAACAATCAGTATAATGAGGAAAAATCAGTATAATGAGGAAACAATCAGTATAATCAGGAAACAATCAGTATAATCAGGAAACAACCAGTATAATCAGGATACAATCAGTATAATTAGGAAATGTGATTGACTGCTCATCTACCTCAATTTTCTTTTCATTTGTTTGTTGAGGCTTGACATAAAACTTCTACCTCCACATGTAATATCTACTTTTACTGTCAAAATTATCAACCTCCTCGCCGATATAGAGGTGAGGAGGTTTATAATTTTGACAGTAAAAGCACATATTACATGTGGAGGCAGAAGTTTTTTGTCAACCTCAGCACACAAATGAAAAGAAAACTGAGGTAGATGATCGGTTAATTACATTTGTTTGTCTATTCATTGATTGATTAACTACCCGTTCTATATGCATATCTTCTCATTTCTAATTATTAACATAAATAGTAACATAAATAGTAACATAAATAGTAACATAAATAGTAACATAAATAGTAACATAAATAGTAACGTAAATAGTAACATAAATAGTAACATAATATAAAATATTATATTACTTTGATATTAATAGTTAAATAATACTTATAATATAATGATTTTATTATTAAATGTTTAATATTTATAATAAAATATTAATATTATTAAAATTATAAAATATTTATAAAATATTACAATTATCAATATTTTCAACAAGTTTTTCTTTATTCTTAACAGTTCAAATCTTAAAGGGTCGCCAATTTTCAGGTCATGGCCAATAAAAATTTTGCGTCAAACGTGTCCAATGTAAACTCTATAATTGTTCTTGCTTGGTTGATCACCTCACAGGTAGTGTTGCAATAGGACAACCCATGTAATGTCTTTCTCATTACTTGTGTCGTCCTATTGAAACCCTACTTACGAGATGATGAACCAAGTTAGAACAATTATAGAGTTTAAATTGGTCACGGTTGACCCAAACTTATTATTGGGAATGACCTAAAAATTGATGACCCTTTACGATTTGAACATGTTAAGAATAAATCAAAATCTTTTAGAAATATTGAGATTTGTAATAATTAGTAATAATTATTAATAAAATTAATCAAAAATCAAATAAATTCAAGTACATGGTTATACATTGGCACAATTTCCAGCAGATTGTTGACCACATTTTGTTCAAAGTCTCATATCTTTGCTACTTTATCCCACTGAAATCAGTATGAAAAATGTGCTCTAACGTATGTCAGAGCAAGTTTTTCATACTGATTTCAGTTGGGAGAAAGTTAAAAAGAGATGAGCCATCAGAAAAATCGGAATAATTAGTAATATAATCTTCACAACGATGATTACAAAATTTAATTTCATTATTCAATCATATTTCACTTTTCCAAGTATTGCTATGTTTTGCTAAAATAATAATAATTATTGGGGATGATTACAAAATAATTGTGTCACCTATAATTATTGGTAATTACTAATAAATAACTGTAATTATGTTTCTTATTTTTTAGGATATTGTTTCTTATATCAAATTATTTAATAATAGTAATGATTTTAAATTTTTTAGAAACATTTATATGAATAAGAAACAAGGAAATCGAAATCAATCATTATTAGATGATCGGGCTTGGATAAATCAGCGTAGAAATCCAAACGGTTCTAGTTTAAATCCTGTATATGTTGATGGTGTTGAAGCTTTCTTATCATTTGCATCATCAAACTCGGAATTTGTTTCAGAAGGGAAAATTAAGTGTCCTTGTAAAAAATGTGCTCTGAGAACGTTTCAGACATTTGACATCGTTGGGCAGCATCTCTTGCATTATGGTTTTCAACCAGATTATATTTTTTGGTATCAACACAGTGAACGTAGTTCCAGAGAAGATACTAATAATTTGATTTCAGATCCATCACGGTTTAAGAATTTAGTTCATGATGGTGGAGGGTCATCCGTTCAACAAACAGAAATTGAGGATGATATTGATTTACCTCATGAGTTGGCACCATCTGAATTTGCTGAGTTGTTCAGGTCTGCTGAGGATGCACTATATCCTGGTTGCAAGATAAGTAAATTAGAAGCAGTTGCAAAATTTATGGATATTAAATCAGATAATGGAATGTCAAATAACTATTTTGATCAGATATTTTCTTTGGTTAAAGCACTGTTACCTGAAGGAAATGTGCTTCCTTCTAATTATTATGAGAGCGAAAGACTCGTTCGTAATCTGGGGCTTAGTTATCAGAAGATCCATGCATGTTCAAACGATTGCATCTTACATTCTGGTGAAAATGAGTCGTTGGATAGTTGTCCCACATGTGAAAAATTGAGGTATAAAGAAGCTCAATCAGGTAAGTTTGGATTTATTCCTGTAAAACAGTTGAGATATTTCCCGCTTACACCCAGGTTGCAGCATTTATTTATGTCTCAGAACACAACCACAATGATGTCATGGCACAAAACCAATATCTCAAATGGTAAAAGTTTGGTTCATCCATCTGATGGCGATTCATGGAAACATTTTGATCAAGTGAATCCGTCTTTTGATTTAGAATCCCAGAACGTGCGATTGGGTCTCTCTACTGACAGTTTTTGTCCATTTGGATCTTTTGGTAGTCAGTATTCATGTTGTCTTGTCTTTATAACTCCGTACAATTTGCCTCCATGGATTTTGATGAAGGAGCCTTATATATTTTGGACATTATTAATCCTATGACATCCGAAAAAGAATATTGATGATTATTTGAAACCACTGATTGATGAGTTAAATTTATTGTGGAGTCATGTTGTTGGTACATATGATGCTGCTGCGAAATAGAATTTTGTAATGAAAGCTGCTTTAATGTGGAAAATTAGTGACTTCCCGACATATGGAATGTTATCTGGCTGTAGTATACATGGTACAAAATCATGTCCTTACTATATGGGAGACAATAAACCATTTATGCTCGTGAATGGAAAAAAACCTTTCTATTTTGACTTTCATCGCAGATTTCTTTCAATCAATCATCCTTTTCGAAGGAATAAATCTCATTTCAAAAAAGGCAGAATTGAAAGAGATGAACCTCCAAAAATGATCTCAGTTACAGAGTTACAATCAGTTGTATTTTCATTACCTCCATCACTTTTGGACCGACAATAAACAAACAGAAAATTCATGGTTTTGGGAAAGAACACAATTGGACAAAACAGGGCATTTTTTGGAATCTTCTATATTGGTCTGATTTGTTGGTCCACCACACATTGGATGTCATGAATATTGAGAAGAACTGTTTTGATAATTTATTTCATACGGTTTTGGATACACTGGGTAAAACAAAAGATAATGTAAAGGCACGATTAGATCTTGCCCAAATCTGCAGGCGACCAGAACTTGAATTGTATGAAAATGTCAGATCATAGAGATTAATGAAGCCAAAAATAGCTTATACACTAACCAAAGAGAGTCGCTTATTATTTTGTCAGTGGATTGAAGATTTGAGACTTCCAGATGGCTATGCATCCATCTTCGGCAGATGTGTTAAAAATGGTCATATTACCGGATTAAAAAGTCAGGACTGTTATGTTATAATGGAAAGGCTTATAAATATTGTATTAAGAGGTTTGTTGAATTCTAATATTTGGGATTCAATAACAGATATATCATATTTTTTATGAGACATGTGTGCAGCGACAACAGACTACGATGCACTAAGAAAACTGGAAGAAGCTGTTGTTGTAATTATATGAAAATTGGAAAAAATCTTTCCACCGAATTTCTTTGACTTGATAGAACATTTGATATTAAATTTTCCACATGAAGAAAAATGTGGAGGTCTGGTTCAGTTTTTATGGATGTACCCATTTGAGAGATGCATGCAGAAATTGAAGAAAAAAGTCTGTAACAAAGCATCAGTTGAAGGCTCAATTGCTGAAGCTTATTTGCAAGAAGAAATTACTTTATTCTGCACTCATTATTTTGAATCTGAATATCCCTTAAAATTTAACTGCATGGGCCGGAACAAGGGGAATGTTGATGATGATATGAACAATCAATTATCAGTTTTCAATCAGCCCGAACTTGGCTTTGGTGGAGTTCATGATATATGGCTTTCAGATGATGAACATCATAGAGCTCATACATATGTTCTACTCAACTGTGAAGAAATGTCACCAATTGTACAGTGTGTGCTCTTATCCCTTATTCTATAGATTCTGTTATATTAAATTAATCATATTGTATTTGTAGGTTATATGATGATCATATCAAGAAACAATTTCCAAAAATTACAGCAGTTGGCTTAGAAGAACATTGGAAAAAAAAATTTCCTACTTGTTTCAAAAACTGTTAACATATATTCTTTTTTGGTTTTACATATAAAATCAATTTATTACTTGTAATAGTGATAAATGTTTTACAAATTTGTAGGTATCTGTACATGCTGATAAGATTGATATTCGATTGCGTATTTTGAGTAGCCCACCATCTAAAATGGTTAAATCTTATAATGCATATGTGGTGAATGGTTATCGCTTTCATACACGTACATATGAGGAATCAAAGAAAACAATGAATAGTGGTGTTTTTTTGAAGGGATCACATCATAGAGACATTGAAGTTGCCTTTTACGGCATGCTTGAAGAAATTATTGAACTGTGTTATTTGGGATAGAATTATGTAACAATGTTTAAATGTCGATGGTTGAATACTGGGAGAGGCCTGTGTATTCATCCGACTCATGGAATTGTTGATATTAAACATAAAAGTCTTCTTGCAGTAAATGAACCATTTTTATTGGCTCATCATGCACATCAAATTTATTATGAAAAATACCGTGCTACTGCAAAAGAGTTGGATGATTGGTGGAGTATAATAAAATTTAAATCTTGAGAAAATCAGTTTACTCAAACTGAATGTGGTTCCACTGAAGTGCAAGGAAATGAAATTTCTCAGGACACTCCTCAAAAAAAATCTTTTTCACAAAGAGACATGAATATTGAGTATGACACCCCACAGTTAAGGGTCAATGGGGACGATGTTTTCAGTGATGTTACAACTGAATTTGAAATGACAAGAGATGATGACAGTAAAACTAATATGGAAATTGATGATGTTGATGAGGAAGATGAAGACATTGACATTGAAAACTATGAAGATGATGATGAAGATGAACATTGACATATTAAAATTCTGGTTTGAATCATAACAAATATATATCTATACATAATAGTTATTTCAACTGTTTGCTAATAATAATCATTTCATGTTTCAGATGGACTCGAAAACGTTTCGTCAGTTGCTGGAGGCTGATCTACCTATGGATGATGAGGTTCTTGAGTCATCTGACCCTCAGGCTGTTGTCACTATAGGGAGCACTCGGAGGGGGCATGGTCTTGCCAGATTGATGATTCCAGATCCTATCCTGGAGTGACGTCCACCTCTTAGATTCGATGCGCACACGCGGTCGTATGGTAACCTGTGTATTTTAGTTATCTTTCATTATAATTTATTAATATTCTAATTGTTTGATTATTTGTTCTTTTTCAACAGTTTTACGCATATAGCTATTGGACAGGGGAGCACTATCTTGCGCAATTATTTTTCTCAACCCTGGCTCAAATGGGATCAGTTTCCTGCTGATGTGCAGGCCGCCATGTTCGATCATTTGCTGGTACGTAATTAAATATTATTTATTTTTAAATTTAAGTCATTAGTAACTTTATATTATGGTTTATGGTATCCCATCGATGAGAGAATGCATGCTACTATCCACACGGTATGGGTGGTGTCTATGCGTGACCGTTTCTGTCAGTTTTTTCATAATTTGAGAAAAACGGCTGTGAAGAAAGCCGGAGTGACAAAACATGATGAGTCCTGTAGAGCCCACCGACCAGAGTACATTTCATCTCATGTTTGGGATGGATTATGTAAACACTGGTTGGGTGGTGGGGTTCAGAGGAGATCTGCATTGGGTCGACAGAATTGGGGGAGGCAAGAGGTGACGCATCGAGCCGGTAGTTGTACATTCAGTGCGCATAGAGAGCGTTTGGTAAGTAATTTTTTTTACTATTTTATACAACTTTAAATATAAAAAGTTTATTTTCATATAGGAAGCCGAGCAGCCCGGTATTTCGGCGTACGACATTTATCAGAGGATGTACACTGACCGGGCTATTGGAGAGATTAGAGGTGACCGCCAGCGTCAGATTGTGGTCAATATTATTTTCTTTTCAGTTTGCAAATTGAATTCATATAATATTTTCATTATTTTAATTTTTAATTGAAACTTAAGGAGTCATATGGGGATGTGACCTCTCAGACACAGGCTGAGAGTCAAGACAAGACGAGTGATCAGACTAGTACCCACCATTTTGATGAGACGACACGGATGCAGGCGACCTAATATGGCATCAAAAAGGGCCAAGTAGTTGGTATCAACTCTCATTTGAGTCCTGTAGCTTATTATGGTACTGATCTGATGTCGGCGTCTAGCTCGAGAGGAGCTCGTGGAGAGACATCATCTTCTGCCTCACAGTATCAGGAGAAACTGCGTGCTCAGAGTCAGCTTATAGAGGATTTACGTCAGGGGCAGGAGCAGATGCGTCAACAGCATGATGAGGAGATGCGTCGATGGCAGGAGCAGATGCATCAGCAGCAGGATGAGGAGAGACGTCGATATGAGGAGCAACATCAGGAGTATATGGATTATATACGTCGTCTGACTCACAGTTTAGGGATGGATTTTTACTCCACCACCTCCTCCAGGTCCTCCAGGTCCTCCAGATTATCCACCCCCAGTGATTTTTTTAGATGTGATAAACATTTGAGTTCGTAGTTTATTGTCATATTAACTATTTACAATTCCTCTTTCATATTAGAATGAATATTATGTAATTTAATTTGTTTTTATTTTTTTAATATATTATTACTTATTAGTATTATTTTTAATGTCTGCTTATTTTAGTAATATTACTTTTAATATTTTATATTTATTGTTAATATTGAGAAGTTTATAATTTTTTAATTTTATTAATATTAATAATATTAATATTATTTTTTCATAAATATGTATGTTTATTTTAATAATAATATTATTATATTAATTTTTTATATTAATAATATTAGTATTATTATTATTATTTTTTGATATTAATATTTCATAATATATAATATAATATTATTTATATTCATATTATTATTATTTTTTGATATTAATATTTTATAAATATATTATATATATTTTATTATTAATATTATAATAATATAATTTATTTATATTATTAATATTAATATTATTATTATATAGATATTTTAATAATAATATTATTATATTAATTTTTTATATTATTAATATTAATATTATTATATTATATTATATTATTTATATTCATATTATTATTATTTTATATTAATATTTCATAATTATATTTTATAAATATTTTTATTTATATTATAATAATATAGTTTTTTTATATTATTAATATTATTATTATTTTTA
Organism: Viscum album; assembly: GCA_963277665.1. NCBI lineage: Eukaryota > Viridiplantae > Streptophyta > Magnoliopsida > Santalales > Viscaceae > Viscum > Viscum album. Next base: position 1,991,869,560 of record OY728131.1, on the reverse strand, counting down.
TATAATATTATACGATTTGTATTAATTATTTTATTTTTTTTAATTTTTTTAATATTTGTGACGGGCACATTTGCGATGGGAAATCCCGTTGTAAATGTTTTCTACAGTGCTATTTGCGACGGGACAATCACCTGTCGGGAAAAACTTTCTGCGACGGTCCGTCGCAAATACTTTCGTCGCAAGTATTTTTTTTTAAATTTCACATTTGCGACGGGATTCTGACCCGTCGTAACTAATATATCTGCGACGGCCCGTCGCAAATACATTTTTTATATATAAATGAAAACTTATTTCCGACGAGGGACAAATACCGTCATAACTAATTTTTTGGTGACGGGACCGCCGCAAAAAGACCTATTTGTGACGTCGTTTCTTGTAGTGATGGTTGTGGGCCGCAATCTTCTCCGCAGTGCGGCAATAAGCAGGCGCCGCAGACCTCGACCCCGGCTGGCCAACGGTTGACCAGTTTGGTTCTTCTGAGTGGCCCATGGATGTGAGATGTGGTTTCTTCTACGCGGACTGTGCGACGGCGCTGGTACTCCACCGCTGCGGCCCAGCCTAGCCCCAGCCTTCGGTTTTCTCCGCCTTCAGTCGCCACCGCCTGATGGCTGTGGCCTCTTCCTCCGGCACGGTGTGACGACATCACGCCCTTCCATCTCCTCCTCAATTGTTAACACAATCAAGAATCAACGGAGGGTTGTCGAGCCATGTTTGTTCAGCCCGCGCCCTACGCGTTAGGTGTTAACAAAATTTTCCACCGTCAATCCAAATATAATCACCAAAGTAAGAGGGTATAATTAACATGTATAAATAAATAATTCAAATTCCTACCTACCTCGTATTTGACGTTGCACGTTAACGAGCCGTGGAAAACGGGCATCGCGGAAGTCGGGCGTCGCGGAAGACGAACGTCGTTCCTCCAACACCGAAGGGTGTCGAGTTTGGTGAAGTTACGTTGAGATAATGCCGTCGGTGTATTTCGTGGGCAGCGATGCTTCCCTTCCTTGCCCCAGTCGAAAAAGGTAGAAGATGCAGATCCACGTTCTTCAGAAATGAGAAACGTTCTTCATCGAGAGGATGGTGTTCTTCGTGTTCTTCGTGGGAAGAAGGCTCTACCTATTCTCCAAGGCTCCACCAAAACAATATGTTCCAACCCAAAATAATAGCTTCACTATTATTTTATCCATGACATTAATTTCAAAGGAATTTAAATTATATGGGCCAATTAATTAATTTCTAATTAATTGAGAGAGTGTAGGAATCTTTATGAGGGAGGGTGAAAGGTGGAGGGTTTAAATTAATAGAGGGGAGGTGGAGAGTTTAAGAGTTTAAGGGGGGGGGGGGGGTTTCAAGGGGAGTTGATGAGTTTAAACTTGTGTGTCCCCAACCACATAATATCCTCCCATGGGAGGTTATGTGGGGGTGGGCCCCACCACCAACCTCCCTTTGGAGGTTTTAACTACCATCCAATTAAAATTGTGCAACACAAAATTTTATTTAAAAACCCCAAAAAATAACTTCCGCTCTCGACCAAATGCAACTACAGTAAAGGTCCCCTTTGGCGAATACGGACACTGCGAGTTCATCAGTGTCCCCGAATTTCAATTCCGAGCACTGATTCAAAAGATAGAAAATCCCGCTCGTATGTCTACTAAACGTACCCAAACAAAACATCAGAAAACTATTCCAGGCACACCGGGCCTTGGAACCAGGGGCCGTTATAAACCGTAGACTCGTAAAATTCCCATGTATTTAAGAAAAAAGTTTCCATGAAATTTCAGGGTCTTTACAGTTGACCCTTATTTGGGCTAAGGAATCTCACAAATACCCATACATAGTGTCTCTAGTACTATTACCCAGTGGCAAAAATTCCCTTACCTAGTGTATAGAATACTCTCTTACCCTTATGAAACTCAAATGGTACCCTTACATGAAAAAGAAAAGTTCAAGGTTAGGCTTACACAATGATGGAGTTACCGTTATAAAAGGTTCATTTTTATGCTACCTTTACATAAGACATAAAAAATATAAAAAATTATATGATATAATAAAAATTTAAATGTTTTGTAATTATCATTAAATAAAATGTGAGGTAATTATAATTTATCAAATCATAAAAAATTAATTAATAATTAAAAATATTAAGAATATAATCAAAATAAATGAGAGGATTTTATAAATTAACAAAAATCTAATAAAATATAAATACCCAAGTTAAAAATATGAAAACCTAAAATTATTGTATTTTATAAATTAAAAAACCAATAAAATACTAATACCCACATTCAAATAATAATAGGGTGCTTATATAGTCAAAGGGAAGGGTTATTTTAAATAAAGTATTTGATTATTTTTTTCATTTAGGCAAACTAATTTGGGTTATCATTGAATCCAATGAATTTAGTTGTATAATTATAAAAAAGTCATGTTTATTTGAATTTTAAGTCGGTTTAAAATTGAACTAGACCTCCTAAACACTGCAATAAATGAAAATAATCCAAAAATAGATTTTATTTTGAAATAAATATAAATTATGTTATCTAATGTCAAATATAGGCTTATAGATTCAAATTTATATTTTTAAAACCATAATCATAATACTTTAAAATATTTTCGGACAACAAATACGACTCATTATTTCTTATGTCATATTTATGCTAGGTTTATGTAATAAATGTTACAGTTTTTCATAAAAGCAATATTTTCACAATTTCACCAAAAAATAATTTTTCTAGAAAAATAATAAAAAAATTAATCAAAAATAAATTATTAATTATTAATCAAAAAATGAATTCATTTTTATAAAATTAAAATTTTAATATTACGAAATTTAAATTTTAGATAAAATCATTTAAAACATGGAAAAAATTTATTTTGAATAAAAATTATTTACTTTTGTTATGAGTTATTATGTTTATATTTTTTATTGTATATTATTTTTTATAATATTAATAATTTATTATTTACACATGTAAAATATTTACATATTATGAAATTTCTATTTCTATTAAGTGTAATTTTTCTTTAAAAAACATGATCATGAAAATAGTTTTAGTTTAACAAAATTTATACACTATGACCAAAATTATGTATCAATGAACATTTTACTACATTATAAAATTTAGTAATTTTTTTAATAATACATTATAAATACTCATAATTACAATTTTAAATAAAAAATTTAGAATTTTATTTTATTATAAAAATGTAAGTTAATGTTTTAAAAGGATATTTTTTACTAATAAAATATGTACATAGAATATGATAAAAACTGTTTAGAATTTAAATGAACTATAATTTAAATTAAAATAAATGATAAGGTACTATTTATGTTTAAAAATAATATTTAATAAGTAGTTTAAAATGACCTAATTACTATAAAACAAAACATTTAATGGAATCAATGTTGGCGCTAAATAAAACCATATATGTAATGAGAATCATGATTACTGTAAGAAAGATATAAGCATATATATAAAATATTGGAAGATGGGAATAAGATATCACATAGGATAGTGGAAATCATTGTTTTCTTATGACCTTTTAGTTGTGGGTTTGAGCCTCATTGCCTTGCTGAATGAGGTGGATTATTTTCTATCTTGTGAGCACCTATTTTTTTAATAAAACATTTTATTAACTAAATTTTCATTATACATGAAAAATATATAAACAAAAAACCTATTGGATAAATATTTTTATAAACATTTGGTTCATTAAACTGAAATAAATTAATTTATAATTTACATTTATATTTAATAAAAAATTTAAAAAACATTCACTGTAAATCATGGATGTTACATTCTACTCACTAAAATATTGCTTCATAATAATTTTACATGCTGATAAACATTTATTAATGTTTTTTATAATTTCGATGAGCCACAATACTATTAAAAAAATGTTTTCTTCAATATTAAATATGGGTGGGTTGTAATATGACTCAAAATTAATGTCAATAAAATGTTAGATGTACGAGTTCAAACTAGTAATACTTAGCCTATTACTCTAGAGAAAATGGTTATATGTCTAAGGGTCTATACACAAATATTCAAAAGAAAAAATCATAGAGTTAAAAAAATAAAATCTAAAAAAATTAGATGACCAAAACCCACACTTCTAGATCGAGTGATAAACATAAAATCATATATCTCTTTAATTAAAACCAACACCCAAGATTTAAATTTTGGTGTCTTTGGGAATAAGGAACATTTCCAACTAAACTTATGTTAAAATACACATTTCTTTGAAAAATATTATCTAAAAATATTACTATCCTATGTGTATAATTTCATTGTAATTCAAATAGAAATGGGAAATCATAAGAATAGGTGATCTTAAATTCTTAGTAAAGTTAAAAACAATTTATAACAGTAAATTATCATAATTAAGAAAATGATAAACATTTGGATATGTGAGACAACATGAGATTTTGTGAAATATGTTCTTTAAATAAATGTAATATTTTAAAAAATTTCATGACACAAAATTATATGTTAGTCTTGTGTTACATACAACACTATGTTTAGATTGCATTACATGCAACACTGGGTGTGTCTTGTGTTACACAAAACACCAAGTTCAAACAAAACATGACATACTATAAAATATTATTATTTAATATGATAGTTATCACTAAGACATTGGAATGGAGGGTATGAATAGGTTTAAATAAATCATGAAAATATATGGTTTATTAATTTACATATAATTAATTTTTTAGTTTCCAATTAATTAAAAATAAAATTAAAAATTATTTCAAAATAAAGGAAATCTTTTTATGAAAACTATGTGTATGCCCAGAAATGCGTTTTACTTCAATAAATTTTAAAAATATATTTTCTTAAATAAATTTAATGAAATTTATATATTATATATTCAATCATATATTTAAAATTCATATTATGTTTTTTAGATAATAAGTATGAATAAATCCAATTTTACGCTTAAAAAAGTGTTTTTCTAAAAAATAGATTTGTCTCCTTTTTCACATTTAATTTAAAAATATTTTTTAGAAAATTTTATAGATTTTTCTCTAAAAAAATTATGTTTATTTTTGAAATCCTCATTTTAAAATTATCTTAGGGTGAATATTAGATAATTTTATATGAATATAATTTTTTTGACGAATAGTGAAAATAGTTGTTTTTATTATAATTTTCCGTTTATTAAAGCCTTAAAAAAATCAAAATTGTTTCAATATGGTATTAAAAAAAATTAGTTCAATTATATATATATATATATTCAATTTATGTTATTGGTATCATTTTCATATTTAATTTTGATATAAAAACATTTAATCTTTTCAACATTATCTCTTTGAAAACCTGGTTTCTCGTCATGTCTGTATGAATAATTTTAAATTAAAATTTTCAACTTATTTAAATATAATTTAGAAAAATTTATTATATAATTTTAATCTTAATTATTTATATTTTCTAATGAGTTCAGATTAATTTTTTCCATTATTAATAGCAAAAGCAGTAAAAAGTATTTACTGTCTTTATGGTAAAAATGGGTTTTCTAGGGGGTTAAAATAAGTATTTAAGGGTTAAAAATGACCCAAAACTTTTCAAACACCAATAATATAGAAATAGTTAAACATTAACTCTTCAAATTTCAATAATGGTTCATTTTGTATCCATTCATCATGTTAAAAATATGGGAATGCCTTTTTTTTAGAAATTACAAGTGTGCTGCTCACCTCACTTATAAAAGGCTACCCTTACTCTTTCATCTTCACACTTAGAAAACACTTTTTTAGAAAATACCTATCAAAAAAAATTACTTAATTTTTTTATAAATATATTCTAATAATACTTTTGCTGTAAACCAAAAGAAGTTGTCCGATGAAGAGGTAACGTCCCAAATCAATATTTTATATTACTTCTTCCACAAACTCCTTTAATTATTATTAAAAAAAATTATATAATAAAAAAATTATATAATATATATATTAAGATGTTATTATTTTAATACCATAACATAAATATTTCTCCTCTTACATCAAATGTGTTATGAAATCATCATTTGTGTGTACAACAGAAAACTGCCTCCCAAACTGTTGTTATTTGTTTTCCATCACCACCTATCAGAGATGGATATGATAACTTATTAAATGTTTATATATTATATTTATAATATTATTATACTTATTAAATTATTATTTGACATATATCGTCATACTTTTTATTCCGTGGGAATATGACAACGTCGCTCGTGTGTATGGCCGACTACTGTCTTGCAAAGTGATGTGATTTGCTCATGATTTACATATAAGGTAATAAGAATGGGTTTAATGAGAATATGTGATATATATATAAAATAAAAATTATTATTTAATGGTAATATATTATTTACTTTTATTTCATTAAATTTATCTTGAAAATGTAAACATTGTTCATGCGTACGTACAACCTTCCTTCTCTATGAATAATGTATTTCATTTTCTATCTCTAAGTTTCATGGACTACTATAAATTCATGTGTAATGAATATATATGATATTTATATCATGGATAATATTATATAGATTATTTAACCATGATTAAATTAATAGGACAAAAAATTATAAATTAAAACACAAACGAAAAACAATGTAGTTGTGGCCCATAACGTGACTTTAGCATGGAATTGTAAATAATAGGTAATAAAAGAACATAATTAAATCATATATGGTTTGATATATCTATATGGTCCAATAATATATATTTAATAAATTTATATTTATTATATTTGAGGTTCAGCTGTATATGAAGGAATTCGAGGCTTATGGTAATAGATTTCCATCTCACTTTTTACTTATCTATAACACATTCTATATTCACCATCTATTTATTTTATGTGATGTATATAATTCCAATTAATTTGTTTCATTATTATTTACCAGAATATTATTGTGATTTACATATCTATTTTATGGTCTCTCTTTCATAGGGTATATGGTTCAAAAGATACCATCGACGTAAGGGATTTTCATCTCACTTTTTACTTTAGTGAGACACATTCCATATTCAACATCTAATTATTTTATGGGGTATATATACATAAAATGTATGTATTTTATGATTATTTTCCTGAAAATTATTTTTATTTACATATCCATGTTAGGATCTATATTTTATGGTGTTTACCGTTTAAATGAAACCAAAGCGGTAAGGGATTCTCATCTTACATTTTACTTATGTGAGTGAAATTCCATATCCACCACTTATTTATTTTATCTACTATATATAAAGCCCATGAATGTATTTTATGATTATTATAATAAAAAATATTTTTATTTAAATATCCATTTTAATACCTCTATTTCATGTGGTTTATGGTTAAAAAGATACCAAACTAGAAAGGAATTTCTATCTCACTTTTTACATCTGTGAGACACATGCCATATTCACCACATATTTCTTTTATGTGGTGAATATAATGAAAATGATTTTATTTTATTATTCATATACTTAAAATAATATGAATTCAAATATACATTTTAGGATCTCTCTTTTATGGGGTTTACGACTCAGATGTTGCAAATGTGGTAAGGGGTTTTTGCATCTAATTTCTTTATTAGAGAACTGACTAAAAATTAATTTTTTATTAAAAATAGAACCCCTTTTAAGGGATGAGGGAAAAACAACATGACTGAAAGAATAATGAAAACAACCATTCCCCGCAATCTGGAGGCCCAAGTAGAAAAAACCCCTCTTCAATTATGAAATGTAAAGGCCCTCCCTAGCATAAAAACCATTAAGGCTAGTTTCCACCTCTCATTACTACTCGACTAGTTATCCCATGTTGGAATGAAAAACCTAATACCAATGAAAAATACCATACCCTCTAAAACATACAATTCTAGATAGTAATGAATTGATGAAAAATCCCTGCCCTAAACCACTTCTAGAGAAGTCCCTTATAGGAGAACTGGTTGAATTGTCCCAAAAGTAGTAAACCAAAGATCCACAAAACAAACTCCCAAAAACCATACCACAAATTCAAAAAATCAATGCAATACAATGATTTAATGAACAAACCCCACTTCAATATTACACTTTATCCTCCTCCTAATCAATATCCCAGTCACTAGATGATGCCAGAAATACCCCACCGCCATCCAGCTCCGAAATACCAATGAGAAGGTGCAGGGTACTTTGACGATCACGACACCACAAAAAAACCTTCATACCATCTAATATCAAAACATCATAAAATCACCTTACGCAAAAAATACCACCTAAAAACAATAATTTTATCATACTCTAGTTAATTCATGATAATACATATTTTACCATCATTTACTACCCTTTATTCACCCAAGATTTCAAAATATTATTTTTTTAATAAAAATTGAATTCCTTTTTATCTTCGATCAAAACACCTTTTTCTCCTAAACAATTATTTTCTAAAAATGTTTTAATTTTTTTAACATTATTCAAGTTATTTGTTAAAGTAAATTTTACCCATGTTTTACTTTTTTACAATTTTTCTTAAAATGAATCTTCATATCATTTTAAAAAAAATTGTCATTTGACTTTTATTGGAAATGTTAAACGAATATTTATTTTAACATGTACTAATTGAATTGTATTTTACTCTATCATGACCAAATCATTATTTTTGAATCTTAATTTATATGTTTCAAATATTATTTTAAATTAATAGCATTTCTAAATATTTTTATGAATTTTTATTTTTAAAAATTTGTTTTCAAAGAATGGTTGTTTTCCACAATAAATGTTTTGAATGACCTTTAATGATTCATTTATAATTTTACAAGGCTATTTTCAATAGAAAATATTTTTCAAATGTTTTGTGTCTTAAAAAGTTCTTTTAAATGTCGGAAGGAAATTTTCCTGATGAAATGTTCTATGTGATCTTTCAAAATCCTTTTATATTGAAGATGACATTTGATGATGTTACTTATGTTTTAATAGTTATATCTCCAAGGATACTATTATAATTATTTATTTGAATTATTTATGATTGTGATGAAAAGATGTTTATGAAACCCATTTATCTTACAGATGTTATACCTCGAATAAAATTATTATGAATCCTTCTTCTTTTTTCCTTGGGTTATGATTTAATGAATTAATGAAATGATGAAATGTTTATGAATCCCATTTATTTTCATGGGTTCTAATATAATGAATGATTTATGATATTATGACACACATAAGTATATTTTTCATTATGAGATGGGAGAGACCTATATATCCCTCCAATGAATTGGTTAAAAATTTATATCTCATGTCATAACAATGGGAAAAAAGTTTTTGGGACTGATATACTATGGGAAATAGGTTTTTCTAGTCCACTATAGGAGATTAGTGTGTCTTGATCCATAATGGGAAACATGTGATAAGACCTGATCCACTATTTGTATTATCATGGTAGTAAACCATGAAATATTAATTTTTTTTGTATATATGTATGTTATTGAAAAACTTTTATAACATGGAATTATAGTTCAATATTGATTTATGATTATTTTTCAGTCTTATAGACCATGCTTTCTAAAAGGATAAATTTTAATTCCATGAATCATGTATGTAATCTATGATATGTATGTTATGAACTTAATAAGTTATGTTCATGATCACATACCCTTGTTATTATCTTATTATTTCATATGATCATAGATTTATATCGCATATGTTTACCCTAACAGAGTATCTGAGCTCACCCTTTCTTATGTTTCCTTCCCTTGGTGTAAAATAATGTTCTAGGATTGGTAGGCCCAATAGAAGTAATATGAGAGAATATCATCATGGGATATGTTGAAGATCATTCAAAAAATTAGAATATCATGTTTCTGGTATCAAATGGAACTAAAAAATTATGGTTATCTAGTGTGTGTTTATGAAATATATTCAATAATCATCTTAAAAGATGTGACAATTATGTATGAAAGGCATGGGTATCTATTGATGGAATTGGAGGAAAGGTTTAGTTAAACATCGTAAACTATGATTGGTAAATTTAGTGAAATACCAAGATAAATTTCTATGGATTTGTATAAGAATGTTGCTAAAGAAAATTCAATCGATTAGTAAAAGCATAAGAAATATCTTTAATTTTTGGTAAAGGGTAGAGCAACAAGTTTCCAAGAAATTACATCCTTATTAAGATGATACAAGTAGATGTGGATCTAATATAAGGGTTTCTAGGAGTAATAACTTTGAAAAGGGTGTATTGAGATGGAATCAATCATTACCTTGTCCATAAAAACATGCCCTACTGTACACCTAGTTTGAATCTTCTGGGGAATATTGTTTGGAAAATAAAAAACTCTTTACGAACCATCATGAAGGATTTAAACAACGAACATGAATGAAATATGGAAAAAAAGGAATCATATATTAAAAATAATGTTTCATGCTTTAATCATACACTATGTGACATTATTGATTGTATGGTTCCCCTATATGATAATTGTTCATAACACTATAAGTTTTGGTTTTGGCCAATGGAGGGAACCAAAAGGAATTGGATTAAAATTGAATGTTAATTAAAATATATTAAAGGAAAACCCAATGGGATGAAAATTTTAGTAAAGGACCTTGAGATTTTTCCTAACCAGTTATCATGATTTATTACTAAAAACTTTCACCTTAAACAACTATCAGACTCAACAATATAGAGAAGGATATAGTTAATTTATTTTTTAGGTGGTGGAGACCCTAAATTAAATAAGATTTAGTTTCTTTAATGTTGATAATATAGGAAGAATCACCCATGTTAAGGTATTATACGAATGAGAAGATGATTTTAGTGTGCAAAAAAAGGACACAAATAAATTAATTGTAGAGGATAAAATGAAAAATATAGTTAATGTAATGAATGATAATAATGGTCTCCCTAAGATATCATCTATGGATGAATGTTTTAAATGTGGAAAGTATGGGTATTATGAAAATTAATGTACTAATTGGAATTATCATGAATAGAATAAGCATGGTGGTATAAGTAATGGTAATAATAATGATAATTAGGAGACTAAAAATGACATATGGAATGTATGTGATGTTATAATAGTATTTTTTATGTTAAACATGAGAAGAAAAATTAAATTGGGTATGATGAATTTTATGACATGATTCATATTTCATATTTTAGGAATGAGGTATTTAGGAATAAGATGATGAAACCTATTTAATGGGCTGATAAGGGAGTGGTATGGTTGAAGTGTTAATGTATTTGAATTAAATATTTATGTTATATGAATCATGAAATATATAAGTATTGTTCATTATAATATTTTAATTAAGGATTTTTAGAAAAATATTGAATGGTGCTGATGACCTAGAAAAATGATTTAATGGAAAGGTGATATTTTTATTAAGAAAATATAACCCTCAATATGTACTTGATTTCTAGGAAATGGTGTTTAGTTTGGATAAATATACGATTGATATGAATAATGTCAATTGGATAGTATTTATTTCCATTTAACTAATTAGTTATTTGAGGAAGAAGTGTTTTATATTATCATTGATAGAATTCACATGATTTTTTGGATTTATGGAATATTTTTAATAATATATAATTTTAATTAATGAATAAGGAAAGAGTAAATTTTTGAAAGTATGGATTTTTTTCATTATGGTTTTATGGTAATTAAATATAATTCCATGTTTTAGGATAATATATGACCAATATATTCACATATTTGGTATGTGAAGTTATGAACTATTTTATATTTTTGGGGTGATTAATGATAAGTTGATTTGGAGAGATTTAGTGACTATATTCATAAATTATGAATCTTTTATGGGTCATAAGGTTAATAATTTATGGAATGGTTTATTTTAAATTTTGGATGGGGTTTTTAGATATTAATGTATTATTTCATCATATAAAGATTTATATGTAACTTTTGTTAACCATTTTTTTTTAAATAATATATAGGGATAAAAAAATGACTTAAAAATACTTTATGGATAATATTTAGTGCTCCAGACATGAAAAATTCAACACATAGTGGAAGATATAAAGTGGGAATTGATCATGGAACAACCAAAGGATGTGATTGTGATTATAAAATTGAATGAAATCATGTTAGTATATATTCTCATTAGAATTACCCAACATTCAGAAAATGATCTTGAAATAATTTTTTTCTTATTATCAATGTTTTTATGATATAAATGACCTTTTAACACATCTTTGATTTATGTCTTTTTGGTTGTTAACTTTCTACTAACCATGTTATCTATCACTCTCTCTCAGTATTTGAGTATTAATTTCCTCATTATTTTTTATGTTTTCACTTCCCACCTATGTGATCATATTTGTAAACCTAGTATGTGTTATTATAGATAACATATTTACATCCATTTCAATCTTTTTAAGAGGAATTTTGATTTATCCATTTTTCATTGTGGATTTCTGACAAAAGGATTTTCATATGTTAAACCATTGTTTATCGAGAACATGTTAAAATTGTAAGCATGTGATTTATTTATGGGAGGTCAAATGTAACACCATGATATTCTCTGAAATATATGTTTTCAAATTAATTTATTCTTTTCAATATTTTTCAATACATGGAACACTATTTATATCTTTCATTACACACAGTAGTGGGTTTAGCAAGAATTGAAACACCAAGTTTAAATGAAACGTGACATACTATTTAAATATTATTATTTCATATGATATTTATCACCTAGCCATTATAATGGAGGTTTTGTGTATGATTAAATAAATTATAAAAATATATTCAATAAAATTTTTAACATTAAACTAATTTTTTTTCTATAAAAGAGAAAAGAATAAATCCAATTTTACTCTTAAAAACAATATTAATCTAAAAAGTAGTTTTGTCCAATTTTATGAAATTATTTTAAAAATATTTTTTGAGACACTTATAATTTTTTTGGAAAAATAAATTATTTTTTAAATCATCATGTAATACTTATATTAGGGTTGATTTTTTTGAATTTTCTGAGAGGATAAATTTTAAAATGAATAAAGAAAAATAATGGGTTTTTTTTCAAATTTCTTATTTATTTTGAGATTTTGAAACATAAAAATTATATTAATATGGTTTTAAAAGAGAATTTATTAATGATATATATATTAATGTAATTTAGGTTATAATAATAATTTTTATATTGAATTTCGATATAAAAATTTTCAAACTATTGAATATTTTCTCTTTAAAAACTGCCTTTCTCGTCACATCCTTGGGATTACTTTTGAATTTAAATTTCCAATTTGGTGAATAGAATTTGGAAAAATAGATTCAATATTTAGAATTATCATAATTTATATTATCAACTAAGTTCATGTTAATTTTTTACTATAATTAATAGTAAAAATATTAAATATTATTTACATTGGATAAGTTTAAAATGAGTTTACCTCGGGCTAAACAAAAAAGAAAAGAGTTAAAAATGACATAAAAATTTTCTATTACTAATTTTAAGGATATATTTTGACCTCAATCATTATAGTTTCGATAATGGACTATTTTGTATCCCTTTTTCATGTGAAAAACGTGGGTAGAACTTTTTATTTTAAAAAATTACAAGTTTGTCACTCACCTCACTTATAATGGGAAACCCCCTCTCATATCCTATTATCACATACAAAAACCAATGGTTTAGGAATTAAGGGGAAAAATAAATTTCTTAATTCACTAAAATTATCCTATAATCCATATTTTGGTTATAAATTCAACCTCATAATTATTTTGGTTAAAACCAAAAGATGTTGGCTGAAGAAGAAGTAACATCCCTAATCAAGAGTTTAATTTTATTTCTTCCTTAACCTCCTTCATTCATATTTAACCATGATTATAAAATTAACTCAGTATATTACATATAATTATGTGTTATTATAATAATTTAATAAACTAAATGCTTCTCCTCTTTCATCAATTGGGTTATAAAACACCATTTGTGTTTATGATAGACTACCTCTATACGAACCGTTGTTATTCGTTTTCAATCCCTACCTCCCACATCAAGATATAATGATTCATTAAATTTTTATATATCATATTTATGATATTATTATTGTTTTTAAATTATTATATCACATATATTTTTATACATTATATTTTTTGTGGATGTGACAACATCACTCGTGTGTACGACGGACTACCGGCTCACAAAGTGATGTTATTTGTTCACAATTTACATGGAAGGTAATAGAGATATGTTTAATGAGAATAGCTGATATTTAAAAAATAAAATTTTTATATAACGGGAATATATTTTTTACCTTTATTTCCATAAATAGTTTGAGAAAATGGAAACAGTGGCCATGCGTATGTTCGGCCTATCGTCTCTATAAACAGTGTATTTCATTTTCTATCTCTAAATTATATTGGAAAATATAAATTCATATGAAAAGAATATATATTATATTTTTATCATGGTTGAAATTATAAATATTATTTATTCATGATAAAATTTGGAGGAAAAAAATAAAAAAAAATCAAAACATATGTGAAAAACAAAGAAGTTATTTCGTGAAATGTGACTTTAACCTAGAATTGTTAATAAATGGGTAATAAAAAATCATTATAAAATGATATATAATATTGTATATATATATTTATGGTTCTTTAATAAATGTATAGTAAAATTTTATTTATTATTTATGCTTTTTTAACATGTAAAAAGGAATTCAAGACTAATGGTAAGGATTTTCATCTCACTTTTTACTTATACGAGAAACACACCATATTCACCACATATTTATTTTATATAGTGTATGTAATTCACATGAATTTATTATATTATTATTATAATTAAAATTATTAGGATTTATATATCCATTTTAGGATATCTCTTTTAAGGGGTTTACGTTTCAAAATATACCAAAGTGATAAGGGATTCATGTCTCGCACTTTACTTTTGTGAGACTCATTCCATATTAACCACCTATTTATTTTATCTGGTGTAAATAATTAACATGAATTAATTTTACGATTATTATCATGAAAATTATTGGTATTTAAATATCCATTTAAGTATCTCTATTTCATAGGGTTTATAGTTCAAAAAGATACCAATGCCGTAAGAGATTTCTCTCTCAATTTTTACTTCTATGAGAGACATTTGATATTAAAGACTTATTTATTTAATGTGGTTTATATAAAACAAATGAATTCATTTAATTATTATAATCCTTAAAATTATTTGGATTTATATATCTATTTTATTATCAATCTTTAATGGTGTTTACGGTTCAAAATATACCGATGGTGGAAGGGATTTCCATCTCACTTTTTACTTTTGTGAGACACGTACCATATTCAACATATATTTTTTTAGGTGGTGTATATAATTACCATGAATTTATTTTCTGATTATAATCCTTAAAATTAGGGTGATTTACCTATATATTTTAGGATATGTCTTTCATGGGGTTTACAGTTCAAAAATTTACCAAAGCGGTAAGAGATTTTTGCCTCAAATTGGCTTCTTGGAGACCTAGGTTATGTTATGAAGATATATTATTCTATGAGGTGTATATACTGACCAATTTACATGTTATATAATGAATATACATATTTTAATGATATTCAATGTTTCATTTATTGTTATTATTTCAGGGGGATTATGATTCTATGAAACCAAAGTAGTAATTTTTTTATTTTACAATCACGTCATTTATTAAAATTATTTATAAATATGATTCCAATGATAAAATATTATGATATATCTCTTAATAAACTCATTAATTTTCTTCTCCTACTATTATGTCATTAAAATAAATGTTTTAACTTTTTTCCTCTTTTTATTTACTCAAGAGTTAAAAGTGTTTTTAATAGAAATCACCTTTATTTCTCTCTTCGGTCAAAAACACTTGTTCTTTCAAAACCATGTTTTTTAAAAATGATTTCAATTTTTTCTTAAAATTATTCATCTTATTTATTAAAGACATTTTTCCCATGTTTCAATTTTTACTAATCTTTTAAAATGAAAACATCAAGCCTATTTCAAAAATAATTCCCATTTTGATTTTACCAGAAATGTAAAAGGAACGATTACTTTAATGTGTGAGACATAAACCATATTTTCTTCCTTCATGACCAACAAATTATTTTTTAATATTCCTTTATAAGTTTCAAAGTTTCTATTCAAATAAAATGATTTTAATTTTTTTTTATGAATCTTTAGTTTTAAAAATTGATTTTCAAGGAAAGGTTATTTTCCTCAAGAAGTTCTTTAAATGATCATTAAATAATTTTTTATAAGTTTATCATGTTATTTTAAAATGAAAATATTTTGAAACTGTTTTGTACCTTAAAAAGTGATTTTCAAAGTGGGGATGATATTTTACTCAAGATATTTTCTTTTTGATATTTATAATGAATTATATCTAATATGACATCCTTTTATGTTATAATTTTCTAGGGATATGATCCAAAGATACTATTCATATTCCTTCGATGGATGGTTTATTTTTATAAATAAAAGTTGTTCAAGAAACATGTTTCCCTTTCATGGGTTATACCTTGATAAAATTATAATTTAGACTTCTTTTATTTCCATGGTATTTTCTTTGATGAAATGTTGAAATGTTTATGAGACCCATTTATTTTCATGGGTTCTAATATGATAAATTTTTAATGATATTATGAAATAGATAAGTATTGTTTTCATTATGAGATGGGTGGGAAATATATCCCCCTAAAATCCACTAGGTAAATATATATATCTAAAAAGATAAAAACAGGGAATCATGTCTATGTGATTGAACCCCTATGGTAAATAGGTGTGTATTATTCCACTATGGGAAATAAGGGCATCCTGATCCACAATGGGAAATAGGTAATAAGTCATGATCCACTATGTTGACGTTTATGGTAGTTAACCATGGAATTTTAAATGGTTTTCTATATTTATAATGGTGCCACAATTTTATGACATGATATTATGGTTCATGATTTATTTGAAATGATTTATCATTTTTATGGACCATGTTTAATGAAATTATAATGTTTTGTTCCATGGATCATGTTTATGATCTATGATAGGTTGGGTATAAACTTCCTAAGTTATGTTTATGATCACATACTCTTATGCTTATCTTATTATTTCATATGATCATAATGTTATATCTCACATGCTTACCATTTTTAATAATATTTCCTCACACATTCTTATGTTTATTTCCCCAACTTATGAAGAATCATTTATGTTGGGTATTACAAAGGGGAGTACCGTGTGAGAATATTTGAGTGAGAGATATTGTATATCTTTCACAAAATAATACTATTGTGTTTATAATCCCCAAATACACTAAAATATTATGGTCCTTAGGCACGTGTTTATGAAATTTAGTTAGTATTTCTCTAAAATTATGTGATAGTTATGTATGAAAATACTTGGGTTGTATAATATGATAACAAAATTGAGGTACAAGTTCACATCATAAAGAAATCATACCCAATAAAACATGGATCATAATTAATCATATCATAAGGCCTTTGGCATAAATAATTAGATATTAAAGTATAATGGAATTATAAGAATTTTTAAATGAAATAAAATAAGGCATCATAAGCGTATTTCAAGTATCACTACCAAGAAAACATAACATAATGGACAAAGTCCCATTTTGGATTGGGTTTACTCCCCAGTCCCATGCCTTCATCTCATGAAATATAGAAGTTTTCCCACTGCATTATAGGGATATATAATTTTATTCCCACCTATCACATAATAATATGTACATGTATATATGTTTCAAATAAATAAAATATACATGAATCCATCAATAATCATAACATGATAATCCCTTGAAAATAAAATGAAAATCTAATGAAATTATGTAACTCTCTTTAGTTAAATACCCCTTGATCAATATAATGAAATATGAGGTATTTATACAATATAGAATAAATGATATACATTATAGCCAATAATTTTCTTAGCTAATAAATGTATGCATATCTAGGTGAAAACCATTTAAGCACAGAATCTATACATGGGAATCTATAAGGAAAATACATTTGTATAAATGTTATACAGAGTCAATGATAAGACAAATGCAGTGCTATATCATTCCTCACATAGAGATTTCATTTCTACTATAGCATATTTATATATAAAAATGATCATGGAGGTTAAAATTAATTAACGAAAATGATAAATAGTTATAGGGAACATAATAAAAAGATATATAATAGGCTTGAAATAACCCCTATTAAAAAAAATATAGTATGTGCAATTAATCATTAGTGGAGGAAAGGAGACAATAAATTCATAAAAAATATTGGTAAGGAAATAATATAAATATTCCTTGAAAAGTTAATTTAATTAAAAAGCTTAAAATGGTAGGTGACTAAGAAATAAAAATATATTCAATCCAGTTATTATTGTTCATAATAGGGAAGTGAATAATTCAATGCATATACCCTAGGTGTGTCGAACATGGTGTGCAGATAGGCTAACCATTCGTGCACCGAGAGAAGGTTAAGTTAATACCCATTTTTTTTATAGGTTATTACCACTAGGTAAATTATATCCAGAGCATATATCCATTTTATATACAAACATGGATATCATTACTGGTAAACCTAATACTAATTACTTTACAAAAATTTTAGGATTCTTTATGGCTACGGTATTGATTAATCATTCTAATAACTTATTAATATATTATAATGAGAGGTAACAGTGATATCACATTGAAAATATAATAAGGTATATATAATGATGAATCATAGTATCATTATTCCTTAAAAAGTGAACGAAATGGATGTATTATATAAAATAAGTCTAGAGAAGGGTTTTGGGACCCTTTTAGATTTAGTAACTTTTAAATCAAAACCCATTTAAAGTGAGAACACAAAACATAAAATTCAATACTATAAATAAATATATAATCATGTTATAATATGTGAAATGGGTTTTACATACATCATATAATTATCAATATGTGTATAATATAAAGCATGACTCAAAGAAAGAAAATGGAGACGTAAAAGCCTTACCATGGATTTTCGAATTCTAAAATATAATTAACATCATTTTTAGTAAAATAATAATCTTAAAATTTATTTTTCATAATAATTCTCATGTACATTTATTTTTTTTTGTTTTAATTATTTCATTATCATCCTTCATTCATTTTTAGAATTAATATTATTTTCATTAGTCATTTTGAGGTCGCTCAATTCATATTCTCCAAAATTGTTGTGGTATATTTGTATTGGTCAAAGGTTATATTAAAATGGTTACATAAAATTTATAAGTTTAATTTTATATTTTTCATAACATTATAGATTAATTTTTTTAAATATATTATTAAATAATTACCATTTAAATAATCATACCCAATAATATTTTTATGGAAAAAATTATCTATGTTTTTTTCTTTTAATTTAAATTATATAATTGAAATTTTACCATTATTTATTAATAAACCAGAAATTAAATGTATAATAATATTATATTAAATATGTAAATCAATTTTCAATGATATTCAAGTTGGATAAAATTTTAATAAAACATCATAATTCTGTAAAGTAGTGTAAAACTATAGTGGTTAGCGATGTTTTTTGAAAAACGTTTAAAAGAAGGAGAAACCAAATAATTGTTAGAGCTATATAAAATTTTTATATTATAATAAGTAACTATTTATCATTATAATATTTAAATTATACCATTTTTGTTTAAAATAGTTATCAAAAAAATTAAATTAAAAAACAATATTTTTGAAAAATCTATGGTTTATCATAATAATGACTTACAAAAAGGGTTCTATGTGAAGAAATTGGTAATATATTATCATTATTAATTAAAAAACATATAACTTTATAAAAGATAAATAATTTAAGTATATTAAATTTATTTTTAAATGTTTTTATACAATAATAATCCAATATAATAAATGAATATAGAGAATTATAAAAACTGTTAAATTGACATTTTAATGGGTTTTGAAAAGGGGTTCAATGAGAGGGAATTGCTATAACCACATAAGAGAAGGATAAAATGGGTGATAATAAAATTTACATATAATAATTTAAGGATAATAAATTGGTTTTTAAATATGATCATAATAGTATAATCTCAGAATAAAGTGGAGGGTTTATGATTAAGAACCCTTACCTTCCTCTAGAATCACATCCATTTTATTGAGTTTAACACCTTCGATGGATTTTTTTTTTCAAGTATAGAATATTATGGATCTAGGATGGGAAGAATATAATTTTTTCACATATTTTTAAAATAAATTTTTTTTGAGAGTGTTGGGAAAGGGATAAAGGAGGGGTGTTTATATAGTCAAAGGGGAGGGGTATTTTGAACAAAGTATTGGATAATTTTATTACTCAGGACAACTAATTTTGGTTATCATTGAACACAATGAATTTATTTGTATATTTATAAAACAAATTACGTTTATTTGAATTTAAAATTTCACCAAATATGAATTAGATGTCCCAACCACTCCAATAAATGTAAAGAATTAAAATTAAGTTTTAAATTAGAAAAAATATAAATTTATTTTTTTAATTATAAATATAAGTTTATAGATTCAAATAAATATTTCTGGACTAATCTTATTAATTCGCTAACACATTTCTAGTCTTTAAAAAGGTGGCATAATTTTCTAATCCATATTTATGCCGTGATTATGTAATATAAGTTTGAGTTTTTTTTATAAAAAATGTATTTTCATTATTATTAAAAAAATAAAATTTTCTAGAAAAATAAAAAAACTAACTCTAAGATAATTTTGAAATTATGAATAAAAAATTTAATTCTTTTTTATAAAATTCAAATTTGAAAATTAGGAATTTAACTTTTTATTAAATTCATATAAAACATGGAAAACTAAATTATTTAGAATAAAAAATATTTTCTTTTTTATGAATAATTAAATTTATATTTTTTATGAAATATTAAATTTTATATTTTTTATAATTTATTATTTACAAAATTAATTTATTTAAATATTATGAAATTGCACTTTTAATTAATTGTAAAATATCTTTTAAGTAGATAATTAAGAAAAAAAATTTAGTATGACAAACATTATACACTACGATCAAAATTATATATCAATGGTAATTTTTATACATTATCACAATTCAATAATTTTTTCTGATAATGACACATTAAAAATTTGTGTAATTATATTTTGATTTTTTTTCATAATGTAATTTTATTATACAACATTTACTTGGATTTTTAAAAGAATATTTTTGATAATTAAAATATGTACATAGAATATGATAAGAAAAAATTTAATTTTAAATGAATTATAATATAAATAATAATTCATGATAATGTATTATTTTACTATGAAAATAATATTTAACCATTTTCTTATAATGTCTTAATTACTATAAAAATTAAACAATTAATAAATTTAATGTATTTATCAAATAAAAATATATATGTAAAGATAGTCATGATTATAGTAAAAGAGATATAAGCATATATATAAAAGGATTGAACATGGGAATAGGAAATTACCTAGACTCATGGCAGAAACTACACCCTTGTCACCCTTTATCTATTGGTTTGAGCCCTTAAGTTTTGCTAGAGGTAACGAGTTATCTAATAACCAAAGGTCTGTCATTTTGATAATAAAAAATTTTAGTATATAAATTTACATTATACATGAGTTATATATGAAAAAAAATAGGTGATAAATATTTATATAAATATTTTGTTTATTGAAAATAAATATATTAAATTAGAATTTACATTTTAATTTATAAAAAAAAATTTAAAAAATGTTCATTGGAAATCTGGGATGTTACAACATTGTAGTTTTTCATTTTATTACGTAAAGGTAACGGTGGGAATACAAGAAAGAGTTGATCATGACTTTAACCAGTTATAATGGTTAATTTAAAGAAATAAATTATAAAAATAAGTATCACTGATTCACTTCCCCTTAGTGATACAATATCATACTTTGTCACTTCAAATGATATCATAGAAAAAAAAGTTACCTAAGAAAATATACAATCTAGAATAAAGATAAAAAATAGAATTTGATTTTTATCAACAATAGAGGAATTACTATATTTATGGAAAATAATTTCTTGGATGTAAAATAAAAAATTATCCATTATATTCTATCATAAGGCCTAAAAGTGAGTGATGTTGTTATATTAGGTTTAATAAATCATGGGAGAGATGATCCCATGACATTTATTGATAAGATAAATGTTGAAGTAGATTTAAAATATATAAATCTAATTTTAATGACCTTATTTGACAAAGTGTAAAAAAATATTACGAGAGTCATGAAAACCATAGATATTTGGGAGAATATTGAGAATAGTTATGAAGAAAATTTTAATGATAAATAATCTAAAATAGAGACATAGAGAGATAAGTTTGAAGGTATTAGAGTGGCTGATGATGATACAATTGATGAATATTTCATAAGAGTAAATTATATATTTAGGAACATTAGTGGTTTTAAAGACACTTTATATGATTCAACCATTTTCAATTAACTTATGAGAAATTTTCCTGACATATTTTATCCAAATATATTTTTTCTAGAAGAAAAGGATAACTTATCTCATGATGAGCTTCGTAACACACTCATGAATTACAATATTAGGAAAAGCCTTGTTTTAAGAAGAAATACAAGGTGGAAATGATGTTCAAATATATAAATAGAATAAAAATCATGGAGTAGGAAATTAAATCCCATAGTGAATCATAGTATGATAAAGAAAAGAGATAAATAGTTTAAGAGGATCATGGATCTTATCTCAAAGAACATCCAAAAAGGAATGGGTAATTACATTGGTAAGCTTCCACTAAAATTATAAATGTTTTCTGAAATTGGGATTTTTTAGATAATTTTCAAAAAAAAATTAAATTCAAAATTTTTATTATTATTAACATGAATAAATTATCCAAAATAGGAAATGGGGAAGAAGTTATAAGGAATCTAATAAATTTGATGGGATAAAATAAAAAATTTAAAGGTGAAAAAGAAGAAGTTTTGTAAGAAAAGATGATTATTTTTCAATCTAAATAACACACTAAATAAATTTTTTAACTTCATGGATCATGTTGAAAAAATAATAATAAACCACAAACTGTGAGGATAGATAAGTGTAAACCAACACAAAACACTTGTTAGAATTTGATATTAAATAATTTACTAACCAAAAAACATATCAAAATAGGGAAATCAAGTCACTAAAGAAGGATTTTGAATACAAATGGGTAAAGATTTATTTTATAAAAAATATAATGACTTAATTAAGGAGAAAAAACTTATTAAATTGAATGTTGGTGAATAAGACGAAAATATTTAAGGTGGTTGAAGTGATAGTTTCTAAAAAAGAAAAGAATTAAACAAGACACAATCAATGGGTCTTAAATCTAGAAAAACTATGTAAAAAATGAGATGCGACTAAAAAACTATGTGTATATATAGGTAGATCAATCATGAATTGATAATAATTGTTTTATAAAGTATCTAGTAAAATTTTCATATATGAATCCCAATAATTTCTAATCATTCGTGATTTATAGTGTAGGATTGAATGGAAAATATGGGTTAACTGGTATTCAGAAAAAAAACATGAGAAAAAAACTCATATTTCAATGAGATTTGGAGAGAACTCAAAAATAGTGGATACCTCAAAGAAATAACAATAAATTAATGTTATATACTAATATAATTAGTAGTGTTTTATAGGAAAACTTATTAGTTACAATAAAGATATAATTTTAGATGAAATTTCTTGTGATCTGGATTCTCTATACATAAATCTTATAGTTTTGGTATAAAATTTTATTTTTATGGATCCAAATGAGTAATGAATTGAGGGAGATATATCAAATGATAATGAATAAAAATTTAGATGTGAAGAAATTTGTGGAAAAAATAATGTCACAGTTGCTAATTAAAAACATATTTGGATGCTCTAATGGAAATTTTAGAATGTGTGACAAATATGATTACTATTATAAAGAATTTATAATAATGTTTCTAGGATAAAAACATTATTATGTTAGAAATAATAATGATCAATGAATATAGAAAACTAAAAAGTCACTTTTTATTGTGGTGGGCCTTAAATCATGAAAGATAAAGAAGGTGTATATGATTGATATAGCTATTTATCTCATAGGATAAAGGATGTAAATATTTTATAAAACACAAAAGAGAATGATTTTGGTTTAGTATCTTTTAAAAATTAAATACCCTTAAATATTATATACTTTTTAGCTAATATTGAATATCATAAAATGAAATCTAAATTTTTCTTTTTTTTTTCATGGCCTTAAAAACAATTTAACGAGTGTCGGTCAACTTTAAGTTAATGGATATAAATTTAATCTCAGAAGAAAATAATTTCTAATAAAAAACAGAAGAGATCGAATTATTATCACTATATGAGAACAAACTAGAGGAAATATATTACAAAAGAACAACTCATGTGATTCTTTTTATTTATGATCAAAAGATAAAAAAATTGGCATAGGATATGAGACAGTTTGTGACCCATACTATAAAAACCCTATTCTTTATTACACACTAATTCATGATTTATTACAAAAAATTAATATTAATTAAACCTTGAATATTGATAATTATAATGTATTTGGGAATTAGGTACATTACATAACTATTTAAAATAGGAAAACATCATCATTATTAAAAAACTCATAAACATGTTCGTACTTAAAGCTACATTGGATAACCGGGGGACATATATAAGAAAGGATGATCTAATAATCCCATTAATGTAATAAACATGGAATAAAATGAAGAGAGTAATAAATTCTACAAATTAGGCATATCAAAAGGAGTAATAATCAAAAACATGAACAATGAGACACGATATATCATGATATTCATAAACTCAACACAAGAAATGTGGCAACAACAAAAACACAACATCATAAACATAGTTCAAGGATTACTTCTAAAATATAATGATTGAAAATGTCCCATACAGTAATTTTGTTAACTCTCTATCTCGAAATGATGTCTCATGAGACTAAACATCACCCAATTCATTGGAGCTCTATATAATTATGTGCACCCCATTCACATTCATTTCATTCTCATAATTAAGTTTTCCACATAGATCATACAACATAGATCCATTCATCATTATATTTTATTAAAATATTATGTAGATTTGAATAAATAAATGTAATTACAAATTCAAATAGGTATAAATTTATAACTTTTAACACCCTTGATAGGAAATGGGTATAGTATTCACTGCACAATTGTTTTGTCAAGGAAAATCATGGTGGAACTTTGGAAGCATAAAGACTTCACATAAAAAAAAGATTTTATTAAAGGCAAAATGTTCTCTCATAATTTTTAAATTCAATGGAAAATAATGGGGATGTGGAAAAATATATACCAACATAAGGAATTGAAAATATAAGGTATAAGATAATAGAGAAACTTGAATAAATAAGAGAAGGTGAGGATCCCTTACTTGAGTGTGTGACTCCAAATCCTTGGGAGGATATTATTGAGAGCTTTATGGAGCCTTGGAAAGACTATAGAGACTGTATTTAAAATAATTTATTTTCTTCAAGTAGTTTTAGTGTAGATAAATGGAAGATTGGGTGTGTTTATATAGGAAATTAGGGGGGGGGTTCTTTATTATTTAGGTTTTGGAGTCTGCATAATAAAATTACCGAAACCACAAACCATCATATGGGTTTTTCCTATTGGTTCTACAAAATTAGAGTGATTGTCATTATTTTATAATTCCATGGTCCTAACTTAATAATATAATTCCCTTTATTATGGCGAGGCGAGTCATACTATTAAAGAAATTATTTTAAAAACATAAAATATATTAATGGTTTTGGAGGATTCGTAATAACTTTATAAAATAATAAAATAAACATAAAACCAAATTATTTTAAGGTTAAAACATATATTTGGTCATGGAAATAATTTATAACATTTATTATATCACTTTTTTGTTATTATGATGTCATAATACACAAATTATATTTATATGGTATTTAATTTTCACCAAAAAATTCTGTTGTCCCAAAAAGTTATGAAAAATTCATCATTGGAAAATTTTTATATTATTATTCCAAATATAACAATCATTTTATCGAAATTATTTCATTAGTATGTTAATTTTTACTTTTAAAATAAAATTGACATTTATTAAGAAATGTTTGGTTTTTTTGATAATAAATGTTTTTTTAACCCTTATAAAAATTGCATTTGACTTCTTAAAAAATATATGATCTTTTATATTTAATAAAAATTATTTAATAATAATATTTTATTAACATATTATTTATTTTAAAAACCCATTAATTGATCAATAATATTTCTTTAATTGAATTTTAATATTAACAAAAAATGTATTTTTTTTATCTAAATAAAAAATATTTGTAAAAAAACAATAATAAGATTAAAATATATTAATTATTCTATACAAAATAATTTAAATAATCAAATTTCTTTTTATTGATATATATCTCTTTAATACACTAGAAAATTTACTAAGTTTAAGGTGCACAATGGTCATATTTTCATGTGGTGGTTCGATGAACATGGTTTGGGCTGTGATATCAATGAGCTTGAACATTTCTTGTAAATGGATTCACTCATGATTTAGTTTTTAGATATCATATTAGGCTTGGTCAAGGAAAAATCCCAGTGATGCTATCTCCCATGGAAACTTTGATAAATGGGATTTATAGGGTATTATCCTACTGTTTGAGTACATTACTTCCTTTTCCTATGTCAACAAGATTTGTTAAAACCATATATTTATATTAATCATGTGATCAAAATTGAATGTCTATATTATCAGTTGTAAGGATTATTAATTATATTTTAAATATGGTATAAAAAATACAAATAATTGAATGTGTTTTCTATTGTTATATTACTTAATAATACATTTAATTAAATGAAAAGGGGAATTTTATTTATAACAGTTCAAGTCATTACAATATCCCCCACCCCTTAAGAAAGTTTAACCACAAATTTTTTATTTCCCACACTAAAATAGATGAGGGTAACATTGTGTCATCACTTCATCTAGGTCACACATTTATTCTTCAAAACTTACGGTTCCTCCACATAATTTTGAAAAGTTTCATTGTATTATTTCATTGAACTTTGTCTTTATTATCTAAGATCTTCACCAGCTTCTCCTCATAAGAAAGGTCATTTCCTAATAGTAAAACTTCTAGATTGTGTACATGTTAGGGTTCTAGTATTTAATTTATCAAGAGATATACATAGAACAAATCATGTACTTGAGATAGGTTAGGTGGGAGTGCAAGTCGGAAATCCACCACTTTGATACAATCAAGGATCTCAAAGGGGTCGATGTATCTTAGACTAATATTTCATTTCTTCTAAAATATCATCACTTTATTACATGGATATTTGTTTAGGAATATTATATCTCCAACATCTATATCTATGTCTCATCGATGACTGTCATAGAAGATCTTTTGTCGACTCTAGGAAGCTTTGATGTGCTCTTGAAGGGTATTAAATTTCTCCACCATTTCCTCCACCATTTTTGTACCTATAATTTTTCGTTCTGCAACTTCATCTCAACATATGGATTTCCTAAACCTCTTCCCATAAAAGTCTTTTAATGGATCTATTTCGATGCTCAAGTGGAAACCATTGTTGTAAGATAACTCAAAGAGAAGAATATGTTGGTATCATCCTCTTTTGAAGTCAATTGAGCATGCTCTCAATAGGTCCTCAAGTGGCTGGATAGTTTTCTTAGAGTGGCCATCATTTTGAGGTTGGTAAGCCATGAGGATGTTAAAATTAGTATTTTGAGCGTGTTAGAGACTCTTTCATAACATATAGGTGAATCTAGGATCTTGATTAGATATAATAAATAGTGGTGTTCCATGCATCCTTACCAACTCTCTAATGTATATTCATATAAGATGATCGAGTGAGAAATTATCTCGAATCACAATGAAGTGTGAATTATTTGTAAGATGATCCAACACAACCCATTTAACATTATTCTCTCATTATATATTCATAATAATAAAAAAAAATTACATGGTGTTGTTTTCCCATTTCCATGTAGGGATAGGTAATAGTTTCAGCATCCCATTGGATGTTTTTTTTCCACTTTCACATGCTGACATATAAGACAACTTGATATATATTGTGCGATATCCTTCTAGATATTGTCTAAAAAATAGTTCTCTAGGATATATTGATACATCATTGATCTTCCTTGGTGAATATAGAAAGTTGAACTATGTGCATCATCCAACATTTCCTTATTTTACTTAAGATTTTATGGTGCAGAAAATTGTGACCAAAATCACATAACTTCTTTATTAACACTGAAATATGTGAATTTAACTTTTATTATAGTTGCCACTTTCTTATAAATTCCCACATCATCCCCTTGATCATACATTATCTTTTCCAAAAAAATGGTTGAGCAATAATTTCTGTAAGGATTGACGATGTCCCTTTTTTTATGATTCTCTTTTCCATCGTATTCATGTATATGAAGATTGGATCCTTCTTAATTCTCTTCAATAATAAAATTGAGGGTTGATTTATAATTATAGCATCTACAAATTTATTTTTTTTCCTGGTATGGAAGTGAATTGAGAATCCATGGTCCTTGATCAGCTCTAACCATCTTCATTGGTGGATATTCATATCATTCATTGTGAATATATACTTGATTATTTTGTGATCCATATATATTGTACACTTCTCCCCAAAGAATTATTCCACGTTTTCAAAGAAAAGATCACTTCAACAAACTCCAAATCATGTTTTGGGTAGTTCTATTCAAGAAGATTCATCTTCCTTGATGAATAGTCTATAAAGTTTTAATTTTTCATTAACAAACATCCCAATAACTTCTTTGAAGAACCGCTGAATACCATGAAATACTCTCCACTTGTGGATTGTGTGAGAACATGTGTAGTGATAAGACTCATTTTAAACACCTTGAAACTCTCTTCTCATTCATCATTCGAAGCAATAATGGCTCCCTTATGTGTTATCATGGTTAGAGGGTTTGAAAATTGTGGGAAATTTCCCACAAATTGATGATAGTACCCAACTAATCAAAGGAAACTATAGATATTTTCACATATTTTGTCCTCATCCGTCCTTCAATTTCTTATGTTTCTAAATGGTCCATAGATATGCCATTACTTGTGATGATATGTACCAATAATGAGACTTCCTTCAAATAATATTCACATTTTTTGTACTTTGAAAATGATTCTTCTTTTGTAAGGTCTTTAGTACAGTACTCAGATGCTACTCATTTTTCCCGTGGGTTTTGCTGTATATTAGAATATTATCTATATAGACTACCAAAAAACTGTCAAGGTAATATCTAAATAATATATTCATTATGTCTATGAATATTTATAGATAATTAGTGTGTCTCGATGGAATTTCTATGAAATCATGGTTCTCGTACCTTATATGAAAGGTAGTCTTTGGGATATCCTCGTTCTTAACCCTAACATGGTAATATACAAACCATAGATCCACCTGGGAGAATTATGGTGCTCCAAGTAGCTGATTGAAAAATTCATCAACCCATGTTAGAGGATACTTATTCTTTATTGTGATCTTATTGAGCTCACGATAAGGAATACAAAGTCGCGTTGATCCATCCTTCTTCTTGAAAAAGAGGATTGGTGCACGCCATAGTGAATAACTTGGTTGTATAAAACCCTTTATCTATATTATCATGTAGTTATTTCTTAAGTTACTGATGTTCCACAACAACCATTTTATATAGAGTCTTGGATTATGGAAATTACCTAGGTATAAGATAAATTCAAAATTCAACCTCTTAAATATGTGTAAGACTAGAAAATTCCTCATGAAACACATCAGTGTATTCCCCCACAATAAGCATGTATTAAAGGATGATTCTTTCCTTAGATTAGAACATTTGAGATAGATATGATTTCTTATTAGGAAATAATATCCATGCTAGGGATATTGGTTCTTAGGAAGATCCATGTTCCTCCTTTCACTTGTACAGAATCAGGGGAAGAATATAAATACAAAGAGATATTTCTTTCTCATGAAAATTTATGTTGGATCTATATAGGGAAAGCCAATCCATACCCATAATTTCATCAAATTCCACCAAAGGAAGTATGAAAAATTTCACTAGGAAGTTAATCCCATAAACTTTGATAGGGGATAAGATATATACTTGGGATGCAATAATTTCACCATCCATTGTTTTCACTGATACCTCTACTTAGATGATTTTTGGTGGTGTGTCAATAGCTCTACTAAAAATTCATGACAAGAATGAATGCATATAACATGAGTCAAAAGTTATTTTTATTATTATTTAATGAATAAGTAGTGTAACTGTCACGACATCATTTTTGGGATCCATCTCAATAGTTGTGATGTAAATAAAATTCCATTAATTCCTTGGAGGTTGTTGGTTATCTCAAAAAACCTTTTAATTAGTGATTGTATTTTCAAATTTCCCTTGTTCCTTGTAGAGGAAGCAATGAACAATGAATTGAGAGATGACTGGATCATTTTTTCCTCCACCACATTAGTGGGTTTCACCTATCAGTAGTCTCTAGCAAGGTTCCCCTCCTTTCCACACCTAAAGTGTTTACTCATCCCACTTAGGAAATTTATGGGGTGATTATTTCCACACCATTGACATGTGGGATGTTAAAATTTCTTAGCATTGTTAGATTTATCCATTGGACCACCATAATTGAAATTTTCTTTCTACTTTTTATTCTCCTGATACCCTTGAGATTTTCCAATATACATTTTGACTTTGAGAGAACATCAGAAAATTTACCCAAGTTATCCATGTCATTGATCGCCTGGGATTTTTCTAAACTATGTTTTATCCCAAAAAAGAAGTGATAAACCTTACATTTCAGGGTAATAATAGATATGGAGGTATATCATGAAATTATTGTAATGTTTTCTTCATATTCCCGAACAGATTCATATTCTTTCTTCTTGAGGGTGAGAAAATCATTTTCCATTTTTAGAATAAGGTTGCGAGAAAAACATTTATGAAAACCCAATTTTATGGAATTCCATCCACCCCATCAATTTGATATCTTCATTAGGATTTTTGTTTTTGATCAATGTCCATCATTCATCAGATTCTCCCTCTATACAATAAATAGTCAGTAGAACATTATCTTGATCATAATATTTAAAGATGAACAATATATTATCAATATAGATGATCCATTGTTCTACAATTAATGGATTAGATGATCTATTGAGATTCAAAGTTCTTTAATGAATAAATGTATCAATCATAGCTTATTATCTCTTAGGGGGGTTTGGATTCTCTTCATAATCTAGGTTTCTATTCAAAACCTAAGTTAGTGGAGATATTATCATCATAAAGTTTATGATTCCTACTCCCATAGGGTTGGAAATATCATTGGGGACAATCATCACATTTCCCTTCACATTGATTATTTACCCAATTCCTCTTATTTTCATTCATTGTATAGAATAAAAGGAAAATTAGGGATGAGTATTTTTAAACCATTAAACATATAAATGAGAATTTAATGACATTAAAGGGGAAAATTATTTATTTATTTAACTTATGAATTTATATGCTTCAATCTAGGTTATCCATAAGGTATTTCATAACATATATTATTTATTAGAATTTTCCCCCCTTAATAATGGTTCAAAATCAGATTATGAATTTACCAAATAATAACCCCAGGGAGTGTCAAACAAGGTGGAAGCAAGGACCTTTGGCATGTACTAGGTTACACTAATTCAAGCATGGAACACCTTGTCGAGGTTGTTACCCAAAGCTACATTTTTACAACAACCACATCCAATTCTAGTATCTGGACATGGATATATTTTGTTGATAAACCACTAACTCTATACTTTCCAAAATTTATGGATGTTTTCATATACTTAGTATATTCCCTAAGTCTTTCTATAGAGTTTTTTTAATCAATATCTAAAAAATAACAAAAATATTTCTATGATGCCAACTATAACAACCATGATCATTATTAAACATTAATTAATGGTAATTAAATAATAATACACTTAATATGACCAAGAATATAGATAATTCAGGTTTATTTGGGAATTAGGTACATTACATAACAATTTAAAATAAGAAAACATCAACTATAGGAAAAACATCCTTAACATGCTTGTACTTAAAATTACATTGTATACCTTGGGGACATACATAGGAAATGGGTGAGCTAAAATACTAATAAGGGAATAAACAAGGCCTAAAATGAAGAGAATATTACATGTTCTAAAATAGGTATATCAAAAGGAATAATAATTGTAAACATGAAAGATGAGAAATAATACAACATGATATTTATAAAGGCAACATGGGAAACGTTGAAATGACTTAAAACATAGCATAATAAAACTAGACTAAGGATAATATCCAAGAAATTGCGATGGAAAAAGTCGTCTAAAGGAACATGGTTCACTTCATATCACAAAATGACATCTCATGAGACTAAACATTACCAAATTCATTGGAGCACTATATAATTTTGGATGAACCCGTCACTTTCATTTCATTCTCATGCTTAAGTGTAGCACATAGATCATAAAAAATGTATCAACTATTCATCATATTTTATTCCAAAATAGAGAATTGTGAAATAAATACATGTAATTATTAATTCAAAGATGTATATGGGTATAAAGGTGAACACCCTTGATAAGATATGAGTATGGTATTGACTACGCCACTATTTTGGCATGGAAAATCGTAGTTGAATTTGGGCATCATAATGATGTCACATAAAAATGCACTAAATGGGTTTATGAGAGATAAAGGGGTATATAATAATTTGGAAATAAAATGGTCAATAATAGGGGAATCTAAATACATATACCAATATAAGTAATTGAAAATATAAGGCATAATATAATAAGAAAAATTGAATAAAGAAGAGAAGGTGAGGATCACTTACTTGACTGTGTCCCTCCAAATCCTTGGGAGGGGATTCTTGAGAACTTGAGAAACCTTTGGAGGACTATAGAGAGTAGAGGTAAGATTATTTAAATTCTCAAAAGAGTTTTAGTGAAGAGAAATGGGAGCTTGGGTGAGTTTATATATGAAAACAAAGGGATTTCATTATTATTTTGGTTTTGGACTTTACATAATAAAATAACAAAAACTAAAAACCATCCCAAGGTCATTGCCCATGGTTTCAATAAAATGGGAGTAGTTCTAATTATTTTATAAGTAAATGTTAAGAACTTGATAAAATTACTCCCTTTCTTATGTGGAGGTGATCCATACTCTTAAAGAAATGATTTTGAAACCTTAAAATATATTAATGGTTTTGGAGGAATCTTATGGATTTATAAAATCAATAATGTAAACATAAAATCAAATTATTTTAAATTTAATACAATTATTTGGTTTTGTATACTCTTTATAGTTTTTATTAAATCAATTTTTGATCATTATTATGTAATAATACCCAAAGTATATTTATATGGTATTTATTTTTTACCAAACAATTCGACTATATCAAGAAATTATGAAAAATTCACGGTTGAATAATTTCAAAGTTCTAATTCCAAAAATAATATTCCATTTATCTAAATTGTTTTATAAATATGTGAATATGTACTTTAAAAATTAAATAAAATTTTATTAAGAAATGATGGTTTTTTTGACAATAATAGTTTTCAAACCCTTACAAAAATAACATTTTTCTTCATAAAAATTATATGATAAATAACTTTTTTAAATATTTAATAATAATATGTTATTAAATTTTTATTTATTTAAATTATTTAATTGAATTTGAATATTAACCAAAAATACTCTTTATACTTTATATAAATAAAAAATAACATTTATAAAATAACAATAATATAATGAAAATATATTCATTATTCTAAAAAAATAATGTATATCCTTATATTTCCAGGGTCTTGATAAATATAACTTTAATATACCAGTAAAATAAATAAGGGTAAGGTGCGCGATGATGTGATTTTCATGGGTTGGTTCATAGAATATGGTTTGGGTCGTTATCTTGATAAGCTTGAACTTCTCCCAAAAATGGTTTCTCATATGCTTAAGTTATTGGATATCAGCTTGGGATTGGTCAAGGTAAAATCTTAGTGATGACATCTCTTTAAAAATTTATAATAAATGGGATTTATAGGGTATAACCCTTCTATTTGAGGCCATTACTTCCTTTGTATGTGTCAATTGTATTTGTTAAAACCCTATATTTATACTAATAATGTGATCACTAATCAACAAATATGTTATCAACAATAATGATTCTTAACGGTATTTTAAATATGATAGAATAAATCCCAAGAAGTGAATGTGTTTCCTATAACCATATTACATAATAATATTTTTAATTAAATCAAATGGGTAATTTTATTTATACTAGTTTGGGTTATTACATGTTCACTTGGATGTGGTGTTGAAAACTTACTTCTTACATATTGGATTTGATACTAATTGATGTGAAGAAATTTTAACCATAAATTATTATAATATAAATACCTAATATTCAATCACTTAAATACCCATGAAATATTAGTTTTATAGTTTCATAGAATTATGAAAAACCCATTTATGTAACAAAACCCATGTTTTTATCATCAGATGGCCCTCTCTCTACTATAATAAATTTTTCTTATTCTATAAAAAGAAGACAACATATTCCAATTTTTTTTTGAAAATGATACCCTTTTATCCATATCTTACAAAATATCAATCTTCATAATCTGGGAAAATTTAAACATAATGAAGGGTGAGCTCAGAAGATTATTCATATTAGTCGATGATCAAAAGTGAACATAAGATAAGTATAATTGTCTGAAAACATTCACATAAATTATGAAAACACACCAAAAATTTCATAGACCATTAATCATGATTCCTGGTATAGGGATTTATTATAATAAAATACATTGTTTATAATAGTACAACATCATCAATAATCAATCATGATCCATGAGAGTGGATTGGGTTCACTAGCCATTCTCATCATTTCTATAATATAATCTCACTTCCAAGATTATTATAGTGTACATAATACTTTATTGAACTAATTTTACTCCCCATTCTAGTTCATATTACCTCATGAGATATCAATATTTTCCAAATTCTGTAACAAAATGACCCAGGATAACCCCTTAAGAAAGTTCGCGACTTGATTCGCTATATACCCAAGGGAAATAACCAATCCTCAAAGACTAGAAACAAGAACCCTAGAATTAAAAAAACATATGGAATGATTTAACCCAAAATAAAAAAAGTCACATGGAATATATACAGATACAATATAAATAAGAATTGAAAGATAGAAATAATTCCATAAACCAAGAAAGATAGTGGTAGCGATACAACTTTAAAATATCAAGATAAAACTAGAAGTTACATGTCTAATAACCATAAGGATAACCAATATAAGAAATGACTTCTCTATGTGAGGTGTGGGTAGTGCAACACCCCGAGATTTTATGAAAAATATTCTTTTTAATTTCATTAATGTCTTGTGTTGTATGCTACACCAAAATGATCTTGCACAACACGCATCTTTGACTTGCCTTGCATTACACACAATCACAACCTTCCTCGATAGCGTGTGTAGTACGCAATACCGAGTTTCACTAAACAACAACATGCTATTAAAATATTATTAAAACTAGCCGTTATGAATAGTAATAACCACCTTTTATAATTTTAGAAATTTTATCTCTCAAAATGGAATTCATTTTTGGATTCGGAATATCGAAATTAGCTTAGGGTAAAATTTTGGTACTTTTCGGATAACTTTCATATTCTGATGAATAGTGAAAATTACTAAATTTTAATTAAAAACAACTTTTTTAATAAAAAAAATTAATAGTGATAAATTATTAATTTGAGTGGTTTTAAAGTATATTTAGAATATATTTTTACAATTTAATACAATGTTGGTCATTGGATGTAATTTCACATTTAAACCAGACATAAACAAGTGTCAATCTTTTGATAGTTATTATATCTTAAAAACACGCTATTTGTTTTGACGACGGGAATTAATTTTTAAATTAATTAATGTAACTGATATTTTTTTAATTTGATAAAATAGGCATCATTTTTTAATTCATAATATCAAATATAGCTTAGGCCTAATTTTTTGTATTTTTCTGGAAACTTTCATTTTTTGATGAATAGTGAAACCACTAAGTGGTAGTTAAAAAACTGAATTTTTCATAAAACATAATTTTACCGCTTCTGTGAGTGGAATTTCGAAAATCCGAGAGACACGGTTAATATCAAGGACTAAAATGTGGTTCAATGAGATGAAAATAATTTTTGGTAAATAGTAACTTTTGACGTTTTTTTACCACGGTTAAAAGTAAATAGGGTAATTAAGGGTAAAAATGATATTATTATTAACCTAACACATGTCCTAATTCTATTGGATAAGTTTAATTCGACCAAAAACAGTCTTAGGAATAAAATATGACCATTTAAGCCCACTTGGATTAGATTAGGACATTTATTATTAATTTATTTAAAGAAGGGTTGAAATAGTTAAAATCAATGTTCAATAAGTAAATAATTTTTAATATAGGGTTATACATAATATAAATTCGACTATAAATATTAATTAGAAATCTAAAAATATTTCCTACATAATGATATTTTATTTGTAATTTTTAGACATTAAATAATTTAATTTATTTATGTCACAACGATGATGCAGTAATTATCTTATTAATGAAATATTGACATAATTGATTTTATAAATACCCAAATAAATGTAATTTGAGACTTTTAATGAATTAAAGTAATTTTATAGGTTAATGTGATATGTTAGTACTGATTTTATTAACTTTTTTCGAACTAATCATTCTGTTATGATTTTTTAAAAAATCAATTACCAAATAGTGTCAAAATTGACATAAAATAGTTTTTTAAAAAATATTATATTATTAATTTTCATTTTATTCCTAAAAATCTAAGGTTTATCCGAATGACTTAGATAAGGATATATATATTAATAATAAACAACTTGGGGTTCTTTTGGCTTGATATAGTAAGTTTATTAACCTTATCGTGTAAGAAAACAAGAAGACACGGTAAAAGTTTAATTATCTAACTTAAAGTTAAATCTAAATGATAAGGTTAAAATTGATACCTAATCTTGTCTAAATTCTATTGGATGAGAGGATTTAGACCCCTAACCACCTTATATTCTGAATATATCAATTTGGAGCTATTAAAAACCGAATTTGACTTTATAATAAAATAATATGTTTCGTTATTCCAAAGGTGCCCCTCTCCTCCCTTATAAAAGGGCACCTCCTCCCCCTCTTCCTCACACCAATTTGAGCCTTCAAGCTCGTCCAAACCATTCCAAATTATCTTCTACACTTCACTAGAAACATCCTAGAGGTTATGGTCTTCCTCAAAGACAAATTTTAGTGCCCTAAAAGGAGATCTCAAAGAGGCGCTTCAAAGAAGAGGTAATGTCCGTTACCGATTCTTTCAACTTTATTTCTTCTTCCACTTCTTCTTCTTAGGTTATTTCATTATGAAGTAATTACATCAGTATCACTAATATACTGATATGTTATTATAATTATGAAATAACCCTATTTCGACATCTATCCATCCTAGGGAAAACGAAATCACCGCGCGTGCGTACGTACGTACGGAATACCGTCTCCACGCCGTGGTGTAATCTATTTTCCACCACCACCTTACTTGGATGGGTATAATGGTGTAAATAATGACTATATATTATTATTGTAAAGGTATATTGATTCTGAAATAGTATACATACACTCCAATACAGTCCCATGATCATGGGAACGATATCATTGCTCGTGCGTACGTACGGACTACCATCTCCACGACGCGATGAGATTCATTCTCCACGTTAACCATTCATCAGTGATTATAAAGTATATATAATAAGTAATCATGAAATATATGACATAATAATAATGGATTTATGTGTATATATATGTATTTCATCTACTTAATTCTATTCAACTCAATAAGGAAACGAAAACAGCGTTCATGCGTACGTACGACCTACCGTCTCCATGAACGGTGTATTTCTTTCCATTTACTGATTTAGTATATATATGTATATTCTGAATATATATTATATATAAATAATGTTTTATATTCTGGAATTAATTAATTATGATCTATGTAATCATATGAATAATTACAAGTCAAAACACGGACGACAAATGAAACAATTTTACCCAAAATGCTCTTTAACATGGAATTTACAAAAGAACGGGTAATATAAAGTCATAAGTGAACCATATATGATATCATAACAATAATTATGATTATAGAATAAGTCAATGACATTATTTAAATCATTATACATGAGGTTTGGACACTTACGAAGCAAATCGGACCTAAGTTAAGGGAAAATCTCGCAATCTCAATTTTTATCCGAGATTGTTTATACATTGAAATTTACTGGGGTGTATTTTATCATCCACATACATGTTTCATAAATATGTAATATTATTTCCATCCACCTAAAATTTTTTAAATCCATTTTTACCTTTCGGTGAGTTTTTAGTAAAGGGTATGAAAGGAATCTTTTGTCATTTTTTGTATGAGGTACTTTTTGACTTTTTCGACAAAAGTACGAGAAGAATGTTTTATTAACTTATACGGCATGAATGGATTTTTAAAACATTATTTCCAAGAATCTTTATTTACAAGTTTTGATGTTTATTTTTAATCAACTTCTTTTAGTTTAAAATTGTATGACGTGTTATGAAAGGAAAAGTGTTTTTGAAGAAGAAAGGATATTTTCCTCAAGAATGGAGTTCAAGTGTTTTATCAAAATTATTTTCCATATAAGATAATAAAGGGTTATGATTCTATCCC
The DNA here is from genome assembly GCA_963277665.1 of Viscum album. Lineage (NCBI taxonomy): Eukaryota > Viridiplantae > Streptophyta > Magnoliopsida > Santalales > Viscaceae > Viscum > Viscum album. Next base: position 1,991,830,722 of record OY728131.1, on the reverse strand, counting down.
TATTATTACATTGATTTGACTATGTTGTGATGGAATTATTTTTATAAATTCCTTTATCTCATATGAATTATTTTATGATGTCATGATGTTTAAGATTCCCATTTTTATTACATGGGTTATGCTATGATGTATGGTTTATGATTTTGTGGAACACATAAGAATGGTATAATTATGATATGGGTGGGACCTATATCTCCCTCCAATGCATTGGGTATTGATTTAATATCTCATGAGATAAACATGGCTGGAACAGTAGGTTATACCGGTTCAGTGAAACAGGACTGAAACAAGGAGTGAACTCGGTTCAGAAAGGGACTTTGTCCACTAAGATAGTCTTGGTAATGAGTCTTGACTAATAAGAAATGATTCTCTATGATTATGTGTGTATGTCACAGAGTTTCATGTTTTATGTTATGATTATTGGGATTACATTTCACTACTATGATTTATCCCATGTTATGAAATTATGATCTCTTTTGTAGGTTAAGATTTCCAAAAGATATGTTCTTATGAATATGATGTGATTGATATTTATTTTGTTTACCCTTAATGAGCATTTGAGCTCACCCGTTTATGTTTTCTTTTCCCCAGGATATAATGAAAGGATTTAGGTTTTAAAAAAAAGAAGATCTTTGTGGGAGATGTTGAAGATCTTTCACCACGATTAGAAGATTATATTCCAAGTTTCCAAAGACACTAAACTATTGCGGTCCTTGTGTGTGTGTTTTTGTTATGTAATATGTATTCCACAAATGTAATGTAATGTCCATGTACGTCAAGCTTCAGGTCTCTACAGTTGGTATCAGAGGAAAGGTATAGTCAACCTTTGGAATGTAGGATGTGAAAGCCTTAGTAATAACCCTTAGGATAATTATAAGCAAAGAACATAGTCTTCGTGTTTTAGAAATGACCATGAATAACGTAGGATAAGACCTTAAGTGTGAAATTTTATTTCTGATTGTGTGGTTTTCCTATTATAATTAGTGTTTCTCACACTATTATTCTAGGTTTTAGTCAATGGCTGGAACCCGAAGGAACCGTGTTAATGCAGAATGCGACGGGAAATGCAATGATTTTCCCCCTGAGCAACCAAACGTTATGGGAGATGGAATGCAAAATCTTGTAGCCATGCTCACATAACTTTCTCAAGCTATGAATCATGCAGTACTTCCAAACGAGCAAAGGAAGGAACAACATTCCGTTGAATCCTTCATGAGGAAACGTCCACCTTATTTCAGTGGGCTTTCTGATCTACTTGTTGCTGAACAATGGATCAGTACCACTGAAAAGATATTTTCAGTTCTTCAATGTTATGAACATGATAAAGTCATCCTATCAGTATATCGTTTGGAAGGTGAAGCTGAACAATGGTGGAATCTCATCAAGAATACGATGCCAAGAGATGAAATTGAGTCTATGAAATAGGACGAGTTCAAGAACTTATTTTTCAATAAGTACTTCCCTCGTATTCTTCGAACAAAGATGGAGAAGGAGTTTCTTGAACTATAGAAAAAGGATGATGAATCTGTTGGTATATACAAAAAGAATTTTACAAGGCATGCAAGGTATGCATCTGGCTTTATCATCCAACCTGAAAGTAAAGTTGATCAATTATTCAGTGGCTTAATACCAAATCTTCGAAGGGCATTAGCTATAAGAGACTTCAGTAGCTATGATGAAATTATGTGTTGTGCTATCAAGGTAGAAATGAAAGTTGGTGTTACTTATCCATCTAGTAGTTTTGACAAGAAACGAAAGATGGAGTTCAAGGAGAAATATCAGAATAATGGTGAAAATAATATGAATGTTTCCTTATGCTCAAAGTGTGTAAAGAAGCATGGTGGAGATTGTGTTAAAGGGACTAGAAATGTTTTAAGTTTGGAAAAGAAGGTCATCGAGCAGCTGAGTGTCTAAGTAATGGAAAAAGGGTTTCTAATGATGTGAATAAAGAAAAGACTGCAGAGAACGCACCACCAACACTTCAATGCTTCTAGTGCAAGGAAATGGGGCATTATGCTAATAAATTCCCTAATCCAAGGGTTAATGATGATTGACATGAGAAACCACATAAGGAAAAGGATAAAGGTATGTCACATGAAATCACCATTGGCAATGTTGAATATGACAACAATGTTTTGGAATGATTAAGTGTTTATGTAATGGGATTCCAAAATAATGTTGTATATTGTATCATGGAATAATAGAATATTTATGTATTGGTCTATTGTGGTTTTCAATAATTTTATGGTACCAGTAACCATGGAAATTGATCGAGATATTTTTGGAAAAAAGATGATATTCACATAATGAAGGGATAAGGAAAAAATGAAATGTTAGACAGTATTCATAAGCTCCGTACTAATATAAGGAAATAGTTAAATCATTGTTTGAGGTTTTGGTATGTGAAAAGAGTTAACTTTTGACAGAACTCATGTTTTCACTAAGATTCAATGGGTATTAATTTTTCAAGAGAATACATGATTAAAGCCTTCGAATGTTTGGAATGTGACCAACAAGACATATCTCATGATATATGGGGATCAACGATGGTATTAACATGCTTGTTATATGAACTCTTTGGTAATCGTTTTCACTGTAATATGAGATTGGACAACAGTATTTTGGATAAGACTAGTGATTTGAATGGATTATGTTGGACATATGTTTGTATTGTTTAAGGATAGAACTTTTTTCTATATTATTGATGGGATGTTATAGTAATGTAGTTTTAGAAAAAGGACAACCTGCAGGACGGGCGACAACCCATCACGTCAGACAAGGCAATGGGAATCAAACCCACAACCGAAATGCGAATGGCCTTTCTCGCCTACCACTGGCCTACAGGAAGTCTCTGGTTAGTAGAAACTAGTTTTATTTTATTAATCGGTATTATATATGCAGTATAAGTACATTTTTGGAACCATATACGATTAATCTAACCATAAGATGGACTTATAACTTTTTCTAACCTTTGGTTTGAAACAGATGGAGTGTCCCATCATTCTATCACATGATATGCTAACACAATAACAAATTCAACTTCATTTCTTTAAGATATGAAGTGGAAATTGTCCAAAGAATGACCAATGGTGAGACTATACCAAAATAACGAAAGTATTTCTTCTAATTCCAATTTCATCAACATTAGGGAAATGATCTTGAAAACCAAAAATGTTGTCCTAGTGCTCTTATATCTGATGAATTAGATGGTACCCTAGATCATCAAAAATTTATGGCATTGTGATTGTTGGATTTTTCATAGCCATGTTCTCTACCACTATCCATCAGAACATGACAGTTAGATTTCTCTTCCATATCCACATTTTCACCTTTGTTCTCCTATGTGGAAACCCAGTGAATAGTTTATTTGGGTAACCATTACATTTCATACTTTTGTTTTTAAATATTGGTTTTGGTATTACTTTTTACGATGTGGGTTTCTATTAAAGAAACTTTCAAGTAGTAAACAATTTATAACCCCGACGAATTTAGAGGGCGAAATTCATTTTAAGGGGGGTAGAATGTAACACCCCGAGATTTTATGAAAAATATTCTTTTTAATTTTATTAATGTCTTGTGTTGTACGCTACACAAAAAGGATCTTTCACAACACACATCTTTGACTTTACTTGCATTACACGCAATCGTGACCTTCCTCGATAGCATGTGTAGTACGCAATACCGAGTTTCACTAAACAACGATATGCTATTAAAATATTATTAAAACTAGCCATTATGAATAGTAATAACCACCTTTTAAAATTTTAGAAATTTTATCTCTAAAAATGGACTTCATTTTTGGATTCGGAATATCGAAATTAGCTTAGGGTGAAATTTTGGTACTTTTCGGATAACTTTCATATTCTGATGAATAGTGAAAATTAAAAATTTTAATTAAAGACAACTTTTTTAATAAAAATAATTAGTAGTGATAAATTATTAATTTGAGTGGTTTTAAAATATATTTAGAATATATTTTTACAATTTAATACAATTTTGGTCATTGGATGTAATTTCACATTTAAACCAGACATAAACAAGTGTCAATCTTTTGATAGTTATTATCTCTTAAAAACACGCTATTTGTTTTGATGACGAGAATTAATTTTTAAATTAATTAATGTAACTGAAATGTTTTGAATTTGGTAAAATAGACATCATTTTTGAATTCATAATATCAAATATAGATTAGGCTTAATTTTTTGTATTTTTTCGGAAACATTCATTTTTTTGATGAATAGTGAAACCACTAAGTGGTAGTTAAAAAACTGAATTTTTCATAAAACTTAATTTTACCGATTCTGTGAGTGGAATTTCAAAAATCTGAGAGACACGGTTAATATCAAGGACTAAAATCTGGTTCAATGAGATTAAAATAATTTTTGGTGAATAGTAACTTTTGACTTTTTTTTACCACGGTTAAAAGTAAATAGGGTAATTAAGGGTAAAAATGATATTATTATTACCCTAACACATGTCCTAATTATATTGGATAAGTGTAATTTGAACAAAAAAACCTTAGGAATAAAATATGACCATTTAAGCCCACTTGGATTAGATTAGGACATTTATTATTAATTTATTTAAGGAAGGGTTAAAATAGTTAAAATCAATGTTTAATAAGTAAATCATTTTTAATATAGGGTTATACATAAGATAAATTCGACTATAAATATTCATTAGGAAGCTAAAACAATTTCCTACATAATGATATTTTATTTGTAATTTTTAGACATTAAATAAGTTAATTTATTTATGACACAGTGATGATGCAATAATTATCTTATTAATGAAATATTGACATAATTGATGTTATAAATACCCACATAAATGTAATTTGGGACTTTTTAGGAATTAAACTAATTTTATAGGTTAATATGACATGTTAGTATTGATTTTATTAACTTTTTACGAACTAATAATTCTGTTATGATTTTTACAAAAATCAATTACCAAATAGTGTCTAAATTGACATAAAATAGTTTTTAAAACAAATATTATATTATTAATTGTTATTTTATTCCTAAAAATATAAGGTTCGGCCAAATGACTTATATAAGGTTATATATATTAATAATAAACAACTTGGGGTTCTTTTGGCTTGATATAGTAAGTTTATTCACCTTATAGTGTAAGAAAACAAGAAGACACGGTAAAAGTTTAATTATCTAACTTAAAGTTAAATCTAAATGATAAGGTTAAAATTGATACATAAACTTGTCTAAATTCTATTTGATGAGAGTATTTAGACCCCTACCGACTTTATATTATAAATATATCAATTTTGAGCTATTAAAAAACGAATTAGACTTTATAATAAAATAATATTTTTAGTTATTCAAAAGGTGACCCTCTCCTCCCTTATAAAAGGGCACCTCCTCCCCCTCTTCCTCACACCAATTTGAGCCTTCAATCTCGGCCAAACCCTTCCAAATTATATTCTACACTTCCCTAGAAACATCCTAGAGGTTCTGGTATTCCTCAAAGACCAATTTTAGTGCCCTAAGAGGAGATCTCAAAGAGGCGCTTCAAAGAAGAGGTAATGTCCGTTACCGATTCTTTCAACTTTATTTCTTCTTCCACTTCTTCTTCTTAGGTTGTTTCATTATGAAGTAATAACGTCAGTATCACTCATATAATGATATGTTATTATAATTATTAAACAACCCTATTTCGACATCTATCCATCCTAGGGAAAACAAAATCACCGCGCATGCGTACGTACGGAATACCGTCTCCACGCCGTGGTGTAATCTATTTTCCACCACCACCTTACTTGGATGGGTATAATGGTGTAAATAATGACTATATATTGTTATTGTAAAGGTATATTGATTTTGAAATAGTATACATACACTCCTATACAGTCCCACGATCATGAGAACGATATCATCGCTCGTGCGTACGTACGGACTACCGTCTCCATGACGCGATGAGATTCATTCTCCACGTTAACAATTCATGAGGGATTATAATGTATATATAGTAAGTAATCATGAAATATATGACATAATAATACTGGATTTATGTGTATATATATGTATGTCATCTACTTAATTCCATTCAACTCAATAAGGAAACGAAAATAGCGTTCATGCGTACGTACTACCTACCATCTCCATGAACAATGTATTTCTTTCCATTTACTGATTAAGTATATATATTTATATTCTGAATATATATTATATGTAAATAATGTTTTATATTCTGGAATTAATTAATCATGATCTAATTAATCATATTAATAATTACAAGTAAAAACACGGATGAAAAATGAAACAATTTTACCCAAAACGCTCTTTAACCTGGAATTTACAAAAGAACGGGTAATATAAAGTCATAAGTGAACCATATATGATATCATAACAATGAGTATGATTCTGGAATAAGTCAATGACATTATTTAAATCATTATACAGGAGGTTCGGACACTTACGAAGCAAATCAGACCTAAGGTAAGGGAAAATATCGCAATCCTAATTTTTATCCGGGATTGTTTATACTTTGAAATTTACTGGAGTGTATTTTATCATCCACATCCATGTTTCATCAATATTTAATATTATTTCCATCCACCTACAATTGTTTAAATCCATTTTTACCTTTTGGTGAGTTTTTAGTAAAGGGTATGAAAGGAATCTTCTGTCGTTTTTTGTATGAGGTACTTTTTTAATTTTCCGAAAAAAGTACGAGAAGAATGTTTTTTAACATATACGGCATGAATGGATTTTTAAAACATTATTTCCAAGAAGCTTCCTTTACAAGTTTTCAAGTTTATTTTTAATCAACTTCTTTTAGTTTAGAATTTTATGACATGTTATGAAAGTAAAAGTGTTTTTGAAGAAGAAAGGATATTTTGCTCAAGAATGGAGTTCAAGTGTTTTATCAAAATTATTTTCCATCTAAGATAATAAAGGGTTCTGTTTCTATCCCTATTATTACATTGATTTGACTATGTTGTGATGAATTTTTTTTTATGAATTCCTTTTTCTTATATGAATTGTTTCATGATGTCATGATGTTTAAGATTCCCATTTTTATTACATGGGTTATGCTATGATGTGTGGTTTATGATTTTGTGGCACACATAAGAATGGTATCATTATGAGATGGTTGGGACCTATATCTCCCTCCAATGCATTGGGTAAAGATTTTATATCTCATGAGATAAACATGGCTGGAATGGTAGGTTATACCGGTTCAGTGAAACAGGACTGAAACGAGGAGTGAACTCGGTTCAGAAAGGGACATTGTCCACTAAGATAGTCTTGGAAATGAGTCTTGAGTAATAAGAAATGATTCTCTATGATTATGTGTGAATTCCACAATGTTTCATGTTTTAAGTTATGATTATTGGGATTACATTTCAATAATATGATTTATCCCATGTTATGAAATTATGATCTCTTTTGCAGGTTAATATTTTTAAAAGATATGTTCTTATGAATATGATGTGATTGATATTTCTTTTTTTTACCCTTACCGAGAATTTGAGATCACCCTTTTATGTTTTCTTTTCCCCAGGATATAAAGAAATGATTTAGGTTTACAAAAAAATAATATCTTTATGGGAGATGTTGAAGATCTTTCACCACGATTAGAAGATTATATTCCAAGTTTCCAAATACACTAAACTATTACGGTCCTTGTGTGTGTGTTTTTGTTATGTACTAAGTATTCCGCAAAAGTAATGTAATGTCCATGTACGTCAAGCTTCAGGTCTCTACAGGTAGTGTCCCACCATCTCACCACTACCTACCCAATCCTAATTTACATAAACCCTCATAGCATCACTATGGTTCCTTACCTTTTCTTATATCAAAAGATAATTTCAAATCTATACTCTGCAAAAGGGGTGTGTAGGGTATGATATAAAAATGATCACCATGATCCCACCCAGTAGTTCCATATAAAGTCTCTATAAAAAAATTCTAATATGATCATTTTATGTGAAAAAAGTAATGGTAACTGTTAAACAATTTTAATATCAAAATCATGGTAAAGAGTTCCCCCTTTTTCAATAAATCTAGAACAAACTAGGTAATAAAATTTCAATTTTTTCCCTTAATCTTTTTCAAAATTCAAATCATATATATCAAATCCAAAATAGTAAAATCCAAAGAAATATAGTAAAAAAGGCCAATGATAACATAAATTCATGTTAGCAAGGACAAGAATTTTCCAATATTACTATTGTGTACTACAGGTCCCTAAAACCCATGCATAATGGCTTAGAGAATTGAGGAACACCCCCAAAAGTGAACCCTCCTACCATATCAATCATGTCCTAGAGCCAAATACATCTTGATTTTGGAATTAAAGAACACCGTAGAATGTGAAATCCCTTATAATATCAAAATATGTTCACAAATACTACACCTTTAACCTATATACCAATGAATACCATTTACGATATACATCAAATAATTTTCAATGATTTTTACACAATTCCCAATTCACAATCCACCCATTATTTCCATCAAAACATGCTTTGAAAACACATTTCAAAATCCATTTCATTGTTCCTTTAAAAAAACATTTTCTTACAAAAGCATAAGAGAACCCATATTTAGTCACAAACCTATTTAAGAATTTAATTCAATCAGGCCAATAAATTTATAAAAAAATGTATACAACCAAGATAAAGTATTGTTCATCCAACGTAGTCTAGAGATGGTACCACTTAACTCAAACCTGGGTCACACACCACCCACAATGGGATTGAATCACCATAATAAACTTATATAAACCAATATAGGCCCTAGAATCAATTCTCACATCTTATTGTAAGGTTACATAAATGAAAGGGTTGTCATAGAATATATAATGACACATACCACAAGAAACCCATGCATGACCCCACTACCAACAGAAATTCAGCTCTTAGAAGATGATTATAGAATGAATCAAGAAAGGGATAAAAAATATTCATCACAAGATCACCAATCTCATTAATATAGGATAACACCATTTCCAAAGACCAAGATTTATGAATAAGTAGAAAGGATAATAGAATATGTACCCAAGTAATAGAAACTAACACATCAGAGATCATCACACTAAAATAAGTGAACTGAAAGGTAAGGAATCACCCAAAATAACTTTAGAGGGACCCAGGGTTTGAGGAATGAAGGAAGAAACAAAATGAATTATGATTATGGATTGTATTTCATAATATTCTATAGATAATTAATAATTGATAACATGATTCCTTGATTCATGGCATGAATCCCATGAGTTCCTTGTATGCCAAAAAAATAAGTTACCTTAGGTTAAATAAATTATTGTTGACCATTTATAGTGTGAATGTGATCCAAGGAATGAACCATTTTAATGATATGAACAGAAGTCATGAATTATTCCTTGAGATATATTTTCATCATGAATCATATTCATGTTGTGAATGTTCTTCTATAGGTATATCTCAGTCTTGGTTTCACATAATTCTCAAAACTGACTCCCATAGCCTAGGAACCTGAGAAAAGATCATTAATTATAAAAATATAGAATTAATTTTTACAAGGATGTCAAAATATCCCCACAATATGAATTTATACCCCCAATAAGTAAAATGGAAGAAGATTTATTCAGGAAACAGTGATGTTATTTCTCCCTCACTCACAATTCTTTCTCCCAAATCTTGAGAGAATATGATACATGTCACCACAACACATTAACCAAAAGAAGAGAATTATCACATAAGAAATCACCATGAGAATCAAAAATCTATAATATATTCTCCACAATAGAAATATATGGTTCTGACTCAATATCTTTTTAACTCGGAACATGAGAGGGATCATGATTGTAATTTCTAAATAGAGATATATGAAAAAAATAATGGATACTTGTAAACTAAACTCGAAATTCCAATAGATAGAAGAAATACCAAGTTTTTCAATGACCTAAAATTTCCTAACATATATTAAAACCATATTTCCCCATTTCCCAAGTCGACAGTGAACCTACTGAGGAGAAACAATAAATAAATACAGAACACAAATGGAAAAATTCAAAGGAAGACGTCAATGAACCACATCTAATTTATACTAATTATAAGATATATCTAAATGTCAATGTATATACTAAATCCTCATCGATGTATCCAGTATCATCCTCAGTCCCATGAGAGATAATTCAATCATCTCTACCTAACAAAGAGGTGACCTACATGAGGGACTATACAAATGATCAAAGGGATCCATTTTTATTGATGATTGGTAACTATTATTATATGAAAACTTAAACAGTACCGTATAGTTGTATGAGAATCCACTAAAATACAAGATACATGAATGAAGAATATTCTCTAGGACTTAAATAATACACTATGTCTGGTCATTTTTCTATTGATAGTAATTTTTAGTAAACCTGACTTGAGCACCCATATCCTCCTGAATACTCTTCCAGAATTTGTATGTCAACCTAGAATCCCTATCCGATAAAATTGAAGAGGGAAACCCATGAATCCTCCAAATATCCTACACATATTTCCTACCTAGATCATATACTCTTGTTGTATCTATGATCAGAAGAAAATCTGTCAATTTCATTAATCAACAACCTCGTAGATATAATTCTTCACTTGAGGAGTCCATAGAAAAACAACAACAAAGTCCATGGAAAATTCATCCCATTTCTAAATCAAAATTTGAAGGGGATGGAGTAGACTGGAAGGATTCTGGTGCCCTTACTTTATGTTCTGATAGGTGAAATGGAGGGACACATAATACGCAATGTTGTGCTTTATACCAAACCACCAAAAACTCTATCTCATGTTGTAATATATCTTTGAATCCATAGGATGAATGAACCATGAGGAACTATAACAGTCACAAAAAATTGAATTCCTTGTAGATGATGGGATGAGAAACCAATTCATAACGTGGAGAACACCATCATAGGAGAGATCCTAATACAAAAAGGTATCCCTACCAAAAAAGGTTTCCCCAATTCCTTTGAACTCATCATCTTACTATTGACCCCATATAAGGGAATCAAGGAGAGATGATGATAAATTAACAGTAGTTATAACCACATCTAAACCATCCTTTTTCATGTCCATATGAAACTACATGAAATAAACCATAAGGTCTATCTACTCTTTGGATTCCAAAGTATCCTGTGTTGGGAATTTCCTTCTAAGAGCATTAGCTATGACATTCCACTTCCCTAGGGTGTAGATGATGTCGAAGTAATATTTATAGAGGTATATCACCCACCACCTACATATGATATTAAATATTTCTGAGAAAAATATTTAGCTCAAAATATTATGGTCATTAAATATTGTGAACCTATCCCAAAAAATATAGTGACCTCAACACTTAAGTGCTTGTATAAGTGTGGTAATCTCTAAATAATGAATGGATTAATTTGTTTTTTTACATCCAAATATAATGAGAACTATATGCCAAAACCTGGTTACCTAGATTAAACACAAAACCTAGAAAATCACAATAAGAATTATAGTATCCAACATTCCTGTTAACTTGCTCAGGTATTATCAGTATAGAAGGTAATGTAAAAATTAATTTCAACTCATCAAAACAATTATGAATTTTTTTATCCCATGTAAAATTCACTCATTTCTTGGTAAGAGTAGTAAAATGTGATGATAACAATGGGAAAGCCTTTATTAATAACATTAACTAGAACTAGGAAACTCTATATATTGAATAAATTCTATGGTTATTCCCATGAAAAGAAATCATACATGTTCTCTATATAAACTGAAAGTCTACAATCAGAAATCACAAGCCCCAAGAACTTCACTTCTTAGATCAATAAACTAATTTTTAAATTTCCTTCTGTAAATTTGGTCAATCCTAAGGATTTATAAAATTATATTCATATGGTGCCCATGCTAATGCTCAGATCCTGAATAAAATGGGTCTTGTCGACAAACACAATAATGAAGGTGTCTAGATACTGATGGAATATATGGTTATTAAAATATATAAAAACTATAGAATCATTTGTTATACAAAAAGGAATAAAAATGTATTCATAATGGAAATACCTATTTTAGAAAGCAATTTTTAGAATATTAGACTTCCAAAACCAGATGTGAAGATAAATCGATAGAAGATCGATTGTCATAAACCAATTCACTCCTTTTACTAATAAAATAAATCATATGAAATGGGAAAAGAGAAATTATTCTAAACTATTAAAAATTTTAAATTATAATAGTCTAAAAAATGAAGTGAATCATCTACCTTCTTAGAAAATAGAACAAGGGATTCTCATGATGAAACACTAGGGTGAACAAAACACTTTTCTATCAAATCATAAAACTAGATCATTAACTCATTAATCTCATATGGTGTTATATGGTAAGAGGGTATCGATATTGGAATCCTATCCAACACCATAACAATCATAAAATACTCCTCCCTCTATAGAGGATGACCAAATAATTCAACCTGTAAAATTATAGGAATGTCCCAAATAACCATGGGATGATTAAAACAAAAGAAACAACATTGAGATAAATAAGAATGGTAGAAAAAAATACTATGCTATGGGTGGGGAGGTCCTATATGAAGAAACCTCAGATCCCAATTTCCCTAAAACGCTTAAGAAATATCATTAACAATAACAGAAAAACAAGACTATGATAATAATCAATGTTACTATGGTGGGAAACTAGACAATCCTTTTTAAAGATTATGTGAAAAGATCCAGATTGAGAACAAAGAAATCCCAAACTAACCCTGTAACCACTATCAATAGAGAACATGATGGAAAAAAAATACCTTCTATCTTATATTTCCATGAGGCATCACTAGCGGCACAACAAATCACATGATTTTCATTAGATGTTTTATCACATAAAAAGGGAAGATATAAATGATTACAAGGAACCATTATCAAACAAAGACGTTGCTATAGAAGATGAGACAAAGATAGTAAATATCACTATTACTGGGTCCATGTCAACATACACTATAAACACATTCGTTATGTAAGGGTTATTTAATCGTAGAGCCTATGGATAGAGCCATGTGGGATTTGAAAAATCTAACTACACTACAGTGGACTTGGGATCAAGGATCTCATACCATAAAGAGGCATAGACATTTTTTGATAGAGCCCTCGACAACCACAATTATTACATATCTTCACATTAATGAGACAAGTAATTCTAGTCTTACTAATATTTCCACACCAATATAAATTAATGGGTACACTATTTTCTGCTACTGATGGTGTAAAGTGGGGATACTACTGAGAACCACCACCACCATTCTTGCGATTGGCGTACCACTTCCAATTTTTCCTCTTCACACCATTGATGAATCCAGTGGGTGGAAGACAAGGGATGATATGGATAATATTTTTCATCATATCCATATCTCCCATCACAGCCCTATCTACCATGTCATAACAAATGGTATGATTAATCATATATACCAATGATATGATATCTGGTCACAAACCATACAGGTATTTCCATTATTTTTATCAATCATTCATCACCACCTCTAGTGAAAAAATAAACCAGCTCTACTAAATAGTTCATGTACTATTACATACATCACTCTCCATATTATAAAGATAGGAAATCCATTTAATTTTATATCATTAGATACTCAAGATAGAAGTGCTGGAGGAAATGGGTCTTGAAACCCTTCCAATCCAATCCCATGTGTCTATTTTCCTAAATAATGGAATCTGACCACTGCTTTATGGGACCCTCAAGTCCGAACATCATAAAAATAGATTTTATAACCTTAGGTATATCCAAAAATATGATAACATGATCAATATTTTCTATCCATTCCAATGCCTCTTGAGGATCATTTATACCTTTAAATAATGGGGGATTCTCAAATAGAAACTCTCAAGATTAGTCTATGTCTCCTCCATCTCCTAGATATCCCTCATTATATGGGTTCTGTACTCATAATATATTTTGTTCTGTAGCATGAACTACTCCAAGAATATCCTAGAAATTATTATGATTGAGAGGTGGATTCCCTTGAGGAGTATCTCTCATTGTACCATCCTGTGGGACCCATGGATGACATATTTGAGGCATGTTACTACACAATATAAATAGAAGAAATAACCAGACAACATGTTAATGTTATTAAAAATAAGAAAACCATAAGTAGAAACTGATTTTAAGATCAAAAATCAATAATGGAGACACACATCCCAACATCCCATGGTAACATAAAGCTCGTCACAAAAAGATCTTGTAAGTTACGCACAAAAACCTACCTATAATATTCCAAAAATAATACATCATGTCTACCAGACATCCCAAGATATGTAATCTTGATGAAAACTACATCTGATAAAAATTTTTAATGAACTAACCTCATATACCCTCCTAAAATAGTACCCGACTAGATCCTCTACATACCCAAAGGTTATTCTTGATCCCCATGGGTTATAAACTAGGACACAATCATCGAATGATAACCATAGGGAATTATTTCACCCAAAATTAAACAATACTCATTTTATATGTACACTAATAGTATAAATAAACATTAATTAACAAAGAACATACCATAAAACAAGAAAGAAAACAATAGTGATACAACTCAAAAGTATCAAGATATAACTCCAATGTACATGTCCAATAAATGAAATGAAAACCAAAAAAGGAAATGTTTATTATTGTGAGGTGTTGTAAATATATCACTATCTCACCACTAGATACCCATGCCCATATACATAAAACATCACCACCACACTATGGCACATTGAATTTTACTATATCAAAATATAATTGCAGGTATAGACACCACCCAAAGGGTGTGTTGGGTGTGTGCTATGTAGGCCCTATAGGATCCCACCCAGGTGATCCTTATTAAGTCAATGTACAATTATCCCACTATGCCCAATTTGAAGAAAGTATGGCATGATCATAGTTAATCATTTTTTATATAAAAATCATGGTATAAAGTTTCCCTTTTTCAATAGTTCAAAAATAAACTAAGTAAAATAGTTTCAAATAAATTAATTCAAATCCAAAATAGTATAATCCCAAAAATAGTAAAATTGACCAAGGATAACATTTGGTTTGGCTATCTTATAAAACCTTACATAAATATGGCTAGTTTGAAATACAATTCTATAGAGCCCATGAATCAAGGTTTATATAAGAGAGGAACTATAATTACTTAGATTTTCCTGATTTTACTTTTTAGAAATTAATTGGGAAAATTTTGAGAGTAGGAACTAAGATAGAATGTGATTATAAGGCTTAGTGTGCCCAAAATGGTTCAAAGAAAAATATTATGTTTTTAATAGATCATGTGAGTGGTTTTCTTAAAAAAGTGCAATAACTCCTAAATAGGTACTTGAATCAGAAATATGAGGGCCTTATTGTGTTCCGGATGGCGAGTTCTCCCTAGAAGCGACTTAACTATAGTTGGCATGGTTCTCTAGTGAGAAAACCTAATAATGATGTAACCATTAATAAAATTATTTTATTTTAAAATCTTAACAACTCATGAATGGTGAATCATATTGGAAATATGAGACCACCATAGAGTTTGTAACGTGTAATTTTACATAGGTGGTTCTTAACATCAACCAACATAGGTCGATTATGAATGTTAATTTTTGGATGTTTTAAAGAATAATAAATAAACATAAATAAGTTTACTTGATTTATTTTTAATTTTGAAAAGAATAGATATTCTGAAATTTAGATATAGAGTTTCATATTATATTTCATGAATGAAATGGAAGGAAAATGTTGCAATGCTTCAACGGTAATACTGAAATGCATGTAACGCTGAAATGAATTTAACACTGAAACATGTCATTCCTCTTTAACCATTTATAAGGATTCATGATTATATTAATGATCCTTCCCTATGAGCATTGGAGAAGAGGCTTGGAGATTTTCTCTCATTGAAGAACAATGGACAATGAAGATACGATGATTTAGGATCCACAATAAGATAGATCATGATGACTGATAACAAATTTCCAACAACGATCGAACCCCAATGTCGACCGATCCAAACTCTAGGTATGGTGTGATTTTTAATTTATTTTCGTTCCCCATTCTTTATCCCTATGATTAACATGGATTAATCATCCAATTTATTAATCCATGGGTCATGCGTATTATGGGTTGTGTTTTACCTTGAGAGGTTTATTGGGGATTGTTTATCTAATATTGATTATCCTTTGTTGTGGATTTTCATTAACTGTTAGAAAGAGGAACTGACCTCAATATACTAGAAGTGATATCTCTTAGAATCAATCATGCGACAAGTAGAAGCATATGGATGGAAGGGGATGATACCTTGAGTCTTGGAATCCATTACGAGTATAGCTGGATGTTCTAATTATATGTGTTTTTGACATATACCTATGTTGAGATGACTGTATCTTCTTATTGGCATTTCCATTGTGGTATTTTAGCTTGTGTTTCAGGGTACCCCGTTGAGTATTATTTTAATCACACATGTGTCGGATTTTCCCATACGTGTCCTGTCTTGTGTAGACAATCAACGCATTGATGGAGTCCTTGGTGGACAGGGGCCAGGTGGTTCTTAGAGTGACATGAAAGATGATGTGTTCTTCTACAACACTAGATAGTTGTTTCTGTACCAACCCTTTAGGCAGGGTTTTCTATAGAGGAGTTTCAGAGACTTGTACTAGTACTTTTACTTTTTTTGATCTCGTATTTTAGCCCATTTTATATTCAGCTTCCCACTATCATACCTTGTGTTTCTTTACTTATTGTTTTCATATTCCACCACCTGTGGCTTGGATTTATATGTGTGTGTGTGTATAGGTACATAAGAAAATGCCTCCAATTTGTATGGGATATGACTACTCAGTGCTAGTTCCAGCTCTTATACTATGGGAGGTGAGCTTGGGGTAGTCACGACATGGGCCTCAGGGTATGGGTCGTGAAAAATTAGAGGGTGGTCAGTTGTACCTTAAGAACTCAGAGTCTATGAGTTTAGTTTGAGGCAATAATGTTAAGTGTTTGGAGTTTGGATTTTAGGCCAGGGAAACCAATGTTGGGTTAGTGGCCAACATATCTATACACCAGGACCCTGAATTTTTCTTTTTGACTTGGTATGTGAAAACACTAGTTTCTGGAAAAAACGATAGTACATGCATTATATAATAATGGGTTGTCTTTTCCATATCCTTCTTGAGTCATCTCACCAGGTATACTCTATTAATAATGGTACATATTATTTATTTCCAATATGTTTCCATGTAGACATCTAGCTAGGATTCCACCGCATGATCCAAAGGATGATCTGTGGGGTGACGAGATCATTACATAGATTTGTAACAGATAAAACACCTCTGAGTGTTGTTATATTTATACCACCACCCATGGAGTAGCACATGGTACTCGTAGTACTATTGGATGATATGTGTGGGATATGCAGACTTCATAAGTTTCATCATTAGAGACCCCTCATGTTCTGAGGCGATCCCAACTTTCAGGTGGATGAGGTCTAGCTTGAGGTGGTGATCGATTTTTCCATCTAGTAGGGACATCGATATATCTTATGGTGGTCCTGGAGGTGAGTCTTCTAAATGGCATAGAATGGATATGGTGGGGTTTAGATTACCTGATCATATGATGAGGTGACTATTTTGTGGATATATTTTTTAGACCCTTCCTTAGAGAAGGGGATCTCACCATAAAATCTAAGGGTTATGTTTGTCCAAGAGCTTCTAGAGTTCTAGCAGGGTGACATGTCGGTATCTGAGGATTCGTTAATGCATACAAACTATCTCAGGTACTCAATAGATATGATACATGACCATAAATTTAGGGCTCAGAAAATTGTGAAAGGTGTTCTTAGGGACATTTTAGCTAGTGTTAATTTTATGTGCATTCCTACTTATGCTACGGTTCTAGAGATAACCTCTATGTTTGAAATTCCTTTAGATAAGAAAATACTATCAGTGGATGTTAGCAGTGGGAAAGAAGGAGTATAGTCCCCAGGATCAGGAAGCTTAAGTCAATCTTAGAGACTTTGAAATGTGATATGTTTCGAGAGGAGGTCCTAGGATAGGGGATCTAAAGCTCATGGCTCATAGGGTGAGAGCAATCATCCTAAAGAGAGGAAATTATTTTCATGAGATGGTAGGGGAAATATCTCTAGAGATTATCTATCCCGTCATGCTGCTGATAGGGAAATGGTGGATGGGCCACAGAGATAGAGAAAATGACAGGAACCGATGGATATATAGTATTAAAGATGTGGCAGAGGAGCTGGGAGAGAAGCATGAGGCCATATACATTTCAACTTGTTACCACCACCACCCCCATGTGGTCCACACCAGGTTCAGGGAGTTGGAGGATGGGGGAAGGGGTAGTTGCATTCGGTCAAGGCATATGACCCAAGGGCTCCCGAAATGATTCTAGGTATGGTCTGTGTATACTCTTAGCTACCATACTAATAGACGCATGTGCTAATCAATCATCCCTATCACAGATCCTATTTGAGACATAGTGTTTCTGGTTAAACAACTAACATGAAACTTATGTATGGATATACCTGTGGGAGGAGACTTGAAAATCACACTAGTTCCGATAGTGTGATCTGACCCTTGAAGAGATATTTTCAGTTGGAACCTCATGGTGGTAGAATCGAGGCCATACAACGTAATTCTTGGTATGGATTGGTTATTGATAGTCCATGCTAGGATTGAATTTTTTAGGAAAAAGGGTGCGGTATGTCCACAAAGATTGAATGAGGTTTTCCTTGGTCAGTGAAAAAGGAAACCCAGGAAGCATGAGATAGACTCATGTATAAGATAGTGCAGCCGATCACTCTTGAGTTGGATATACTACCCCGTGGGGTAGTGAATGTTATGAGTTTTCATTTCCCACCATTAGTGGTGGAGTATGAGGAAATCTTCCCTAAAGGTATTCCAGGTTTGCCTAACTATAGGTATAAATAATTATGCGTTGTTCTATACACTAAGATGGAACTGATATCAACATCAGTATATCAGATGGCTTTCGGAGACCATCATGAGCTGAGGGTTGAGGTGGAGGACTGGAAGAGGAAGGGATTAATAAGACCCAGTGTTCAAGGTTATGTGTGGATTACCATCACTTTAACCAAGTGACCATGGATAATGAGTATCCCATACCAAAGGGCTGATGAAATAAGATATTAGAAGAAAGGGTCAGCCTTTCATATGGATTGAAACGTTCTTGCAAGATTTACATCAGTTAAGATAGAGTTTTACGAGTCCCCAGATGATGAGTTTTCTAGAGAATGGAGTCGAGTACGTAGTGTCTTGAGATGCATTAGAGATCAGAATTGTTTTTTCCTGATGAAGAGTCATGTAGCGATTGACTATGGTTCACGTTAGTTGAGACCTCATGAGTAGAAGTACACTACCAATGATATGTAGTTGGAAACGATAGTATTCACATTCAATGTGTGACAACTGCAGTTGGGGTTTGGATTAGTGGTAAGCACCCCATAATCTTACATAAAAAATGGGGGTTCAAATCCCATTGGGCACAGGTACTGTAGCAGTACTATGGGGCTACTGTAGCAGCAGTGGCACTATTGATCGGCAGGTACTATAGTGACGGTGGGTACTGTAGCATCTGGGTTACTATTCATAGAATGGGCCTTAGGCCAAAAATTTGGCCTACGAGATATATATGGGATACATTCTCACTTGGCCTTCAGGCTATGTAATGGGTCTCCCTCTAGCCAGTTAAAAGAGGTCTTTTCTTTGCATTAATAATAAAATGAGGTTTCAGCCCCAACCTTTAAAAAAATTGAAGATGTTACGATACTATCTGATGGGTGGGCAGCTTATCATCTACCTAGGCCACAAGAGTATCATATATATATTCTATCATGAAGGTTTTAAACTTGAGTCAAAGGCATTGTCTAGAGTTCCTCTACGACTATGACTTAGAGAGAGTCTATACTCCATGTAATGGAAACGTGGTAGCAGATACACTCAACATGAGATCTAGTTCATATTTTCTAAATAAAGAAATGGAGCAGTTGGCCTTGTTACAGTTACCCTTTTTGAATAGAGATGATACATATTACCTCTAGTCTTTGGTCTTTATTCCTTCACTCTTATATAGAGTTAGGGAGGCACAACTTGGTGATACCAAAGTTGAGACTTTACGTGCTCAATTGTCCATGGGGAATGCCCCAACGTATATTCAAAAATTAGGGATCACGTTGTTCCTTTCAAAGGATAAACAGTCGTAGAATTAGATTACTAGAGCGGTGATATGCCTCAGGATAAGCATGTGGGTGTCAAGGTGGACATCGGGGATGGCAGAACATGTTGAAGCTAGGGTTTACCTATTGATATAAAGGACGATTTCTTGTTTTAATAGGTTTCATTGTTTTTTAATTCACCGTGTCGAGACCCTGTGCTTTAAAGGGGTTGCTCTATTCTTCCTTGGGGTTCCAAGAAGCGAGTGAGAAAGGATATTGATGGACTTCATGATGTGTTTATCATGTTTGTCTAGGGGACACGATACCATCTGGGTGATTGTTGATTGACTCACCAAGTCGGCCACTCCTTATATTTTGTGGAGAAGAGTTTAGTAGAGATATTTGGATGCCTCTATGTAAAGGATATAACTCAAATTCATGGAATCACATAGATTCTAGTTTCTTATGAGCATGCTCGCTTTGCATCCTGGTCATGGTGATCGAGGATCGGTAAGAGATGAACCTCTATGGGAAGTCGATTCCTTTAGTTTGTGCTTGGTGGTAGCACAATAATCTCTTGAAGATTGCATGAGAGAAGGGGGATTAGGTTCATGATTATACCGTCATCTATTTGGGGATCCCTTGGTTTGGATTTTTGGGATGTAAATCCTTAAGGTGGGTAGAATGTAATGAATCATATTTTCATAGTTTTATTTTTTATAAATTAATTGGGAAAATTATGAGACCAAGCATAGAGATAGTGTGTGATTTCGAGGCCCGGTGTGCCCAAAATGGTTTGAAAAAAATATTATGTTTTAACAGTGCAATTGAGTGGTTTGATTAAAAAAGTGGAATAACTCTTAAGTCGCTACTTAGATCATAATTCTGAGGGTATAGTTGTGTTCAGGATGGCGGGTTTACCCTAGGCATGACTTAACATTAGTCGACGTGGGTCTCCAGTGAGAAAACCCCATAAGGACATAACTATAAATAAAATAATAAAATAATGTTATATTATTTTAATATATTAATATCTCATGAATGGCGACTCAAATTATAAATATGAGACCATCATTGAGTTCATAATATTGCATTATATATAGGTGGGGCCTAACATTGATTGACGTGGGTCGACTATGAAAGATAATTTTTGGAAATTTTAAATAATAATAAAATCAACATAAAGAAGTTTATTTTATTTCTTTTTAACGCTTCAAAACATGCTGATATTGTGACGTAGTGATGGGGTAGCCAATTCTATTTCATGAATGAAACAACGTGGTAACCCCGTAATGGTATCATCAAAACACATATTACACTGGAACACATATAACACTGAAACACATCTTTAATCATTAACCTTAGGTAGGGTGTTAAGATTAGATTAAAGATCCTTCCATGTGAGTGTGAGAGAAGATACTTGTCAATTTAATCTCATTGTAGAACAACAAATGATTAAGATACGATGATTTAGGATTATCAATATGACAGATCTTGACAAATCTCGATGGATCACCAATGACGATTGAACCCAGACATTGACCGATCCAAACTCGTGGTAGGGTGTGAGTTTTAATCTATTTTCCTTCCCCATTATTTATCCCTATGAAAAACATAGATTAACTGACCAATATATTAATCCATAGGTTGTGTGTATTTTGGGGTGGGTTTTACCTTGTAGGGTTCATTGGGGATTGTTTCTCTAATATTTATTATCTTTTGCTGTGAATTTTCATTAACTGTTATAATGGAAATGAACCACTATTGACATGAAAATATATTAAGGTCCATTCAAATTTTTTGATTCATGATTTTCTCCCTCCATTCTTCATTCATCAGGAGCATTCATTATCTGGGCAGCTACTCGACATTTCGTGATCAATCGATCATTACTCTCCTGACTCTTTGTGAAACAATCTGACGTCATAGATCTGGGATGGAAATGAAATGATGGAGGTGTGATGATGATTGTGGATAATGGATCAAGGTCTAGTGGAAGAAATCTCCGATCAAACAACATTGCATCGGGATGGGTCATAGCATGGATTCGATCCCAGATTAGTGAAGTTAGTGACCAGAGGATCCCTACGGTGACTCCTTCTCGAAAAATTGAGTAGCAGGGTGATGTTGGGGCTCGCAGAAGTGGATCCTCCACCGCAGGTGTGCGGGGACATGGCCATCTGCTCGATAGCCAGTGAAAGAGGGGCTTGTGGCGGTGCAGCAGCATGCATTGATGGGAAGCTGCAGCCATATTGTTCCACAACAGTGAGGACCGACGACATGGAAGGGTGCTACGTCGAACTAGCTGGCACATGGTCCCATGAACCGTGTGTGGGAAAAACAGTTGTCACCATGATCGATTGCATTGACAAGGTGGGGATTCGGTAGCTGCCACATCTGTGTGGACCTAACCAGCCCGTGTTCGGGTGGGCCAGACTGGAACTGGTGGTTTGGGTTGATAGAATCGTTCAGGCCCAAGGGTTCGAGTCAAATCGGTGGGTCGGGTCGGTGGACCCTGGGATTGGTCAGGTCAGGTCAGTCAGACTGGGTCAGACCGGACCTGGACCCTACTTGCCCCTTTTGGCAAAAAATCCTATAACCTTCAAACCGTAATTCCATTTGATAAGCTATTTGTGGTGTTGGGAACATCATAATGAGGCGGTCCTTTTGAAATGTCTTGTTGGGTTCTTAGTTGGACTAGAAGGCTCTGGTTTAATTCTATTGGTCTTCTCTATGAGGGATTGATGAAGGATCCTAATCCAATCATAGAGGGTGCCATTTTATATTGATATCCTACCATTTTCCTTTACTATGAAGCTTCGATGTAGGATCATGTTCATATCATTGAGAATGACCCATATTCTGATGTGAGTTGTCTCACCCCAGCTTCGACAGTGACTTAACGGGCTGGTGCGTGTATTGCACCTAGAGGCCCGGTCGATCCTCACTTCTCTTTGTGGTACATTAGATAGGATTTTTGGAGAAGATGTGACCAATATTTATACAGGAAATTATCCCCTATATAGGATGATGTTTTCAATTGGTCCAGGAGTCCCCTAGTGATTCATGGGCATATGAAAACCTATCTATGTATCGATATTAGGTTTTTTCCTTGTGACATGAACGAACCATTATGCTTCAGGTAGTTCTCAGTGTGTTCTCTTTGGACAGGGCCCAAATTTGTGGGACCTCTTTGAGAGGGTCTCTAATGAATTCATAGCATGAGGAGTGAGTTCTCTCAGAAAAAGAATGGCTTGAGAAGAATCCTATAACCAAGGATTTTTGGTGATATCAAGCCTCTTGAATTATCAAGACCAGAAGTCTCAGGGAAACTTCGTGATGTATCGATACCATATTTTCTCTCGGATACTTTTAGTAGACTTGTCCTATGTGCTGTATATTAGATATATCTAGAAGTGAGATCTCCCGAAATCGAACATGATATGAGTAGAACTATATGGTTGGCAACAAATGAGACCTTGAGTCTTTGAATCTTATACAATTATACCTGGATGTTCTTTTTGTTTGTTTTTTGACATATAACTATGTTGAGATGATGGTATTTTCTTAGTTTTGGTTCATTTGTGGTCTTTTACTTCGTGTTTTGAGGTTCCCTATTGATTATTATTTTACTCACCCATGCACGATCCTTTCCCTCACGTGTCATGTCTTGTTTAGACAATCAACACTTTGACAGAGTCCTTGGTGGAATGGAAATAGGTGGTGCTTAGAGTGACCTGACAAAAAAGATGTGCTTCTGAGGCTCTAGAAAGTTGTTTCTATACCTACCATTTATGTAGGGTTTTCTATAAAGGAGTTCTAGAGACTTGTACTTGTACTTTTAATTTTTGTTGGGATTTTATTGTAGCCCTATTTAATTTTAGTTTCCTTTTATTGTATCTTGTCTTTATTTACTTTTTCTCACTTTCTAGCATCTATGTCTTTTAGGTGTGTTCATGTGTACATGTAGTTGGGAAAATACCTCCCATTTGTTTGGGATATGCTTACCCGGTGCTAGTCTCCAACCGCTAGCATATGGGAGGGGGGCTAGGGGTTGTCACAGAATGGGTCCCGAGGGACGTTTCATGATAGGAACACCCTAGAAACTAAACTGTTCTACCATGTCAATCAATTCTTAGAGCTAAATGAACATCAATATAGGAATATATGGACAACCCAACAAGAAAAATCCATTATAATATCAAAAGTTGAGCCCCAATACTACACATTTTACTTATATACACATGTATTTCATGTGATGAATACATAAAATCATTTTCAAAGGGTTTTAAAAATTTCACAGTTTACAAACCACTGTTTCTTTCCATCAAAACATTATTTCAAAACCCTTTTCACAATACATTTCACAATTCTTTGAAAACAATATTTTTTTAAAAAAAAAATTTAAAAACCCTCTTTTATCACAAAACTATTTACACATATAAATAATTAATTTTAATTTATTTATAAAACACTTTATAAAAGTAATAGAAATTATGGTCCACCCAATAGAGGCTAGAGATCGAACTGTCTGCCTCAAACATGGGTCGCAAACCACCCGCAATAGGATCTACACGCCATATGGAACACATGGAAAAATGGGGTCCCTAGCATGGATTGTCACATTTTATATTTAAGTTCCATAAATGAATGGTTTTTTCAGATAATATCGAATAAAAAAACATGAGAAACTCAAGTGTTTCACCAAAACCAATAAAATGACCGACCTCTAAAATATAATTATAGAATAGATCTATAAGGGATCAACAAGCACTATCACAAGATAAAAAATACCATAAAAATAGTAATATACCATTTCCAAACCCCATATGAAACAAATAAGATGAAAATACAATGGAACAATTACCGAAGAAAGAGAAAACAACCACATAAGAGATTAAGGCACCAAACGAAGCGATTTGGAAGGGAAGGAACCTCCTAAAAATTTCTTTAGAGAGACATAGGGATTGAGGAAATAAGGAGGAAGTTAAATGGATTATGATGTTGAAATAAAATATATAAAAACCTGTAGGTCATTAATGATTCATGATGAAAATCACTGATTCACAATGTGAATCCCATGAGTTACACATACAATGAAAATGTGTGGCTTTGATTTAAATAATTATCGAACAACTAATTCACAACATGAACATTATTCATGGTGTGAACCATTTTCTTTCTTTGAATTGGATTTTTGGATTCTTTCTAGAGACATATTCACATCTTGAATCATATTAATTATTTTAATGTTCACTATGGGTAGCACCCATTCCAGGTTTTGTAGAAAACTCAAAACCGACTCCCATAACCTCTAAAACAAATAACAAGCTCTTTAAACATTAAAAAAGATAGAACATTTTTACTGAATGTTAAAAATTTTGGGGAGGTCTATATATTTCTCGATCCATATATCATATAAATAAAACTATACATAAGTTTGCCCTAAGATCATAAAAACATTCATTATTTCAGCATACTATAACCCATAAAAAGGTAATAGGTTTCATAAAAAATAATCTAATCATAATCAATCTAGATAAATGAATTTTATGGTATCATATAAATATTAATTATTCCATCATAGCATAATCGATCTAGTGAAGGAAATAAGTCTCATAAAATTATTCTTATAAAATAATCATTATATGCCATCAAAATAATGGAATTGAATGGTATTATAAGAAAATATTAGTAAATCATACAAATAATTAAAGGATGTTGGAATATATGAAAAATACCTTTAAAATAAAATTTAATTATTTCTTTGAAAATATAGATAAATATTATTATCTCTCAGTATCCTTAAAGATGATTTTTTTTTCAAAATACATATAAATATATTTCCATTCAAAATATGTGTAGAAATTTATAATGGATGATTCAAAGAAAAGGAAAATCATGATGTTGGTAAAACCCATTCATTTTTTAAATTTTAAAACAAAGATTAAAATCAAACTTTTTGTAGAAAATCATAAATAAAATGTTCAAAAAATAATGTAAAATTTTATTTTTAAAACTATTTAATAGAAATTAAAATATGGTTGAAGATGAATTTAATAAATCTTTGAATCATATAAAATAAAATTATTTGAAAACATTTTAAATAACATTTACATGGTGGAGAAATATTCTTGACATAAAGAATAATAAATAATGATGGATTTCCTAAAAAATATTATCTCAAAATTGTTTTATACCAGAGCGATAAAAATATAATTAAAACATGAAAAAACCATAAATAACCAGATTAAAAGTGAATATATAGGGTTTAGAATATTATTATTAGTTAATTTACCTAAATGGAAATTTAACATAAACAATCCTACAAAATAAATGAGATTGTAAAATAAACCCATATCACATAGATAACTTTTGAATAATAAACCTATTGAAGAAAGTAACTCAAAATGGAAGATTAAATACCCTCAAAACGAATATATTTAGGATAAAATATATATAATGGTATTATATAAAATATAAAAACACTAAGAGGTGCATAAAATGAAACACGTCTCAATGAAACAATATTGAGATGATGAACCCTTATTCTTTTGGTAATCTTCAAATCAAAACCCAATGAAATAGAGAAACATATATAGATTAGTAAATGTACTTAATTTTATTTAAAATCATAATAAAAAAATTATTTTGATGTATATAAACCATAAAAAAACTTGTTGGAAATATGGAATTTGTATCACATAATTAAAAGTGAGACAAGAATCATTTACATAATGTGATAATTTTATTTGTATATACGCTTAAAATATTAAATAACAAATTTATATTTATTATAAATTAATCCATAACCATGTTCCAATATATCTTACAAGATGAAATTTACTTATAATTTCAAATTACTTCTTTATTAAGACCCCTACTTAAAATCATCATTTTGGGTGTTCATTATTACGTTTTCCATGCATTTTTGGTTTGGTGTTTTCATTCCTTGAATCATGGTTATGGTTTGATCATATTTAGAATCATAATAATGTCATAATTATCATATTTATTAATTATATACACTTTTATAACTATTAATATAAGGTGGTGATGAAAAATCATGACATCCTTTCATATAGTTGGTAGTCCACACCTACGCACAAATGATGTTTTCACTTTTTGAAGAATGAAATAAAAGAAAAATGAATGAAAATTAACCTTTAAAGTAATATAATTACATCATATATATTTATTAATTCTATTCTTATGACCATACATAGAAAGTGTAAACAGAAAATAAATCTCATTGCTTTGTGGATATGGAAATCTACATATATACATGAGTGAAGTTATCATTTTCTAACAGATGGGAGAGTAAGAAGTTATATATAATTTTATGATTATAAAATCATCATTATTTCATAAAAATAATTTATAACATTTAAATTCATATATATATATATATATCCATGATATGTTGTGATGAAAAATAAAATACATCAGTCATGGAGATGGTAATCAGTACATATGCACGATGACATTTTTATTTTCCATTGGGATGGATGATAAATAGGAAATGGTTATTATAGTAAAATTGTAAAGTTTATGAGATATAAATTCAATTATTTCACTAAGTTAATATTGTTAAATAATATTTATAGTATGTGGAAGAAGGAATAAACCTAAGAGTATTTTATGAACCCTATAGCCTCATCTTTGTGAAAACACATTTGGATCTCTTATTAAGGACACTTATGTTGAGTTAGAAATTTTGAGTCTCATTTTTACATTTCTTTAGTTTTTTAAATCACAAAAAACATTCTTGTAACTTGTTTACTAACTTTTTATTTCCCAATATTTTTATTTCATTTTTGTAGAAAAAATAATCTTTTACCACACATAGAAAAATTTCTTAGGTATTAAGTATATAAACTTACTATTCCTTATTATGATAATAATTTTGAGTATGAATCTAATTATCAGACTCAAACATAATCATGATATAAGTTATACTTTTTCTTTTCTATAATACTAAAAATAATCTTAACTATTTTACTAATTCTGGTGCCGATTTATTATATTAACACTCATAAGGATAATTATATTGGAAATGGATAAGTATGTATATCGTACTAACTTATGTTTATATACGAAATGAAAAACATATTTATGTCATATGAAATTTAATTAACACTATAATGGTGTTTAAAAAACAAGACATTGAACATTATGTTTCACCAAATCATTATGATCTGTCATGTTCCAGGTGTCTGAATCCATTACAACAGACATGGAGATACGATCATTGGAAAATTTCCTATAAATGTAGGGCCATTTGAAGATTCTAGAGTAGATTAATTTTTTATCGTTTGTATGTCAAGTTTTCTAAAGAGTTCTCTATGTGATATGATGATTCTTAGTCCGTGGTTTTCTTTATAGAGTAGTTTCTTCTAAAGAATCCCTGTCAGGGATGATTCCTTAAAAAAATTTACAATTGTAATCCATATATAATCATAGTTATGATCGAGGGATTATGGGGATAAGATGATATTTAATTTGATCCATCATATCTAGATCGTAATTGGATCATAAAATAGAGAATATCTATTCATCTCATCAATGGCTTCTGGGGATAGGAAGATAGATCCATTCCAATCTTTGTATCAAGGGATTTCTTGGTAAGAAAAGATAGACTTCGTTGTATGTATAAAACAATGTATACCTTTAGAAAAGTTTATTAACTAACTTAATATTAAGGTTAAAAGAGTTATATTTTTAATAATATCTTATAATTAATTTTTACTTTTACCTAGCAATTATATTTCTTGTTTTCACTAGTTTTTAATTATACTTTTCATGTTAATGAAATTAAGACTTTACACTTATATTTCTAATAAATAATATTTTATTAGTATCAAACCAAATATGACAAACATAATATAAATTGATCAATAATTTTGTGAATCTGATTTACTTAGATATAATTGGATCCATCATGATTCTGATCGTGACTCTGATAATCAGACTGATTTTGAGTTCGATAAACTTACTTAAAGAGGATTTGTGTATTTTAAAACCATTTAATCTAAATTTTTAAACAGAAATTATCCCCCTATAATAGGTTTATCCTTCATAATCTACTCTTATGATTCCATAATTGGTATATGGGTAGGATCTCCTACTCATACATGCTAATTTTTTAATTCTTCTATCATATGTAATTTTTATTATGTTTTGATATAGACTTCATGTTTCTAAACTGTTACACTAATGTGTTTCTAGGAAAATATTTTATATTTATTTTAAGATGGAATTTATTAATGTTTGTTCCATAGAGAATATAAATCCAAATATACAACCTATATTTTTTGTTTTTATTATTATTATTAGAGTGATATGATGAAAACTTTTGTTATCAATACCGGAGTTGATAAATTTATTATGATTTCTAAAGATTATAAGATTCATGATAAGGAAGTTAGGTCAATTAAACATTAGGAAAAACAAAAATATCAGTTAAATAAAAGAGTAATAAATACACTATTATGTTCCACAACTATGAGTATTTAAAATTACATATATTCTTGTTATGCTACAAATAATATATGAAAAAATTTATAAGTTACACACTTTGGTAATTCTAAAGTTGTTGAGACCAAGAAAGATATACATAGAGAATATTATCAAGATTTTTATTTCTTACCTAGAGAATTAGTTGCAACGATTCACCAACGTTTGATGAACATCATAAATAGTTTATTAGATACTGGTGGAAAAGGATTAATGAAGAAATATTTATTGAAAATATAATTAATATCATGCCAAATGAATGGGAATTGAAAGGAACTAATGTTTATGGGATAAGAAAGTTGAATAATATTACTCTAGATTATCTCATGGTAACTCTCATACAGTATGAGGGTATAAAAAAAGATATTCTAATAATTTAAATAATATAATAGGATTTGTTGCTTTTGTTATTACTACATTACCTTTTAAATCTCAAACACCCTAGAATATTGTGAAATATTAATTAAATAAGAAAGTTGTTATTCAATTAGATTCAAGTAAATTTGAAAATTATGTTAATGAATTGTATAATATTTCCAGAAGAATGAATAAATTTTTTAGAAATAAATATTTTCAGTATCATTATAAGAATATTCACAATGATATAGGAGATAATAAATATTATGAAGTTTCATGTTATTTATATAATAAAGCTGGACATATCTGATTTAATTGTCCTAATATAAATAATAATTAAAGGATAGATAAGAATTCATATAGGAATTCCAAAAAATTAATATTAATCTCAGGGAATGAATGTTTTGAAATCATCTCACACATGGAGTTCCAGTAGAGGTGATTCTTAAACAATTTATTCTCATAATGAAAGTTCCTGAAAACAGAACATAGGTCTATTTTCATTTGTACCTATGGTAAATAATTTTCTCATGGATAATGTAAAAACTGATGAATATCTCACTAAAATGTCTTTAGATTATAATAATCCATGAGAAAAATTTTCCGTTATCTAATAAATAATATTCCTCAAAAAAAGATAATTATTTACCTTATTATGTTTATGTTTAACATTTTTAAAAAAAATTATAAAATTTTAATAGAAAAATATATATATAACTTGATAATGCTAAGTCTAAAATAGATAATACATATTTAATAATAAAGATTTTTAAAAAAAATACATATCCTATATTTCCTAATATCTTGATGAAACCATTTATAAAAAAGATACTATTTATAATGGATTTTAGAAAAGTAGTTTCTTAGAAATATATTTTTCAAACTAGTTTTGATAAACTTAATACTGATGGGGATAAAAAAGTAGTTATCAAAATAAAATACAAAATCTATAGTTTGAAGAAAATTTTCAAATTTTCCCACGTGAAAGGAAATATTTGAAAAAAATGTATAATTTTTTTTACATCATTATAATAGTATTGGATTGTGATTTAATTATAAAAAACTAGTTTTAAGTAACAATTTATTTGTTATGAATGTGAACCTCTTTTAACCAAATTACAAGGTGGTGGGAATTGGTATAATAATTGTTCCTTAAATAAAATTCAGTCACTATATATTCATAAGTCTTACATTTCAAAATAAATATAATTTCCCTAAAAAAATTGAAAAAATATGGTTACCAAATATTTTATTTTCTAACAATACTAGACCTAAGAACGTTTGGGCTCCTAAAGTATAATGTTTTTGTTTTGGTATAATAAAGATAGTACCAAAAACATGAATATATGGTACATGAATATTGGATGTTCCAAAAATATGAATAGAAACAACTTCTTCCCTAAGAAGATTATAAAAATGAATGGTGGAAGATTAACCTTTGTAAATAATGCTCAAGAGAGTGTCGAAATAGGTAACATTTTACTTCTTGGAAAATTTATAATTTCAAATGTTTTATTTTTTGTAAGTCTTAATTAAAACACTATAGGAATAATTCGTTTATGCGATGAAGGTTTTACTGGTGAAATTTAAGAATGATAAATGTTTAGTACATAGTTCCAAGATGAATTTATTCTTTCTGCTAATCGACATGAGAATGCTTGCACACATAAATTATAAGACCACAAGAGCCAATAATTACCATTTCTTAGTGTAATAGAAGATCCATATTGGATATGGAATATATGTTTAGGACACAATAACCTTAGAAACTTATCTAAGTGGACTAAGAAAGGACTTGTTAAGGATCAACCAAAACTTTGGTTTGATACTTCAAAATTATGTGACCCTTAACAATACTGTTATCAAAATAAGTCAAATTTTAAATCTTTTAGTGAAGTTTCATCTTTTAATGAATTATGTTTAGTGCACATAGACTTATTTGGTCCTAAAAAAATGTTATTTATTTGTGGAAAATACTATGTATAGAATTTATTTGATGATTACACAATATATACATGGGTCTATTTTCTTAACAATAAATATTTATCCATTATTTATTTTAAAACAATTGTAGCCATAGTAAAAAATGAGATAAATCTCACCTTTATAACTATTATTAGTGATTATGTTCGAGAATTTTAAAATTATGATTTTCAAACTTTTTGTAGTAATAAAGGTATTGAACATAACTTTTCAACTCCTATAACCCCCAAGAAAAATGGTGTAGTTTAATGAAGCAATAGAATTATTCAACAAATAACTAGAACCATGATGAGTGAATATTATGTTACTAAACATATTTGGGTTGAGGTTTTTATTAATGCATAGTATAATGTAAATTGAATTTTATTTAAAAATTAACCTAATAATACTTCTTATGAGTTGTAGATAGGAAGAAAACCAAAAAATTCTTAATTGAAATTTTTTGGTTGAAAATAATTCATCCTAAATAAAGAAATTAATATACATAATATTTCACCAAAATCTAATGAAATGATAGTTTTAGGTTATTCCATTACTTCTATGGATTATAGAGTTTTTACAAAAAAATATAGTATTTTTTGGGAAACAATACATGTTAATTTTGATGAAACCAATTATTTTGTTTTCAAACAACCCTATCCAACATCCTCAGATGTTATTTCAAAAACTAATTTTTTCCTTAAATAGAATATTCTTATAATAAGTAAATAACTGAACAATATGATTTATAATATATTCATCAAGTAGATTTTATAATTACTATTTCATAAATGAGTTTTAAAAACACAATATGTTAGTTTTTTCTTAGGATTCATCATAGGAAAAGTTTCATTGGTGATATTGATCAACCAGTTAGAACTAAAAGTTCCATAAGAAATTATATTGATCATCTATCCTTATTATCCCAATTTTAACTTATGAACCCTGATGAGGTTTTATTGATGGGGATTGTATTAATGCAATGAAATATGGACTTGATGAGTTTGAATGGAATAAATTCTGGAATTTAGTTCAATGACCATTTTAAACTTCTATAACTGGACTAAAATGGGTATTTAATAATAAATATGATGAAAATAAAATAACTATGATAAATAAAGATAGACTTGTTATTGAGGGTTTTAATAAAAAAAAATAGATTATGAAGAAACATATGCACTTGGAACAAGACTTGAAGCTATTTGAATACTTCAATCCTCTGCATCATTCTTTAATTTTAAAATTTTCAAATGGATGTGAAGTGTGATTTTCTTAATGCATATGTTCACAAGGAAGTTTATGTTAAAAAAACCCTGGTTTTGAAAATAAAAAACTTCCTGAATTTGTTTAAAAACATACCAAATCACTATATGGACCTAAACAAGATCTTAGAGCTGTGTATGATTTCTTAACAACCTTTATGTTTCAAAAAATTTTGTTAAGGAAGTTGCATATCCAAATATTTTTATAAAACAATTTTAAAAAATATTAAAATTGTCTATATTTTTTTTGATGAAATTATATTTGGTTCGACTAAAAAATATTTAACAAACTCCTTTGTAGATATTATGAATTCTATGTTTAAAATGAGTATGATGGGTGAGTTACCATATATTCTTGGTTTTCAAAATTCAAGAAAACAAAAGGAACTTTTATATATCAATATTACCATATAAAAGATATTATTATGAAATTTGGACATGAAAATACTAAATGTATTATAAATCATATTGGTACCTCCAATACCTTAGATCTTGATGAGGCTGAGAAACTAGTTGATCAAAAAACTTTTATAGGTATGATAAGAAGTTAACCTTACATAATATTTACTCATATAGATTTAATGTTTTAGTATGATTATGTGGAAGATATCAAGAAAATATAAAATAATCCCATTTAAAATATATAAAATCAATTTTTTGTTATCTTAAGGGAAATATGGATTTAGGTATTTTTTATTCATCTAGAAATGTTTTTCAATAATTTTTTTTTCAAATGTTGAATTTGGTGTTTGTATAATGGATAAGAAAATTACATCCAAAACATTTCATTTATTAGGAGATTATTTTGTTTCTTGTTCATGTAAGAAACAATACTTAGTATCGCTTTCCAATCCTGAAGCCAAATATGTGGCAGATAGAAGCGGTTTTTCTCAATTATTGTGGTGCAACACTCACTCACTAACTATGGCATGAGTTTTACAAAAAAGTAAAATATTTCCTGATAATAAAAGTGCCATTTCCTTTAGTAAAAACCCATAACAACACTCACATGATAATAATATAGATATAAAACACCATTTACTTCAAGATCAAACACATAAAGGATATATAATTTTACAATTAATAAGAATTCAAGATAAAATTTCTAATATTTTTACAAAACCCCTATAGTTCTAATAGATTGGATTATATAAAAAAAATCTTGGAATGGAAAAGTCAAAGTAATCATACATATCTACTTATTTTTGACTTATCTATTTATATTATATATTCATTTTCATTGGGGGATTACATTAGGTTTTCTTTCTCGAGAACATTTAGTTTTAAATTTTTTTTAGGTTTTTCTATAAAATTTATCATAATGAGTTTTTTGAAATCAAAATTTTTATAAATTTTTTAGTTTCATAATTCATAAAATTATATCATCACTCTAATAAGGTTTCAAAATTTTAGGACTCAGTGATTTTAAAAAAACCATATTTATTTTTTTAATGAATAAATAGTAATCAAATTTTTTATAATAATATTTTTTATTAAGTTATTTATTTCAAAACTATAATAATCTATTTAAAAAAATACAAGAATAACATGCTTATCATACTGATGAAACTTTACTGTCTAAAATATACTATTCTATTCATTTATTTTTTCTACTATTTCAATATGATTAGTTTATTATTTTTTCTATCAGTATTCCTTTAGTTTTTTAATTATATTTTCATCAATGTTATTTAAAAATATTTCTAACTAGAATTATACTCAATATGATAAAACTAATACAATAATTATGAGTTCAAAAATTCTTTTGAAACTTTCTTCAGATCAATGATAACCGTCAGATCAAATTAGTTTTAAATATCAACTATTGAATATATTATGGAAGATGAATCATAAAACCAAAACCTATAAAAAATAGGTACACCAAAAGTCCCACATCAGTTCTTTAGTGATTTATGCTCCTCAATTACTGCATTATGGAAGTTTACCAGTTTGAAATATTACTTTTTTGATCGATAATTGGTTATAGTTCCACATATGATGAAAATAAAGGATGAATTTACTAAGTGTTTTGTTTTCAGGGAGAGTCTTGTAGAATGATCACAATATGATACATACAATTCAATATGGAAGAAGATATTTTCATTCCATATTTAGGGGTTAGTTTGTGTGGAAAAATCATATAAGGATTTTGACCAATATTACATTAATGTTTTTAATGACTTTTATGTGTTTGTTAAATTTAAATAATATAAAGAAACAAATGAAGAGGATACATGAAAATTAAATATTTTAAAAGGTGTTTAAGGATAATTTGAAAATGTTATACTCCAAACGTTCTATACTAATCAGATCACACTGAAAATAGATTCTATTTTTCAAGAAGCCACATTTGTTCATGCAGAAATTCATTTCATCAAAGAAAAAAGAAAATAAAAAAGTTTTAGTAGAAGAATCAGTCCTAGTGGTCCCTAAAAATCAATCGTAACTGGTATCACCTAGAAAATGATCCCTCAAAACAGTGAGACATTTAAAAAAATAGATTAAAGATGAATTTGATAAGGAATTTAATGGGGATGGAAGAGAATAGAGAAAATAGCAATAAGGGGAAGAAATAAAAGAATAAAAATAATAACAATATAAATTAGTAGAATAATATGTTGAAGAATAAGTGCTAATAGGATGAAAATGATGGAAAAGAAGGGGATGATGATGAAGAGTCTTAAATCGATAATGATTCATTATAATTATCGTCATCATAATCTATTTTACCTTCCAAAACATATAAATATATGAAATTAGAAAGTTCTTAAGAAGAGGAATCGTCATCAAAAGAAGAAGCATAATCATAATCCACAAAAGTAGAATAAGATAAAAACTCAAAGACAGAAGTAAATGATATATCCTAAACTAATAATTATTTTTAATTTATAGAACTATGTGGTTTAAGACTATACGAGAAAGATAGGATAAGAGGTGCCCTAATATAAGCGAGGAGATTAGAATAATTATAAATACATAAAAATTAATTATATAATATATTTGTTAATAAATTAAAGTGGATATATATTAGTATAGTTTAGAATATAAGAATCTTATGGTCGAAAGACAATAAAATAATGGGATTTAATGAAGTGTTTCATGTTATTTTAAACATTATCTCTTAGGTTAACCCCTTTTTAAACCTTACTGGGGAAATAAGATACTTAGACTTTGAGGATAAGTAATATCATTTAAAAAGGTAAAGTTGAATGTAAGGTGAAAATGGTTGATAATATCAACCATTTATATTTAATTTTAATAATTATATTTTTTTATTTTAAAATTTATTAATTATAAAATTTTACATAAAATATCATTAAATTCATTTTCAGGATTATTCGCATAATTTGAATTTGAAAATATGAATATTATATTTGATTTCAAATTTAAATATATAAATAATTAATAAAGTATCATTTTGATCGATAAAAATCATTCAAGGCTTTAAATTATATCGAACACATAACTCTAAATAATTTAAAATAATTTACTTGATTTTCTGAGAACTTGAAAAAACATTGCATCTGTGATACGTAATAATTTTAGGTAATTTTATCATTACCAATAATAAAAAATAAATTCATATTATTAATAATCATTTATTATTCTTAATAATAATCATTAAAAACCATTTATAAGATCTCTTTATTCTTATCAAAATATGTTAGAGATATTAAATTAAAGAGCGTAATGTTTTGTACTTATTCTTTACCTGAAATAATATAAAGGTCATTATCGAAGATAAATTGAGCCAAATTAACATATTTTCAAATATATGATGATTTAGTGATAAATAAACAAATAAAATGAAGTAAATTTTAGTTTTTGAGATATTTTGAGACCTTATATCATAGATTCACCCCCTATTAATCTATTCTACCCATTTTCGAGGTAGAAAACTTCTACAGTGGTTACCATTAATTATTAAACAAATTGATGGACTTAATTAATAAATTAGTAAAATATGATACCAAATATGGAATCCATTATCCATTATAAAATTTATATAGGTGACAAAAATTACTTTTAATATATGTTTATAAAATTCAATGAAATACATTTTTAGAGAAATTTCCTTTTAAACCACAAGAAATAATTTTATACTAAAATCAAGTAAAACCTTGATTCACATTTAATTAATTAATTTGTGTTAAATAAAATTATAACTATTTGAAATAATAATAAAATATAATATAACAATGTGGAGAAATTATTAAAAGATATGTACCAAAAATATATTTTATTTGAATAATAACATCACTTAGTTTTAAAAGATGTCACACATAGATTTCTAAGTATAAAGTTTTATTTTAAAATAGATAATATTACATATTACATATATATAGTTTATCAAAAAATCATAAAATTTAAACTAATTATTATGTCATGATAATTTCATAAAACTGAAATTATTTTTAAAATCATTATTTTTCACTATTCACCAAAAAATCAACTATTTTGGAAAAATCTCAAAAATTTACTCTCTAATAATGTTGATATGATGAATCAAAAAATGAATTTAATTCAATAAAATTAAAATTCTAAAATTTATAAATTTATATTTTAAAATCAAAATACAAAATATATAAAAAAACCCTGTTTTGTAAAAACTGATCATTTTAAACCTTAATTGTTATTAAACTTATGTGATATAATTATTATCATTAGAAATTGAGTAATTATTTCCAAAGAAAAAACCAATAAATTTAAATAATGAAAAATATTAAAAATATATTTCGTAATAAAATTATCCCTATCAATACCCTACAACACCACAATATTTTAGAAAATAAAACTACATTTGATAGCGTATTTGACACGCAACACCATGCTTCAACAACTCAGGATATATATAACTGTTATAACCAAGTCATTAAATTGGTGGGTATGAATATTATTAAATACTTTATAATATTTATATATATTTATTTCAAACTTAATATAAATTATTTATAAATTTTTAGTAAATAATCAGTCAATTTTTACTAATGTAATTTAATTCTTCAAATATAGGTTTTGGTCAAAAATGATTTTTATTGCATTTAATTAAAAAAATTATATTATTTTTTTGGTTAAATAATAAAATTTATATGATTAAATTAAATTAATTTTTTAAATATTCATATAAAAATTTAATTTGGGTGAAATACTATGATTTTTCATAAAATATTGATTATTTAGTGAATAGTGAAAATATAGATTTTTTTTAAATTATCTTTTATTTTCAATAAATTAAGAAATTAAAAATTCACATTATGATTTTTAGTATGATTTAAATAAAAAAAATTATTTATTTATATTTAATCCATTTAATTTTTTTTCAATGAACTTTATATTTTATTTTAGTATATTTTTTTTAATTTCAAAATGAGATTTTTTAATTCTGAAAACTGTTCTAAAATGAAAATAATTTCTACATTTAAATTTATTAGGATAAAAAATAACGATTAATGTATAAAATAAAATATATCTATTATAAATAAGAAAATATTAATATAAATTCATACAATAATTATTATTTGTCATATAGTTAATATAAAATCATCTTTTCATTAAAAAAATACACTTCTTGGAACCCTACATTTTTATCGCATATATAAGTTTAATTTTAAATTAAATATTTCAAATTATATGAATTGAATTTTTTAAATATGAAATCCATTTTCTAAATATTAATAATTTATATTATATTATATGTTCGACAAATGTTTTTACCAAAATGAATAATAAAAATAGTAAATATTAATTACTACGGTTAAGGTGAAAATGATTTTACTAGGGTCTAAACCAATATTACAAGGGTTAAAACGACCTAAAAACTTGTATAAAATCTATTATATGGACTTATTTAGGCCTTATAATTTCAAATTAGTGATAATACTATATTTCAGACGATTTTTGCATGTGTAAAACGTGGGTATACCTTTTTATTCTCAAAAATTACAAGTTTTCCACTCACCTCACTTATAAAATGCCACTAACTCTCCTATACTATTCACACATTAAAAAACTTAAGGTTCAGCAATAAATTCACAAATAACATACAAATTTTTATCCTATTATCCAATAATACTTATTTTGGGCAGAAATCCAACCTAAGAAGGCTTTTTGGGAAAACCAAAGGATGTTACATAAATAAGAGGTAATGTTCATCAAGGATAATTTTTATTTTATTTCATCTTAAACCCCCTTAAAATTTTATTAAATGACTTATATGTTTTTATTTCAGGTTAATTACCTACAAACTTCTCGACTTCCATAAAATCAGT
Organism: Viscum album; assembly: GCA_963277665.1. Taxonomy (NCBI): domain Eukaryota; kingdom Viridiplantae; phylum Streptophyta; class Magnoliopsida; order Santalales; family Viscaceae; genus Viscum; species Viscum album. The sequence continues at coordinate 1,991,791,191 of OY728131.1, read as the reverse complement.
TATGAAATCATCATCCGTGTGTATGGTAGACTACCACCTCACGAACCGATGTCATCCATTTTTCTATTACCACCTCTCACGATGGGGTATTATGATAGATATAAAGTATATATATATATATATATTATCACATAATTATAATATTAGATTAATTATATCATATAATACGTTGTCAATTTCTATTTCGTAGTTGAAACAATAACGTCACTCGTGTGTACGGCAGACTACCGCCTCAAAGAAGTAATGTGATTATTTTTTCACTAATGCTTTAAATTGAACATAATAATGATATATTTAATGAATATATGTGATATAAAGGACATAATTATGATATAAATGACATATTTATCATTTTTTAAATGTAATATATCATTTTATTTCTTACCTTCTCACCTAGAGAAATATGATAACGTCATTCGTGAATGTGTGGGATACCGCCTTCATAGAGTGATGTGATTATCTCTTTTCCTCACCAAACCACATGGAGTACATTTATAAGTGATTTTAAAGAAATAAAAAATTATTTATGATATTATTATCATTATATAAATATAAAATATTACTCACCACATTTCTATAATGATCATTTGAAAATGGAAATGTTGCTCATGCGCACGTATGACCTATCATCTCTATGATCTTACCATACTCCATTTCTCAAAAAAAATTCATGATTGGTCATAAAAGTATAATTTATGTATAAATATTATAATTATTTCATGATTATTATTTTTTATATGATAGAAGCACGATAAAATTTAGATGATCAAAAATAACAAATCAAAATATATATGAAAAACAAAGCGGTTATTACCCAAACCATGATTTTAACATGGAATTTGTAATAAATGAGTAATAAATGGTAATAATTAAATAATTTATGGAATTATATATGAAATTAAGGTTATATAATATATATATATATATATATATATAATAAAAATTATATTTATTATATATGATTTTTTTAATGTGTAGGAATGATGTTAAGACTTAAGGTAAGAGATTTCTATCTCACTTTTTACTTAGACACATTCTATATTCAGCAGTTATTTTTTTTATGTATATATAATTCCCATGAATTTATTTTATTATTATTATCCTGAAAATTATGGGTATTTAAATATCCATTTTATAATCTATCTTTCATGGGTTTTAGAGTTCAAAATTTACCAATATGTTAAGGGATTTTTGTCACAATTGTTTTTGGTACATACACTATGTTATGCAAATATTGTCTTTTATGAGGAGAAAATATAGACACTCTAGAATTTAATATCATTAATATAATTATTTTAATTATATTTTATGTTTCATTTAATGTAATTCAATCATGGGTTTTTTGATTCAAATGTTTTTGAGGAGGTAAGATATCTCTATTTCAATTTTTCTTTCTTGAGACATATGTTATGTTATACACCTATCTTATATTATAAGGTGGATATATAGACCCTTTGATGTTTAATAACATGAATTTATTTATTATCAAGATATTATATGTTTCATTTAATGTTATTAAGTAATTAGTATTATAATTTAAAGTAACCAAAGAGGTATATATTTTATGTTACAATCTCATTGTTTATCACAATTGTTTATGATTATGATTTTTTTTGATAAAATATAATGATAAATATCTCATAAAACCCTTGAATTTTATTCTCATATGGTTATTATATGAGAATACATTTTTCCCTTCATCTTACTCATTTTTTACTAAGTAGTTCAAAAGAATATTTTTATAAAAAATCATCTTTATTTCTCTTTTCGATGGAAAACCCATTTTTACCAAAACCTTTTATTCTAAAAATGTTTTAAAAAATGTTTTTAAAATTATTCAAAAAAATATAAAATAAATTTTGATCCATGTTGGAATTTTTACATAATTTTTTAAAAGTAATCTTTATTTTGTTTTCTATATAGTGATTGTTTGGATTTTAATGAATATTTAAAAGAAATTTTTATTTTAACATGTACAACAGTAATGGAATTTTTCATCTTTGTGACCATTGTTTTCTTGGAAGATTACTTTAATATTTTTCAAGTTTGTTTTAAATAAATATATTTTCAAAAATAAATTAGGTTTTAAAAATTTCTTCTAAAAATTAAATGGATATTTTTCTCATGAAATGTTTTAAATGATTTTTAAAAGATTCTGTTATGTGGTTTAAAGGTTGTTTTTAAATAAAATTGTTTTCAAAATTGTATTATATTTTAAAAATTATTTTTAAAATAAAAATGATATTTTCCTCAAAATTTATTTAACGATATTTTAATGATATTCCCATTTATCAATGTCATCAAGCCATGTTGTTACATATGTTCAAAAGAGGATATTTAGAAAAGGTACCATCCTTATTATTTATCTTGATCGATTAGGATTATTTAAAAGGGATTTTTTGGAACCCATTTCTTTTCAATAGGTTAATCACATTTAAAAGATATTTTCATCGAATATATTTATTTTCCATTGGTTAATGATGTTCTAAAAATAATAAGGGTTGCTTTTATGAGATTTATGCTAAAATTTAATTAATATGTACCTTATTCATGTAGTAGTTCTTGAAAATTATATATAATACGTATACACATATAGAACTGGGTGAAGCCAATATAATATATATTATCAGTGTTCCTAGGTAGTTCTGCAATAAATTAGGTAATGATTATGTTATCTAGATAATTATATTGGAATTTGATTATATAGTTATTCTGATTTCAAGGGTTCTATAAGGGTTTTATTTTGATTTTTTAATATTCCAACACATTTTATATTTGATTTCCCTGGGTTTATAATGTTTCATTTAATCATGATTGATATCACATAGATCATTATTATTTATTCTTATAACTCTTTCTTTTTTTAAAGCCAAATTCCACAATTTCCTTATTGATGATTCAACTATTTATGGGTATGAGTTCTTTTATGATTCTCTCATGCACTATGATTATGTTGTCACACCCTTATGCACTTATTATGATCATTGATGACTTTTAATTATTAATTCTTATTTTTACCCTTATTTAGAATTTTAATAACACAGTTCTTATTTGTCTTTTCCTCGAAGTCAGGAGTAATTATATTCAATGAATTATGTTTATTAGTATTTCATATGGATGATGAAGATGAGTTAATTTAAATAAAAAAACGTGGGTTAAGTGGGAGAAATGATCATTTAAAGACACATGTATTATTTATGTCAGAGATTTTCCTAATTCTATAAAACTAAAAAAACCCCTAAAATTTCCTTGGGAATAGAAGTAATCAAATATTTTTTTTATATTTTATGTTTTGGATGGTGAAAATTATTCCACATTCATCAATTCCAAATCAATAAAATTAATGTTTATGATTTCATCACTGGGTCCAAGAGTGTGGGTTTGAGGCTATTATAGTTGGCATTAGAGGAAAGTTTTAGATAACTTTATAGATTAGGATATTTTAATGCGAGTTTATTTAAATAATTATTCAGACTACCATAGTTATATATGTTTAAGTATTATCATTAGTTTAAAGTCTTAGACACCCATTAAAGTCTTTAAGTGATGAGATAATAAAGTGATTAATGAAATTTTAAGAGAAATTTTATTATGTTAAATTATATTTAATGATCTGGTTTAAACTGAATTATTAATTTATATTTTGTGGAAATAAGATTAAAGTTATTTATAACTTTTAGGGTTTATATGATCTTGGATTTTGAGATAATTATGGGAACATAAGTTTTATCGTATATATAGCCATGGGGATTGAACAATGATTTTTTGACATACTAAATAATTTTATTTCAAAATGAGATCACTATATTTTTTCATGTAAGATAAATGTTATGAGATTAAGTTTAAGGATAAACCACTCTTTAATTTCGAGTTTATTTTGATATAGGGTTATCTAGTCTTTTAATTTTTCAGTTTTGACATTGATGATTATTTTTGAATTTTGAATAATAATGTATTATGTGATGTTTTATTCATTTTTTTAATTATCTTACCATGTGAAAAAAATTTTAGTTTTGGTTAATGTATATAGTCAATACGAAAATATTATTATCCTTCTTAGGGTTATTTTGTCTTTAAATTTTATTTTTGTGATTTATACATGAAAAGGTCATTATGAATGGTCATAGTCTGGGGAAAAATGATATTGTGGTAGAAATTTAAAAAAGGATGATATCAAACTCATCAAGAAATTATATTTACTTATTATATTAGCCTATATAGAAATTAATTCATCAGATATACTTAATGGATCTTGAAAATAAATCTTATTACCATCATTTCTGATGAAATCAATATCTTTTTCACTCTTCTTTAGTTTATGGTTTTTTGTTTGTTAACCTTCAATTGAAAATTCAATTTATTTTGATCAATGATATCTGTTAATCCATATAATTATTTGAGAAATATGATTTTTCTCCCTATCCAAATCTTAACATTCCACCCATGTTCTCTAATTTTGAAACCTAATATGTGTTATTCTAGATAACCATTATACTTCCCTTTATATTTTATCAAGAAGATGTTTTATTAACGCTTTTTATGAGACATGTATACAAAAAATCTATTTTAAAATATCCAACATTGATTACCAAGATAAAGTTAAAATTGTGAGGAAAAAATTTATTATATTGCGGAGGATGTAACCACCCAAGATCTTAAAAAATAAAATAATGTTTGATAGCATATTTAACATAGAACACTGATCTTAAAAAACCCATGATATATATATCCATTATAACCTAGCATTTATTTCATACTCAATATAAATTATTTATAATTTTTTTAAATAATCAATCATTTTTAGTAAAGTGATTTTAATCTTTAAAAATAAGTTTTCATCAAAAATGATTTCTCTTCATTTTCATGAAAAAATATTATAATTATTTTTTGAAAATTTTAGAAAAAATTATTTTACAAAATTTTCTTAATTATGAAAATAATAAAATAAAAAAATTTCATTGGGTGAAATTTTTAGTTTTTTTAGAAAGTAATGAGTATTTAGTGAATAGTGAAAAATACTAATTTGGAAAAAATGTCATTTCTTTTCAAAAAGAATAAAATATAAATAAACCTTATGTTTTTAATATTATATAAATTAAAATAATAATTATTTAATTATATTTAATACACATAATTTGGTTTTATTCAAATTTATCTTGGATTTTAGTATATGTTTAATTTTGGATTTAAAAATGATATTTTTCTGAAAATTATATTAAAATTCATAATGATTATCTATTTTAATTAATTAACATAAAAAATAATGAGTAATGTTTTAAATTGAATTTATATATTATACATAAATAAATATTATATTAAATTCATATAATAATTATTATTAGTCATATAGTTAATATAAAATTATCTATTCCATGAAAAATACACTTCTTGAAAACTTGGTTTTTCATCGAATCTATGGGTTTTATTTTAAATAAAAAATTTCCACTTATGTGAATTTAATTTAGAAAACTTTATATCATATTTTTAATCCCAATAATTAATATTATCTAATAAGTTCAACTGAATTTTTGACTAAAATGAATAGTGAAAATAGTAAAAATTAATTAATATGTTAAAAGTAAAAAAATTGATTTACCAGGGGATTAAACTAAAAAGATAAGGGTACTAATTACCTTAATTTATTTATAAAATATATTTTATGGAAATATTTATACCCTAACATGTCTATGTATCTATAATAATACAATTTTTACTCTTTTGGTATGTGCAAAACCTAGCCACACATTTTCCTCTAAAAAATTACAAGTGTTCCACTGACCTCATTTATAAAATGCCACGCCCTATCCTACACTATTCAAAACATAAAACCCTTTTATTTTATAAAATTCCTAACCAAATCAATTCCAAAATTCCCTATCCTCAAACTATAATCCTTGTTTTGTGTATAAATCTAGCCTAAGAAGGAATTTGGTGAAAACCTAAGGAGGTTACACAAAGAAGAGGTAACATTCTTCAACAAGCATTTTTATTTCATCCTACAAATACTTAAATTATTATTAAATCATGATGATAGAAAAAAATAATTATATGAAATATAAATAGATGTTTTTATGGTAAGTGTATGATGTAAAACCATCTCCACTTTCATCAAATGGGTTGTGAATTCATTAGTTGTGTTTACAGGAGACTACAATCCCATGAATTGATGTCAATAATTTTTTCATTACCACCTATCATGGATGGATATAATGATAAATTTAAATGATATATATAATATTTATAGAATAATTATTCTTCTATACTCATTGAATAATATTTATATTTTTTATATTACATTTCTTAGAGGATATGATAACGTATCTCTTGTGTATGGTGGACTAATGTGATGTATTTTTCACTAATGATTTATATGGAAGATAATAAAGGTAAATGTAATGAATATATGGAAAATAAATTAAATAATTATGGCATTAATGTAATATTTCTCATTCTTAATATGTAATATATCATTTTAGATGTCACGAACCAGTTTGTGTTGACCATAAACCAATCACCTGGGCCGCCCCGCGACAAGTCCTAAGAGGCTTTCCCGATCCTCCCAGGATGGAGACAAGAACCGAGGGAATCAATTAGAGTTACTAGGGAAGTATTTCTCCCAAATATAATCAAGAACTAAACAATAGAAATAAAAGGATAACCCAAAAAAAATTTATATAAAATTGAACTAAATATTTTTTACACAAGAAAAAAAATGTACAACTAAAAAATAAAACAAATCGACCAAACCTGACAACCAAAATTACTCCATGTGACCATGAAGGTCACTCTTTAACACAACGAATACTCATTTCCCAATGTGACTAAACTCAAGATGAAACCTACATAAAAGCTAATAATAATATAAAACTATGGGCGTGAGTATTAAAACTCAGTAGGTTAGCTTGATATTCTATTCCCAAAGCACATATTTTAAAATAAAAGATACATATATTTAAAGTTTGAACTAAAATATCTATAAGTTTTTTCTTAACATGGTTCCATGCTATAATAAATAAAAATTAAAATTATTGCAAAATTTTCCTACCAGGAAGTGCTAGTAACCAATTTCAAAGAAATGAAACTTCAAAATGAAAATAATTTTAATATGGATGGATTAAAGGATGTAAAATTTTAAATAAGGAACACATGATACTAAATTTACCAACTAAACACTCCATATGCCGATAGTGAGTACTAAATAGCCAACGATCACAAGTCACAGGAACACCCCTAGGCACTAGTTTGTTGTGAGCCTGAGGTACGTCGTATCTCTGTGTAAAAGTAGAAATAACAAAAATGTATTCTCATGAAAATAGGACACTAGTAGGAGAATCACCCATAACCTAGTGGTCCCCAACATCATCAACATAATAGTTTTGTTAGTGTTGTCATCGTCAACCTTGCTACGTGAAATAGGGAAAACCCCTCTGGATTACTAGCATACTAGTATAGGTCTGCCAACCTAGATACCCAGGTTTTCCCTTTTGTTTTTGCTAAAAATTTACACATATATAAAATAACATTTCCTCATAAATATTACATTTATAAATCATACACACATCAAACATCCCACAAACATATCTCACATTTCTTTCAAAGATTAATAAACAACCCAAAATTTCAAAAAAACAATTTCAAGAAGTATAACGAGGCCTTGCACATAAAATCATGTCAAAAAATATCTTTTAAGAAAAAAAACCCACCAATACCATATCAAAATAGATTTTCCAGCCCCAACACCATTAAATAAATCAATATATTGGACCATAAAATGTCCCCAAATGATACAACATGAAATACACATAGAAACTATTTTTACAAGAAAAATTCCAAATGAACCTTCAAGTATTTATCAAAACTAACATTTTCTAAAGGTACAATTTTAACATTTAATAAATTTTTGTACACACACCATTTAATTATAAAATAAATTTCATAAATCCCTTAAAAAATTTAGGTTATACATCCAATGAATGATCATTTTTTATAAGGATGTCGAACATGCCATTTTCCAAAAAACTTTGGACAAAACTTGTTGACCACTAAAAACCCATTTAATTATAAAACAAAAACTACTTTTAAATGTCACTAAATGACCAAAATATATGATTTTTCATTCTTCTAATGTATTTATAAATCCAAAAAAAATAATTTTAAATCACGCTATGAACATAAATGCCCACTAGGAAATTTACCGAACACATGGCATGTAGTTTTATGAAAACAAATTATTTATGCACTTGAAATGGGATACAATAACATTTTCATGGAATAAATTTATTCAAGATACTGAACAATGTTAAAAATACCTTAAACTATGTGTGTAAGGTAACCAAACATTTATGTAATCAACCAGTGTGGACGTTTATAACAAATCAACGCTACATTTCACAGTAATAAAATTATAAAAAGCTGAAAAACAACACTAAACAAATATATTATGTGATAACAGCAATAAAATGATAAACATAAATTATAAATTCATGTTCAGGAGATATCCTACCTCAAACCCGTGGTAGAAAGGAACCTCACACCTGAAATCACCTGCTACGGTTCCCAACACTCTAGATCAATGAATAGCAGCTCTAAACGAACCAAAATCCCATAAAAATAATGTGATAACATAAACCTAGGTTTTTGATGACTGAGGGAGAGGAGGAAACCAAAATAAAGTGGAAGGATAAGGAATATGGAGGATAAAGGAGAAGGAATATCACCATGGAAAGTAGATAAATTTTTATCTTCTTTTAGATATACACCCATACATGAAATTGAAAGGATTGAAACTTTTTGGAGAGGCCATTTAGGTCTGGAAGAACCATGGAAATAAGAATTGGGGGGGAAATAAAAAAATGAATGATTCCTGAATGAAACAAATTACCTTACAAAAAATGGATGATTTGAGAATATTATAGATATTTTCCCCAAATCCGCAACTAAGATGAGATTCAAAGAGGTAAAATATAACTTGGGGTGCACCTAGGGTTCTTGGGATTTAGTGAGACGTGTAATAACTGAATAATATTAAAAAATTAACAATATATAAAAGAAACAAATTAGTTTTTTAAAAACTAGAAATGGGATCACGGGCTGGCCCAATACCTGAATAAATAACCCATATCCACTAGGATTATGAATTCCTTATGGGGTAAGAAGGGATATGGTGGTTTTAATATGTTAGGGGAGGTCATGTGGGAAGTCGAATGAGTGAAAAATATTGAAAAAGAATTATTTATAAAATAAACAAATTATTTATTAAATATAGAAATGGGTTCACAGTTGGCCCAAATCTTGAAGTAACCACCCTTTTCTCGAAAGACTCTCAAACAAGCTATGGGTACCCCATGGTAGTATGATTAGAAATAAATAGTAGTTCAAAAATAGATCATCATCACACCCAAAACCCAAGAAATGTATCAATATTTCCAATGAACTGGATGAGAACAAAGACATGAAAAAAAACAGGGTGTGTCAATTTTCCCCACCATTAAAGCTTTCCACCCCCAAAAAGCCACAACACATTCCAGTAGTTTGATCAACACCTAATAATTCCTTATCAATATGGTCATACTTATGAATCCAATGATACCTTATCCAAAATTAACATAACTTAAGCCTCTTACCTCAACCAAAACACCAACTCTCAATGACTTCCCCAGAATTGACCAAAAGATCAAGTCACTACTCCCACAACCAAACCAAGAACCATATTTTTGGACTATCTCCCAGTGAAACCAATGATCACCCAAACCAAAAAGAAATCACGAAAACCAGATATTCCATGGGATCTTGGAATGGACTCCCCACCATTAAGAAACAACTAGCTCTCAATAAATTCTTAGGAGGAAACTCTATGAGACACATGGTGGTTCTACCCACCCTTAAGAACCAACGTTCAATGGTCAAACGATAATTCAACATAAACTAGGAATGGGTCTCTCCCACATAGGCCCACCAAAACTCTCTCACAACAACATAACAACCCATGTTAAGAGAAATACAACATGAAAATTTAAACCCCCACTCCTGAATGGTGGGGACAAGAACTGGGCTAACACTCTCTTCATGAATCCAAACCCCCACCACATAGGGAGGGGAGGGAGGGGACCCTATCATTGGGCCACTAAAACCACAATAGAAATAGAGGAACTAATTCACTACAATGGTAGAGGAAAGAGCTTAGAAATACAACCCATAGTCTTGTGACTCCTAACTACGCACCAATTTCACTTCAAGACCTATGGATTGAGCTTTGATAGATGAAGCATGTCCTGACTCAAAATCATGCTTTGAAAATACCTATCTTGAACTCTCCCCCTTAGTTCCACGTGGTGACACATAACACTCCTAGGCCAAAACAACAAATTAAGGGACACCATGAAACTCTCTTCCTCAAACAAAACACTTTTACCCAAATAGGAACTTGGAGATACACAACACTATTTTATCTCACTCCATATGATGAGAAGGATGGACAAGGTACATAGAGAAACACATCAACCTCATTGAGCACAACTACCCCAACGTAGAGGGACAACAGAATATAAAGGAACTTTAAATCGGTCTTGAAAAGATCTATATTCCAACAAACGAGTAGAGGCATCATTTTAAGAGGTGGATTTAACATTTGGAATAAATCCTTAGGTTGATCACCTAGAAATATTACCAATAGAGAACCATCTATGGCCACATCTCAACATCCAATAGTTCTTTAGAAACCCAATAAACATTGCTTCAAAACACATCCACCAATCACATCCCATATCAAGACACACCAAGAGTATAAAATCCATATTGAAAGGAAGCATACAGAATAAAAAACACTTATATGATATAGGAATAACCAGTCACATATCCATTAGTTTATAACAAACACCAATCTTTTTCATCTTAAATCCTATTTGAAAAAAAACTAACTTGGTGTATTTTTTCATTCACCAATGGTGTTTCATCAAGTCTCACTCATATGCACGTTTCCATGCCACCCCAGGAACCCAACTACCATGCCATACCGATTATTCAGCCATATATCTTTAATACCATGTATGTGAGAACCCAAGAAAACACTAAAGGATAAAAGAAAACAATCATCACACGAAAAAGAATTATGTACCATCGAAAGGCACATTAACCACCAAATCAAAAACCATTTTCATATTTCACAAAACAAACCACACTACCTCAAGAACCATTTGATTAAAAATTCAATCCATATAATTTAATAGAACTTCCATAAACTGAAATTCTATTTTAAATATCCCCTTCTAATTTTAAAAAATTCAGAAAGGTATCTTTTTATAATCTGACAACCACAAAGTAAAAAACCCCTTTGAAGAAAAACTCCAGCCTCCCAAATTTTTTTTACAAAACCAATTCATCAGATTAAAAAACTTTTCAAAAGCCAAAAAATGCCATATAAAAACAATTTTAGAATCAATTTAAAATTGTCAAATCTTTACAAAAACTTAATATAAAAAAACCCTAAGTTTCGATTAAAGAAATTCAATCCCATTAATTTATTTCTTATTAATCACCAATATTTGTTTCACAAAACCCAACATTCCAAAAATTTTCTCATTTTAAAATTTGAAAACCCATTTTTCACATTTCAATAACCAACAATTACTTTAAAATCCATTTTCACAATTCTCACAGAAAGATTTTAAAAACAAAAATTCTGAATTCAAGAAATGTCCAAGAGACCCACAAGAGAGAACTAGTTTCAGTGTGTGACTTGACCATATGGTTGGTGGTTATATGTCAAACACACCACCATCCCTGAGAGACTTCTTAAAACTATTCCCTATATCTACATGGCTTTCTAGGCCCTATTAGCTCACAGAGACCATTAGTTGAAATCCCCTTGTTGTATCTCAACACCAAGCAATCAATAAGAACCAAAGACACAAATAAAAACGGACATCCCATGGACACCAGAGGGTCAGAACGAGAAAGAGTTCACGATGATCATTCTGAACCTAAACCTCATGTCTTGAAAATAATACTCCATACACCTTGATATCCTTATATAACAATGGGATCATTGAAAAGAAAAGTCCACTAGGAGACAACCTCCCCTTGATACCATTTTTCATGAACCTGTCCAGGTCGACCCTAAACCGGTCACCCGGGCTGCTCCGCGACATGTCCTGAGAGACATTACCGATCCTCCTGGGATGGTGAAAATCATTGAGGGTATTAGTTAGAGTGAAAAGAGAATTATTTTTCCCAAATATAATCAAGAACTCAGAAGTATAAAGAAATAGACAACCTAATATACATTTATATAAAATTAAACATAATATTATTTATAAAAGAAACCAAAAGTAAAAATAAATAATAAAAACAACATACCAAACCTGATGATCAAACTGACTCTATGTGACCCAACTAGTCACTCTCCATCACAATGAATACTCAGCTCCCAAAGTGACTGAAATCAAGCTAAAACCTCCACAAGGTCTAAAAGAAAAATAAAACTATAGGCGTGATTATTAAAACTCTATATGTTTTCCCTATATTATATTCCCAATGCACATCCTATAAAATAAAAGATACATAAATTTCATGTGTGAACTAAAATATTAATATGTATGTTTCCATACATTGTTTAATGCTATAATAAATATAAATTAAAATTCTAGCATGTTTTCATAACTAGGTAATGCTATTAACTAATTTCAAAGAGATGAAACATCAAAATGAAAATAGTTATCAAGAGGGTTGATTTAAAAATGTAAAATTTCAAGAAAAAAACACACATGTTACTTATATTACTAACTAAACACATTGTATGATGATGGTGAGTATAAAATATCCAATTACAACAAGTCACGGGAACACCCTATGCACTAGTTCATTGTGGGATCCAAGTACATCATATCTTAGTGTAAAAGTAACCATAACAAATATCTATTCTCATGCACACGAGCCACTTTTATGAGAATAATACATAACCTAATGGTCCACAAAAAAAACATCATAATCATCATAGTTTAGTTAGTGTTGTCATTTTCAAACTTGTTACGTTAAATAGGGAGAAACACCTCTAGATCACTAGTATACTTGTACACATCTACCCGCCGAGATACCTAGGTTTTAGTCTTTTGTGCCAAAAATAGTTAAAAATATGTAAAATACCATTTGATCATGAATATTACATTTAAAAATAATACACACATCAAACATCCCACACACATTTCTCACATTTTTTTACAGATTAGAAAACCACCTAACTGTTAATAAAACAATTTCAAGAAGTATAATGAGGACTTGCACATCAAATAAATTCAAAAAATTCCCTTTTAAGGACAAAATCCCACCAATAACATATGAAACCATATTTTAAAACCACAACACTATTTAATAAATCAATTATAGGGACCATAAAATGGCCCCAAATGATACGACATGAAATACACATGGAAACTATTTTTACAAGAAAAATTCCAAACAAGCATTTAATCATTTCACAAAAATAACATTTTCCACTGGTAAAAATTTCAATTTTAATAAATAGGTGTATAAAAACATATAATTTATAAGAAAACTTTTATAAATACCTTAAAACATTCAGGTTACACATCCATATATGACAACTTTTTACAAGGATGCCAAATATGCCATTTTTCTGCAACTCAGGACAAAACATGTTTACCACGAGAAACCCATTTGTTTATAAAAACAAAAATACTTTGTAAAGCCATAAATAACCCCAAAATAAAGTTATTAATTCTGAAAATATATTTATAAATCCAAAAAAGTCATTTTAAATCACACTAAGCAGATAAAATCCAACCAAGAAATTTACCAAACACCCAACTTTCACTTTTAAAAAAACAACTTATTTTCTGTACTTGAAAAAGTATAAAATACCATTTTAATGCCATAAATTTATTTTATATATTGAAACCTGTTCAAAATAACATTAAATAGGAGTGTATTCTGACAGAACATTTATGTAAGCAAGCAGTGTACATGTTTATAATAAAACAACACTACTTTTCACAAAACAAAGACTAAAAATCATTTTCACCAAAACAAAATTATCTAATGAATGAACCAAAATACTAAACATATATATCATGTGAAAAAAGAAGTAAAACGATGAAAAATAAATGATAATATCATGTAAAAGGGATATCATACCTTAAAACCATGGTGGAAAGGAACTACACTCCTGATATCACCCACCACGGTTCCCAACACTCTAGATCTATGAATACCATCCCTAAAATAACAAAAAACAGATAAAATCATGGGATAACATAAAAATAGGTATTTTATGACCATGGGAGAAGAGGAAACCAAATTAATGTGGAAGGAGAAGGAAGAGGGAGGAGAAAGAATAAGGAATATCACCTTGGAAACAAGAAAACTCTTCATCTTCCCTTAAATCTACACCCATACATAAAATGGAGTGACTTTCATATTCTTGTATAGGCTCATTAGGTATGGAGGAACTAAGGAGATAATATTTTTGTGTAAAAGAGAAAAAATGAATTATTCATGAAAGAAACAAATTACCTTAGAAAATCTAGACTATTTGAAAATCCTTGAGATATTTCTCCCTAATCTGCGACTAATTTAAGCTCTAAAGAGGGAAAATAGAACATGGGGGTGCAGATAGGGTTATTGGTCTTGGGTGAGATTTTTAATCACTGAAAAATATTAAAACATTTATAATATATAAAAATATTATTTTTTAAAATTGGAAATGGGATCACGGGATGGCTCAATACCTGAATAAATAACCCAAATCCACCATGATTATGAATTCCTAAGGGGGTCCAAAAGGATATAGTGGTTTGAATTTTTCAGGGGAGGACATTTGGGAATTTTAATTAGTTACCAATGATGAAAAAACAAATTATTTATAAAATAAAGAAATTATTTTTCTAAATTTGGAAATGGGATCACAGTTGGACCAAATCTTGAAGTAACTGCCCTTTTTCTCCAAAAAATCTCAAACAAGCTATGGGGAACCCATGGTAGGATGATTAGACATTGATGTTAGTTCAAAACTCAACATTCATATCACCCAAAACCCAAGAAATGTATCCGGATTTCCAAAAAACTGGATCAAAACCAAGACATGAAAAAATCCCTGGTGTGACATTAGTTCTTACCTTTTCACTAATGGGAAGACGATAATGTTGTTCGTGTATGTGTGGAATACCACATTCATGAAGCGATGCAGCTCTCTATTTTAATCACCACACCACATGGATGATATATGTAAGTATATTTTTTAAAGAATATTTTATTTATGATATTATGATCATTATGTAAATATTAAATATCACCTACCTATAATTTATAATGATCTTTGAAAAATTGATATGTTACTCATCCATACACACGACCTACCCTCTATATGATCGCAACACACTTCATTAATAAAAACCATATATCATTATTTATATTAAAAGTATAATTTATGTATAAATATTTTAGTTATTTGTTGATTATTTTTCTTGATATGATGGAACCATGTTCAAATTAATATGATTGAAAATAAAAATCAAATCATATATGAAAAACAAAGCAGTTATTACTCAAAACATGATTTTATTAAGGAATTGGTAATAAATGGGTAATAAATGTTCATAAGTAAATAATATATGGTATAATATATATAAATATGTCTCTATAATATATTTAAAATAATATTATATTTATTATAAATGAGGATCAAACTTTTATGAAGTAAATCTATTTTTAAGGTACTAGATTTCCATCTCACTTTCTACTTATATGAGGCACATACCATATTATTCAAATATTTTTTTTATATTATGTATATACAACCCAAAAATGTATTTTATGATTCTTCACATGAAAATTATAGGCATTTTTATATCAATTTAAGGATCTATCTTTAATGTGGTTTATGGTTCAAAAGTTACAAAAGCAGTAAGAGATTTTTGTCACAATTTTTATTCTTTGGATCATATGTTATGTTACACACCTATCTTCTTATATGAGGTGTATATACATAACCATTATAATTATATATCATGAATATAATAATTTTTATGAAATTATTTGTTTAATTTAGTTTTATTCTTTCATGTTGTTTAATATTACAAATTTTCGAAAGTGGTAAGGTATTCTTATCTCAGTTGTCCTTCCTTGATACATATGTTATGTTCTATAACTATGTTATTTTACGAGGTAGACGTAAAACTTATTTTATTTTTAATATCATGAACATATTTATTATCATGTTTTTTATGTTTAATTTAATGTTATTTCTTCATGGGTCTTATAATTCAATGTTTCCAAAGTGGTAAAAATTTTATGTAACAATATCATCGTTTAACAGGATTGATTATGATTATGTTTTCAATGATGAAATATTATTATCCATATCTCAAGAAACTCATGAGTATTATTATCCTATGGTTAAAATACAATAATACATTTTTCCCATCATTTTAATCTTTTTATATACTCACGAGTTCAAAAGAATGATTTTTAAAAAAAATCCTTTATTTCTCACTTTGGTCAAAAAATATTTTTCTTACAAAATATTTTTTTATATTATTATCAAAATTTTACATAAAATTGTAAATATTATTTATCAAATTCTTTTTTACCCATGCTTTACTTTTTATAAAATATTTCTAAAGGAATATTCAAGGCTTTTTACAAACAATGCCAGTTTTTCTATTAACAAAAATGTGAAAGGAATCATTATTTTAATGTGTACGACATGAATAGAAATTCGTACTATCATAAAAATTATTTTATTTGAATATTACTTTATAAATTTAAATTTTTATTCTCAAATAAATGGATATTCAATATGTTTTATGTTTTAAAAATATTTTTTCAAAATAGAAAGGATATTTTACTCATGAAATGTTTCAAATGATTTTTAATGATTAGTTTACATGCTTTCAAGGTTATTTTAAAATAAAGTTATTTTCGAAATGTTTTATATTTTAAAAATAATTTTTATAAAATAAAAGGTTGTTTCTCTAAAAAGGTATTTAATGATCTGTTAATATATTTCCTATTCATCAATGATTTCACCACTTCTTTTTTACTTATGCTCAAATTAGGATATTTTGAAATGATACTATCCTCATTCTTTCTCTGGATAGATTCATATTATTTAAAATATATTGTTTTGGAATCAATTTCTTTTCTGTGGGTTATTCATGTTTCAAAGATATATTTATTGAACCCATTTGTTTTTCACATGTTAATTATGTTCTGAAAATAATAATTTTCATTTTATGATATTTTTGCTAAAATGAACGTTATATATACCTTGTTCATGTTGTGGTTTAGGGAAATTATTTACAATGGGTGTGCCTAGATTGAACTAGGTGAGCCTAATATATCTTATATGATTGGTTCCCCTAGATAGAGCTATATTTCATGGGGTAATGATTAAATTCTCTTGCAAATTATATTGGAAGTCAGTCGTGTGGTTATACTAATTATTTGGGTTCTGTAAGGGTTTTATGATAATGATTTACCAAGATACCAAGATGATTTATCTATGATTTTCGTGGGATTATAATGTTTTTTTAATCAAGATTGATATAAAATAGATCACGATTATTTATTCTTATGACTCTTTATTATTTTAAATACTTATACCATGTTTTCATGAATGTGGATTCTAGTATTGATATGTATGAGTTATTTCAAGATTTGATCTTTCCCTCTAATTATGTCATTAAACCCTTATGCACTTAATATGTTCATTGATGAATTTCAATTTTTGATTCTTATTTTTACCCCTGCTGAGTATTTGAGCTCACAAATATTCTGTTTCATTTTCCACAGATTATCAATAATGATTTTAATGAATTATATTTATTAGGATATCATATGGATGATGATTATAACATAATTTAAAATAATAAAAGTAAGGATAAGTGGGAGAAATACACAATTTAAGACATATATATTGTTCATGTAAGAGTTTTTACTAATTATCTATAACTCAAAACCTAAATTTTCATTGATAATATAAGTGTTCTAATATTTTATTTTTAAATTTTAGGTCTTAGAAGGAAAAACTTAGTTCACCATCATTGACTTTAAACCCATAAATGTATTTTTTATGATTTGAACACCTGATCCAGGAGTGTAGGTTCAAGGAAATTATATACCATCCAAACCAACATAAAAATTATAATTATCATATATAAATAATAAAGTTTCCATAATATATCATAATTAATTTAATATCGATTTTGTATATGATACACTCCATCAGACATAATATTTCTTTAAAATAAAAATTTGTTATCATATATAGGGGTGTTACATTGAACCCCTTAAATAAATTATATCATCAAAATTTTATCTCATGCAAGATAAAAAGGGTTTAACACTTTTCCAGAATCAATTATATATATTAGAATATAAATACATAAAAATTTAAGGAAATATCTTTTAATCCTCATAAATTACATTTATTTTTGAAAATGAAACTAATTTCTATATTAATACTAGGAAACTTATTATTTCCTAAATATTTATTAAACCATGAATTTTCTATTATTAGACTATAACTTGGGAATGATTTTCATAAATCAAACTGATATAGAAATAATTTCCACATAGGGATTAATATATTTTTTTGCTATTTCTTGAGTTTGAGGAATTAATTTACCATCGAGATAGATAATTAGAGAGAATATACTTACTTGATTTCTTCATATAATTTCATATTTTTCTTATTTTTTAAGTAGTTTTACATCACAAATTAATGATATAATAAAAATAACCATGATTAGTTTTTCATTACTCAATCACTAAAATTATATTATAACAAGTAATAGATAAAAAAAAGATGAAATGTTATTCCTCTCGTGTCTAACCATTAACCAAAACCAAAAGGGTTTACACAAGTTAAGATATTATCCAATATTAATAAATACAAAAAAACTAAAAAAATTATTAATAAATAACACAAAATGATTATATTAAAACCTTGTATTAATAATTAACTGTAAAAATTTTCCAACAATATATATGACCAAATTAAAAACTCCAAAATCAGAATTATTTGATCACATATGTTTCTAACATCAACTTATCTTTTATACCCAAATAACATTAATCACTCATAAAGTCACATACCCAAAATATATATACCCTAATCTTATATTGTTTAAAATATACTAATCATTTACAAAATTTCATGAATCATTATATAATCATAACAAAAACAAACATTCTTCTATAAGTTAACTCAATATTTATTCTTCAAATATAAGTATATCCTATAAAATTATATTCTCTTTACCTTAATTATATAATATTCCCAATATAATTGACTCCCTTAAAAATAAATTTTTTTCACTCAATCAAAAAATAACTTTTTAATGTCATGGTTAACTTGGAATATATTTCCAAAATAAGATAACTCCATTATTCTCATTAACCATAATTACATCATTATTAAAGAATATATTACCCTTAAATTTCAGGTTATCCATTCAACTTATGTCACCAATAATTTGTTTTGAAATATCATCACACTAAATAAAATGTTAAAACTGATAGATACATTTACCCCAATCACCAATTATTATTCCCAAAATGTCATCAATCACCTTAAAATGTCTCTATTTAAAATCTTAAAAAGGTAATTATCCATTAAAATTATGATCATACTTAAATTTATCAATGCATAATGGTGGAATTAACTATTAAATTATCCCCATATAATAACATCATAACATTAAAACTTATTTAATCCTTGTTTGGATACCAAATGGGATAGATTAAGACCCGTACATCGGGATCTGGTGCCAAAAACTTATTCCCTATTCACTGGTTTCGATACCTACTGAAGTGATCTCATTTTAACTATATATAATTACAATATCAATAACCATCATTAAGTCCCTTACATATCCAAGACCATTAAATTTTAATGTTTTAATAAATTAGGGAAAGCCATTTAAATGAAAAAAATCTATATCTTTCTCATCAAATGGGAATTATTTTCATTATACTTAGGTTTTCTTCTTCCATCATAATAATTAGAAATCTCCAAAAAGTATATTCATACATGATACCCCTCTAGTACTATCTTACATATCATAATTAATTTTACATTGGTAAATGGAAACATAATAATGGGTATTCATAAATACTCAGTAAGGTCAAACAAAGAATATATTGATAATTGAACAAAATTGAGAATAAGATAAGTATATGGGTATGAAAATATGTTCATAACCTATGAAAACATTCCCAATAATTCATAGACTCGTGAGTCAAGGAATAAATATTTATTCATAAAAAATAAATGATTCATAAGAGTGAAAAATAATCAATAATCAGTCATGGAAAATATATCATTACCATAAGACATAAGTTTTTGGAATACACATATGGATATAAAATAATTTCATTAGTCAATTATCACTTCCATGACTATCAAAGTAGACAAAGTCTCATAGCGGATTAGGTTTACTCCCCATTTCCATCATTTTTTTGGTCAAGGAATACTACCAGTACTATCATGGTGGATGAAGCCCCTTACTAAACTATGTTCACTCCTTATTCTAGTTTATATTATATAATGATATATCAATCTTTAATTACTTTATTAGAGTGATATATAATTCCAGACCCACCCATCACATAATGAAAACCAAACCTAAGTGTACCATAATATCATAAATAGATTCATCATTTCCTTATAGAATTAACCATGAAATAAAAATATTTTTCATTAATTTTTAATCATCACATAATTATAAGTAATCTAGTGAAATTAATTTTATGATTTCATAAAATCACTTTAATCATGGAAGAATTGAATAATAGAAAGAAATAGTTTTTATAAAAAAAATCTTAAAAACCATCACTATAAAGAATCCATAGAGAGGATGTGGTTGGTATCATAAGAATATATCCCCAGTGAATAATAATAAACATTGAATGAAGTTAAAATAGATGAAAAATACCTTTCAAATAAAATTTTAACATTTCTTTGAAAATTGGGAAAAAATTCATTTTCCTTCGATGTATTTTAAAATTAAAAAATTCCAAAATATTATGAAAATTAAATAACTTAAAAATAAAATGGAAACTTGTAGAGGTTGAATCAAATAAAATAAAAATTTTGGTGTAAGAAAAATACAATAATTTGGTAAATGTTAAAATAAATATTCCTTTTACACTTTTCATCAAATTAATAAATTTACTGTTTTTAAAAAATTAGAAAAATTAATTTTTTAATACATCAAAAATAAAGTAAAATATGGTTTAATATGAATTTTAAAAAACATATTACTATTAAAAATAACATTCTCTGAAAGCATTAAAAAGAACATATACATGTATGAGAAATATTATAGACCTAAAAACAAGAAATAGGGATGGATTTTTTTAAATTCATTTTAGTTACATTTTATATAGAAAAGACTTTAACATGAAATTAAAACATGTATTACCCATGAATAACTAGTGTATAATAAGATATATGGGTTTTAAAATATATTTATCAGATAATTTTCCTTGATTGAAATGTAATATAGATAATCCTAAAAAGAATTGGGTTTGTAACATAAACCCTTACTAAATTATTAAATTTATAATCATAAATACCTTGAAATAAATATATTTAAATACCATGAATATGAATATATTCAATATATATTATATCAAATTTTAGTATATACATCATATATACAAAAAAGTTTCCTAACATGAAACATGTCTTAACAAAATAATATTGAGACAAAGAAACCTTAACATTTTGGTAATCTATGAATAAAATCCTTAGAAAATAGATAAAATTAGATGTATTAGTAAATATATATATTTCATAAAAATAATAAGAATGTAAATTATAGGAATATATATATATATATATATTTCATAAAATAAAAAATTGGTGTATATGAAATATGTCTCATAGAAATAAAAGTTATACCAGAAACCCTTACCATATGTATAGAATTTATTTTCAAACATAACTAACCTCCTATATAATAAATTCCATTTTTTATAACTTTTTACTAGAACTATATTAATACCTTTATTAACAAATATGATTCACTTATAACTTACTCCTATATTAATAATTCCTCTTTAAAATCGTCATTTTGGGTATTCACAGTTCTGTTTTTCATGCATGTGTTGGTTTAGAGGTTTTTTCCCTTGAAACATGGTAAGGGTTTATAAATATGAAGAATCATAATAATTTTATATGTATCATATATATTCATTATATAAAAATTTATAACAATTCATATTAGGTGGTGATGAAAAATGAAGTACATCACTTCATAGAGATGAGTGTACTCATATACACATGGATGATGTTTTTACTATTATATGGATGGAATAAAATAAATTAAAATAATAATTTTCCTTCAATGAATAATAATTATTTCATATATATCATATATATTCTCTAAATCTATCTTTATTACCAACCATATAAATAAGAAATAGAAAACTAATGACATCACTTCATGGTTGTGGTAGTCCACACGTACGCATGAAAAATGTTATAATTTTCCAATGGATTGGATGGTTAGAAGGTACAAATTATTTAATATTTAAATAATTATAAAAATTCCACAAAAATAAAATATATTCATTAAATCTATCTATATAACAATCCATGAGATGAACGTATGAAAAAAACATGTCAATCGTGGAGACCGAAGTCCGTATGTATGCATGATGATGTTTTAATTTTTTATTAGGATAGATGATAATCATGTAATGGTTATTATATTAGCACAATAAAATTTCATGTAGATAATTTCACTATTTTAACTATGTTAATATGGTAAAATAATATTTGGAGGTGGTTGAAGAAGAAATAAGCTAAAAAGGATTCGATGAAGATGATTACCACTTCTTTGAGAAACCTCCTTTGGATCTATTATTAAGGGAACATTGGTTGGTTTTGTGACAATAAAATCACCTATAAAATGTGTATATGGGTTGTTATAATATATTTTGATATATTTTTTCCAAGATAAGTGGATCAATAAGGTGTAAATAAAAGATGAAAGTCGGATCCCCTTTATAAGTGAAAGGAGTGGGAGACTTATAAATAATTGAAACTATAATATAAAATATATTTATTAATCAAGTCAATTGGATCAAAATTTTCATATTTTATTAGATAATAAGGATAATGTTGTAAAAACATCAAATTATATTAAACATGTGTTTTATGTTATTTTAAACATTATATCTTATTTTAACACCTTCCTAACCCCTTCCATGTTAATAAGGTTCTTAGAATCTATGGGTAAATAATGTCATTATTAAAGTTAATGTGGATCATAAGTGGGAAATGGTTGAAATTCATGGCAATTTACCATTAATTTTATAAATTTTATGGTTTTAAAGATTATTTTGTGGAAAAGGTGGAACAAAATAGCCCCAATAGAGACTAAAAAACTATCCTTTTATATTAGTTAAAGGGATAACTCAGCTTTAAGGTTTTACATTTGGTTCACCATTTATTAATATAATTAATAATCCCGAAAAATCCCACATCCATAATGATCAGTGGTCCTACATTCTGAAGGCCTAAAATTATTGGGGTTTCAAACCAAAGGTTACTTAGGAACTCGTATTGGTTGAGAGGATGGGATGGAATGCACAGTGTACCCTTCAGGGAGTAATTATCACCTACTCCATGACTCTGTTATAGATTTTAGATATGTTCATGAAACATTCTCACATCATGATATGTGACCGGTCACCCTAATAAAATCATTAGCTGTTGAATCCTTATACATCCCATAGGAAATTCTATTAATGAAAATATCTGTATGTATCAAATATTCTCTATTTTTCCCTGATATTTATTAGAAATTAGTGACAACTTATTCTTTTAATCCAAATGAGTAATAACTCTACTTTTTACATCCATGTAGAAGGGTGATTACTATTTTGAAATTGCGATTGGGCCTCTTGGAGTAATCCTATGTATCGTATGACAACATGAATAAAAACCCACATATTTCATTTAGATACATTCCATTTAGTTTAATGTCATGTGGAAAAGATGTATATAAAGTAATTTAAGCATTTTATATAGATATTGGGAATTAAGAAGGTTTCTAATGTATCATGATTATAATAGGAATTAGATTCATTATAGTTCTCTTTGTCCCTGATCCAGTGATGGGTGGGGAACTGGAATTAATACTAGTGGGGATTTTCTCCAGAGAGTTTAGGAAAATTGGGGACTTATATCAAGATATATTCTCATGGAATTAGGATCATACTGTTGAAATGATCACTAGATATCATTAATCCCACATGATCCTTGCTCAATGTGGGAAAAATAGATTGTATAACATCAAACATGTCCCAATGGATACAAGATTGAACTCCTACATGGATTACACACTAATGTTAACTTGATATTTTAATGGGGATTACACACTGAGGTTTTCTTTGATTAGGGGGGTTTCATTATACTAGCATTATGATCTTTTAAAATTTCTAATCTCACATGATTCATTCTCTATGTGAGAAACAAGAGCTAACATGAGATCAGACACACTACCAATAGATATCAGAATTATGTATTGAATAATCCCTAATGAGATACTATTAGAAAACATGTGAAGGATATGAACCTACAAGTAATGGTATGGTATTCATGTTAGATATGAAGATCATTCATTGTAATGTTATCTTGTGTATCATATTCTATAATAGTAATCAGAGTCTTTATAGTTAACTTAGATTTATAATTTGTTATTGGGTGAGGAAAGATGATAAAACCAAAAGAGGTGGGTCCCCTTATCTAGAGTAAGTGGAATGTAAAGGGACTTAAACAAAGGTGTATTTCTAGGTCACATATCAATATCTATCCTCATATGGTCTAAGACAGGGTCCATAAGTGGTATTTTCATATGTTTGGATGATAAGGGAACCCTTTCGAGGACATGGATTATATAGGGTTGCATGACTGCATAACCGTATTCAATTTTTAACATTTTCCACGTAAAGGTTGAATGATTGACCAAAGACTGATGGTTGATTATTCACATTTCTTGTGGGTACATATCCCTATATGCCTGCTTAATAAGGAATACATGTCTGATGGTGTTTACCTTATATATATGGCATGTTTACGAATGACTTCTTGACATGTTTGAGGGTGCCTACATGACAAGGCTTACTGGATTAATGTTGTATTTCTCACATTTATAAGGATGTATATCTTACAAGGATGACATGTTTGAGGGTTTTCATGTGAACTAGGATAATATGTTCAGAGGGCATCACGTGAAGTAAGAAACATGTCTGAAGGTGGTCATGTGATATTTTGGACATGTCCAAAGGGCATATCATAAACTAGGAGACATGTATTAAGGTTGTTGCATGATCTTTCTAACATATCCAAAGGTTGTTGCATGAAACATGAGACATTTCTAACTTTCTTCTCATTATATAGATGACATGTCTAATTGGCATCCCATAAACCATGATACACGTTCGAAGATTATCATGTGATCAATGAATGGAACATGAGAAACTCATGCCCCGTTCTCATAAAAATCAGCATTTCATCTTTTGAATGAATCTTCAATTATATTCTAAATTAATCACATTTATTCCTAAATGTTTTTAGGTTTTTTCCTATTGATGCATCACATGATCAAGCTGACACAACAAAGATTCATTGAATGATTCATTTGACATGCTAATGATCCTTATTGTGATCAATGATCTGATTATGAAAATAACATAAAAAAACCACATAATCCCTTAAGTTACACACCAAACATTAAAGGTGGAATACTCTTGGGTTCTCACAATCCTCCACTCTAGAAAGTCGACTCTAGCCTCTGTGTGTTCTATTTTTTATGTGTCAAGTGGGATTTTATAATCCTATTCTACCCTGTTTCTATACTTCTTTGTAAGATGATTAATTATCATATATTTTCTTGACTCAATGGAGGGAACATTATCATAAGTCGATAATATATCATGTACTTCACATGATCAGAAGACATTTCATTAATGAATTATTCATCACATCACATGATAAATAAAGACCACATGATCACTCAATCATTACCATATTCCTTAAAACCATGGCTTGTCAATAGGATTCCACATAATTTATTTGACATGTCCAAGATCCTCTGAAAGATCCATTTTCATGTCAGAGGGGTTTTCACAAGATCAAGATGATATGTTTGGAGGTCTTCATGTGAAAAACCTTCCATGTTAGAGGGATTTCACATGATTTATTTGACATTTCAATGGTCCATAATGTGATCTAACTAACATGTCTAGTGCATTCATGCGATCAATGAATTGTTCCTGCGAATCACACAAGAACCTCACAAAAAAAATAGTGTAACTCCATTCTCATAAATATCCCATTATTTTCAGCTTTTATTGCATGAATTCCTTGGGATATTATTATGGGTTTTCCCAAAAGGGAAGAAAATGGTGAAATTTAAAGTCTAAAGGGTCTAGAATTGATCATTAGGGATTACCTAAAATCCTTCATAAGATCTTGAGGTATATTCTAAGGGTTTTCATGTGATCAGTTATCAAATCACATGTAGCACATAACCCCATCACTTGATGTTTCTAGGGTCATGAAATATAATTTCTTATTAAAGGATTTGTGGCTCATGTGGCCTTAGTTCTTGATCTTCATATACCTTTTCTTCTTCCTCCATTAATTTATAGGTAAAATAATACATGTTCTTTTGTTGATTCTTCAACCCCAAATTTTCCAATGCTCATTTGGAGGGATTCAATAAATACCCCCATGTAGTAAAAGTCTAATGTAACAAGAAATCAACTATGAGGAATTTAATTTCCAATTTATTATGTCTGGTTTTAGATAGTTTGTATTTTGAATGTCATTTTCTTTTTTTTTGAGAAAAACATGGTATTCCATGAGGTGATCTATAAATAGGGGCGTAAGGGGATGACCATTTCACTTGTGATTAATAATTTTAGAGAGAACTCAATATTACTTCTTTTATGTGACTATATTAAAATAACCCATCATGTAATTTCACTATGAAAACTATCCATGTGATCTGATAGTGTGTCCTCATCATATAATGACCTCATCTAAAAAATTCATGCAACTAATCATTGTTAATTTACTTAAACCATTTTGTGTGTCATTATCCACAGGTTTACCTATCATGATATACTTTGACCTCACATGACATCATATTCCTTTATGTGATTCGTGTAACCTTCCTATGTTCACATGATCATCAATCATGGAATGAATTATGCGATTGCAAGACATTATACGGGTCACGTGATAGTGAAACCCATAATGGATAACATTCCTTGCATGATGCCATCATAGTCACACATTTTGGATTTGCCATTACACCATTTCAAGGATTCTATATTTTCTATAATACATTCTTTTTCATATATTAGACTATATGGATTCAATATTGTATAATTCATCATATATGGCCACTTTTAGGGCTATGATTACTGTGAATCAAAATGTCAATCCTCGATATTCAGTATTGTATGACAATGAGGTGCTGAAGGGTATTCATTTGATGGATATCCACTACTATCCTCTATCACATTCTCTACGTTTATATTAATTTTTTATTCTAGATGATGTAGTCATCCCTATTCTGTAACGACCCAAAATTTCATTAATGGAAAATCCCCCTTGATCCAGTTAAATGTTTCTTTATGTTTTTATAAGATGTCAACTTCTTTAGTTTAACGTTAAGATTTGTGACCGTTACTTTTATAGCCGTTGAACAGTGATCATCTGGGTAGTTTAAATATAAGGCTTTAACGAACCAATTTTCTACTCAGACAAAGGAATCGATGGCCTCATCCAGTAGAATTGCCCCTTACGAAGCCCATTTGTCGGAGCTCGGAAAGGAGGTGGCATCTTTGGGCTTTGCCCTTGACCAAGCCCAAGCTGAGCTTCATCAAGTCAAGCTCGAACGTGATCGTCTACGGGAAAAATGGAAGTTGATAGAGATTACCACTCGAGCGATGTTATCCGAGCAACCCCAAGAGTCTGTCACCATCGCACACCTTACCCTTAGGTCTTATGCGGCTATTTTAAGGGGTTATGTAACAAATAAGTAGCACCATGTTCATGTACACTATTTTTGTATATAATAATGAATATAATTTCTAGTCATTTTTGATGCATTGTAATTAGTTTTTAAAGTACAAATGATGTTTTTAGTTATTATTTAATTAAGAATTATATTTTATTAAATTAAAGGATTTTTGAATTAAATAATATTTTAATAAAATATTATTATTAATATTTATTAAATATAAATGATCTTATAATTTTATGAATGCAATTAAAATTTTTATTAAGGTTTGAAAGCCATTTCTGTCAAAACCCGTGAATTTTTTATAAATGTCGGTTTTTATTTTAAAAGTGAAAATTCACATATTTAGAAAATTATTTAGATAAAATAAATATTATTTTTGGAATCCGGACGTCGAAATTATCCAACGGTGAATTTTTCATAATTTTCTGAGACAGTCAAATTTTTGGGTAAAAATTAAATACCATTTAAATATATAATGTGTTTTATGACATCATAATGACCCAATGGTGATGTAATAAAATACCATAATCCCTATGTTCGGCCAATATGTGTTTTATCAATAAAATAATGAGGTTTTGGGTTTGTTTGACTCACTTTTCAAAGCATTAATGGAGCCCTCAAGACTTATTCAACACTTTGCCTTTTTAAAATTAATTTCCATGGGAGTGTGACTCACCTCCACATAAGCAACCCTAATTTTTTAATAAGTTCGGACCTTGGCCTTGTAAAATATTGTTTTCCTCTTCCCTTTTCCAGAAACCATGGGCAAATACCATGGGATGGTTTGTGGTTTGGATTATTTTAATATAAGGGGTCCCAAACCTAAATAATAAAGAATTCTCTCACCTTTCCTATATAAACCCACCCAAGCTCCCACTTCCTCCTCATCCAAAGCCCTTGAAGTTCGTCCAAACTCTGCCCTACTCTCTCTAGAATCCTCTCAAGGTGCCCCAAGCTCCCAAGAAGCCTCTCACAAGCCTCTCTCTAGCCTTTGGAAGCACACTTCCAAGTAAGGGTTTTTTCTTCCTTTCTCATTTTTGTCAATTTTCTTTAAGTTGTATTGCCCTTTTAATTTCATTTATGAATGTTGGGGTATGGTTTCACACCTCTCCCATACTGCCCTTTTATAGTTTGAATGATGGGAGACCCCTTTCTCTCTCATTAAATGCCTCCCATGTACACCCGTTACTATGCCGATATTCCGAAAGGAACCTTTTTCTCCTCTTTTATATTCAAGCAATACTTTTGTATCATGAATCTAAATTCCATTTCTATTGTTGGGACATGTATATATATATGATCTCTTTACTGTCCATTACATGTAAATATGATTAGGAACCCCTTTCTCTCTCATCAACCTTTTTTATGAATTCTTATGTCACGCCGTTATGCTGCCGAAATCGCACCAATTTTCTAAGCCAATGTCTTTGTGTAGTGAATACCATGCCCATTTCTCCATCAAGGGTATTCACCTTTATGCACATATACGTATTGATTGTAAAGTTTCATGTTTGAATTCCACATTCCTTTATCGTGGAAGAAATGATTATGTTTTATGAATCCATGTTTTATGATCCATGTGGCACACTTATGCATGAAATGAAATGTTTAAGAAGGGTGCGCCCTGATAGCGCTCCAATGCATTGGGTAAAGTATAGTATCATGATACGTCATGTGCAATGAGTGTTGACTCATGCTAATTCAAGTGCAACGAGGGTTTACTCGTGCTTCAAGTGCAATGAGGGTTTACTCATGCTCCAGTGCAATGAGCCTTGGCTCATGCTAATTCAATGTTAAGTGTTGTTGCCACATTTCCATGTTATGATTATCATGCTTTATCATGCCTTTATGTTCATGTCTCTCTTATGCTCTATTGATATGCCTATTGCCTAACATGTATTGTACTCCTCATGTTATTCATTATGTACTCCCTTACTGGGCTTTATAGCTCACCCTTTTCTTATGCATGTCCTCAGGTTATCCCATGCAATGCTAAGTACGAAGGAATGTAGTGGTCATGTAAAGGAAGTTTTCAATAAGGATGTTGTATTTCATGTTTAAAGTTTTTATGTAATGATCCTAAGCCCCAAAGACACTAAACCTCTCGATCTTCTTTGTTGTATCAAGTGAAGTTTTATGTAATAAAGCATGTTTAAGTTGTAATAAAAACCAGGGTTGTCATAGTTGGTATCAGAGGCAAAGGAGGTAGGAATGTATCCGATCCTTGGGAACTCTCACATGTGAGCGTTGGACGAAGCATGGATCTCCGCCCAAGGGCTTCATGAGGAAATGGCTGCCACTGGGGATGGTGGTGTGTCCCGCCCAGGGGGTGTAGCCGCCCATGGAGTGCCCTGATAGGTATCAATTGTAGTCCACTGGAAGTAATTCTAGACCGCTACAGTTGGTATCAGAGGATAGGTTTAGTTATTTTTGGGATTAGGAAACCCTAGTAAAGCCTTAGATACAAGACTAAGCATAATAAAAACATCCCTAAATTTTGGTAAATACTAAGTAAGTGGTTTATCAAACAAATACATCCCTGT
Source organism: Viscum album (assembly GCA_963277665.1). Taxonomy (NCBI): domain Eukaryota; kingdom Viridiplantae; phylum Streptophyta; class Magnoliopsida; order Santalales; family Viscaceae; genus Viscum; species Viscum album. Next base: position 1,991,760,581 of record OY728131.1, on the reverse strand, counting down.
CTGGATACGAGCAGGTAGAGGCGGCTCTGGCACAGATGTATCCTAGGGGTAAAACCCGAAAACACCGCTTTGAGCTAGACTCGAACGGGAACTGGTACACGACAACGGGCCTTGCTGCACTCTTGGTTACGACACTCCCGGGGGATATGTTTTGATAAATTTACAATCTTAGTATGAACCCTTATTAAGGGAAAAATGCCCCTAAGAATATATGTTAGAAGGAAGATCATGAAAAGCCTGGATTGAATCCTATAGACTCATGAGTTGAAGAGATTAAAGTTTATTTATAAGTCATCAACTTTTGTCTTTGGATTACCCTTTATGTGTTACCCCTAACTTTCCTTTTATTCCAGCCAATGGCCGGTAATAGGAGAACTCGGGCTAACAACCGTTGTGAAGATCAGTGTGATGATTGTACCAATGAGATGCCCAATCCAATGGGAGTGGGAATCGCGAACTTTGTCACTCTTCTCTCTCAGCTAACTCAAGTTTTGAATAGAAACACTAGTCAAGAGGAACGTTCAACCCCCCCTAAGAAAGAACAAGTCGCTATTGAAAGCTTCATGAGACAAAGGCCTCCTACTTTTAGTGGATCATCCGATCCCACGATTGCTGAACAATGGATCAACTCCATTGAAAAGATATTCTCCATCCTCCAATGCTCTGAAAAAGAGAAGGTTCTCCTGGAGGCTTATCGTATGGAGGGTGAAGCTGATCAATGGTGGACGTTGATCAAAAATACGAAGCCTGAGGAGGAGATCGAGGCTTTGGAATGGAAGGTATTCCGGAAGATGTTTTTCGATAAATATTTTCCACGCACCCTCCGTCTTAAGATGGAAAGGGACTTCCTTTCCCTCAAGCAGAAAGATGAGGAATCTGTGGGAGCGTACGAGGCAAACTTCACAAGGCTTGCACGATACGCTTCCGGCTTTGTCGTTACCCCCGAATGCAAGGTTGACCGCTTCTTTGGTGGGCTGAAGCCTAGCTTGCGGAAAGCATTAGCGATCCGTGACTTCGACAGCTATGAGGAAATTGTCCGATGTGCCCTCAAGGTTGAAATGGAGATCGGAGAATCACAGGGGTATCATGGGGACAAGAAGGGGAAGGTGGACTTCAATGCTGGTGGTCCGATGGATAAATCCAACGGCGCTAAGAAATTCCAGCACCCCACTTGCCAAAAGTGTGGAAAGAAGCACCCTGGAAATTGCCTTAGGGGGACAAGAAAATGCTTCAAGTGTGGAAGAGAAGGGCACCTAGCTGTTAACTGTCAGCAAGAAGGACCCGCGGCTGCGACGGAGGGAAGGAACGCTCCGTTCGAACCTCAACGCGTTGTTCAATGCTTCAAATGCAAAGAACCGGGTCATTTTTCGAATCAGTTCCCTAATCCAAGGGTTATCGGAGGCAATCAACAACCTCCAAGATAGCAAGGAAGAGCTTTTGCCATCACTTCTGCCGAAGTGAACCCCGACAACGAAGTGGTGACAGGTACGCTAGTTATTCATTCAAGAATAGCGAACGTACTTTTTGATTCAGGTTCTACGCATTCTTTTATATCTCAAAAGTTTAGTAGAATAATCCCTGCACCACCACAAGTCATGGAAGTAAAGATGTCGGTGAGTACGGCAAATGGGGCAATCATTGCATCCCATGAGTATAAGTCCTCCCCTGTTATAATCTGTGGATTGAATTTCCCGGCGAACCTCGTCATACTCCCTTTTGTGGAATTTGATGCAATTATTGGCATGGATTGGCTTTCCTTATATAGAGCCAACATAAATTGTCGGGAGAGGGAAATCACACTCCATATGGAGAATCGACCCCCGATTCTTTACAGGTGTCAGGAGGAAGATGAATCTCCTTTAGCTCCATCATCTCAAGCATGGATATTGCTGCCTTATGAGCACGCATATCTGGCTCAGATGATTGAGTCCAAGGAAGAAACCACCCTTGAAGAAATGCCTATTGTGAGGGAATTCGCTGAAGTATTTCCCGAGGAACTTCCTGGTCTTCCTCCAAGAAGAGATGTTGAGTTCTCAATTGAACTTATACCTGGGGCGCTACCAATATCCAAGACTCCATATAGAATGGCTGTTGTTGAGCTTGAAGAGCTGAAGAAACAACTACAGGAGAATCTGGATAAAGGGTTTATACGCCCAAGTGCATCACCATGGGGTGCACCAGTCCTCTTCGTCAAGAAGAAGGATGGGTCAATGCGGCTTTGCATCGATTATCGTGAACTTAACAAAATCACGATAAAGAACAAGTATCCTCTCCCAAGAATCGATGACTTGTTTGATCAGCTGCGTGGAGCTCAATACTTCTCCAAGGTCGACTTACGGTCGGGATATTATCAAGTAAGGGTGAAGAAGGAAGATATCCCCAAGACTGCTTTTCGTACAAGGTACGGGCACTATGAATTCATAGTAATGCCTTTTGGACTCACCAATGCTCCAGCAATATTCATGGACTTGATGAATAGAGTCTTTAGAGATTACCTAGATAAATTTGTGGTAGTCTTTATAGATGATATTCTGATATACTCCAAAACCAAGGAGGACCATGAGGAGCATTTAAGAACTGTACTGGAGACTTTGCGCAAGGAGAAGCTCTATGCCAAGTACAGCAAGTGTGAGTTTTGGTTGAAGGAGGTCTCATTCTTGGGCCATACCATCACAAGCAATGGGATATCTGTGGACCCCTCCAAAACAGATGCAATTGAGGGATGGCCGAGGCCAACATCGGTAACTGATATCCGTAGCTTCTTGGGGTTAGCTGGATATTATCGACGATTTGTGAGAAACTTCTCACGATTGTCCAACCCTCTTACCAAGCTAACTCGAAAGGGAGTAAAGTTTACTTGGAGTGATGAATGCGAAGAAAGCTTCAAGGAGTTGAAAAGGAGGCTTATCACTGCACCTGTGCTCACTTTACCCACAAGTGGGGAACTTTTTGTGGTATTCAGTGATGCTTCGAAGAAGGGCTTAGGATGTGTGCTGATGCAGAATGATAAAGTGATATCCTATGCCTCAAGACAGTTGAAAATCCATGAGCGAAACTATCCAACGCATGATCTGGAGTTGGCGGCGGTGATCTTTACCTTGAAAATCTGGCGGCATTATCTCTATGGAGAAAAATGTGAGATATATACTGACCACAAGAGTCTTAAATATATATTCACACAGAAAGAGCTTAATATGCACCAGAGAAGATGGATAGAGCTCATAAAGGATTATGACTGTTCAATACATTACCACCCTGGGAAGGCGAACAAGGTGGCGGATGCCCTAAGTAGAAAGGATCCAGCAATTCTATCAATGATGAGAATTGAGAAGGATCCAATCTTCTTAGACTTGATGAAGATGGACGTGGGAATCATAAAGAAGGGAACATCATCAATCCTTTCACAAATGATTGCTCAACCATTTCTTTTGGAAAGGTTAAAGGATGCTCAAAAGGATGATGCGAGAATCCAAGAAAAAGTGGAAGCTATCAAAAAGGAAAAATCCTCAGAGTTTAATGTTAATGAAGAAGGAATTGTGCGGTTTGGGAAAAGACTATGTGTCCCATCAAGTTCGGAGCTGAAGAAGGAACTTTTGGATGATGCACATAGTTCAAATTTCTCTATTCACCCAGGGAGCACAAAGATGTATCGAGATCTCCGAGAAAACTTTTGGTGGGATAATATGAAGAAGGAGATCGCCGAATATACATCAAAGTGCCTGGTGTGTCAGCAAGTGAAGGCAGAGAGGCAGAAGTCTAAGGGGATGATGCAACCATTGCCCATACCAGAATGGAAATGGGAGAACATCACCATGGACTTCGTCACTGGACTTCCAAGGACATCCAAAAGCAACAATGCAATCTGGGTTATTGTGGATCGTCTTACAAAGACTGCACACTTCATTGCTATTCGAGAGGATTTCTCTTTGGATCAACTGGCACGGATATATATCAGGGAAGTGGTACGGTTGCATGGAGTACCACTATCTATTGTGTCGGACCGAGATCCAAGATTTACCTCTAAGTTTTGGAAGAGTCTTCAACATGCTCTGAATACTGAACTGAACTTCAGTACGGCCTATCATCCTCAAACTGATGGCCAATCCGAGCGGACTATCCAAACACTTGAGGATATGTTGAGAGCGTGCTCAATGGACTTTAAAGGAGGATGGGATCAACATCTTCCCCTAGTTGAGTTCTCTTATAATAACAGTTTCCACTCGAGCATCCAAATGGCACCATATGAAGCCCTGTATGGGAAAAGGTGTAGAACACCGGCATGTTGGGATGAGGTCGGTGAACGTAAGCTGCTTGGACCAGAAATGGTCGAAGAAATGGTGGAGAAGGTGAAAACCATTCAGCAGCATATCAAGGCAGCCCAAAGTCGACAGAAGAGTTATGCAGATAATCGTCGACGAGACCTTGAGTTTAAAGTCGGAGACATGGTGTTTTTACGCATATCTCCGTGGAAGAAGGTCATGAGGTTTGGAAAGAAAGGGAAGTTAAGTCCAAGGTACATCGGCCCATTCGAGATTCTTGATCGTGTTGGGGCTGTGGCCTATCGACTAGCACTTCCACCTACTATGGCCAAGGTGCATGATGTCTTCCATGTATCCCTCTTAAGGAAGTACATACCAGACCCTTCACATGTACTCTCTTCCGAGGTGGTACAATTAGAAGACGATCTTTCTTATGAGGAGAAACCAGTGAAGATCTTAGATCGTAGAGAAAAAGTTCTACGAAATAAGACAATGCCCCTCGTTAAGGTGTTGTGGAGAAACCACAAGTTTGAAGAAGCAACTTGGGAGTCGGAGGATATGATGAAGCTAAGTTACCCACATTTGTTTTAGTGTGGGAAAAGGAAAATTTCGAGGGCGAAATTTCTTAAGGGGGGAATGTTGTAACGACCCAAAATTTAATTAATGGAAAATCCCCCTTGATCCAGTTAAATGTTTCTTTATGTTTTTATAAGATGTCAACTTCTTTAATTTAACGTTAAGATTTGTGACCGTTACTTTTATAGCCGTTGAACAGTGATCATCTGGGTAGTTTAAATATAAGGCTTTAACGAACCAATTTTCTACTCAGACAAAGGAAGCGAGGGCCTCATCCAGTAGAATTGCCCCTTACGAAGCCCATTTGTCGGAGCTCGGAAAGGAGGTGGCGTCTTTGGGCTTTTCCATTGACCAAGCCCAAGCTGAGCTTCATCAAGTCAAGCTCGAACGTGATCGTCTACGGGAAAAATGGAAGTTGATAGAGATTACCACTCGAGCGATGTTATCCGAGCAACCCCAAGAGTCTGTCACCATCGCACACCTTACCCTTAGGTCTTATGCGGCTATTTTAAGGGGTTATGTAACAAATAAGTAGCACCATGTTCATGTACATTATTTTTGTACATAATAATGAATATAATTTCTAGTCATTTTTGATGCATTGTAATTAGTTTTTAAAGTACAAATGATGTTTTTAGTTATTATTTAATTAAGAATTATATTTTATTAAATTAAAGGATTTTTGAATTAAATAATATTTTAATAAAATATTATTATTAATATTTATTAAATATAAATGATCTTATAATTTTATGAATGCAATTAAAATTTTTATTAAGGTTTGAAAGCCATTTCTGTCAAAACCCGTGAATTTTTTATAAATGTCGGTTTTTATTTTAAAAGTGAAAATTCACATATTTAGAAAATTATTTAGATAAAATAAATATTATATTTGGAATCCGGACGTCGAAATTATCCAACGGTGAATTTTTCATAATTTTCTGAGACAGTCAAATTTTTGGGTAAAAATTAAATACCATTTAAATATATAATGTGTTTTATGACATCATAATGACCCAATGGTGATGTAATAAAATACCATAATCCCTATGTTCGGCCAATATGTGTTTTACCAATAAAATAATGAGGTTTTGGGTTTGTTTGACTCACTTTTCAAAGCATTAATGGAGCCCTCAAGACTTATTCAACACTTTGCCTTTTTAAAATTAATTTCCATGGGAGTGTGACTCACCTCCACATAAGCAACCCTAATTTTTTAATAAGTTCGGACCTTGGCCTTGTAAAATATTGTTTTCCTCTTCCCTTTTCCAGAAACCATGGGCAAATACCATGGGATGGTTTGTGGTTTGGATTATTTTAATATAAGGGGTCCCAAACCTAAATAATAAAGAATTCTCTCACCTTTCCTATATAAACCCACCCAAGCTCCCACTTCCTCCTCATCCAAAGCCCTTTAAGTTCGTCCAAACTCTGCCCTACTCTCTCTAGAATCCTCTCAAGGTGCCCCAAGCTCCCAAGAAGCCTCTCACAAGCCTCTCTCTAGCCTTTGGAAGCACACTTCCAAGTAAGGATTTTTTCTTCCTTTCTCATTTTTGTCAATTTTCTTTAAGTTGTATTGCCCTTTTAATTTCATTTATGAATGTTGGGGTATGGTTTCGCACCTCTCCTATACTGCCCTTTTATAGTTTGAATGATGGGAGACCCCTTTCTCTCTCATTAAATGCCTCCCATGTACACCCGTTACTATGCCGAAATTCCGAAAGGAACCTTTTTCTCCTCTTTTATATTCAAGCAATACTTTTGTATCATGAATCTAAATTCCATTTCTATTGTTGGGACATGTATATATATATGATCTCCTTACTGTCCATTACATGTAAATATGATGAGGAACCCCTTTCTCTCTCATCAACCTTTTTTATGAATTCTTATGTCACGCCGTTATGCTGCCGAAATCGCACCAATTTTCTAAGCCAATGTATTTGTGTAGTGAATACCATGCCCATTTCTCCATCAAGGGTATTCACCTTTATGCACATATACGTATTGATTGTAAAGTTTCATGTTTGAATTCCACATTCCTTTATCGTGGAAGAAATGATTATGTTTTATGAATCCATGTTTTATGATCCATGTGGCACACTTATGCATGAAATGAAATGTTTAAGAAGGGTGCGCCCTGATAGCGCTCCAATGCATTGGGTAAAGTATAGTATCATGATACGTCATGTGCAATGAGTGTTGACTCATGCTAATTCAAGTGCAACGAGGGTTTACTCGTGCTTCAAGTGCAATGAGGGTTTACTCATGCTCCATGTGCAATGAGCCTTGGCTCATGCTAATTCAATGTTAAGTGTTGTTGCCACATTTCAATGTTATGATTATCATGCTTTATCATGCCTTTATGTTCATGTCTCTCTTATGCTCTATTGATATGCCTATTGCCTAACATGTATTGTACTCCTCATGTTATTCATTATGTACTCCCTTACTGGGCTTTATAGCTCACCCTTTTCTTATGCATGTCCTCAGGTTATCCCATGCAATGCTAAGTACGAAGGAATGTAGTGGTCATGTAAAGGAAGTTTTCAATAAGGATGTTGTATTTCATGTTTAAAGTTTTTATGTAATGATCCTAAGCCCCAAAGACACTAAACCTCTCGATCTTCATTGTTGTATCAAGTGAAGTTTTATGTAATAAAGCATGTTTAATTTGTAATAAAAAGCAGGGTTGTCATATATTCCCACTCATATTTTCTAACTAGCTGGTTTTCATATTCTTTTGATTGTATCCAAGTGATTATCTCTAACCATATCCAAATTATCATGGAATCATTCAAGGGGTTATCTTACAAATTGAATCACTCCTCATAGAGCCTAAACGGTTGTGATATCACTCACCAACCAATTTATTTTAGTTAATCGAATATTCTTGTCCCTTCATAAGAAAATTAATAATGTGGTTAGAGCTAAAAATTGGATCCGCAGCTTAATAGAAACTTTTTTGATGAATGAGAATAACCATTTGGGGTTAAATAGAGCTTTATATAATTTTTCAATCAACCAAACACCATAAACCTCTACAAGGAAATGTATATTACTCAATTGATCATGTATCTTCAACAAAAGCTTCTTATATAGTTGATCATTCAATTGTTTCTTGATACCAATTATTTTTAATTAACCCATGGAAAGGTGGGAATTGGTCTATGGTACATCTATCATATTGGGGGAATACATTTTATTAAGGATATTTATGATGAATTAATCCTTTCCATGAACATATTGGATGACCTAGAACATACTCCAACCATTGCATGAGATATTATTACCATTGTAAAGGAGAGGCTAATGAATGAATTGAACGTATTCCCAATAATTTATTTAAACTATTGGATCAAAAAAAAATTTATAGAAGAGGAACTCGACTAACTACCATACGTTCTCATTTCTATCCATATTAATAATTTTAGGGCAACTTGGGATCATATTGGAATATTCTGGAGACTAAAGAGTATACTTCATAGGTTTATATGGTTGGAACATAGGTATCTCAAAATATTTGGTTGGTAATTTTTTTGGCCATATTCCTGAATGGATGGATTTTCCTAGATAAGTATTTACACTTAGGAATCCAAGATAGAACATTGGTGATACAATATCAGTTAAAATAATGGATACCTCTCATCCTAGATGAGCCAACCGTCGTTCATATTTATTATCTTATCATCCATATTAAACAAGGTAATACCCCCTACCGGGTTAACAAGGACATCCAATTACTCATTATCATGATAGTTGAGAACTATGGGTGCTATGGGTACTAAAATACCTTTGAAAAAAATCATTCCCTATTATTTACTTGATTAATTAATATTTATAGGGTTAAAAAATGACATTACATGTCCTTGAGGTGGTCACAATGCCGAGGAAACATAAGCGTTATAATTTATTTCCATACCTCACACCCTCTAGGGTGATTATTAATGATTGTAGTGGATACCTTGATGATATGTCATACAATGTTTCAATCCATTAAAGGGTTATTATAGCTCATTTAGATGAGATAATCATCTATAATCCATATTCACCTTGAAATTTTTTTCATTAGTTCTATTGCATTTATCATGTGTCTTTTCTTCCTTTTAGTACAATTAGAGGGGAACAATATCCTGAACATATCTATCAATTATGGATAATGCTGGAACATGAGGATAATAATTATAGGATTTACTTACCACCTGTTGATTCTTCAACTTATTTTTCCTGAGATTATGCCTGAACTTATATGGAATCTTAACTAGATGGTGTGCTAATCTGACCTATTTAATGAGTAGATACACCCCAAGCCTCCTCAAATACCCTATTCATGGCCAATATATAACTAGTTCAAGACTCAAGAATCCCTTTAATAAAATGAACTCATCATGAAATGATCCTTTTGATTATGAGACAGATCTTTTTAGGGAATTCGGCCCCTCAATACTAATAGTGGATGACATTTTGGGTAGATGAGGGTCAAGGCATAAATTTTTCAATGACAGAGTAGTACTTAAAACTCTTTTTCCTTATTCATTAATTGATTTGAGCCTTACATTAGTGGATTTGATACCTAATAATGTCCCAATAATTATTCATCATACCATTGTTCCCTCATAAATGGTTCGTGAGAGTGAGATGGTATAAAGATGAATATGGAAATTGATTCATGCCTAAATTACCGAGACTCCATTGGTAGAAATTCATAGTCAAGGAGACAATATTCACCTAATTTTAGGCAACCTTAGAGTATGAAAATTCAATTATTATAGATTATATGAAATCTCCCAATGGATCATCTTATCGATGAAATAACTATCTAATCATGAAAAAGTGTTGCACAACTTTGATAAAAAATCATCTTCATTAAATATATGCGGGATGACATTGAGTAAATGTATCAAAAACATTATGTAACTACCCAATCGTGTGATCAAATTAGTGACCTTTTTGTAAAGATAGTGGAATATAAAGTACTTTTAGCTCACATAATGTTCAATTTCTCAAAATAATCCTCTTTATTGGATTCCCCTTGGAAAGAGGATCATGAGTTATCCTCATTGACCAAGGACTTAAGTCTACTAGAAAAATTAGAGGAAATGGAGCGGGTGGTGATTTAACATTCTATTACTCCAATCTCCGAATTATGGATAACATATAGAGCTCAAAATAATTTTTTTTTGAATTATCTTATTCTATATTATTAGGGATCCATATGAGAGAATATAGGCTATTAAGATTCCTCCTTCCTTTTCACTTTATCAACAAATAGATATTTGGACCTTTATATATTACTATGAATGTTATTTCACTCATCATGTGCATTTAATAAGAATTTCCCGTGAATTATTAATGTCATAAGAATCCTCACTGATGTATCTTTTCCAATCGTTCCCATATCACCTAGTTTGAAGGGATAATTTGGGTAAATATGTACCATAGGGAGAGTTATCTAACTTTTTTCTAGTTCAATGGCGTTATTGAAAATAAAGTAATTTTTTATAACATTAAATAATTGTATATAAAATCATTGTATCTTTTTTTAGTACAAAAATTTTCCAAATACATTAGTGCAAAGAATTTTTTGGAATGGAATCAACTTTCTATCAGGCCACCATTAATCAGTTTTCATACTAAATTTTTTGTGATATTTATGTTTCATAATTTCTCAGTGTTTCTTATATCACATAATGGGTGTGTCTCGTGAGTAGAGAATTGACTTTTTCCTTGGGTTCCCATTATATGTTTTCATCCTAGAAAGTATTGGACCACTTTCACTTAGTAGTTTAAATATTTGCAAGTTGGGTTGATGCAGTGATGTAATTTAGGGACTTCAAGCTTGGACATTTTGTGGATGAAGTTTAAGGTCTTATATCTTAGACCTTATGTGGTTTTAGTTTAGGTTACTATTGATTGGACCTTCTGTTGCTGTGGTTTTCTTCCACATTGTTTGGTTATTCTATTGATGTAGTTTAAGGTCTTCTTGTTCAAACCTTCTATTTCTATAGTTTTGGGTTTTATAGATTTCAACTTCAATTACTATAGTCTAATGCCATCTAGATAGGACTTATATTTAATAAAATGATGAGTAATTATAAGATGTATATTAATGAAAGTTTTTGACACCAAAATCCTATGTATGACTATAAATAATGTATATTCAAGAAGTATTTTGACGCCCATAATTCTGGTTGAAATTCAAAATAATGAATATTAACAAGTTATTTTGACACCCTTTTTCATAAAAAAGTAATGAAGGATAAATATTATTATACGGTTATGAAATCCTCCATCCTTGCTTCAAATATTCTCAATAAATAAAGACATAATGTTAGAGATGTGAAATCCACTTTGATAGTTGTATTATAGGTTGAAAAAATAATTTCCCAAAGAGTTTGAAATGAAGATGATGAGATGGGGAAGACATGTTGGGGATGGTCACAAAACACTTTGAGGTGCTGATTTCCACAATGATGATGTTACAGATCATGATGATGAAAGGTACCTTCCTATAAGGAGGAAACAACTCTGGTTGATAGGTTCAGGGGCCCTTATGAATGAGACCATAGGGCTTACATGCATGGTCCAGTAGATGGGTATTCACTCATTTCCAAGGGATATGGAAGATTAATGAAGATTAAAATACATGGAAAATGTAGAGGGATATAGAGAAAAGTATATCAAAGAAGGTTTCTAGACCCTAGGGGTTGTTTGATTTTATAGTTGTTAAGATCAGGCAATACGTGGCATTGTTTGAGGTCAAATGATGGGGGTCATAAAAAGGTTTAATAATGGAGTACCACATTCTTACATTGAGAATGTGTACAATACATGGTGATGTAACATTGAGGATGTGGAATCCCCTCGAACAATATAGTCATGGGAATTGGAAATCATGATCTAGTAAGATCTGAGTAAACTAAAAATGGGGGATAATGGTTACATGTCAACTATTAGTAAAGGTGGAAACTGGTATCACATGTATCATGAAAAATATCTCATGGGTTTAAGGGGGACCGTTCTTCCAAGACCAAATATCCACTAAGTGAAAGATATGAGGCATTTAATTATTCACTAGTGAATCCTAATGGGGTTTCTTAAGATCAATCAGTCCCTATTACTAATACACTATAGATAAAAACAAACATAAATGACTCAAGGATCTGTTTTTCTAGTAGAAGTATAAAAACTCAAGAAATTGGTGGGTATCAACTCATAATTCAAATACATGAAGGTGATTGGTGGAAAATGTAATATTCATGATTTTTTTGAACACCCTAAATGTTTTTTCACCACATATTGAAGAGTTTATCATGAAGAGTAGGCATAAAAAATCATTACTATAACTTTTTCATGTGATTGAGGGGTTCAACGAGCATGGATATAATTTTACCAGGGTCTTGATATAGGCCTTGTGAACATTATGACTTTTTTCATTTACTCTCTACATTTTTCCTAAACACTAGAGATAAAGGGATTAACGATGAAATACTTGAATTTTTATCTTAACTTCCCTTGCATATTTTTAGTCTCACAAGTTTTATGTCTCTTTCACTCATAGTTTAGGGTCTTGCAGTTTGGAATACCAAAGCATAATGATTAAGGTCGTAAAGATTTAACCAAAGTGCACAAGATTTAAGTCCATGGTATATATGATTATTAACAGCGGTGTGTTAAAAAAATTATAATTAGGACTCCCAAGGTCATGATTAATCTAACACCCTTTTGAATAGGGGTAAAGGTGAGGTAAATTGTGGCTTGAGGTTATCAGATCATGAGTGATGGTATGAGACAATCTCATCAAATATGATCATGATTCACACTGAGGTGACGAGTTCCACTATGATGATGTCAGGGATAATAGGAATCAAAATGATCATATTACAAAAACAAAATACCCCTGGTTGATGGGTATAAAGATCTTATGTGGATCCAAATAATACATGGTCAAAAAGAGGTATATTTTCAAATTTATTATAGTGGTGGATTGTTTATAAGAATTAAATATTCTAAAGGAATAAATTGTGGTTTATGGATTTAGGATCTGGGAAAGTAGATGAAAGCAACCCAAAAATTGGTGGACCAGGGTTAGGATCTTGTGGTCCTTTGATAAGGAGTTATTATGGATGTTGTTCTATATAATTTTACATCATATAGTGGGGACATGAATTAGATGAAGTTAATTTTCATACAATGAGAATGTAATTGTCATACAGTTTAAGGTAATGTGATCTTAAAATATTCTATATAGTTTGACTTCATGTGGTAAGGACATGGGAACTGACATGGAATTATGAAACATATCTTTTGGGAAACCCTGCACTAGTTGGGAAAATTTAAAAATTAGAGGAATAATTCATCCCTGCATAGTCCTACTCATGGGTAGTCATATCTTGGAGTCACTTTTTCTCAAATCTAATTCATAAACTAAAAAACACATGTAGATCTTATTCATACATAGGTGATGTGATTTTTTATGAATTTTCCATCCTTATATAGATTAAATTATTCCAAGGTAGACTAAATATTAAAGGGAATATGATGTTTTTAAGGTTGGGCATCCTGGGGCCTCCCTCTTAATTTCATTAGGGTAAAAATCATTCCAAAATTATATATTATAGATAGATACATATACATAGATCTATCTCATATATGAAAGAGGAGAGGCCACATTTTGTTAGTTTGTTTTTGTGGTTAGGATCAAGTTTTAAGGATCCTGGGGTTCACTACATATCTTATAGTAACAAGAATTAACACACACATAGTTCTCTTTTAGATACCCACATTAATCAAGCTCATATGTGCACATGGGGAATTTTGAAAGACATACACAATATTTGCGAGGCTTCCTCTACATGGATCCACCCCACATACATGAATAGAGATTTAATTCCTACCGTAACATAGATCCATTGGGGAAGAGAGGCATCAATTCAAATGTTCAAATTTTTGTGTAGGAGGGGATATTTTATTTTCTTGAATTTCGTGGTTGGGCTCAGTGATGGTTTGTAAAATCATCCCTACATATCCTATGTGGGGTACGAATAAATCTATACATATTTTTTGGGAATTTAATAGTCTGATTACATATATATGACTCATATTCAAGGGAGAGGGTCATATTCCACTTTAAAAGATAATTCACCCAATATCAACCAACTGGTTGATCTATAATCACCACTGATACAATAAAGGATAAATAGTTATCATATTAGGAGATTTTTTTTTTCATTTATGGGGAATATTAATATTTCTTTAACTAAACAATGTTAGAAACATCAAATAAGGATCAAGAATAGAGGAATTGTGTGGTGGTGAATACTCTGTGGTTGGGTCCCAGATAGTATTATTATCTGTGACTACATATCTTTTAATTTCATAAATCAAGACACACATAGTTTTTATTCAATAAGACTCCTTACATAGACCAGGCACATGTGCAAGAATGGTGAAATTTCTATTTTTGAATATTGTGGTTAGGCTCGGTGAAAGGTGATCTAATCATCACTACATATCCAATAAAAATAGTAATCAAGAAAAATATAGTTCTTATATAGGATCCCATTTTAAATAAAGCACATATACATAGAGACGGAATTTTTTTACCTTTCCTTAGTGATCCTTGACATCACAGTCAGTTAAAGGGTCTTCAATGTAGTTCAAATTTATGAATAGGGAAAGGGAATTTCTGTATATTACCATAGTATTGATATGAAACAATCATCCCTAGAACATATTTATGGATAAGAAAACCCACACAAATATGTTTTTGGTCTTGTGAGATGGATCACTTTTCATATAGTTAAACATCATGTGACCTGGATGTTTTAGGGTATGATGTTTTATAGTGGTACAACATTGAAAAAATAATGTTTTCTAGAAAATTTGGTATATTAAGGAATTTGGAACTTCAAGGGTGATTCATACCATAAAATAAAAATTTTACAAGAATTTAATGTCATAATCTTACATAAATAAGGGGTATGATGCACAGATGTGCAACATTGAGGGTTACCAAATCTTCTTGAATATTTGAGTTATGGAAAGTGTAAATCATAACATAAGAATATTTAAGTTAATGAAAGATTAATATCATTGGTTAATGGTAAACCAATAATAATAACATAATCCCATAAACCACATAGTAATGACAATACCTCTTGGATTTAATGGGTACCTCTCCTTTGGGACCAAAATATCCCTTATGAACAAGCTATGAGGTATTGTGTTATTCACTGGAGAATCCTAGTAGGGTCCCTTTGGATTAGATAGCCCCTATTACAAGTATTATATAGGGATGAAACAAGAGTTTTTTCAGACCAAGGTATGTTGGGTTGCAGGAGAAGTTTACCAACTCAAGTAATCGATTGGTATCAACTTAGATATCAAATATTTGAAGTTGGTTCATAGAGAAAGTAATATTCAGGGAGGGGTCGATCACCCAAAAGGCTATAATAACATGTATTAAACTCTTTATTTGGGGTTAAGGGATAGAATTTGTGATTCATGAATACACAATCATTAATTTGATGATATTTTAAACATGAAAACCTCATGTTATGTAGTTTTAAATCATACGACAAGGGCATGGCTATTGTGCAGTTTAACGTCATGTGACTAGAACTTATTTTATATAGTTTAACTTCATGTAGTAAGGATGTGGATCCCCATATTTGAATACAATTCACCTCTACATAATGGGTTAGTATGACTCAATATATCCCCTAAGCACACATGATCCATGATTTGTGTGAGAAATAGGATACTATTTTTAATTTGGTTGAGTTGTGTGAGAGTAAAAGATAGCGAATATGTGGGGGCATTAAAATTTCAATACTTGTGGGAATCCTGATACAAATTAAATTATCATCATGAAACATAGTAGGGAGTAATGATAATTCATGGTTGGTCCTAAAATGAATTATCCATGAACCATTAAGTATTCTGTGATGGCAGGAATTAATCTACATATAGTTCTCATAAAGAAATCTCTATGAACAGGGCTGACCACTATACAGGGAGTGGCATTATATATATTGTTTTTACATTTTTTAATTGGGAATTATGCAACACCCTTATATTTGTTGAATTATTTTTTAAAATAATAGAGTATTTTTGATACTTTATGTTACATGTAACACTGGTTTTATCTTTTTCTACATGCAATCAACAGTTTAAACGAAACATGTCATATTATTAAAATGTCATTATATGATAGTTATTACATAACCATTCGAATGGAGATTATGAATAGCATTAAATAAATTATGAAAATATACTATTTAATATTATATATAAAATTAATTCCTTAGTGACCAATTAAATAAAAATGAAAATAAAAAAATATTTGGAAATAAAGTCAATCTTTGAAAAAAACTATTTTTATGAAAAAACATGTTTTGCCTTAATAAATTAAAATAATTAATTTTCGTGAATAATATTAATAAAATTTATAGATTAAATATTTTATCAACTATTTAACATTAATATTATTTATTTTCTAGATAATGAACACCAATAAATCCAATTTCACACTTAAAAACTAGATTTTTTCTAAAAAACAGTTGTGTCACATTTTGTGCACATATTTTAAACAAATTTTGAAAAATTTTAGAAAATTTATTTTTAAAAAGAAATTTACTTTTTGAAATAATTATTTTTAGATTTTTTTGGGGGAAATATTATAGATTTTTCAAAAAAGATTAATTTTTTTATAAATAGAAGAAAATACTAAAATTTATTTCAAACCCGCATTTTCATTTAATTTTTTTATAAAGATAAATTACATTTTAAATTTTATTAAAATTAAAATTATTTCAATTATATATCTATTAATAAAATTTAGGATATATTGATAATTTTTATATTTAATTTTGATATAAAAACTTTAGAATATTTTGAACATTTTTTCATTGAAAAAATCGCCTTCTCATCGCATTTTCTTGATTAATTTTCAATTAAAATTTTTCAACTATGTGAATGGAGTTAGTAAAAATGAATTAAATATTTGGAATAATTATAATTTATATTAAATAATATGATTATCTTAAATTTTGACAAAAATTAAGAGTGGAAATTGTAAAAATCAATTACCAATGTTATGGTATAAATGGGTTTACTATGAGTTAAACTAAAAAGACAAGATCTAAAATATTCTAAAAACATGTTTAAAATATATTTTATGGAAACATTTAGATCCTATAATGTTTTATTCTATATAATAATTCATTTTGGATCATTTTTTAATGATAAAATTTTTGTTACACCTTTTTCATTCCAAAAAATTACAAGTGCGCCACTCACCTCACTTATAAAAGATTCACCTCTATCCTCTCTTATTCACACCTTCAAAACATTTTGTATAATATAATAAATACCAAAATACCTTAAAAACTAACCTAATATCATCAAAGAATCATTATTTTAAAAAAAAACCATCCTAGTAACTATTTTGGTGAAAACATAAGGAGGATACCTAAAAAAGAGGTAACATTCTTCAATGAACATTTTTATTTTATTTATTCCTCTACCTCCTTATATTTTTAAGATAAAATTATTATATAATAAAATCAATATATTCCACAGAAATAGTTGTTTTTATTTTGATTTAATCACCTATAACCATCTCCAATGTCATCAAATGGGTTATGAAATTATCATTAATGTGTACTACAAATTACTACCTCATGAACCTATATTATTTATTTTTCCATTACCACATTTCACGGTTGGGTATGATGATGAATATAAAATATTTATATGATATTTATAAAGTAATTACACCTCTACATTGATTATACCATATATATTATTTTAGTTTTCTATTTTGTAGGGGATACTATAACATCACTCGTGTGTACATAGGACTACTGATAATTTATCATTCCTATTATTACTATTTCACTCACTGAAAGATGGTAACGTCATTCATGTATGTGTGGACTACCGCCTTCACAAAGTGATGTGACTCTATATTTTAATCACCATACCACTTGGATGATATGTATAATTATATTTCAATAAATAATATTTTATTTATTATATTATTATAATTATTTATATATGACATATTACTTACATCCTTTCTATAATAATCTTTAAAAAATGGAAATGTTACTCATGCGTATGCACAACCCACCATATCTTTGATCATAACATACTTAATTTTTCATAAAAATATTTCCTAATTGGTATTAAAATAATAATTTATTTATAAATATGATAATTATTTCTTTATTATTATTCCATAGATTATTTAACCATGATCAAAGTGAAAAAAATAACAGATTAAAACATATATGAAAAACAAAGCGGTTATTACATAAAACATAATTCTTATAAGGAATTGATAATAAACAGTTAATGAATGTTCATAAGTAAATAATATATGATATAATATATATAATTATTTTTATAGAATATATGTCTAATAGACTTATATTTATTATAAAAGAGGTTTGAATGTGCAATAAGGAAGCCGAGACATAAGGTGAGGGATTTCTAGTCTCTCTTTTATTTTTTGGATACATATGAAAATTCACCACTTTTTTCTTTTGGGTACTTCATATAATTTAACTTTTACATATTATATCATTAATAACATTATTTTAATTATATTTAATGTATCATCTGATTTTATGATTTATTAGAGCTTACTAACCAAAAATTTACTAAAGCGGTAAGGTATTTTCATCTCACTTTTTACTTCTCTAAGAAACGTGACATATTCACTACCTATTTATTTTATGTGGTGAATATAGAGTCCATTAATTTATTTTATGGTGTTTATAATGAACATTTTTAAGATTTTATTAACCATTTGAGGACCTATCATTCATTATTTTTAATGTTCTAATGTTACCAAAGAGGTAATGGATTTTTTTCCTCAAATTTTCCTTTTTGGGACCAAAGTTATTTTATGAACCTATATTATTATATGAGGAGTTAAAAAGAATTTTTTTAAGAAAATAATAATTATTTACCTCTTCACTGGAAACCCATTTCTCTTCTAAAAAAACATTTTCAAAATAAATCAAAAAATATTATAAATTTTTTCTAATGATTTATCAAAGACATTTTTAACCATTTTGATTTTTTACAAAATATTTTGAAGAAAAAGTCATGTAATTTCCCAAAAAATAGGATTTTTATTTTATCAAAAATGTGAAAGGAATATTTTTTACCTTGTATGCCAGTGACATAATTTTCCATCATCAGGATCAATATTTTCTTTCAATATTTCTTTTATACTATCTGAGGGTTATTTTCAAAGAAAATGTGTCTAGAATGTTTTATAAATTTTTAGTTTTAAACATAATATTCAATGAAAGCTTATTATCATCAAGAATTTTTCCGAGTTATATTTCAAAATAATTCTCCATCTAAAATGATATTCTATCATGTGACTTATTTTTTGATGAAAACATAAACTAAGGATGTTGTTCTTATTCTTTATCTAAATAGTTTATTATAAAAATATGTCTATAACACTCATTTCTCTTCCACCAATTATAACATGAGAAAATTAAAATGAAATCAGATAATTTTTTCATGGGGGTTTATATTATTAAATGATGAAATGATTATAGAAAATGTATCTTTTCCAATTGTCATGATATAATGAAATGTTTATGAAATATTTTTCATTTAATGGGTTATTATATAATGAATGTTTTATGATCTTTTGGGAAACATATGTATAATTTTATTTATGTGAGCGGTGGGACCTTTATCTCACTCAAATATATTGGGTAAATATGGTTAAATAATGAGTAAATATGTTATGCATGAACGTGATTACATGTTCGTAATGTTATGCATGAACCTGATTTCATGTTCACAATGTTATGCATGAACCTGATTAGATGTTCAATGTATTCTGTGTAGACCTGTCCTTCAAGTCCACAATGCCATTCATGAACCTGGTTGCATGTCCATATGTTTATGCGAGGGGATTATTTCCTATCCTTAACTTAATGGGTGAACCTATCTCAATTTATACATCTTTACAATGTTATAAAATGGAGTGTAGGGAAAAAATCTATGTATTATGCCAAAGTTATTCTCTAATGAATCATGTTCTTTTATTCCCTTATGATTATTGTATTATGAACATCCAATATTTTTTCCATGACTAAATATTATGATATTTAATATGATGTTTATGGTTTTAAAATGTTATTCGCATGTTCTCATACCCTTATATTCATGTTATGTTGATATATCCCCCTTGTTTGACCTTAATAAACATCCTATCTCACCCTTTATTATGTTTCATTTCCCTAGGTTATAAATAAATGTTTTAAGTAGGTTATATTTAAGAATATTACTAACATAGAATATTATTATGGGAGATGTTGAATATATTTCACTAAATTAGAATATTTAGTACATAGTCTCCATAGACACTAAACTATTATGGTCCACAAACAAGTGTTTGTGTAATGTATTGAATATAAAAGATGTAATATCCATTTATAAAAATTCAGATTTACTATAGTTGGTGTCATAGGAAACGTTTAGTTAACCTTTAGAAACTAGGATGAGAAAACATAAGTGAGATACCCAGATATATTTATTAGAATATTTTTAGGGATGTTTCTGATGATAAGTCTATGGATTGGTCAATGTATATAAATATTTATTGGAGTTTTGGTAAAAAATAAAGAAATTGGTTTCCAATAACATACCTATCTAGATACTATAAGTTGATATAGATCTAGAACAAAGGTATCAAGGGATAATAACTCAAAAAATTAGTCATTGAGATGGACTTGATCATCACCTAGTGCATGACAATGGGCCTTGTTTCAGACCTAGTTTTACACTTTGGGGGGGATATTATTTAGAAATTAAAAAGTACATTATAAACCATAATGAAGGGTTTAAATATACTATGACTATGATTGAACTTGTAGAAACCTAAAATTTCATATATTTAAAATATGTTGTCATGATTTAGACATCCTATAAGTTTTTTTAGGATTTCGTTATTTTATTGAATGATTAGTTTTTCTTACACTATTTTTTTAGATTTAATGAATTGTAGTACCAAGAAAGATGTAGTTTAACATTGAATGTGACATGAAATTTTTAGATGAGAACCCATTTTTCATGATGGCTGGAGTGACGGATTTTCTGATTACGCCTAATTATCAATCACCAAACATGATTAGCAGTGTGAAACTTAACAAACTCATTGACTCATTAAAAAAGATTAGTATAGATTTATATGAGAGTTAATTTAGTGGAGACCATTGAGGAAAGAATACTAATTTTTTTATATGTAAAGAATGTGGGAATAATCACTCAATGGTATGTATTAAAGGGATGAAAAGATGTTCTTTTTGTGGATAATAAGGACATAAAAAATTGACAATAAAGAATAAAATTCTTGGTTAATGCAATGGATGAGAATAATAATCTCCCTAACGTATAATTGGTTGTTGAATTTTTCAAATTTTGAAAGTATAGGCATTATGAAAATAAATGTACTAAGGGTAAAACTAGTGAATAAGATCAGTAAGGTTGTTTGAGTAATGGTTTTTATTTTATGATTAAGAGACTATGAATTACATATGAAAATAAATAGGTCTTAAGGAATAATATGATGAAGCCTAGTTAATGGTTTGAGAAGGAATTTGGAAGATTTAAGTACTAATGTATTGATATTCAAGGATTATGCTATATAAATCATGAATAATATAAGTATTATTCAGTATAATTTTATCGTTGAGGATCTAAAAAAATATGTTAAGCAGTACTGATGGACTAGAAATGGTATTTAATGGAAATGACAATATTTTATTATTGGAAGATAAACATTAATATGTTTCATATGTTGAGATAATTATGTTTTG
Source organism: Viscum album (assembly GCA_963277665.1). NCBI lineage: Eukaryota > Viridiplantae > Streptophyta > Magnoliopsida > Santalales > Viscaceae > Viscum > Viscum album. Next base: position 1,991,738,887 of record OY728131.1, on the reverse strand, counting down.
ATTAAGATATTTTGTACATAAGAAAGTATATTTGATAAAACTGATTTCCTTGCATCTGGTTAATATTTTTTGATAAAGTATTTTATGCTATCATTTATGGATTTTATAGAATTTAATGATTTATAAAAAATATATAATATTTCTTTTATGTATGGAATGAGGAATCATGTATGTTTTTAATATTTTTTTATGATAATTCATGTTATTACCATATTTTAAGAGAATAAATGAATAATTTATTCTCATGATTGGTATGTGACAATCAATAGATAATTTATGATATATGGGGGATTAATGTTTAATTTATTTTGTGACATTTAGTGGATTTTTTATAAATTTTTAATTTTGGAAGTGTTATAAGGTTAACCATTTATATAATGGTTTAATTTTAACTTTAGATTAGGTTTTAGAGATTAATGTATTACTCTACCATATAAAGATTTATCTATATTGGATAACCAATGTTAAACATTTTTACTATATATAAAAGGAATGGAATATTATCCAATTAAGGATATTTTTTTATTATTAAGAAACAAAAAAATAGTATCTAAGAGTAATAGATTTAGTGAAAATTGATCAGGGCACAACCAAAGAATGAAATTGTTCCTATGAAATAAAATGATATAAATAAATTAAATTTTATATATTCTCGGTATAAATGGAAAATGAATTCCCCAACACAAGGAAAATTATCTCGAAATAAAATTTTGTCTTGTTATTATAATTTTTATGATATCAATGAAATTTTTCATCTCTTTTGGGATTATGGATTTATGGTCATTAACATTATTAAAACCATGCTCTTTATCACACTCTATAATTATTTAGGTACTATTTTTCTCTTCTATGTCCATTTTTTACTTACTATGTTATCATATATGGAAACCTAGTATTTTTTATTATAGATGACTTTCTAACATCCCATTCTATTTTTCGTGACTATTTTTTATTAATGATTTTTATGATGAGGGTTTCTATGAAAAGTTTTTCAAATTTTAATCCTTTGATGACCAAGATGAATTTTGAGGGTAGAATTAATTTTAAGGGGGGTATAATGTAACACCCTTGGATTTTGGGATTTTTTGAAATGAATTTAATATTTTAAATATTTTTCATTACACTTAACACTATGTTTAGCTTATGTTGCACACAACCAAGACTGTAAATGAGATGTGTCATATTATTAAAAATCAATTATATAATTGTTATCACCTATCCATTGGTATGGGTGTTATTAATAGGATTAAATAAATTATGAAAATATTTAGTTTAAAGTTATATATAATTTAATTATTTTTTGAAAAATTATTTAAAAATAAAAATAAAAAACTACATGAAAATAAAGGAAATATTTCTCTGAAACTATTTTTATGAACACAAACATGTTTTACCTAAATAAATTAAAGAGTACATTTTTTGTGAATTATTTTAATGAAATGAATATATTATATATTAAATCAACTATTAATGCTCATATACTGTTTTTTAAGTTCAAAATACAATAATAAATTTAATTTTACGTCTAAAAACACTATTTTACTCAAAAAAAGGTTTTGTCAATTTTTTGTGCACTTATTTTTGAAATATTTTTTTTAAAAATTTAGAAAATTTATTTAAAAAATAATTTTTATCAATAATAATGTAAAAATTATATTAGGGTGATGTTTTGAAAATTTTATGAAAATATTATGTCTTTTATGAATAGTGAAAAATACTAAATTTTAATTAAAAACCCTTATTTCATTTAAGTTGTTTATAATTTTAAATTATATTTTAAATTGGTTTTAATTTTTAATCACTTCAATTATATATATATTAATCCAATTTAGTTCATTGGAAAAATTCTCATATTGAATTTTGAAATAAAAACATTGTAAACCTTTGAACATCTTCTCTTTAAAAACCCCTCTTTCTCATCACGCTTAATAGAATAATTTTAAAATAAATTTTGAAAATAATGTGAATGGGATTTGTAAATATGAATTAAATATTAGGAATTATATTAATTTATATTATCTAATAAGTTCAAATTAATTCTTCCCCAAAATTAATAGTTAAAATAATAAAAATTAATTATTGGAGTTAAGGTAAAAATGAGTTTACCGGGGTGGGGGTAAACTAAAAAGGTAACAGTTAAATTAACCTTAAAACTTTTATAAAATATATTTTATGGAAATATTTCAACACTATAATTTATAATCATATATAATATGTAATGTTTGTGCCCTGTGTAATGAAAAAATCATGGGTAAACCTTTTTCTTTTAAAAACATTAAAAGTGAGACATTGACCACACTTATAAAAGGAAACCCCACTCCTCTCTTACTGAAAGCATCATACCATTTTGGTTAAGAAAATAAATTCTAAAATAACAACCCAAATACCTTTAAAAATAAAATAATATTATATTTTAATCCTTATTTTTTCCATAAATCCAACCTACGAAGGATTTTTGGTGCAAACCTAAGGAGGATACCTGCAGAAGAGGTAAAGTTCTTCAATGAGAATTTTTATTTTATTTCTTCCTCCACCTCATTATATTCATAATAAAACATAGATATATGAAAAAATTAGTATTTTAAATACAATTATATTTTTTATGTTATTTTAATTACCTAAAACCATCTCCACAATCATCAAATGGGTTAAAAAATCATCATTCATACAAACGTTGGTCTACCGACTGGCGAAGCAATGCCATTTATTTTTCCATTACCACCTCTCATGTTTGGTTATGATGATGAATATAATATATATATATATATATATAATATTTATAGTATAATTATAACTATATATTATTTATATCATATATGAATTTTTTACTTTTCCATTCCATAGGGGTTACGATAATGTTGCTCATTTTTATGGAGGACTAGTGCCTCGCAAAGCGTTGTGAATAATTTTTCACGGACACTTTACATAGAAGTTAATATGGATAAAGTTAATTAATATATATTTTATACATGAAATAATTATTATATTAATTAATTATTAGATATTATCAAAATATAATATATCAGTTTATTTCTTGTGTTTTTACTCAATGAATTATGATAACGTCGTTTTTGTACGTGTGGACTACCATCTTCATGAAGCGAACTTACTCCCTCTTTTCATCACCACACCACAAGGATGATATTTATAGTTATATTTAAAGGAATAATATTTTATTTATAATATTTTTATCGTTATTTAAATATAAAATATTACTGACCTCATTTACATAATGATCTTTGAAAAATGGAAATGTTACTCATGCGTATGTATGACCTACAATCCCCGTGATCGTAACATATTTCATTTCTCAAAAAATATCTTTCATTATTGGTCTTAAAAGTATAATTGATTTATAAATATTATAAATATTTACTGATTATTATTTTTTATATTATTTATCCATGATCATATTAAGGGTACCAAAAATAACCAATCAAAACATATACAATAAACAAAGAGGTTATTACATTAAATGTGATTTTAATAAGGAATTGGTAATAAACAGATAATGAATTGTCATAAGTAAATAATAAATAGTGTAATTTTTTATAATTTTTTATATAATTTATTTATAATAATCTCATATTTATTACCTAGTTAGTTTTAATGTGTACAAAGGAATTTGATACTTAAGGTAAGGGATTTCTAGTCACGCTTTTATATCTAGGATACATATACAAATTCACAACTTATTTCTTTTGTGTGTTGTATATAATGAACTTTAAAAAAATACATCATGAATATAATTATTTATCATTATATTTAATGTGTTCTTTTATGATGTGATATACTGGGGCTTAGGATTCAAAATATTACTAAAGTGGTATGGGATTTGAGTCTCACCTTTTACTTATGTGAGAAAGATTCTATATTGACAGCCTATTTATTTTATGTGGTTTATATAATTATCAAAAATTCAATTTAGGATTATTTTATGGAAATATTTTAGTATTTATATATCCATTTTAGGATCTCTCTTCTATGAGGTTTACAATTCAAGAAGTCACCATAGAAGTAAGGTGTTTTTTAGTTTTGAATTTTTCTTATTTAATACATAAGTTATGTTATGAACCTATCTTATTTTATGACATGTAAATATATTACATTTTATATTATATATCATAAATATACTTATTTTAATGATATAATATGGTAAAATTAATTTTATTCTTTAATTGTTATTATGATTCAAATTTACTAATGTTGTAAGATGTTTATGTTACAATCTCATCATTTATCTAGATTGTTTATTTTTATGATTCTGATGATGGAATATTATGATTAATTTATCAATAAACTCATTCATTTTATTCTCCTATGGTTATTTAAGGATAATAATTTCTCCCTTCGTATTCCTCTAGTTTTGTACTGAAGAGTTCAAAATAACTTTTTTTAATGAAAATTCAATTTTATTTCCCTCCTCTATAGAAAACTCTTTTCTTATAAAACCATTTTTTTTAAAAATGTTTTAAAAAATGTTGTTTACATTCTAAATTTTTTTATTAGTGAAATTTGTACCCATTTTTTACTTTTTACAAAATCATTTAAAAGGATTCTCAATGTCATTTACCAAATAATGTCTATTTTGATTTTATGAAAAATGTGAATGAAATATTTGTTTTAATATGTACGTCTTGAATGCGATTTTCTTTTTTCATGAAAATTATTTTATTTCATGACTCCTATATAATTTTTTTTATTTTTCTATGAATATTATTTTCAACATATTTTATAAATTATTTGTTTTAAAAAGAGACTTTCAAAGAATAATTATTTTTCTTAACAAATATTCCAAGTGATTATTAAAAATCATTCTCTATATAAGATGGTATAATTTAATGTAACTTATTATTTTCTAGGGATATGAACCAAGGATACAATTATTATTATTTATATGAATGGTTTATCATGAAAAGATGTTCATGAAACCAATTTATCTTCTATAGGTTATACAATGATAAAATTATTATGAACACCATTTCTTTTTCCATGGGTTATGCTATGATGAAATGATGTAATGATTAAGAAACATGTAACATTTTCAAACGTTATGATATGATGAAATTTTTATGAAACCCATTTTATTTCATGGTTTATGATATGAAAAATATTTTATGATCTTATGGAATTTATATGTATGATTTTTATAATGTAGAAGGTGGGATCTATATCACCCTCAAATGCATTGGGTAAAGGTGGATAAATCAGGAGTAAATATTTTATGCCGTAACCATATTACATGTTCAAAATGTTATGTGTGAACCTGATTAAATGTTAAAAATGTTATGCATGAACTTGAATACATGTTCAATGTTATATGCATGGACCTATCTTACATGTTCATCATGTTGTGTATAGACCTATTTTCATGTCTATATGTTTATATGAGGGACTGATTTTATATTCTTAACTTATTGAGTGAACATATATCAATTTATACATGTTCAAAATGTTAAAATATATTGTTTAAAACACAAATCTATGTAATATTCAAATGTTATTATCTCATGGATTATGTTCATTGATTCCCTTGTGATTCATATATTATGAACTTCCAATAATTATTCTATGATTTAATAGTACAATCTTTGATATGCAGGGTATGTTTATCAAATTTTTTACTCATATTATTTTAAATAGGGTGTGTTAGTGAAGAGTACTAAAAGATTATATTTTTATGGGACATGTTGAACATATTTCACCAAATTGCATGATTGTGTACATAGTCTTCAAAGAAACTAAAATATTATAGTCCTTAGGTGTGTTTTTGTGTAAATTATTTTATATTTATCTAAAAATATATAATATCCAAGTATGAAAATCCTAGGTTACTATTAGTGCGCCTAGGATCTGAGATCCAAGTGTCACTACAAATCCTGTAATGATAGGAATTAAGAAATATATAGTTATTATATTGGAAATTACCTATGCAGGACTTACCCATAACTAGGGAGAGGGATTTTTCATTTTATATAATTTCTTGGCCCATGATTTTAGATCTATGTGTCACCATGTATCATGTGGTTATAGGAATCAAGAAACACATAGTTCATATAAATGAAAAATTTCTTGCACTGATCATGTTATTGTGTGGGACAGAGGACATTTTTATCATATTGTGGCTAGTTTAAGATATAGGACTTGGGTGTCATTAAGTGTTTTATGGTAACAAGAATCAATCCACATATAGTTATTTTTTATGATCCCTTATACATATTTGACTCTCACATATGGATGGTTCATCTTATTTTCTATTTAAATCTAACTCATGCACAATATGTTTCCATTAAATAAGTATTCTATCTTGAGAATGAATATTGTGTTCCATGTAGATTAACACAATATGGTAAAGATGTGGATACTTTGTGTAGTTTAAATTCTTTCAATCAAGACTTAGGTATGAAGGAATAAACCACTAAGTCCTTCTTGATCTTTCTTGAATGTGTTAATATGGGTTAAACAAATCAAATCTTTACATGCATATATCAAGGATGATTGTTTGACGATTGATGGGATAAACATTACACCAATAGATAAATATCTCATGGAGTTAATGGTTACCTTTACTTTAGGACCAAAACATCCCATTTATACTAGCTCTTAGGTACTGTGTTATTAACCAAAAATCATATTACGGCCCCTTCCAAAACCAAAACATCCCTTAGGAACAATCTCTTAAGATGTGTGTTATTCATAAGTAAATCCAAGTTGGGTTTCATTAGTATTGTTCAATACCCATTACCTATATGATACAAGTTTGAACACTACGGACATGGTATCAAGGTCCATGAAATTTCAAGAGAATATGAAATCAAGGAATACTATGTTTTATACATGAAAAAGGGGGCGTGATGTTTTACTGGTGGAAAAGGGGATGTCCAAAGGGATTTAGAAGCTCAAGGACTTCAATAATTATTTGCATATGCATACAATGAAATGAATGTGTACAATAATGAAATGTTATAATATTTATTTGAAAATGAGTACAATGCCCAAAATAATGGCACTGAGATTTTCATAATCTGCTAAAATAGTTGGGTTATGGGAAGTGTAACTCATAAACCAGAAATATATGAGTTAATAGTTGGTGGAGACTGGTGGGTATAAGTTATCCTTTAATAATTTTTGAAGCCTATATCATGTGTTTTTATAAAAATAGATCATGGATTTAAGGTGTGACTCTCTATTAGGACCAAAACATCCCCTATTCAAAATTTCCTAGGCTTTGTGTTATTCACCATCAAATCCTAGCAGGGTCCATTTGCATTATCTAGTACCTATTACCAATACATTATAGAGAGGAACCAAGAGTATGTAGAATGAAGGACTGTGGGTCTCTAAGATAAGTATAACAACTCAAGGAATTGATTAGTATCAACTTAGATATCAAATATATAAATTTAGTTTAGAGAGAATGCAATATTAAAGAAGGGGTTGACCACCCTAATGTCCTCACCAATGTGTATCAAAAATACTTTCTTGGTGAATGGATAAAACATGTGATTCTTGGGTACACAGTCATCATGAGGATGATATGTTCAGTATGAAGACCTGAACTTTTGTAGTTTAACATGTTGAGACTAGGACATCTTGTGTGCAGTTTAATTTCAAGTGGTAAAGACATGGTTCCCTACCATTGAATAGATTGAACCTTGATCCTGATGGTTAGGTTGAATCTCCTAGATACCTAAGATCACATAATCCATGATCTACATGATAAAAATGATAATTGGGATGTCGATTGAGCCATGCGAGAGTTCATGACATGAGATATATGTGGGTATGTTCACATATTGATTTGGACTTGAACCTTCACACAGATACGACTCTAACAGAGAGACATGATTTAATGTGATTATGACTTATGGATAAGTGTAAAATGGAATATCTAAGCATCGCTACGTATTCAATTGTATGAAAATCAATAAAAAATCATCCTTATGTGTATTAAATATCCCTGAATTGTTTTGGAACATATGCAGGGAGGGGGTATTTTAATCTTTTATATATTACAGTTGGACCTAGAATTGGAGAAACATATATCACTATATATATTGTTATAACAGGAATCAAGTCACATGTAGTTATCATTTCTATCACCTTATTCATATATGACTCTCACATAGGGATAATGGAATTATGTCTTTGATTGAAGAAGATGGAAACCCTATTGGAGTGGTTTTAGTGTCCTGGATTTCAAGGTTTGCATTGTTTAAATTCATGTGACCATCATATGTTATGTGCAGTTTAAAATCATATGGTGAGAAATTATTCTATGTAATTTCATGTGGTTTTATAAGGAATCCTTATATATATCTTAACATCATGTGGTGGGGAAATATTTCATTCATTTTAAATTTATTTAGTGGGGATTGTTTCCTTTCCTATTAACATAAATCAGTAAGGAGGTTTTCCTTTTAGTTTAACATCATTTGGAAAGGTTTTTTTCCTTATAAGTTAATGTAATGTGATAATGACATATTCCATGTATTTTAACATCATGTGGTAATTATGTATTCCATGTATTTTAAAGTCATGTGGCAAGGATATGGATATTATGTTTAGTTTAATGTATTTCCACTAGAACATTATTCTTATAATGGTAGTTATGTAAACTATTTATTATGAAACCTCATCTTGGTGGAGGTTATATTATAATCCCCATACATCATATCTAATGAGTAATCCCTGATGTAATTAACCTTATGTATGATATAAGGCCCTTTTAACATGGGTTCCATATTTTGGTGGTTTTTCCTTGGTATCATTAGGGTTTTGAGAACTAGTACTAATTATCCTTGGAGGAACTAGTGGTAATGAAAATTTTTGTTGAATTTTCATGCAATTTGAATCTGATGGAAAATGAGGTTATGCATCATACCCAACCTTTTCTCACTAATTCGATCTAAGTCATTCATCTTCTTATGTAACTATTCTTCATCTAATATTTGTTCATATATAACTATTCTGAGTGAAGGAAAAACAAAATTGATGGGAAACACAACCAGTATTCCATAATCTAGTGAATATGGGGAGTGTACATGGTAGTGTATGTGGTGTTATGGTAGTACCATAATGTGTTTAAGAGATTTTACTGCCCAGACATCTTGACTTTTTCCACTATTTTCTAGAGTATATTTTATGGAGTCTTATACAACTCCTCTATCTCTCCATTTTCCACAACATAATAGTGAGAAGAATGGTTGGAATCGATGATATACTTATAATACCACCTCTTAGTGTTGAATGAACATAATAAGTTCCATTTTCTAACAGTATCATTTGGGGGACACTAAATCTGGTGATAATATTAGAATTTACTGAGTTGATGATATTCTTCCTTCTAACTTCCTTTAGGGGTATGGCCTCATCCAATATAGAAAAGAATTCAGTATCAACAAGTATGTACCTATACTATTTAGATATAGCCGGGGTATTTTACATCATTCCCCATACAAAAAACTAGGAATACTTAGTTGTGTATAATAATTCAATGGGCTGATGGATGAAGTTTACATGAATTTTTCATGTGTGAAGCTTCCAATTAAATTATATATAACCTTGAATCATTATATTCTAGTAGAAATAAAGTCTTCTAATTTTTTGGGAGAGCCACAGTCTAGTTTGGTGGGCATTATAAGAGCCTGCATGGAATTCCTTCATGATGGAGGGAGTATATCCTTCAGGAATTCATCAAAGGATAACTCTATAAAACCCTCATTTATATAGTAATTTCTACTCAATAAGTTTATCCTGAAGGGTGATGTTTGATTCTCATTGTCAAATATGACTTTTGACCAATATGGTGGTAGTTTACCATTTTAATGGTAATAAATTATGGGATCCGTCCATAAAGAGGTGGATGTTTTCTCCTCATGATATAATATATTTTTAACCTAGTTAATTTCTGCTATGTCACAAATGATGATGAGTAAGACTAGACTTTAGTGTGCGATTCATAATATTACCCCATCCTATTCCAGATTATCTAGGATTATAGATGTATTATCCAGTTCATTAGAGTGATCATTTTGTGACAGAGGGAAATGGTGTAATTTTTGTTCCAATGGGAATTCCCCAATTAGTATACTCACATAACAAATGAGAGGGGCCAATTATTCTTTCTTGATGATATATTTTCTATTGAACCATTTTGTCAACAGCTTTGAGTCCCATTTTACATTCAGGTAGGCTATCTATAATTTCAACAGTAGCTCCAAACCTAAAATAAGGGCTTGGTATTACACCTCATTTTTAGTGAAAAATTTGTTTAGTGACGAGGAATTTAGAAAAATTTTCTTTTACAGGGAAACAAATACAGCCCTAGAACAACCTAGTTGAACATTGGGTTTCACACTATCATTCCACAATAACTTTTGGAAGAAATGACTAAATATATCTTTCATGTTTTGGGAGATTCATAGGTGTATAAAACATCTTCATCGAGAAGTTTAGTGTCCACCAACGTGATTTTTTTGGGAAGGATGTGCTGTATGAAAATATTCCATAACATTTTTTTTATTTCCTTCTATGAAATGAATTGAATGTCATGCTATTGAAGACTAATCTCCCATTAATTCAAACACATAGTTAACAAAGGGAGACCAGAATATTCTTGTGTGGTTCAATATGAGAGACCATTTGGACTTTGTGATGCTACAAGTAATGCCTCATCTTTTCATAATGAAGATGGGTATTGGGTAGTTATTATTCACATAATAATATCTAGTCTCATTATCTATAATCATTTTAATATTATAGTAGAAAAAATTTTCATTCCCTTATCATTTGTCCATGTGAAGATGGTGCCAAGAGATTGTTTTATGGCTGCCACATACCAGATGTGCAGATTTCCTTATACTGGTAGCATTAAGACTGGTGGATGAAACTAGTTCTATTTGAGGTTCTCTAAACCATTTTGGATATCCTTATCCCATAGGTAGGTTATTCTCATCATTATTAACTTGATAAAGGAGATATATTTTTATGCTATTTTGGCTTTGAAACACTAGATATTAGTGTGGTTTCCTTAGAGACAACAAAATTATTTAGGATTTTGAGAAGGTAGAACTACCAAGATTTCATGAGTCTTTACAAGATCATCCTCAATGCAACGGTGGAATAACACAAATCCAAGTAATTTCCCCAATGTTACTCTAAATGAAAACGTTATATAGATCATATTGAAATTTTAATGCAGCAATTTGTCAATTATTATTTTAATATCAGTATGGTTATAGAAAGACTACTAATATTTGACCACTAGGTTATCAAAATATCTCTATAAGATTCATCCCAAGAAGTTATTAATGATATGATGAGTGGTTCATCGATATGTATCACTATAATTTTTTAATCCAAATGGAATGACCTGGTAGAAAAAAATCCCATGAGACACTCTCAATGTAGTGACTTCCCTATCTTCTTGAGATATCTTGATCTGGTTATACCATGAATATCCATTTATAAAAGCAAGTTATTAGAAGAATTCAGTGGAATCAATGAAGAGTTTTGTGATCAGAATCAAGAAACCATCCTTTGGGAAATATCAATTAAGGTCTTTAAAATCAATACAGACCAACATATTCCCATTTTTCTACATGAGGATGATGTTGGAAAACTATTTTCGATATTTCACCTATCAAAAAAAGTTTTCTTTGACCATTTTTTCAACTTTGGATTCTACCATGGTATCATGATAGAAGTACATTCTCTAGGCTTCTTACATGAAGCATTGTTGGTCATCTAGAAAACCTATATGATGAGTAGCCACATTGAGGATAATCCAAAGAATATTTATATACTTTTAGGAAAACATGTATCTATTCAACTTTAAAAATGAAATATACATCTCCTATACTTTAAGAGAAATAATAGAACTAATCAACATAGGTCATGAGTCTTCTTTTGTTCCTAGATTAATCTTCTTAAGGTCATTTATGGTGGTGGATATTCCTTCCTCAAATGTGGGAGGTGAATTTATGTGGTCATCCACATTCTTCGATATTTATATTTTGGAATCTTTAGGCATGGTGTATATGTCAAAGGAATATTTATCTTTGATGAATAATGAGAGGCTATGATAAGATATTTTGGTATATTGAACCACCAAGAATTTTATGGGGGAAGCATAGAGATGCATACCTTCCTTATACCTACCACCAAGGCTAGGAGGGGTATGTCCAATCCATGTTCTGTGAAATATCCTTAGGGAATATTCAATTTCTTCTAATTTCATAGGAGAATTTTCAGATCTCAAAAATTCATTAGTCTATATACCAAGTGATGAACCCACTTTAGCTAGAATCATCACTATAACAAAGACATGTTCCAATGATGTTTTTAGTGCATAATAGTTTATTATGACTAATCATGTTGTGTTTTTCATGTTTATTAGAAACACATAATCACCATTGATCATAATATAGGAATTTTCATGGGTGGTTCCCAATATGTTTGGAGAGGCTACCTACATATCACCTTCCATAATTTTTTGTTTTCCTTCCCTCTTGTAGAATATTTCCTCAGAATACATAGATTCACAATATTCAAATGGGGAAGTGTCACTATGTAGTCTACTGATCATTCCATTAATGGGGTATTTGAAACATAGGTGTAGTGTTGATGGCACTTCCTCATGGCTATGATGATAAGGCCTTTTAAGAAAGAAACTGTATGTTATGTCTTGTAGGATAACCATGAACTCAATATTAGAGATTAGGTCCCCGAATTGGTCCTTTAGCTTGATCTTCAGAAGGGGAATTTTCTCAATTTTTTCATACCCTTGAATGGTTATCCTCTTTAGAGAAAAATATTCCTCACCATATCCCACACATCGAAGTGTTTATACCAATACGAGGTTGATATTGGAACTATTATCAAATATATTCCTCCAGATTTCAACATTATAGGACTTTCTTAAAACATATAGGGGTTTGATACTCCCCTAAATATATTCTTCTTTATCTTCATCTATTAATAAAATAGTTGTATGAAATTATTCTTTAGTATTTTCCACTCGGTAAACCTTTAATCTAGTGTCTTCTGTATCAAAATCTAGGGGACTCTAGATGGACAGGATAAATGCCAATCTAATCTCTTTTTAAATATTAAGATCATCGTAGATTTAAAGTTTCACTAGGATAGCCACCATCTATTTTAGAATGTTATATTTCTATTCCATAGTTCTATGCTTTCCATGGTGGGGTTTATCCTTATCATTAATCTGATAAGATTAAGTGTTTGAGTAAGATAGTCCTAGTGCTTGTATTTAGGTTGAGAGAGTATATTTTTCTAGTGTAATAGGTCATGCTGGCCCAGAAATTTATTTGTGATGATCAAATAATTACAACATTATTACATGGTTATTTAAAATTATTTGGTTTGAACAAGCACGAAAAGGCTTTAGGTAATTTCTATTCATCTATTGGGATTGTTAAAGATCTTGTCCATGGCCTTCAGTTGTGTGTATAGATTAAGATGGAATGTGATCAGAATATTATGTTCTTCCAGGATCGTGTCATCCTCTATACCCTTGACTTCTACAGCCTCATCCAATAACTCCCCATTCAGTTATAGGGTTATCATATTAATGATCACATTCATCATTAGACGAAGACCTTATTAATAGAATTTCAGTAATAAAATTAAAAATGATATATTAATCTAATGAGGATTCCATTTAGTGTGGTGGTTTCCATTCTTCAAATGCTAAATGAATGAAGTCTTCATGGGTTAGAGTCTTTGTGGGAGTTGGGTATGACTCTTTCTATTATGGATTTTCCTAAATTTGGTTATTTGTTTTCCTTTGGGAGATAGTTTCAAAGGTTTTATATTTTTGATTAGTTTAAAAAGTTGTTCTCTCCAGGTGGTGTGACCACGATCAATAGTTTTCCGAGTCACCCAGCTATCAAACTTATTTTCATGCATAGTCAAAACATGTTTCCAAACACCTTTTTATTATAGTTGGGTGGTGGTGGCACATGTCACATCCAGTATGTATTTTCCCAATATCACCTACCTATGATCAATGATTCCCTAGGAAATTTTATTGAAGAAAAAAAGGTTCTGATGAAATAACCCACTCTCCTATGAAAATGGAAATAGTCATGATGGTCATTGAGGCCATTTTAATTGGGTTTCCTTATAACTAATAACTTGAGGAGGTTATTTTCTACGAATTCAAGGAAATTACCAGGAATATATTCATTTCAAAATGTATAAAATTTATTTATAAATTCCTAAAATAGCAGGTGGAAATGATCTCCCTTTACCTACTATCGATTGCGATCTTTCAACTACTACCACTCAATGTGAGGCACTGGGAAATTTAGGGCATACATGGTTTCTTTAATGGGAACCACCCCTGGTTTGAGCATGAAAATGGAAGTATCTTCTCTACTATGACCTTTACCTTATTCTATGGTAATGGGGAAATATTTATCTTGACTTCATTGAATGGAATATTCAATGAATTGCTCCATTTCTACAAAAACATGGAATCCTCATTATTATTTAACCGAGATGAAATGTGTTTATAGTTCATCTAAAAGGTTCACTGTAATAATTCCTAGCAAGGAATATTAAGAGGGGGGGATCTTGAGTGAGTACATTAGACCCTTCCACCTTGTGGTAATGTTTAAGACCCTCTCATTTTCACGTTGTGTGCTATTTTTTGGGTCCAGGATAAACATTTTTATTAGTTTGGAGATTAATTGATAAAGGAATTAATGATGAAGGTCTTCCAAACCTGTGATATACCCTACCAGAAGACAAAAATACTAAAGGAAGGTCATCCCTACCACTTTCTTTATAAAGAATCTTAGATTTATTGCCTATTTCTAGACTTAAAGGCCCGTCGTAATACTGAATCCAGACATAAAGTGTGTGAGATACTATTTCGGGTCTCCCATGATGTTAATGGTTGAGAATATATAATTCCCATAATTAAGTGGGGGAAAAGTTTCATCCAACCATTCAGGATACGACTTCATTTTAGGCTGTATGGGAGCCCACCAACCCTCCATGTATTCTATTCGAGTAACTAGGGATTCAATGGTGTTGAGGAGTTTTGGAGGTACCACTATCTAGACTTCCTATTGTGCACAGGAAGTGGGTGAGACATGACACATTTTTCTATATTTCATATCATTTTGATTTTCAATATGCGCAAAAGCTGGATGATTACCCAGATAAGTAAGAGTATGTCTCCATAACAGAGGAAATTCAAAATCATCCCCTACTTCCTCATTTATGTAAATTGGTTTCATAGATCTTGAGCTATCCTAATTCCCATGTTCGACACTTTTAGGTGGATTAAAACCCTCCCAATGACTGGTAGAAGGTATATAAGTTTCTGGTTGAAGGTGATACCCAATGAAAATATTACCCCTATGTAATTACTCATTGAGATATATAGGGTTTTGTATCTCACTCTTGTATTGTGTTAGATATTACTCTATATAGGGAATTTTATCCCTTCTAAGTGGTGAGTGTGATTTAGTCATTAACTTCAATTTATCCTTATTCTAATTCTGTTAAGGATGTGCGAATTCATTATTTAGGGGTTTCAGGTTCTATATCTTTCTATTATTCAGTGTATGTGTAGCCTTAGATTGTACGTCAGTATCAACTTCCTCTTGAGACATTTCTTTTGTATTTCACCCTTCTATATTAGAATCTTGTTCTATATCACTTTCTAAATTGATGTTGATAACATTCATTGAGTCATACCTAACAAAAATAGTCAACCCTCCATTGTCCAAATTGTAGGGATGATTAATAGTTCCTATTTCCCCTTCGATATTTTTATGGGGGTCATACCAATAACCCTTGATATTGTTTGGAAATCTTGTATTATAACCTCTATGGGGTTTTATTTTATTTTCCATATGTTCAAACTGTGTTTCACTATGAAATATGACCTTAAGGGAGTGTCTGTTTGGGATTTTTGAGGGATCCCTAAATTAAATTGCTGTGTCTAGAGGTGGGAGGAATGGTTGGGATGCTGACCTTTGGTATTGAACTCCTAGCCTATAAAAGACCAATTTCATTTGATATGATTATAATAATTCCAATGAACCTATGTTATGGGGTTGATTTAGGAGGCATTGTTTGACCATTATAATATTTTTATTGAGGATTCGACCACTCCTATGATAGAAATTGAGATAAAATGCGCACATTCCTATATGATGGGGTTGGTTTAGATTCACCGCCAATTTATTTATAACACTATTGGGGTTTTATGGACCTTGGGTTAGAGGTGTCAGTAAAAATTCTACCATGTCTGAGGGCTAGTTCCACTCATGAATGGATGCCATGCTGACTTCTATGAAAATCTAACTGATTTGGAATGATTTTATTTTGCATGGGTCTAGTGAAATGGATGCTTGTAATAGGAGTCAAATACTATATGGATTTATTAATTAGTATAAGAATTCAAATTCCTTATTTGAAATATGTTCTCATTATTTTAAGAGGCCCAATTTAGTTTCCTTTTAGAAGCCCCTTCTCTCTATTGACAATGTCTTTACATTGTCAATGTGGAGGGGATATGTTGGATTGACCAGTTGGACATTTAATTACTCAGTCCCATGATATCTTCTACAACTATTAAATTATAGGATGAAACATATGGGGATCTATGATATCTTGGGTATGGCATGAATTACAATTCCCTAAACTCAACCCATCCTTGGATAGAAATGTTTAACGAGGATTCAATGATTAATTACCATAGATCATTAATTATATAGAGGAAATCATACTAAATATTTTTCCTATGCATTTCCATTCTTGGCCCTAGGGAAATAACGATGAGGTCCAGGTTTATTTGAAAATAGTTACTGTTCATGGTCTAGAGGTTACCCTCATATCATTAATGAGGGAGGTGTATATCCTTTAACTATAGAAAAGTTTCTCATATGTTTTGGGGTATTTAAGGTACAAAATAATCTTTTATCTCAAATATAACTGCGTAATCAAAATTTTCTATTGGAAAAACATATTTTTGAGGTTATTTGCATCCATTTCCTTCTATATATCCATTTTATACTCTTATTCATTAGATTCATATGCCTCTACCTGGTCAAACCATAAAGTTCGCTTCTCCAGGTTACTAGCTATCCAAGGTTAGGGTTTTCTAAATGTTCACTGGTCACACTATACGACTAACCCTAGTTTTTAAATAACATATATATATTAAGGTGTCTTGTAAAAAATATTATTTCCATGTCTTGGAGAAATATCACTACAGGGAGGCTATACACAGTGAATGTGATGGGTAAAGTCCATGTTATCCATCATGATACTAATGTGTGGAGTAATATCAGGGTATTTATCACCTTTTAAATTGTATAAATAGTTAGTAGACCCTTGTGGTGTTACATATACAAATCCTATAGACATTAAGACATTATAATTGAGAAGAGCAGGAATATAAGAATTATCTCATATCATGGATGGAATATTGCAAACTGCCTTTTGGGGATGAGTAGGAGTATGAGCCTAATACATGGTGGTCACAAAAATATTTCGATGACTATATATTGTAGTGGGAATATGATCCCACAAACAAGAATTTACTTTAGTATGTCAGTGATCTTCTTTTATTTTCCACAGGGATATGCGATTGAATATAGGTGATTTCTAGAATATGTCAATCAAAATTGGTTGAATTAGGGGTATGATCATGGTTCAAAACATTATTCTTTATTATAATATTCTCAAAATCCCACTGAAATGGGAAAATGGATATGGGCCTCCACTTTTATATGCACTAAAGGATGATGGTGCGGTCTTTCATTATCAAGAGTAGTAATATGATCATGGATCCTATAAGTCACTAGAATATTCTGAGTATCATCATCGATAGGGATATGAGCCTTCCCTATGGTGATTTTTATACAATAATAATGGATCTAAATTAGAGTTGTGATATAGGATAGATCTTGGATGACCATTGGAATATACAATTGGCCTAGTTTTATAAGAATATTCCCTTTCCCTAAGGTCATTTTGAAATTGGGTTGACGACCCCTAGTTAGAATGGGAATATGAGTATGTACTTAGGCCTTACCCTTTATCAGAATATGCTAATAATCCTCCAAGATGTGATAAATAATACACAGTTTATCTGGAGTATCCACCTATTAATGTTTCTCATGGAGATATGTTGCTCTAGCTATTGGGATAGTAATATGTGTTTGTCTCTGTATCTGTACTAGTGTCAGAATATGTTTGTGGAACTCTTCTTTCATTTCTATAATATATAGGCACACAAACAAATTATGTTTAGTAATATAGTTTTTCAAGTTCTCGGTCTTCAGGTTATACTGTAATATATATTCAATTGAATTGGGTATCTATTCATACTCCCTTATTCCTCATTATTTAAGAATATAATGATGGTATTTATGCATGAGTGTGGGGATATGTGTCTTCCCCTACATTCTACTGCGATATGTTGATAAATTTGATTTGGTTGAGTAGGGATGTGATCGTTCTCGCCATCTTCTTCTAAAATATATCGATGGGATTCATCGATGGAGGCAGGGATATTGAATTTTACCTTCAAAATGTTTCTTTTCAAGCATGATGATATCTCCTTGGTCATCATGTATGAGTATCCATGGTGGCAACCTATCGAGTGGTTCCCATAGTAGGTGGATGAGGGAAATTAATGAGATCAAGCTATCAATGTTGATTAACAAGATCCCTACTAGTTATCTTCTGAATTTGTATGGTGATCTAGTAGAATCCTTCATCCACATTCTTAAGGTGAGGACTGTTTCTACTATCTCTCTTTAGTTATAAACTCTCTAAGTTGTTGGTAATGGTGGAAAATATCTCTCGTTTCACTGAAAACTTCCCAAAGTGATGTGGTATTGTATACTTTATTGTCTATAGGCTTTTATATACAACTTTCTGGGTTGAGATTGTACCATGTCAGTGGTGTTATCTGACCATCAATTTTTTCAATTAATGATGTAGGCATCACGTACGTTACGTTTCTTCACAATTCATAGAAGGAATTTTCATATTTGAGGTTCCAAAACATTTTCTTGAGGATTAAATTACTTTAGATTAGTGTAGATATTGTGAGAATGTAATATATAATCAGAATGAAAAAAATAAATTAGTCCCTTGATCAATACAATATTAAAATTAAGTCTCTTTTATAATCACCTATGCACGTTGAATCATTTTTTATTTTCATTGTCATTTTTAAATATATTTTCATGAAATATGTAGAATTGACCACCTATAATAAATATGATTACATGTAATTATTAAAAGATTCATTTTAGATTCATCATTTTTTTCCTGATAATACGTGGGTAAAAATATCCCTAATGGGGATTGGAAAATCTATCCTTTTATATTTATTTAAGGGTCGACACAGTTTAAAAGTTTTATATTTGGTTCACCATTTATTTTTTTTATGAAAACTCTTAATGGATCCCATATCTATAATGATCTACATGTATACTTTCTAAAAAAATGTATTTATAAGGGTTTGAAACCCAATGAAACATAGAATATAAAATTTTTCGGGAGGATGGGAGGTTAGGCTCATCATACCTTTTTTAGGGGAATTATTGCATACTACAAGACTCTCTTATAGATTTATGATATGTTCATGAATCGTTCCCATATAATTTTATGGGATTGGTAACCCTAATAAAATGAGAAGGTGTCTAATCTCTTTCTAATTCTGTTCTCATTCCATATGACTAAACACTATAGAGTTTAAAACCAACCAAGAGGTTGATCATTGTTTTTGAATTGGGATTGAACCTTTGATAGGAATCCTAAATATTCCATGATAATATGAATAAAAACCCACATAGATGATTTAGGACCATTCTGTTTAGTTTAACATCATACAGAAAGGATGTATATGAGGGGATTTATGAATTGGGTTTGGAGATTGGGCATTAATAAGGAATCCTCATATCCTGCTTATGGTTGTCACATGATCATCCCAGTAAGTCCAAAGGGTGTCACAAGAACCAAGTGGTATGTACAATGGTCGTAATGTAATCTTCCACATAGGTCCAAAGGGTGTCACATGAAAGTAGAAACATGTCTAATAGTTTTTCGCATGATCTACCCTACATGTCTAATTGGAATCACATAAACTAAGTGACATTTCCAAAGGATGACATGTGATCTAGTTGATATTTTCATAGTGTGTCATAAGAACTACAAAACATTTTTGGAAGATATCACATGATCATTGAATATATCAAATGAAGTGCATGACCCCTTCACATGAAAATCAATGTATTTTCCTTCACATTAATCTTCCATAATTTAAAACATCCATTTAATGAACTCATCAATGTTTTTTGGGTGTTTACCTACTAATGTATCATGTGATCAAGCCAACATACTGAAGGTCCATTGCATGATCCAACTAACATGCTGAAGATCCTTCATATGACCAATGAGATGATCACATCAAGTACAGAAAAATATTGTCTAATAACTAAAGTTACTGACCTGATTTTTTAGGTGTAAGACTCTTGAGATTGTATATTCATATACTCTAGTATGTATTTTCTTTCCTCTATTTGTTACATTATTTATGTTCCAATCGGGGTTTTATATGTCTCATGGACCCTATATATATGTGGATTTTTATAATGATTAAGTCTCATATCTTAGCATGAGTTAGTGGATGGAATATTCTCATAATTCGATAATATATCATGTGCTCCACATGAAGAAGTTTTGCATCAATAGGGATTTCATCTTTATGCCTCACGATAAATAAAGTCCACATGATCTCTCCATCAATTCAATATTTATTGAACTCATTTATTGTCAAATGTATTCAATGTGATTTAGTTGAATGGTATGAGATCCATCCACATGTTATATAGGATTTCATGTGTTCCAGACAATACACATGGAGGTCATCTTGTGATTAAGCCACATGTTAGAGGGCATTCATGCGATTAAGTCAACATATTGAAGGTTCATAATTTCATTTGATAGACATTTCTAGGGTCATTGCATGATCAATGAATAGAGCACATGAGGTACATGATCTCTTCATATAAAAATATAATAAATCTCTTCCCATGAATATCCCTCAATTTTTTAGCTTTTATCACATGAACACCTTGGGATATTATCAAGAGTTTTTATAATAGGGTGTCACATGGTAAAATTGACGGACCTAGGGTCTTTTCATTATAGAATTGAATTTTTAAAGGCCTTTAGGATATTTTAAGGCCTATGGTAGAATTTTATATAACAATTGAGTTGAATTAGATTTAGAAGTTTAATTTCAAAATTTATTATTTAAAAAATAATACTACAACCTCAAAGTATGGAATAAAATCCCTTTTATATTTAGGATATACATCATTAAAAGTGTCTTGTTTAGAACCTCCTTCTTTGAATCATCTTAATGAAATCCTTGTTGATGAATCAAAAAATGGGAAGGATGTTCTAAGAATAGAGGATGTAAATATTTTTAAGGAACATAATGATGTATTCCCATATGAATTACTAGGATACCATCATGACCATGAATTTAAATTCTCTATTGATCTTATCCGTAAAAAACTTTATCTAATCCTTTGGATGGATCCAGTGGAATTAGTGTAACTTAAGAAAAAAATCAAAAGTTATGATTGAATGTAGATTTATACTATCTATTGTTTCACCATTGGGAGAACTTATATTATTTTTTAAGAATAAGGACGGGTCACTAAGATTATGCATTGACTATATGGAAATGAAATACTTCATCATTAAGGACAAGTATCCATTACCTCACATTGATGATCTATTTGATCGACATAAAGGGGCCCACTACTTCTTTAAGGTTGATCTTTATTCTAGTTTCGTCAATTGAGATTCAATAAGGATGATATAATGAAGAAAACTTTCCACACAAGGTCTGGACATTATGAGTTCCCAGTAATGACATTCAGTTTAACTAATTCACCATCTATATTTGTGGATATAATGAATAGAATATTAAAATACTATCTTGATAAATTATTTATGGTATTAATTGATAAAATCATGATATACTCAAATACCATGGATGATCATGAGGAATATCTATGAAAAATCCTAGAGATTATAAGGGAGAAAGAATTATATGGGAATGCAATAAGTGAAAATTGTGGCTTTACCAAGTATATTTTTGTGGAATTTTTGTCTCTCAAGGTAGAATATCGAATAAAACAACTAAGAAAAAATTTATTTGGATATTTTCCAAACCAATTAATAAAAATGGGATATATATTTTCCTTAGATTATCAAGTTATTATTAGTGTTTTCTAGAGAGTTTTCCTGATTAGCTAATCTATTAACCAAGTGGACTTTTAATTGGGTTTAATTTTTATGGTCTAAGAAATGTGAGTAATGCATTAAGGAACTAAAGGAAATAATCTCAATACAATAATATTTAATTTAACATTGGGGGAAAATGATTTTTTATATCAAAAAATTCATCAAAAAAATGGTTGGGGTGTGTCATTATGAATAATGATAGAGTTGTAGCTTATACAGAAAGAAAATGGAAAAACCTATTCTGGAAAAATCCAATAGATGATCTTGAGCTATGAGTTGTGATATTTATATTGAAGATATTGAGACACTATCTCTTTGGGGAAATATGTGTCATATATATGGATAAAAAAATATTTATGTATATACTCAATCAAAAGTTCTAATCATGTAGAAAATATGATGTCTATAATTAATCAAATACTATGATATATCGATACATTACCACCATATAAGAACAAAAAGGTTTGAATATGTCTTGAGTATAATTTATGATGGTATTTTATACAATATGAATATAGATAGGGACAATATATTAATGGACTTAATAAAACTTCATATAAATATTACCAAGGAACAGAAAACATCACACATTTTTCATTTAGTTTCTCATCCATATTTACTATAAAGGATAGAAAAGTCCCATCAATATGGTAAGGATATAAAATAGAAAATAAAATCCTTGAGAGATGTGAAATTGAAATATTTTATCCCTAAAGATAGTGTATTGATGTTCGGGAGGAGATTGTTTGTACCATCATCACCTGAACTAGGAATGGAATTAATGGAAGAATATCACAGATAAAAGTTCTTTATTAACATTGGTGGAACTAAGATTTATTGGGATACAATTGAAAAACCATGGGGGAAAAATTAAGTGATAAATTTCAAACTATGTGTCAAGATACTTTTCTTTCCAACAGGTAAAGGATAAAAGGAAATATCCATTGGGTTTGCTGAAACACCTCCCACATAACAATGTGGAAGTGGGATGATATCACAATTTTCTTTGTAACTGGGATACATAAAATATTAAATGGAACTGATTATATACGTGTTATGTTTGAGTTCCACACCAAGTATTCACATTTCCAAACATTAATAGCTGATTTAACACTTTAGCACCATTCTCAGATTTATATAAATGAATTTGTGAGACTTTATAGTGTACCATTATAAATTGATTCTAATAATCATCCCCACTTAAAATCGAAAAATATGAAGTATTTAAATTTCATTGAACACTGAGATACATTTAACCACTATATATCATCCTCAAATTGATTAGAATTTTAAATGGACTATCCAAACCTTAGAGGATATGTTGATGTGATGTTCACTTTACTTCCATGGAATGTGGGATGAATACATACCTTGGGTGAAATTTTCATATAATAATTACTTCTATTGAAGCATATAGATGTCACCATATAAGGAATTTTTTTTGAAAAGATGTTATAATCTAACATAGTACTGTGAAGTTAGAGAGAGGAATCTAGTTTTTCTAGGTTTTTAAAGATGAAACTTAGAAAGTGTGCATTATTTAGAATCATATTCAGAAATCTTGAATAATATAGAAAATTTATTAAATAACAAATGGAAAGACTTGTAATTTCAAGTTGGTGGTCTTGTATTATTGAATGTATAACCATGGAAATAGTTATAAGGTTTGTAAATAAGGGAACATAAATTCTTGGGTACATCATGACATTTGATATCCTAGAGATAATTTTATTATTGGTTTAACATTTAGATTTTTAAAGTTTCCTATCTAAATTCATGGATTCTACCATGTATTAACCCTAAGGAATTACATGATAGACGCAACTCATGTAATCACATCAAATAGAATAGAGTTCAATATTATTTTTCATATATGAAATAGCCTATCCAAATTCATTACGTTATAGTGAATCTGTTGAAGAATAATATAACCTAGATCATGAGAGTGTTTTAGAGAAATTAAAATTTAGAAGTGGAAATATGGGTATAGTAATATAGAAATACCCTAATTTGGTTTCACAATATTATATAAAAAAATTTCCAGGTTAAAATTATTAAGGAGAGAATAATTTCACCACCCAAAAATGTATTTCTCTTTGATATTTTTTTATGTAATTCTTAGTAATGTAGTATAATATAAAACATAGACCATAAACCCACAACAATTTATTTCACTATTTACGAATCATACATTCAATCTCTAATAATAACAAATAAAATAATGAATAAGAAAATTGGAAATAAAATAGAAAATAAATAAATTAAAATATAAAAATTGGATCTCTTTGATCCCCTAAAAATATTTCACTCATGAATACACTGTAACAAATAAATAAAAAAATAGTCATGAAATATTCATTTTTTAAATGATGTTGAAACTTGAAAGAATTGAAGTAAATGATGAATTATTTCCATGATGGTGTGTTTATTTGATGATATGGAAATTATTTATTAAGATTTCGGCCAATAAATATGTTATTAATTATGAAAATTAGTTAATAAGATAGTTTTACTTTTTTATTTTCAGTTTTGTAGGCATAATAATGTGTCTATTTTGATTATTTTAAGAAATCAAAATTACATTTTTTGATAAATATATATATATTATATTTAAAATACAATTTATGAGAATTTTTTTAAGTTTTTATAAATTTATTTTTCTACTATAATCTTAGAAATCAGTTTTAAAATGATAATATAATTTAAGGAAATTTTAATTAATTTTTATACTAGTTAGAAAGTTTTATATGTCATAAAAATTGTTGATTTTCAATGAATAAGTGTTTTTATTTAAAAGTTGAATTTATTATATTTAGATTATTATTTTTAATAAATGATAAAAAAAATTAGTCATTAAATCAAAATTATTTTAGGATGATGTTTTGATAATTTTATGAAAAAGGCAATTTTTGGGGTAAAAAGTGAAAATACCATTTTTGTGAATAACGCAACATCTATGATGTAATCTTGACTTGATCATGAAATAAGATTTATTAATCCTTATTATTAATCAAAAATATATTTTCTTGGTAAAAAAAATCATTTATTATATTTTGTTACATCTAGAAACCTATTTTTAACTTTTTGGAACCTATAATTTATCTCCTCTAAAAAAAATTACATGTTATACATGTATAATTTTAGAATTACTTTTTTCACATTTAGAAATTAAATATGGTAAAATGGATTTTATATTTTTAATATTATGTTATAAATATGGTGATAGGGGTGACAATAATTTTAATCAAAAAATAAGTTATTAGGGTTAAAATTGAGTTACTTCAGTAAAGGATAAATAATGCAGAAGGTTAGAGTTAATTTGTAAAAGCTATAAATATCTAAAAAAATAAAATAGAAGTGTGTGTTTGATTTATTTAATGATATTTAATTTCATTTAAAACATTAAATATCATCTAAATTTATTGGAATTAATTCTACCCAAAAGTGATTGGCCATAAAAAGAAATTAATCGCTATTTTATCCATTTAAACAACCCTCATTCCATCACTCTCCACTAAAAATAAGTTTTTAATAAAATTATTCTACATTACTACATATATATTCATATCAAGAAGTTATTAGGATTTTATGGGGCCCCTCTAATTCTTAAATTACTGTCTTCTCAAGGTAAGGGTCTTCCATCCCACTCTTTCCATTTGAAGTAAAATAATTTTTTATATTGTATTTTGAATTTATTTTTAAAATAATAACGTGATTTTAATTAAATAGTATTATCTTCAAATTTATATTTTTTAAATTGAATTTTATTTAATCCTTCAAATTATATCCTATACCTAGGTCATTATAATTTTCAAAAATTACTATATCCATAAAACAATCGTATATTTTTTAAGTAAAGTGTGTACGGTTTTAATAAGAAAAGACACATCTATAGATATATAATAGTGGGATTGGTTTTGAAATATATTCATATAGGGTTTATAACCTTAAAAAGATTCAGTTGGGTATATCATGGTCATCATTATAGTGCATGGTTAATGGGCCTTTACCACACACCTGGTTTGATAATCACGATGAATATACTTGGATGATCTAAAAACTATTTATAAATCATTATAAAGGATAAATATATCACTTCATTGGTATCTTACGATTTAAAATTATTTTATCTAGATACCTAGAAACCTTTATCACCTTAGTCTTTGTGAAATCCTGATAAATAAAATATTGAATCCTTCACTTATTGCGGGTGTTTATTTGAACATTTTTAAATCCATAGTTATTACATATATATGATAAAGGATTTTACGTATATATCTTTATTGATAATTTTACTGGGTACAAACTTTTTTATACCATATAATAAATTTTTCTATATATAATAATCATTTAAAATTAACAACTTTGATTAATTACGCCAGGTGGTTCATTCAACAAACATTATTCTCTAAAATTATTCAGTTTATAATGAATTTTATTGGAAAATTATATGACATGTTAACAATGGAATTATATATCCCTGAAGTTCACTAGTATGTATCATAAGATAATTATATAGGTAAATGAGAGTTTCCTTAACTTTTATATATGATTACTTGGCACAAGGCCTTAATGATATCATTAAGATGTTTAAAATTATTTAATCCCTTCACTATGTGATCATTTATTTTCATCAATAAAGTTATTTATATTTATGTTGGCCATGTATTTATTTATTCACTTAGATTCATTTTTTAAAGCATAAATTTGTTTATTTATTAATAATATACTTTTTTATAATATATACTTTTTTAATGTACCCCTTTACCGGGCATCTAAGATCAACCATTTATATATTTTTTTCCATTTCCCCATGAAAATGAGAATATTTCTAAATATGAAAAATGGGTTATCTAGGAGGAAAATTTTGCTTTGTGAATTCATATGATGTAATGTTTATTTATGTATCAACTCTTCTGAGACTAAAATGTTTCTTGATCTTATGAATGGATATATATGTATTATGTACCATTGTAACAAAATAACGATAGGATACATGAAAATATGGTCTGCTTTTAAATTTATACTTTCCAATTACTCTTTTGTTAATAATTACTCTTCAAAATCATCTTTTTTTGTGTTTAATTTTTTATTTTTCATGTCTATTTGGGTTTGGTGGTTCTGGTCCGTGTACCGTGGTCATGGTTTCATCATATCTATAATCGTAGTCATGTTTTACGTATCATATGTATTCATCATATAGCCTTTTATAACTATTAATATAAGCTGGTTATGAGAAATGTTTTACATCACTTCATGGAGGTAGTAATATGCATGTACACATGAGTGATGTATTCACTTTTCTATGGATTTAAAAAATAAATATAAATAATATTAAAATTTTAAATAATAATAATTATATCATATAGATCATATATACTCATCAAATTAATCCTTATGACCATCCATATAAATCAGAAATGGAAAAAATATCACATCTCTTTGTCGAGGTGGTAGTCCACATGTATGCATAAACAAGGTTATCATTATCCAATGGATGGGAGGGTGAAAAGTTATGTGTTATTTATCTTTAAATTATCAAAATAATTCCTTTATAATTAAATATAATCATTAAATATAAATATATAACCATCTTTGTGAGTTGGAGAAGGACAATAAAATACATTGGTTTTGGAGATAGTAGTCCATAAGTACGAATGATGATGTTTTCATTTTCCATTTGGAGGGATTATATATAGGTAATTATTATATTAACAAAATAAAATTTCATTAAGATAATTTTACTAATGTCACTATGTCAATATTATTAAATAGGATTTTAAGGAGGTATAATAATAAATAAACATAAAAAGATTCTCTGGAGATGATTACATCTTCGTTGAGAAAACTCATTTAGATATCTTCGTAAGGATACTTGTGTTAGGATTTCAAGAATAAAAAAACCTATAAAAATGTCCAGAGATGTTTATTTTACATTTTGGTAGTGTTTTTTTAGATAATTGGATTGAGAATATATGAATAATATAGGATAGAAGGTCTCCTTTTATTAGTAGGAGAAATATAAATCATATCAATAATTTAAGGTTTATTAAATAATTTTTGAATTTCTAATTTAAACTGGCTCCATGATGTGAAATTTTTAAATATAAGAAGGTTATGTTAGAAATAAAATCATCCAATAATATTTATGAATTTATTTTGTGTTATTTTAAACCTTATACCTTAGGTTAACTCTTTTTTAACCCTTACTATGGTAAAATGATACTTATTTTTTAAGGGAAAATAATGACATTATGAAAAGAAAATTTGATAAAAAGTGGAAAATGGGTGATATTAATGGTAATTTACCAGTAATTTTTGAAATTTATTTTTTATTTTTAATAATTTTAATTTGATATTTTTTAACATAAAATATACTTAAAGTCATTTTTAGAACTATTCACATAATTTGAATATGTAAACATAATGATTTCCTTGAAGTTTAAATTTGAATATATAAAAAAATAATTAACTTTAATTTTCATCCCTATAAATCACTAAATTATTTAAATTATCCAAAACACATTCCTTTTAATATTTTAAAATAATTTAATTTATTTTTATACTATTTCCACAAGCATTGCATCAGTGATGCGTAAGAAAT
This sequence comes from Viscum album, assembly GCA_963277665.1. Taxonomy (NCBI): domain Eukaryota; kingdom Viridiplantae; phylum Streptophyta; class Magnoliopsida; order Santalales; family Viscaceae; genus Viscum; species Viscum album. The sequence continues at coordinate 1,991,709,960 of OY728131.1, read as the reverse complement.
TTAAGTAATTATACCATTAAAAAAATTTATAATAAATTAGTATAATAAAAATAAATCATTAATATTAAAAATAAATAATTATAACCATTCATAGAATACTTTTATTTTTATGATAACATATTATATATATTAAAATAAAGAGAGTAACATTTTGTACTTATTCATTAGTTAAAATAATATAATGTCATTATCAAAGGAAAATGGAATAAAATTTTCATATTTTTGAATATATAATTATTATTTTGAAATAAAATAATCTAATTTAATTATTTCAAGTGTTTGATAGATTTTGAGGCCTTTCCCTACAGTTTTAACCCTAATTATCTTAGTTAAACCTTTACCATGGTGATAAACTATTACCATGGTTATTATTAATTATGATCAAAAATGAATTGAAACTAAATAAAAACATAAAACATTATAATTTAAAATATATAATAAAATTTCTATTATTCATTTTATAAAAGTTTTAATAGTTTATTTTAATATTTATTTCCAAAACACAAGAAAAAAACTATATTTAGTTAAAATGCTTGTTTTAAGTATAAGAAAAGGTTTTATACTAAAATCATGTGAAAGATAGATTATCATTTAATTTATTAAATAATGTTAAATAGGAGGATACTTGATTTAACCAAAAACAAAACCAAAAATAATATTTTAAAAACTAGACTAAAAAGAAGTACTGAAAATAATATTTATTTGAATAAAAAAATTACTTAGATTTCCAAAATGTCAGGCATGGATTTCAAAGTCCAACATTATATTATTAAATTAATTATATTAATTTATAAATATATATTTTTATTATAATTTATTTATAATCTTTAAATTTATTCTAATATCATGATAATGTCATAAAAGTTACATTATTTATAAAATAGGTATTTTTCACTATTCAACTAAAATTCTACTATTTCCTAAAAATATCAAAAAGTCACTAAAATAAAATATGATATAATGAATCCATAAATGATTTTGAATTAATTAAATTCAAATTATAATATTCATAAATTTATCTTTAAAAGAAAAAACCAAAATATAAGGAAATTCTTCGATATATATAAATGGTCATTTTAAACCATAATTATTCTTAACCATATGTGATTTAATTATTATCATTCCAAAATGAGTACTTAATCCCTAGGAATTTCTCATTAAATTTAATTAATGAGGTCTTTTCAATATATATTTCATAATTTTAGTACTCCCATTCATACCCATTAAACCAATGAATATGTTATAACAATAACATTTAAATAATATTAGTTTCACATTATATCGAGGATTATTTAAGAAAACAAGTATGTATAGTACATGCTATTGAATAAATTATTTATTTATAATAAAATACAATCCAAACTTTCATAGTGTCACATAATTTATCATAGAGAAAAATCATGCAACACCTAGAAGTTTTTCTAGCCATATGATTTGGGTAAATGAAAACAAGAGAATGTAAAGGTGAATATTGAGAATACACTACGAATTAAATTTAACAATCCAAGTGAAATTGATTTCTCTGAATATCTAATGAAACACTATAAATATTGACTCAATGAAATAAAATTTCACTTTATCAAAGAGGAGGTTGTGAATGGGGATATAAGGGTGGAATTAATTCCTATAAGTGGTCAACTGGCTAAACTCTTCACTAAATTCATTCCCAAGGACATATTTGAGAGTTCAAGGTTGAACGTGCATGTTAAGACGGTATCACATGAGATACCTTGGTTGGGCCCCACATTCCTTTAGATTTTGTAGTAAAATATAAAAAAGGTAAAAAAACTCATGTGTATTTTTATGTTGAATCCAAAGATGAGTTTATTACAAAATGTGTAAGTAGTTAGTGTATGTATTAAGGGGGAGAGAACCAAATCACTTGGCCACAATTATTTTTTCATTGAGGGATAAAATTACCTCAATAAAATACATTATCCAATAATGTTGTGTTAGGATATTTCATTCTGAGTAATTTTAGGATTTGATGTTATTTAATGTGAATTATTAGGTTTGAAAAAAAATCCAAAAGGGGATATTTAATAACCCATGGAATTCTTGATGAAATATTGTACTTGTTTTTATCCTATGGTGATAATGTTTTAAAGATGTTAAGAATGTTTATGAGGCATTGATAATGATTTAAGTTGTTTGGATATTATTTGAGGTTATATTAAGAGGTCATGAGATTATTTGTTAATGTTTTGGAATTAAAGTTTATTCTATAAATAAATAAGGGAATTTATGTGTAAAATTAGTATAGAAAATATGTAATCATTATCCATAAATTCATAATGAGATACTAAAAAGGGAATGATACACATAAGATTCATTTTAATATTAGGTATGATTTATTTTTTGAGTATGAAAAAATATTTTGGATAAGCTAGAAATCTTAAGTAATATATAAGAGTACAAAAATATTAAGTAAGAGTTATCTATTTGTTGATTGTGGAAATTTTATTACGATTAAATTAATATGTAAGTGTAATTTCAGTAGTGGAGTGGGAAACGAAAAAATTAGTGCATAAATAAAGGTCATCTGATGGTTATATAAAATTAACTCCTCATAATAGGTGAAATTGTCAAAGGTATGAAACTACCAAGAAATATAATATTCCTTGTAACACCACATGCAACCACGATACTCTTATCTTTGAATAATACAATAGCTTGTGTTGTATGCAACATTGTGTTCTAGCACACGATGACCAATCAAACTAGTTGTTTAAAAAAAATTATGAATAGTAATACCCACTTTTTGAAATTTTTGAAATTTTATTTTTCCAAATGGACATAATATTTGGATTAATAATATAAAAACTAGCTTAGGGTGAATTTCTTATATTTTTCTAAAGCTTTCAATTTTTGATGAATAGTGAAAAAACACTACGTTATTGTTTAGAACCGACTTCTATTTAAATAATAATTATATTTATTTGAATTTATTTTAAAGTCAAAATAGATATATAATACCTATATTAGTTCAATTTAATTCATTTGTGTGATTTTATAAAAAGATTATATATATAAAATTTTATTAAACTATTTAATGCCTTTTACCCAGCTTCTAGGAACATTTGAAAATTTTCATAAAACGCAATTTTACAACTTTTGTGAATTGAATTTCAAAAATACGAGAGACACTCTTTACGCCAGTAAATAAAATCTTGTTCAATATGATGAAAATAATTTTTTGTGAATAGTAACTTTTGAATTTTATTTACCACGGTTAAAAGTAAATAGGGTAATTAAATGAAATAATGATATTATAAGTACCCTAACATATGTAATAATTCATTTGTATAAGTGTTTTTCAACCAAAATCATCTTTATTAATAAAATATTATCCTCTTTGATCCACTTGGATTCGATTAGAACATTTATTATTATTTTATTTAACAAAGTTTTAAAAGTGTTAAATTGAAATTTTAATAACTAAACCATTTTTCATATAGTGTTATACATAAAATAAATTCGATTATAAATATTCATTATAAATCCAAAAATAATTCCTATATCATGGTATTTTATTTATATTTTTTATACATTAAATAATCAAATTTATTTATGACACAATGATGATGCGGAAATTACCTTATTAATGAAAGATTAAAATAATTGATATTATAAATATCGAAATAAATGTAAATTGAGACATTTTTTTTGCTTTCCAATAATTTTATAGGTTAAGATGAAATTTTATAATTGATTTAATGTATTTTTTTCAAATAATCATGTTTTTTTACATTCAAAAAAACCCAATACTAAATAGTGTCAATATTGATATAAATGTGTTTTTACAACAAATACTATATTATTAAGTTATATAACATTTCTAGAAATATATGGTTTGGCAAAAGGACTTATATAATGATATATATTTCATTAATTAACCAATTTGGGTTCTCGTGGAATTTTATTACATGTTTATTAACCATGTAATTTAAAAATACAAGAAGACATTGTTAAAGATAAACTATTTAAATAAGAGTTAAATCTAAAAGAGAAAAATAATATTGTGACCTAAAGTTTTATAAAACCTACTGGTTGAGATTATTTCAAACCATACCAACCTCAGCCTATATATAAATTCATTTTGAGAGATTATATACCGAAATTTATTTTATAATAAATTAATATTTAAAGCATTTCTTAATGTGACCCTCACCTCTCTTATAATAGGGTATTTCCCCTTCTATCAAAATAACACCTCCAATTCCATTTATTTCAGACAAAATCTACTCAAATATCTTACAAACTACCCTCAATTCAACCTAGAGGCCTTAATTTGATCATAACGCCATCCTATAGAGCCCTTTTGATAAAATCAATATGAAATACCAAAGGAATAGGTAATCATTACATAACCTCTTTCAAAGTTATTTTCTTCTTCCACTTCTTCATTATTTGTTGATTCCAAAAAAAATAATAACTACAATACCCTATACATAATGTGATGTTATTATAAATATGTACAACCATATTCATTATTCTATCCATCCTAGGAATTACAAAGTCACCATACGTGTGTACGTACGACTTACCATCTCCACGTCATGGTGTAGTTTATTATTCCACACTTCGTTATTTGGATGGGTATAATAATGAGTATAATTGATGTAAATAATAAATATAACTTGTTAATTATTATTTATATGTAATATACCGTCCAATTACATAGAATCTCAACATTAATAGAATAATATTGTTGCTTGTGTGTATGTACAGATTACTGTCTCCACGAACTCAATGAGATTAATTCCCCATCGTAACCATTAAAGAATAATTTTCATTTTAGGATTTAAAATAATTTTTAAGAACATAATATCATTCTATATATGAATAAAATACATCCTACCCATAAAAAACATGCCTTACATAACAAAACATATTAAGGGAAACGAATCAGTTAACACCCAAAACTATGATACTACTGCAATATTATTAACAAATAAATATTAAAAGATCATATATGATATCATATTTATGTATGTGGTTCGTGTATAGTTTAATATCAATGATTTAACAATTATACAAGAGGTTAAATTATCCTCTACTAAGGAAAATTACAAGGTAAGGGTTAATTTTACAATCTCTTTATTATCCGAGGTTGTTTTTACGAATGTATCTACTGGGACTTCTTGATCATCCACAACTGTATTTCTTAGAAGTTTATTGCAAAACATTTTTAATATTTCATTTAATATTGGTTAATTTAATTTATACCCTTTTTTACTTTTTATAAAATGTTTTTAAAGGAATATTTCTGTCGTTTTCCAAACAAGGTACTCTATGACCTTTTCAACAAATTATGGTAAGAATGGGTTTTTAACTTATACGACAGGAGAAGTTATTTTCTATCATTATAACACCTTAGAAGATTAATATACAATATTATAAGAATATTTTAAAAACTATTGTTTTATTTTATAATTATGTGACTTTTAAATGATTTCAAAATAGAAAGAGATATTTCTCTCAAATAGTTTTGATTTCATTTATGTCAAAATACCTTGAAGAATTTAACACATATTTGAAGTTAATTTATTATGATACAATGTTACATATTGTATTGAAGGTTTTGTGATATGTTTCACTATGGATGTGTTATTTTTATACCATACATTGTTTATTGTTAAAGTATTAACATTTCGTATGCTAGTTTTTATACGAATGTTTATGTTATATTTCAAACTTTTCATATGAGGAATGCATAGGACTTACTAAGTAAAGGGTGGAGACCACTATAGATCCCCGATGCATCGGTAGGTCTCATGATACAAAATAGTGTCTTAGAACATGTCCTATAAAAAACCTTATTTGTAGTCTTCGCGTTAGGCCTTGACTATGTGGTTATGATTTCCAACATTATGCATTCCAACATTTTGAAATTAGCTATTGATATTAAATGTGATTATTTGACTAGTATAATATCCATGTCAATAATTAAATGGAATTATTTGATTTCTTTGGCCATATTATTCTGAATTTTATTTTTAAAAGGTTTTTGTTTTTGTCTTATACATTTACTTAAATGTTTTTGAATATTTATGATAGTTTATGCTATATTGTTGTCCTTATTGAGTATCTGAGATCACCCCTTTTTATGTTTTTTCCCAGGATGTGAAGAATTATATTATGATTAACCTATAGGGATAAGAAAAAGGATATGAGTGTGTTCAGAGGGGACACAATATTGTTTTTTTATTTCATGATGTAATGTTAAACTTATATATGTATCTAGTACTTAAAATACAACTAAACTGATAGGTCTTATGAGACCTGATCTCTTGTGATCATGCCAATGTTATGTAATAATTCACTGAATATGGGTAATTAGGGTTAGGGCATTACAGTTGGTATTAGAGGAAGTTTAGTACAAACCATGGAAACTATATTTAGAAAAAACTCAGATTAGAGGACATTATCCTAAAATAAACATTGAGGATTAGTATAGATGAACTTATATGAATTTTGGTAATGTAGAGATTTTTTGAATTTTCCAAGAAATACATCTCCTTCTGGATACAAGCAGGTTGAGGTGGCTCTAGAACGGATGTATGTAGGGATAAAACACGAAAACACCACTTTGAGCTAGACTTGAATGGGAACTAGTGCACGATAACAAGCATTGCTACACAGTTGGTTAAGACACTCCACATGGATATGATTAGGATAATTCAAATTTTCTTTACAAGCCATTATAAAGGATTTATGAGTAAATAATTCCTCAAATAAAACATTTTTTATGATTATGGATTATATGAATAAACTATTCAATTTATGTTAGGTATTTTACATGTTTGGAATTATGCATTGCGATTCATAAACTAATATAGTGTATTCCATTATTTATAAATGGTGTCTAGTGTAAGGAATGGAAACCATATCAACACACATAATACACTTAAGGATTTCCCTCCCACTCAAGATAATTATTATCGAGCCGGTGATGCATGTGGTGCTAAATAGCTTATAAAAATACTGGGAAAACTAACTTAGTTTATGGATAATAACTTTACTCATATGGAGGACCCTGATCCACAACATGTGGGATCAATATTATAACGCTTCATGTTGCAACGAACAACAACATTCAATTGGATTACAAATCCATTTGTTGTTGAGAAATGGATAAGTTCCAAAGAAAAAATATTTCATGTGTTGGGGAGTAGTGAAAGGGAAAAAGTTTAAATGGTTGTTAATCACCTCACAGAAGACATATATCATTTTTGGTCATTGATTCAAAACAAAAACGAAGATGATGAAGTATCAAATATGGAATAGAGGGAGTTTAAATATATTTTCTTAGAAAAATACTTCCCACGTGAACATCGATTGGATATGGAAAGGAAATTTCTACAACTATGGAAAAAGAAGGATGAGAATGTCGCAAAGTATGAGGTTATATATACAAGGTTAGAAAGGTATGCTACATATTTTATATATAACCCAAGGAGTAAGATCGATCAATTATTTGATGGGTTAAAAACATATCTCCATTGAGAATTAGTCTCACAATCCTTTTCATCGTATGAAGATATAGTCTCATGTGCTATCAAGACAGAAACAAATTCACTAAGCCTTACGAATTGAAATTAAAGTAGGAGAAGAATAGATGTACTAAACACTCTAGAAATGTAAATAATGGGAAGATGGGAAAAGTTAAATTTCTATCCTGTAGTAAATATGGGATGAAACAGAATAGTACTTGCTTAAATTGAATGGGAGTTTGTTACATGTGTGGTGAAAAAGGCCACCAAGCATGTGAATACAATGGAAAGAAATAGGCTTTCAATGTTGAATTCTACAATTTTATAAAAATGGGAAATTATGAAAATGAACGTCATAAGATCGAAAGAAACTTACCTTAGAAAATGGAAATGGATAAAGGCCAAGCTTATGAGATCACTACTGCTGAGGTTGAAGCTCCTAATGATGTGATGGGAGGTAATTTAATCATTTCCTCAAATTCATCCAATGCTTTATTTGATTTTAGATCATCAAATTATTTCATATCTTCCCAGTTTTCTAAGAAAATTAGATATTTCCAATTTTACTTAACAAGGGTGTTATCAATCAAAACTCTTAAGGGAAGTATCATTGCAACAAAGTTTTGTGAATCAGTTACCTTTATAGAATAAAAACGTGCATTATCTACTAATATTATCATCACACCCATGATTGAATTTGATATAATCCTTGGTATGGATTGGATTTCATACCATGATCCAAAAATTTATTGTAAGAAGAAAGTGGTTACAATTTTTAATGATGATAATGAATACCTTATCTTTATATCAGAAACATCACAATCTGATTCTCATCAAGACCACCCATAGTAGCTCTACTAAATTAAATTATTGGGGATTAAATGAGTGAAATAACTATGGGTTAGGAAAGTAATTTTCAAATAGAGGGAATACTTATTGTGCAAGAATATGTTTATGTGTTTCCAGAGGATTTACTTGGACATCCTCCAAAATGAGAAACTGAGTTTTCTATTGATTTAATTCCTTTTTCAAGGCCCATATCGAAGACCCCATATAGAATTTCCACTGTGGAATTAGTGGAACTAAGGAAATAAATAGTGTAATTGAGTAATAATGGATTTATTCTCCTTAGTTTTTCTCAATGGGGAGCCCCTATTCTTTTTGTTAGGAAGAATGATTGATCTATGAGGTTGTGCATTGACTACCGAGAGATCAATGCTATAATAATAAATAACAAGTATCCCCTTACCTTGCATTGATGATTTATTCAATCAACTTCATAGAGCTCAATATTTTTAGAATATTAACCATTGATCTGGATATAATTTGTTTTGTTTGAGGAAGGAAGACATTCCAAAGATAGCATTTCATACCAAGTATGGTCATTACAAGTTTACTGTAATGCCTTTTGGACTAACTAATGCACCCTCTGTCTTCATGGATATAATGAATAGAGTTTTCAAGGGATATATTGATGAATTTGTAGTGGTATTTATTGATTATATCTTGTTATAATCCAAAATCTATGAATATAATGAAAATCACATGTACACTATTATAAATTCTCTTAGAAGAAATGAATTATATGGGAAGTTTAGAAAGTGTCAATTATGGCTTTAGGATATTTTATTTCTTGGCCATATTGTCTCTAAGTATGCAATCCTTATTGATATTTCTAAGGCAAGAGCAATACAAGAATGGCCAACACTGATGAGTATAACAAAGGTATGCAGTTTTATTGGTTTAACATGTTTTTATCAGTGTTTTATACAGAATATTTCCCGATTGGCTAACCCATTAACAAAGCTCACATATAAAGGGTTTAATTATTTTTAGACAAAAGAGTGTGGAGAATGTTTTGAAGAACTGAAGATAATATTATTCAATGATTCTATATTGACTGTACCATCGAGGAATTATGGGTTTGTTATTTATAGTGATGTTTCAAAGAGAGGACTTGGTTGTGTCCTTTTGCAGAATAATAGAGTTATTGCCTATTCATCACAACAACTAAAAGTTCATGAACAAAACTATCCAACTCATGATCTTAATATAGTAGCTATTATATTTTCTATGAAGATATATAGACACTATCTACATGGTTTAAAATGTGAGATATATACCGATCACAAGAGTTTGGAGTATATTTTCTCTGAGAAAGAACTCAACATGAGGCAAATACGATGTATTAAACTACTCAGGGATTGTGAAGTCAGTATACACTAACACCTGGGGAAGGAAAATAAGGTGGAATATTCTTTGAGTAGAAATGATCATGGAGTTTTGAACAAGATGAGAGTTAAATGGTGTATTATGTTCATGGATCTTTTGAAGATGGATATGTGAATAATCATGGAAGGTGAAACATCAATACTTTTACAAATGGTTGCCAAAAATTGTTAACTAGAAAAGATAAAATGTTCTCAAAATAATGATGAGGAGTTTTAAAAGAAAATTAAATCTGTGACTTATGGGATATTTATTGACTTCGTATGTGAAGATAGAATTTTGAAATTTAGGAAGAGACTTTGTGTTCCTGATATACCTTATCTAAAAAGGAAATTGATGGATGATGATCATGGATCCAATTTCTCTATACACCATAGTAGCACTATGATGTATAGATATTTGAAGAAACATTTTTGGGGGGACAAATTGAAGTGGGAGATTGATAATTATGTGTTAAGATGTATGGTTTGTCAACAGGTGAAGTGGGGAAGACAACATATTAGAGGAGTTATGAAACCTCTTCACATACCTGAGTGGAAATGGCATGATATTAAGATGGACTTTGTCATGGGGCTACCAAAGATTCCTAGAAGGAATGATGCAATATGGGTCATTTTTTATAATCTTACCAATTCAACACATTTTCTTGCTATAAAAGAAGATTTACCACTTGAATGTTTTGAAATACTATATATTAATGAAGTTGAAAGAAATCATGGTGTACCACTATCGATTTTTTCTGATCGTGACCCCCATTTTTCATCAAGATTCTGGAAAATTCTTCAGAATGCCCTGGATATTGAACATCATTTGAGCACTTCCTACCACCTTCAAACAGATGGACAATAAGAATAGACTATTTAAAACATATAAGTCATATGGAGATCTTTCCCAATTGACTTTGTGGAATCAATATTTACCTATGGTAGAATTTCCCTAAAATAATAGCTTCCATTCATGTATCCAGAGGGGACCATATGAAGCATAATAAGAAAGAGATGTCGCACACCAAAATGATGGTATGATGTTTGTGAAAGAAAACTCATAGGCCCAGAACATGTTGAGGAAAAAATGGAAAAGGTTAAGATTATCCAAACCCACACGAAAGTTGCAAAAAGTAGAAAAAATAGTTATGCTGATAACCGAAGGAAGGATTTTGAGTTTCAAGTAGGAGATCACGTTTTCATGAATGTATTTCCATGTAAATGTGTTATAAGATTTGGAAATAAGGGTAAATTATTTCCCAGGTACATCGGGCCTTTCAAAATTATAGAACGAATTAGAGTTGTAGCTTACCGTTTGGAAATGCTACCAAGTCTCTCTAAAGATCATGATGTGTTCCACATATCACTATTGAGAAAATACATGCCTGACCCAACGCATGTACTCACTTACGAAGAATTAGAACTGGAACCTGATATGTCTTATTGTATAAGGATTTTTGATACCAGAGAACAGGTGTTGAGAAACTAGACAACTCCTCTGGTAAAAGTTCTTTGAAGAAACCATAAAATGGATGAGGCAACATGGGAAACTGAGGAACATATGATGAAGAACCACCCCATTATTTTTTGCAATAATTTTATAGAAATTTTGAGTTTGAAATTATTTGAAGGAGGGAATAATTTTACACCCCAATCTTCAGTGGTACACTTATCTTTGAATAATACAATAGCTTGCGTTGTACGCAAGATCGAGTTCTAGCACACCACGACCAATCAAACCAGCCGTTTAAAAATAGATATGAATAGTAATACCTACCTTTTGAAATTTTATAAATTTTATTTTTCAAAATGGACTTGATTTTTGGATTCTTAATATTAAAATTAGCTTAGGGTGAATATTTGGTATTTTTTGGAAAACATACAATTTTTGACGAATTCTAAAAAACACTGTTTTATTGTTTAAAACTGAATTTTATTTAAATAATTATTATTATTTATTTAAATTTTCTTTCAATTTCAAAATAGATACATAATACCTATATTACTTCAATTTAATTTATTGTAGTCATTTTATAATAATATTAGATATATAAAATGTTATTTAACTATTTAACGCCTTTACCCACCATTTAGGAACATTTTTAAATTTGCATAAAATGTAATTTTACAACTTTTGTGAATTGAATTTTAAAAATCAGAGAGACATGTTTGACATAAGTAAGTTAAATTTTGTTCAATAGGATGAAAATAATTTTTGGTGAATAGTAACTTTTGAATTTTATATACCACGGTTGCAAGTAAATAGGGTAATTAATGGCCAAAATGATATTATAATTACCCTAGAACATGTCCTAATTCTTTTGAATAAGTTTTTTTAGAACAAAATAAGCCTTAGGAGTAAAATATGATCCTCTTTGATCCACATGGATTAGAATATGGCATTTATTATTATTTTATTTCAAGAAGAGTTCATAGTGTTAAATTCAAATTTTAATAACTAAACCATTTTTAATATAGGGTTATACATAAGATAAATTAGAATATAAATATTCATTATAAATATAAAATTATTTCCTACATCATGGAATTTTATTTATAATTTTTATACACTAAATAATTAAATTTATTTGTGACACATTGATGACGTAGTAATTACCTTATTAACGAATGATTAAAATAAGTGACATTATAAATTTACAATAAATGTAAATTGAATATATTTATTAATTATACTAATTTTATAGGTTAATATGACATGTTATTATTTATTTAATTTATTTTTTTTGAAGTAATCAAGTTTTGTTGACATTAACAAAAACCAAATACTAAATTGTATCCAAATTGTCAAAAATGTGTTTTAAAAAAAATACTATATTATTAAATGATATAATATTATTCTAAATCAATGGTTTTGAAAAATATATTTATAATGATTGATATGTCATTAATGAACCACTTGGTATTTTCTTGGCATTTTATAGTATGTTTATTAACCATGTAATATAACAATAGAAGAAGATATTGTAAAAGTTAACTATTTAACTAAGAGTTAAATCGAAAAGATAAGGTTAATATGATGACCTAAACATGCCTAAAACCAATTGGTTGAGAGTATTTATACCCATAATAACCTTATCATAGAAATAAATCCATTTGGAGCCATTATAAACCGGAAATTATTTTATAACAAAATAATATTTCAAGCTTTTCTTAAAGTGAAACACACCTCAATTATATAAGGGTACTTCCCCTTATCTGAATATAAGACCTCCAAATCCATTTTGCTCAAACAAAATCTACTGAAATATCTTCCCAACTACCCTAATTTCTACTTATAGGTCCTACATTGATCATAAAGACAACCTAAGGAACCATTTTGATCAAATAAAAAGGAAGAACCTACTGAAGAGGTAATAATTTCATCACCTCTTTCAATGTTCTTTTCTTCTTCCACTTCCTCTTTCTTTCTTGTTTCCATACCAAAATAATATCTATGATACCTTCTATATACTATGATGTTATTATAAATATGGTAAAACCATATTAATTATTCTATTCATCTTATGAATGACAAAGTCACCATACGTGCATACGTACAGCTTACCATCTCCACGTCGTGGTGTAGTTTGTTATTCGACACTTCATTATTTGGATGAGTATAATAATGAGTATAATTGATGTAAGTAATAAATATAACATATTAATTAATCTTTATATACAATATATCATCCAATTACATACTATCTCACCATCAATAGTATGATATTATCTCTATTGCGTATATAAGGATTACCATGTACACAAACGCGATGAGATTCATTTCACATCGTAACCATTCAAGAATAATTTTATTTTTATGATTTAAATAAAGTGTAATAACTTAATATCATTTTGTATATGAATGAAATACATCAGATCCATAACAAACATTACTTGCATAACAAAACATATAAAGGAAAACGAACCAGTTGACACCTGCAACAATGATACTACTACAATATTATTAACAAAGAAATATTAAAAGATCATATATGATATCATTTTCATGCATTTGGTTATTGTATAATTTAATAAAAATGATTTAACTATTATACATGAGGTTAAAAAACCCTCTACTAAGTAAAAATACAAGGTAAAGGTTTATTTTCCAATCTCTTTATTATCTGAGGTTTTTTACTAATTTATCTACAGGGACTTCTTTATCATCCAAATCCATGTTTCATAAAAATGTATTTCAAATTTTTTTTACTAGTTATTGTAATTTATGTTAAATTCATTTATACCATTGATTAAATTACTATAATTTTTTTTGAAATGAATATTTCTTTCATTTTCGAAACAATGTACTTTATGACCATTTCGACAAATTAACATTAGAATGGTTTTTTAACTTATACGACAGGAGCCGCTATTTTTCGCCATTATAACACCTTCAAGGAATCCCTTAATAAATATAAGAATATTTTCAAATAATTGTTTTCTTTAATAATTATGTCACTTCTAAATGATTTTCAAATAGGAAGAGATATTTCTCTCAAATAGTTTTGATTTCATATATGTCAACATACATTATTGAATTTTATAGTTGTTTGAAGTTGATTTATTATTATATAATCTTCCATATTTTATTGAAGGTTTTATGATATGTTTGACTATGGATGTTTTATTTTTAGACCATACACGGATGATGGTTAAAGTATTAACATTTCATATGATATTTTTAATACGAATGTTTATGTTATATTTCTACCTTTTCATATGAGGAATGCATTGGACTTAGTAAGTAAAGGGTGGAGCCCACTATAGCTCCTTGATGCATCGATTGATCTCATGAGACAAAAAAGTGTACTGGAACATGGATATGAAAAAATCTTATTTTTAGTATTGGAATGATGCCTTGACTATGTGGTTATGATATCTAGCATTATGCCTTCCATCATTATGAAGTTATCTATTGATATTACATGTGATTATTAGACTAATAGAATATCCTTGTGAATAAGTAAAGGGAATTATTTAATTTTTCCTTGCCATATTATGCTGAAGTTTACGTTTAAAAGTATTTTGTTATAGTTTTATAAATTTTTTTAAATTTTTATGCTTATTTATGATAGTTTGCTACTATATTGTTATCCTTACCATGAATTAGATCTCACCGCTTTCTTATGTTTTCTTTTTCCCAGGATGTGAAGAAGCATATTATTATTAACCTGTAGGGATAGGCCAAAGGATATTAGTGTGTTTAAAGTGGACACAATGTTTTTTTATTTCATGATGTAATTTTAATCTTATATATGTATCTAGTAATTCTAAGGCCACTAAACTAATCATTCTTTCGAGACTTGATCTCTTGTAGTCATACCAATGATATGAAATAATGCACCGACTTTGGGTAACTATGGTGAGGGTGATACATTTATTTAACAATAGGTGATTATTGTTCAATGATATTTGGAAAAGTATCATATTTCTCTACATTTACAAAGGTAAGATGATTCATATGTAAAAGTCAATCAGATATAAGAATTTGTGAGGATGAAGATATTATAAAAGTTAAAAAAGTTCATTATTAAGTTATTATTTAAATAATGGAATATTTTGTGGTTGTGGTGGCATAATTATTAGTGATTTGGTTTATATATATATCAACGATTATTAGAGTTACAATCTCATTTGGAATAGTATGATGATTCAATGTATTTTGAGGATAGAATACCAATCCAAGATCATCATGATATTTAAGATCTATATAGGCCATGAGGGAAATAACATGACGTGATAGTGATACTACATGTTTTAAATTATATGTGTAATTAAAATTCCTATAGATTTAGTGGAGAAATAGTGGTCCTATTAATTCAAATTATTTTTTAGAGTTTAAAAAGTTGAGCCTTCAAGGGTTATTTTATGGGATCAATTTTAAATATTCTTAAAGGTAGAAAATAAGGGAGAATTTAAATATAGAATATTATGAAGTTAACAATCTTATAGTTATATAATTTTTTAGGAATATAAGGTAGAAATGAAATGTTTTTTTTGATAAAATACTATATTTAACTGTAAAATTAGTTTATTAAAGAAAAGAAAAATAGATAGATAAAGACCAATGTGCGCCTATTATTGTAAATCAATTTTTGTGTCAAAGCAAGTAGATTCTTATGAAAATCATCAGATAGATTTTAGTTGAGATCTAAGAAGATAATGTTTGTGTATAGTCTACCATTCAGATATTGTTTATTATAAAATTTTGAGAATAAGAATTTTTAGTATGTGGTGTTATTAATTATCTTATGGAATTTGAAGGCCTCATATTGAGTAGGAATATATTTTTCAATGATGAAAATAATTTTATAATTAATTAAATATATTTTTCACACATAAGTGTAGAAGAAGAATCCTTGAAGAACTAAAGTGATCCAGTATAATAATAGTCTTGCCCAAATTTACCCATGTTTTTAGGGTTAAAAGGTCACTTCTAGTTTATCTACGGTTGTCGAATCCTTAGAGACATAATAAGTATCCTACAGACACATACATTATGTCGATTGTTTTTTACTAAGAAATAGCCATCTTGGGTTGATTTTATATGTGTTTAAGTGAACACTAAGATACATAAGTGAATTCAATTAAAAAGAATGATTTGATCCTTGGTTATCACATGGGGTGGATTAGATGAAATTATTTTTTAATGATTTCAATTTCTTATATTTGTGATGGGTTTATTCAAGAAGATCAAACAACTTCCTTACATACTAATTTAATACCAACACAGTATAATACTAATCATCTATAAACTTGGAGGATCAGATCTATGAGCACTCCAAGGTAAAGGTTCATATTAGCACTTGAAGTATCTATCCTTAAAATTCAACATGGATGAATAATTTTTTAAAATCATAAATTTAAAATATCAAATAAAATATGTGATTATAAATTAATGGGTGGATAAATAACATCTAATCCAGGCCATTTCTACTCCCATGGATCAACCCATAAGAGTGTCATCCCTCTATTGATCTTGTGATCTTAATGAAATTAGAAAGTCGACTCATGTTGGAGAAATTAATGGAAAAAAACAAAAAAAAAGTTAACAAACACTCCACCATTGTGTGATAAATATCACAAGGTTCGGTGTGAATAAGTTCACACCTTGAAGAAATTGTATCAAAGTGATATGAAGAGGTATAAAATAAGAGATTAAGAAGAAATTTTATTAAAAACTATGTTGACTCAAACAACTTACATGAGAAATAAAAACATTACAAAGACAAATCTCCATAATAACATTGCAATGAAAACAATGCATCAAGTTGATAATCTCCTCCAATAATACTGCCTTTAATAAGAATTTCAAGAGGCTTGGGTCGAGCTCCCAACAATACAAAGGATCCCAAATGAGTATGGTAGGCCTAGGGTGGTGGAAAGTAAGGGAGAGGAGACTTTTCCACCCTTGACCTGAAGTTGCAGCCAGCTTGAATCCACATAAAAGTGGCACCTAGATGACCTTAGAGATGGATGAACTAGTGTGGGACATAGAAGAAAAAAATTGATGTTTCGGATGTCTCCTAGATCTCTGTAAAACATTAATTGAAGTAATTTTGGTTTATCGATATATAATTAAATTGGTCGGATGTTTTTTTGGGGTGCAGAATTTGGCCCAGAATTTTATCTTCAACTTGGGCCTCATGGAAATCCATTTAAAAATTAATAATTAGATCTTTCATTATTGGAAGAAATGTTAACCATGATATCCTCTATCTTCAGTTCAATTTCCAAAATTATTGGCGTTGGATATTGGCCACTATAGTTGTTTTATTGGGTTGTTCTCCAGTTCACTTCACCCAGAATGTTGTTTGTTCAAGGACAACATTGGGGGTCATCCAATATGGATCATCAAGTAATCAAAAAGTATGAATTATTACTGATATAAGGAGAAACCTGAAAATTAAATATGAAAATAAAATCCAGATCATTGGGTATTTTAAATTATGTTAAAAAATTTACCATGTAATAGTTAATTTTAAGAGGGAATTAAAATCATAATGAAAATTAATGGTCAAAGTGGTAAATGCACTGAAAGAGTTTTTATGAATAATAATGAACGTGAATATTATATATATTAAAAATTAATATTATCCTTATTGAGTGTCTAATCACTCCCCCGACATGATTTGTACTAGTCCCGAGAAAAATATATCTCATCAATATGAAATTCGAATTCACTTTTACAAAAACATTTTAATACACACTAATCACCAATAACCTTCATACCAAACAATAATGAAACCTACCAAAATATTTTAATACAAGATAGTTTCATAAGATGCTTATAATCCCAATTCTATTCCTTCATTCAATTTCATCGCCATATTTCATCCAATAATAATTAAGCATGATGATGTGTTGTGCATCACAATAGACATGAGGGATAATATTTATTCAAAGCAGAAATAATGGAAGCACTAGGTCGAATAAAATTTCAATATTAAGAAGGGTATTAATTTTTTTGAAATATTTCCATGGTAATTGAAATTCCCCTGAAAAGATTCAACCCATGTAGTGAGACATTGCTGATGACTCCCAGACTCAAAGACCTTAGGGAACCAAGTAAAGCCCAGATACTCAGGAATCATCTTGAGTTAACTCATTAAAAAAAGTCAAATTACCACAAATTGAGATACAATTACTAACTATGGGATGGAAAAAAATGGAGTCATGATCCTCAAGTTCCTAAAGCCATGCATTAGGTCATCTCATTTATCAACAAGAAAATTTAATGTTTTTTTATATTTTTTATTTGATTTTATTTTTTTGAATAGTCATATTGAAACTAAATTGATCGTTAAAACTGTGATATTTATTTGGGGGACCCCATGAACTAAAACTAATACCCCACTATCCAAAGGACGTGCTTTTTGATTTTTTTAGCTGAAAATATAAATGATAAAATATCACATTAGACATCCAAACTATCCAAAAATATATGCCCATGAAATTATACATGGATTAAAATCTGAATCGGGTCATAATAAATAATTTCATATTTAGTTTCAATGTTTTCAATTTTTATTATTATATTTAAAGTTAAAGGAATTTTTCTTTCTATTTACACAAAATTTTTAACTCATTTCATCAGAAAAAAGACATTATTTTACACAAAATAATTTTTTTTATTTTATCTCCCCCAACATAAAATAAAAATTTCTCCATTATTTAAATAAAATTTAATTTTGAAGGGGGTATATGAAGATAAGGGGAGTTCAAAAAGAAAATTGAAAATTAGGATCATGAAATGAAGTCACCATGGTGGTCGAGGTTGATGTTTGTGCTACTCCAATTTAGTTCTTTGATATCCATGTCACTCGCAGAGTTCCCTAGTGGAAAAAGGAAAAACAAACAAACAAAACAAAACAAAGATATATATATATATATATCATTAATAATATAAAAATTAAAATATATGTATATATACAAAAATTATAGAATAAGAAAGCACTATAAGTCATAGGTTAGTGGTAGGTGCACTCCCATATCTCTATTCGGTCCTGGGTTCGATTCCCCACAACATCTCCAGTTATAATGGGGTTTTCCCTATGACCTATGACATATCATTATATATATATATATATATATATATATATATATTTAATTATTGTTATATATATTTTGTATTTATATTTTAACCTACAAACCCATAAAAATAAATTGATGATACATTGTCTTGTTTTTAAATTTATGGTTAAGGTATTACTCAAGGATCACACCATGTGACACGAATGAATATGGCGCTCCCCTTTCATACCCATCCATACTAATAATACAGGGACATGTAAACAGTCTATGGTACTATCATATTTATAGTTAAGTGTCTTTTAAAAATAATATTGATTTATTAATCCCATTTTAAAATAAAAATGATTCACAATTATGAAAACCATAGGTTTTCTCCCATGAAATGCTTTTGTTTAACGTTGCTAGATCGACATATACAATTAAGTATTTAAGTATTTTCCTCATCGTAGGTTGTTTCAAACATGTTTTCATCAACATAATTTTTTTGGAATGGTTCAATGAATGGGTTGACTCTATTAACATTAACTCTAAAGGTTTGACCATTGGTGGGATCCTAAATTTTGACAACCCCATGGGGGTACACCATATTCACTATGTATGAACCTTACCATCTTGACCACAACTTTGTTCAGTATAAATGATGTTTAAAACTACACAAAAGAATTGGTTTACCTGGTATAATGTGTTTGGTTTTAGTATTTTGAGATTGGTAGGATTGTACTTTAGCTTTATGGATCCATGAATTTTCATAAACTTCCATCCTAAGTTCCTCAAGTTTATTGAAATCTAATTTCCTTTTTGTTTCAGCCAATGAGAGGCCATAATTCATCACCTTAAATTCCCAAAAGTCATTATGTTCAATCTCCACTAGAAAATGGAACACTTTACCATAAACCAACCTATATAGGGACATTCCTATAATGGATTTATATGTTGTTTGATAGGCCCAAAGAGGATCTAATAGTTTTGTCAACCAATAATTCCTAGATGGATTAACCATTTTATCAAGAATTTGTTTTATTTCTCGATTGGTTAAATTAGATGACCATGGGTCTATGGGTGGTAAGTAGTGGACACTTTTGAGAAAATCTATACTTGTCCATGAGTGATGAGAATTCATGATTGAAAAAATGAGTTCCACGATCACTAATGATATCCCAAGGAATTCCAAATATAGAGATGAGGTTTTCCATGAGAAATATAATCATAGTTTGATGATCATAGGATTTGTAGGAATGGAATCAACCCATTTGGATTCATAATCAACAACTAAAAGGATGTACATATATCCCCTATATTTTGGGAAGGGACCCATGAAATTGATTCCCCAGTAGTCAACGATCTCAATCACTAAGATTAGAGTGAGTTTCATTTGATTTTTTCTGTGATGGACCCTACTTATTGACACCTATGATACCTTTGAAAAATAATTTAGGAGTCCCTTGAGAGGGTGTTCCAGAAGAGACCCCACTGAAGAACCATAGCATAAGTTTTCTCAGAGGAAAAGTGACTTCCACATGCCTCACTATGACAGAATTTAAGGATGGACTCCTATTGTGATTCTAGTACACACATCCTAATGTCATGGTTAGGGAAGAACTTGTAGAAGTATGGATCATCAAACACATATTTCCTAATACCATAAAGTAATTTCCTTCGATATTGAGTCCCTATGAATTTTGGAATTACTCTTGTAACTATGAAATTCACTATGTCAACATACCATGGGAAATCACTCATAGAGTATAGGTGTTCCTTAGGGAATCAATCATACACATAAATGTGAGATAAATTCTCATTAAATTATATCCTAGAGAGATGATCAGCTACAACATTTTCAATGACCTTTTTTTCCTTTTTTATGAGGTCAAATTATTGTAAAAGAAGGACCCAACTAATCAATCTAGCCTTAGAATATTGTTTTTGGAAGAGGTATTTTAGTGCAGAATGGTTAGTGAACATAGTGATGGGGGATCCTAAGAGGTAGGACCTAAACTTATTTAAGTAAAAAACAATATCAAGTATATCCTTTTTAGTAAGAGTGTAATTTATTTTTTCAACATTTAAATATTTTCTTGAAAAAGAAATGACACATGATGTTTTCTCACACCGTTTTACTAAGACTGCTCCTACATCAAATTCACTAGCATTAAACATGAGTTCAAAAGGAAGTTTCCAATTTGGATATTGCATGATAGGAAGAGAGACAAGATCTGACTTGAGATTAGATAATGATTCCTCACATCATTATGTCCATAAAAATAGATCATCTTTCACCAATAGAGCACAAAGTGGTCAAGATATAGAGCTGAAATTCCTAATGAACCTTCTATATAAACTATCATTTCCTAAGAAAGACCACACTTACTTGATATTTTTGGGTGATGGAAGGTGATAAATGATGTCAACCTTTTCTTTATCAACTTCAATCCCTCTACCTGAGCATAGATGGCCAAAGGACTAGTCCCTATTTAACTATGAAATGGAATTTTTCCCAATTTAGGACCAAATTCTTTTCTTCACATCTTGACAAGACTCTCTATACATTACTCATACATCCATAAAATGTATCCCCAAACACAGATAAGTCATCCATGGAGACCTCCAAAAAATCCCCTACTATGTCCTAGAAGATTCCCATCATGAACAGCTGGAAGGTTCCAGCGGTATTTCTTAACCTGAAGGGCATGTTTTGGAAAAAAAAGGGGTTGAATGGAAAAGTTAATGTAGTCATCCCCTGATCCTCTAGGGAGACCTCAATTCAATTGTACCCTGAGTACCCATGTATGAAATAGTTGAAGGCATGAATTATGATTCTCTCAAAGACTTGGTTAATTAATGGTATGGGGAAATTGTCCTTCTTGGTAAATAAGTTTAGATTCCTATATTTGATGTAGACTCTCTAACCACTACTCACCCCTGTTGGAAGAATCTCTTCATCCTAACTAGTTATCAATATGATTCCAGCCTTCTTTGGAACCACTTGGATTGGGATAACCCACTCACTCTCAGCTATGAGATATATTATATTAGATTCTAAAAATTTCAGAAGTTCTTTTCTCAGTACTTCCATGAGATTAGGATTGATTCACTGTTGAGGTTGATGACATGGATTCGAATCAGACTCAAGAACAATCCTATGAGTCCCAAAAAGTGGGATAATCCTAGGAATATCAAACAGGGTCCATCCAATGTCTTTATTGTTTATCCTACAGACATTAAGAAACATCATATCATGATAGGATTGAATAGAAGATAAAATGACAACATTATGTGTTCCATTTTTTCCTAGGAAGGAATAATTAGGTGGATATGTAATTTCTTTCAATTCTATATCAGGTTGGTTCAAAAAATCTGTATAAGATTGGGATATTGGCTCAAGATCAGTTTCTTTCCTTTTAGTTTTAGATAGGACTGATTCCCCATGTGTAGAATTTTTAGTTACTATATTGGTTTAATTATTGTTAGGGAAGGGAGTTTTAGTGGTCTCCATGAATGTGGTTTCATAAAATATTTCACAGATGTTTGGCATTAAGATTTCATCATAGGAGCAATCTAAAAGTGATTTTATCCAAGGAGATAAACATCCTTCATGTGAATAAAGTAATTTAATCTCTTCCTGACTTAAACATCATTCAAACATTCCTTGATGTTCTATGGATTCATTTTCAACTCTTCCTATCAAGTTTAGTTCATGAATATCCTCATCATCCCCTATTTAGGAGCCTGCATTATATATGTTCAAGTCTAGAATCATGTTTCCAAATGTGATGGTCATGTTCCCATTTCAGACTCGGATAAAAGACTTGATTGTTGCAAGGAATGGATAGCCAAGGTTGATTGGGGTTTGTTCCTTGTTGCTTAAGTTTTGATTTCTTTCAAGGTTAATGAAGTCAGCAGGGTAGATGAAATTTTCTAAATTTACTATAATATCCATTAAAATATACATTGGAACCCTAATTCATTGATCTTCAATTTGAAGTGTGAAAGATGTGGGTTAGAGCTCTTCTAGTCTTAACTAGGAGTACACAATATAGGGAATGAGATTGACACTTGCACCTAGGTCATAAAAGTCCTTGAAAACCTTTTTTCTCTCCTAGTTCAACATTGATGTATGGTAAACCTGGGTCTTTCATCTTTTGTGGAAGGGTTACTTGGATTTTTGTGATAAAATTTTCTTTTAGAAGGACTTGGTTCTTATGTGAGAATTCTTTTATATATGTACATAGGTCCTTAATTTATTTTGAGTATGCAGGAATGGTTTGAATGGAATTGAAGAGTGTAATGTTCAACTTTAATTATGTGAATATTTCCTTCAATGTTTCACCCAATTCAAGATTGGTTTTCCCCCTCATGCATTGAATAAACGGTGTAGGTTGTGGGATTGTTTTTTGAATATTTTTTTATTTTACATTGTTATTAGTTTTTTCAGTTTGACCATGTGGTTCATTTTAATTTTCATTAGATTTTGAATATTTAGATGGTTTTTGAATTATTTTTTAGGTTTCATAATTGATTTCCCACTTCTTAAAACATTCATAGCCTTTAGTTGTTCATGAGTTGTTTGAGTGAAACTTGACTCTCCCCTTAATGTTGAGGATGGTACTTCCTGATTAAGCATGGGTCCCTTCCCTATTTTTATCGTTTTCAGTTCATGTTTAAGGGATGATACTTCTGGGTTCATTTTCTCCATTTTTTTACACAAATATTCAAGGATTGTTAGAGGGACAGATTGGTTAGGGTCTTGTGGTGGTTAGTTTATCCCAGGAGGATACTTTGGTTGTTGTATTAGTTATTTCCTGTATTACTGGATGTGTTGTTGGTATTTGATATGAGGATAATTTTATTTGATTATTTGTGGTTGGAACTAGTTATGGTTTTGAAAATTTTGAGGAGGGTAGGTCTTTGGTCTTTATGGATGACTAGGTTGTTGGTTGGGTTGTTGTTTATCTTTCCAATGGAATCCTTTATGTTCATTGTACCATGGGTTGAATGTGTTTTGATATTGGTGATTTTGAAAGTTTAGGGAATTGACTTGAGCAGGTTTTCCTTCTAGAAGAACATCTTTGTTGGATGTAATGGTTTTATAGTTGTTTGTTTTGTGGTCATGTTTGTCACAAATTGTGAAAACAGTTTCTATAGTTTGGATTTCATGTATTTTTATAAGGTTTATCTTTTCAACCTTCATAGAGAATGCTGTGAGTTTTTTCCTAAGACTTTCCTCTTCTCTAAGAGTATGCATTCCAGTTGTTATCTCTGGATTTTCAGAATAATGTGATGTTCCCCAGTTTTGGTTTTGTTCATCAATGATTTCCAGATACTTGTAAGCATAATTTGTGGCTTTTTTAAAGGTCCCATTATACATCATGTCAATGAATTGTTTATTCATCGGGCCCAACCCTTTATAAAAAATTATCACTTGTTTGGGAATAGAAAAACCATGGTGTGGAACCATGATTATGGTGTCTTTGAACCTCTCCCATGTTTCGTAGAATGACTCTCCCACTTTTTCAAAAAAAAATTAGATGCTCTTTTTAAGTGCAATTGTTTTTTGGCGAGGAAAGTATTTTTTGTATAATTATCTTTGTAATTTCTCCCAAGAGTTGATCGATGATGATATCAAATTGTTTATCCAATTATTAACTCGATCCATTAAAGAAAAAGGAAATAGCCTCATCTTAGATGATTCTAGTTGATGTGGGGGACACAAGGTTTCTACAATATCATTGAACTTCTTAACGTGAAGTTAGGGAATCTCGGACTCCATTCCATGGAATGTGGCTAGGTGGTTTAGGAAACAGGGCATAAAGATGTAGTTGGAATATCATAGGGAATTGTGTCTAATTAATGAGGGTTCATTGTTGCAGGCATGTGTGAGGTATTCATTCATGGTTTGATCAACTGCAATCCCTATGTTTGGGGATACTTCATTTTGATTTCCATTTTGGTTCCCACCCAGGTTTATGAGTTGGTTTATTTAATGACCTTGAATTTAAATGTACAAATTCATTTACTGTAGTGTATTAGGAAAGTTATGATGTAATGGAAATATTTACCTTTGTGTACTTGACTCCCCAACCCCAGGACCATCCACCCTAACTATACAGTTTGATTGGTCACAGGTGTAGGTGGACATGCTCCAAAAGAAAAAAATGAGAAAGGGAAAAGATAAAATAATTTAGATGAGAATATAAGAAATGTGGGAGAATAGAATGGGTGTTGATATTAATTACTTGGTTTTCTAGAAATGGAACCATAATTTGGTCTCTCCGAAATTTACACAAGTTTTTAGGGTTAAGAGGTCGCTTGTAGTTTAGCTTGGGTTTTCGAATCCTCAGAGACCTAAGAATTATCCTACAAGAATGTACATTTTATGGATTTTTTTTAGCTATGAAGTGACCAATATGGGTTTATTTGATATGGGTTTAAGTAAAATCTAATATAAATAAGTTAATTAAATTTAAAATAATGAGTTTATCCATTATTATCACTTGGGGTGGATTGGTGGAAATTATTTTTTTAACGGTTTCAATTTCTTATATTTGAGATTGGTTTATTCAAGAAGATAAAAAAACTTCATCACTTATTGGTTTAATACCAAAAAACTATAATACTAATCACATATACACTTGTAGGATCATATTTATGAGCCCTCCAAGGTAAAGGTTCTTATTATAACATGAATTATGTGGCCATAAAATTCAACAAGGACAATGAAGTTTTAAAATCATCAAACTAAAATCACAATTAAAAGAAGTTATTAGTAATTAATGGGGCAATAAATAACATCTAATACATCACCTTTATAATCCCTTGGATCAACCCATAATATGGTTATTCTGCCATTGATCCTGTGATGGTAATGGAAGTGGGAAGTATACTCATGAGGGGGGAATTGATGGAAAAAAACAAAAAAATGTTAACAAACACTCCACAGTTGTGTGATAAATATCACAATGTGAAGTGTGAATAAGTTCAAACCCTGATGAAAATATATCAAATTAGTATGAATAATAATATAATAAGAGACTAAGAAGAACTTTTATTAAAAACTAAGATGATTCATACAACTTACATGATAAAGAAGATAATTACAAAGACAAATCGACATAATAACATTACAATGAAAACAATGAATCATGATGATAAACTCTTCCACCACCACCACCTTAAATAGGCATTTCACGAGGCTTGGGTTGCGATATTAATAGTAAAAATGATCCCACTTGAGTATGGTAGGCCTAGGGTGGTCTAAAGTAATGGAGAGGAGACTTTTCCACCCTTGACCTGATGTTGCAGCCAACTTGCATCCAACAAATATAGGTGCCTATATGACCCTTTAGATGACTGAATTAGAGTGGTCCATAGAATACCAAAATGAGTATCCTGATGTATCCTATCTCTCTATTAAATTTCATCCCATATTAATTTTTGGTTTTTGATATATGATTAAATTTTTGGGATGTGATTCTAGGATGCCGAATATGTCCCAGAAGTTTATCTCTAACTTGGGCCTAATGGAACTCCCTTAAAAACATCTAATTATCTCTTTTAAATGATTTAGGAAATTTTCCCCATTATTTCCTCTATATTCAGTTCAATTTTCAGAATTATTGGGCTTGGATATTGTCCGCTACAACAATTTTATTGGGATGATGCCCTCTTCACTTCACCTAGAATGTTGTTTCTTCAAGTCCATCTTTGGTTGTCTTCTAATATGGATCATCAAGTACTCCAAATTTCTGAATTGTTACCAATGTAATGAGA
This sequence comes from Viscum album, assembly GCA_963277665.1. NCBI lineage: Eukaryota > Viridiplantae > Streptophyta > Magnoliopsida > Santalales > Viscaceae > Viscum > Viscum album. The sequence goes on along the minus strand of OY728131.1, from coordinate 1,991,682,950 downwards.
AACCTGCAAATTAATTATTAAAATAAAATCACGATCTTTGTGAACTTTAAATGATGTCAAAAAATGTACCATGTAATAGTACATTTTAAGAGGGAATTACCATCATAATGTGAATTAATGTTCAATGTGTAAAATGAACTAAAATGGTATTTATGAATAATAGATAAAATGAATATTAAATATTTATATATTAAAACTGAATATTATCCTAATTCAGTGGCTAATCAAATAGTATCTCTTAACAATGGAGCTATTAAAAGAGAGTTTCTATCTCTTTACAGAGAATAAATGGTGAATACTTCCCTTATCATGTAGTTGAAGATATATCCTTATAGTATTAAATAAAGAAAACATACCTTATATTGTTTTCACATGAAAATTATATTAAATATAAAGATCTTATAACTTGACATGAATCTAAAAAGGAGTGGGTATCCACATTGGAACTGAACCATATAGAAACTATTTATTGCTTTGAAATTTTTTCATTTTATGGCATATGGGTAAGCTTGATAATAAAAGAAAGATTGTATCAAGAATTTAGATGACTAAAATGTTTAATTTCATGCATGAAATTATGAAAATATGTATCACTGATTCCCCCCAGTGATACAACAACAAACTCATTCACATCAACAACTGATCACTATATTATGTACTTACCAACTTCATTTTACCCCACAATTGATGTCTTATATATTTATATCAACTAATAAATTACCATGTTCTTAGAGAATTAATTTGTTGGTTATCACGCCTATGTTGTTCTCCCAAGTTTTATAATCGATCTCAATACCACCTTCACATCCTTTCCCTAAATTCTCAAACTATTACTCACATGATTGTTAACTAGAAACTATGTCACTATGAATAAACATAGGTTTGATAACACTTTAACATGACCCAAAAAATAGGGCCCCGGTCCAGCTGGTGGAAAGATGATTTCCCCCCACCCAAGACCACCTCCAATAGGTTAGGGGTTAGTGACTAGCACCAAGGGGGGACATCACAAAATATGGGAGTCCTTAACCTATGAAAAACATGAAATAGAAATACATATCCAATGTATAAAACCAAAAACAATAGAATATATATATATATAACTTAATTGTATACAAAAATTTTATGAGACATAAAATACAAGAAAATTCCATATAGGAAAATAACAACAGAACTGTACGTATGACAAGACTCTATATTTGATAGCTACAAAACTTTATAAAGATCCTCCTCATAATGTCCACTCTTGGATCGATCTCCATTAACCAAATCCATTACCACCATCACCAACCTCTATGCTTGATCATGTGTCACCAAGCATCACTATGTGTCATCTACAGGATAGAAAAAAAATCATCGCATATACTAAGAACATCATTAAATTTAATATTGTATACATAGACACAAAACATGTCAGAGAAAGATATATTCATGGTTGAGTATAAAAAAGACTTGGTAGGATACATTGGAAAAATACAAGAAAGATAAGAAATATGTTACCTTGAACTCCTGAATATAAATGTAAATAAGAGTATGTAAAAAAGAACTAGAATTTATTAACCATAATAAGTGACATGGATGAAATAAATTCTCATTAATCTCAACTAATAACAATTAAGTTTTATATATGAGGAATAATACTGATTTTTTTAGTCTATAAAATCCCATAAAGACTGAATTCAATAGCATAATTGTACTCTATATCATGAAGGAAACAAGGGGGTTACTACGGTGTTATAAGTCAAGAATTATATAATATTATCATTGTTTCATCCAATATTCCACCAGAATATATAATAAAAACTCAGTTCTTATTGACATAAATTTTAGGGGTTTGTTGAAAATATGTTCAGTTGATGTTCATCATTCCAATTTTTAATGAAACAATTAGAACATCTCCTTTCGAGGAAATCAACCCCAATGAAATTAATTTCCGTAATAGGGAAAATGAAAGAACCCTATCCACTACGTCAATTCATACTTCTATATATGGTTCCAATATCATTAATGTATTACTTATATGAAATTAACAACAAAAAATAACATGACAAACACCCACATGTAAGAACAAGCACCAACACAGTTCCCCCAAGTGATAATGTTGTCCGAACATTGTGTCTTGTATACATAGGAGAAAGATATCATAATCTTTCATTCAAATAAATATATATATATATGTGTTAAAAGAGAAAAAATCTCAGAAACCATATTTTTAATACTATAAGAAGTCTCAAAAATTACTTTTGTGGTTTCATCTTCTGACACTGATCCTTCCTTCCTCTTTCTATATAGAATTTTTTCTCCACCTTTGGAAATTTTTCCTCTAGCACCTAGATACACCCAAGTGGACCCCCTTATGAAGCCACCTCACCCTTTTGTCTAACCCCATGGGTGCTTCATCAGTCTTACCTTTTACCAATAGACCAATAAAACTATTATAGTGGTTCCTACTAGTCATCAAGTTACACCACAATATAACCTTCATGGTTCAAGTCCCACTAGCTATTGTAACCTTTTCTCCTATATAATCCATTTAGTTACTAAGAAAACCTATATTTAATAGTGAACATAATATTCAAATACACATTGATGATTATTCTTTAAATTTAGTGTATCCTGATTACTTCTTACACATCATGACTTCCAGAAATCCATCACTGCTTATGAAACACGTGCTATATCCAAAATATAACCCTTTTGTCTGCGTCAATGTTTCCATGAAAACTTGATAAAATCCGTCAATTGATTCATGAGATGATATTAATTTGATTTTCTATAATTGGAATAAACTTTAATCCGTCCACTGATATGAACATAAAAAATCCTTTCCATGGATCCACATTCAAGTCATCTCACCATCCAAAAGAATTCCTTTGAATTGGTACTCTTAGACTCCAGTAAAACATCAATTCAAATAACACTTGTTCTTCTACTAAGGTTACATTCACAAAATTGAATATGGAAATACCACGGTGTTGGTGAAGTTTCTTTATATATATTTTATATTAATATTTATAGAAACATGATTCTAGAGATGCTAACACTCAATAAAGAAAACATTTCTCACACCAAAACCCAATAGTATTTCAATTGAAAGCTTATTTATCATATTGAATCAAAAAGTCACCTACTAAAATACTATTATCATTCTCACATTAAATTCCCACTATTTATATTCCATTTACCATTATTTTATAGAATATTGATGATTGGGGATGAGCCCATATGGGGCACAGTGGCTCTAGGGTTTTCCCTATCATCACCATCTTCCTTTGTCTTCGGTTGGGCTATGTTTCATCCTTGTATTTATCTTGGAGAGCTCACGGTGTTGGGATTTCTATGGGGTTCATTCTATGGTATCAAATTTTGTGGTTTGGAGTGGTATTTCTTTCATAGTGGGGTGGTCGACCTTCCACGATGACAGGTGTCTTGAATTTGGAGGCGTAGGGTAGCGTCCTTCTACGACAAAGGGTGATTGGGTATTTTGCGGTTTTAGCGTTGAGGTCCAATTATTCTATAGTGAAGGGGTTGAGATCCAATTTTGCAACATCGGGGTAATTTTCATGTTCATCTAGTGATGGGGTCGTTGTCCCATGTGATGAAGGTGTTGAGGTCTTGTGAATGGGTTGTGATCCGATGTGGTGAAGGTGTCGTTCCTATTTTTCCTGCACTAGGGTCATGGTCTAGTGCAGTGAAAGGGTCGATATCTAGCTCTGTTGTATTAGGGTCATGATCCGTCTTTTTATGCAATGGTTCATGGTTATGTTCTTCTGCGATAGGTTTTAGATCCAGTATACGGTGGCCTCTTGATCGACTTCAGCATCATGCTTCAGCTGGGAGAGGCTTCAGGTGGATTATTGTAGTCTTTTTGAGTGATTTCGATGACGGTGATGGGATTTGTGGAGCTTTGAGTTATCATCATCCCTGGAGTTGCTTCATTCCCACCCATCATGGTCTCATATTGCGTTCTATGAGACTTCTCCTTTTGGAATCTGATGTGGGTTCTTCCTTAGCTCCGATATGATTGGATTCAGGCCTAGAGTGGCACTTCTGGTCTATATTGGTATGGTTCCCATCTCTGGTTACAAAATTTTGTTGTGGTTATTGGAATTTTCATACCTAGGTGGTGGTGTCTTGGATTCTCACATATTAGAGAATCTGGTTTCTTTGGGTTGCTCGTTTACGACTGCAGTTTCGATGGGAGCCTCGTGGATTCTTCACAACGAGGTTGTCTTTTTTATGGAAGTTTCATTATTCAGGTTGCAAACTATGTCATAGAAGATTTTCTGAATGGTAATTTTTTGTCTTCGTGAATGAATCTCGTGGTGGTTGTGTGAAATGTGATTTTGTGACCTGTGGCCCGCATTCAAGGGTCTATGAAACTGTACGTTCCTCAAGGGGAAACTCTAGATGAGGTTCCGAGCATGAAGTTTTCACATGATCTTTTATAATAAGATTTGGACATTTAAGAGGGTATGAATTTTTTCATTGGTACTAGGCCCATGTAGTTCTGTATGGGACATATAGCTGAGTAGTGACAGGAAGGTGGAAGCTAGACTTAACTTTTTTTATGCCGGGGATGAGCTTTTTTGTTGTTGTATTGATCTAGTTGATGATGGCTACTTGACTATAGTGGAACAATTTATGTCATTATGTCCTTGATGTAATTTTGGGTTCCCCCTACCCACTTAAAATGTTTTTTATAATAAAAAATTAATTTTCAGTCATCCATATATTCTTTGTGGTTCTTCAATATACTACTATTGATCATCTAATATCCCACTAAAAATAATTCATCTTGGAACAATAAAACAACAATATTCAGTTACACTATATCCATGAAACTCATATAAATACATATATTGAAGTTATCTAAAGATAATAGGATATGAGTTTTCATCAACTGACTATGCTTAATTTCCACCAACACAACACGTCATGCACATGGTCCATTACTTTAGTTATTCCAGAACCTATTCTTCTGAAGACTTTACCACTAAGATCCTATAACATATACATGATTAATGATAGACCAAACTCTATTAAAATCATTATCAACTGACCCATCTATAACCTCATCTTCTATAATTTTTGATTCTATCAAAATGATGACTTCCCATTAAACTTCTACATAATGAAATTGAGACTTCGTGGTCACTTTCCTCAATTCCATAATCCTATTACAAACTCTCTATGATTATATATTCTTATAGAGAACATTATATATTTCTCTAATAATCCTCCAAATGATCACTTCTAAAAGTTTAGAAGTTATAAAGTCATCCATTTTCACCCTTCAAAAGAAAAATATACCAAGAATTGGGGTAGTCCTTCTTACGGATTCAACATGGTTGTGGTAAACTTATTTTATTGACTATGAAGATGGGAGAAAAAATAATTCCTGATTATAGACTTCTAGTGTATCCTATATAATTTGCATCCCAAAAAATAAGTCAATTACTACTCTACAACACCAATTTCTGGTGTTCTAGGCTAGTTTCAGGAAATATATGTGAACAAAGCCAACCATACTTCAAGAAAAACACCCACATTCTCTTCACTATCTCATCTTCTAGGCCATTGAATATAGTCCACTTCACTCCATCATAGTTACTCTTGATGAAGTTACATTAAATTAAAATGAATTTCTATGAGAGAAATCCACTATAACTTGTTCTTATTCTGATTCCTATACAATCTTACTTCTAGAGATTAAACACTAGTCACTAATTTTAAAATTTCCATTCTCTTGAAAATAGTTCTAGAAAATTTTCACATTACTAAATAATCACTTCCTTGATTCTCTATCACTCTCATATTATCATAAAAACCATGAATCAAACTCCATATTTTAAAAATCTGATCCCCAATATTCAAATATCCTTTTGAATGCCTTATTTTAATAAGAAACATATCTACATGTTCCATAACCATGAATACCCAACATAAATTCCCACACCCTTCCATAATTAGAATGAAATTCTAGTTAACCATTTTCTAATGAATTAAGACCATGCCATAAAAAACATAGTTTTATTAATATTATGGATAGAGCTACCTTTTCTCCAATAATTAAGAGTCTTCTAGAACAAACACCTTATCCTCCTTAACACATGTTGAGTAATGAAACCCCAAATTCATCTGACCTATTTCGATATGGAATTATCAAACACTAGTAACAATTTATGTCACCCTCTCTCAAATAAAGGTTTTTGAAACATATGGGATTTAATTCATTTATGAAGAAAACTTCTAGTACCATAAAAAATAATACACTTTTAATGAATTCATTTTTGAATAATACTTCCAAAAAAAGTAATTTATCACCTCACTATATCATTTGGAACATCCCTACACTTTCTTCCATGGCCTTCCATGTTTTTTACTTATAGCCAAATTCTCTATCTAATGAAACTAAAAACCCTCCAGGACTAACAAAATCATATTCCTCTAAGATCTTAAACATACATAATTGGATAATAAAACCATCTCTTAAACCTTTTCATTGTTATTTTATAGGCATATTAAGATCCTACTAAATCTATAAAATTTAAAGGATCACTGTATTTCTTCATAAATTTTAGATATATTCTATTTTGTTCTTAATTTCACCCTCATGATCAAAAATTTTTTAATGAAACTTTCCAATCAATATGACTTTTGGTATTCCTAGAAACACTCCTAGTACCATCTCTATATTCTTGTGAAATCATTTTAGTCACCTAACTGAACTCTTAACCATTATAACCAAGCTATAAAAGTCACTAACAATGGAACACTGCCCAAGAATCATATCTCTCAAGAGGACATTTGATTTACTAGAATCAATTTAGATAACCCATTGTCTTCTAGTAACATCCAACTGATTTAATAACAATCATATACTCCAAATACTCTATAATTGTGATCTTCCACCAATCACTAAAACCAGGCTCTAATATAACTTATTGGGATATGGTTGAAATATGACCACTATAAGTACTTAATTCCAGTTCTCTGGTGAAAAAAACATCATCCTTTGAAACATATCTTTATGATTATGTAATCCCCTATGAATTTTAAATTTACAACTGAGAAGGTATAATCACTTCAATCCCCAAATTAATATTTCCTCTGCTGTCTAGTTTTTTCTCTTTAAGGGATTTCTTCTAAGAAAACTGACACATGGAAAACATACACATGAAATTAAGAACTAAAACAAAATTCACAAAAGTGATTATATTCTTTGGAAATTGTGTCCTATATATATGGGATAGTGGTTGCATCATTTATCACTAAAAGAAATAAAAATGTCAGTTACAAGGGGACCAATATCCATAAACCTACAGAGACTACTATAAGACTTATCACCATCACCTTCAGTCATTGAATATTCATGAAATAATACTTATTATTCTCTATTTCTATAATTTTTCTTGTAAATTTGGAACTCTAGCATCTATGACTTATATTAAACTAGGTAGACCCCCTTTAAGTGCCACCATGGCCTCGTGTCAAACCCCATCATCGATCATTTAGTAATATCTTGCACAAGTAGATTAATCCCACTTTTATCATGGGTATAACTTATCATCCAGTCACACCAACATCTGATATTGATGGTTGTCCTCTATTTGGCACTCAAAAACTAAATTTCCTTGAATAAATTATCAATTCAAACTAAAAATTATAGTGACCAATGAATTTTATATTCTAATAAAAACTAATGATTCTTCTATAACTTTAGCATATCATCATCAGTGTCTTCTTTTAATGAATTTAATATAACCATTATTTCTTACAGAACATGTTTTATTTCTAGAATATTACCCTTTAATATATATTAATGTTTCTTTTAGAACATAATATACTCCTCTAATTACTGCACCATATGATCCTCATTTTTATTTCCACACTTGGACTCCAGTTATATACATCTACTGAACTGAACTCATTAATATCCTTTCAATTGACCAATATTTCATTTTTATCACTATCCAAAATCATTCCATTGAGATGACAATTGAATTATCCGGTCAAAATTATATTCAACAATTGTTTCTTCATCAAGTGTACTTAATTATGATGATTTGAATTCTAATATCCAATGGTTCTTCTCAATGCCTCTATTTGACATCCAAAATAAAAATTATGGTAATCAGATTCTAATGCTTCCGGTACTCAAGCTAAAAAAATTCTCAAAATAAAACCTAACAGTATACTCAAAATTCAAGAGATAACCACACCTTACTTTCCACTCTTCCTATGTCACCATTCTAGAAACCTATAGGTAGATTTGTGTCTTGACTAAGGATAAATGTTGGTCAAGGGGGTACTAAACACTGATACCATAACTAACTATTTATAAGAAAACATAAATTACCTTTTAAGAATTGTAGTGGAGGAACCTCACATCACTAAATTATAACTATTTGTTAAGGGGGTAACTCACTCCAGTGGAAGACCCTTTCCATGTCTGATATCTTAGATATGGGGGGGGGGTCAACTCATTCTATAGATGGAGACCCTTGACCTTATTATTTGGGGTCAAAAAACCCTATTTATTGTGTGGGGTATCCATTTTATAACATAACTCTCCAGTAAGGGGTACCTACCCCATGAATTCTATGATCACCATTTTAAACCATGTTGTTGGCCCAATGGATCTATGTTATAAAACTACATATCTCTCATTATAAATGTTCTTAAAAAACCAAAATATAATTCCATTATTATATTCATATAAAAATTGTCTTTATAGGCAATCAATTTTCTAAAACACTAACACAAAGTGGAAATTATATGAAAAACAAACCACATAGGTGAAATTGGACATATAAAGTCCCATTGGTGTTACACATGGCATGATGGGTGTGGGAGGAAAAACCAAACCTAACATGTCAATTTTTTACACATAAGTAATCATATGGGAATGTGGTTCCCACATGTATCACACATCAACATCCATCTTGGGGTCAAGTTGAATAGACCAGATCAGGTTCAATTTCCCAACCGACTGAATCAACCACACCTGTTGGGAAAACCTATATAGAATACCTATGTCGCCTAACCTAAAAGGAATCCAAGATGGCTCATTGGAATATGTCATGCCACCTTCCATGTGTTAGTAATCTATCCATACAATCATGGATAATTTGACTATCCGGGTGGTACCCTATTCCCTCTACTAATATCTTCCTAGACTACTATAGATAGAGTTTCCATCACCCCATTACTTCACATCCCACCACTTAGAATGTCCCTACATCTCTTTGGTAACCCTCCAAATCTATCTCCCATGACATTCATTTCAATCCATTTTCTTTTTCATCCTTACTACCGATACTATGGGGCTTGTTATGGCTTCCCCTCTCTAACATGCCCAATTATTCCACTAACCACTAGTTCATTGAACTATTAATACCAACCCTAAATCTTGAGGCTTTACCACCGCTGTTTGTGGAATGATCCAATCACCATCGAACATCCACTACTCTAATATGTATATCATCCCAAATTTGAAGCACCGACCAACCAAAGACTATTGATGACCATTCATCATGTGAGGGGAGAAGGGAAATCAACAAATGATGACCAGTGTGAACACCATTAATGCAATAACTCAATTGTAACACAGGAAAAAATATGCAAAAAAATAAAAAAAAATTTAGATAGATAATTATGTGGATAAAAAGAGGGACAATTTTCCGAGTTATCATTGGGTGGAGTAATTCCAAGAGTAAGATAAATGAATTTCTATAAAATTACCACAAAAATATTTAGGGTTGATGATTTATGAATAAACTAATAATAAACAATAATCATGATGAATGGGGGAAACAAAAATTAAAAAATATCTATATTGATTAAAAATTCACTATTCCATTAATCCACCATAGATTCCATCTTATTGTTCATCATCACCATACGATATGATCATCGATTTCATCATGGACCCAGCCCTAATCCATATGTATTCCATCTATTCCACCAAGATCTTGTCCCTCTATCTCTCCCTATCAATCATGGGTTGTGTTGATCACAATAAAATCTAACCCCATTGAGGAATCATAATATGATATTTTTAAGTAAAATACAAGGTTTCACCATAAATATAATGTTTAATTAAATTCATTAATCTTTGCACTTGAGAGAAGATATGGATGGAGGTTACATCACCCCAAGGGTAAACCCCCTATTCCAAATGAAACTGTGACCTCATATTTTCTATCTAATGCTATTTTCAAAAGAAAAGACAAATAATTTCCCAATTAATGTGCATGGACTAAAAAAATACTATTTTTTATATATTATCATCAAGGATCTATAATACTTGAAGAATTACACATGTTCGGAAAACCATCTCAATAATACAAATCAAAATATTTTAAGGTTCAGATCAAAAAAAATTAGGTCTCTACACAAAAAAATATTCATAATATGGTGTTGAATGTATGGAATTTTTCTAAGAAAAACACCATGAAATTAAATGGGGGGAGGTGGGGTTACGTAGAATAACTAAAACATATCCCAGAGATGGATGTATGGAAATTACAACCAGAGGTGGCAATATTGTTTAATAAATAGATGAAAAATTACTTGTCTAAATTTAATTGTATGTTTAACTAAGAAGATAAGTTGAAATTCAGGAGGAAAATATTGACAATGGAAAAAATAGTAATTGGAAGACAAATTATATTATAAAAAGAATAAAATATAAGAAATATACTATAATATAGTAATAATAATTATTTTTTATAGTTATGGAAAATCATACAAGACACATTATCTATTTATTATCTGAAGTATAGAGCTGGATAATCCTATAAATAATTATTTCAATTAGTTTACTAAAATATTCTGAATGATAAAAGTTGATATGTCATTTATATTGGAGCCTTAAAACATTTATTACTATACCACATACATAAAAAATATTATTGAAAATGAAATAAGGGTTGAGGGGTTTTCCACAGTACTACTCAATATAAAGTGTAGTGATTTAATTTTGAGTAAGACACTACAAAGTCTATAAGATATTTGAATATTTATCTTTCAATTTGACTTTTATGTAATGGGAATATTCACTTCATTATTATATTTTTGAGTAAGTATAAAATTTATTCCACTATCACTTTACAAGGAACTGGTAATTGGATAACTCATCCCCTAACTATGACACTAAAATTATTTGATTATCCCTTATATATTCATGAAGTGTGATTTAATATTTACTAGTCGGACAGAGAAAACATATATTACCAATTTTTCACTTTGTATTAGACAATTAAAGTGAAACGTAGGTACTAGTGATCATGGAAATATAATTTTTGGATACCATAGGTGGCTTGATTTATGTTCCTCAAGGGAAATTAACAATAATAGTGGGAGAAGAGAAGAATATGTTGAATTTTGTTAATATTTAGAAAGTCCATATGGATTATATGTATTGTTTTTAATAAATTACAATGATTAGGAGGAAAAATTTGAATTGAAAACTCAAGATACTAAAGAACATGATAAAATGAAGGTATTCATTTATAATAAAGTATATTACATAGTTTATTGTATGAATTCTGATATTATTGGTGAAAGAATATTTAATAGAGACTCAAATTAATACTTTAGAGAGTAATTGGATCAAGATAGAATACTCATACAATAATCAATTAGGAAAGAACCAAGTGTTAAATTGAAGGAACTTCCTTCTAGGTAAAAATATAATGATTTATGTGAATGTATAATGCTTCCGAATATTTTATTAATAGAATTAGAGGATTTAAAAGAATTAAATCCACTTATAGTGTTAAAAAGGTATAAAAATAATATGGGTTGGACTGTATCAAATATCAATTGGATTAGTACAAAAATATATATGCACAAAATCATCTTGGAAATAAAGTTAATAAAATTGTAGAATGTAAATTAAGGCTCAATCCAAATATAATGGAAGAGGTCAAGATTGATGTAATCAAGTTTCTTGATGTAGGAAAAATCTATACCATAACAAAAAATTAATGGGTAATCACTATCATGTGGTACCAATAAAGGGTGGATTAAAGATGATTTCAAATGAAAGGAATAAGAAAATTTCAATAAGAGCTATAACTTCATTGAGAGTCTATATTTACTATATAAATATCAATATGTTAATAAAGAAAGATAATTTCTCCCCATCATTCATTGATGAAATTATTGAATGGGTAGAATGAAGTTATCATTATTTTATTTCTTATGGTTTTTCAGGGTACAACCATGTTCCAATTGATCTTGATGACCAGGAGAAGAAAACATTCACATGTTCTTATGGACTATTTTTTGTATAGATTAAAGGATCCTTGATGTATAATGTCCATTTTCTTACAGATGTTTAAATTTCATTTTATTTTATATGATAGAAAGGATCATTTAAGTGTTAATGTATGAATTTTCTTACATTGAAGTGACATTTAAAGTATTTTTTGAAAACCTTTCAAGGGTGTTTAGAAGATGTGAAAGACCAACTGTTTTCTCAGTTTGAAGCAATTCAAATTTTTGGTTGAAGAATGAATTTTTTTGTTCCATATAATTTTAAATGATGCCGTTGAGTTTCATAAATCCAAAATAGATTTAATTTAATAAATACCTTAACTAAAATTAGTTATAGTTGAGAGAAGATTTATTAGACATGTAAGGTTTTATAGAATGTTTATTAAAGAATTATCTAAAATTACTAGACCATATATCTCATTATTAGTTTTTGATGGAAAAGTAATTTTTAGTAATAACTATCTCGAATATTTTAATAGATTGAAGGAGGAGTTAGTTTCATCACCTACCAGCATAAAACCTGATTCGAATCTAACATTTGGAATCTTATGTGATGTTTGTGACTTTTTATGGGATATATTATTGAGAAGAAAAGGGAATGTAAGTTATTTGTCATATAATAAGAAAGTAAGTTATTGAATAAAGAAAAACTCAATTATTCTACAACAGAGTAAGAGATGTTGATAGTTTTATATTCTATAGATATTTTCATGACATATTTCACAGTAATTAAGGTTTTTGTGTGTAAAAAAACACATATCAGAAATTTATTTTTTTAATGAATGAATCTATGAAAATACAGATTGGATAGGTACTACTTCAGAAAGAGTTTAATATATAGATTATATATACAAAGGGAATAGAGAATAAAATTGTTTACCACTTATCTAGACTATGGGACATAAATAAATATCATACTCACCTAAAAAATATTGACATTATAGATAAAAAATAGCATACCTTCAAAGTAAAGAGCTTACATAGTACTATGATTTTGAAAATTATATGTATAGATGGAAAATTATTTAAGGGATCACAAGGAATAAGAATATTAGGTTTGAAAAATTTGTAAACTGTTATATATTGTAGGATCCATTTCTTTATAGAATGTTTTTGATGATATTCTTAGAAGGTGTGTTCCAAAATAGTTAGTGTTTTTCATTATCAATAACCACTAATAATAAAATGTGGTGGAAATTATAGAGATATAAAAATAGATCCTAAATTTTATTAATGTATTTTAAACTAGCCTATCATTTTTAAATTTTCTAGGGACTTTTTTACAAATTATGATAATTTCTACGGGAAAATAAATATTGCAATATGGAAATAGATGTCGTAGATTAGAATTATAGAAGTTTATATTTTTAATGTTTTGGGGATGGAAATTAATGGACCATTTACAAAATATAATGGGAATGAGTATATATATATGGAGTGTGATTATGTATCAAAATTGGTTTAGTCTATTACTATGCCAAAAATAAAATGTATTATATACTCTAAAGCTTGTAAAGAAAAAATATATTTTATATATTTAGATTTCTATGTTCCATTATAAGTGAAAATGGTGTGTAAATTTAGAATTGTAAATTTACAATAATGATAGAGAATTATGAATGAAAACATAAGATGAGAATATTCTATCACCCCCATACTAGTGGGAATGATAAAATGAAAAAAAAATCTGACGAAAATTTTAGAGAAGGCAATGAGTAGTTTATGGGAATGTTGGACTTATAAGATGAATTTTGTTATTTAGGTATAAATAATTACATATAAAACACCCATTAGTATTACTCATTATAGATTTATTTTTTTGAAGTCATATTATTTACTAGTGGAGGTCGAATGAAAGTTCTATTAGGATGTTAAAGAATTCAACATGGACTACATGGGTGATACTATGGAAATGATGTTTCATGTAATTGAAATAGAATAAATGATATTCAAATCTTATAATAATTCCAAAATTGTGTAATATTATGTTGGGATATTTTATGATAGTTTACACCAAATAAATAATTTAAAGTAAGGACAACTGATCATTTTTTTCAAATTAAAGATGAATCATTTTCCATGAAAGATTAACCCAAAGTGGTCTAGAAAATTCAATGTACTTGAGTTAAACTCAAAAGGAGCTATAAATATTTTTGGAGAAGATTGAGATCCATTCACAGTGAAATGTTACAGAGTGAAGTTTTACTTTTATTCAGATAAGTTTGATAAATTCAATCCAATTTATATGGAATATTTAGGTATTGAGAGTCATATTAATGAATATAAACCAAGCGCTCTTAGGAGGAAACCCAATATTTTCACTTTTCATTGTTTTCTTAATTGTAAATAAGAATAATTTCACTCACTATGTGTGTTTCTTATATTTTATCTAAATTAAAAAAAATAAATATTTGATAAAAAATGAAGACATTAACAACAACTAGATATTTAACAAGGAAGGGGAGTGTTATAATTACATTATCAATTTCCTTTAAACTTATTATTATATCATATTAATAATTCCATAAAACTAGGATTATTATGTATTGAGAAAAAACTGAAGTATATGGGAGTGTGTTGTGTGAAATTATTTATTTAGAACCTGATAATTTAATCCATTTGTTCTCTAGGTGATAGATCATGATTAAAAACACAGAGTCCCATATTTATGATCTTTTCTAGTGAAGTTTAAAAGGAAATACTTTAGGGATAGTCGTCTGAATTGTATACACTATAACTTGATCTAAAATCTATGTGAAATTTATTATTCATGGTAGAAAACACATAGGGAGATAACATAAAAAATTATATAAATTCCTTTCAACTAGAGTAAAATTGTATATTGGGTTCCCATTAGAAGATTCTATGATAATTTGGCATAGTTTGTGTGTGTGAAAAGGTATATCCATAAATAATAGTGAAATGGAATTCTGAGAGATGATTTCCATTATCATGATTCAATTCCTTAGTTATCATAAGTAACCATTGGGGATTACCACTATAAGGGATTGATTTGTTCTATAATTGTCACAATAAAGTAATAATCACAAAGGATATTCCATGATTTAAAAATTAAAAAAATAGTGTGTGTGTGTGTGTGTGTGTGTTTTTGAATGAAATAAACAGTGATGGGAATATTTAACCTAAATTAATAATGCAAAATTTACTTATAAGAATTTCATTCAGGATACATTGAGTATATGAGAAACCAAACAGACTATAATAAACTTAAAGGAGAAGTATTTTTAAGGATGTGAGAAACCAAACAGATGTTGGGGAAATTAAAGAAAACTATTTTTTAAAGGTTTTATATACTGAAATCATTATTCAAATCGTTATTTTTTCATTTATTCTTCAATGAAAAGTTAATAAATAATGAAATGACTTTTTATATTTTTGAATCATGATTAGAGATGTTACTTTCAGACAAGTAATCACTCATGTCTGGGGGAATGTGTATTAAAAAAAATTCATTGTTTTCTCTATTGTGCTTGGTGTATTTTTTTGGTATATTTATTTTTTAGGCTGTTTTATAATTTATTGAATTGTTTGAAATAAAATATAAATTTTGGAAATATATTAATTTATTCTCTTTCATTCAAGATATATTTTCACTGTGATAAATTTATAAGTGATTTGCGGAATTTCTGATGTGTTTTGATGAATGGGAATAATATTTGAATAAAGGAATATAATTTGAAGATAGTTGAATAAAATTAAAATTCTAGGGTTGATATTACCTTTGGTAAAGACATACTATTTATTTATAATCCTAAGGTTATATCCCCCATCCTACATAGTCTCGATCCAAAACTCTAGAAGGATCCAGGGAACCAATGTAATTTTGTAGACAACCATGAGTATCTATCAATGCCAACATAATATCGTAGAAGTTATAATGATAGTACATCATGACCAATGAATCCCCACATAAAATATCGATATTATGTGGGAACTCTAATGGAATCCAAAATTCAACATTGCAAGACAATTTTCACACATAAATTGACTTTGCATCAACTTACCCAGACTACCCGAACTATAATGAAGTGTGTCAAAAACACATGAGGTATAATTTTTGTTAACATTGCCTCACAAAATCAAACACAATATCTCTTCAATATATAATTTATTGTGAGGATTTAATTAATGTTATGAACTAAAATCAACGGAATTATAATTGCAACAAAATTCTTGGAGGGAATCCCAAAATTCATAAGATCAATGATACATTATTGGGCTATGGTGTCACACAACACTTGTCAAGGCTATGTCCAAGACAATGTAACACACATCATACCATGATAAAATATCCATTATTTGAAAAAATTCATGGTTTTAGTGCATGATTTTTCATCCCTCTAACATAACCTAGAGGTAGAAAACGTTAGACTACTTTTTTAATCCAACATTACATGGAGTTTCAACATAAGATGCATTATTTTCAATAGATTCTTAGATATATAGATTGTAAAAATTATACAGTGTAACCATTTTTGTCATCATAAGTGTTCCAAAAAAATTCATGTGATCTCAAAAAGCTAGAAAAATATTCTAAATTCTTTCTAATTAATGAATGAAGATAAAAAACCATTTCAAACTTCTGATCAAGGGATCTTCCACAAGGATCACATACATAGCTTATGGGGCCAAATAAATCCCCATACAAAACTACATAATAATATTGGGAAATATAATAATATGTTAGATTGTTGGAATCTAATATTTTGGAGGGGAAATCAGATCCATGTGAGAAAATTAGCGTATCTTAATTGAAGGATATTCAAATTTTTATGCAAATTTTGATTATATAAAATTTCAATTCCTATGTAGAATGATCATGGAAATTTAGAGTATGTATAAAGGGGAGATATCATCCATAGATAAGTGGTTAATAATATTTATAGAGAGTTTGAAGATTGGATATATATCCATTGGTGGGAATTACATCCAAGTATCACCATTATAAAATAATTTTTTAAATTGTTTTATTTGTTTAAGATCATTAACAATTATGGATAAACACTTAGTGTGGTTTAGGTGTGGTTTATTTTTAAATTATTAAAAAAATCTTAAATGAATAAAATTATTTATATATTATTATAATATTAATTATTTTTTAGGTTTTTATCTTATTAGGTGGCCTTATGGGATTTGGTGAAGGAACAAGAGTTAAAATCCAACATATGAATTTGAAGTATGGGGTTAGTTATCTAAAATATGATATTTTCCTAAGAGTCTATGAAATACAGTAATATAATATTATAAATTAATTAATCACCATTGTTTGATTATAACATTAAACATTACTAGAACCTATTATTATAGAAAAAATCTGAGGAGCACTTGTAGATAGTTCATTAAATATTGGGTGAGTGTGCTAGAAAAGAACTGATGAATTTAAGCATAGATAATATGATACAATGAAAATAATCAATACACCCCTACTGATTCTCATTAAATTATTTAAACCTAATATTTTTTTCTCCTTGTTTAATATCCTTCCCAAACTTGTTTCACTACTTCTAGTTCCCATGGAAATTTGTTACATGTTTACACACATAGTTACATTTTATATAGGAACACCATAAGTAAACCAAAACTGTGATTTGAACCTAGAATTCGTGTGGATGTTACTTGGGACAAATCCCAGTAAATGAGTTATATCACCTTGTTCAATTATCTAGAGGATGTATAACTACCAATACATTTTTTTTGATGAATCACCATATTGGTGAAATCCATGTTTAGTTCATGTGGGAACAGTGCATAAAGATTCTTTAGTTGACCACATGAGATTTGAATTTTACAAAGATGGATTTTTGAGTAAGATACTATTTGAATTCTAGAATTAGTTTTTGTAAAAGTAGAAGGGTGTCCTATCTAATATATAGATATATAAGATGTTCTAATAGATAAATTTTATGTTTTTTTAATTCATTACTAGAATGATCATTGGATTCCAATAGCTATAAGTCTGCTGAGGGGCGATGCTTGTAAGTGGTGGATTGTATTTCTCAAAGATTGTGAGGAGTTCTCTAATTCATGGGATGATTTGTTAAATGATTTTAATTTGGAGTAACATTATTCAACATTTATGTTACTAGTGGGAAGGAGTTTCTTTCCCTTCAATAGGTATATTTGAGTGTGTTGGAGCTTGGAGTTCAGTTAAAGAAAATTTTATGGTTTTATTATGACCTTATTCTAGATGAGGAGGTGGCAGAGTAGAATTTAGAGAAGGAATTGTATCTAGAGATCCAACATTAATCACTCTATTCACATTTTCAATAGATATTTAGGTTCTCTCAAAGGAAAAAGGGAAATAGAAGATGTTATAATGGACATGATTATCTCGAGAGGGAATTCATCAGAGCTTCCCAAGGAGTATAGTTCTCATATATCTAAACATTAAAGGTTCAAAATAGCATAAAGTTGAACTAAAATGTCTTATTTCCATTTCTATTTAGTTAATAGTTCCCATGCTTCCATTAAAAGTTATGTTCTCGTGTGATTTTCTTACAGAGGTTATATTCACCAGTTATTTTAGTGATTTCCAATTCTTGGCCATCATCCTAGAGTATGTGGTTGCTTTCTTATGTAACCATGTATCATTTGACTCGATAAACTTAAAGATAGTAATAAGGTCAATGGAATCATATAAATAAGAGAGTAATATGAATCTATTATATTAAAACCACTTGATGTTCCTCATCCTTAGGGATATTATTCTATGCGAGGTTATGGATGTGGCCTTTATCATGGCCAGTGTAGTAGAGGGGAAGGGCCTAGTCAGCTTCATTCCAAAGAGTTTTTAGAACAAGTAGGTCCAAAGATCATGTGAGGTACCATTTTTCAATATTATACTATGGATTATAATGATATTTACACTTCTTCATTTCTCTTATCTTAGTATGATCTTTTGAGATAATGGTAGAGATACTTACTGTGCCCTTCGTGTTGTGTATTCCAATAGGATATTAGTTCGATTTTCATATCGTGTTTCAATATTTTGAGCTCATTTTGAGGAAACATAAATTGATGGGGGATATTTTATTTGTTTATATGTATCCATATTATTTCTTCCTTGACATGGGAAATATATACACTTTTCGTGTAATTGTAGATTGATTTGGGAGGAAGGTTGTATTCTTGGACATTAAAGGAAGGTATAGAGTGTTTGTTGGTTATGGAGATCAATATATAAAGGGTAGGTGTATAAATATCTTATCTTCTTAGCTACTATAGTAATTTTATTCATAGTGGGTGTGCATGATAATGTGTTATTAATAGTTAATTAAAAAAATTATTGATATTTTTCTAAATAGGTTTTTACCTAATCCCCTCATCATGACATCGAGTTCATGATAGAATTATAGTCTTTTTTCTATATTATTTTAACATTACCTTATTAGGTGGAAGCTTATGAGATTTTGGAGATGATTATTGAGATTGATTAATTTCAATATAAAGGTATCATGTGGCCCAATATGTTACCTTCGGGTGTTCCTATGCTTTTCACCAAGAATGAAGATGATGTTCTATAGTTATGTTTTTACAATTGTTAGTTGATTTATATCATGGTAAAGAATTTTTGGCTAGTTCCATGAATCAGTGATCTATTTAATCAATTAAAGGGATAGAGTTGGTCCTCAAAATTCAATTCAGGGTATTGATATCATCAAATGAGGGTAAAGGAGGAGGATATCTTGAAGTCTACTTTAAATTATCATTATAGACATTAATATTTCATGGTTAAGCCATTATATGTCATGATTTTCCAAACTATTTTCATATAAATAACAAAATTCATGTTTCATGTGTTCTTGGATAAATTCATGGTCATGTTCATCGATGAAATTATAATATACTTGAGGTCAGGGGAGAAGCATGGTATGTATTTGAGGACTATTTTGGAGGTCATTAAATGAAATCAACTCTATGGGATGTTTTCCAAGTGATATTTAACGACATTTGAAGCATATTTTCTGTTAAATTTAATTCCTCGGTAGGGATCAGCTATAGATCCTTTGAATCATTAAGCAGTTGTTTCTTAGGAATATACCAAGAATTATATAGAGTTTCATAGTTTCCTTAGTATTTTAGGATATTATCTAAGGTTTATGTTATACTTATGTTGGATCATAGTCACTTTAATATCCCTTACCAAAGAAATACAAGGTCTTTTTATAGACTAATTATTGTCAAGTGGTATTTGAGAACCTAAAAGAGAATCTGATCAGTTCTCATATTCTTCGCATTCTAAGGTAAGGTGTTATGTTTGAAGTTTTGTTTAATTATTCTCTATGATACCTAGGATGTGTTTTAATTAAAAATAGGGTATTTATCTATTATGGTTCACATAATAAATCATCCTATGAGAATAACTATTACACCCATGATGTTGAGTTGGTTTGAGTGGTGTCCACTCTAAAGCTAGGGTGTAATTACCTCATCAATAAGTGCTTTATGGTATAAATTGATCACAAAAGTATGAGGTATATATTTTCTAATTATAATTTGAATTCATATCAGTAATAGTATATGGATTTAATATAGGACTATTAATTTGATTAATCTTAATCAGTAGGGAAAATGAATTTTTTATTGATATTCTCGGGTGTTCGCATTGACGCGTAGGCTAATGAAGGTACTTTGGTTACCAGTAGAAAATAAGAGGGTGCGCATAGCACTGACATGCATGAGTTGGAGAGGATTGGAAACTCTTTGAAGAAGGATGGTATGAATCCCATGAAGGATATCACAGCAACTCTTGAGAAGGTAATATGTAATGTCAATGTATCAAATTCATTTGAGTTGCTATCTTCCATTTTTTTGATGTTGATTCAACCCACACTGCAACTAATTCCAATGTTGTGGATGCACCTTCGGATGATAAATTTTTCTAATGGATGTATTCAGAGTCTGGAAGGAGGTTTCTTTACTCCCGCGACAAAGGTGGGTGACTTCCTTACCACAACATGAGTACCCGCTCTAAAATAGGTTAATTTTCCTGTTGTTTTCCATGTATTTTCTTGCTGCCTTGTTCCTCTACTAGGCTCCTTTTTTTAATTCAATAAAGAGGCCTCTGCATCTCAAAATTAAAAAAAATGTTCATGAGTCCTGGTATGTATGGTGAGTGATGGAGTAGTGTTTAGCTTTGAATCCTGATGTGTGGGAAACCAATGAGAGCAGTTTCTTATATCATATTTATTGTGAATTCTTACTTAACATAAATAGTGTAGGAGTCTCATTTAGTTTTTCTAGAGGGGTTGGTCTAGTATGATTTCAAAATATGTAGAGATTTTCTTATGGTGTGGTCGGTGGATAATCAAAATTTGGTGTTGTTTTAGGGGAAGTTGTTTATTACCTCTGTGATGTTTGAGATGTTTCATCATGAGATTCATAACATAATTATAGAAGTATATCCTAGTATATACATGATGTATCACATTCTGAAGATTTAGTTCCAGTGTTCAAGGATGAAGAGGATGATGGGTGATTTGGTGTCTCGATGCTAACTTTTTTAGTAATTAATGGTCAAACATCATGTTTGTAATGATCCTAACACCAGTATCCCAGAGTTGGTGCCTTTGTATATTACATTTGTAATAATTAAAAGAAATAGAAAAACAAATGATTGAATTTTTTATTATATTTGGAAAATATATACAAACCTAATTATTAAATTACAATTAGAAATTAAATACAACATAGTAAATCCATTAGAACCACCCATATTATCCTATATTATCCCTGCATGTCAATCATAATATACATATTGGAATCTTGGGGAAAATAAAACATAATAATTGGGTGATATAAGATTCCATTTAAGGTTAGGAATACAAAAGAAGCTATAATAAATAAACATAATCAATAATCCAAGGTTAATTCCATTAAAACATACCCTTGAGCATAATTTAGAAGGAATAAAAGATAATCAGATAGTTCCATATAAATAATCACATGAGAATGAAACCCCACCATATATATTATACATGTCTAATAATCACATGGATTTTAAATAACTAATCTAAAAATGAGGGAATGGATAATGTAGGACATCATAAACATACCTTCATGGCCTCGGCCAAGACACCATACATAATCGAGTGAAACATCATCCAATACCCAAACAAATTTGTCTCATGAGACTTAATAATAGATCGAGGGGCTATTGAGGGACCAAACCATTAATTACTATGTCCAATTAATTATTTATATGAAAGAGGTAAAACAAAATGAACATATAAATTCATATTAAAACTATCATATGTAATATATTTCCCCAAAAAATAAACATAATCATAAACTGTCCATTGTAATATGGTGAATTGTATCAAAATATCACATCTACAATCAATCTAATCATAAAAAATTAAATAGAATATCATATATGGTATCATAATATATCATCTTAAATTAATAGTAATACACAATAAATGGAGTTGACAGAGATGAAAGTACTCAAATAAAATCCATGAGAAATTCTTCAGACAAATACCAGTTTACTTTGAAATCATTTAGTTTTAAGAGATATGAAATTATAAAAGAAATAATTTTCCTTGAAAATAAACTTATAAATTTTTAAGTTATTACTCCATAAATTTATGTTACATAAATGTGGTAAATTTTTCTCAGGTTGTATATGTTTTTTAAAAAATACCTTAAAAAATTTAAAAAAGAAATATTTAAAAGGTTACTTTTAAAAGAATGTGTGGAAATTATCCAAATGAATCTATTTTGTGTATCAGCTATAAATCCACATAGAACAATTTTAAATACAATATAATATAATCAGAATAATTTTCACACATACTAATTGCATGACTTAATCAATAGAGTGGAAGTTTAAACTAAAGAATGAAAATTTGGTTTAGAATTCACTTACCACTTTTTAAATGTTGAACCATATTCCCTAAAAAATTAATGATCATAAAATGACACATTGAATTACATAAAGATAACGATATAAATGATATGATATATTACAAGTAATTATTTACACCATACACAATAAATAAGGGTTGAATGAGGAATATATCTCACAGAAGTAAAAGTGAGATGAGAAACCCCTACCATATTGTAATCCTTTGAATCGTATGACACATATAAATAATAATTATCAAATGAAACATTTAATACCATGAATATAATTAAATTTTTGATACTATATAAAAAATTACACTTTATAAACTACAAAAAAATTAATTGTTGAATAAATAATATATATCACAAAAGTAAAAGTGAGACGTGAAACCCAAACCACTTTATAAAAAGTTGAATTTTATTCCCAATAAAAGTAATGATTATAAAATGAAACAATTAATACCATGAAGATAATGAAAATAAAAATACTTTATATATAATTTTAGTATATAAACCAAAAAAAAGAAACCAGTTATTGAATAATGAATTTATTCACAAAAGTAAAAGTGAGATGAGAAACCCATAACACTTGGTAATTATTTGAATCATTAGCCGCATGAATGTAATAATTATCAAATGAAACATTTAATAACATGAAAATAATTAAATTAATAATATTATATATCAATGTGATGTATATAAACAAAAAATAGATTTTGAATAAGGAATATATCTCACAGATGTAAGAGTTGTGAACCCCTTACCATATATATGAAAGAATTATTCACTTTCATTTAATGTCTTGGATAATAAAACTAGATTAATTAATTAATAAATTAATAACCTTTCCAAAATATATTTGATTTATCATAATTTTATTAAGTTAATTTATAGTAATTTATATGAGTTATAGGGTTTAGTTTTGTTGTTCTCGGAGCGTTCGTTTCATGGTTTTATGGTTAGTTCCCTTGAGTATAAACATGGGAGTTCTTGTCAAATAGGAATAAACTATCCAGAAGTGAAATTATTTAGTATTAATGAAATTATATAAGTTTAAATTTTCTTATATATCATTTGTTTTTATGTTTTCAGGATGATTCATTAGATAAAATTTTGATGAAATTGTCTTAATTTATTTTCACTGTTTTTACGACCATCATGAAACTATGTCATTTTTTAATATTATGTTTTCATATAATGGTTTCAAAACATGATATAAATTGTAATATTTATATTAAAATATTATTTAACCATAATAATTTATTATGAATAGCCTTGAAGGCAGTAATGTAAAATAAAATATTCCTATATATTTATGATACTGGAGTTACCATTACATTTTTGATAGGGGAGGTGGGGAAATGATAAGAAAATAAATTAAATTAAAAGAGAAAGAACAGGGATTTTACATATGGAATGTGTTCTCTTTTGGATCCTCTTTAAGACACTCAGATTTAGTATTTTGGTAAGACCAAAAGATCATGGAAATGGAAAATATTCATTGGAAGTTAATTAGAGATTATTTAGAAAAATTCATGTCTTAGGAGGTGTGAGGAGATGGGGTGATGATGGGTGATATTTATAAGGGAGGAGAGGGATGTTTTTTTATTATTTTATTCATTCATATATTATTTTGGGTCAAGATTATAAATATTGATAATTATTGTGACTAGGTATAGTTACTAGATCATGAACTACTACAAAATAGGCCTTTAAAAGTTCTAAAAATGGCATTCATCATTGCTAGAAAATCACAGACAATCAGATCCATATTAAAATCCCTAGTCATTTATCAGAGCTGAAAAAGCACTGATAAAGGGATCTTTTATCATCTCTTTTGAAATCACTACTAAAGTGGTACATTATCAGCTCTTCTAGATGTTCTATTAAATAATACATTTATCAGTTCTTTTTTAATCACTAATAATGGGACCATTTATCAGCACTTCTAAAAGCATTGATAAAGGGCCATGCTGTAGTGTGATGCAATAGAACACTACAACACTAGTGCATTGTACTGTAACATCACACCACAATAAAAAAACCAAAAAATCAGAAAAACAAAGTACTAATATAGAATTTAAAAGAAATAAATTTTAAAACACAAATACAATAAAAATACTATATTATATACATTTCACAAATTATTTTATATAATAACATAAGTAAAAATTATTACATACATTCAAAAACATTAGTTCTCCTTTGTCTTTTGATACTAATCATTTTTTTAGAAATAAATTCCCATTTATAAGAAAAAAATTAATATGTGAGTAATAATATAAATAAATAAATTAACAAAAAGTGTAAATATTAAACTAAACATTGAGCCATACTAGGAACATTGTGTATCAGATTGAGTTACGGTTGATTATTTCATGTCACACCATTTGTTATTCATCTTCAAGAATTATCTCTATAAAAAGAAACAAAATAATTATAAGATAAAAACAATAAGCAAATTAATTAAGTAATAGTATATACAATGACTATAAGACAATATAATATTTTTTCCCCACTTTTGGTGATGTGGTGCACATTTTAAACAAAAAAAGACACTTATATATTGAAAATATAAACTTGGGTTTATATCGGTCACACCATTATTTTTATTGATTTGAGGATGATTCCTACATGTCTAAAATGACTTATGGATCGTTTTTCTAAAGTATAAAAACAATATGAATTTGTTTTCTTGGTTTTGAGTATGCCAGTTGTCGTTTTACTAAAATTAATGTCAATTGTAAATAAATATATGCACATAGAGTCATTCTAGTATCACCATGCATAGTATTGAGGTGCCGATGAATTCTACACATCCCAAATGACTTATATATCATTTTCTTATAGTATCAAAACATTATGAATGTGTTTACATGGTTTTGAGTAGAGCTATTTTACTTTTTACTAAAATTGATGTCAATTGTTTTAAGAAAAGATGAACATGGAGTCATTTCTATCACAACATGTGTTAGATGAGGTTTATCTAATTATTACACATCACAAATGAGTGATGGATCTTTCTCTTAAAATATCAAAAAATATGATTTTTTCTCAGTTTTGAGTTAGTAAATTGTCCTTTTTACTGAAATTGATGTCATTTTTAAATAAGAAGATGCACTTGGAGTCATAATGGTGAAATAGTGAATCATATTGAGGTGCATGTGATTCCTTCTTGTGAAAAATTACTTATGGATCATTTTTCTAATGTATAAAAATAATAATAATGTAGTTTCTCCATATTAGTGGGCCATTTATCCTTTTCACAAAAAATGAGGTCATGTTTAAATAAAAAGATTCACTTAGAGACATACATATCCCACCATTCATCAAATTAAGGTATGGATGATGCCTACACATTTAAAATGACTTAAAGATCATTTTCCTAATTTATCAAAACAATCCAAATGGTTTTTTTCTCAATTTTGAGTAGGTAGTTGTCCTTTTTACTGAAATTGATGTCAATTAAAAAAAATATGCACATGGAGTCAAAAAAGTCACACCCTTTGTCATATTTAGGCGAGGATGGTTGATACACATCCCAAATTACAAATATATTGTTTTCCTAAAGTATCAAAATAATTGAAATATGTTTTCTGGATTTTGATTATGTTACTTTTTTTAATAAAATGTAATTTTAAACTAGAAACATGCACTTTAACTCATATCAATCCCAAAATGTATTTTTTCGATGTAATACTGATTCATACACATCAAAATTTACATATGAATTGGTTTCCTAAATTATAAAGAAAACCAAAGATCATTTTTTAGGTTTTCAGTCATTGATGCTTTTTGAACAAAACTGTAGATTTTCAAAAGATAATAAACACGTTGTGTCATAATGGACACATCATATATCATATATAGGTGAGGCTTATTCTTATACATAAAAATTGACTTATGGATTGTTTCTCTAAAGTATCAAAATAACTTTATTGGGTTTTCTTGGTTTTGAGTACATCATAAATATTTTTTACCAAAATGTTAATTAAACTAGAAACAAAAACATTGAATCATACTGATAACATCATGTATTGGGTTGATATATTATATATTCCTACACATCGCAAAATAATTAAAAATTTATTTTCGAAATTATCGATAAAAATGATATCTTTTGCTCAATTTTTAGCGAGTGACATATTTTGAAATAAACTATCTTTTTTAAACTGATAACAAACGCATTAAGGAATACTCCGAACATCATGTATTAGATTGCGGTGATTCTAATTACAACATGTAAAAAATGAATTATGTATCATTTTCATAAAGAATCAAAATTATCCTAATGTTTTTTCACTATTTTGAGTACGTCACATTTGTTTTACTAAAAAGTTCATTTTAAACTGGAAACACACACTTTGACTCTTAAAAACTATATCGTGTATCTTTTTTATGTAATATATATTCTTACATGTCATAAATGACATATTAATCGATTTTCCAATTTATCAATAATATACAAGAAAATTTGCACAGTTTTCAGTGAGTGATGTTTTTTAAGTAGACTGTCGATTTTAAACTAATAACTGACACATTGAGTTATACTAGGCATGTAAATACCCGTAAATTTCAAGTAAATTTTTTTTCTTAAATTCTTTGGGATTTTACGAGTACATTTTTTCTGACGACACCTGATTCTGAGGCCCGGTGTGCCCGGAATCAATTTCCAAAGTATAGCCCAGGTACATTCAGTGAACGAACGAGCGGTTTTTTCTATCTTTTGAACCGGTGCTCAGAATTGAAATCTAAGGGCACCGATGAACTCACCGCCCCGATATTTTCTTAAGATGACTTTTAACATTGATGTGTTCACTTGGGAGAAGAAGTTAAATTTTGGGGTTTAAGTGAGAAGTAAATAAAATTGTGTACAATTTTATTTTATTAACCTTGGAAGTTGAACTCTCTCATGGGAAGTTGTTGGTGGGGCCACAACCACCCAACATACTATGTGTGGTTATGAGGGAGGTGGGGCCCACATGAGCACCCATATTTTCACATTCCATAACCCTTAACCCCTTTTAAACTCCGATAATAATTATATGGGAGCTCCCCAATAAATATTGGTATCCTTTAATTGTGTAACTCTCCCATCTCTCCTCTTTAATCAAGCTAATACACTTAATCAATTATGTGAGATATGTGTTTGAATTTTAAATTTGAAATTCATGGCTTGAGTTAACAAAATAAGGATGAGCCTTATTTTATTTTTGGTTGGTTGGCTTGTTGTGTGATGTCTTTGTAGGAGAGATTTTCTTTTCTCTTGGAAGAACTTTGTCCCCCCACGAAGAACGACACCTTTCATTGAAGAACGCCAAATCCCCGAAGGATGATGACATTCCCTCTTTCCTTTTCTCCGTGACAAAAAGGGAAGATGCCGCTTCCTCCTTGGATGCTCTCCGTCAACGTCTACGGAACCTCATCCCGCGATGCCATTTTCGGTGATGCCCATCGTTCGATAACTTTTGTTGAGGTAGGGGTTATTGACGTTCATTATTAATCTAACGTTATACATTAATTAATTTGGCCAATTGTTATCAAAATAATAGGACGAGATCGGACCGCACAAACATGGATGATCATCCTCCCCCTTTTTATTTGTTGATCCTCGTTGAACATTGCGGAAAAGTTTGCGTGGTGTCGTTGCAACGTGTGGAAACAAAAGGGGAAGCGACCGAAGCGGGACGCGGTGATAGTGCACAACATTATCATACCTTTCTAGTAAGGTCGAAGGAGGACGCGGCCAGGAGCGGGCCACAGCAGAGGGGCACGGTGCCATCGCGCCATGCCGAAGATTCAAGGGGGCCACAGCCGGGGCGGGCCGCAACAGAGGGGCGTGGAGCTGTCGCAATGCACCGGTCGGACAGGAGCCTCCACCAAAGGCCGCAGTGGTTCCTCAAAGGGGAGGTTGGCAGAGCTGTCCAACGGCGCCACATGGAGCCGGGACCCCCTCGGGTCCCGCGGTTACAAAAGGCCGACCTTAATGGCTGGCTGTTTCGGAAACAGGTGGGTGGCGCCCCCCTTCGCACCCCGCTCGGCCGTGAGCCGAGCCGCGGCCGGCCTCCGTGCCAGGCTACAGGCCACGCCCAGGCATGGGCTGGGCCAACCGGGCCCAAATTGGATGGACCTAGACCCGGGTCAGGTCGACCCAGTTCAGGCCGACCAAGGGGGTATCGTACCGGGTCAGACCGGGCCCGAACGCCCTATTTTCGGAAAAATTCGTTCAAACATCCATATCCTAGGATACGGACCTCCGATCGACGCATCGTCAGTTTTTTTGGGATCCTTGAATCAAGATGGTCGTTTCGGTATATTACACTCAAGAATTCGTTAATGTTTGGGTAAAGCTGGGTTGGCTCGAACCCTAAACTAACCGGGACCTTGGAGTAGAAATGTCAATAACTTAACGACCGGACATCCGAATGACGTGTCGTCGATCAAGTTGAATTCCTATTAGTGATAAGGTTCTTTAGTATTACTCTACTCGAGGTTTGGAAACAGTTGGAGTATGGTCGGGTTGGTTTTAACTTAAAAACCAACCGGGCCCCTGTGACGAATAAGCCAATAACTCTCTGACCGGGTGACCGATTGACAAGTCTTCTGTCGCATTGAGTTCCTATTTAAGAGACAAAACTTTGTGATACATTAACTCTAGACTTTGTGACAGTTGATATATCAAACCCTTGGCTCATGGAGCGGACCCTCCCGGAATCTAGCGTGCTGTGTGTGGGAACCCTAGAGCTGGCTACGACTGCGACGACGATGACGACTGTACTTGAATCCTACGTGGGTTCGGCAGCGAGGACAACTGTACTAGGATCCTCTGTGGGTTAGGTAGTTATGAAAGCTGTACTTGGATCCTACATGGGTTTGGTAGTGATGGTTACTGTACTTGGATCCTACGTGGGTCCGATAGTGACGACTTCTATTCTTTTATCCTACGTGGGTTTGGTAGGGGAGATGATTCAGAGGCTACATTTATCATCTCCACCCCTCTTCATGAGTAGTATACCTGTGTGAGATGATTGTTGATTTTCAATCATTATCTTCGATATGATTGACTTACTTTCCTATGTGGATTGGGTTGTGCTTTCCTGTGTGGAATGGGTTGTGCTTTCCTGTGTGGACTGGTTTGTACTTGGGCTTGTGAGTTGGAGCCGAATTGGAATTGTTAACTTAGGTATATGAATGGGAATATACTTAAGTAGAGTTTGTTGATACTTCGTGTTTGTATCTTTCCTTGGAATTTATCCTTTGTGGATTCTGGGAGTCCTTCAGGGGTCTCTGGTTCCCTACTGAGAATCGTATACTCACCCCTGCATGGGCTATGCCTGCACTACGTTTTGTTGGTTTTAGAGGATGGACAACACCGATCGTGGTTTAGGTTTGCAGAGCGGGACGGTACCCGGGAGGTGGACTAACAGGAAGGACATACACGGACCAGACAACTGGACCCGAGGTGCTGAGAAGACCATCTGTACCCACCTTTTAGGTGGGATAACCGGAGGACGACTCGGTGGTTGCTAAATTAATTTACTACTTCTGTACTTTTTTTCAGTTGTACTATACTTTCAGTTGGGTTTTTATTCTGGCCCATTTACTTTCAGAACTTACTTTTGTACTCAGTTTTCTTAGTCTTTACTTCAGCTTGTGTACTCTGTGGTGTTTGTTTTCTTATACAATGGAAATTTCTTCCCTTTTATCAGGATTTACACCTTTTGTGATAGTCTCCATCCCCTGGCCTATGGGTGGAGGGCTTGGGGCAGTCACAACACGGGCCCTAAGGATGGGTCGTGACAAATTGGTATCAGAGGTGAAGTGCACATGCAGCAGAGCCAGTCATGCGAGAGGCAGATAGTGGTATGCATGCGGCGGGCAGGGCCACATGGCTCATGACTGCCCGACGCGCCATGTAGTGGAGCAGCAGACGGTTGAGGGACCACCCAGGTTGAGGCAGAGGTTCGATCGTGGTGGTCCGCAGGGAGCAGGCGGATGAGGCAGAGGAACTGGCCGAGCAGCGGGTGGTGGGTGATGCTTTGATGCTCTACCACCACCACCACCATACAGTCCACCCCGACCACAGGGAGCTAGCGGACAAAGACAGGCTCAGCTTCAGGCAGTGGAGACCTATGACCACGACGCACCTCAGATGATTCGAGGTACTATCTGTGTCTACTCCACCCTTTCTGCAGTTCTTATAGACACAAGAGCGAGTCATTATTTTATTGTCTCTGACCTTGTTCCGAGCTCGGAGATTCCGACAGAGCTGTTGGCATGATTCTTACGGCTAGAGACTCTTACGGGAGTAGACTCGACGATTACGCACTGCTGTCGGCAGTGTGAGCTTACTCTAGGAGGAGAGAGCTTCGGCTGGTATCTTTTTGTAGTGGCGTCGAGGCCTTAAGACATCATCTTGGGCATGGATTGGTTATCTACGGTCCATTCTTAGATCAATTGTATTAGGCGCAAGGTGTGATGTGTTCGCACCGATGGGGGCAGATTCACCTTCACCAGTGAGAAGGGAGCCTTTGCAGTGCAGGATGGACTCACACAAAGGAGAGGAAAACCGATCAATCATTAGTTGTCTAGTCTCATCTTAGGAGCAGTTGACATGTGGAGTCTGAGTTTTCCTGTTGTAGTGGATTAGTATGCGGGCGTTTTTCCTGATGATGTTCCAGGAAGACCTCCTTGTAGAGAGGTAGAATTCTATATTGACCTATACCCGGGTACATCCCCGATATCTACTCCAGCATATCGGATGGCTCTCGCTGAGATTCGAGAGCTACGGGTACAGCTGGAGGACATGCAGGGCAAGGGATTTATCTGACCCAGTGTTTCAGCTTGGGCTTCCCATATTTTGTTTTCCAAGAAGGCAGACGGCAGCTTGTGACTGTGTGTCGACTACAATCGCCTGAATCAGGTAACTGTGAATAACATGTATCCAATTCCAAGGATTGATGACCTCTTTGATCAGATCAAGGGAGCACGATGGTTCTCAAATATAGACCTCAGGTCAGGCTATCATCAGCTCAGAGTTCGAGATGAGGATGTGTAGAAGACGACCTTTAGGTGTCGGTATGGCCACTATGAGTTCTTGGTTATTCCTTTCGGCGTAACCAATTCTCCAGTAGTGTTCATGAGTCTCATGAATAGGATCTTCCAGCCTTACCTCGATCGATTTTTCATAGTCTTCATTGACGACATATTGATTTACTCGACTACTGAGGAGGAGCACGCCTACCACTTGCGGGTTATACTGGACACACTCCGAGAGCACGAGATTTATGGTAAGCACTCAAAGTTTCAGTTGTGTATTAGAGAAGTCCACTTCATGGGATAGGTCATCTCTGAGGAGGGAGTTGTGGTCGACCCTTAAAAGATCGTGGAAGTGCTATCTTGGGAGCCACCCAGGAGCGTGACAGAGGTGCTGAGTTTCCTAGGTTTTGCTGGGTACTATCGAAGATTTGTGCCAGGCTTCTCCAGAGTTGCAGCACCACTCCCTACTTTTACAAACAATGGGAAACCCTTTGTGTGGTCGGATAGATGTTAGCAGAAATTCCAGGAGCAGAGACAGAGATTGACCAGTGCACCCATCTTGAGGCTATAGGAGGAGGGCATAGGGTACGTAGTTTACTACGATGCATCAGGGACCAGACTCGGGTGTGTCCTGATGCAGGAGAAGGTAGTGATTGCCTATAGAACATGATAGTTGAGTGAAAATGAGAAGAACTACGCTACCCATGACCTGAAGCTAGTAGCAGTGGTCTTCGCCTTGAAAATGTGGTGATACTATCTGATGGGCGAGGGATTTACAGTCTATTCTGACCACTAGAGTCTCAGGTACATCTTCTCACAGAAGGACCTGAACATGAGACAACGGCGATGGATCGAGTTCTTCCAGGACTATGAATTTGAGATAGTCTATACTCCTAGAAAGGGAAACGTAGTAGCTGAGGCTCTCTGCAGGAGGACGGGCATTCAGCTACATGGAGAGGAGACAGAGTAGTTAGCTGCCTTGCAGATATCCTATGTGGATAGAGATGGGGCAGCCTTTCTACAGTCACTCACAGTCACTCCTCCACTACTTTAGTGGGTAAGAGAGGCACAACATGGGGACGTTGACTGTGAGACGTGACGTGCATAGATATCCTCAGTACAAGCACCTAATGGATTCTATATAGGAGGAGTGCATGTCATTCTTTTTAGAAGACATACCATGGTACCGGTTACATTACAGGAGGAGGTTCTGAGAGATTTTCACACATCCCCTTTAGCGGTACATCCAGGTGTGGTGAAGATGTACCAGGATCTCAGACGACAGCACTGGTGGCAGGGTATAAAGAAGGTTGTGGTAGAGTTCGTTTCACGATGCCTCACCTGCCAGCAGGTGAAGGCAGAACACCAGGTACCTGTTGGCTTGGTACAACCCTTGCAGGTCCCAGAGTGGTAGTGGGATGGGATATCTATGGATTTCATGACTGGGCTTCCACGTACTTCCAGGGGACAATACTCCATCTGGGTAATCATAGACCGACTCACCAAGTCGGCCCACTTATTACCCATCAGAGAGCGGGGCTGAGTGAAGAGCTTAGGATGACTCTATGTTTAGGAGATCGTACGGCTTCATGGTGTGCCATCGACTATCGTCTCCAATAGAGATGCTCTCTTTACTTCCCAGCTTTGGAAGGGGTTGCATGATGCATTTGGGACGCAGCTATGCCTGAGAACCACCTTTCACCCATAGACGGATGGTCATACAAAGATAAACATTCAGACTCTCGGGGACATGCTCTGTGCATGTGTCCTTGACTTTTGTCACAGATGGGAGGATCACATACCCATGGTGGAGTTTTCATAAAACAACAGCTACCACTCAACCATCGGGATGACACCATACGAGGCATTGTACGACCGACCTTTCAGATCACATCTGTGTTGGACAGACCCTGGGGAGTCAGCACTCATAGGACCAGAGATGGTCCAGGCCACGACAGAGAAGGTAAAGATCATCCAGGAGTAAATGAGTACTGTTCAGAGCCTACAGAAGTCCTATGCTGATAGGAGGCGGAGACCACTAGAGTTCGAGGATGGCGACCACGTAATCATACGGGTCTCACCTCGATGTGGATTACCGAGATTTGTCCGGGGCGATAAGTTGTCTCATCCCTTCATCGGACCATTCCAGGTTCTCAGCAAGATAGGTGAGGTGGCTTATCGCCTGGAGCTTCCACCTCAGTTGCACCGGATGCATGACATCTTCCACGTATCTCAGCAGAGGAGATACATGCACGACCCGATACATATCATCAGTCATGGGGAGATAGACATCGATGAAGGGGCGAATTTTGCGGTGGTCCTGGTGGAGATTGAGGATCAACAGGAGCGGGTCCTATGTAGATGGTTGATTCATCTAGTGCGCATCAAGTGGAAGCATGGGAACCTCCAGGATAGCACATGGGAGCGAGAGGCTCAAATGCGTGCTCAGTACCTTGATTTTTCCCTACTTTGTGATATATCTTTACGGGGACATAAATATCTGAGGTGGGAGTAATGTAAAGAACTATAAATTTCAAGGAATTATTTTTCCTAAATTCATTGGGATTTTACGAGAACGCAGTTTCAGACAGCACGTGATTCTGAGGCCCGATGTGCCCGGAATCAATTTCCGATTTTTACCTCGGGTATGTTCAGTGAACGAACGAGTGGGTTTTTCTATATTTGGAACCGGTGCTCGAAATTAAAATCTGAGGGGACTGATGAACTCGTAGCACCAGTATTTTCTGAAGATGAGTTTTACCGTTGATGCATTTTATCAGGAGAAGAAGTTAAATTTTGTGGTTTAAGTGGGAAGTAAATAAAATTGTGTAAATTTTTTTTATTAAACTTAGAAGTTAAACTCTCTCATGGGAAGTTGTTGGTGGGGCCACAACCACCCAAATTCCCATGTGTGGTTATGAGGGAGGTGGGGCCCACACGAGCACCCATCTTTTCACATTCCATAACTCTTTACCCCTTTAAAACTCCCATAATAATTATATGACAGCTCCCAAATAAATATTGGTATCCTTTAATTGTGGATCTCTCCCCTCTATCCTCTTTAATCATGCCAATACACTTAATCAATTAAGTGAGATATGTGTATGAATTTTAAAATTGAAATTCATGTCTTTAGTTAATAAAATAAGGATGAGCCTTATTTTATTTTGTGTTGGTTGTCTTGTTGTGTGATGTCTTTGGAGGAGAGATTTTGTTTTCCCTTGGAAGAAACTTTTCCTCCCACGAAGAACAACACCTTTCCATGAAGAATGCCAAATCCCTGAAGGACGACGGCGCACCCTCTTTCCTTTTCTCTGTGAAAAAAAGGGAAGATGCCGCTTCCTCCTTTGACACTCTCCGTCGATGTCTACGAAACCTCATCCCACGACGCCATTTTCCGTAATGCTCGTCGTTCAACAACTTTTGTTGAGGTAGGGGTTATTTACCGTCATGATTAATTTAACGTTATTTGTTAATAAATTAGGCTGATTTTTATCAACATAATGGGAGGATATCAGACCACACAAACACAGCCGATCCTCCTCCCCTTTCTTATTTGTTGATCCTCATTGAACATTGTGGTGAAGGTGGCGCGGTGCCATTGCACCGCGTAGAAATGAAAGGGGCCATGGGGACGGTGCAAAACACTGTCTCACCGCGCTAGTGAGGCCAAAGGAGGCTGCGGTCAGGAGCAGGCTGCAGCGCCATCGCACCTTGCCGGAGACTCAAGGGCGCCGCAGCCGGGGTGGGTTGTGGCGAAGGGGGCAGCGCTACCGCCCCGCACCGGTCGGACAGGAGCCGCGGCCAAAGGCCACGCCGGTTCTTCAAAGGGGCGGCCGACATAGCCGGATTCCGGCGCCACCTAGAGGGGGGACCCTCTCGGGTCCCGCAATTACAAAAGGCCAGCCTTGATGGCCATCCATTTCAGAAACATGGGGGCGGTGCCCCCCTTCTCACCCTGCTCGGCCGCAAGCCGAGCCTCGGCCGGCCTCCGAGCCGAGGAGCAGGCCGCGCCCTGTCGAGGGCCGGGCTGGGTCATGCCCCGTCGAGGGCCGGGCCTGGTTGTGCCCAAATTGGCCGGACCCGGACCCGGGTCAGGTCAACCCGGGTCGGGCCGACCTAGGGGGTATCGGGCCGGGTTGGACCGGGCCCAAACCCCCTATTTTCGGAAAAATTCGTTCAAACTGACATATCTTGTGCTAAGGACCTACGATCGATGCACCGTCTATTACGTTGGGATCCTTGGATCGAGACGGTCATTTAGCTAAATTACACTCACGATTTAGGTAATGTTTGGGTACAACTGGGTTGGTTTTAACCTGAAACCAACCGGGCCCTTGGAGCAGAAACGCCTATAACTTAACAAACGGATGTCTGAATGACGTGTCGTCGATCACATTGAATTAATCTTAGTGAGAAGGTTATTTTAGCTTACTCTTCTCGAGGTTTGGACACATTTGGAGTACGGTCGTGTTGGTTTTATCTTAAAAACCAACCGGGCCCCTGGGATGAAAGAGCCAATAACTCTGAGACCGAGCGTCCGATTGATGCACCATCCATCACATTGAGTTCCTATTGACGAGACAGAACTTTGTGATACATCAACTCTGGACTTTTTGACAGTTGATGTATCGACACCTTGCCTCGTGGAGTGGATCCTCCCGGAATCGAGCGTGCTGTGTGGGGGAACCCTAGAGCTGGCTGCGACTGCGACAATGATGACGACTGTACTTGGATCCTACGTAGGTTCGGCAGCGAGGATGACTGTACTTGTATCCTCCGTGGGTTCGGCAGCGATGACGACTGTACTTGGATCCTACGTGGGTTCGGCAGTGATGGATATGGTACTTAGATCCTACATGGGTCCGAAAACGATGACTTTTGTACTTGGATCCTATGTGGAATCTTCAGAGGGTATGATTCAGAGGCTACATCTATCATCTCTACCCCTCTTCGTGAGTAGTATACCTATGTAAGATGATTCTTGATTTTCAATCATTATCTTCGATATGATTGACTTGCTTTCCTGTGTGGACTGGATTTTTCTTTCCTGTGTGGACTTGATTGTGCTTTCTTGTGTGGACTGGGTTGTACATGGGAACGTGAGTTGGATCCGAACTGGAATTGTTAACTTAGGTATATGTATGGGAATATACATAAGTAGAGTTGGTTGATACTTCGTGTTTTTATCATCCCTTGTGATTTATCCTTTGTGGATTCTGGGAGACCTTCGGGGGTCTCGGGGTCCATAATGAGTATCGTATACTCACCCCTGCACGGGCTATGCCCGCGCTACACTGTGTTGGTTGCAGATGACGGACAACACTGATTGTGGTTTAGGTTTGTGGAGCGGGACGGTACCCGGAGGTGGACTAACAGGCAGGACGTACACGGAGCAGACGACTGGACCCGAGGAGCTGAGGAGACCATATGTACCCACCCTTCAGGTGGGATAGCTGGAGGACAACTCGCTGGTTGCTGATTTACTTTACTGCTATTGTACATTCTTTCAGTTGTACTGTACTTTCAGTTGGGTTTGTATTCTGGCCCATTTACATTCAACTCTTTCTTTTGTAGTCAGTTTACTTAGTGGTTACTTCAGCTTTTGTACTCTATGATGTTTGTTTACTTATATAAAGACAATGCCTTCCCTTTTATCAGGATTTATGCCTTTGGTGCTAGTTGCCAGCCCCTGGCCTATGGGAGGCGAGCTTGGGGTAGTCACAACACAGGCCCATAGGATGGGTCGTGACAGGGCACATCATGTGTC
Organism: Viscum album; assembly: GCA_963277665.1. Classification (NCBI taxonomy): domain Eukaryota; kingdom Viridiplantae; phylum Streptophyta; class Magnoliopsida; order Santalales; family Viscaceae; genus Viscum; species Viscum album. The sequence goes on along the minus strand of OY728131.1, from coordinate 1,991,644,984 downwards.
ACAATGAGGTGTGGATAATTCCTACACATTAAAATGACTTATGGATATTTTACCTAAACTGTAAAAATAGTCCAAATTTTTTTTCTCAAATTTGAGTACGTCATTTGTCTTTTTTACAAAAATGACATTTTAAATTGGAAACAAACACTTTGATTGATACAAATTACATCATGTATCATATTGATATAATAATAATTCTTATGCATCTCATGTTACTTATTAATATATTTCCTAAATTATCAACAATATCCAAGAGTTTTTTTATTTACAATGAGAGAAAATTTTGGAACTAAACTGCCGATTCTAAACTAATAATGGGAAAATGTTGTTATATCGAACATATTATGAATCAAATTGAAAATAGAATAATTTCTACATATAAAAAATTACATATGGGTCATTTATCAAAATTATCAAAACAATCCTAATGAGTTTAATTCGTTTTGGGTACGTCATTTTTATTTGTTACTAAAATGTCATTTTAAAATGAAAACATGTGCTTGGAATCATACTGATCTCATTGTGTATCTATTTGATGGAATAATTATTCTAACAAGTCACAAATACTTATGTATACATGTACTAAATTATAAATGAAATACAAGATCATTTTCATGATTTTTAATGTGTGATACTCTTTGAAATAAACTATCTATTTAAAATTGATAACAGACACATTGAGTTACACCAAAAACATCATGCATAAGATTGAGGTTAGGGTGATTATTATCCATAAAAATTACTTGTGGAACATTTAACTAAAGTATAAAAACAATCCTAATTCATTTTATCTATTTTTAGTATGTGTATTTTCTTTTTTACTAAAATTGATGTCAATTTTAAATAAAAATATGCACTTAGAGTCATGTTGGTCACACTGTATGCTGCATCAAGGTGAATCTAATTTCTACAAATCCCAAATGAATTATATATAATTTTCATAAACTATAAAAACAATCATAATATGTTTTCTTGTTTTTGATTATGTCTATTTTTTTACTAAAGCTAATCTAAATATTAAATAAAAAGAAGAACATGGTGTCATAACGATCACCCCGTGTGTATGATTGATGTTAGACTGATTCCTACAGATCCCAATGTCTAAAAATAATCATAACCTTCAATTTTACCATGATTTATATTGTCTTTCATTGTAAAACTTCCAAAATTTCATATTAACTTGATTTTCGTAACTGAAAAACCTTTCTCGTTGTTGAAATTTATAAGAGCATAGGAAGATCATGTGTTCATTGCATCATGAGAAGTGACCAGAATGGGCTCATGTTCTTCCTCTACTCATCTCCATTTCAAGAATGAGAATGGTTTTTCGGATAAGAACATAAATTTAAAATGTAGTGTTAGATTCTCAACGTAGAAATGAAATTGATATAGAAATCATGGTAGCATTGGAAGAAAGAAACATTTTAACTCGTTTGTGGATTATTGTAGATAGTCAAATGAATAATATGACTTCCCAAAAGATATATGAAAAAAATAAATAAGTATTTGATAAAAATTATAAGGAAATTATCTTACAAATAGTAGATAAAATGACGATGAAATTAATTAAATAAGTAGTAGGTATTCACATGATGAGGACGATTGTATGAATTCATTACACATTTCCTTATTTTCATTATCTCAATTATAGAATTGAATTCCAATACCTCACAATCCTGAGCATCTATGAACAAACCACTCAAACTCAAATAAATGAATCGAACTATATAAGAAAACAATTATTATATGAGTAAAACTAAAAAAATATATTAAAAATAAATGTGAAACAAATCATCAATTCTATGGAAAATGATTTTATTATGAACAAATCAATATTACTTCTCTGATTAAGCAGTGGAGGGAACTTGAAAAAAGGTGAAAAATGGAAACACTGTAGGGGTGGAATGGATTTGAGGGAGAATAAGTTTGTGGAAGTTTTTGTGTAGAAAGGCATGAAATATGAACAAACCATCCCAAATCGAAAAAATAATCCACCTTATAAGAATGTTTTTTATTTGAGTAACACTAAAAAGAAATTAATGTTAAAACATTAATATTACCTTTGTGATTGATCATAAGAAGCATCATTTCTCTTCCTATAAAGAAAGTAGAGGGAAATTGAAGGAATGTGATAAATACAACACTACGGGGGTGTAGTTGTTTTGAGGGAGAAGATGTTTATTAATATTTTAGTGCAGAAAGTCCTGGAAGATGGATATAAATATTCTTAAATAAATAAACTATGTAATGAATAATTGAAATTCAATCATCATTTCATTACATTTTTTTCGTAAAATAGACAATTTATATCATCAAATTACCTTTAAATATTCCCAAAGGGTTTCTTTTATTATAGTGTGTTCTTTTAAGGTATTAGTAACATCATCAATTTCAGAAGACATTTTCAACATGAGTAGTAAGAAATTTAATTTTGATTATGTTAATGTAGCAGATAATATAAAATATTATTAGAAAAAATATAGTATAGTAAAAAACACATTTACCTTCTCATTATACTCTCTTTATTTTTTTAAAGGTCTTAGGGATTTGGTTCCCTACCTAGAATCTAAATCCCCACTTTGTGGTCCGCTCTAATGTACAATAAATTGTATACATTGGGACCAACATAAACTAATTGCAATCCCCCAATGAATGTTATAAACTATTTTCATCCTCAATAACTCATCTCTGAAACATTTATTATTTCATTTTATTGTTTCACACACATCCTCCATCTCTTGTGTACATGAAACTATATTTCATTAAATACTCTATGAATTATACAACCATGTGATGACAAATTACCAGAGTTGTACAAGAAACATAAAAGATATGAAGGATGAGACACAAGGCCACAAAATTCAATAATAATTGTTCAAGAAATGAAGTTGATGATGATGAAAATTTTTCTGCATTGTGTTCACTAAAATGGGTAATACCTCCCATTTTTATAATTACACAATCAGAACTAGTTATTAACTCATATAATATTAATGGTAATATTTGGTGGTATAAAGAGTTATTTTATATACATGGATGGTAATTAGATATTCTTAGTGGTTGAACCAATACATGTAGACCTGAAATGATGAATTTATAAAAATAATTTCTAATAATTATTCTAATATATGACAATTTGATAACCTTCATTTTGTTTTTTTAACAAGTGATGTACAAACTAAAGAATTAATATATGTAATATTAATGGTATATCAAATATTTTAAAGCATATAAAATTTATAATTTCAGTTATAAATCGATAAGGAATGGAAAAATATTAGGAAAGGAATATACCTAATGAGGATAAAGGTTTTAAACATCTCAAAATCATTAGTTTATAAATTTATTCTGAAATTATGTCTTGACAAGTTGAAAAAAAATTATTTTCATGAAAACAAAGAGTAGGCTTTATAAAAAAATTTCATTTGCATGGCCATTGAGGGTTCAATGGTGATTTTGGACACATAGTATAAAATTTTAGTCAAAAATGAAATAAATAACAATAATTATGGATGATATAGTGGTTTTAAGTTAAATGAGAGATGACAGACTCTTTACAAAAATAGTTTCTAAGTAAGATGAATATTTATATGTAAAATCGGATGATTCATTTCAAGCATTGAATGAACCCTATTGAAATATAATTGTATAATATATTTATATAATATATTCATATAAAATATTTGTATAAAATATTTTTATAATATACTTGTGTAAAATATATTTGTATAATCCCCCTGGGATTCGCTGGGGTGGTGAGTATAGGATGGGGTTTGGGGCATGGTTGCAGGGTCACGTACCCATAACAGTAGGATTCTTTGTAATTTATTGCAGTGTGTGTTATACCATTTGTAATTGAACATAATATAAATATTTATTTTCATAATATATATTCTTGTATTGTATTATATATATATATTTATTTGAGTAATATATATCTTTATTTTTATAATATATATTTTTTATTTTTTATATTTTTATAATATAATATATATTTGTGTTTGAACAATATATATATCTATAAAAAATATCTATATAATATATAGAAATATAATATTTAATATATATTTATTTATATATAAATATAATATATATAATATATATAAATATATAAATGTTTAATTTTTTTAATTTTATACATATAAATTTATGTAATATATTTGTAAAACATATTTTCATAACATAAATATTTATAATATATTTTTATAATACATTTATATAGTATATTTTCATAACATGTTGGTATCATATATTTTTATGATATATTTATGTAATATATATTTTTATTTTTTAATATGTATTTGTATTTTTATAAAATATATATATCTTTGCATAATGTATTTTTATAATTAATATAAATATTATATATATATTTATATAGGTATTTTTAAAATATACATGTATGTGTGTATATATATTTATAAAGTCATATGTTCTATACCTTTATCCAAAACTATAGAACCATGAGTAATTTTTCACTTTTCATTTGTGAACAATGAGCCAAATCCTACTTCATCTAGCAGACCAATGAAAATTATGTTCATCCATAAAATTTGTATGCATATTAACTATTTTTATGTTCAGGTATCATTTATATAAAGTATAATCTTTGAGAATACCATTCCTCGTTTTTAGGACCCGTCCCTAAGGGCATGTGCCGTGAATACCCCAAGACCGCCTTCCATAGGCCAGGGGGCTGGCGACTAGCGCCAGAAAGGAGCATCCCTAAAACGGGAAGGCATTTCCTTTAAAACTGTACAAACACACAGACAAGAATGAAACATGAAGAACCTATTAAGTAAACTGCTGTAGAAAAAGAGTGTTGAAAGCAAAGAGGTCGGAATACATGCCCAACTAGAAAAGTACCAGTACAACTGAAAAGTACAAAACATCTGAAAGGTGAAAAGAAGCTCTTGGATCGTCCACCACGGATCCTACCTAAAGGGTAGGTACAACTCATGATCAGTATTCCCCATTTCATGTCATGCCAAATAGTCCACCTCCATGCACCGTCTAGTCTTGGATCCTTAAAAGCCCAGCCTAGCTGCTCGTCTTCTGCACAAGACAAAACATGGTGCGGGCGAAGCCCATGCAGCTGTGAGTATTACAATAACCAGTAAGGACCTTGAGACCCCCAACGGTCTCTTTGAATTCCATAAGGAAAACCAAAAACCATTATCTCAATCACAATGCACAAAGCAATAGACACAACTCAATTTGAATCTCCTATCGAACCAGGTAAACAACTTAGAGAAAAATTATTATGATGCTGACCCACATAGGATCGTTATGAATGATGATAGTCGTCCATGAGATTCTCTAGGGATAATAACAAGTAACTTCCCCAATCACAACGTCGAACACCTCAACAGATATATAACTCCTCCCTTATTGAGTACAATGGGCCTTCCAAATCACACAAAGGTGCTTCCCACTAACCCTAGACTGCTGCGGTACTCCTTCTATCGAGTACCATCGGTCTGCCACGTCACACAGAGGCGCTCCCCACCGTGGCCTGATGAGGTACTCCTCCTATAGAGTATTGTGGATCTTCCACATCACACTGAGGCCCTCACCACCATTGTTCTGCCATGTCACATAAAGGTGATCCCCAATGGGCCGTTGAGCCACACATAGTCGAAATATCAGCAGTCGTCAAGTCCCATCCAGTCGTAGGGTTCCGTATGTAGCATGCTTGGGATAACATCTTCTCAAACCATCTGTCGTATTACAACTGTCACAACGACTCAAATAAGAGTAACTCGATGATTATCCATGTCATAAGGGTTCCAACGCAATATATGGTGCGTCAATAAGGCACCCGGGCTGTGCGTTATTTGCATTTTAGTGCCGATGGCCCGGTTGGATTCAGGTGTGATCCAACCCAACCATACTACAAGTGTCTACAAAAATCTCATGGAGTAAGTCAAACATACTATCAAACTCTAAGGATCCAAACTCCAGAGATGGTTCATCAAACAAATATCCAGTTCTCATGTTAAGGCCCATTGAGTGTTTCTGGGCTCGGGTCTAGTCCGACCCGGTCTATATAGGGCCACGGTGGACTCGGCCTGCTAATCCGAGGTTTTTACTAGACCAAAATGGGGAAGATTGGCCCATGGTGGGGTGTGGCCAAGCCTACTGGGAAGGTGTCTTGTAGGAGGGTGTCCCGGAAACATAGGGCACGACTCATGGGGCTCCCGCCCGCCAGCTCGGGGGAGCCGCTCCCTGCAAATCGTGAATGGCCAAAGGACAATCCGCCTTTGAAGCATAAGCACCACGTGGGCACCGCCCGGTCAGTGTGAAACCCCTTGGTGGAATGGGTTCAACCTCCTCCACTATTTCCTTGGTCGCGGCTCCCTCGCACATCGGCGGTGCGCTGGTCGTGCTGGCATTTCTCTCTAAGACTGACCAAGGTGTCGACCGCCTCATCCAACTGTTGCGGCTGATGAGCTATGGCCCCTGGAACAAAAGAGGCATGCGATGGTGTGCTGCACCTTCTCTATGGTTATCCAGTGCCGACCATTCCAATAACTACCACGGCTTTGTGTCGTGACCTCCTCTTACGGAGTGCATCAGCACACACCTTCCTTGTAGTTTGTCGGTGTCGTCGCGGTGGCAGTCTTCCATGGAGGAGCAAGGATAGAAAGTTAGAGGAGGGTTCGGACCGGGTTTTTTAGGACCTCACCCTCCACATTTTCTTGTAAACATGAGGGGGATTAAGGGTTTAATAATCAATTGAATTAACAATAATCAAAACCCTACAATGATACCCCACAACAACCTCCTGCAAAAATGAATGAATCACGGAACAACCCGTTAGTCAGTTGGTGCACGTTCTTCATTTTATTCAAGAAAGGGGAAGAGTAAATCATTTAAAATTGAAAAAATAATAAACCCCTACCTTGAATCCTATTGGAGAGCATCTGTGGCTTGATGGTGGGTTGGTTTTCTTTGATCCTGCAATAGGTTCCCAACGACGCCGCACATACATCGTCCTCCGGTTCGTGGTTCGGTGTCACTTTCCACCTTCCGCTAGGATCAGATTCATCTTCTTAGGGTCCGAAATCATGTAACTCCATCAGAAATTCATTTATTGGTGAATCTGTTTCGGTACCTTCTCGCAAGCTCCATATATATTAGATAGGGGAAGGGTAAGGAATGATGTTGGAATTTAATGGGGCTCATTAATTAAGAAGTTCTCTAATTCTCCAATAACGTCATTACATAAGGTTAGTAGGTCAAGAAATTTATTTCCTTGACACATTGCTGGCCCACCCGTTTTCTTGTCCGTTGGAGGATATGAAATAAAATAAAAAAATTATTTTATTTCATTTATTTTTAAAAGTTTCAAAACATAACTTTTTCTCCAGACCTATAGCGGTCAAATAAAAATATCTCTTAAGCGAATCCTGGCACTGTAGATTCAATGATTCCCTCTTATTTTTAATCCACGAAATGGTTCAAAAGTTAGAAAATGGCACTCACGTGTTTACTGAATGTACCCAAAAAAAGTTCAAAAATTAATTCAGGGCACTCTGGTCTCAGAATCACGTGCTGTAAATTATCACAGACTAGTAATAATTATATTTAAATAAAACAATTACATGAAAAATTCTAGGTCTCTATATTATCCCAAAAATAGGGCCTTTCATCCCTGAAAGACACAAAATAGACTAAGAAAATAAATGGGGGTACTGAGCACGAATCAGAGCCTCCCGCTCCCATGTTATCTCCTAGAGGTTCCCGTGCTTCCAGCGACCACACACAAGAGGTATTGATCATCCCAAAAGGACTTGATCCTATCTATCCTCAATCTATACTGGATCCTCGGTAAAAATCTCCCCATCATCTGAGTCCATCTCTCCATGGTCGACAACATGAGATGGGTCATGCACGTATCTCCTCAGCTGGGATACGTGGAAGATGTTGTGCACCCTCTCCAACTACAGTGGTAGTTCCAATTGGTATGCCACCTCGCCTATCCTCTGAAGTATCAGAAATGGTCCGAAAAACCTCAGTGATACCTTATCGCCTCATCCAACTCTATGTATTCCCTTTCAAAGAGAGAATCGCATGAATAAGTGGTCCCCCTCTTGGAACACCAAAGGTCTACATCTCCTGTCAAAATAAGACTTCTGTCTAGTCTATGCAGTCTTCATCCTCTCATGGATGATCTGAACCTTCTTAGTTGTAGCCTGTACCAACTCTGGACCTATAAGTTTTGACACCCCTAGGTCTGTTCAGCATAGAGGTGATCTTCAAGGTTGACCGTACAAGGCCTCAGATGGTGCCATCCCAACAGTGGAGTGATAACTATTGTTTTATGTGAACTTCACCAAGGGAAATTGATCCTCCCATCAACAACCACAATCTAAGACGCATGCACGAAGCATGTCCTACTGCATCTGAATGGTCCACTCCATCTAACAATTTGTATTAGGATGAATGGTGGTGATCAAATTTAGCTGAGTCCCAAACACATCCTACAATCCATTCACCAACCAGGGTGTGGAACGTTTATCACAGTCAGAGACGATCATCGATGGAACCCCATGAAGTCACACAATATCCTGTATGTAGAGGCGTCTCAACCCACAACTGATCCATGGCCTCATATTGGTAACAAGTGGGCCGAAATGGTGTGTCGATCAACAATTACCCAATTCGAATCATGTCCCGTAGATGTACATGGATGCCCTATCAAAAATTCCATAGATATCCCATCTGACTTCCACTCCATCACCTCTAGTGGATGAGCTATTTATGCTGGAAACTGATGCTCAGCCTTCACTTGCTGACAAGTGAGGCATCATTAAAAAAAATTTGTCGCTTCCTCCTTCATCCCTGGCAACCAGTGCTGAAGCAAGAGGTACTTTTCCATCTTCTCTACACAATGATTTACCACTAGAGTGGTCGTATGGAACTCCTTCAACACCTCCTCCTGTAGCGCCACTGGTACCATGGTACATCCTCTGAAGAGGATGACATGCTCTCCACCTTCAGAAAATCCATCAGGTGCCTTCCCTGAGGATATCTGAGCACATCGAGTCTCACAATCAATATACCCAAGATGGGCCTCCCTGACTCACTGAAGGAGTGGGGAGTGACTATCATAGACTTGAGGTATGATTCTCCATCTTTATCCATGAAAGATATCTGCAACGAAGCTCGTTGCTCTGTCACCTCACTCAGCAACTAAAAACTAGACCTCCTACTGAGTGCATCTACTAACATGTTCCCCTTAACAAGAGTATTGACTATCTCAAAGTCATAGTCCTAGAGGAACTCTAGACATTGCCACAATCTCAGGTTCAGGTCCATTTGAGAGAAGACATACCTGATACTCCTGTGATCCAAGTAGACTATAAAATGTTCTCCAATCATGTAATGGCGCTACACCATTCAAGGAAAAGTCCACTACTATAAACTCCAGGTCATGGGTAGCATAGTTCAGGTCATTCTATCTCAGTTTCTGTGATCCATATGTGATCACTGCTCACTCTTGCATCTCGAAACACCCATGTTTGGTCCCTAATGCATTGTAGTTGAGTACATACCCAACACCCTCTTCTGGTATCCTTAAGATGGGGGAACTCATTTGTCTATGCCTCAGCTCTAGAAAACTCTTTTGTCATCTCTTTATCCACACGAAGGGTTTCCCCTTCTATGTCAACGCTGATAGGGGTTGCATAACTCTGGAAAAGTCATGCATGAATCTCTGGTAGTATCCATCCAACAATAGGAAACTTCGCACCTTAGTCACACTCCTGGGTGGTTCTTAAGAAAGTGCAACCTCTATATTCATTGGATCCACTACAACTCTATCCTATGAGATAATGTGTCCCAGAACGTGGAACTCTCATATCCAAAACTTGTACTTCGAGAGCTTAACATAAAGATGGTTCTCTTAGAGTGTATCCAGAACTATCTGTAGATGATAGATATGCTCCTCCTCCATCACTCAATATAACAAGTTGTGGTAGATGAAAAACACCACAAAGTGATTGAGGTATGGCTGAAAGATCTTGTTAATGAGTCCCATGAAAACTGCAGGGGTATTGGTCACACTAAATGGAATAACCAAGAACTCAAATTTTCGATACTAACATCTGAAGGACATCTTCTTCACATCCTCATATCGTACTCTAAACTGATGATAACCTGATCTATGGTCTATCTTCAAAAACCAACAAAATTCCTTTAGCTGTTCAAAGATATCATCAATCCTTGAAAGTTGATACTTATTCTTCACAGTCACCTGGTTCAGGCGCCGATAGTGTACTCAGAGTCTCAAACTCTAATCTGCCTTCTTGGCGAACAAAATCAGGGCTACCCATGGAGAGACATTGGGCCTTTTGAACCCCTATCCCCACAGTTCCTCCAACTGTACTTATAACTCATGAAGCACCGCGAGAGCCATCAAATATACTAGTGTAGATATCGGTGCCGTCTTGGGGTACATGATGGTGTAAAAGTCTACCTCTTTGTGTGGATGTAGTCCCAGAACATCATCAGAGTAGACATCGGTATACTGTTCCACCACAATAGGATAGCCCAGACTCTCAACATCAGCTGCTCCAAGGGAAAGGCTATCCAACTGATGAGTAAATGGATACACTGTAAAGACCTATAAATTCCATGTAATTTTTTTAAAATATATGGCAATTTTTACAAGTCCACAAAATTTGAAAACTCATGATTCTAAAGCTCGGTGTGCCTAGAATGAATTTCTGAGCATTTTTTTTCGGGTACGTTCCGTAAATGTGCGAGCGGGTTTTTGTATCTTTTGAAATGGTTATCATAATTGAGATCTGAGGACACCGGTGAACACACAATGCTAGTATTCAATTAAGGAGACTTTCACCTTGACCATAGTTGGTCAAGGGTGAAAGTTAATTTTCGTGATTTTTCATGGAATTTGAAAAATCAAAAGGTTTAACATTTTTAATTATCATTTTTTGAAACCTCTCTACATGGGTTATGTAGATAGGGACAACCCAAACTAGAAACCCCCAGAAATTAAATTCTAGCGGTGGGGACAACCCCAACCCCTTGTAATGGGAGATAACTCTTGTACTTCCTCCCATAAATTAATTAGTCCAACACCCCCATTTAATTTTTAGATCCAACTAAAAATTAATGAAATGTGTCCACATTTTAATTGTGCCAAAATAATTGATCAACTTAATTTAAATTATATTGGCACATATTTCCTTTTAGAGGATTTGGGTTATCAAAGGATAAGGGAAGAACTTGTGGAATATATTCTCCAATGAAGAAATCACCCTTCCTCTATAATGAAGAACTTATCTTCCAAACGAAGAATTCCATCTCCATCAAAGAACGTTCTTCGTAGCCAAGAAAGAGAACGACACATGATCCTGTCTTCGGAAGCGTGTTGTGGAGGCAAAGATCACCCTCTTTTCCTTCACCATTTTTATATCGCAGCACATCAACGAACTTTCAAGGTAGGGTTGGTTGTCTGAATTTTTCCCCCCTTACCGTTCTTGATGATTCTTCGTGATTCATGTTTTATCGAGCCACTTGCTATCACCCTAACACGGAGGGTTCATGCCAAATGAACATGGCCTGACCACTCCACAATCCTTTGATGTTCTTTTTGTGTTCTTTTGAATGGTGGAGGACAGAAACCAACACTAGTGTGGCACGGGAATGGTGGCCGACACTTCGATGGCCGTGACGAAGGTGGAGACACGCGATCGCACGCCTGACGGAGGAGAACCATGACCTTAGGCCGCGACGGAGCGGGAAGGTCGGTCAGCTCACTGTCGGCCACGGGAGATGGTGCGGCGCACGACCGCACCGCATGGAGAGGACGGTTGGCCATCTGTCCAGCCGCGGCGGACCGCCGCACCACGGCTGTCGCACCACATCATGGCGCCCCACCGCACTGTGGCTTCCCGGCCCCACTGTGACAGCCCCATCACACTATGGCTGCCCAGGCCGGGCCGCTAGACTAGGCTGCCTAGCATGGGATGAGCGGAACCCAGTAGGCTGGTCCGCACCGCGGTCCGGGTCGACCCAAACTGGTTCGGCTCAGGCTGGGTCGGGCTAGGTCAGTCAGACCAGATCGGACCGGACTCGGACCAACACCAACCCATTTTCGCTCTTTCACCCATATCATGAGCTATGGGTGTTCGTTTGACGAACCGTCTAAGGAACCAGAAAACATGGAGTGAGAAGGTCCTTTTGGTATACCGCACATGATATTTCAATAATTTTGGGGTATGGTCATGTTGGATAGAGCATGAATCCAACCAGACCCTCGAGACTGAAAATCTAATAACATACAGACCGGGCGTCTGAATGACGCACCATTAGTTGTGTTTAGACCTATATTACACGGAGGTACTTTGGAATACATCTTCATGGGACTTTATGGTAGTTGGAGTATCAACTAGTTTCATAAGGAGAGGACCATCCTGGAGATAAGCCATCTTAGTGCGGGAACCTTGTAGTTTGATGTGATATAAGATAGGGATCCTTTGTGGGTCTGTATTTGAAGATCCCACATGGATCTGCTCTTGGAATCCATGTGGGACAACTTTAGGATGTTGTGTGGGTCTGACGATGTTCTAGGATCTTGTGTGGGTCTCACAAGGTACTAGGATCCTATGTGGGTCTAACGATGTACTAGGATCCTGTGTGGGTCTGACGAGGTACTAGGATCCTGTGTGGGTCTGGTGATGTACTAGGATCCTGTGTGGGTTTGAAGGTGTACTAGGATCCTCTGTGAGTCTGACGGTGTACTACAATCCTCTGTGAGTCTGATGATGATTTTGGATCCTTCGTGGATCTACCTCTTAACAGAGTAAGATGATTCAATGGTTACATATAATCATCTCTACTAATGTACCTAAGATATATCTTGTGTGAGATGATTCATTACCTTGTGTTATTTACCTTTATGGTGATACCTTTGTGGTATTCTTCTGTGATCCATACCTGTGTGGTACATTCCTTCATTGTAATACCTTGGTGGTATTCTTCTCTGTGGTGTACCTGTGTGGTAATTAGTTTCGTGGTATTCCTTCCATTGTGGAACATTTGAGCTTTGTGCTTTTGAGTTGGACCCAGTGTTTCCTCATGATTGTGATGAGTATACCCGATAACTTATGTATATGTATGGTCATATAACTAAGTAGGGTTTTCAGTTGATTTCATGTTGTGTGGTTTGTCCTTTTTTGATTTTTTGAGACCTTGCGGTTCTTATAGTCCTTATTGAGTATCGTTATACTCACCCCTACAAGGGTTATGCCTACACCTTGTTGTGTTTGGTGCAGAAAATGGACAACGCTGACTGGGGATGAGAGTACAAGGATTGGTGGTAGCTCGGAGGTGGACATTAGATGAGGCATACTACAGAGACGACCATTTGAGAGCTGTAACTACCCATTAGGTTGGATCCTTGGTGGGTGATCGCATGATCGTTTTTGGATTACTTTTACCTTTCAATTTTATTATACTTTCCAGTTGGGCTTGTATTCTAGACCCTTTTTACTTTGTGTACTCACTCTTTTTACTAATTATTTTCCTTCTATTTGTATCTTGTTGTCCGCTAGTTTGAATGTGTTTACTGGTTATAAAGGCAACGCCTTCTTGGATTTAGGGAATTACGCCTTCGGTGCTAGTCACCATCCCCTGTCCTATGGAAGGCGGGCTTGGGGTAGTCATGATAGGGGCCTGAGGGGAAGGGTCATGAAAAATTGGAATCATAGGAGTCAGTTCTACCATATAACATTAGACATTGATATTTTAACGGCAATAATGCTATGCATAGTGAGTGTGGTTATCAGTTTAGGGAATCCAGTGTTGGTGCGGCAACCGAAGTATCCATACACCAGGAACCTGACTTCTAATTTTCAACATAGTGCACAAAAACAATGGTTTCATGCATGTTTTTAAGAGTTTTCTTCATGATATCTTTGATCCAGCTCACCAGGTATAACTTATTGACCATGAATCACCTGTTTCTTTTTAGGCTGCCTCCACGCAGACAACCAGCATGGGTTCCAGGTATAGTACCCATTGATAGCCCACTGATCGATGATGCCTTATTGCAGGGAACTCTTCCAGTAGAGGCACCAGTGGAGGCACCAATGGTACCACTACCCATTGGGCCACCGATGCCAGCAACCCCAACAGCAGACAGTTCACGCTGCTTTAGCACATTGCACAAGTTCAGGCGCTAGAGGCCACCCTGGTTTAGGGGAGATACGAACCCACGGGAATCTGAGGATTGGATGGACTCTATGGTGAGATTGTTCTGACTGGTAGGGACACTAGCTGAACTCATGGTGATCCTTTCCACCAGTCTTCTACAAGAATCTTCATGCAGATGGTGGAGCTTGATGCTTCTGGTTCACGACGATGTGATTCTTATTTGGTTAGACTTTGAGTACTTGTTTCTGGCAGAGTATGTCCCAAAAACTCTTCACGTAGTGCGCATACAAGATATCCTTCATCTTCATCAGGGTAGCATGACTGTGGCTCAGTACTCTGCGAGGTTCACCTACCACTCATGCTACTCTAATGATATGGTACGAAACCCATTCATTAAGGTCTGTACCTTCGAGCGGGGACGCAGGTGGGAGATCATGGCATCGATGATTTCTCTCAGCATCCCGACGATGGTGGGGGTGTTAGAGTGAGCCCTCTTCTAAGAGAGTTTTCTTACTGAGCAGTCACCAGCATTGATACCCACCACCAAACGTCACATAACAGAGTCTTCTGTAGCTTCTATCAGATAGATGTCATAGAGGTCCAAGAGAACTAGATCTACAGGTGGATGACCATATGACTCAGGATCGGTTGTACAGGGTACCAGGGACAGAGCTAGTCATGCGAGGAACAAGCAGTGTTTCACATGCAGCATGCATGGTCACATGGCTCATGACTGCTCGACCCATTGTACGGATGATAAACAGACAGTCGAGGGACTGCCCAGGCAGAGAAAGAGGTTCGACCGAGGAGGACCGTAGGGAGCAGGAGGACGTGATAGAGGATATGATCGTGCAGTTGGCGGTGGTTGACGATTCGAGATGTTACCTCCCCCACCACCTAGTGGTCCACCCCAACCACATGGAGCAGGTAAATAGGGGTGAGATCACCTCCAGGAAGCTGAGGCCAAAGACCATGGTGCTTCAGAGATGATATAAGATATGATCTGTGTCTTCTCCACCTTATCTACAGTTCTTATAGACATAGGTTACAGTCATTATTTTATTGGCATTGCCCTCATTCGGAGCTCAAAGATTCTTGTGGAGTCGTTGGATCGATCTTTATAGCTGGAGACTCATACGGGAGTGGATTTGAAGATTACAAACTGGTTCCATAAGTGTGAGCATACTCTAGGGGGTGATATATTCGATTTGGATCTTCTAGTAGCAACGTCAAGGCTTTATGATGTCATATTGGATATGGATTGCTTATCATTAGTCCGTACTCAGATTGACTATATTAGCTGCAATGTGCGCTGGGTCCACACATATGGGACTATGTTTACCATCATCGATGAGAGGGGATCCTTTTGAGTACAAGATGGACTTATCCAGAGGAGAGTGCAGCCGATCACTCATTATTTGGCTAGCCTTAACCTCGGAGCCATTGAGGTGGAGAGTCTGAGCTATCCTTTAGTAGTGGAATAGTACACAGATGTCTTCCCTGATGATGTTTCGGGTCTAACTCCTCACACAGATGTGGAATTTTACATTTACTTGGACACTGGGACATCATCAATATCTACACAAGCGTATCAGATGGCTCCTGCGGAGCTTCGTGAACTATGGGTATAGCTGGAGGACTTATAGCGGAGGGGGTTCATCAAACCCAGTGATTCTCCTTGGGAAGCCCTGATTTTGTTCACCAAGAATGTGGATGAGTGCTTGAGACTATTTTTTGACTATTGGCACCTGAACTAGGTTACCGTGAAGAACACGTATCCACTCCTGATGATTGAAAACCTCTTTGATCAGATGAAGGGAGCACGATGATTCTCAAATATAGACTCAGTTCAGGATATCACCAGCTCAGTGTACAAGATGAGAATGTGTAGAAGATAGCTTTTAGATGTCAGTATGACCATTATGTGTTTTTGGTCATGACGTTCAGCATGACTAACACTCCAGTAGTGTTCATGGGACTCATAAATAGGATCTTCCATCCAAACCTTGATCGCTTTGTAGTATTCTTGATCGACGACATTCTCATCTACTCGACTACTGGGGAGGAGCATGCCTATCATTTTCAGATAGTTCTGGAAACACTCCGAGAGCACCAGCTATATGGTAAGCTCTCAAATTTCCAGTTCTGGATCTTTGATGTTCACTTTTTGGGACATGTCACCTTAGAGGCTGGATTAACGGTGGATCCAGTGAAGATTGAGGCATTACATTCTTGGGATCCACCTAGGAGTGTGACGGAGGTACGAAGTTTCATGGGTTTGGATGCATACTACCAGATATTTGTTCTAGACTTCTCCAGAGTTTCAGAACCTTTATCAGTGTTGACGAAGAAGGGGAAACCCTTCGTGTGGTTGGAGAGATTCCAAAGGAGTGTTTAAGAGATGTGGCCGATGCTAACTAGTTCCCCCATATAGCGGCTTTTGGAGGATGGAATTGGGTATGTAGTCTACAGTGATATCTCAGGGACTAGACTTGGATGTGTCCTGATGTAGGAGTGACTAGTGATCGCATATGGTTCTCGATAGTTGAGAAAACAGGAGACGAACTATGCTACCCATGACCCGGAGTTAGCAGTAGTGGTCTTCGCCTTGAAGATGTGGTGACATTACATGATGGGAGATCATTTTATAGTATACTCGGATTACAAGAGTCTCAAGTATAACTTCTCTCATAAGAACATGATCCTGATATAGCTATATTGGCTCGAGTTCCTATAGGAATATGAATTCAACATAGTCTATACTCATGGGAAGGGGAATGTAGTAGTAGATGAACTCAGCAGCAGATCTGGTATAAAACTGCTAGTTGAGGCGACGAAGTAGTTGGCCTCTTTTCAGATATCCTTTGTGGATCAAGATGGAGCATCATTTCTTTATTCTCTTACAGTTACTCCCCCACGTCCTCTGTGAGTCATAGAGGTGCAGTGTGGGGATACTGACTGCAAGGCTTGACGTGCTGAAATATCCACAAGACAGGCTCATAATGGATTTTCTAAAGGTGGGTAGCACGTAATCCTCTTCAAAGGACGTACCATGGTACCAGTTTCACATCAGTAGGAAGTGTTTAGATAATTTAACACATCCCCTCTAGTGGTACATCCAAGAGTGGCAAAGATGTACCAGGACCACCGATGATAGAACTGGTGGGAGGGAATGAAGAAACCAGTAGTAGAGTTTGTCTCTCAATTCCTCACTTTTCAGCGAGTGAATGCTGAGCATCAGGTACTAGTAGGCTTAGTTCATCCTTTAGAGGTTCCATAGTGAAAGTGGTATGGGATATGCATGGACTTCTTGATGGGACATCCACAAAAAATAAGGGTCCATGACTCTATCTGGGTGATTGTCGACCAACTCACCAAGTCGACCCACTTCCTACTGATCATAGAGCAAGTTTTAGTAGAGATCATTAGATTCCTCTATGTGCAAGTGATTGTGCGTCTACATGGAGTACCCTCAATGATTGTCTCTGATCGTGATACATATTTTACTTCCCAACTATGAAAGGGGTTGTAGGAGGCTTTCGGGACATAGCTTCGTTTGAGAGCCGCCTTCCATCCTCAGACGAATGGTCAGATTGTGCAGACCATTCAGACCCTTAGGGAAATTCTACATGCTTGTGTCCTCAACTTCAGTCATAGCTGGGAAGATAACTTGCCTTTGGTGGATTTTTCATACAAAAATAGCTATCACTCCACCATTGGGATGTCACGTTTCGTGTATTTATACAAGCGACCCTACAGAGCACCGTTTTGATGGAATGTCCCAGGGGAGTCAACACGCATGAGACCAGAGATGGTACGTGCTACCATAGAGAAAGTGTAGATCATCTGAGAGTGGATGAAGACTGCACAGAGCAGGGACAAGACTTATGCCGATAGGAGATGGAAACTTTTGGAGTTTGAGGATGGTGACCACTTATTTCTACGGGTCTCACCTAGATGAGGCTTACAAAGATTTTGATGGGGCGTGAAGTTATCTCTGAGGTTCATCGGACCCTTTCAGGTCCTCATCAGAGTTGGAAAAGTGGCTTAATGCCTATAACATTCCCCTAAGTTTCTCTGGGTGCATGGTGTCTTCCATGTATCCCAGCTAAGGAGATACGTCCATGATCCTACCCACGTCATCGACCACGGTGAGCTAGACATCAATGATGTGGAGATATTTGTGGAAGTTTAAGTGGAAATTGAGGATAAACAAAAGTAGGTCCTATATGGGTTGTCGATACCTCTAGTGCGCATTCACTAGCAGCACGAGAGCCTCTAGGAGAGCACATGGGTGTGGAAGGCCAAGATAGGTGCTCAATACCCCCACTTATTCCCATAGTTTATTTGTGGCTTGTGGGGACATAAAGTCCTGAGGTGGGGAGAATGTAAATATCTAAAAATTCCATATATTTTTTTTTAATTTTATGGGAATTTTTACGAGTCTGCGAAAATTGACGGAACATGATTCTAAGGCCCAATGTTCCCCGAATGAATTTATAAATTTTTTTCAGGTACGTTTAGTAAACGTGCGAGTGGGTTTTTGTAAATTATGAACCGGTGATCGGAATTGAAATTTGAGGACACTGTTGAACTCGCAACGCCGATATTTACTTATGGAGACTTTCACCTCGACCACAGTTGGTCGAGGGTGAAAGTTAGTTTTCATTATTTTTCATGGAATAATAAAAACAAAAATTTTAACTTTTTTCTTTTTCTTTTTTGAAACCTCTCTACATGGTTTATGGAGGTGGGGACCACCAGAACTAGAAACCCCCCACCCCAAATTAAATTCTAGAAGTCGGGATAACACAAACCCCCCTTTATTGGAGATAACTCTTGGAATTAATCCCATAAAATAATTAATCCAACTCCCCATTTAATTTTTTGATCCAACTAAAAATTAATGAAATGTGTCAGCATTTTAATTATTCCAACAAAATTGATCTACTTAATTTAAATTATATTGGAACCTCTTTCCTTTGGGAGGATTTGGTTTGGAAAAGGAGAAGGGGATAACTAGTGGAAGATCTTCTCCAATGAAGAACACACCCTTCTTCTCCAATGACGAAAAAAATCCTCCAAACAAATAATTCCATCTCCATTAAAGAACGTTCTTCATATCAAAGAAAGAGGACGATGCATGAGCCCGACATCAGAAGCGTGTTGTGGAGGCAACAATCACCCTCTATGCCTTCAACATTTTCATATTTTTGAACATAAACAAACCTTCAAGGTAGGTTTGGTTGTTTGAATTTTATCCCCTTACCATTCTTGACTATTCTTTATGATTCAAGTTTTACCGAGCCGCTTGTTATCGCCCTAATATGGAGGGTGCGGGCCAAAAAAACATGGCCTGACCTCTCTGAAATCTTTTGATGTTTTGTTGCGTTCTTCACGATAAAGGAGGATGGAAATCGACACTGGTGGTGCAAGAGAATTTCTATCGTCACTCCTCTGGCCACGACGAAGGAGGTGGCGCATGACCACACGCCCGACAGAAGAGAACCGCAACCTTATTCCGTGGCTGAAAGGACAACTGGCCATCCGGCCAGCCACGGTGGACCGCCGCATCGCGGCCACCCAACGAGGGCCGGGCTGCCCAATGCGGGCTAAGCTAGACCCAGTAGGTTGGTATAGGAATAATTGAACCGGGTCACCCCAGGTCAGGTCGGGACGAGTCAGTCTGACCGGATCAGACCAGACATGTACCAACACTAACACATTTTTTCTCTTTCGGCCATATCATGAGCCACGAGCCTCTGTTTGACGATCTGTCTGCGGAACCGAAAACCTTTGACTGAGATAGTCCTTCTGGTATACCCCACTTGAGATATGGATATATTTGGGGTATGGCTGAGTTGGATCGAGCACGAATCCAATTGGGCCCTCGTGACTAAAAGGCTCATAACTTACAGACCAAGCGTCCGATTGACATGTCGTCTATTGAGTTGAGACCCCTATTACATGGCAGTCCTTTGGGATACTTCTTCATGGGACTTCCCGGAAGACAGAGTATCAACCAATGTCTTGAGGAGCGGACCCTCCTGGAGACAAGATATCTTAGTACGGGAACCCTGTAGCTGGCTATGACTTGAGAAAGGGATCCTTCATGGGTCTGTATTTGAAGATCCCATGTGGATCCACTCTAGTAATTTATATGGGACTACTCTAGGATCCTGTGTGTGTCTAACGATTCACTAGGATCCTATGTGGGTCTGATGAGGTACTATAAACTTTTGTGGGTCTAACGATGTACTAGGATCCTGTGTGGGTATGACGAGGTAGTAGGATCTTGTGTGGCTCTGATGATGTACTAGGATCATGTGTGGGTCTGACAGTGTACTAGGATCCTATGTGGGTTTGACGATGTACTATGATTCTCTATGGGCCTGATGATGATTTAGGATTCTAAGTGGGTCTTCCTCTTAACAGAGTAAGATGATTCAATGGTTACATCTAATCATGTATACTACTGTACCTAAGATATACCCGGTGTGAGCTGAGTCTGTACCTTCTGTTATTTACCTTCATGGTGATACCTTTGTTGTATTCTTCTATGTGGTATACCTATGTGGTACTTTTCTTCATGGTAATACCTTGGTTGTATTCTTCTGTGTGGCGTACCTATGTGGTACTTACCTTCGTGGTATTCTTTCCTTTGTGGAACAGTTGAGCTTTGGGATTTTGAGTTGGACCCTGTGTTTCCTCATGATTGATATTGGTATACTTGATAACCTAGGTATATTTATGGGTATATACCTAAGTAAGGATATAAGTTTATATCTTGATATGTAGTTAATTCTTTGTGGATTTTTTGAGACCTTGAGGGTCTCAGGGTCCCTACTGAGTAACCTTATACTCACACTTTCAAATGTTATGCATGCACCCTATTGTGTTTGGTGAAGAAGATAGACAATGATGACTGGGGATGAGGGTACCAAGACTGTAGGTTGCTCAGAGGTGGACATTAGATGATGCGTACAGCAGAGATGACAATTTGATATCTGTACCTACCCTTTAAGTAGGATCCTTGGTGGGTGATCAGAGGAGTTGTTTCAGTTTACTTGTACTGTTCAGTTTTCTTGTACTTTCTAATTGTTCTTGTATTCTAGAAACTTTTTACATATTGTACTCACTCATTTTTACTATTCAGTTTCCTTGTGTTTGTATCTTGTTGTGTCCTTGGTTGCATGTGTTTATAAGTTATAAAAACAATGCCTTCTTAGATTTAGGGAATTACTTCTTCAGTGCTAGTCTCCAGCCCCTGGCCTATGGAAGGTGGGATTGGGGTAGTTGTGGGACGGGCCCTATGGGATGGGTTGTGACATGAATCCTCATATTGGTAAGTCCATCCTGGGCTGAAATGGTTCCCTTATGGCCGGTGAAGGAAAACTTGGTCCCATACCAATGGACACACCGCACATTGCGCCAAATACACTCAATTTGGGCATGGACTGTGGATAATTTGTCCTTAATGAAAATGATGTTGTAAGGCCTGGACGACACTACAGTAAGATCCCAACTTAATCACTCACCTTCGTGAGTAAGCTCATACTACCGACAGTAGTGTTTAATCATCGAATCTGCTCCCGTAGAAGTCTCTAGCCATAAGAATCGATCCAATAGCTCCAATGGCTCCACTGGAATCTCCGAGCTCCAAACAAGGGTCGTGGCAATAAAAGAGTTATTGGAACCTGTGTTTATATGTACTGTAGATAAGGTTTAGTAGACACAGATCATAAATCTAATCATCTCAGGAGCGCCGTGGTTGTAGGCCTTAGCTGCCTGGAGCTAAGCTCGTCCTTATCCTCCAGCTCGCTCTGGTCGGGGTGGACCACCTGGCGGTCATGACGGTAGAACCTCAAATCACTTCCCACTGCCTGCTCCATGAATAGATCCTCTGCCACAACATCCTACCAACTAAGGACCTCCTCATTCAAATCTCTTCCTCTTCCTCAGAGGTCCCTTGACCATCTACTGGTCGCTCGTATGATGGGTCGGGCAGTCGCAAGCCATGTGACCCTTCCCGCTGTATGTGTATCACTGCATGTCCCTCGTCTGAACTCCTCTACCTCGTGAGCCCCGCACCTATGACCCTACATCCTGGGGTCATCCACCATAAGTTCTGGCCCACTTCGACTTCTGTTTCATCTGAATACTGCCTACCATAGATGACTCTACTACCCAACGTCTGGTGGTGGCTCTTGTTGTGGGTGCCTACTCAGCTAGGAAGATATCCACCAATATCGCTCACTCTAGCACCCCATCCTGAGTCGGTATGCTGAGAGATACCATCAATGATTTGATCTCCCATCAGAGACCCTGATCAAAGGTCTGGGCTCTAAAGAAAGGGTCTCGTACCATGTCGGTCGAGTGGCGGCAGGGATCAGTGAACCTCGTTGAGTACTAGGCCACTGTCATGCTACCCTACTATAAGTGCCACAAATCTTTTATACGCACAGAGCATAAGGTCACTAGGGAGAACTATTACCTGAAATGGATCTCAAATTACGCCCAGATAAGGGTTTCATCATCGTTTTATTAGATCATTAGGCTCCACCACATCCCTGCGGCTACCTGGAAGAGACTGGCTGCTAGGATCACCATAAAATCAGCCGGTGTCCCAACTAAGTGAAAAACACTCGCCACATCCTCTAGTAAGTACTCAAATGCCTACAGATCTATCTCACCATTCATCCTCGGAGGCGTCTTCCACTGAAACTCGTGAAAAGTGCTCAATCGGTATGCACCCTCTTTTGGTGGGGTTGGTGGAAACGATTGTCCAACGGGTAGTGGTGATGCTTGTACACTACCCAAAGGTGCTAATGCAGTAAGAGGGCCCTGCACTGAGGCCCCATCGCTTAGTGGGCCATCATCAAATACTCTCTCATGAATCCTAGATGGCTATCTACGTAGAGACATCCTAAAAGAAGATAGGTGTTCCACAGTCAATAAGTTATACCCTGTGAGCTGATTCAAAAAAATCACAAGAATAACTCTTCAGAAAGACATGCAAAAAGTTCTTCTGTGTACTAAGTTGGAAATCCGAATTTAGGGTACTAGTGAATAGATATGTCAGCTAGCTCACCAACACTAGAATCCCCGAACTGAAAACCTCACTCATAACACTTAACACTATGGCTTTATTTAAATGATCGAAGCCCTAGTTCTTCAGTAGAACTAACCACCTCTGATACCACTTGTCACGACCTGTCCCTCGAGGCCCATGACGTGATTCCACCAAGCCCACCTTCCATAGGACATGGGTTAGTGACTAGTGCAGCAAAGGCGTATCCCAAAAATGGAAAGCCATTGCCATTAAACCTGTACAAACACAGAGAGAAGAATGAAACACGAAGAAACTGTGAAGTAAAATGTTGTAGTAAAAGAGTGCTGAAAGTAAAGGGGACCGAATAAAATGCCTACTAGAAAAGAACAAGTACAAATGAGAAGTAAAAAAAAATGAAAGGTGAAAATAATATCTTGGATCATCCACCATGGATCCTACCTGAAGGGTATGTACAACTCATGATCAGTAGTCCCCATATCACATCACACCAAATGGTCCACCTTCGAGCACCATCCTTTCCTAGCTCCCTCAATCCTCATCCCATCTACTCGTCATCGTCACAAGACACAACAAGGTGCGGGTGAATCCCGTGCATGGGTGAGTATAAAAATAGAATGTAGGGATCCTGAGACCTCTGAAGGTCTCTCAGAATTCCACAAGGAAAACCACAAAGCATGATCTCAATCACAAAGAACCATGAAATAGACATAGATAAATTAGAGTCTTAACTCAAACTAGGTATACAACTCAGAGAAATAGGATTATATAGCTAACCCACACAGGATCGCTATGAATGCTGATAGCCAACCACGAGATTCTCTAGGTATAGCAACAAGTAACATCCCCAGTCACAACGTCGAACACCTCGACTGCTGGATAACTCCAGCTCTATCGACTACAGTGGGCCTACCACATCACATAGAGGTTCTTCCCACTAACCTTGGACTATTGAGGTACTCATCATATCAAGTATTATGGGTCTTCCACATCACAAAGAGGTGATCCCAACCAAGGTCTGCTAATGTACTTCTCTTGTCGATTACCATGGGTTTTCTGCATCACACAGGGGAACTCCCCACTGTGTGTCTACCGTGTCACACAGAGGCACTCCCCACTGGGTCATCGAGTCACACAGAGTCGAAAAATCATCGGTTTTCAAGTCTCATCAAGTCACAGGGTTCTGTACATAGCGTGCTTGGGAGAACTACACCTCATAACATAGATCATATTACAAATAGGAAAGAAGTCTCACAATGTTGTAACTCGATGATTCTCAACATCATAAGGGTTCTAACACACCAGACGACGCATCAATCGGATGCCCGGTTTGTGTGTTATTGACATTTTAGTGCCGAGGGCCTGGTTGGATTCAGGTTCAATCAATCCTGACCATACTCCAAGTTTCTACAAAACTCTCATGGAGAAATTCAAAAGGATTTTATCTCTCTATGGACCCCAAAGTAGCAGAAGGTTTAGAAAACGAACGACCGGTTCTCATGTGAAGTCTTTTTAGGTGCTTCTGGGCTCGGTTGGGCCAGAGTCTAGTCCGACCCGGTCTGGGTTGAGCCGCGGCGGACTTGGTCCGCTGGGTCGAGGTCCAGCTCGACCCACAAAAGGGGAAGACCAAAAGGGCAGCCCGACCCACAGGGGGGGTGGCTCGGCTCGCGGTGGTGCGTGGGAGCCGCTCCCTCGGAATCCTGAACAGCCAAAGGCAGTTCGGCCTCTGAAGTTGCTACACCACGTGGGCGCCGCTCGGTCACTGCGGAACCTGTCGAAGGCGGATGTTATACCTCCTCCATCATGGCTTTGGTCATGGATCCATCGCACACCAGAGGCGCGCTTGTCGCGCTGCCCTTCCTCTCGGAGGCCAAACTAGGTGATGGATGCCTCCTCCAATTGCCGCGACTGATGAGTCGTGACCCCTTGCACACCAAAAGTGCACGATGGTATTCCACACCTCCTCCATGATCGACCAATGTCGACCATTCTAATGATCTCCACTACTTTGGGCCACAACCTCCTCTTGTGGTGTGCATCGGTGCAAGCCTTCCTCATAACCGGTCGGTGTTACTGTGTGGGCGGTCTTCCTTGGAGGCATAAGAATAGAAAGTTAGTGAAGGGTTCATGTCGCGTTCATTAGGCCCACACCCTCTGCATTAAGTCGTAAACATGAGGTGGATTAAGATTTTAATAATCAATTGAATTAACCATAATCAAAACCCTAAAAAGATACCCCGCAACAACCTACCTTCAAAATGAATGAATCATGGGTCCACCCGTTAGTCATTTGGTCCGCGTTCTTCATATTATTCAAGAACTAGGATGAGGAAAATATTTAAAATGTGTAAATGACTAAGCCACTTACCTCAGTACCTATTGGAGAGCATCCAAATATTGAAGGTTGGTTGATGTTATTCGTTCCTGCAACAGGTTCCCAGCAACACTGCTCGTACATCATCCTCTAGTTCGTGGTTTGGTTTCACCCGTCACCTCTTACTGGGATCAGCTCCGTCTTCTAAGGGTATGACGTCACGACACTCCATATATATACGAGAGTGGTAGGGTATGTAACGACTTTGAAATTTAATGGGGCTCACTAATTAGGAAGCTTCATAATTCCCCAATGATGTCGTTACATAGGGTTCCCAGGTCAAGCCATTTATTTGTTTGACACATCACTGGTCCCACCCCTTTGCTTGTACATTGGAGGATATGAAATAAAATAATAAAATTATTTTATTTCATTTCTTTTAAAAAGTCTCCAAACATAACTTTTTCTCGAGACCTACTATGGTCAACGTTAAACCTACCTTAAATGAATCCTGGTGCCATGGATTCAACGATGCCCTCAAATTTTTAATTCGAGCAATGGTTCAAAAGTTAGAAAACTCCACTCACATGTTTACTAGACGTACCTAAAAAATGTTCAGAAATTAATTCCAGTCCTCAAAATCATGCGCCGTCAATTTTTGCAGACTCATAATAATTCCATAAAATTTAAAAAAATTACATTGGAAAATCTGGGTCCCTACACCCATAATATGAAGATCTTTATCATCAATTAAATGAAAATTTCTAAAAATTGAGATAGATAGTAATCCATGCAACCCTTCCAGGTCACATGGTGGAATGAATTATAGTGATTAATTATGCATGATTCCAATGGAATTTTTAGACACAACAATTAACAGTTAATTCTTTCTGTGGCGTTGGGGTAAGTGGGTTGAAAAGAATCAGAAAGGGGACAGGGTCGGGGAGTGCAAGGTAGGATATCCCATTCTCATTTCAACCAAACATCCCCAATAATAAATATTGACCATAGGGATATTCCAATAGTAAATCAATAATGATGATAAAAAATGAAAATAGATATCGCCAAACAATCAATCAATGAGTGGGGAGGATGAGGTGAAAATAAGATACCTTGGATTGAATTTTTGAATTTTCAGAGTGAAAGTAGAGATATCAAAAACCTAGAAAACATTGGATCCTTGGATTAGTTCGGAACTTGAATCGTTCGAGCATTGGATTTTAGCCTTGAAAATATTTAATCCATGATTTAAGGCCTGATTCGAGCTTTGCTTCACTGAGGAGTGCTGACAGAGGGTGGATTCTACGGAAATATTTAGACATCGCGATGAGTCCATAACTATTTAGGGTTAATTTAAATAGATTGGGATACTTTTATCAGTGATCCCAAAAAAATTCTAATAATGATCACAATGATCAGTTCTAGATTAATTAATGCTGGTAAAAGGCATCCTTATCGGAATATTTTAGCACTGAAAAAAGATAGAGATATATCAATGTTAAAAAAGAACTGAAAACACCCCTTTTATCAGGTCTAAAGTTTTAGCACTCATAAAGTTGGATTCTATCAGTGTTAAAAAGTGTTGATAAATATCTATCTTTATTATTGATGAAAAAGTACTGATAAATATTTCTTTTATCACTGCTGATAATGGTTTTAAAATTATAATTATATATATTTAATAAATATATAGAAATATAAATATAGTAAATATATTATTTATTTAAATATACTTATTATAATATTATAATTATTTAGATATATATATAATTAGTTATTTATTATTATATAGATATATTTTTAAAAATAGTATTTATATTATTACATATATTTATATAATTATATAAATATATATATGAATATAGTAAATATATTATTTATTTAAATAAATTTATTATAATTCAATAATTATTTAAATATATAATAATTTATTTATAATTATATAAATAAATTTTTAAGAAGAATATTAATTAATTTATAATTATAATTATATAATTAAATAAAATAGTAAATATGTACACTTATGAATATATTTACTTATAATTATTTTTTTACAAATACATTTTTAATATTATTAATGAATATTTAATATTCAGTGCAAGAGTGTTAAAAATGAGGGACTTTGAATAATTAAAAATGAGTATAGTTAAACGATATTGAAAAAATGTATTTGTTTGATTAGTTAAATATAAATTATTAAAAAAATGGATATATATCGAAATGAATATAAATACATATTGAAAAAATTAAAACATAGTATATAATTAAATCTAAAAGAAGTAATATAATTTTATTAAATTTCCTTAAATATATTTGTTTTTATGTGTTGTATATAAAAATGCATTAATTCCATATATGTGAAATTATTATAATATATTTTTTCTATGTTAAATTGAGAAATAAAATTATATTCAATTATGTCCATTACTCGATGCAATTAGTTAGTATTTTTAATCCGTATTAATATTTAATTATACACCACTATCTACCAAATATATTACTATTTAATGCAAAGGATAAAGATATTTTTTATTTTATAAATCATATTTATATAGTTTCATATATATCTATATATTTAATATATACTATTTATTAACATGATCAATAATTATTTAGTTATTAAAATGTTTAATATTTTTCAAAATTTACTTATTTTGAATTTATATTTGTTTAATTTTTATTTTACAAATATCTATATAGTTAATATATACTATTTATTTGTATTTTTAATTTATATATAGTATAATAAATTAATTAATTTTAATCAATAATTTTTGAGTTAATAAAAAATTATATTTTTTAATGAACTCATTTTTATTTTTTATTTATTTTATTATTGCATTTTCAAAATTTTATCAGCACTAAAAAAGTGCTCATAAAGGATCCATTTATGGCCACTAAAATTAATGAACTGAAAAAGGGAACCCTTTATCAGTGTAAATAAAACAATTATGAAGGGATACTTTTATCAGTGCTAAAAATAAGCACTCATAAAAGCTACACTTTATCAGTGCTTGTTTTAGCACTGATAATGGAAACCTTTATTAGTGCTTTTTTGTAGCGCTGATAATCGTTAGTTCTATTAAACACATATTTTGTAGAAGTGGTTTGAGTTCAAACTAATGGTTTCTTACCTCATACATGAATCATTCATGACTAAATAATTTGATTATTTTCTTAAAATGTCAAATATTGTAAATTATTGTATTTTACTATTCACAAAAAAATCAACTATTTTTGAAAAATCCCAGAAATTCAACCTCAAAATTTTTTATGTGTATATTTTAAAATTCTTCTCAATTTTATAATAATAATTTTATAAATATGATAAATTTTATTTCTAAACAAAATCATCATTTATTTGGAAAAATACCAATTTAAATACAATATCTCTTTTTACGACACTTTGAAAAATTAATTATAGTCTCATAAAATTATACTATAATTATAATAAAAAATATTAATATATGAATCTATTTAAAGAAAATAAATATTCTTTTACTTCATTATATTAATTATAAAATTGTAAATAATCATTTATGTTTCACAAAAATAACAACACTTAATTTATAATTTTTAAAACATTTATTTAAATATTCCATGATATAAATGTATCATATTTTCATTTATAATATACCTAAATTTTATTAATATTTTCATGTGTAAGGTTATTATTCTAATGGCCAGATTACTATACCTAATGGTCACCTATCTATTCAATAATCAAGTTAATATTGAATAGTATATCATGGGTGGTTTTACCTTTGTGTTGTGTGGAACTTAAGCTATCAAAGATGTTAAATTTAAAAAGATACATACGCTAAAAAAATGGGGTGTTACATTCTCCCCTCTATCAATAAATTTTATCCCTAAAATTTGGAATTTTACCTTCAAAATAAATGTTTTATAATTGAAAATTCCTTTATGGGAAACCCATAATCAAAATAGTGTTAAAAAATAATCCATTTAATAAGAGTGAATGAGAAATATGAATTCCACCACAAAAATAGTCTTTAGAATAGGATAACATTAGGTTAAAGTGAAAATATATATATGGAAGAAAAATCTAACTATCAAGTTCTAATCGAGAGTGATAGAAAAAATGCCTATTATAAATTTAACCATTAAAAAATTTTAAATTTGTGATCAACTAAAAGACTATTAATTTCGTTGTAGGAAAATTAAGGGGTTAAGGTTTTTCTGAAAAAGTATTTTTCCTAGGATTTTATGGATTCCTTTACTAAATAGATATGAACATTAGAAAATAAACTTACTTGATTTATTTTCATATCCTAATCATAGTATCATCATTTGGTTGGGCTTCGATCCATATCTACATCATTTATGAAACTAAAAGAAGGACATTCAAGATGAATTTTTATGCCTGAAGCACTTTTATCAAATGATCAATAAGAAATTATGTTATCCTTTACATATTTACCAAAAGAAAATGGTTATAACATGTTATAATATATGATAAATCATAATTTAACCCATGTTAAACATAATCCATTCCATATGTATTATCCATAAGACTCATTAAAAATACATTTTTCCAAATTCAAAGTCCAAAAAATGTAGACGGAAGTCCACTGTATTAAAAAAAATTAACTTACCATATGATTTTCAAAAATAATTTATCTCTTATTATCACATAACAAATATATTAATACATTAATAACTTTTTATCCTTTATGAAACATGCATGCTTCCAAGAGTAAAACCTTTGGTTGTTGAATATATTCCATAAATCCAAACATCTAATAATTCCATTATAACATAACCCATCCAATCACCAACCAAAACATATATTTATTATCTCAATATCAATAATTTATTTAATGTTATATTTCCCAAGTCATTTGTTTTAAAAAAGATCAACTTACAACAGAATCAGTTCTCTTGATTATTGGTGATATTCAACATATGATTCCAATTCCTTAAAGAAGACGAACTGAAAATCAATCCTGATATAACTCATTATTCATATAACAAAAATATAATTGATAAAAAAAATTTATAAAAATATTATTGAATCCCAAAACACAAATACTTAAATTATTCCACTTCTACTGTAGTAACAACATAATCATGAACATAATCACTTTGATTATTTTGAGCTATATTCCCTTGAAACATGGGGTATTCATTTTCATGGTGACCCATCTAATTACATGTGAATAATTGTATGGATTATTTCTTTCTTTTTTAATCATGATATATGTTTCCCTTCTCTAAAAACCTGTAGCAAACTCTAATTACCTTTATGAAACTACCAGGGTGTTTTTTTACACTATTATAAAATGTGGGAAAATCATTCTTCCCCTTATTCCCTCTATCCATCATTTAATTTGTCTCCCTCTTCTTGTCTTTCATTCTATAGAAGTCCTAAAACATGGAGAATTTTTTCTCTATATTGACAACACATGATACAATATACTCATATTATGATAATGTTTAGGAGACTAGTGCCTTCATAGATTTGTATCAAGACCATCAAAGAAAAATTAAAACATACTCTATGGATTATGTATATATTTCACGACATTCCCTTCTAACCATGTAATTTTGTATTATAACTTATCAAAATTTTAATTTTCTTTCTATGTTAGACCTAAGAATTTTATCCCCATATCTACTCACTGTTCATGAGGGTAATATTTTTCCAAAAATATTTCCTTAAAATAAATCCATTCCATATTTTCTGTTTCTTCCTGCTCATTTGTGTTTTATATCAATGACCACTATTGATGCTCAAATCCTAAGATACAATAAACTTCCATGATAACATTCTCCATTTAGATACATCCTAAAGAGATAAATATATTTTCTAAAGATCTCATCCATTTATCATATATAATTGTTTTTTTAATCCCCATTAATAACATAGGTTGTTGTTGCAAGAAAAGTTATAACATTATTACACCATGTTGTGGATCAGGATACTCCATACATGAAATGTTATTTCTCATAAAATGATTCAGTTTTCCCAATACAGTATTAATTTGTTTTTCTCCAACTACAGCTCTAGCTCTAACATCATTATCATTCATCAGGGGGAAATGACTACATAGATTATGTACATTGATATGAATTCCATTACATAAAATAAGAATCATTTCTAAACAATGGAATAAACCATATTAGATAATAATATTTTGTAAAATAATATATAATCTAAAACTAGTGAATCAATAATGTAAATTGAAAATTTATGTATAAATAATATCAAAATAATAATCTTGGTTACTCTGGGTATATTTTCAATGTATTTTATAGGGTTACATTTCCCTAATCTATGTTTTTATAAATGTAGTCTCTAAAGATTATACTAAACTTTCCCAGATTCCAACTATAAATTCCCTAACCCTAGTTTATCAGAACTGGTTCCTTATTTTTTTATATTGGTACTATGTACATGTGATCACATCCCAAAGGACCAAATAATATAGTAGCTTTGGAAACCTAGATAAAAAAATTGAGTATTAAATTAGATCATTAAATAAAATATAACATATTAAATCCATTGGAAACACCCCTATTATCCTAGATTATTCCTACATGTCAATCATAATATAAATCAAAGAATCATAGTGAAAAATAAAACATAGGAAATGTGTGAGATTAGACACTCTGTAATGGTAAGGATACATAAGAATCCATCATAAATAAAAATAAACAATAAGAAAAGGAAAATGACATTAATACATAATCTTGAGTATAATATGTGTAATTATATGACCCTAGAAGACAAGATATGGTGTATTATTTTATATTATTGGAATTATTACAAGGAATTAAATCCTCAAGGACCAATCAGTTTACTAGTTTTGGAAAGCCAGATTACACACATGGTACCCATAATAATTTGTGAAATTAAACATAAGAAAATGATAAATAAAAAAACAAAAAAAAACTACATGCTAGAATTCTTATTCAAATATTAACCCTTCATAACCTGGGGAAAGGAAACATAATAAGGGTGAGATACAATTCTCAGTAATGGTATGCAAAGAGGAAGCAATAATGAATCAATGAGAATAAATTAACATGTAAAGGTAAATAAGTAATAACAAATGTCATTAAAATAATTATATCAGAAAATATCAATATGGAAAGGTATGAAATTAAATATAATGGCATCTAAATCATTAAACTGAAATTTAAATGTATCCATAAATATGAAAATGAAAAATCCCATGGATAAATAATATCTCAATTTAAATGGGGGAAATGATTAATTGTTGGATGTCATGTTTCCTACGTACAGGTTACCTTTTCCATCAAGACCTTTACTAGGAAAATTTAAAATATATAGGATAAAAACCAATCTTATTTGGAAAAATTATTTTTCTAATGAGACTACCGATTCATTGAGGGGATATCTATAACGAGGCCCCATGTTTGTCGTGCTAGTCCAAAGCATTCCTCATATTCATGAATAACATGCCTTATCAAAATATCCACATGGAATAAACGATAATGATTTTATTAAAAAATCCCTAACGGATATGAATTAACAACATTCATTGTTTACATTAACGAATTGAAATACCATTGAATGATCATAAAAACAATCTTGAGGAAAATGACATTTTAAACATTCCATTGTGTCTCAAACCACATTAAAACATTTGAATAATAAACCCCATGAAAGAATAATATTAAATTAAACATATAATATCATGAGAGTAATTATATTCATGATATATAATGTTAATTTTTAGTAAGTAAACCAAATAAAAGTGAATTGGTTCATAATAACAAATAAGTCTCAATTGAATGTAAATTGAGACGAAGTCCTTACCTTAACATTCCTTTTTTTGTGTGGTATTTATAATTCTTTATAGAGGTTTAAAACATGTTAATAACTTATAATAGTACAATAATAATTTTTATAATATAATATATTAACTTCTTGCAATATTTTATTACCCTTTTGTTAACATACATTCATTATTTTTACTATATAGGGTGTTAATTTCCATGTTTTCTAAAGTATGTTTTGACTTGTTACTTGTTGTTCCTTTTTCAGAGATCATTATTTCATCATATCAATAATTTAAAACATAACTTAATTATCTTATATATTCAGTACATTTGTATTTATAATATTCCATATCATTTTGAGATATGAAATGATATGCACCATTCATGGAGACGGTAGGTCGTACGTATGCATGAACACTACTTTAATTTATTTGTCATATTAATAGAATGAATAATAAATTTTATAGATGTATATTATTTTTCTATTATCATATCATGGATATATATATATTACATAGTTTTATTAAAATCTTCCTTAATACATTTCATGTATAGCATGAATGAATCATGTCACTCTAAGGGGGTGATAGTCCACACTTCCCCAAACGACGTTATCATATTAACAAAAAATGTGTTATATTAATGGTTTGTGTTATACAAGTATTAAAAAAGTGTAAATACATAATAAATATCATATATATTAAATATAAATATAGTTTTTGTCATAATGGCCACCATGATATGTGGTAAATTAAAAATTAACAATCATCGTTTCGTGATGAAGTAGTTCGCCTTACATAGAAACAAAATGTTTGTTACCCATTAGAAAGAGGTTTTTGTAAGTGTATGTCAAACCCTTTAGATAAAAAATCCTATTATATTTATGATACTTGGGTTGTTATATAATCATGTAATTAATATATTTGATGGGGTGGATGATGGAAATGAATCTAGAGAGATTGAGAGAAGACATTACCTCTTAACTAGACAACTTCTTTTGGTTTGCATCAAAAGGCTTCCTTGGAAGGATTTATGCTTAGGGGGAGACTTAAAGGTCTAGGTTTTGTATTTTGGGAAGCTGTATTAGATTGTATTGGCTGATCCTATGTGGTTTTAGAGGTGTGATGAATGGGGATAGCTGGTGGCCTTTTATAATGGAGGAAAATGACTCACTTGGTATTTTGAAAACAAGTTAGGTGTACCCTTGTTTTTACCTAAAAAAATTCATAATAAAACTAAAAAATGGAAGTATAATTCTATAATCATGGACATAAAATGAGTTTTTTACATGTTTCTAGGTCATTTGGTCCCCTGAGTTAAAGGTTTAGTCCTATATTAATCTTAATTTTCTCTTAATAATTGTAATTAATTTTATTCACATTCACTATTATTATTGGTCAAAAACAAAGTTTGTATTAATAGAAATTATAACTTTTTTAGATTCCTAATATTTAATCCATTTTTAAAAATTCCAACAACATAATTAGAATGAATTAATTTAAACTTAATCCTGTAGAAGGTATGAAAAGCGGGGTTTTAAGATAAAAACGTCCAAAAGATTCCTATGTTCTTATAGTCAATTTCAAAGTGAAATTGATTCCACTAACATAAATTTTATTATTGGATAAAAATAGTATCTAAATAAAAAAATTATATATATTAACCTTTTAAATAAATTAGATGAAAAAGCAGTTTTGAACTAAAATTTAATATATTTAACTATTCATAAAAAAGAATCTTCACAGAAAATACTAAAAAATCATCCTATAATAATTTTTTTATTTTGATTCCAAATAAGAAGTTTATTTTAACATATTAATTTTATTAATGTGTAAAAATTGGATTTAAAATGGGTTCACCAATAAAATGAGGTAAAAATTCCTAAATAGAAATATATTAAATATAAATTTGGGTTTATTTTTATCTTAAGCCTAAAGAATATATATTATAAATATTAAAAATATTTGATAGGATATATAATTTATATCACATTAATATCACTCACTAATTTTAATTTATTTAATTTATTAGGGTAAAACAACTTTGTGAGCATAATAATAATATTTTGTTTATACTCAATTAGTTTATATATTCAATTATAATTAATTTGTAACATATGAATTCATTTTATATTTGTGTAAACCAAATTTTTTTATAAGATAATTAATTCTATTAATAAAAACTAATTTAATGGCAAGGTTATGTATTATTATATAATATCATTTTAATAATATATTATTATTTGGTTAAAACATAGTATTATGTGTAATATAATATTTAGACGAAAGTGTCTATTTCGTGTAGCACAAGATAACTTAGTGTTGCATGGATTGAAAAATATAGAATATATTGAATCTTATTTAAAATATGAAATAAATTTTAATGTAACAGGGTATTATTTTCCATTATGTGCTTGGTGTCATGTGTTATGCATGCTATCAAATATAAGGTTCTTACATTATAATTTTGAGGTGCTACATTCTCCCCACCTTTAATAAATTACAACCTCACAGTGTAAACTTCATCTTGGTAATATTGTTATTGAAAATAAACTATTATGGAAGGTATCACATCATGAAAATTTTTTATTATGACATCATCTTAATAAGAGAGAAAGGAAAGAGCAATTGTCATGTAAATAAGTCCCTTAGTAGGAGAACAATGGTGGGAAATAAAAACATGGATAGAGAGGAAAAATAAATTAATCATGTTTTAATGTAGAGTGGTAGAGAACACGTTTAGAAGAAAGTTAAAATTCAGAAATCCCTAAATCCGTTATGATTTAAGGGTCATTTGATTCACTGAAAAATAAGGTTCTATGACAACATTTTTTGTTTCAAGATCAATTTTATTGAATTTGAGGAATTCTTTCAATATCTAAGAATATAGGTGATTATAGATATCTATTAACATAATATTTTCCTTTTATTACACCTTAAACTATATGAACTTCATCTCTTAGCACATGATTCATCGTATGGTGAAGTAATACATTACCCTCGATAATCTCATCCAACAGTCAACTTAAACCATTTTATAAATTGTTAAATTTTAGAAAAGATTATTATCCAACACATTTTAAATATGGTCACTAAATATTCAAGATGAACTTATCATTATCCTTTAGTCTACATGAAGAAGCTATAAATTTTCACATCCCAAATATATGAATAGATTCTTCATGTATCCTATAGAAATATAATAATAAACTGAATTACCATAAAACCTTATTGGAAACATGAATTATACCTTATTCCTTATGTACACATGTTATTGGATATATTATTTAAATTAAAAAGTGCTATAAACTCCATTAATGATATCATAGACCACTTTTTTAAAAGTCATTAATTAATTCCAAGGTAATAATCACTAATCTAAATCAATCATTTCTTCATTATTATCTCAAAATCATGTACATATTAAGGGTTGTATTTCCATCAATCATGTGTTTTTAGAAAATATTATCTTCATACTGAATATCATTTCTTGGTCCCATTCTACATATGGTCTCAAATACATAATCAAAAATTTCTACAGTCAAATCCTTATATGTATCATATATCATATGATGAGATCATTATAAAAGAACACTTTTACAACATACTAAATATATCAAAATAAAAAAGTACATTAATCATTCATATTCGGTTGTTTTAATAACATATACCTGACATTGATCCAATATATTATTTGTAGGTATATTCCTTTGATGCTTGGTTAACTCGTTTACATAGTTCCCTATCTCCTTGTAGTTTTAATAATTAATAGCAGTGTTTTTCTTCTTTCCTTTTATTTCTTTTTCCTAGTGACCTTTTTTACACACTTATAAAAATCTATCAATCCTCTCAAGAATTTATCAAGGTGATTCTTTCTACAGTTATCACATGTCGGAGAATAATTCTCCCCCTTCATCTTCTTTGATTGGTTCTTTTTTCATTCTGTTTAGAAGACCTCTTCTTCTGTTAGTTTCCCTTGAATCCATTGGTCTTGAATAATACTTTCTCTGCCTTTATATAACATAAAAATATTTCATTATATGATTAAAAAGTCAAAGAAAATGTTTCTCGAGTTTTATCTTAAGTCCTTCAATGAAATGATCAATATTACATTCTATGTTGTGTATGAAATCTGTATCGTTCCTTGATAACCATGTAATAGTTACATCATACTCTTTGACACTTTATTCATCCTTTTTATTTAAGCTAAGTGACATTATATTTATCTCAATATTTTGACTAAGAGGAAATTATTTATCAATGAATGCATCCTTAAATGTTCTCCATTCAATTAATTTAATTTATTTTTCCTCCATTCTATTCTAGATCAAGGAACACTTATGATCTGCATCACCGCGGAGACAACAGAATGTAAGTGTAAATTTTTCCTTTTCATTTCATTCTATGTGTAACATCCCAGGTAAATAAAGAATAATACATTTTCACATTTATTAATACTTTAGAATTTAATATTAATTTTACTTTTAAGGGGTTGTTATGTTCGATAGCATACCCGATACGTAACAAAGAGTTTCGTTGAAATCTTACGCTGCACACTAGTAATAAAATAATATTATTTTAAATAGTTGTTAACACATAGCGGTTGTATTGGAAGGAATGAATATAAATAACTAAAATATTATTATATATGTTTTTTAAATGTTTTTACATTTATCGAATAAAGGATAAAGGCTTCAAATATGAAAAGAATTAAATTTTAGGCATATATACTCTAATTTTCACTAAAGGTCCATTTATCGCCTTTTGATGGAGATCCGTAATTAAATAGAGTTTTGGTCACTCTTATACATTTTATTGGACCAAATAAAATTCTTATTTAGAATTGGGGCATTAAAATTTACTTTGTGTAAATTTTTTGTATTTTTCCGATAAAGATCATTTTTAATGAATAGTAAAAAATGTTGTATTTTAATTGAAAACCTATTTTTAATATAATTTATTTATATGCTTATATTATATTTTGAATTTCTTTTAAAGTGAAATTAGAATATATTTTTAGCATTAAATCCAGTAGTGGCCTTTGGAATTAATTTCACTTTGAAATTGGACTTAAACTAGTGTCAATCTTTTGATACTTATTGTTTCACAAAAACACGCTATTTGCTCTGACGACGGGAATTAATTATTAAATTAATTAATGAAACTTATATGTTTTTAATTTTGTAAAATAGACTTCATTTTAGAATTCGGAATATCAAATATAGCTTAGGGTGAAGTTTTGATATTTTTCTGAAAAACTTCAATTTTTGATGAATAGTGAAACCACTAAGTGGTACTTAAAAAACTGATTTTTAGTTTAAATGAATTTTTACCACCTCTGTTCATTGAATTTCAAAAATCAGACATACATGGTTGTCATTAAGAAGTAAAATTTGGTTCAATGGGATTAAAATAATTTTTGGTGAATAGTGACTTTTAAGTTTTTAATCGCGATTAGAGGTAGTTCGTGTCGTTCAGGGTAAAAATAATGTTTTAATATTATGAAATGACCTAGACACATGTTTTAGCCTCATTGGATGTGTCATGGCCGACCAAGAAAATCCATGGGTCAACTTGGGGACCCCATGGAGCCACATTGGTAGGAAAATGACATTAATACCTTTTTATTTAAAGTTAGAATTAAAATGTCACAAACATGTGTTGTTTTACTAAAACAATTTTTACATGGGGTTATAAAAGTCATATTTTTTACTATAAATATTAATTATAAAGATAAAATGTTTTCCTACATCATTATATTTTTTGTATAATTTTTAGACATTAAATAAATTAAATTATTTATGACACCATGATGATGCAGCGATTACCTCATTATTTAACGATTTAAATAAAATGAAAATATAATGTAAAATCTAAGACCTAAACTTGTAAAAAACCTATTTTATGGTTATATTTAGAACCCTTATCACCTTATACTAGAATTATATCAATGTGGGACCTTTTAAATCCGAAACTCATTTTAATATAATGTAACATTTCTTTACTTTCCAAGAGTGCCCCTCCTCTCCTCTTATAAAAGGCCCCCACCTCTACCACCATACCGACACTTACAAAGCATTTGGCTCGGCCAAACCATGTCCATTTCGTCTCTCCACATCCCTCTCTTACTTTTAGAAGCCTCAATTCGGGCAGAAGTCTTCCCAAGGAAGCCTTTGAGCTCAAATCTAAGAGAGTTACACGATTTTAGGGTAATTTCTTCACGTGTGTTCTTCTGTTTTATTTTTCTTCTCCAACCCCCTAAACTATTTTTATTCATTTCTTTTGTAACAAAACCAGTATCCTCAATATACTAGGATGTTTTTATAAGAATAATTCTAGCTACACTTAAACACACCTACATCTAATGGTTAAATAATATACTGTTTCTGTTGTTGGCGAATTTCTGCCTCACGAAACAATGATTGTTCAATCTTCTTTTAACACCTTTAATGGTGGCCATTAAGATGTCACTATATTTATATATGATATATATTATGTTTAGGTTTTCCTTATGCTTCTTTATTTTTCATTTGTGGTATACCTTTATGACTTCCATTATGGGTATACGTGATATCTTCATTTTAAGAAGTGCGGACTACCGCCCCCTGAAAGTGATTTGATTCGTTAATGCCATATGTGGGACGTATAAAGGATGGATTTAAAGTTATTATATATGATGTTATACTGGAATTATAATATAACTTTATATCATTATTATTTCCTTCCATTAAAGTATGAGATAGAAATGAAAGTAGCGTTCATGCGTACGTACGGCTTACCGTCTCCATGAACGGTGCATTTCATTTCTTATCCCCAAATGTAATGTACTATTATAAGTACATGTATATAATGGATATATATAATGTATGTTACATCTAAATGAATAATATAATTCTGGAATTAAAATATACATATCTCTCATTTAGTTTTAATTCCATTAATATGACATGGAAATGAAAGTAGCGTTCATGTGTACGTTCGGCTTACCGTCTCCATGAACGGTGCATTTCATTTCATACCTCTAAATGATTATGTAATATTATAAATACGTGTATATTCTAGATATATGTGATATATATGATATCCAAATCATGAATATCATTCTGGATATAATGAACCTTTGACTACACGAACAACATGTAATTGTAAGAAGTCCACTTTCGACTGAAGAACCAAGTATCAACAAAACAAACATTATTAACTTAAATGAATAAATAACGTTTATAACATGGTAATAAGTGATATTTAAGTAATAATGAACTTGAAAAGGGTTCTTAAGAAAGTAGAAATTAACTCATGTTTATTATTCAGGACGTTAAAGAACGATCGAGTCAAGTCGGACTCGAGGAAAGGTACTTCGTCTCAATATCCTTTCATTGAGGCATATTTCATTTTATACACAACATTCTTTTATATGGTGTATAAAACCCTTTGAATTTTACTTTTATACAAAAGGAATATTTTTCTATGAAGCGTTTTACTAAATGACAAAAAGTAATGTTTCTTTTAACGTATGCGGTGACAACGACCATTTCCGCCCCCTCGAGTATTATTTGTTTTTTGGCTTCCTCAACATGCCGTAATGTTAATAAAATTAAATAAATACCATATACTCTTTTATGTATTTTTTTTATTGAAAATGGTTTTTATAATGGATTTTTTAAGTCAATATATTTATGTGATATATTGTGATCAAAGTGTGGAAATGTTTTCTTTCCATTATATTTGTTTTATGTCTTATGATTTTATAATGGTACCTGGACATTTGATGGGTGGTTACGTGATAAACCATATGACGGGTGGTGCCGTGAATACCTGGATGGGTGGTTACGTTATAACCTCCAATGCATTGGGTATGGAAGTCGTCTGTATGGTTATTCCATTAAGTGATATTTGTGGAAGTCGGCCGTATGGTTATTCCATTTAAGTATGTTTATGTCCCAAGTTACCTTTATATGTTATGTGATCATTATATGGGTTTTATGGTAATCTTTTGGTTTCAAAAGGGTAAGTAATGATCTTTTATTCAGCGAAGAGTTTTTACTACTTCATAAAGGTGAAAATTATTACTTTGATAAAGTATACATGGTTTACTTGTTTTTTTGATAAACTAACAGTTTTCATTCTTTGTGTATCCCTTACTGAGTTTTTTATGCTCACCCCAAGTTTATTTGAAATTTTTTTCACAAGACTTAATGTTGAATAGGGTCAAGGATGGGATCAAGGGAAAGTCATGCTATATAAAACATGGAACTAGAAATGTTTCTTTTTAAGAGTTTTTATTCTATGTAAACTTAGTAGAAGTGTCTACTTTGTAATCTTTTGAGATGTAATAGTTATGTCCTAATTCTCTAAAACTCTAAACCAGAAAGGATCCTCAATGTGATTTATTCATTTAATTCAATATTAAGTATGGTTTAAGGCTGGGGCCTTATAGTTGGTATCAGAGGTCAGTTTAGACAACTTTGGGAGTTAGAAAATTGTTAAATTATAAGTTAATTTATGTATGATTGAAATGATGTAGCAATTAAATATTAC
The DNA here is from genome assembly GCA_963277665.1 of Viscum album. Classification (NCBI taxonomy): domain Eukaryota; kingdom Viridiplantae; phylum Streptophyta; class Magnoliopsida; order Santalales; family Viscaceae; genus Viscum; species Viscum album. The sequence continues at coordinate 1,991,603,106 of OY728131.1, read as the reverse complement.
CAGGTTGCTTCGCCTAAGATATTTCAGTGTTAAGAATGGTTTTTCATAGAGGAAACAAAGAAGATTTTTGGGAAGGCATACTGTGGGAAATTACCTTCCAAATCAGCATACTGAGATGGTCAGAATCAGAATTGAGCAGTTTACTGCACTGATGGCTCAGTTGAATCAGGTGATAAATGGTGTTTGTGATTATTGATGATATTTTGGTATTTTCTAAAAGTAAAGAGGAGCATGAAAGTCATTTAAGGGTTATCTTGAAAACCTTAAAAGAAAAGAAACTGTATGGAAAATTCAGCAAGTGTGAGTTTTCATTGCAACAAATTTCTTTCCTTGGTCACACTGTTTCAAAAGATGGCATAAATGTTGATCCTGCAAAAACAATGGTTGTTGAATAATGGCTGAGACCCACAAATGTAACTTAGATTCGTAGTTTTCTTAGTTTGGCAGGTTTCTACTGAAGGTTTGTTGAAAATTTTTCACAGTTATCTAGTCAAATGACTAAGCTAACTCGGAAGGGTATTAAGTTTATCTGGAAAAAAGAATGTAATGATTCTTTTCAGGAGATGAAAATAATATTGGTGAATGCTCTAGTTTTGGCACTTCCATCCAAGAATGGTGAGTTTTTTATCTACAGTGATGCTTTATTGAAAGGACTTGGTTGCGTCCTAATGCATAATGATCAGGTAATTGCTTATGCTTCACGTCAGTTGAAAACTCATGAGGTAAAGTTACCCCACACATGATTTGGAATTAGATGTTCTTGTTTTCACTTTAAAAATTTGGAGGAATCATTTTTATGGAGTAAATTGTGAAATATATACTGATCACAAAAGTTTAAAGTATATATTCACTTAGAAATAGTTGACCATGAGACAGAAGAGATGGATGGAATTAATCAAGGATTATGATTGTACAATTCATTACCATCTGGGAAAATCAAATAAATTGGATGATGCTTTGAGTTGAAAAAGTAATGCTTCATTAATAATGTTGCCTTTGGAACGTGATCCTTTGGTTAAGGATTCGATGAACTCTGGCCATGAAGTTTTTGGTGCAGGATGTTCTTCTGTTTTATTTTATGTATCAGTGAAATCTTCTCTATCCGAGAGAATCAAGAAAGCCCAGAAGCAAGTCAGTGAATTGTAGAAAAAGGTAGAAATGGTTCAGATGGGTAAGTTGCCTGAATTCAACATTGATAATGATTGTGTTTTGAGATTTGGGAAGAGATTGTATGTGCCCTGTGATTCACAGTTGAAGAGAGAGTTGTTATATGAAGCTCATAGTTCTCCGTTTTCAGTTCATCCTGGAAGTACTAAGATATACAGAGATCTGTGGGAGTATTACTGGTGGGATGGAATGAAAAGAGATATTTCTAATTTTACAGAGAAGTGTTTGACTTGTCAACAGGTTAAAGTAGAGCGGCAGTTATCGAAAGGGATGCTTCAGTCTTTACCAGTACCAGAGTAGAAATGAGAAAATATATCCATGGACTTTTTTTGTCGGATTACCGAAGACATCTCGAGGTAATAATTCAATCTGGTTTATTGTTGATTTCTTGACTAAATCTGCTCATTTCCTTGCTATACGAGATACTTTTTCCCTAGATCAACTTTCCCATTTGTATCTTAAAGAGATAGTCAGGTTACATGGAGTTCCCCTCTCCATTGTGTCAAATTGTGATCCCAGGTTTACTTCTAACTTTCGGAAGGGCCTTCAGAAGTTGTTGGGTACTGAATTAAATTTTAGTACAACATTTCATCCGCAATCAGATTTGCAGTCAGAACGAACAATTCAGACATTGGAGGATATGCTACGTGCTTGTTCGATGGATTATCAGGGATGTTGGTACCAACATCTCTCTTTGGTTATAATAACAGTTTTCATTCTAGTATACAGATGGCACCGTTTGAGGCATTATATGGGAAGCGGTGTCGAACTCCAGCTTTTTGGGATGAAGTGGGTAAAAGGAAGCTGATGGGACCAGAATTGGTAGAAGAGATGGTAGAAAAATTTTAGTTGATTCAGAAACATATGAGAACAACTCGGATCAGACAGAAAAGTTATGCGGATAACCGGAGGAAGGATATATCTTTCGAGGTAGGTGGTCATGTTTTTCTCAAGGTTTCTCCATGGATAAGTATGATGCGATTTTGTAAGAAAGGAAAGCTGAGTCCATGGTCCATTGGACCATATGAAATTCTGGAGAGAGTTGGATCAGTTGTATTCAGAGTGGAATTACCTCCGAGTTTATCTCAGGTACAAAATGTTTTTCATGTTTCGATGTTAAGAAATTATATGCCAGATCCATCTCATGTTTTGATCCAAGAGGTAGTTCAGTTGGAAGAGAATCACTCTTATGAAGAACAACCAGTCCAGATTCTTGACCGAAGAGAGAAAGTGTTGCGAAATAAGGTAATTCACCAGGTAATGGTTTTGTGGAAAAAACATATGGTTGAAGAGGCAACGTGGGAATCTGAAAATGCTATGAGGGATAAATACCCCCACTTATTTTGATATGTGAATAAAATTGTGAGGACACAATTCTCAAAAGGGGGGAAGGATGTAACATCCCTGTTAAATAAAGAATAATAAATTTTCATATTTATTAATATTTGAGAATTGAATATTAATTTTACAATAAAGGGGTTGCTATGTTCGATAGCGTACCCGATACGCAACAAAGAGTTTCTTTGAAATCTTACATTGCACACTAGTAATAAAATAATATTATTTTAAATGGTAGTTAACACGTAACCATTTTATTGGCAGGAATGAATATAAATAACTAAAATTTTATTATATATGTTTTTTATAAGTTTTTACATTTATCCAATAAAGTATAAAGGCTTAAAATATGAAAAGAATTCAATTTTAGGCATATATACTCTAATTTTCACTAAAGGTCCACTTATCGCCTTTTGATGGAGAACCGTCATTAAATATAGTTTTGGTCACTCTTGTACATTCTCTTGGACCAAATAAAATTCTTCTTTAAAATCGGGACATCAAAATTTACTTTGTGTAAATTTTTGGTATTTTTCCGATAAAGATCATTTTTTAATGAATAGTGAAAAATGTTGTATTTTAATTCAAAACCTCTTTTTAATATAATTTATATATATGATTAGATTATCTATTGAATTGGATTTAAAGTGAAATTATAATATATTTTTACCATTAAATCCAATAGTGGTCATTGGAATTAATTTCACTTTGAAATCAGACTTAAACTAGTGTCAATCGTTTGATACTTATTGTTTCATAAAAACACGCTATTTGCTCTAACAGCGGGAATAAAATATTAAATTAATTAATGCAACTTATATATTTTAATTTTGTAAAATCGACTTCATTTTTGAATTCGGAATGTCAAATATAGCTTTGGGTGATGTTTTGGTATTTTTCTGAAGAACTTCAATTTTTGATGAATAGTGAAACCACTAAGTGGTACTTAAAAACTGATTTTTCATTTAAATGAAATTTTACCACCTCTGTGCTTTGAATTTCAAAAATCCAAGATACATGGTTGTCATTAAGAAGTAAAATTTGGTTCAATGGGATTAAAATAATTTTTGGTGAATAGTAACTTCTAAGTTTTTAATCGCGATTAGAGGTAATTAGTGTGGTTTAAGGTAAAAATAATGTTCTAATATTATGAAATGACCTAAACACATGTATTACCCTCATTGGATGTGTCTTGGTCAACCAAGAAAATCCATGGGTCAACTTGGTGACCGCATAGAGCCACATTGGTAGGAAAATGACATTAATACCTTTTTATTTAAAGTTAAAATTAAAATGTCACAAACATGTGTGGTTTTACTAAAACAATTTTTACATGGTGTTATAAAAGTCATATTTTTTACTATAAATATTAATTAGAAAGCTAAAAAATTTTCCTACATCATGATATTTTTTTTATAATTTTTAGACATTAAATAAATTAAATTATTCATGACACCATGATGATGTAGCGATTACCTCATTATTTAACGATTTAAATTAAATGAAAATATAAGGTAAAATCTAAGACCTACACTTTTAAAAAACCTATTGGATGGGTATATATAGAACCCTTATCACCTTATCCTCGAATTATATCAATGTGGGACCTTTTAATTCCGAAACTCATTTTAAAATAAAGTAACATTTCTTTACTTTCCAAGAGTGCCCCTCCTCTCCTCTTATAAAGGCCCCCACCTCAACCACCTTACCCACACTTCCAAAGCCTTTGTCTCGGCCAAAACCTGTCCATTTTGTCTCTCCACATCCCTCTCTTACTCCTAGAAGCCTCACTTTGGGCATAAGTCTTCCCAAGGAAGCCTTTGAGGTCAAATCTAAGAGATTTACCCGATTTTAAGGTAATGTCTTCACTTGTGTTCTTTTGTTTTATTTTGCTTCTCCAACCCCCTAAACTCTTTTTACTCATTTATTTTGTAAAAAAAACAGTATCCTAAATATAATAGGATGTTTTTATAAGAATAATTCGAGCTAAAATTACACACACCTACATCTAATGGTTAATGAACATACTATTTCTGTGGTTGGAGAATTTCTACCTCACGAAACGATGATTGTTCAATATTCGTTTAACACCTTTAATGGTGGACATTAAGATTTCAATCTATTTATATATGATATATATTATGTTTATGTTTTCCATATTCTTCTGTATTTTTCATTTCTGGTATACCTTTATGGATTCCATTATGGGTATACGCGATATCTTCATTTTAGGAAGTGCGGACTACCGCCCCCTCAAAGTGATTTGATTCGTTAATGCCGTATGTGGGATGTATAAAGGATGGATTTAAAGTTATTATATATGATGTCATACAGGAATTATAATATACCTTTATATCATTATTATTTCCTTCCATTAATGTATGAGATAGAAATGAAAGTAGCGTTCATGCGTACGTACGGCTTACCGTCTCCATGAACGATGCATTTCATTTATTATCCCCAAATGTAATGTACTATTATAAGTACATATATATAATGGATATATATGATGTATGTTACATCTAATTGATTAATATAATTCTGGAATTAAAATATACATATCTCTCATTTAGTTTTAATTCCATTAATATGACATAGAAATGAAAGTAGCATTCATGCGTACGTACGACTTACCGTCTCCATGAACGGTGCATTTCATTTCATACCTCTAAATGATTATGTAATATTATAAATACATGTATATGATGGATATATGTGATATATATGATATCCAAATCATGAATATCATTCTGGATATAATGAAACATTGACCACACGAACAACATGTAATTGTAAGAAGTCCACTTTCGACTGAAGAACCAAGTATCGACAAAACAAACATTATTAAATTAAATGATTACATAATGTTTATAACATGGTAGTAAGTGATATAAAAGTAATAATGAACTTGAAAAGGGTTCTTAAGAAAGTATAAATTAACTCAAGTTTATTATTCAGGACGTTAAAGAACGATCGAGTCAAGTCGGACCCGAGGTAAGGGACTTCGTCTCAATCTTCATTCATTGAGGCATATTTTTTTTATACACAACATTCTTTTATAAGGTGTATAAACCCCTTTGACTTTTAATTTTATACAAAAGAAATATTTTTCTACAAAGAGTTTTACTAAATGACAAAAAGGAATGTTTATTTTAACGTACGTGGTGACAACGACCTTTTCCACCGGTGCGAGTATTATTTGGTCTTTGGCACCCTCAACAAGCCGTAATGTTTTTAAAATGAAATAAATACCATATAATATTTTATGTATTTTGGTATTGAAAATGGTTTTTATAATGGATTTGTTATGTCAATATATTTATGCGATATATTGTGATCAAAGTGTGGAAATGTTTTCTTTCCATTATATTTGTTTTATGTCTTATGATTTTATAATTGTACTTGGACATTTGGTGGGTGGTTATGTGATAAACCATATGAAGGGTGGTGTTTTGAATACCAGGATGGGTGGTTACGTTATAACCTCCAATGCATTGGGTATGGAAGTCGGTCGTATGTCTATTCCATTAAGTGATATATGTGGAAGTCGACCGTATGGTTATTCTATTTAAGTATGTTTACGTCCCAATTTACCTTTATATGTTATTTGATCTTTATATGGGTTTTATGGTAATATTTTGGTTACAAAAGGGTAAGTAATGATCCTTTATTCAGCGAAGAGTTTTTACTACTTCATAAAGGTGAAAATTATTACTTTGATAAAGTATACATGGTTTACTTGTTGTTTTGATAAACTAACAGTTTTCATTCTTTGTGTATCCCTTACAGAGCTTTTTATGCTCACCCCATGTTTTTTTGAAATGTTTTTCACAGGACTTAATGTGGAATAGGGTCAAGGATGGGATGAAGGGAAAGTCATGCTATATAAAACATGGAACTAGACATGTTTCTTTTTAAGAGTTTTTATTCTATGGAAACTTAGTAGAAGTGTCTACTTTGTAATATTTTGAGATGTAAAGGTATGTCCTAATTCTCTAATACTCTAAACCTAAAAAGATCCTCAATGTGAAATATTCATTTAATTTAATATTAGGTAAGGTTTAAGACCAGGGCCTTATACTAAGGATGTAAATATCTTCTCCAGTGAATTAATACATTACTTAGTTACAATTATATTATTAGTCCCCTTAAACGATTGGATATTCTACTACATAAAGTGATTCATCATATGATATTCTCTCCGTGGAATAGGTTTCTCCATTTCAGAAAAGGTTATTTTTCATAACCTCACTAGCATGCCCTAATATATCTATAACTTGGTTGTTCCAATACCATCTATATTTGATTCCTCTGTAGGCCAATCACAACATTTTCCATAGGTGTCTATACAATTCTTCCTTCCATGTGTCGTTTCTAAAAAATGGTATACACTGGATTATCTCATAAAGTAGTAAAATTTATATAAATTTAAAAACAGTATAGCAAACAACATTAATTTATACATCATGAATCCCAGATTCATAAACCTTGGTTATTTTGGGGTAATAATTATTTTAAAATTCATCATAATGATAGGTAAAGAAAATTTGAATTATCCTAAGCGTATCACCCATGAGTGTCAAACTAGCTGTGCAGTAAGGCCCATTTTTGTGTACTAGGTTACCCCAAGTAAAGCTCAGAACACCTTATCGGATTTTTTACTCATACTTACATTTTCTATAGAACAACATCCACTTGTATTATATATACAAGGATTTATTTCTTGGAATGACCACATAAACTCTACCTTAATAAAATTATAGAATATTTTTGAATACTTAACCTCGATGTCTATCTTGGGGTTGTGATCCCTAATCTATGTTTCCTAAATTTACTTTCCATGGATGCTTATAAACTTCCTTTTATTCCAAATATAATTCCCCAACCCTAGAAGCCCATAATCGGTTCATTATTTTATTACATTGTCATTATTACACGGAATAAAATTCAAAAGGACCGATCAGTTTTGTAGTCATGGAAAGCTAGATTACATACATGATACCCGTAATACATTGGGAAATAGAACAAAAAAACATGGTACATAATAAAATGAAATAAATTATTTCCTTGAAATCAAATTAAAAGATTTATTCTTCATAACCTGGGGAAAGGAAACATAATAAGGCTTATCTTAAATGCTCAGTAAGGGTAAGTAATGAAAAACCGATAATGAATCAATGATAATAAATTAACATGGAATGATAAATAACTGATACCACATGCCATTCAAATAAATAGTTAATTGAATATCAATATACAAAGAAAAGAATCTAACATTCATGAAATCTAAATCAGTAAACTGAGAATGAAATGTATCCATAGATATATCGATGCAAAATCACATGGATGAATAATAACTGAATCTAAATGTGATAAATTATTAATTGTTGGATTCCATGTTTCCTAAGTACATGGTACCGTTACCATTAAGAACATTCACACGAAATTTTTCAACATATAGGGTAAAAACCATTGTATTTGGCCAATTGATTCATCTCATGATAATACCAATTCATCGAGGGGTTATCTATAATCAGGACCCACCCGTGTCATACCAGTCCACTTCATTCCTCATATCCATGAAAAATGTGCCTTATCAAAATATATTAATTGAATAAAAGATACAGATTAATAAAAAACTCCATAGTGGAGTCTATGTAACAACATGGGTTTTTTCATTAATGAATGGTTATATTGTTGAAAGATCATAAACACAATCTTGAGGGAAATGACATTTTAAACATTCCAATGTGTATCATACCACATTGAAACATTTAAATAAAAACCCCCATGATGTAATAATAGTAAATTAAACATAGAATATCCTGATAGTAGGGACATTTATGATATAAAAGGTTAATTTTTGTAAACACATCATATAAAAGTGAATTGGTTTATAAAAAAAAATAAGTTTTAATGAAATGTAAATTGAAATGAAATCCATTACCTTAACCTTCCTTTTGTTATGTTGTCTTTATCCTACTGTATAGTGGGTTAAAATATGTTAATAACTTATACTATAATAATAATCATGTTTATTAAGTAATATATTATCTTCTTATAAATTTTTATTATCTATTTTCTAATAATATTTCATTATTTTAACTATATCAGGTTTTAATTTCCTAGTTTTATCTAGTATGTTTTGACTTGTTACATGTTGTTACTATTTCATAGATCATTATTACATCATATCTAGAATTTAAAACATGAATTAATTATTTTATATATTTAGTATATATATTTATAATATTAATTAATATTTGGAGATAAAAAATGATGTGCACCATTCATGGAGATAGTGGGTTGTACATACGCATTGACATTTCATCCATTTATTTATCGTATTTAAAGAATGAAAATTAAATGTTATATATTTATATTATAATTTAAGTATCATATATATGTTATATATGTTAAATAGGTTTATTAAAATCATACTTAATAAATTCCATATATGGCGTGAATAAATCAGTTCGCTCTGAGGGGGCTGTAGTCTGTACTTCCTAAAACGATGTTATTGTATTAACGAAAAATGGGAAGTATTAATGGTATCTATTATAAAAAAATTACAGAATTTTAAATACATAACAATATCATATATATCAAATATAAACAGAGTTTTCATCATTATTTCCACCATGTTAGTTGGTAAAGGAAAACCGAAAAATCTTCATTTCGTGAGGCTGAAGTTCAATGTGCATAGAAATAGTATGTCCATTACCCATTAGATTGAGTTTTCTATAATTTTAGGTTGAACAATTTACATAACAACATCCTAGTATAATGATCATACCTGTGTGGTTATATAATAATGTAATAAATATATTTTAGGGGTTGGATAATGGAAATTAAACTATAGAGCTTGAGAGAAGATGTTACCTCTTAATCAGGTAACTTCTTTTAGTTTGTACTAAAAGTATTTCTTTGAATTATTTATTTCCAAAGTGTGGATTCAAAGTCTAGGGGAGGGATTTTGGGAATATATATGTTTGAATAATGAATATATCTCATAGAAGTAAAAGTGAGATGATAAACCCTTACCACTTTGTAATTAGTTGAATAATATGCTTTATAAAAGTAATAATTAAAAAAATGAAACATTGAATACCATGAATATAATGAAATATATAAAATTTTACTACATAAACCACAAAAAATAAATTAGTGGTTTAATAAGGAATATATCTTACATAAGTAAAAGTGAGATGAGAAACCCTTAATACTTTGTAACTAGTTAAATCGTAAGCCCCATAAAAGTAATAATTATAAAATGAAGCATTGAATACCCTTAATATAATTAAATTAATAATATTATATAAAACATTTATGAATATAAACCAAAAAATTATAGTGGTTGAATAAGTAATATATCTCATAGAAGTAAAAGTGAGATGAAAAACCCTTACCACTTCGTAATCAGTTGAATCGTAAACACCATAAAAGTAATAATTATAAAATGGAATATTTAATACCGAGAATATATTGAAATTATTGATATTATACATCAAATGGAAGTATACTAAATAAAAAAAATTACAGGATGAATAATGAATATATCTCAAAGAAGTAAAAGTGAGATTATAAACTCGTACCTTTTGTTAGAAAGTGTTCTGCATTTGTACTTAATGTCCATAATAATAAAATTATATTTATTAATTAATTAATTTAACTCCTTTTAAATATATATTTGATATATTATAATTTTATTATGTTCATTGATGGCCATTTACAAGAGTTATAATGTTTCATTTTTTAGTTTTGGTATCATTTTTATGGTTTTATGGTAATTTTCCTTGAGTATAAATTTGAGAGTTCTTGTCGAACATGAATAAATTATCTAGAAGTGAAATTATTTAGTATTAATTAACTTACATAATTTTAAATTGTCACATATATAATTTTGTTATATGGTATGAGTATTATTCATAAGATAATATGTAGATGAAAATGCCTTAATTTATTTTGACGGTTTTTACAAGCACCATAATCATTTGTCATTTTATATAATATTGTGTTTAAATATATAGGTTCAGTAACATGATATAAATTATAATATTTATATTAAAATATTATTTAAGAACAATAATGGTTTTATGACCAGCCTTGAATGTAGTAATGGAAAAATAAAACTCACCATCTACGAAAGCAGTGAATTGACACATCACATGCGATCTAATTTTTTTGAAATAAAAAGAGAGGAGAATAGATTTGAAGATGTATAAACTATTAAAAAAATAAAAATAAAGTATATATATTATTTTTTATTTACCATTACAATTTTTATACAGTAGGTGAGGAGATGGTATGAAAATAAAATAATTTAAAAGAGAAAAGATGAATTTTCCTCTTGAATATCATCTCCTTTAGAACCTTCTTAAAACACATGGATTTAGTCTTTTGGTGTGACCATAAGATATTGGACATGGTAAAAATTCTTGGAGAATTAAATTTGTTATAATTTTTATAATATTAAGGGATTGTGAGGTGTGACTAGAAGGGGTGGTGAGGGCTGATATTTATAGGGGAGGAGAGGGTTTTTTTTTATTTTTTTTCATTTGTTTATTATTTTCTCTCAAGACTATAAATATTGTTCACTCTTATAATTATATTAAATATATTATTTTAGTTATAAATAATATTTTATTACCTCATCCATAAATCATAAATTACTCTATAATTAATTTATTAACTTATAATGTTAAATACCAAACATTACCATATTTTACTATTCAAAAAAATTTAACTATTTTAGAAAAATATAAAAAATTCACCCCAAACATTTTTTTTGTATATTTAAAAAATATTATCCTTTTTATAAGAAAAATATTCTAAATATAACAAATTTAATTTCTATATAAAACCATCATTCATTCTAAATATACCATTTTTAATACTATAGCCATTGTTACGACACATTGAAAAATTAATTTTGGTTTCATAAAATTATATTATAATTATAATGAAACAAAATATAATGTAATGAATATATTTTGTGATAATAAATATTATTTTACATCATTATATTAATTATAAAATTTTAGATAAACATTTACATTTCACAAAAATAGAAACACTTAATTTATCATTTTTAAAACTTCTATTTACATATTCAATGATATAAATATATCATATTTTCATTTATGAGATAACTAGATTTAATCTATACATTCATAGGTGAGGCTATTATTCAAATGGCAAGATTACTATTCCTAAGGGTGATATTACTATTTCAATTTTCATGCTAATATTTAATATTATATCAAAAAATTTTAATCTTGGTGTTTCATGAAACGTAGGATATCAAAGATAGTAAATTTAAAAAGAGACATAACATAAAACACAAGGGTTTCACAGTGTTCTTAGTATTTTTTACAAGCATTAAAAGTTAATAAGTTAAAGTGGAAGTACACCTATTTGGATGTCATCACTTGTACGCCTCAAGCTCATCAAAGATATAAAATATCTTTTTGATTGTTGGTTAATTGATGATGTCATATCATTTCATGGTGGTTTAGAATTTGATCCCAATGGATTTATTAGAAAAAATATATGTGGAAAAGATTATGTTATATAATGGGGTACCAAGGGAAATCATTTATGTTCAGGACCCTCACTTTAAAATTAAAGTATAGAAGGGTCTTTAGTTTTCCATTGGCTATCAGTTATTCCTTAATGATAATTTTCATCCCCAAATAGCTGGTTATATTGAGAGAAATATTCACAAACTAAAGGAAATTTTATGTTCATGTGTTATGTGTTTTGGAGGTTTGTGGGTAAAATTCTTACCCTTGGATGAGATTTCATAGAATAATGACCACCATTTATTTATTGGTATGGATCTATTTGAATAATTTTATAAGAAAACTTAGGGTGGAGAACTGGTGATCCTTGGTAAAGATTTGGTGCAAAGAACAACTATAATAGTTCATGTACTACATGAATGAATGTCGGTATATTAGTACCATTAAAATTCTTACACTAGTTATATGTGGATACATCTAGAGTTTAATTATAATTATCATGTGTTGTTCAAGGTTTATCTTTATTTTTTAAAAACTAGGCATCAATCATGGGAGGAATATATCTCCTCGTTTATTTATCCTTTTAAGGTGTTAGAGTAAGGTGGAGAGGTTTCATATCATTTGGTGGCCCCTACATAAAAGGATCAGATTGAAGATGTTTTTTTTTTCAGCTCTATAACCACTTGAATGATAACTCCCATGTCATTAACTTAGGAATGATTTATATTAAGGAGGATAAAACATTTGTGCTGCGCTTCATTAGGATTTATAATTTTTAGGTAAAGGTCTCATGTGGGTGAAATATTCCCTTGGTATTTTTCTTATATAGGTCAAGTAACATTGATGATTATAAATTGAAACATGATTCAAAAATGTATGATCAATATCCCAATCTATTTAGAACCTAGTTTTATTATCAATTAAAATTCTAGATTCAAGTAAAGTGTGATTGAGTTTGTTTGACCCTTATATTGTGGTTGTGATTTGGTGATGGAAAGATTATTCTTTCTGAAGTATCTACCGAGGTGTTTGAGTTTCAATGATTTTGATTCTTTATTTATTTATTTTTGATTCTTTAGGATGAGAATCATTTGAATGTATTCTAATATAAAGTATTGGGATTCCCTGGACCTTCACATTGTGTTTTTTGGTGCTAAAGGTGTTGAGTGAGAGTTTGAATGTGATCTAGGGTTATTAAAATAAGTTTTGGATTCCAGGGGTCTTATATAACTATTTTGGAAGAAATTTCAGATGTTGTGGTCCAAATATGTGTGTTTTGGGTGTGCCTATTTGGGATGGTTGATGGAAATTTGGTTTGAAATACCAATTTTTATAGGGTTATTCAATTTTGGTGTGTATAAAAAATGGTGGAGGTCCTTTTGAATGTTGTGGTGCATGGAGTGTTTTGGTTGGATTCATGTGAGAAATGGTATGGGGTGAAATAATCATTTTAGTAGTCGTTTAGCCTCTAAAAAATGGTCCTAGGTGTTTTTTTGATACGGTCAAATCCTGGGGTTCAAGTAGAAACATTGAATTTGTATTAGATATTACAAGACCATTTTAATGCTTCAGTTTGGATCATGCCAAAATAAATATTTTTTATATATCTACATCATAGAAACCATTTGGTTATTTTTTAAAATGTGTAAAAATTCCATGATTCTAAAAAGTATAAAACTATTTAAAATGGATAGGAAATCATATCTCTATTAAAAGAGGACCAAAAATGGAATTGTATTGTCTACCATGCCCAATTTCGGGTTCAACCATATTTTCTTATAAATTCAAACCATCCTATCTCATATGTTTGTTTTTTTCTTCATTGAACTCCATACAACACCAAGATTCCTCTTAGTTATTTTTTTCTACCCTTTGAGGATATAATCCACTTATTAATTGAGATATATTTACCATTGAATCATGGTACCTTATATTTTATTCCTATCCCTTTATTCTTTTTTTATTCTCCTCAGACGTTATAAAGAAAATGTTTATTAATTTTTTACAATTTTTTGATGGGGTTTTGTCATTACTAGGTTCTCAATGGTCCTTTTTAGGTTTTTTGGTGTATAAACCTTAGTTATATCCCATTACTATGCATTATACATTGAAGTTATAATATATTAAAGGATTTAAACCATATCATTTATCTTACTATGTAAATCATGGATTAATAATTATTTATTTTTCAATGGATAATTGGTTATAATTTTATTAATTAGATAATAAATCATACATGAATTAATAAATATGGATAGTGTGTTCATGAATGATTTAATTACTTCTATTGGTAATTCCATCAACGTTTATTTTTTCAGTATTTTTGGAACTACATGTAGTTGTATTTTGGTGTTATTTATGTGATTCATGTTGATGTTGTCATGTTGAATATATTTATAAATAGTTAATGATATAAAGATGATAATTGCTGAGAAAATATAGAATTTTTAAATCTTATATGTTTTAAGTAAATTAAGAGGCAACTTATTAAATAAGGAAATATTTTTAATTGAATGGTTTTATTTATATATTGATGTGGAGTTTATTCTAATTTTTGTTTTGATTTTGATAAGTTCACATTTTGGTGGGTTCTTATATTAGGAAATATAATAATGATGTGTTTCTGATGGTGGTGATGTTTTGTGCGGATATCACTGTCAGAATAGGAAAGATGGTATGTGAGGATAATGATGTGGATTATTAGGAAAGTTTTGTAGAGAAATTCACATAATGGATTATATATTTATTGATTTATAGAGCATATATTGAAGATGAAATAAAAATATAATGGGATAGAAGTAATTGTAAAATATAATTAATTTGTTAATAAGGTAGTTCCTAACTGGATAGTGGAATTTTAAATAAAAGAAGAGGTTAATGGATAGTTGAAATAAATGTGTTCAATAGATGGTAATGTAGATGGTAATGTAAAATATATAAAGGTAAATTATATGGGAAGTTCTTCTGTTATTTTGATCTTTTTAATAGGATTATTTGGGGATATTATGAATTTTAGGGATGGATGAAATTGTGGGAAAGTGGAGATAATGATGTGGTGGTTGTTGTAGATGGTAATAGTGATGTTACTATTTAATGACCTTAAGGATGGTTTTTTTCAATATGTTATCCATTATAATTAATTGTTATTTTTTATACACCACCTTCTGATTTAGGTAACCTTTTTTACACCCTTGAGGATTTGGGTGTTTTCCCCAACATCTTAGTTGTAAAGGAAATACATGGGTGGATACTCCCTCTTCCTCGCTCTCTCTTCTAGGTATAGTACTTGTTGTGGTGGATTGAGTCTTAGTTATATATATAAGGTATATAATGGATTTATGTTATTATGGTTATATATATATATATATTAACTGAAACTATTCCATGGTCATGATGTGATGCATGGTGGGGGACATTCACAAAAAGAGGAGGGAATGTGTTTGATGTCATTTATGTTCACATTACCCAATTGTGATGGGAATGTGATGTGTTGGTGTGGAATGTGATAGTGGTTATGGTATGGAATGTAAAAGTGCTTGTGGTATGATGCTGTTATGGAAATGTGTTTGTGGTATGATGTGGCTATGTGTATATGGAGGTAATGGGAAAACAATGACATATATCACTAGAGAATGAGAGAGTCTAGATGAGTGGGGGTGTTTTTTCTGTGAAATTTATAAATATATTATTTTATTTTTATGTGACAAGACATGGATGTGTTATTGGGTGAGTGAGTATTCATGATAATGGGTGGTAGTTCACCTAGAAGAAGTGGCGATTTGGTCATGTTGTTTATTAACTATGGCTTTGTTATAGGTTTTCTACGTTTTTATGAGGGGTTTTTAGGGATGATACCACTAAGTATTTTTGTATGATCACCCCTTTCTATAAATATTTATTATTTAGATGTTTAGAATGGAGTAGGTTAATAAGATACAGTGTTGTAGCCCATAGTGATCATTAGAAATTCGTAATATTTTTGGTTATTCAACCACAAGAGTTGTTTTTTATATTTTATTTTAGAGGGTTTTTTATTTGTCAAATTTACATGAATTTACGAATTGTTTTTATTTATATAATGGATTTTATTGGTGGTTTACATATATTTTCATGTGATTTATAAGGTTATTGTTTCCCATATATGTGTTTTTATTCCATTGGTTTTTGTCGCCAACTTGTTGTGTATTAGAGGCAGGCTTAGAGGGTCACTCATGTCTTCACTAATAGACTTGGGGGTTTCATTAGGGATATGTTGGGAAAAAATTGTTATCTTACGATGCCAAAAATAAACTATGAAAAAAATTAAGTTAGGTTGGGAGAAATATCTACATAATTGTATATCTAGTCAAACAAAAACTACCAGGATTTTGGGACATAATCATACGTCCCTTACTTAGTTTATGAAATGAATATAGAATTAGTCTACATCATTGTTCAAATAAAAATACATAAAATAGGGATAAACATAAACCTATAAAACATCACAGTTATTGGTAAATACCTACAGTTTCAGAGCAGGATATGCATCTCCCCACAAATTCAATAGATATTTATATAAATTACTTACATCATTCCTTTATCCATATAGAATAATAAAATTAGCTATGTTAAATTAGGGATTTAAGTTAATTTAAAAAATAAATTTATGAAATTGGTTGTAGCCAAATATTTTCCTATAATAAGGGAGTAATTTTCAGTGAAGGGAGGATGCTATCATAGATTACGAAAACCTTTATTTTGGAAAAAATATATTTTTTATATATTTATATATAAAAAATAATTTTTTTTAAAAAAAATTATATTCTAGTTTGCTTTTTTTATGTTTCCTTAAGATGTTACATAAAATCTCACCCAAACCTCCCATTTATTGGGGAGTGGTCCTTGGAATCCTTTTAGAATTTTTGATATGGGATTTAGGTTCCTTTTTTAAATAATTCACATATTAATATTTATATAAACAATAACACATCATTAATAGTTAATTGATAATAACACATTATCAATACGTGATTAATTACAATACATTTTTAAGAACAATCCATTAATAATAATTAATAATTTAATTAGTTATATAACTAATAAAAACTATTAAAAATAAAATAATTAATAAAATTGTGTAATATAATTATTAATAATTCTTATTTATTATTATGTAATTAAAATATATATTTCATAATATTAATTACTAATTCAACTAAAAATAACAATGCAATTTTTTCTAATAAGTCATTTTTCTCGAGGCTAAGTATTTTTTTAAAATCCATGGATCGGTACATTTTTTATTAGTAATTTGTAATAATTTCATTATTAATAATTTAAACCCCTGACTCGATGTTGGGATATCTACATCGCTCTAGGGGTTCAAAACTCTTGACCCCCCCCCCCCCGAATTGGGGAGGGGGGGTTTCTCATGTGCACTAGTGTGTGTTAGAAATGTTGTTTTAGATTTTTAGTATTGCTGGCATCAATACTAGAATCCTTCTTGATGACATG
The DNA here is from genome assembly GCA_963277665.1 of Viscum album. Classification (NCBI taxonomy): domain Eukaryota; kingdom Viridiplantae; phylum Streptophyta; class Magnoliopsida; order Santalales; family Viscaceae; genus Viscum; species Viscum album. The sequence goes on along the minus strand of OY728131.1, from coordinate 1,991,585,584 downwards.
ATGCAAGCATCCGTTGAGGAATGACACCCTAGATGATACTGTATGAGGTGGATCACTACAATAGATAGGCCCTTTAACATCCCACCAAAGGGATATAACATCGATAAAAAAGAAGTATTGTTCTGTATACTGTTAAAAGGGGTCTGTTTTATTAGTGAAAAAAAATTGATAATGAAGACCATGTTTATCAGTGCTAAATGATCACTGATAAAAGTGGTCTCTTTTTAGAGCTAAAAAAGAATAAATAAAATTCAAAAATTTAATTTTTTAATTTTTTTTAAAAAAATATGAAAATTAGAGTGTGGAACCCCCATTTTTATAAGTGATCAATCCCATTTTAATAATACTCATCTATACTCCCTAGTCTTTTAACAGTGTTATGATGCCCCTCCCCCTTTAAATAGCGCTAGGTAGTTCGTTCACTTGAGCGTGTGTTCCTGCCTTTGCTGGGTTTCAAACATGAGACTTCCACCTCATACTCTAGTGCCATTTTCACTACACTATATTTTTTTGTTCATTATTTTATGATATATCTATATATTTCATTATATTTCATTATATTTTTTATCCATATATATATATATATAAATACATATATAAAATATGTTTTGTGTGTCTGTGTTTATAAATACATACAGATATATACATATATGTGTTCATCTATAAATATAATTACACGTATTTATATTTATTTACATATATTTTATATCAATATTTTTATACATATATTAGAATATATATATATATACGTTCTTCAATAAACATGCACAAATATATTTATATATAAATAAATATTACATATACATTAATTACATATGTATATAAACATTCAGTCATTTTAATTTTAAATAAAATGGATATTATTTTTTTAGATATGTTTTATATATTTATGAATATATTTATAAGTAAATATGTTTACATATATATTTATTAAATTAAATTTTTGTGTATGAATATATAAAAAATATGTATATATTTTTATATTTTTTATTATAAATAAAAATAAAATATGAAAAATAATTATATTTCAAAACAATAATATCAATATGAACATAAAATTTGGGAATAAATCCATTCCCCTCTAAAAACTGGCAAAATACCCCCTTAAAAGAGGCCGAAATTCCATCAAATGTTAGAAAATTGGGATACCTCAACTAAATACTTAGTTTTGGAGGCCTTTTGAGTCCTTTTTGGCGTCAGAAAACTTTATAGGGTGTTTCCCATGTCATTGGGGCATAAATATCATCCCAGCCATCGATTTGATATGTTGTAGAGCAAAAATGGACACCAAGATAAAAATAATGGAATTTTAAAGTTCGAGATATTTTTTCAACATATTTTTAATATTTTATTAATTTTATGATTTTTTATATTCAGATTTTAATTGAATGAAAATTAGTTGATAAATATTAGAAAATTATTAATTAAAAAAAATTAAATTATTTTATAATACATTTTCACTAATTATCATAAATAATAAAAGTAAATGATTATTTAGCATTATCAAAAACAAATTTAAAATATATATATTATATTTTTGTCAATATAAATATATTTATATCATAATATATTATTTTAAATGATTTTTTTGAAATTTCCCGTTTATCAGTACTAGTAAAATAGTTCTGATAACTGCGTGTCTTTTTTAGTGCTTCTAAAAATGTGCTGATAAAAGGGGTCCCCTTAAAAGCTCTAAAAAATTAACAAATTCGCTACCTTAATCATCGCTGAAAAGTAATTATAAAGGGTTACTTTTAATAGTTCTTTTTTAGCACTGTTAAAATCATCTTTTGTCAGTAATGACAAAGGTAACCCTTTATCATTGCTTATTTTTTAGTACAGTTAAAGGGTGGAACCAAACAAAGCCATTTTTTGGTAGGGGATGCAGCTGGTCAGTGGGAATAAGGGTGTCATGATGACAGGCTTCAGTCGAGTGCAACACGGGACTGCCAGCATGGACGAATGACAATAAATAATGGACGGTAATGTGACATAGACATGCTGAGCGATTCACAAAATGTCCATATCCACACAAACATACAATAGAAAAAAGGTCAAATTGTATTAGGGTCCATGATCCATCCATTGTATCTTTGGACCTTTGGACCATGTAATGTTAGAGTCTACAAGTCATGTAAGAGTTCCCTCTCAACCGAATTCAAAAGAGTTTTTTTCCAATAATAAATGGGTTTACGCCCAACTTGTTTCATAAAATAACACTCATTGTTAATTGTAACATCCCTGGTAAATAAAGAATATAAAATTTTCATATTTATTAATATTTGTGAATTAAATATTAATTTTACTTTAAAGGGGATGATATGTTTGATGTCATACCCGAAACACAACAATGGGTTTCTTCGAAATCTATTGTTCCACACAAATCTGAGTCATTATGAATAATAATAATATAATATTAGTTTAAATGGTAGTTAACACTTAGTCATTTTATTGAAGATAATGAAAATAAATTACTAAAATTTTATTACACATTTTTGTTAAATGTTTTCACATTTATCCAATAAAATTTGGAAGCTTATAATGAGAATTAATCAAATAGTAAGCTTAAATAATATAATATTTTTAAAAGGTTTTTTACCACCTTTTGATGGTGAAACCATTTTAAATCAATTTTTGTTACTATTATATGTCATATTTGAAAAAACTAAACTTTTTATTTATAATGGCGACATTTAAATTTACTTTGGAGTAATGTTTTTGGTATTTTTCTGATAAAATTCATTTTCTTATGATTAGTGGAAAATAATTCATTTTAATTCAAAACTGCCTTTTAATCTAATTTATTTATATGGTTATATTAATATCATAATTGGTTTTAATGTTTAATTATATTATATATTTATCACTTAATTCAATTATGGTAATTGTATGTAATTTTACCTTGAAATGAAACATAAATAACTATGAATATTTTGATAGTTATTGTTTCTTAAAAAAAAGATTTTTTTTTGACAATGGAAATTAATTTTAAATTAATTTCTGAAACTTCTGTTTTTTGAATTTGAATATATAGATTCCATATTTGGTATCATATAGTCGAAATTTTGAAAATAGATAACTTTAATATTTAAACATTTTGAATATTTATTTTAGTAAATATTTTATTTACCATGGTTAAAGGGAAAATCTGGTAAATAAAAGTGAAAAATAATAATATAATAATATAAAATTACCCTTAATCTTTTCCTAAACCTGTTTTCTGAGATATTTAGGACCAGGGTCATCCTTGGGTCGATTTTGGGACCCCATGGAGTTACATGGGAGTTATAATGACACATTATATTAATTAATTTAATGTAAAGACAAAACTACCATAAACATACATCTTTTAGTAAAATACTTTTTATATAGAGTAATATAAGTTACCATTTCCACTATAAATATTAATTTTAAATCTAAAATGATTTACTACATCATGTTATTTTATTTATAATTTTTTTACATTAAATCAATAAATATTATTATGACACAATGGTGATACAGTAATTTCTTCATTAATAATATATTAAAATAAATAAAATTTTAAATATTAAAATAAATTTATTTTGAAACATTTGATACCATCCTTGATTTTTAGGGATAATAATTACTTTTTATCATTGAATTAATTAATGTCGTTTGAAATATTCAAATGGTTATATATTTTTTAAATGTTTTGATTTGAATACTTTATAATTTGACATAAATGAGTTTTTAAAACAATTAATATTTTATTAATTGATAAATAAATACTAAAAATATAATATTAAACCAAATGACTTAAATAATTTCGTAAAGTATCCAGTTTGGGTCGATTGGAATTTCATAGAAAATGTATTAACCATATAGTATTAATGTATAAGAGGACATGGTGAAAGTTAAATAAGTTAACAAAAGGCTAAACAAAAAAGATAAGAATTAAAAAAAATATCCAAAACCTGTCCAATTCTTATTATATGAATTTATTTAGACTTATATGTACCTTATAATGGAATTAAATATGTTTTAGACCTTTTGTAACAGAAAATAATTTTATAATAAAATAATACATTCAAACTTTCTTAAAGAGCCCCTCCTCCCTCTTATAAAATTCCAGGACCTCTCACCCATTACTCACACCTATCAATACCCTTGTCTAATCCAACATTTTCTCTAAGAAGCTCCAATAATCAATATTTTCCTCCTAGAATAATTCCCCAAGGCATAATGCAATTATAGAAATCCTTTTTGTTCAAACAAAATGACGTTACCCGATTTAAAGGTAACATCTTCTCTTAAGTTCTTTTCATTTATTTTCCTTATCCAACCCCTAAAATCTCTTTATTCCATTATTTTATTACAAAAACGGTATCCTAAATATACTAGGATGTTTTTATGATTATTATTCTAACTAAACATCCACACACCTCCATCTAATGGATACAAATATACTGCTTCTATGGACGACGAACTACTGCCTCATGAAACGATGATTGTTCAATTATCTCCTACAGCCTCTCAAGGCATCCATTATGATGGAATTTTATTTATATTTGATATATAATATATTTATATTTTCTTTATTTTGCTATATTTTTAATTTATAGTATTCACTTCTGGTTTTCATAATAGGTAAATACGATAATTTCATTTGAGGAAGTGTGGACTACCACGCCCTCAATGTGATATGACTAATTCATGCCATTTGTGGAACTTATAAGGGATATATTTAAGGAAATTATATATGATAATATACTTTAATTATAATATACCAATGTATAATTATGTTTTAATTCCATTAAATACATAATAGAAATAAAAGTAGCGTTCATGCGTACGTACGACTTACCGTCTCCATGAACGGTGCATTTCATTTCTTATCTCCAAATGTTATGTAATATTATAAATAATATATATACTGGATATATATATATACATAAGATATATACGATATCTAAATTATTAATATAATTCTGGAGATAGTGTACTTTTGACCACATATACAACTTGTAATTATAATAAGTTCATTTTTGACTCAAGTACCAAATATCGAAAAAATGACCATTATTAACATAAACTATTTTCTAATGTTTATAACATCTTTATATGTGATATAAAATTAATAATAAACATTAAAAATTCTCTTAATTAATTATAAATTATCTTTATTTTATTATTCATTAGATTAAAGAACAAACGAGTCAAGTGAGAAAGAAGGTAAGGGGTTTTCATCTCACTTTTTATTCCTGTGAGATTCATGCTATATTTGCCACTATGCCATTTTGAGTTTTCTATCTACTACACATTATTTTATTCATTGGGTAATATAATTTAATTAATGGGTATTAGATCTTCATTTTATGATCCTTCTTTCATGTGGTGTATGATTCGTATGTTACCAAATTGGTAAAGGAACCTTTCACTCTCCTCTTCTAATCAATGACTTATTTTATGTTTTGTATTTTAAATTTCCATTTAATTATGTAGGGATGTGTTTTTATATATCCTTATTTCTGTACAATTTATTTCCATGTGATGAGATATCCATTTCTCTATCATCATCTCATTTACAGACTTTTAAAGCCACGTCGTTTGGCTGGAGGATTTCTATATGGTAACTTCTGAACACAATATTAATTAATTGGGTTGAACTTCAACTTCTTGATTTGGTCGTGCTATGAATATGTGTGAATGAACTATTATTTTTTTACACATAATATCCACTTATATTGGGTGTATTCTTATTTTTCACACATATTTATGTCATTGATTTACCTTTAATCTATGTATACGATCATTGTAAGGGACTTAGTCTCACTCTCTTTTCATTGAGGCATATTTTTATTTATACATGACATTCTTTTATACTATGTTTAAAGACATTGAATTTTCATTTCATTCTAAATTAATCTTTTTCTACATAGTGTTTTACTGAATGACAAATGGATTTTTTTTAACGTACGTGGTGACAATGACCTCTTGGTCGTTGCGAGCATTATTTTGATATTTGGCTTCCTCTAAAAGTCATAGTGTTTTTAAAATGAAAAATAAATACCATAAAAATATTTTACTTTTTGGTATTGAACTTGTTTTTTATAATGGAATGATTATTTAAATATCTGGAAATGATATATTGTGATTTAAATGTGGAAATGATATCTTTTCTTTATGTTTGTTTAATGTGTTATGAATATGTTGTGGTTCATTGACATTTCTTACATATACCGGTGGTTCTTTGATAAACATAAGGTGAGTGAGCCCGATATAGATCTCTAATTCATTGAGTAACATGAAAAAGGTAAACATTAATGTTTCTCCTAAGAGATTTGGGGAATATACTCCGATGGATATTTCAAACGTGACTCCCTACATAGCTGCGAAATATACAATGTAAGTTTGTTATGGATTCCACATGTTACCATTATGATTTTTGATTCCCATGTGTTATTCATAAATATTATGATTTTATGTGGTATGTTAATGTTTGAAAAGTCTGATTTCATTAATTTGTATGTATTGATGGAGTAATGTTTTATTTCCATGTTTTATAACCTTTACTGAAATTTTTATGCTCGTCCCAATTTTTTAAAACTTTTTACATAGGATATAAAGAAGGTTAAGAGAAAGGAATAATTCAATAAGATTTATATCAATAAAATAACACTTTTTTTTAATTTAATGAGTTTTATTTTTGTGTAAAATTTGGAAGAGTAGAAGTGTCAACTTTGTTATTTTTGAGATGTAATGTAATAGTTACATCCTAATTATCTATAACACTAATCCTGAAAAGATACTCAATGTGAATTATGAACTTAATTAAAGATTATGTAATGTTTAAGGCTGGGGCCTTATAGTTGGTATCAAAGGGAAGTTTAGATAACTTTAGAGGTTTTGTTTTTATTTAAGTATAAGGGAAATATACATAATGGATAACATATTATAAATAGTCATAGTTATTTTAGATAAATTGAATGGGCTAAAGATAACATTAATAATTATATCATTGTGATTATACTCCTCATTAAACATTATATGATGATTTTACTGATATACTCCCACTACACTTTTTGGTTTTAGTAAATGGCTTGATCTAGCAGGCACCAAAGTAACAATGGATGTAAAGAAAACTGTGACAATATTTTGAATAAGAAACCAAATGAAATGGGATCTTCAAATAGAACTCTTGTGGTTATTATCAAGTAACTATATAGAGTCATGATTTACACCATAACCATGGTGATTTTTATAAGGAACCATATATACGAGAAAACAATCCCTACGGAAGTTCAAGTAATAATCATAAAGGTTATGTATTTTCAAAAACCAATGTGCCATGTATGTGGAAAGAAACACCTAGGAAAATTATTCAAAGGGATGGGAGGTTCTATAGATGTGGTAATGAAGGTCATAAATCAAGAACATTCCAGGGAAAAAGGAAGCCTCCAGTCGACTCTAGGAAAGGGAAAGAAGGTATTTATAAAGGATAAATTGAATGTTGTAAATGTAGTGTGCATGGTCATTATAAAAATAGATATCCTATGAATAATGTTAGGGAATGGGATCCAAAATATTTTACAAATATATGTTTACCAATTCCTAATACCATTCCTATTGAAGACGAGGAAACTAAAAATGACCTATGAAAGGTATGGATTATTTCTTAGCTCTTGTTTTGACATTACTGAAATCAAAGGACATTATACTTGATTTTGTTTTTGGGAATGATGTTTAAAATAATAAGATGAAAAAACATGGAAAAAGGATCTGGAAGAATATTTTATGATTAATATTTCCACATTTTAGGAATTGAAGAGTTATATTAGATCTATGGATGATGATATGTTTAAATGTATTAATGTTAAGATTACTTTGGAAGACTATTTCTAGTATGTGTAAACTTGATGTTTAGTATGTGTAAATGTTATTCAAGTAAGAAATATACTTTCATTTCGTTATAAAGTTATAAAGAACCATTTGGGATTTTATGATCCTTGAATTTGAGTCAATTACATATTATTACTTTTTAGGATGAAAATGCGAGGTATGAGATAACATTTGTTGTTAAAATATATTATGGTTATTTTTGAAGAATTTATCTCATTTTTGAAAATGTTATAAAATTATATAATTTTTTTGAAAAAGGAAAACACACAGACCATGTAAAAACCCATTGTGTTGGACAAATATATGAGAATCAAATCCACAACCAAAGTGATATTGGGTTTTATCACCTACCACTAGACTACAAGAAGTCCATGGATAGTACGACTAACTCTTTTTAGTTAGATGAATTTATGGATAAATAATAAGAAGATTTTGGGAACTTATATTTTATGAAATGGATTTCCTTAGTATACTAAAATGATTTAGTGATTAAGTGATAAATTTAATTTTGTAAGACATTCTCTATTTTGGGAACACTATATTCTAAAGTAAAGTACAATACTATTGGATCTCGTTTGTAGAGTAATGGTTGAAATTTTATTTTTGAATAATCTATGTTTTTTGTGGGAATATGGATATTTGGGTTATTTATGGAAATGAATAATATAATGACCCATACTTTACATACATTGTTATTAAATCAGAATTGAAGCAAACTTATTACAATATATAACAAAACCAGTAAAGGACCGTATAGGTATAGTGTCTTTAGAAACTGGAAAACATAAACAACCGGTTCATAAAGGGTCTACACTGTCTCCAATTTATTTCATCATATCTATTGTCCCTTTTGGAATATATTAATTAATAACCTTCTTCCTGACCTGGGGAAAGAAAACATACAAAAGGGTGAGCTCAAATTCTCAGTAAGGGTAAAAAAAAGAAATAGCAATCACATCATATTCATAAGAACATAACATTTTGGAAATCCTAACCTGCAAAAGAGAGCATAATTTCATAACATGGGATAAATCATAGTAGTGAAATGAAATCCAAAATATCATAAAATAAAACATGAAACTTTGTGGCACACACACATAATCATAGATAATCATTTCTTATTAGTCAAGACTCATTTCCAATACTATCTTAGTGGACAAAGTCCATTTCTGAACCGATTTCACTCCTCGTTTCAGTCCTGTTTCACTGAACCGGTTTAACCTGCCATTCCAGCCATATCTATATCATGATATATAAAATCTTTACCCAATGCATTGGAGGGAGATATAGGTCCCACCCATCTCATAATGATACCATTCTTATGTGTGCCACAAAATCATAAACCATACATCATAGCACAACCCATGTAATAAAAATGGGAATCTTAAACATCATGACATCATAAAACAATTCATATAAGATAAAGGAATTCATAAAAATATTTCCATCACAACATAATCAAATCAATGTAATAATAGGGATAGAAAAAGAACCCTATATTATCTTAGATGGAAAATAATTTTGATAAAACACTTGAACTCCATTCTTAAGGAAAATATCCTTTCTACTCATGTCATACAATTCTAAACTAAAAGAAGTTGATTAAAAATAAACTTGAAAACTTGTAAAGGAAGCTTCTTGGAAATAATTTTTTAAAAATCCATTCATGCCGTATAAAAAAAATATTCTTCTCGTACTTTTGTCAAAAAAGTCAAAAAGTACCTCATACGAAAAACAAAAAAAGATTCCTTTCATATCCTTTACTAAAAACTCACCGATGGGTAAAATTGGATTTAAAAAATTATATGTGGACGCAAACAATAATACAAATTGAGTAAACATGGATGTGGATGATAAAATACACCCTAGTAAATACCAACATATAAACAATCTCGGATAAAATGAGATTGTGATATTTTCCCTTACCATAGGTCCAATTTGCTTCGTAAGTGTCCTAACCTCATGTATAATGATTTAAATAATGTTATTTACTTATTTCAAAATAATACTTATTTTTATGATATCATATAAGGTCATATTCATAGCTTGTTATTAGTAATATTTCATTAGTACTTGTTATTCGGGTGTTTATTACTTTTTGTTCATATGCATGTTTTGTCGAATAAACTCTTATTTTTCTTTTTAGGATATAGATACCACATTTCCAGAATGGTATTAGTGTAATATATATCATATTAATTCATTAAATTAATTTATATAATCATTATGCAATAAAGATCATGTAGAACGAGTTGCATTACATCGTGGAGATGGTATTCCGTACGTACGCACCAGTGATGATATCTTTCCCATGATTGTGTAATTGTATTGGAGTGTATATATACTATTTAAGAATCAATAACACTTTAAAATAATCATATATAGTCATTATTTACACCATTATACCCATCCATGTAAGGTGGTGGTGGAAAATAGATTACAGCACGGCGTGGAGACAATATTCTGTACGTACGCACACGCGGTGATTTCGTTTTCCATATGATAGATAGATGGTGAAATAGGGTTGTTTCATACTTATAATAACATATCAGTATATGAGTGATACTTATGTTATTACTTCATAATGAAACAACTAAAGAAGAAGAAGTGGAAGAAGAAATAAATATGAAAGAATCGGTAACAAACATTACCTGTTCTTTGAAGCACTTCTTTGAGACCTCCTTTTAGGGCACTAAAATTGGTCTTTGAGGAAGACCAGGACCTCTAGGATGTTTCTAGGGAACTGGAGAGAAGAAATTGGCAGGGGTTGGCCGATCTTGAAGGCTCAAAGTGGTGTGAGGAAGAGAGGGAGGAGGTGCCCTTTTATAAAGGAGGAGAGGGGCACCTTTGGAATAACTAAAAATACTATCTTATTATAAAGTCAAATTCTATTTTTAATAGCTCCAAAATGATATATTTTGAAGATAAGGTGGTTATGGGTCGAAATCCTCTCATACAATAGTATTTTGACAAGTTTATGTATCAATTTTAACCTTATCATTTAGATTAAACTTTAAGTTAGATAATTTAACTTTTATCGTGTCTTCTTGTTTTCTTACACTATAAGGTTAATAAAATTACTATATCATGCCAAACGAACCCCAAGTTGTTTATTATTAATATATATAACCTTATCTAAGTCATTTGGCAGATCCTTAGATTATTAGTAATAAAATAACAATTAATAATAAAATATTTGTTTTAAAAACTATTTTATGTCAATTTCGACACTATTTAGTAATTGATTTATGTGAAACTCATAACAGAATGATTAGTTAGAAAAAAGATAATTAAATCAATAATAACATGTCATATTAACCTAGAAAATTAGTGGGATTCATAAAAAGTCTCAAATTACATTTATTTGGGTATTTATAACATCAATTATGTCAATATTTCATTAATAAGATAATTACTGCATCATCGTTGTGTCATAAATAAATTAAGTTATTTAATGTCTAAAATTTATAAATAAAATACCATTATGTTGGAAATATTTTGAGATTTCTAATTAATATTTATAGTTGAATTTATCTTATGTATAAGCCATATTAAAAATTATTTACTTATTAAACTTTGATTTTAACTATTTTAACCCTTCTTTAAATAAATTAATAATAAATGTCCTAATCTAATCCATGTTGGCCTAAATGGTCATATTTTATTCCTAAGGCTGTTTTTGTTCGAATTACAGTTATCCAATAGAATTAGGACATGTGTTAGGGTAATATTAATAACACCTTTACCCTTAATTACCCTATTTACTTTTAACCGTGGTAAAAAAAGTAAAAAGATACTATTCACCAAAAATTATTTTCATCTCATTGAACCACACTTTATTCCTTGATATTAACCGTGTCTCTTGGATTTTCTAAATTCCACTCATAGAAGCGGTAAAATTAATTTTTATGAAAAATTCAGTTTTTTAACTACCACTTAGTGGTTTCCCTATTCATTAAAAATTGAATGTTTTTAGAAAAATACCAAAATTTCACCCTAGGATAATTTCGATATTTCGAATAAAAAAATGAAGTCCATTTTGAAAAATAAAATATATAAAATTTCAAAAATTGGTTATTACTATTCATAACGGCTAGTTTTAATAATATTTTAATAGCATATCGTTGTTTAGTGAAACTCGGTATTGCATACGACGCAAGCTATTGAAGAAGGCCACAGTTGAATGTAAACCAAGCCAAGCTGGTGTTGTGTGTAGTGAAAGATTTCTTTGATAAAAACAAAATATTTCTCATAAAAGTCTCGGGCGTTACATTCTACCCCCCTTAAAATGAATTTCGCCCTCGAAATTCGTCACATTGTGACAAAAAGATGAGGATACCTCTCCCTCATCATATCCTCAAGCTCCCATGTAGCTTCTTCTAATTGGTGGTTCCTCTATAAAACTTTCACCAATAGAGTGGTCTTGTTTCGTAGGACTATTTCGCTACGATCTAGAATCTCTATCGGCTGTTCTTCATAAGAAATATCTTGCTCCAGCGGTACAAATTCTGAGATGAGTAAATGTGAAGGATCAGTTATGTACATTCTCAGGAGAGATACATGGAACACATCGTGAACTTAAGAGAGATTTGGTGGAAGCACCAACCGGTAAGCTACCTTTCCAACATGATCCATTATTTCGAAAGGACCGATATATCTAGGGCACAACTTCCCCTTATTTCCAAATCTCATGACCCTCTTCCAGGGAGATATTCGTAAGAACACTTTATCACCCACTTCAAACTCTAGGTCTTTTCTTCGGTTGTCGTTATAACTTTTCTGTCGACTCTAAGCTGCTCTTATGTGTTGTTGAATAGATCGGACCTTTTCTGCCATCTCATCAACAAGATCAGGTCCTAATAGCTTTCTTTACCCAAATTCATCCCAGCAAGTTGGAGTGCTGAATTTCATTCCATAGAGAGCTTCATAAGGAGCCATCTGAATACTAGAGTGAAATCTATTATTATAGGAAAATTCTATCAAAGGTAGGTGTTGATCCCAACCACCTTTGAAATCCATAGAGCAAGCTCTCAACATATCTTCTAGAGTTTGAATTATTCTCTCAGACTGACCGTCTGTCTGAGGATGATAAGCAGTGTTGAAACTCAACTCTATGTCCAGAGTATACTGAAGACTTTTCCAAAACTTTGAGGTAAGTCTCGGATTTCGATTAGATATAATAGAAAGTGGTACTCCATTAAATCTTACCACTTCCTTTACACATATCCTGGCAAGCTAATCTAGAGAGAAATCCTCTCTAATTGCAATGAAGTGTGCAGACTTTGTAAGACGATAAACTATGACCCAGATAGAATTATTGCCTTTGGATGTTTTAGGAATTCCTGTGACAAAGTCCATAGTGATGTTTTCCCATTTCCATTCAGGTATGGGTAATGGTTGTAAAATCCCCTTAGACTTCTGTCTCTCAGCTTTAACTTTCTGACAAACCAAGCATCGAAAGACATATTCAGCAACATCTCTTTTCATGCCATCCCACCAGAAGTACTCTTTCAGGTCCCTATACATCTTCGTGCTTCCAAGATGAATAGAGAATGAAGAACTATGAGCCTCATCCAGCAGCTCCTTCTTTAATTCGGGGATGGGAGGAACACAAACCTGATTCCTGAACATTATTATCCCATCACAATCAAGGTTGAATTCTGGAATATTTCTCACCTTCTTTTGTAACTCTACATCTTCTTTTTGTGCCTCTTTAATCATCACTTGTATAGATGGTTGAACATTCATTTGAGAAAGATACGATTTTCCCCCTTCCATTATAATTCCAAGATCCATCATTTTTAAATCCCTAAATATTGGATCTTTTTTGATCCTCAACATGGATAAACTGGCATGGTCTTGTTGACTTAATGCATCTTCCACCTTGTTTGCTTTCCCAGGGTGGTAATTAATTGAGCCGTCGTAATCCTTAATCAGCTCCAACCATCTTCTTTGGCGAATATTCAGATCCTTTTGTGTGAAAATATACTTTAAACATTTATGATCAGTATAAATATCACACCTTTCACCATAAAGGTAATGCCTCCAAATCTTTAATGAAAAGATTACTGCAGTTAACTCAAAATAATGAGTTGGGTAATTTTTCTCATGGATTTTCAATTATCATGAGTCATAAGCTATCACCATATCATTTTTCATAAGAACACACCCCAATCCATTCTTGGATGCATCACTATAGATCACAAACCTTTCTCCACTACAAGGAAGTGTGAGCATAGGTGCACTGGATAACCTTCTTTTCAACTCCTTGAAATTCTCTTCACATTCTTCCGTCCGAACAAACTTAACTCCTTTCTGAGTCAACTTGGTGAGTGGATTAGATAATCGTGAAAAATCTTTCACAAAACGTCGACAATATCTAGCCAAACCAAGAAAACTTCGGATCTCGATTACTGTTGTTGGTCTCGAACATCTTTCGATAACCTCTGTTTTTGCTGGATCCAGAGATATCCCCTATTTTGAGATTATGTGACCCAAAAATGAAACTTTTTGAAGCCAAAATTCACACTTGGTAAATTTGGCATAAAGCTTCTCCTTTCTCAGGGTCTTCAATATAATTCTCAAGTGATCTTCATGTTTTTCCTTTCTCTTTGAATATACCAGAATATCGTCTATAAAGACTACCACAAACTGATCAAGATAGTCTCTAAAGACTCTATTCATCAGATCCATGAAGATAGTAGGGGCATTAGTAAGACCTAATGGCATCACTATAAATTCATAGTGTCCAAACGTTGTACGGAAAGTCGTCATTGGTATATCCTCCATTTTGACCGTTAATTGATGATACATTGAACAAAGATCAATCTTGGAAAAGTATTGAGCTCCGCGTAGTTGGTCAAATATGTCATCAATGCGCGGGAGAGGATATTTGTTCATGATAGTGATCTTGTTAAGTTCTCGATAATCAATGCAGAGTCTCATTGATCCATCTTTCTTCTTAACAAATAGAACTGGTGCTCCCCAAGGTGATGCACTAGGGCGTATGAGTCCCTTATCAAGATTCTCTTGGAGTTGCTTCTACAATTCCTGCAACTCAATTGGGGCCATTCTATAAGGTGTCTTTGAAATAGGCAAAGCACCCGGTACGAGTTCTATTGAAATCTAAACTTCACGATTTGGTGGAAGACCCAGAAATTACTCCAGAAAGACATCATCAAACTCCCGTAAAATGGAAATATTATTAATCATGAGTTTCTCACCAACCATTTGAGATAAATAACCCTCATTTAGTGGAATCAAGACCCATAAGATGGATGAAATTTCCACTGGAAGGTTATGTTCATCCTTACATCGATAGACGATCATAGATTGATCTGGAATATGAAATGTGACTTCCCTTGTTTGGCAATTGATATGAGATCCATATAAAGAAAGGCAATCCATGCCAAGAATCACATCAAATTCCACTATAGGAAGGATCACAAAATTTGCAGGAAGCACTTTCCCACAAACTTCAATCAGGGAAGAATTATAAACTTTTGATGCAACTGTTGTTCCATTAGGTGTTGTCACAGCTAACTCAACATCTAATTGTTGAGGTAATACGGTGATACCCTTAGAAAAATCTTTAGAAATAAAAGAGTGGGTGGATCCAGAATCAAATAAAACATTTACTACTTTAGAGTGGATGGTAAGTGTACCTTTCACCACATCGTTATCGTACTCCACATCACTGATAGAAATTGCATGTGACTTTCCTTTGTCTTTATCCTTAAGATTTTGTTGATGTCAATCATCATCAACAGCCCTTGGATTATGAAATTTATTGTCATAATGCCTCATCTCCATGCACTTGAAACATTGAAGTGTAGTAGGTTCATTCTGTGTGTCCCTTCCTTTGTTTGCATCATTAGACATCTTCATCCCATCATTGCTGCATTCAAATGCCTGATGACCTTCCTTTCCACATTTGAAAAATTTAATTGTCCCTTTAAGACAATTCCCTCCATGTTTCTTTCCACACTTTGAGCATAAGGGAAAGCTCATCTTCTTTTCAGTGTGCTCTTTAGATTCTCCTTTGAATTCCATTTTCCTCTTCTTATCAAACCCTAATGACTGATGGGTTACTCCAATCTCCATATCAACTTTGAGAGTACATCAAACGATTTACTCAAAGCTATTGAAGTCCCTTATGGATAAGGCCCTTCGAAGACTTGGTTTAAGCCACTAAAGAACCGATCGATCTTACACTCAGGTTGGATAATAATACCAGAAGTGTACATTGCAAGTCTTGTAAAATTTGTCTCATAGGTACCAATAGATTTATCATCCTTTTTCTTTAGTTCAAGAAACTCTTTCTCCATCTTTGTTCGGAGAATACGAGAGAAGTACTTATTGAAAAATAAGTTCATGAACTCGTCCCATTCCATGGACTCAATTTCATCCCTTTGCCTCGTATTCTTAATAAGATTCCAGCATTTATCAGTATCTCCTTCCAAACGATACACTGCTAGGAGGACTTTATCATGTTCAGAACATTGAAGAACTGAAAATATCTTTTCAGTAGTACTAATCCATTGTTCAGCAACTAATGGATCAGTAGACCCGCTGAAAGAAGGTGGACGCTGCCTCATGAAGGATTCAACATAATGTTGCTCCTTCCTTTTCTCGTTTGGAAGTCCTGCATGATTCATAGCTTGAGAAAGTTGTGTGAGCATGTATACAAGATTTTTCATTCCAGCTCCCATAATGTTTGGTTGCTCAGGGGGACAATCATTGCATAGCCCGTCGCATTCCGCATTAACACGGTTCCATCGGGATCCAGCCATTGACTAAAACCAAGAAGAATAGTGCGAGAAACACTAATTATAATAGGAAAACTACATAATCAAGAATAAAATTTCACACTTAAGGTCTTATACTAGGTTATTCATGGCCATTTCTAAAACACTAAGATTG
The DNA here is from genome assembly GCA_963277665.1 of Viscum album. Classification (NCBI taxonomy): domain Eukaryota; kingdom Viridiplantae; phylum Streptophyta; class Magnoliopsida; order Santalales; family Viscaceae; genus Viscum; species Viscum album. The sequence continues at coordinate 1,991,568,799 of OY728131.1, read as the reverse complement.
TGTTCTATGATTAGACTTATCCTTAGGGTTCTTACTAAGGCTTTCATATCCTAGTTTCCAATGGTTAACTATACCTTTCCTCTGATAACAACTATAACAACCCATACTTTACATACATTGTTATTACATCAGAATGGAAGCACACTTATTACAACATATAACAAAACCAGGAAAGGACTATATAGGTATAGTGTCTTTAGAAACTGGGAAACATAAACAACTGGTTCATAAAGCGTCTATACTATCTCCCATTTATTTCATCATATCTATAGTCCATTTTGGCATATATCACTTAATAACCTTCTTCCTAACCTAGGGAAAGAAAACATACAAAAGGGTGAGCTCAAATGCTCAGTAAGGGTAAACAAAAGAAATATCAATCACATCATATTCATAAGAACATAACATTTTGGAAATCTTAACCTGTAAAAGAGAGCATAATTTCATGACATGGGATAAATCATAGTAGTGAAATGAAATACCAAAAATCATAACATAAAACATGAATCTTTGTGGCATACCCACATAATTATATATAATCATTTCTTATTAGTCAAGACTCATTGCCATGACTATCTTAGTGGACAAAGTCCATTTCTGAACTGAGTTCACTCCTCGTTTCAGTCCTGTTTCCCTGAACCGGTTTAACCTGCCGTTCCAGCCATATCTATCTCATGAGATATAAAATCTTTACCCATTTCATTATAGGGAGATATATGTACCACCCATCTCATAATGATACCATTCTTATGTGTGCCACAAAATCATAAACCATACATCATAGCAGAACTCATGTAATAAAAATGGGAATCTTAAACATCAAGACATCATAAAAAAATTCATATAAAATAAAGGAATTCATAAAAATATTTCCATCACAACATAATCAATTCAATGTAATAATAGAGATAGAAACAGAACCCTATATTATCTTAGATGGAAAATAATTTTGATAAAACACTTGAACTCCATTCTTGAGGAAAATATCCTTTCTACTCATGTCATACAATTCTAAAATAAAAGAATTTGAATAAAAATAAACTTGAAAACTTGTTAAATAATATTCTTGGAAATAATATTTTAAAATTACATTCATGCCGTATACAAAAACATTCTTCTCGTACTTTTGTCGGAAAAGTCAAAAAGTACCTCGTACGAAAAACGAAAAAAGATTCCTTTCATATCCTTTACTAAAAATTCACCGAAGGGTAAAATTGGATTTAAACAATTTAATGTGGATGGAAACAAATTACATATTGGGTAAACATGAATGTGGATGATAAAATACTCCCCAGTAAATATCAACGTATAAACAATCTCGGATAAAATGAGATTGTGATATTTTCCCGTACCTTAGGTCCAATTTACTTCGTAAGTGTCTGAACCTCCTGTATAATGATTTAAATAATGTTATTGACTTATTTCAGAATCATACTTATTTTTATGATATCATATATGGTCATATTATTAGCTTCTTATTAGTAATATTTCATTACTACTTGTTATTCAGGTGTTTATTACTTTTTGTTCTTATGCGGGTTTTGTCGAATAAATTCTTATTTTTCTTTTTTAGGTTATAGATACATCATTTCCAAAATGGTATTAGTGTAATATATATCATATTCATTCATTCAATTCATTTATATAATCATTATGCAATTAAGATCATGTAGAACGAGTATCATCACATCGTGGAGATGGTATTCCGTATGTACGCACGAGCGATGATATCGTTCCCTTGATTGTGCAATTATATTGGAGTGTATATATACTATTTCAGAATCAATATCACTTTACAATAATCATATATAGTCATTATTTACACCATTATACCAATCCAAGTAAGGTGGTGGTGGAAAATAGATTACACCACGGCGTGGATACGGTATTCCGTACGTACGCACGCAAGGTGATTTCATTTTCCGTAGGACGGATAGATGGTGAAATAGGGTTGCTTCATACTTATAATAACATATCATTATATGATTGATAATGATTTTATTACTTCATAATGAAACAACTAAAGAAGAATAAGTGGAAGAAGGAATAAAGATGAAAGAATCGGTAAGGGACATTACCTCTTCTTTGAAGCGCTTCTTTGAGACCTCCTTTTAGGGCACTAAAATAGGTGTTTGAAGAAGACCAGGACCTCTAGGATGTCTCTATGGAAGTGGAGAGAAGAAATTGGTAGGGTTTGGCTGAGTTTGAAGGATCAAAGTGGTGTGAGGAAGAGAGGGAGGAGGTTCCCTTTTATAAGGGAGGAGAGGGGCACCTTTAGAATAACTAAAAATATTATTTTATTATAAAGAGAAATTCTGTTTTTAATAGCTCCAAATTGATATATTTCGAAGATAAGGTGGGTATGGGTCGAAATCCTCTAATCCAATAGAATTTATACATGTTTAGGTATCAATTTTAACCTTCTCATTTATATTTAACTTTAAGTTATATAATTTAACTTTTACTGTGTCTTCCTGTTTTCTTACACTACAAGGTTAATAAACATCCTATATCAAGCGAAACGAAACCAAAGTTGTTTATTATTAATATATATATATCCGTATCTAAGTCATTTGTCCGAACCATAGATTTTTAGGAATAAAATAACAATTAATAATATAATATTTGTTTTAAAAACTATTTTAGGTCAATTTTGACAATATTTAGTAATTGATTTTTGTGAAAATCATAACAGAATGATTAGTTCCAAAAAATTTAATTAAATCAATAATAACATGTCATATTAACCTTGAAAATTAGTTTAATTCTTAAAAAGTCTCAAATTACATTTATTTGGGTATTTATAAGATCAATTATGTCAATATTTCATTAATAAGATAATTACTGCATCATCGTTGTGTCATAAATAAATTAAATTATTTAATTTCTAAAAATTATAAATAAAATACCATTATGTTTGAAATCTTTTTAGATTTCTAATTAATATTTATAGTCGCATTTATCTTATGTATAACCCCATATTAAAAATGATTTACTTATTAAACTTTGATTTTAACTCATTTTAACCCTTCTTTAAATAAATTAATAATAAATGTCCTAATCTAATCCAAGTGGGCCTAAATGGTCATATATTATTCCTAAGGTTGTTTTTGGTCGAATTACAGTTATCCAATAGAATTAGGACATGTGTTAGGGTAATATTAATAACACTTCTACCCTTAATTATCCTTTTTTACTTTTAACCGTGGTAAAAAAAGTAAAAAGTTACTATTCACAAAAAATTATTTTTCATCTCATTGAACCAAATTTTAGTCCTTGATATTAACCGTGTCTCTTGGATTTTCGAAATTCCACTCACCGAAGCGGTAAAATTATGTTTTATGAAAAATTCAGTTTTTTAACTACCACTTAGTGGTTTCACTATTCATCAAAAATTTAAAGTTTTCAGAAAAACATCAAAATTTCACCCTAGGATAATTTCGGTATTCCAAATCCAAAAATGAAGTCCATTTTGAAAAATAAAATTTATAAAATTTCAAAATGTGGATATTACTATTCATAACGGCTAGTTTTAATAATACTTTAATAGCATATCGTTGTTTAGTGAAACTCGGTATTGCGTACGACGCAAGCTATTGAAAAAGGATGCGGTTGTGTGTAAAGCAAGCAAAGCTAGTGTTGTGTGTAGTGAAATATTCCTTTGATAAAAACAAAATAATTCTCATAAATGTATCGGGCATTACAAATAACCTATCATAGAGTATATGGGATTATGTTAATTAATTTTCAGCATGAGACTTTAAGAGTAACTGATGTTATTTGGAGATAAATGTTATTATTTTTATGGAAGACTATATGATTAAATTCTTCTGACCTTTTGGTTTCAATATTAGTTTGGATTATATTGTAGGATTAAAAGGACAAATATTTATTGATTGGTATTAGTTGAACTTTGGGTATTATTTGTTCAATTTTAGAGGTTAAGAGTAGTATTTCTATTTATGAAATATTATCCTTTTGGAGATTATCTGATCTTGTACTAACCATTTTGGTTTTTGTTAATGTCTAAAGATATGGGAGATATACAGTTCACCTTTTGTGGATTATGTGATTCTCTAGAAGTTGATTGTAGAGCTTCTAGTGTGACCATGTCATGATGAATAATCATCGTTTGGAGAAAATATGAGTTTTTGGTTGATACTTTTTAAAGGATAAACGTTACTAGAAAAGTAAGTATATTTCCTTATGTTCATAGTTAATCTCATAAATAAATTAACAAATATTACAAAAGGGAACTTAAAACAAAAAGACATTTTCCATTTACTTTTCATTCTAGGGAATCAAAGATCGTTTAACCTATCACATTTTTGTGGTTTTCTTATTGTTAACTTTCTCCTTGTCATGCTTTCTATGACTCTCCATCAGAACATGACACTTAGTTTCTCCTCCAAATCCTGGTTTTCATACATGGAATTATAGTTTCTGTTATCTCGTGTGATATTTTTAATTTTGTTTCTTTACTTTAAAGTGATATTTTTATTGACTGTTTTTCAATGTGGGACTTTTAATGATGTTTCTGAGAACAATTTTAAAATTGTGAGGACACAATTTTAAAAATAGGGGAAGGATGTAACATCCCAAGTAAATAAAGAAAATGAAATTTTCATATTTTTTAATATTTTTTAATTAAATATTAAATTTACTTTAATGAGGATGATATGTTTGATGGTATACCCGACATGCAACAATGGGTTTCTTCGAAATCTAATGTTGCACACAAGGATGAGTCATACTGAAAAATAATAGTATAATATTAGTTTAAATGGTATTCAACGCATAGCCATTGTATTGATGGTAATGAATAAAACTAACTAAAATATTATTACATAAGTTCGTTACATTGTTTTACATTTATCCATTAAAATTTAGAGGCTTAAAATGAGAATTAATCCAAATTTAAGCATAAATACTTTAATATTTTCAAAATTATGTTTTACCTCCTTTTGATAGAGAACCCATTTTAAATATTGTTTTTGTGACTTTTATTTTTTCCATTGGAAAAAATATACTTCTTATTTATAAGTGGGATATCAATATTTACTTTGGGAAAATTTTTGGTATTTTTTTGATAATGTTCATTTTTTTATGAATAGTGGAAAATACTGCATTAAATTCAAAAATTCCTTTTAGTATAATTTATTTATATGGATATGATAACATTTTAATTGGTTTTAAAGTTCCATTAGATTATATTTTTACCATTTAATACAATGTTGGTTATTGGAAGTAATTTAACCTTGAAATCTAACATAAAAAAGTGTTAATCTTTTTCTAGTTATTGTTTCTTAAAAACATGATTTTTTGGTTTTGACAACTAGATTTAATTTTAGATTAATTTCTGAAACATATATGTTTTGAATTTGTAAAAATTTATTCCATATTTGGAATCATAAGTAAAAAATTGTGTAAATAGTTAACTTTTATATTTAGACATTATGAATATTTATTTTAGTAAGTATTTTATTTATCATGGATAAAGGGTAAATCTGGTAAATAAAGGTGAAAAACAATATTATAATATTAAATTACCCTTAAACTTGTCCTAACCTTATTTGATGAGATATATCCGAAAAAGGGTATCCTTGGGTCGATTTTAGGACCTCATGGAGCCACTTGGGAGTGATAATGACACTTTATATTAATTAATTTAAAGTATGGTACAAAAGTAACATAAACATATATCTTTTAGCAAATAAAATTTATATTGGGTTATATAAGTTATTTATTCGACTATAAATGATCATTTGAAATCTAAAATGATTAAATAAATCCTGGTATTTTATTAATAATTTTTATACATTAAATAAATAAATTTAATAATGGCACAATGGTGATACAATAATTCCTTCATTAAAAAAAATATTCACATAAATTATATTCAAAATATTAAAATAAATTTATTTTGAAACATTTTATGCCATCTAAAAATTTCAGGGATAATATAGGATTTTTACCTTTTAATTATTGAAGGTTTTTCAGAATAATAAAGTATTTATAGATTGTTTAAAATTCCTAATTTGAATTCTTTATAAATTGACATAAATGAGTTTTTAAAATTATTAATATTTTATTAAATGGTAAAATAATACAAAAAAAAAATTTTCTTCCAAATGACTTAAATAATGTAATAAATTATTCATTTTGGGTCACGTGATAGTTTATATTAAATATATTAACAATACAATATTAATATATAAGAAGACATGGTAAAAGTTCAAAATTTAACAATGGGTAAAACAAAAAAGACAAGGATTAAAAAATATCCAAAACCAGTCCAATTAATATTATATTATTTTATTTCTACTCATAAGAACCTTATACTTCAATTAAATAATTTTTGGACATTTTTAAAAGGAAAATAAGTTTATAATAAAATAAAACTTTCAATCATTCCTAAGGAGCTCCTCCCTCTTATAAAAGACGACCACCTCTAACCCATTACTCACACATCTCAAACCCCTTAGCTCATCGAAACTCTTATTCAAGAATCTCCCAACCTCCCTATCTTCCCTCTAGAATAATTACCCTAGGAATTAGGTAATTCAAGAAATTATTTTTGTTCAAACCAAATGGAGTTATCATATTTGAAGGTAATGTCTCCTATTAAATTCTTTCCTTTTAATTTTCCTTATCCAACCACCTAAACTCCATTTATTCCATTATTTTATAACAAAAACTGTATCATCAATATAATAGGATTTTGTTATGATATGTCTTCTAACTACACTTCCACACACCTCTATATAATGGATACAAACATTCTGATTCTGGGGACAAGGAACTATTGTCTCACGAAACAATGATTGTTCAATTTTATCCTACGTCTTTTATTGTGTCCATTATAATGAAAATATATTTATATGTGATATATAATATATTTATATTGTCTTTATGCTTCTTTATTTTTCATTTATATCATTCATTTATTGTTTCCATAATGGGTAAATAGTATAATTTTATTTGAGGAAGTGCGGACTACCGCCCCCTCAAAATGATATGAATCGTTCATGCCATATGTGGAATGTATAAAGGATGGATTTAATAAAATTAGATGTTATATTATACTGGAATTATAATATACCTATTTATAATTATGTTTTCATTCCATTAAGTGTGAAATAGAAATGAATGTTGCGTTCATTCATACGTATAACTTACCGTCTCCATGAACAGTGCATTTCTTTTCTTATCTCCAAATGTTATGTATAGTTATAAATATGTATATAGACTGGATATATATTATATATATGATATCTAAATCATTAATATACTTATGAAGATAATGCAATTTTTACCACATAGTCAACTTGTAGTTATAAGAAGTTCATTTTTAACTCAAGTACCAAATAACGACAAAATGACCGTTATTAACATAAATGATTTTGGAATGTTTATAATGTGGTAATAAGTGATATAAAAAGAATAGTGAAACTGAAAAAGTTTTTTAAGCAAGTATAAATTGACTTTAGTTTATTATTCAAGAGATTAAATAATGAACGAGTCAAGTCGGACACGAGGTAAGGGGTTTTCATATCACTTTTTATTCCCCTAAGATTCATGCTATATTGCCACTATTTTCTTTTGTGTGGTATATGTACATCCCATGATTGTATTAATTGTGTCGTATAATTTTATTTATGAGTTTTTACATCTTCATTTTATGATCCTTCTTTTTTGTGGTGTATGTTTCGTATGTTACCAAATCGGTAAGGGAACGTTTCACTCTCCTCTTATAATGAAAGAATTCATTTATGTTATGTCCTTTAATTTTCCATTTTCTTATTTTGGGATATGTTATTCTATATCCATACTTCTATTAATTTTATGTCGATATTATGAGAGACCATTTTCTCTCTAATCAACTCATTTTCTGAATTTTATAGCGACAAGATTAGGTTGTCAAATTTCTATAAGAGAACTTCTTAACCCAATTTTAATTCTTTGGGTCAAACTTCAACTTCTTGATTATGTCATGCTATGAATATGTGGGAATGACCTATGATTGTTTTACACTTAATATTCACTTATATTTGTGGTATTATTATTTTTCACACATAGTTATGTCATTTATTTACACTTAATCTAAGGATACGATATTTGTAAGGGACTTCATCTCAATCTCCTTCTATTGAGGCATATTTTGAATAATACATGACATTATTTTGTACGATGTATAAACCATTTGACTTTTCATTTCATTCAATGGGAATCTTTATCTGTGTATTATTTTACGAAATGACAATAGGAATGTATCTTTTTAACATAGGTGGTGACGATGACCTTTTCACCGCCACGAGAATTATTTTGATATTTCACTTCCTCTACAAGTCGTAGTGATTTTAAAAGAAAAATAAATACCATATACTCTTTTTACATGTTTTCATATTGAAAATGGTTTTGAGAATGGATTGATTATTTCAATATCTTGAAATGATATATTTTGATTTAAATGTGGAAATGTTATCTTTCCTTTATGTTTGTTTTATGTGTTATGAATATGTTATGGTCCTTGGGAATTGTTTACATATACGGGTGGTTCTATGATAAAACTTGGGTGGGTGTTCCAGATATATCTCTCCAATGTATTGGGTAACATGACGGTGGTAAATGGTAATGTTTCTCCTCAGATATTTAGGGAATATACTATGATGGGTATTACAAACATAACTCTCTATACAGCTATGAAAGCTACAATGTAGGTATATTTTGGATTACAAAAGTTACATTTAAGATTAATGATTTCCATGTGTTATTCATAAATCTTAGTATTTTGTGTGGTATGTTAATGTTTCAAAAGTATGATTTCATTAATTTGTATGTATTAATAGACTAATGTTTTCTTTTCATGTTTTATAACCCTTACTGATATTTTTATACTCATCCCAGGTTTATTAAATGTTTTTTCATAAGGTATAAGGAAGGGTAAGAGAAAGGAATAATTCAAGACTATTTATATCAAGAAAAAAATTCTAGTTTTATTTAAGGAGTTTTATTTTTGAGAAACATTTGGATAGAGTAGATGTGTCTACTTTGTTATTTTTGAGATTTAATGTAATAGTTACAACATAATTCTCTAAATCTATAAACATAAAAATATCCTAAATGTGAATTATTAACTTAATTCCGGATTATGTAATGTTTTAGGCCGGGGCCTTATATTAATAATAATATAGCTAATGATAAAAACAAATTAACTATTAGTGATTAATAATGAAATTAATAACAATTGATAACAAAATTTTAATTAATAATATTTTATAATTATTACGAGTAATTTATAATAATTTAATTAATAATATAATTAATAATATATTTTGTGTTTATTAATAATACTTAAAAATATTAATGAAATTAAAAATACTAAATAATATGATCAATGAAAATTATTAATATTTAAGTAAATAATTGACATTTTAAATGAAAATTGTTAAAAGTGAATAATAATCTAAATAATAATAATAAAAATTAACGATGTAATTAGTTTATTTGATTAAAAATTTTATCACTAATAATGAATAATTAAATTATTATTTTTAATAGTAATATTAAATATATTATTACGAAATATTAATTATATAGTTATTAATTAATTCATTATTGATTATTAGTTATAACATTCTTAATAATTAATTAAAATAAATATATTTATTTATAATTATATTTACTTATTATTAGTTATATTATTTATTAAAATTTTAATAATTAAATACTAGTTTTTTAATTTATTATTTATTATGGAATTTGTAATTTATTTAAAAAGGTTGATGGAGAAGCCCTCTTTGGTTAAAGAGGAATGAAAATATACTTTAAATTTAGGTTAAGTGGGAACCCAATACATGGCCATTGGGTCAAGGGGTAGATATTCCGGAGAGAAACATTCCCTAAAGACCCAAAAATGGTCCAAAGGACCCACTGACCTGAAGGTCTAGAAAAAAATCCTAAATAAAGAGATACCATGAAATCCTATGTGAAGAAATCCAATTCAAAGAACCAGTCTAACATCTTGTTTCCCCCCTTCCAGAGAAATTTCACATGTGATGCTAGTATAGAATGATGTGTCCACCCATACTAGAAGTTACCTCAAGCTATTGTGACAAAACAAGACAGAGAACCCCTACAACCCACATTAGAGTGTGGGGGAGGACTGGTCCATGGGTGCCAACACATCCGTGACTCTTTTGAGGCGCCCACTCAACGATGCTTGTGTGTGTATCTTCAACTTGATTCCCTCCACCATTTGGCCGAGACATTGGGTAGAAAACTGTGAGATCAGGTAAAAATCCATCCCGTATAAAATATGGATGAATGATGGATGTCAGCACATCCATCCCACATTCGAGGATACCCATCCTAAAACACTTGCATGATTTGTTGTACTACCTTCCAAATGCACCAAGACATAGCCCGATCTCATCATAACTCTTAAAAATAAAAAAATGGCATGGAGGACTAATGAACAAAATTCTATAACATAGATGTGTTGGATTATATCATGTAATATTATGTTTAATACTATTATAATGGGATAATGCAGGATATAATTGTCAAATTGATGGGCATTGACAGTTAATCAAATAACCACAAATGAAAACCGTTTTATCCCTATTTAAATGCACATGTCCTTTCCAATTATGTCCAAATAAAATTTCGGTATGTTTCTTCTATTCTGCTATAGAATAGAGATGAGTAAATGGTTAGAAATCCTTTTAAGTGGGAGAAAATCAAAGATATTAAAATCTAGAAGAATCAATGGATATAGGTATTCCTTATCTTCTTTTAAATTTTTGTTTATCTATGTGATATGAATAGATTTTAAAGATCCTAAAAATATGAAATTAAATTACATGTGGAATCAGAGGAAGGCTATAAAATCTACGTTTTTTCATATATAAATTGTTAATGTGTTGTGTTAAATTACAAATAGAAAATTGGGATTCCGTTTTGAATGAAATATTTCATTAAATCTGCATTTCTTCCCTATTATTTTAAATGGTCATTAATATTAATAATAATAGTGTGTGGTCGAATTTCTTAAATTTGAATACACTATTCATTTTTTTAAATTAGAATACACTACCTCTCTTTTCAATCATGGGATGTTTTGCAGAATTGTTTATTTTTTATGATAATTAACAATGAATTTTTATTTTTATTTTTTAAATTATGAATCTGTTGTGAATTTATTTTTTTCTTCCCAAATATAAAGTACATTTTTTGGGGAATCCAAATATGCTGCCACTTCTCATGTTTTAGATTTTTAAATCTTTTATTTATTAATTATTATAATTTTGAATTGGTTTTATAATCCATGGGAATCAAATATTTTATTTTTAATTTTAATATCACGCATGCCATGAAAGAAATTTGAAATCGTTGGGAATTTTTTTTGTTGAATCATTTTTCAAAACAAATCAAAATAATATTTATTTTGAAGTTATTATGGTGATACAGTTTAATTAAAAAATAAATAATACAAAATTACACAGTGGATATCCGTTTTGTAATCCTAATATAGTGTGAAAAAATTTGAAATCCTCATGATTTTATAATTTGGTATTATTTATTTAATATTATTATTATTTCATATTAAATGTGATGAATTTGTATTAAAAAAATGATTTTCATTATTTGAATGAGTGAATAATGATTATTTTTATAATTTTATTTTTAAATTTTATTTTAGACAGTGGAATGTGTTAAATGTTGTAATAAAAAAAATATAATATTGATTTTTCATTATTTGAAATATATATTTTTCATTTTTTTGCCAAAAAATTAAAGAAAGAGTAAACCAAAATTTAGATTTATGTTTATTAAAATTTATTTTTATTTATAATAATGTTATGATTATGATGTTCTATATTTGGAGAATTATTTCATAAGATTTTTTAATCACCAATGTGGTCAAATCATAAAGTTAAAATTGTTCCAAAATTATGTGAAAATAATATATATTGATTGCTCATAGGTTTGATACTATTAAGATATCTTATGAGTAATTAAAATTCATTATTATGGGATATTTATTAATTTCCCAAAGGTAATTTTCATATGCATATAATTTATAAATATAATTGTTAAAAAAATATATGCATTATGACATTTATTTATATATCCAAAGATAAAAAATAAATCTAATTGAAGCATATATTATATTATAATATAATTAATTTAATTAGTATCAATTTGGTTTGTGTATTAGTGTAACACCCAAAGGAGAACAATAATACACATTTATGTTAAATAATTTTTCTGAATAAATGTATGATTATTATTTCAAAGCTTTATTTTTTAGCATGTATTTATTGCAGTTGGATTTTCATCATCATTTTACTCACAAAAATCAACTGTTACAATCTTCAATGGACTAAATTTATCTGATTAGAGTGATAAAATCCAAATTAGACTTCGTTTATTGGATCTTGATTTATCACTCTGAGTATAGAAACCTTTTACTACTATTGATGACAGTAGTAATAATGATAGAGTATATTATGCATCATCGTAAAGATCGAACAGATTAAGTTTGATGTTAATGTGAATGATCATAGAATGTTACATCAAGTCAGATCTCCCTAAAACTGAAATAGCTAAAGTATTTATGAAACTTTTGGGAGACTGATCTCTAAATACTGACAAATATCTTGTTGGGGCATTAATTAGTACATTTCCCACCATGAAGTTTGATGACTCTCATATTATGAATGATCATGACATTGAAATAAAAAATATTGCATCAAGACTTATGTCTTTAGGAATGGAAGTGGATTAATGTATCCTTGTATAGTTTCTCCTAAAATCATTACCATCGGACTATGGACCTTTCCAAATTAACTAAAACTCCATGAAAAATAAATGGAATGTGCATGAATTGCATTGTATGCTAGTTCAAGAGGAAACACATTTAAAGAGTCAAGGAATCGACTCTATCGATTATGTGTATCCTGAAGGAGAAAATAATCATGGTATAATGAATCATGGAAATGGAAAGGGACTACTAAATGTTAATGAGTCTTCTAGAAAGAACTGGAAGAACACAAATAAAGATAAATTCCTTTTTTGTGAGAAATTTTTACATTTCGAAAATGATTTTGTAAAACTTAATGCTTGGATTGAATTAAAAGGTAAGAAAAATTCATATACATGTTATGATTCAAACATTTTTGAAGTTACACATAATACATGGTGTATTTATTATGGTTGTATGACTCATGTTTCTTATACTATGTAGGGATTTCTTTCAACCCAAATCACAACCCCCACTGAAAAGTTCATCTTCATGGGGAATAGAGTGAAGGTTTCAATTAAAGTTGTCAATACATACCATTTAATCTTTTATAGTAGATATAGTTTGGAATAATTTTAAACCTTTTATGTTCTTAGTGAATCTAAGAATTTGGTTTCTTTATCTACACTTGATGTTGGAAGATACTTTTTTTGAATTTTTGGAATGGATACTTTAGTTTGTTTAAGCATACACACATTATTGGATCTGATCTATTGCATGATTGTTTATATAAAATAAATTTTGATAATATTTATGCTGAAACACTTATGAACTTCTGAATAGTGTGGCCAATTATTGCCTATCGACTGGTAAATGTTCTGATGCTCTGCTAGCATGTATAGTAGCACTCATGTCGAATCCTCAACAACGATACTTTTTAATAGTTGGTTGTTTGTAGTTAATTGTATTCTGATTGGGGGGTGGGGGGGTTTGTCTGAAGATCTTATGAGATTATTTATTTAAGATGTTCGATTTAAGAAATTTATAAAGACTGGGGTGAGTTCAGTATTGGTTATTTAACTTATGATATCCTTTAGCTTTTCTTTATATTGCATTAAATTAATACCCACTTCACAAGATGATTTTGATCAGAATACCCAAGTGTTAAAGCTTTAATATAAGATGTAACTTAACATAGGGTAATAATCATTACCATTAATTATGTACATTAGTGTATTTGTGGTTCCAATAATCCATGGAATCCAAATATTAAACAAAACATGTCATTAATCCATGACATATAAAGTTCAACATACACAATATTAACTCAAATAATACTCATCGAGAAAAGGCTCTCTATCACTTATTATCCCCAAATTATAACTCACCCCAATCATAGATTTACACATCCATTTAAAATGATTAGTAATCTGGTTATAATTTTTATGATGATAAATTAAGAAGGTAAGAAAAATAAAGGGTTAAGAAAAGAGTGGTGCACCGAACACACACAAATGATAAATGTGATTAAATAATGAATTTAGAATGAATGAGAAAGAAAAATAAGATAAGGGTATTAAACTACATTTAAACTATTTTAAGAACATTAAAATATAACTACAGAAGGTGGATGAGAATAAGAGATATTAAAGAAGAACCTTTCATTAAAACAGAATTACAAAGAAAGAGACATACAAGAATACAAAAATGATGAACAAAAAAGTAAATGAAAACAAAGATAGTGGGAAATGTCTCTCAAGTGAAAAAATGAGTATGGAAGGTCCACCCAAGTCCTTGGAAAGGATTTGGTCGTTCCAATATGTGCTACTCTCTTCTTAAATGCCATCTCCTTGCAAGGAGAGGATGGAGATGTACTTATAGCCCAAGGATGGGGACTATTGGCATTCCCAATCTCTCCCTCCACTTTTCTTAACGATTTCGACATCCAAACTGCACAATATCGTTATATATCCTTCTTCAACGTTTTAGATAATAAATTTGGTCAAAGTCTATCTAAATTTTGAGGAATTTGGACATATGGAGCCAAAGTTATGGTGGTTTTATTAAACACAGTTAAACTGTCCATTTTAATCGTTTCTTTTTCGATGGATAAAATGTGAATGGATTTTAGAATAGGAAGATGCCTTCAAATACGAATGCATTCAAATTCGGCATCCTATATATGCTTTTTCACACAATAAAATATTATCTTGATTTGATGTATATATCACGAGACATGTCATGAATAATATACTAATTTTAATTCCCAACAAGTCTGGTGGGTTGATTTTAAATGATTCAGTTGTGCCCCTTGTATTTGGATTTGGGCGTTGAATTTTTTATTCAAGACCCATTACATTTTCCAGAAAAAAAATTTGAGGAGAATGAAGGAATTTGGATTTCCTAATTTAGCCCAGAAATTAAATCTTCATGGCTGGTCTAGTTTCTTCACAGATTCTGTAGGCCTTTTTGTGTGGTCCATATGGGACTTCAAATGGAATAATTGGCACATGATAACTTCTATTGAAATGGTGGATATTAAATTAAGAATTCTAAAAAACCATAACCACACAATTTAGATCAGTAGGGTGATATGTATAAATAAAATAGTAAACTGACTAAATTGGACTACTTCTAAAAATTCTCAAAAACATACATAGTATTAAGACATTAATATTTCACAAAATTTAAGCACATTTCATATAAAATAAATAAGTGGAGTATATAATAGGTCATGAAAATATTAATAACATCAACTCCCCCAAACTTAGTCTTCGACATGTCCTCACGTGAAACAAATATAAAAACATGAAAAAATCATTTTCACTCACCAATTAATATTAATTTTTTTCTTTAATAAGGGGAGGTTTAGACCATTTCACTCATCCATATTGAATTAAAAATCAAATTTTTACAGAAACAATGTTCTAAAAACAACTCTTTTTTTCATGCTCAAATTCAGAAATGAAAAATGTTGACACTCAAAATGCACATCTCTGATGATAATAAAATTCGTTTTGTTGAGGTTCACCCTTTCACCAAATAAAAGTTAAAATCTTAGAGTTTGAAAGAGCTCTCAACTTCCAATACCTATCCGAAGTGCAAAAGAATAAAGAGGTATTTTGAAGGGGTATTTCTATGGGTATGGGACGGTAGGAATATAATGTCCAAGAGAGATAAGAAGAGGGGTAAAACACCAACATGGAAAAACCAATGCCCATTTTTTTATGAAATGAGACATTGTAAGAAATGAAAACACTTATTTACAAGGGAATTATTGTGTGAAGAAAGACACAAAGGAGGAATAAAATTTGAAGGGCATAAGAAGATGAAATATTTAGAAAACACAAAACTTCTCCCAATGACATAAGTGTTCATTTTTCTCATTTTTTTTTATTTTTCCTAAAGTTTAACTTGAAATAGATCTCACAATCATCTCCCAACCCATGATTTATCTCCCCACAACACTAATCACAATAGTTATAACAAGATCAAAAGTTGAGGATGAATGATTTTGGGCCCACCCAAGAAACAACCCATTATTATTTTCATTTTTTTTAATTTTTTAGATTTAGATTTTGATTTTTTAGAGAACCTCAATTGTACAAGATAAACATATATAAATTCCCAATCCCCACTAAAGGAAAACCTCTCTGCCACAATGAAATGGATGCTTTCCCTCATGCATATGATAACATGGTGAAATAAACAAAGGGTACCCAAAATGAAATCCATTCCCCCCACACTAAAATTTCAAAAAAAATTATGAAATGAAAATCCATTTTGATATTGGGTGTGATATGGTATTGGGATTATAATGTGGCTATCTAAGAAAAGGTTTCAGTATGATCGAAGGGGCTTTCAAAAGGAGGATTAATTTATGGTTAATGGGAGGGTATTTGGTTATTATAATTCTCATGGGGTTCATAAAATGCCTCTATCATATTAATGCACACTAATATAAGAAATTAAACTCGAAGGTCCAAAAACTAAAGACTCAAAAATGGTGGAGAAAAACACACATTTTGAAAATATGTTCATAAGGGGACTTAGCATAAAATCAAATTTTTATCCTCACGAGTGGGAAAAATCATTTTCCTAATAAAAAAATTGAGAATTAAATTTTTTTTGGTTTTGACACAATATTATTTATCTAAGGTCATAATGAAAATAAAATTTTTTTGAGATGAAATAATGTCTTTTGACTCCCCAAAATGGTTGGACACAATTTTAAAATTGGAAGGTGATAAGCATGACTCTTTTGTTTTTTCATGTTATTATTATTATTTTGCTGTTTTTTTTGTGTTTTTTTTGTTTTTTATAATGACACACACACAAAAAAGAGGAAAAGTATACAAAAAATGTGAGGAGGAAAGGGGTAAAAAATGAGAATTAGGGAGGAAGAAAAAGGGAGAGATATATATATATATATGGATATATAAGAGGAGTTACAGGAAAATAGGTTCCCCTAGTTTGTATTTGGTGTGTTTCCATCTTCATCTAGTGGTGAGTCTACTTTGGATCTGATGGAAGTCGATGTGGTTCTAGGATTGTGGGATGTTACTTGAAAAAGAAAAATCATTATTCATCTAATGAAAAACTAAAAAGAAATTACAATTCTATAAACGTTAATGAAAACATGGGTTGCCTCCCTAGAAGTGCTGTATTTATTTGTCTACAACTAGACAGTTGTAGTGGGCTACCCATAGTCCGATGGCGGCCACTGTATTTTCTCAACTCCAGAGTGCTTCCGAAAAATCGTCTCCTTTGGGATGCCTGATTGTTCATTGGATAATTTATTCCCTTTCATGATTGTGTTCTTACAATTAAATGGTTGTGGTAAGAGAATATAACTCTCCTCCCTTTAGTATCCAATGTGAGGAATGATTTTATATATAAAGTGATTGTTTTCAATGCTTGGGAATTTAGGAATATGTCTCAATTATGATGGTTCATATATGTAAATATAACATAACAAAAAACCACAGTATTAGATACCAATTTTTTTTGACTCATTTATTTCATCACATACCAATGTTGTGTAACAAGGATCAGTGGAGTCATAATACTGAATAAAAATTTTAATATCCTTTATTTCAATGTTGTTCTCCAAAGAATGGTCAACTTCGACCTCACCAGTGCTCACTTTGTTAATTAGAAACAAATCTCACAACCTTCACTCTCATTGGGACAAGATAAACACATTTTTTAGGGTTAAACTCACATATAAATGAATTTTTAGAATCACGGATAGGAAATGATAAATGTTGGATAAACTGATATGAATCAACAAATGAGAATTCTAATTTATTTTACTCATTATAATCCATGCTAGAGAAGTGGAGGTCAGAGGCAAGATGAGATTCTAAAGATTTTAAAAAGACCCTTCAGATCAATGGGGTTTGAATTTGTAATGTCAACATCAACTTCTCCATTTATGGCTTGGTTAATGAGGATGGAGTATTCACAAACTCCTCTATCAATAGAACAAGAAGGACATTATTGATTGGGATTCCCCACACTTTCAAAGGATGTTTTAGAATAATGGATAGAGAATGAAAATTCATTCTCTGATGGGTATCGCATGGATTGAAATATATCGAACTTGACCAGTTGGTCACAAAATTCCATTTATAAGATTCCAACATGGACATTAATTTTAGTTTTAGATGTAATGAGGAATGATCTTCCTAAAATCAGAGGATATTGGAAAGAATTTGTCTCACCTTCCATGTCAAGAACATAGAAGTTAGCTAAGAAGATAAGATCATTGACTCAGACAAGGAAATCCTTTATTATACCCTCAGGACTAGCAGTGCATTGATTGGCCAACTGAATGAAAACACCTATTGGATGTAAGGGCCCTAGACCAAGGTTGTAGAATATTTATTTGGGCATGAAATTAATTGAGGCTCCTAGGACTATGAGTGTATCATCAAATTACGAACTTCCAATTTGGCATGGAGCTGTAATGGTACCTAGATCTTTGCAATTTATGGGA
Source organism: Viscum album (assembly GCA_963277665.1). Taxonomy (NCBI): domain Eukaryota; kingdom Viridiplantae; phylum Streptophyta; class Magnoliopsida; order Santalales; family Viscaceae; genus Viscum; species Viscum album. Next base: position 1,991,550,050 of record OY728131.1, on the reverse strand, counting down.
ATAAACTGTTGGGTGGAAACATTTTCAAATGTCCTAAGTTTCCTCTTATGGGTGCACAATTCCTTAATAAACATGGCATACTTAGGAATTTTTATGGAATCTAAGAGGGGTATGTTGACATCAAAACATCTAAACATATCGAGCATTTCAGGATCGGGTTCAAAGGACTTAATTGGCTTAGAAACCACTTGAGGAAAAGGAATTGGGTTCCTAAGTGTAATGGAAGGAGGTAAGGGAATGACTTTGGATTCCTTTTCATGTTTCTTTTTTTTTCATTTTCTTGTTCAACATTTATAGGGGGGTTGGAGGACTTATCTTGAGGTATAGAAACTTTCTTCCCCGATCTAAGTGCAATTTCACTTACATTACCCTTAGGGTTGGGTAATGGTTGAGATGGAAGTTGGGAAGAATTGGATGGTTGTTGCTAACTAAAGTGGGATGAAAGATGACCAATTTGGTTTTCAATGTTTTTGAGGCTGGAACGGGTGAAGGAGGAAAGATATTCCACTGCACTTTCCCATGGCTACATGGAAGAAGAGGCTTGTCCTAAATTGGGATTACTTAGATTTTGGTTCTTGGGAAAACTATTGTATTGGTTTTGTAATTGGTAAGGTTCACTACGATATTGGAATCCAAGGGGAGGATTGTTCCTTTGAGGTTGAGGAATAAACAGATAAGGTGGTTGGAAGTTACCAAAACCATGACCATATTAGATCTGGTTTAGGTTTTCATGAGGGAATTGAGGGGGATGAGAGACAGAATAAACATAACTTAGGCCATGGTTATAGGAAGAAGAGAAGGGATCAGAGTGAGGTTGGATGAAGTTTCTAATGAACTGACCTAATTGTTGAGGGTTGATGTTCCTACGAGAATATGTTGCATTGAGCTCCATTGGACTGGATGAACCGGATTGATCCCTTTGAAGTTGTGTACATGTGATAGTTGTATGATATGGAAAGTTGCAGATTCTATAGTTTCTTATAATTCCAAGAAACATTGATTGTGTAGAAGATGAATTTGGGGCTTTGGTATCCACAACTAGTTGTCTCACAAGACCTTTAAGTTCACCCATCCACTCTATCATCTTGTTCGACTGTATCTACTGACTATCTTGGGCTTGTTTGACTTGATCATGTGCTCGAGTATGGAATTGTTGTGTTTTCACATCCATGTTGCTTATGAGATCTCTTGCAGTTGCAAGAGTTTTATCAACAATAGAACCACCACTTGAGGAATCAATGAGGGTTCTCTCTATATCCAATAACCCCTCATAGAAGTATTGGATGAAGATTTGGTCAGGTATTTGGTAGTGTGGTCATGTTGCAATAAGATTTTTGAACCTCTCCCAGTATTTAGGGAGTCATTCACTTGGGAACTGATGGATACCACTTATTTCCTTTTGGATAGAATCATTATGAGAAGTAGGAAAGAATTTCTCAAAAAAGAGTCACTTCATGTCATTCCATGTGGTTAGGGAACTAGGGGGGAGGTAGTAAATCCAATACATGGAATATTCATCTAGGGAGAAAGGGAATGCTAGAAGTTTTATTTGTTCCTCAGAAACCCCTTGAGGCTTCACGGCAGAGCACAACACTTGGAACTATTTAAGGTGGAGATGTATATCCTCATTGGCTAGCCCGTGGAAATGAGGTAGAAGATGAATAAAACCTGATTTGAGTTCAAAATGAGCCACTATGTTTGGATATTGAATACCAAGGGGTTGGTAATTCATATCAGGGGCATCAAGTTCTTTATGGGTTTGTTCTCTAGGATTGGCCATTTCTAATTCAAGTTGTTGGGCAAGGATTGGTTCTTCAAATATTTGATTATCTCTAATTTTCATCCTAATTTGGATAAGTGTTCACTCAATTTCAGGTTAAAACAAATTAGAGGGATTGTTTGGGAGGAAACAAGTCATTCAGAGAGATGTCGGAAGAAAGTGGAAGATGAGTTTTTCTTTTTATTTTTTCAGTTTATGATTTTTATTAGAAGGCGGGTTTTTCTTTAGGTTTTTTTAATTTTTTTCTTTTTTTTACAATAACCAAAAGCTAATGACTACTTAAAGCACCATCCTCATAAGAGACTCCATTTTAAATGCACAGCCGATTGTCACCTATCAACTGATCAAATTTCTGATGATCTGCTAATGTTTATAGAACCACTTGAGTCGAATCCTCGACGAGGATACTTTTTAATAGTCGGTTGTTTTTTGTTAAATTTCTTCTTATTGGGGGTTTTGTTTTCAGTTCTTATGAAATAATTTATGGATGATGTTTTATTTAACAAATTTATAATGATTGGGGTGAGTTCATTATAGGGGAGTTAATCTTATGATATCGTTGAGATTTGCTTTATGTTGGATTAAATTAACACCCACTTCACAAGATGATTTTGATCAGAATTCCAAAGTGTTAAATATTTAATACAACCTGTAAAATAACACAGGGTTATATATCATTACCATTAATTTTTTATGGTAGTGTCTTTTTGGTTTCAATAATCTATGAAATCGACATACTAAACAAAACATGTCATTAATCCATGACATATAATGTTCAACATAAACAATATTAACTGAAAGAATAATCATCGAGCAAAGGCTCTCAATCACTTAATATCCCCAAATTACAACTAACCCCAATTTTAGATTTATACAAACATTTAAATGATTAGTAATCTTGTTATAATCAATATGTTTATAAATTAAGAAGATAAGAAAAAGAAATGGGTAACAAAAGAGTGGTGCGTCAAACACACACACAAACGATGAAGGTAATTAAATACTTACTTTAGATTGAATGAGAAATAAAAAAAAGGAAAGGGGATTAAACTATATTTTAAAAAAATTAATAACATTAATATTAAACTATAGAAGCTGGATGTGAATAAGAGATATTAGTGAAGAAAATTTCATTAAAACAGAATTACAAAGAGACATACAAGATTAAAAAAATGAAGAACACAAAAGTAAATGAATACAAAGAGAGGTGGAAAGGTCTCTCAAGTGAAAACATGAGTATGGAAGGTCCTCCCAAGACCTTTTAAAGGCTTTTTTCGTTCTAATATGTTCTCCTATCTTCTAAAATTCCAACTCCTTTCAAGGAGAGGATGAGGATGCATTTATAGCCCAAGGAAGTGGACTGTTGGCATTCCCAATCTATCCCTCAAATTGTGTCAACTATTTGGACACCCAGACAACCGAATATAGAGTTATATCATTTTTAAAGTTATATATAATAATGTTTGACAACTTATCTCAAAATATGGACTCATGTGAACCTATGGAGCAAAAGTTATAGATGTTTGATTAAACAATGTTAAACTGTCCATTTCAATATATGTTTTTCGATGGCCAAACTATGAATGGATTTTGGAAAGGAAACATGCCTTCAAATATGAATTATTTGTTCAAAAAAGTATGAAAACTCCATCTCCTCTATCACACTGTAAAATCTCAGCTTGATTTGATGAAAATATCAGGAGACATGTCAGAAATACTTCACTAGTTTTAATTCTCGAACAGAATGATGGTATGAGTTTAAATGAATTATTTGGGCCACTTGAATTTGGATTTGGGCCTTGAAATTTTTATCCAAGACTCCTTAAATTGTCCCCCGAACCTTTGAAAAGAATCAATGAATTTGGACTTCCTAATTGAGCCCAGAAATTAAATCTTCATGGATAGTCTAGTTTCATCATAGATTCTTTATGCCTTCTTTTGTGGTTTATTTTTTCCTTCAAATAGAAGAATTTTCCCATTATCATTTCTAATGAAATGTTTTATATTAAATTAGTAATCCGACACAAGAATAACCACACTATGTGGATCAATAGGGTGACAGTTATAAATAAAATAGTAAACCGACTTAATTGGACTACTAAAAATGCTCAAATATTATACTTATTATGAAAACATTAATATTTTACACAAATTATTAATATTTCATATAAAACAAGTAAAGGGAGTATATAATAATTCATGAAAATATTAATCAAATCAACTCCCCCACACTTAGTATTGTGCATGTCCTCATGTGAATCAAATATAAAAACATGAGAAAATCATTTTCACTCACCAACAAAAATTATAATTTTTTTTCTCCATTCATAGGACATTTATACTATTTCACTCATCCATTTTGAATTACACCTCAAATTTTTATAGAAAAAATTTCCCAAAAATAACTCATTTTTTCATGTTTAAATTTAGAAATGAAAAATGTGGACACTAAAAACTCAAACCTCTAAAGATAATAAAATTCATTTGGGGAGGTCCACTCTTTCACTAACCAAAATAGAAAATCATAGAGTTTGAAAGTGTTCTCATCTTTCAATACCTATCCAAAGTGCAGAAGAATCAGGAGTCCTTTTGAAGGGGTTTATCTATGGCTATGCGATGGTAGTAATATAATGTCAAATAGAGAGAAGAAGATGGGTAAAACACCAACTTGGAAAAATAAATGCACAATTTTTTATTAAATAAGACATGGAAGGAAATGAAACCACATATTTACAAGGGCATGATTGTGTGAAGAAATACACAAATGAGGAATAAATTTTGAATGGGATAAGAATATGAAATATTTACAAAACACAAAACATCTCCCAATTACATTAGTGTTCATTTTTGTCACTATTTTTTATTTTTTCGAAAGTTGAACTTGATATAGATCTCACACTCATCTCCTAACCCATGATGGATATCCTCACGACACTAATCACAATATTGATAACAAGATCAAAAGTTGAGGAGGTGTGATTTATAACCAACCCATGATACAATGCATTCTTATTTTCATTTTTTTGAATTTTTTTTGAATTTTTTGAACACTTCAATTGTACAATATAAACATATATACATTCCCAAACCCCACTGAAGGACAACCTCTCCACCACACTGAAATGGATTCTTTCCCTCAAGCATATGATAACATGGTGAAATCAACAAAGAGTTCCCAAAATAAAATTCATTCCCCCCAAAATAAAATTTCAAAAAAAATTATGAAATGAAAATCCATGTTGATATTGGGTGGGATAACGTATTGGGCTTGTAACATGGCTATCAAAGAAAAGGTTTTTGTTGGCTCTAAGGGGCATTCCAAAGTAGGATTAATGTACGGTTAATGGGAGGCTATTTGGATATATTATATCTCATGGAGATCATAAAATGCCTCTATTATATTAATGTACACTAATGTAGGAAATTCAGCCCGAAGGTCCAAAAACTCAAAACTCATAAATATGGGGGGTGAAAAACACACATTTTTGAAAAGATGGCTATAGGGGGACATGGAATGATATCAAATGTTGTTCCTCATGGGTGGGTAAAATCATTTTCCAAATAAAAAAATTGATTATTCAAAATTTTTTGGTTTGGCACAATATTCTTTATCCAAGGTCATGATGAAAATACAAAATTTTTTATATGAAAACATGTCTTTTGACTCTCCAAAATGGTTGGATAAAATTTGAAAATTGGTAGGTGAGAAAGCACGACTCTTTTCTTTTTTCATGTTATTATTATTATTATTATTATTAGGTTTTTCTGTGTTTTTTATAAAGACACACCCACAAAAAAGAGTAAGAGAAAATTAAAAAATGTGAGGAGGAAAGTGGTAAAAAATGAGAAGGAGGGAGGAAGAAGATGAGAGAGAGAGAGAGATAGAGAGAGAATAGGTGTTAAATGGAAAGGAAATAAGTGGTATCCATCAGTTCCAAAGTTAATCAATCCATGAATACATTGAGAGGTTCAAAAGGATTGTTGTAACCGGCCCAAGCCACCAAATCCCCGACAAAATATTGATCCAATACTTATATGAGGGGTTATTGGCTATGGAGGGAACCCTCATTGATTCCGCAAGTGGCGTTTCTCTTATTGATAAAACTTATACAGTTTCCAGAGTTCTCATAACCAACATGGCTGTGAACACACAACAATTCCATACTCGAGAACATGCTCATGTACAACAAGCCCATGATAGTCAGTCGATAGAGATGAACAAGATGATAGAGTGGATGAGTGAACTTACATGTCTTGTGAAAAAACCAGTTTTGGATTCCAAATAGAATAATTTCCCCATGATCCTTTCTACTGAAATGTTGGATATTAAATTACGAATCCTATACAATAAGAACCATAAAATTTGGATCAGTAGGGTGATAGTTATAAATAAAATAGTAAACTGACTAAATTGGACTACTGAAAATTCTCAAAAATTATACTTAGTATTAAAACCTTAATATTTCACACAAATTATGCACATTTAATATAGAAAAAGTAAATAGAGTATATAATAAGTCATGAAAATATTAATAACATCAACTCTGCAACACTTAGTCTAGTGCATGTCCTCATGTGCAACAAATATAAAAACATGACAAAATCATTCTCACTCACAAACAAATATTAAAATTTTGTTTTCTCCAATCACAGGAGGGTTAGACTATTTCACTCATCCATATTGAATTACAGATCAAATTTTTATAGAAAATATTTTCCAAAAACAACTCTTTTTTCATGATCAAATTTAGAAATGAAAAATATGGACACTCAAAACTCACCCCTCTCAAGATAAAAAAAATCATTTGTGTAGGTTCACTCTTTCACCAATTAGAAGTGAAAATATTAGAGTTTGAACGAACTCTCAGCTTCCAATACCTATCCAAAGTGCACAATAATCAATATGTCTTTTGAAGGGGATTTTTATGGTTATGGGAAGGTAGGAATATAATGTCCAAGAGAGAGAAGAATAGGGGTAAAACACCAACATGGAAAAAGAAATGCACATTTTTTTGAAATGAGAGATGGGAGGAAATGAAAACTCATATATACATGGGCATGATTGTGTGAAGAAAGACACAAAGGAGGAATAAAATTTGAGGGGGATAAGAAGATAAAATATTTTCAAAACACTAAACTTCTCCCAATGACATAAGTATTCATTTCTTTCACCTTTTTTATTTTTTAAAAAGTTGAACTTGAATTAGATCTCAAATTAATCTCCTAACCCATGATTGATCTCCTCGAAACTCCAATCACAATAGTTATAACAATATCAAAAGTTGTGGAATAGTGATTTTTTACCTACCCAAGACACAACCCATACTTATTTTCATTTTTTCGAAACTTTTTTTGAATTTTTTTTGAAATTTTATTTTATTTTTTTTGAACACTTACATTGTACAAGGTAAACATATATACATTCCCAAACCCCACTGAACGAAAACCTATCTACCAAACTGAAATGGATGATTTCCCTCAAGTATATGATAACATGGTGAAATCTACAGAGGGTACCCAAAATGAAATCCATTCCCCCCCACAATGAAATTTTTAAAAAACTATGCAATGAAAATTCATGTTGATATTGGGTGGGATATGGTATTGGGATTGTAATGTGGATATCAAATAAAAGGTTTTCATAGGCTTTAAGGGGCTTTCAAAAGGAGGGTTAATGTATGGTTAATGGGAGGCTATTTGGCTATTATAATTCTCATAGGCTATAGAAAATGACTCTATCATATTAATTCACACTAAAGTAGGAAATTCAGCTCGAAGGTCCACAAAATCAAGATTCACAAATGAAGGTGAAAAACACACATTTTTAAAAGCTGGCCATAGGGGGACAAGACAGGAAATCTGTAGAGACCCGAAGCGTGATGTACATGAACATTACATTACTTTTTCTGAATACTTAATACATAACAAAAACAGACACACAAGGATCGTAATAGTATAGTGTCTTTCGAAACATGGAACATAATCTTCTAATCGTGGTGAAAGATCTTCGACATCTCCCATAAAGATCTTCCCCCTTTTTTTCTTACCTAAAACCTTTCTTTATATCCTGGGGAAAAGAAAACCTAAAAAGGGTGAGCTCAAATGCTCAGTAAGGGTAAGCATGGATAGAATAAAACATACCATATACATTTGAACATAATGTTTAAACATCAAAAGCTTGAGCAATGACATAAACCATGGAAGTACGTATGGCATAGATCATAAATAAACATTAAGAATGATAAAATAGCATGGGAATAAAACATGTAATTGTGGAAACCATTCAGCACATGTAATGATTTCAATAGTAGCCAAGGCATTGCTGCCAAGACCATCTTAGTGGACAAAGTCTCTTTCTGAATCGAGTTCATTCTTGTTTCAGTCCTGTAACACTGAACCAGATTAACTTACCGTTCCAGCCATGTCTATATCATGAGATATAAATCTTTACCCAATGCATTGGAGGGAGATATATGTCCCACACATCTCATAAAGAAATCATTCTTACTTGTGCCACAAAATAAACATACATCATTAATAATAACCGAACGAATAAAATGGGTTTCATAAACATAATCCCATCATCACATAATCCATATAAAAGAAATGAATATCATTTCATAATAAGAAAATTGAAACCATGTAAATCATAGAGACATTATAATTGAAACATACACTTATGAAATAATTTCATCTTAGATGAAAAATGGTTTTGATAAAACACTTGAAATTAATTCCTGAGGAAAATATCCTTTTTTCTTCAAAATCATTTTCTTTTCAGAAAATGTCATGCAATTTTAAAAGAAATTTTTTTTGTTGAAAATATTCATAAAATATTTTGGAGGATGATTCATGAAAATAAGGCTTTATAAAACCGTAAAAATCCCTTCATGCCGTATACGTTAAAAAAACATTCTTCTCATACTTTTGTCAGAAAAGTTAAAAAGTACCTTGTAGGGTAAATAAAAGAATGATTCCTTCCATACCATGGGGTAAAAGTCAAAATGGGTAAAAATGAATTTAAACATATATTAATACACCTTTATAAAACATGTACATGGATGATAGCAATAACCCCATTATATACTTACGAATAAGCAATCTTAGATAAAAATGAGATTTGCAAAATTATCCCTTACCTTAGGTCCGATATGCTTCGTACGTATCCAAACCTCCTGTATAATGATTTAAATAATGTCATTGAATTATTAAAGAATCATTTTAATTTTTATTATATCATATATGGTTCACTTATGACTTTATATTACCCGTTCTTTTGTAAATTCCATGTTAAAGAGTGTTTTGGGTAAAATCGTTTCATTTGTTGTCCGTGTTTTTACTTGTAATTATTCATATGATTACATAGATCATGATTACTTAATTCCAGAATATAAAACATGATTTAAGTATAATATATATTCATAATATACATATTTATAATAGATCGATAAATGGAAAGAAATACACCGTTCATGGAGACAGTAGGTCGTACGTACGCATGAACGCTGTTTTCGTTTCCTTATTGAATTGAATGGAATTAAGTAGATGATATAAATATATATATACATAAATCCAGTATCATTATTATGTAATATATTTTATTATTACTTATTATATATAATTTAGAATCATTCTTGAATGGTTATCATGGAGAGTGAATCTCATCGTGCCGTGGAGACAGTATTCCATACGTACGCACGAGCGATGATATCATTCGCATGATCGTCGAATTGTATTAAAGTGTATGTATAATAATACAGAATCAATATCACTTTAAAATAATCATATATATTCATTACTTTCACCATTATACCCATCCAAGTAAGGTGGTGGTGGAAAATAGACTACACCACAGCGTGGAGACGGTATTCCGTATGTATGCACACGCGGTGATTTCATTTTCCATAGGATGGATAGATGGTGAAATATGGTTCTTTAATACTTATAATAACATATCAGTATATGAGTGATACTGATGTTATTACTTCATAATGAAACAACTAAAGAAGAATAAGATGAAGAAGAATGAAAATTGAATGAATCGGTAATGGATATTACCTCTTCTTTGACACGCCTCTTTGAATCCTCCTCTTAGGGTACTAAAATTGGACTTTGAAGAAGACGACGACATCTAGGATGTTTCTAGGGAAGTTGAGAAGGGAAATTGGTGGGGTTGGGACGTGCTTAAATGCTCAAATTGGTGTGAGGAGGAGAGGGAGGAGGTGCCCTTTTATAAGGGAGGAGAGGAGCACCTTTGGAAATATAAGAAATATTAGTTTATATTAAATCCCAAACCCACCTAAAAACTTCCAAAATGACTCATATCCGAAGAATAGATGAGATAGGGTTGTAATATCTTCATCCAATAAAATTTATACATGTTATTAATTTATTTAAAACATTATCAACTTGATTTTTCCTTATTTATCAATTTAATTTTATTTGTGGTAATAATATTCAGAATTTTAAATTATTTTAAATGATTACATATGTGTTGTGAATTTTTCTATAATTTGACACTTTATGACATTTTCGACCATATAAATTTTAATTTATAATTTTTAAATAATTTTGTTATTTTTAAACAATTTTATAATATGTCATTTTTATAAAATAACAATAGTGTCAATTTTGACACTATTAATTTATTTGAATTTAAATAAAATATATACAGAAGGTATGTTCAAAATCAAATCTTTAATAGATTCATAAAATTTCATATTTATCTATAAAATTAGTGGAGCACATTAAATTGTTCATATAATATTTATTTTAATATTTTTAAAACCATTTATTTGATATTTTAATTAATAAAATAATTTCAACATCACTATTGTGTCTTAATTAATGATAAATATTTAATCCCTAAAAATTCTAAATAAATTCCTATGTTGTAGATAATTGTATTATCGTTCAAGATACAATTCATCTTAGAATTTTCATTAATTTTATCACTAAATTAAAATTATTATACTTATAAGATTTAATAAAGTGACATGTTGTCACATTCTTTGGTTTTAATAATAATTAAATTATTTTCATGGAAAAAAGTCCATTAAATGAATCTAATACGACCCTTAGGTGATATTGGTCGTCTTTTAGTCATCCAATAGGATTTTGGCAGGTTTTAGGGTAATTTTATAATCTTATATTTACCCTTAAATACCTGATTTACCTTTAACTATGGTAAATAAAATTAACCGTAGTTACTATTCATAATGCCTAAAAACAAAAAGTAGCCTATTAACATAATTTGGACCCACTGATTCCGAATATGGAATCCATTTTTCAAAATTCAAAACATATAAGTTTAAAATAAATCCCGTTGTTAAGAAAACGGGTTTTAGAAGTTAAAACATTGCCAAAGATTGAAATGTTTTTACCTATGAATTCAATGTGAAATTAATTCTAATGGCATAAATTATATTAAATGGTAAAAATATGTTCTATTTATACTTTAAAACCATTCAATATTATAATTTATCCATATAAATTATCTTTATGTAAAAAGTTGTTTTTAATTAAAAATTAGCGTATTTTTACTACTCATTAAAATATGAAAGTTATAAGAATAATATGAAAAATTATCCAAGGAAAAATTTTATATCCTGATTCCACAGAATAATTTTATTTTTTAAAATTGAACTTATAAACATGTAAAAATCTAGATTTAAAGTGGGTGCACCATCAAAAGGCGGCAAAACTGCATTTTTTAAAAAATACTTATTTTACCCGAAAACTTTATTTTGTTCTTATACCATTTTCTAGAAAATGTGTAGGATGAATAATAATTTTATAAAATTCAAAATTTAGTTAATACTATTAATAACGTCTAGTTCATAATAATATTATAATAATATATCATTGTTTAGTAAATCTCGGTATTGCGTACAACACACGCTATCGAGGAATGTCGCGATTGTGTGTAATGGAAGCCAAGTCATGGTTGCGTTTAGTGCACTAATCGTTTTTTGATGTTTATAAAAAAATAAATTGAATATATATATATATATACTCAATGTTTCGTAGAATAACTACTACCAAAGAAACATTAAATTGTGTGTAACACGATCCAAGATTAGTGTTGTGTATACTTCAAGCTAATACAGTGTTGCGTATAGTGCAAGATAATCTTGTTGTATCGTACAAAAGAAGATATGAAAGAAATTAAAATGAATATATCTTATAAAATCTCAGGTTATTACATTCTACCCCCCTTAAAATGAATTTTCCCTCGAAATTTGTTGGGGTTATAAATGGTTTCCTACTTGAAAGTTTCTTTAATTGAAACCCACATCGTAAAAAGGAACACCAAAACTTATCTTTATAAATTGAAGTATGAAACATAATAGTTACCCAAATAAACTAATCACTGGGTTTCCACATAGGATAACATAGGTGAAAATATCGATATGGAAGAGAAATATAACCATCATGTTCTGATAGAGAGTGGTAGAGAACATGGCTATGAAAAAGCCAACAATCACAAAGCCACGGATTTGTGATGATCTAAGGTACCATCTGATTCATCGGATATAAGGTCACTAAGACAACATTTTTGGTTTTCAATATCATTTCCCTAAAGTTGATGAATTAAAAGAAATACTTACATGATTTTGGTACAATCTCTCTATTGTTCGTGAATTGAACAATTTCCACTTCATCCATTAATGAAATGAAGTTGAATTTGTTATCCGTGATGTGTTAGCAGATCATGTGATAGAATGATGGGTCATTCCATCTGTTTCAAACAAAAGGTTAGCAAAAGTTATAAGTCCATTATATGGTTAGATTAACCGTATATGGCTCCAAAAATTAACTTATACTGCATATATCATACCGCTTAATAAAATAAAATTAGTTTCTACTAACCAGAGACTTACTGTAGGCTAGTGGTAGGTGATAAAGGCCAGTCGCACTTCGGTTGTGGGTTTGATTCTCATAGCCTTGTCCGACGCGATGGGTTGTCGCCGGTCCTGCAGGTTGTCCTTTTTCTAAAACTACATTAATATAACATCCCATTAATAATATCAAAAAAAGTTATATCCTTAAAAGACAACTGAAGGTTGACGTACACGAACATTACATTACTTTTGAGGAATACTTAATACATAACAAAAATAGACACACAAGGACCATAATAGTTTAGTTTCTTTGGAAACTTGGAACGTAATCTCCTAATCGTGGTGAAAGATCTTCAACATCTCCCATAAAGATCTTCCCCTTTTTTTCTTACCTAAAAACTTTCTTTATATCCTGGGGAAAAGAAAACATAAAAAGGGTGAGCTCAAATGCTCAGTAAGGGTAATCATGGATAAAATAAAACATACAATATACATTTGAACTTAAAAACATGAACATAATGTTTAAACATCAAAATCTTGAGCAATGACATAAGACATGGAAGTACGTATGGAATAGATCATAAAGAAACATTAAGAATGATAAAATATCATGGGAATAAAACATGTAATTGTGGCATCCATTCAGCACATGTCATGATTTCCATAGTAGCCAAGGCATTGCTTGCAAGACCATATTAGTGGACAAAGTCCCTTTCTGAATCGAGTTCACTCCTCGTTTCCGTCCTGTTACACTGAACCGGATTAACTTACCATTCTAGCCATTTCTATCTCATGAGATATAAATGTTTACCCAATGCATTTGAGGGAGATATTGGTCCCCCCCATCTCATAATGAAATCATTCTTACTTGTGCCACAAAATAAACATACATCATTCATAATAACCCAACGAATAAAATGGGCTTCATAAACATAATCCCATCATCACATAATCCATATAATATAAATGGATATCATTTCATAATAAGAAAAGTGGAACCATGTAAATCATATAGACATTATACTTGAAACAAACACATATGAAATAATTTCATCTTAGATGAAAAATGGTTTTGATAAAACACTTGAAATGAATTCTTGAGGAAAATATCCTTTCTTCTTCAAAATCATTTTCTTTTCACAAAATGTCATGCAATTTTAAAATAAATTTTTTTTTGAAAATATTCATGAAATTTTTTGGAGGAAGCTTCATGAAAATAAGGCTTTATAAAACCGTAAAAATCCTTTCATGCCGTATACGTTAAAAAAACATTCTTCTCGTACTTTTCACGGAAAAGTCAAAAAGTACCTTGTAGGGTAAATAAAATAAAGATTCCTTCCATAACATAGGGTAAAAGTCAAAATGGGTAAAAATGAATTTAAAGATATATGAATACACCTTTATAAAACATGGACATGGATGATAGCAATAACCCCAGTAAATACTTACGAATAAGCAATCTCAGATAAAAATGAGATTTGAAAAATTATCCCTTACCTTAGGTCCGATATGATTCATACTTATCCAAACCTCGTGTATTATGATTTAAATAATGTCATTTACTTATTACAGAATCATATTCATGGTTATTATATCATATATGGTTCACTTATGACTTTATATTACTCGTTCTTTTGTAAATTCCATGTTAAAGAGTGTTTTGGGTAAAATCGTTTCATTTGTCGTCTGTGTTTTGACTTGTAATTATTCATATGATTACATAGATCATGATTACATAATTACAGAATATAAAAAATGATTTATATATAATATATATTCATAATATACATATTTATAATTTATCGATAAATGGAATGAAATACATCGTTCATGGAGACGGTAGGTCGTACGTACGCATGAACGTTGTTTTCTTTTCCTTATTGAATTGAAAGGAATTAAGTAGATGAAATAAATATATACATACATAAATCCATTAGAATTATTATGTCATATATTTTATGATTACTTATTATATATACTTTATAATCATTCTTGAATGGTTATCATGGAGAGTGAATCTCATCGTGTCGTGGAGACAGTATTCCGTACGTACGCACGAGCGATGGTATCATTCCCATGATCGAAGAATTGTAGTAAAGTGTATGTATAATATTAAATAATCAATATCACTTTACAATAATCATATTTATTCATTACTTTCACCATTATACCCATCCACGTAAGGTGGTGGTGGAAAATAGATTACACCATGGCGTGGAGACGGTATTCTGTACGTACGCCCGCATGGTGATTTATTTTTCCATAGGATGGATAGATGATGAAATATGGTTGTTTCATACTTATAATAACATATCATTATATGAGTGATACTGATTTTATTAGTTCATAATGAAACAACTAAAGAAGAAGAAGTTGAAGAAGAAAGAAAATTGAAAGAATCGGTAACAGATATTACCTCTTCTTTGACAGGCCTCTTTGAATCCTTCTCTTAGGGTACTAAAATTGGTCTTTAAAGAAGAAGATGACCTCTAGGATGTTTCTAGGGAAGTTTAGACGGGAAATGGGCAAGGTTTTGCTGATATTAAAGGCTCAAATTGGTGTGAGGAGAAGAGGGAGGAGGTTCCCTTTTATAAGGGAGGAGAGGGGCACCTTTCGAAATATAAGAAATATTAGTTTATATTAAATACCAACCCCACATAAAAACTTCCAAAATGACTCATATCCAATGATTAGACGAGATAGGGTTGTAATCTCAACAACCAATAAAATGTAGACATGTTAGGAATTTATTTTAAACATTATCAACTTGATTTATCCTTATTTATCGATTTTATTTTATTTGAGGTAATAATATTCTAAATTTTAAATTATTATAAATAATTAAATATGTATTGTGAATTTTCCATAATTTGACACTTTATTTCATTTTAGACCATATAAATTTTAATTTATAATTTTTAAATAATTTTGTGATTTTTAAACAATTTTATAATATGTTATTTTTATAAAATAACAATAGTGTCAATTTTGACACTATTCATTTATTTGAATTTAAATAAAATATATACAGAAGATATGTTAAAAATAAAATCTCTAATAGATTAAAAAAATGTCCTATGTATCTAGAAAATTAGTGGAGCACATTAAATATTTCATATAATATTTATTTTAATATTTTTAAAACCATTTCTTTGATATTTTAATTAATAAAATAATTTAAACATCACTATTGTGTCATAATTAATGATAATTATTTAATCCCTAAAAATTAAAAATAAATTTCTATGATGTAGATAATTGTATTTTATTTTTTTATAATATTCATGTTCTAAGATTCATTAATTTTATCACTAAATTAAAATTATTATACTTATTAGATTTAAGAAAGTGACATGTTGTCACATTCTTTGGTTTTAATAATAATTAAATTATTTTCATAGAAAAAAGTCCATTAAATTAATCTAATCCGACCCTTAGGTGATATGTTTCGACTTTTAGTCATCCAATAGGATTTTGGTAGGTGTTAGGATAATTTTATAATCTTATATTTACCATTAATTACCCGATTTACCTTTAACTATGGTAAATAAAATTTACCGTAGTTAGTATATATAATGCCCAAAAATAAAAATTATCCTATTAACATAATTTGGACCCACTGATTTCTAATATGGAATCCATTTTTCAAAATTCAAAACATATAAGTTTAAAATAAATCCTGTTGTTAAGAAAACGGGTTTTAGAAGTTAAAAATTGCCAAAGATTGAAATGTTTTTACCTATGAATTCAATGTGAAATTAATGCTAATGGAATACATTATATTAAATGATAAAAATATATTCTATTTATAATTTCAAACCATTAAATTTTATAATTTATCCATATAAATTATCTTGATGAAAAAAGTTGTTTTTAATTAAAAATTAGTGTATTTTTACTATTAATTATAATATGAAAGTTATCAGAATAATATGAAAAAATTATCCAAGGTAAAATTTTATATCCTCATTCCAAGGAATAATTTTATTTTGTAAAATTGAACTTATAAACATGTCAAAAACAATATTTAAAGTGGGTGTGCCATCAAAAGGCGGCAAAACTGCATTTTTTTGAAAAATACTTATTTTACCCGAAAAATTTATTTTGTTCTTATAATATGTTCAAGAAAATGTGTAAGATGAATAATAATGTTATAAAATTAAAAATTTAGTTAATACTATTCATAACGTCTAGTTCATAATAATATTAATATTATAATAATATATCGTTGTTTAGTAAAACTCGGTATTGTCTACAACACACACTATCGAGGAAGGTTGTGATTACGTGTATGCAAGCCAAGTCAGGGATGCGTGTAGTGAACCACTCCTTTGTTGCTACGTATAACAAAATACATTGAATATATATATATATATACTCAATGTTTCATTGAATAACTACTATCAAACAAACATGAACCTGTGTGTAACACGATCCAAGATTAGTGATGCGTATACTGCAAGCTAATACGGTGTTGCGTATAGCGCAAGATAATCTTGGTGTATCATACAACTATAGATATTAAAGAAATTAAAAATAATATATCTTAGAAATTCTCAGGTTATTACAAAATAAAATGATTTTCCTCACGGGTGGGGAAAATAATTTTCAATTCAAAAAATTGAGCATTCAAAAATTGTTGGTTTGGACACAATATTCTTTATCCAAGGAAATGATGAAAATACAATTTTTGAGATGATAACATGTCTTTTGACACCCCAAAATTGTTGGAAATTTTTTTAGAATTAGTAGGTGTGTAAGCATGACTCTTTTTTTTTCATGTTATTATTTTTTTTTGTTTTTTTAGGGTTTTTTGTGTTTTTTATAAAGACACACCCACACAAAAGTGGAAGAGTAAATAAACAATGTGAGGAGGAATGTGGTAAAAAAATGAGAAGGAGGGAGGAAGAATATGAGAGAGATAGAGATAGATGGAGAGAGAAGAAGAGTTAAAGGGAAAGAGGTGCCCCACGGTTTGTATTTAGTGGGTTTCCATCTTCATCTAGTGGTTGGTCTACTGTAGATTCCATGGAAGTAGATGTGGTTTTATAATTGTGTGATGTTACCTGATAAAGAAAAATCATTACTCATCTAATGAAAAACTAAAAAGAAATTAAAATTTCATAACAGTAAACAAAAACATGGGTTGCCTCCCAAGAAGCACTGCAATTATTTGTCTACAGGTAGACAGTTGCAGTGGACTACACATAGTCCGATGGTGGCCACTCTATTTTCTCAACTCTAGAGTGCTTCTAGAAAAACTTCTCCTTTGGGATGCCTGATTGTGCATTGGATAATTTATCTGCTTCATCGATTGTGTGATTTCAATTAAATTGAGGTGTAAAGAGAATATAACTATCATAAATTTTGTCTCTAATGTGAGGAATGATTTTATCCACAAAGTGATGGATTTATATTCTTGGAAATTCAGGAATACGTCTCAATTATGTTGGTTCATTTATGTAAAGATCAGATAACATAAAACCACAGTATAAGATCACAATCGTTTTTGAATCATTTATTTCATTCACTTACCGATGTAGTGTAATGAGGATCAGTAGAGCCATAAAATTGAATAAAAATTTTAATATCATTTATATCAATGTTTTTCACCATAGAATGTTCAACTTCAACCACTATATTGATCACTTTATTAATTAGGGAAAAAATTGCACAACCTTCACTCTCATTAGAATAAGATAAACACATTTGTTTATGGTTAACCTCACATATAATAAATTTTTTTTGAATCATGGATAGGAATAGATAAAAATTGGATAAAATGATCTGAATCAACAAATGATCATTATAGTTCATTTTCCTCATTATTATCCAAGCTATAGAAGTGGAGGTTAGAGGCAAGATGAGATTCTAATGATTTTTCAAGATCCTTTAGATCAATGGAATTTGAATTTGTAATGTCAATATAAACATCTCTATTTATGACTTGGTTGATGAGGATGATATATTCACAAAATCCTCTATCAGTAGAACATGAAGTACACGATGGATTGGGATTCAATACACCCTCAGAAGGAGTTTCAGAATAATGGATAGAGAATGCAGATTCATTATCAGAATGGGTATCACATGGATTGAAAAATATTGAAGTTGACCAGTTGGTCACCAAATTCCATGAATAATATGCCAACATGGAAATCAATTTTATTTTTAGATGTCATGTGTAATGGTCTTCCTAAAATTATAGGATATTGGAATGAAATTGTCTCACCTTCCATGTCAAGGACATAGAAGTTAGCTTGGAAGATAAGATCATTGACTCGGACAAAGGCAACCTCAATTATACCCTCAGGACTAGCTGTTCTTTGATTGGAAAACTGAATGACAACACCCTTTGGATGTAAGGGACGAAGTCCAAGGTTTGAGAAGATAGATTTGAGAAAGACATTAATTGAGGATCCTAGCATTATGAGCTCATCATCAATGTTTGAACTTCCAATTAGGAATGGAACCGTAAATGTACCTGTATATTTAAACTTTATGGGAATAGACAGTTGGGTGGAAACATTTTCAAATGTCCTAAGATTCCTCTTATGGGTTCAAAAATCAATAAGTAACTTGGAATACATATGAATTTGTTTTATGGAATCTAAGAGGGGTATGTTTACTTCAACACATCTAAACATGTCGATCATTTCAGGATCAGGTTCAAAGGACTTATTTGGCTTAGAAATAGAATGAGGAAAAGGAATTGGGTTCCTAAGTGGAATGGAAAGAGGTGAGGGAATGACATCTTATTCATTTTCAAGTTTATTTTTCGTTTCATTTTCTTGGTCATCATTTAAAGGGGTATTTGAGGACATATCTTGAGTCATAGAAATTTTCTTCCCCGATCTAAGTGCATTTGCACTTACATTACCATTGGGGTTAGGTAATGGTTGAGTTGCATGTTGGGAAGAATTGGATGGTTGCTTCAGACTAAGGTGGGATGCAAGTTAACCAATTTGGGTTTCAATGTTTTTGAGTCTGGAATGAGAGAAGAAGGAATGATCATCCACTGCTGTTTTTCATGGTTTTATAGAAGAAGAGGCTTATCCCGAATTGGGATTACCAAGATTTTGGTTCTTTGGAAAGTGACTGTATTGGTTTTGGAATTGGGAAGGCTCACTAGGATAATGGAATCCAGGAGGAGGATTGTTCCTTTGAGGTTGATGAATAAAAGGATAAGGTTGTTGGAAGTTACTGATACCTTGACCATATTTGAATTGGTTTGGGTTTTGATGATGGAATTGAGGGTGATGAGAGGCAGAATTTCCATACCTCATGCCTTAGTTATAGGAAACATAGAAGGTATTAGAGTGAGGTTGGTTGAATTTTCTAATTAACTGACATGATTTTTGAGGTTTAGGGATCCTCTGAGCATATACTGCATTGAGCTCCAATGGTCAAGATGAATCGAATCGATCTTCTTGATGTTGTGTACATGTGTTAGTTGGATGAGAGGGAGACGTTCAGATTCCATAGTTTTTGACAGGTCCATGAAACATTGATTTTGGAGAAGATGAAGTTGGGGCTTTGGTAGCCACAACTAGTTGTCGCACAAGACCTGTAAGTTTACACATCCACTCTTTCATCTTGTTCAGCTATATCAACTGAATATCTTGGGCTTGTTTTACTTGAGAATGTTCTCGAGTATGGAATTGTTGTTTGTTCGTAGCCATGTTTCTTATGAGATCTCTTGAAACAGTAGGAGTTTTATCAATAAGAGAACCGCCACATTCCGCATCAATGAGGGTTCTCTCCATAGCCAATAACCCCTCATAGAAGTATTGGATCAAGAGTTGGTCAGGGATTTGGTTGTGTGGGAAGGTTGCAACAAGCGTTTTGAACCTCTCCCAGTATTCATGCTGTGATTCACTTGGGAACTGAGGGATACCACTTATTTCCTTTTGGATAGAAGCAGTATGAGAAGTAAGAAAGAATTTAAAAAAAGAGTCACTTCATGTCATTCCATGTGGTTATGAAACTAGGAGGGAGGTATTAAATCCATGACATGGTAGAGTCAAATATGGAGAAAGGGAATGGTCAATGTTTTATTTCTTCCTCAGAAACCCTTTGAGGCTTCATGGTAGAGCACACCACTAGGAACTCATTAAGGTGGTGATGTGGATCCTCACCGGCTAGCCCATGGAAATGAGGTAGAAGATGAATAAAAACCGATTTGATTTCAAAATAATCCTCTATGTTTAGATATTTTATACCATGTAGTTGCTAATTCATATCAGGGATAGTGAGTTATTTAAGGGTTTTTTCCCTTGGATTGTCCATTTCTAATTCAAGTAGTTGGACAAGGACTGGTTATTTAATTATTTGATTATCTCTAACATTCCTCCTAAGTGGGCGAAGTTTTCACTCAATTTCAGTGTCAAAAAAATATGTGGGATTGTTTGGGAGGATATGGGGAATTCAGGGAGATGTTGGAATAAAAAGGAATATGGGGTTTTTTTTATTTTTTTTCAGTTTATGATTTTTATGAGAAGTCGGGTTTTTCTTTGTGTGTTTTTTTTTAAAAATTTTAATTTTTTTTGATTTTTTTACAATAACCCGAAATTAATGACTACTTAAATAACCATCCCCAGAAATAGTGCCATTTTAATTTCATAGATTATTATCATCTATTGACTTGTCAAAGTTATGATTCTCTGCAAATGTGTATAGTAGCACTCGGGCCGAATCCTCGACGATGATACTTTTTAAAAGCCAGTTGTTTATAGTTAATAGTATTCTGGTTGGGGGATTTTTTTGCAGAGCATATGAAATAAATTATGTATGATTTTTGATTTAAAAAATTTATAAATATTGGGGTGAGATCATTATTGGGGATTTAATCTTATCATATCCTTGATATTTTCTTTATATTGCATTAAATTAATACCCAATTCATCAGATGAGTTTGATCATAATTCCAAAGTGTTAAATCTTTAATACAAGTTGTAACAGAAATTATGGTTCTAATAATTACCATTACTTGTTTATGGTAGTCTATTTTTGGTTCCAATAATCCATTAAATCTACATATTAAACAAAACATGTCATTAATCAATGACATATAAAGTTCAACATACACAATATTAACTCAAAGAATACTAATCGAGAAAAGGCTCTCAATCACATAATACATCCAAATTTTAAATCACCCCAATGGAATATTTTCACAGAAATTTAAATGATTAGTAATCTGGTTATAATTATTATGATGTTAAATTAAGAAGATAAGAAAAATAGAGGGGTAAGAAAAGAGTGGTGCGTCGAACACAGACACAAACTATGAAGGTAATTAAATACTGACTTTAGATTGAATGGGAATGAAAAAGAAGGGAAGGTAATTAAAATGTATTTAATCTATTTTAAGGAAATTAATATTAATCTAGAAAAGGTGGATGAGAATAATAGATATTAAAGAAGAAACTTTCATTAAACAGAATTACAAAGAAAGAGACTTACAAGATTTCAAAAATGAAGAACTGAAAAGTAAATGTAAACAAAGAGAGGAGGAAAGGTATCTCAATTGAGAAATTGAGTATGGAAGGTCCTCCCAAGCCATTGGAAAGTTTTTTGTCATTCCAATATGTGCTCCTATATTCTGAAATTCCAACTCCTTGCAAGGAGAGGATTGGGATTTATTTATAGCCTATGGAAGTGGACTGTTGGTATTCCAAATCTGTCCCTCCACTTGTCTTGATGATTTGGACATTCAGATAGCCGAATCTTGAGATATATCCTTCTTCAAAGTTTTAGATAATAATTTGGGATGACTTATCTAACAATGTTGAGTCATGTGGACCTATGGATCCAATTTTATGGTGGTTTGATTAAACAAAGATAAACTGTCTATTTCAATCCATGCTTTTCAATGGACAAAATGTGAATGGATTTTGAAATAGGAAGTTGCCTTCAAATATGAATTATTTATTCAACAAAGTAGGCCGAATATACCTCCTATTTCACACTAAAAAATATCATCTCTATTTAATGATTAGATTAGGAGACATGTCATGAATACTATACTGATTTTAATTCACGGCCAGAATGGTGGGCTGAGATTCAATGAACCAGTTAGTCCCCTTTTATTTGGATTTTGGCTTTGAAAGTTTTATCCAATACTCCTTGAATTGTTCCTATAATCTTTGATGGGAATGAAAGAATTTGGACTTCCTAATTGAGCCCATAAATTAAATATTCATGGCTGGTCCAGTTTCTTCATAGATTCTATAGGTCTTCTTGTGTAGTCCATATGAGCCTTCAAATGGAATAATTGGCGCATGATCTCTTCTAATGAAATGTTGGATATCATATGAGGAATCTTATAAACAAGAACCAAACAATTTGGATTAGTAAGGAGATAGTTATAAATAAAATAGTAAACTGAATCAATTGGACTACTTCTAAAAATCATCCAAAATTATACTTAGTATTAAAACATTAATATTTCACACAAATTATGAAAATTTCATATAAAATAAGTAAAAGGAGTACATAATAAGTCATTAAAATATTAATAACATCACCTTTCATCATAATTCTGGTACTAAACATTTTTTAGTAAATGAAAATTATTCTTATTTAGTGCATAAACGTTTTGTTCATATTTCCAAAGAAATATTGGAGAGATTGATTATGTTTGAATTCCTTCCAAAATTGGATTATACAAACATAAAATTTTTTATGGATAGTATTAATAGAAAAAACATACAAAGAAAGGTTCCATATGAATTTCTCAACTCCTCAAGATCATACATACTGATATATGTGGACTTCTGATATCAATTATTTCATAATGGAAAAAATACTATATCCCCTTTATTGATGATTTTTCACATTATGGATATGTCTATTTATTGCATGAGAAATATCAAGTAATAACATCCGTGGAAATTTATGTAATTGAATTTTATATGAAATTAGATAGAATGGTGAAGGTCATATAGTCTGATAGGGGTTGTTAATATTATGGAATATTAGATGAAATAGAAAAAACTCAATCATATTTTCAATGTTTCATGAAATTAATGGCTTATGTGGACAATACACTCTGCCAGGTACACAACAAAAAAATATTTTTGCCGAAAGGCGTAATAGAAGATTAATGGATATGGTTAGGTGTATTTTAAGTAATTCTTATTTACCCTTATCTTTAGAGATGTATTTCGTAAAAAACTGTCATGTATTTATTGAATAGGATTCCTATTAAAGAAGATCCAAAGACTGCTTATGAACAATAGACAAGTATGAATCATATTTTGAGACTCCTGCATGTATGGGGTTTTCAGGAAGAAATAAAATCATATAACCCACCAAAACAAAAACATGATGCATGAACAATCAGTGGACATTTCATTATTTATCCAGAGAAATCAATAGGGGTATAGATTTTATTTTCTTAATCATAGTATGTGAATTTTTGAAATTAGAAATGCTTGATTTATTGAGAATGTTGAATCTGGTGGGAGTGAAGTTCCATAAAATGAGTAAATTAAAGATGCTAGAATTTAAGTTCCATTTTCTTGTATTCCATCTTTAAATTCTGTTGTTCCTCAAATTATTACATAACAAAATGATCATGTAGGATAACAACAAAATGATTCCAAAATAAAAAATGAAGAAATGGTTGAAGAACCACAATAAATAGTGTTCAAAATTTCCCAAAGGGAATGAATTTCAACTATTTCTGATGACTATGTAGTATATTTATATGAAAGATAAAATTATTTTGGAATTGATAATGATCTAGTTTCATATTATCAGGCCATCAAGTGTGATAATTCTGATAAATGGTTAGATTCCATGAAATATGAGTTCAGTTCCCTAGAGAAAAATAAATTATAAGGCATTATTGAATTTCCTAAAGGTTGCAAGAGAGTTATATATAAATGGGTCTTCAAAAAAAAAGACTCTGTTGGTAACCTTCAATGTTATAAGTCCTTACTTTTTTCTAAATGATTCGATAAAAAGGATGATATAGATTATAAGGAAGCCTTCTCACCGGTTTATAAGAAAGAATCATTCAAAATTATTATGGCATTGGTTGCTCGGTAAGATTTAGAGTTACATAAAATGGATGTTAAAAAAACATTTCTTAATGTAAACATAGAGGAAGATGTATGCGTGGATCAACCTATGGGTTTTTCTATTGATGGAATGGAACACATGGTATGTAAATTAAAGAAGTCAACATAAGAAATTAAACAAGAATCCCAACAATGGAATATTCGGTTTAATGATACCATTGTATCTTTTTTATTTAAGGAAAACATCGTTGATCAGTGTATATATCAGAAGAAAAGTGGGAGTAAATATATATTCTTGATTCTATATGTTGAAGACATATTTCCTGCTAAAAACTATCTTGGTATATTATGTGAGACCAATAAATTCCTCTACTAATTTTGTAATGATAGACATGGGAGAAGCCACATATGTGATTGGAATAGAAATATTTTGTAATAAAACTAAAGGATTATTGGGATTATCTCAAAAGTCATACATAAATATAATTTTAGAATGGATTAGGATATTTTCAAGGAACATTGGATCACGTGCTTGCTTATAAAAAATCAAATGATCTTGAGGTGATTCGATACTCTGATTCAAAATATACTGTTTGTGTTGATACAACGATGTCCACTTTTGGTTATGTGTATCATCTAGACGAAGGAGAAATGTCATGGAAAATTAAAAAGCAATCAGTTATAGTTGTTTCGAACATATAATATGAATTTTTAGCATACATTGATGTTGAAAATCAGGTTATGTGGTTGCAGAACTTTATTTTGAGTGTTGGAATTGTTGATAGTATCACTAAACCCATGAAAATTTATTGTGACAATACCGCATCAGTATTCTTTTCCCAGAATGTCTAATATTCCAATGGTGATAAACACATGGAATTAAAGTACATTGTTGTTAATGAGAAAGTTAAAAAAAACATATGGTGTCAATTGAACTTATTAGAAAAATCTTATGATTTTGACTCTTTGAAGAAAGGGTTCCTACCCAAGACATTTATTAGTCATGTTAATAGTATGGCCATTCTCATAGTGTAATTTTTGTTGTATGTTTTGACTGTTAATATTATTACAGTTGACACTTGTACTTATAAATGTTTTGATCAAATTGCATGTATTTTCAATAAGAATACATGACTGAATTGAATAATGATAACATACTTAATATTTAATAAATAAATTATCATTAGGAAATATATATCTATATATCCCATTTTTATTATGATATAGAAAATTTCAATATTGTAGTACATGGATGGGAGTATATCAATATATAATATACGACCTCCATGACTCCTATAGACATTATCCTTAATTATGATGAATGTAGTATACATGATAAAATATAAATATAAATGTGCAAAATGACAAATTTAATATATTAAAAATTATAAAGTAATATCACATAAGTGAAGTGGGAGTATGTTGCATTAACTCTTGTAATATTATGTTTAACATTATTATAATTCGATAAGGAGGGGTATAATTGTCAAATTGAATGGATTTGACAGTTAATTAAATAACCACCCAAGAAAACTGTTTTATCCCTATTTTTAAAGTTCATGTTCTTTCCAATTATGTCTCAATAAAATTCTTGTTACATTCCATCAATTCTGCTATGGAAGATAGAGGATACAAATTATAGAAATTCTTTTATGTGGTAGAAAATCAAGAAGATTCAAATATAGAAGATCCAATGGATCATGGTATGTCATATTTTCATTTTATTTTTGGTTTATCGATGGGATAAGTATAGATTTTCAAAATACTAAAATGAAAAAAATTAAATTAAAAGTTGGCCTATAATCCCAAGCCCATGAGAGGATCCAAGTGTAAATGGTTGGAAAAATCTAATATGACCACAGGGCCATACCCAAGCCACCATCGACGCTTTCTCTGTAGGACAGAATAAATATAGTCCATGTTTCCTAGATCTACATCTTTGTCACCTTTTATGACCAATTCGATGGGGGATACTACATTAATGAACACCATCCAACACCAAGACACATCTCCAGCACCAGAAAAACACAGACATCAAAGATGCTTCACCGCCTACCCAAAAGCATGCCTGCATTGAAGGCACACCAGCACCTCTACCCACGATGACGATGACACCACCATCATCTGATAATGGAAAACCAACTAGATTTTGTTTGAAATATTATGATCTAAACAATCATAACATGACATGCCTAAAGGTAATATGATGATCTATGGAGTTTTTTTAATATTTATTTAAAAAAAATTAAAAAATAGCATATGTTTGAAATATTTTAAAAAATACAACCCAAAGGAGGAATTGGAGATTCCTCCTTCCATCCCCCATGTAGCATTTGGCCCAAATCGATTACATGGGAAAGGGGGTGGTGGGATGCCTCCATTGGTCTCTAGGTGAGGTGAATAGAGGCACCACAAATTCTATATTTGGACTCATGAAAAGGGAAAAGGCGGCATCAGTAATGCCCCCTTTTCCTCACCTCCATATTAAAGGGAAGCCTCACATTCTTCTCACTTAATTATCCCCATATCCCCTAAGTCCACTGAATCTCTCTCTAAAAAAATTCCTTTTTCGTGTGGTGGATTCGGTGGTCCAAAATAAGTTAGTTATTTTTGAATCATAATTTAGAGGTATTTTTTATTTAATTTAATGTTTTTATATATTTAATTGAATTATTTTTAGTCATAAATATATTAATTTTTTAATTCGTTTAGTTAGTTATAAATATTGTTTTTATTAGGTAGTTTAATTTGTTATATATAGTTCGTGTAGAATCGAAATAATGATGTAGATTATCAATTACAATAATTGGGTGAATTTTATGTTTAAAAACATTAGACATTAACATTAAGGAAAACTATGTTTAATAAAGTTAAACATGGTAAATTCACAAAGCCTCTATTAGTTCAACAAAAAAACATGCTAGGTTTCGGAAATATGATTCCAAAAATTGAAACTTTTTATGTTTAAAAGGAAAAGATTCTACTTTAAAGCATATAGAATCATACGTATTAGAGTATAAAAATGTACAAAAAGGTATAAGAAAATTTTACATCTTTTCCTTATCAAAATGCATTGGAAATAAATGTGAAGAAAAAAACAACAAGTATGGAATATTTTAACCCAAAGAGTAGAGTATCCAAAAAACATGGATAAGGATCCCTGGATTTATACTTTCAAGAAAGTCTGTCTTTCCCACACTAGGGTAAGCTCTCAATAGAAATATCAGAATCAGTCTTGCTATCCCTGTAATCCCTTGAAAATTAAGGTAGTCATTACCTCTATCTTCATATCCTCTAAATCCCTTGAACTTTAAGGTATTCAGAACCTCCTTCTTCTTATCCCTAGAATCCCTTGATTGTACTCAACAAAAATTGAAGTCTCACTAAGAAAGATGAACAAGATGTTCTGTACAAACAAAGACTGAGAGTCTCTCTCTCTAGAAATCTCTTCAACAACTTGTAATCTCTAGGAAAATCAATAGGTGATTCTCTATCATGAGATCATTAAAATAAGATTCTATTTATAATAACTTCTCCAACAGTTGGATCCCTCCCGAAAAAGTCATATTTTTCATTGAATCTTGGAGAGACCTATACAATTGTCACTAAAAAAACTGTTAGTTAGAAACTTATTGCAGGACATTGTTTCATAAAATAGTATAAGTAAAACTAAATTTATTAACCAAATATATTTTTTGGAGTTTAAAAAAATTGAATTCAAAATATTACCAAATAAACATTCAATTAATATAATACATGGATATTCGGTTTTTGTTTTATAAATAATTCAGAATCTGAATTCAATAGATTTTGGAGTCCGATTTCCATTGAATTTGGAATCAGAATTCTATGAAATTCTGAGTTTAAATTTATAATAATTTGGAGTCAGAATTATAAGGTATTTGGATTCTGAATTTTAATGAATTTGTTGTCATAATTCTAGGGAATTCGGAGTATGAATTTGAAGGAATCCAGAGTCTAAATTGTTGATAATTTAGAATCTGAATTTCACAAAATTTGGAGTTTAAATTTCAGAGAATTCAGAATCTAAATATTAGAGAATTTAGAGTCTTAATTTTAGAGAATTAAGAGTCTGAATTTTAAAAAGTTCAGAGTCTAAATTTAAGGGAATTTGGTTATAGAATTTTAGAGAATTTAGAGCTTGAATTTTAGAGAATCCAGAGTTTGAATTTCATAGAATTAAAATTCTTAATTTCCGGAAATTCAAAGTCTAAATTACAGTGAATTTTGAATCTGAATTTCAGATAATTTGATGTTTGAATTTCAGAGAATTCAGATCCTGAAGATAGAATACTCTATACCCAAGTATTTATAGGATTATGAGATTTTATATATGAAACCAAGTTTTTCCTTAGTAATAAAATGAGTTAGATTTAAGTAAACTATAAAATAAACAATGAAAACACAGGCAAGGATAAATATTTCCATAGGGAATAGAAATTTTCCTTATGAAAATAATCCTTAGGGAGAATATAATTTTCCTTAAATGAATGTTTTTTTTATTTTCAAAACATAGGGAAATTGAAAATTTATAAAAATTCCTTATTGACTCAACAATCTCTCTATTTTTGGAAAGCATAAACATCATTACAAAAAAAATATAAAGGCATAGAAATTTTCATTAGGAACAAAAAATAAAAACATATATCCCTTTACTTATGGGTCATGATGAGTATGACTAAATCCCCCTCAAGTTTTTAAAACCCTAAGGATCGTATTCTTGACTTCCTTAAAGAGATTCTTCTTTTTCTTACAGAAAGAAAAATTCTTTGATAAAAATCTCCCATAGATAGAATCCCCCTTATATAGGGAATTATCTTATTTACACAGTATTATTTTTATCTATCATTTCTCCCCATTTGTGATTCTCAAAAATGAATTCAGATTAGGGAAAAAAATATGGTACCTGAAATATTAGTAATATAAAAAAAATATAGGAAAAAGAACCAAAATTTTCATTATGATTGGAAAAAATTGTCCACAAAAGATAATACAATAAAATATCAGACATAAGAAAAAAACCATTCTTCTTTTTTCCTTTGGAATAAGAATCTGGAAAATGGGCTTCAAATTTTTGACCTTATTATGATTCTATTCAAAATGTTTGAGTAGTTCATTCTAATCTTCATTTTTCTCCTCCAAAACTCTAATTTTTTCTTCATGAGCCTTAAGAATTTCTACCTATGTCTTTAGAAGTTATTATTACTTACTGAAGTTTTTTTCGAACTCATTTCTAAGATCCCTTTCCCTCTTAATATTGAAAGCAACTGAATTAAGTTTTCCATTCAGATATTTTTCTTCTTTCTTTTGAGCTTATTGTTCAAGATTGATCTTCTCATTAAAACTTGAAGTAAGGTATTTTATATTTAAATCTTTGGTATCAAAATAATACTTCACATTATCTTGAAAGTCATAAAATATTCCCATCACTTAAATTTTTTCCTAGACCACTTATTAATATCCTTGCACAACCTTCTGTGTGCATCATACCCTATGTAGAAGGATTTAAAACTGGCATCAAGTCTGATTTTTTTCCCATAAGCATCAAAACATAATCTGATATATGATTAAATAAACGTTAAATCATCTAACACCTAGATTAAATAGTTATAAACCGAGTAATTTTATCAATAATTTTCTTTAGGGGTTGAACAAAAAAATCATGACCCATGGAAGATGATTCTGAATCAGATTGTTTTGTTGGTATGGGTTCTCTCTCTACCTCATCAACCATTCTTTTATATGATCCACAAACATCTTTCATACACACAGTGGCCATCTTATGTGTATCATCTAACACTTTCTTTACTTTATCATCTCTTAGAATTATCTTAGTATCCTTTGGTGATTCATGTTCACTATAAGATAGTTGAACTAACTTATCTTCCTCAACCTTTTCATTTCCAGCATCTACCACAAGATCCTCAAGTTGAACTAAATCATGGTTTCTTATTTCTTATTTTGATGGTTTGTTTACTTCCTCCATACCTTCATTACCTTTTACTGGTGTATCATGTTTAGAATATCAGTCTTGGGAATTTTGTATTGATAATTTATCAGAATGACTCTCCTTCTCATTATATTCTTTAACTTGCCTTATCAT
This sequence comes from Viscum album, assembly GCA_963277665.1. Taxonomy (NCBI): domain Eukaryota; kingdom Viridiplantae; phylum Streptophyta; class Magnoliopsida; order Santalales; family Viscaceae; genus Viscum; species Viscum album. The sequence continues at coordinate 1,991,519,273 of OY728131.1, read as the reverse complement.
GTCATCTATATCATCACATCCTTCATCTTATTCTCCTTTTAATTCCTCTTCCTACACAATTTCTTCTTCCTCATCCAGTTTTGGAATTACCATCTTCTTTCCTGGAGTCTCTATAGGTACGAGTTCCTTGAGAATATTTTATGGTACTTGAAACTACTAAGAAACTTTCTTAGTATCCTTGAGAAGATACTGAACAATCTCATCTTCAGACATTTTCTTCTTTTACATTCTCTCCTTTTTCTTGCTTCTCAAATTCCTTAGAAAACTTAATCATTAATGATTCTTCCTTGGCATGTTACAAGCCAAAACTAGGCTCTCCTTCCTTCTTATTATTCTTATCTTATCTCCACTTAGAAACAACGTTATCCAGATAGGTCTTTTGCTTCTTAGATTTCGATGGTGCTGATTGGGTTTCCGGAACTGTAAGAGTTTATTCCTTGGCTTCTAGTTCCTTTAACATTATTTGCATTCCACCATTCTTGGATGTCTCAATTACTTCCAAACATTTGGAAAAGGATTTGATATCACTTTCAAACAATTTATAAAATTCATTGGATTTGTCATGAAACCAACGTTCATCCTTCTCAATGTATCATCACTAATCAACATGACTTTGAATGATTTGGTATTTTAACTACAAGGGATTTTTTAAATTCTAGTCATATGATAATAATCATGGATATTATTGCTTCATATATAATGATATGTGACTTGAGGGTGCCATTTTTAATATTTTCAATCATCAACAGGATATAATCCACTATGTTTATCTTTCTTAGGTTGACCAAAAAATCCAAAACATAGATTTCACTTTTCATTAAGGAGTCCTTGTCTTCTTTTCTCATATTAAGAAACCCCTGAAACCATAAATATAACATTACAATGTTAGTAGAGAGTTTTTTGATCTTGGTATTTTTCACTCATTTGAGTCCGAGACACTCTATTGCTTTTTCTTTATCAAAACTTTTTACCTGATTAGGTAGTTTTTGGGAATATAAAAAGGCTTCTCCTTCGTATAGTATTCTAAGGATACTAGCTACATTGCAGTAGAAAAGAGAATAAGTTTTTCCATAACTTTTGAATGAGAAATTATTTCGCCCACCTTCATTAAAAATACATATGGATTCATAGAACTCAAAAAGAAATTCCGGATAAACCAGATCTTGTCCTTTCAATTTTTCTACACACAGGCATTCCCAGCCATTCAACATGATATACATTGAAATGGGAGAATCATACTTTTTAATGAACATTGGATAAACTAATAATTATCTGTATGTTTTCCATTAATAAATATCCTTGGTTGATGAGATTTTCTTCTCTAGGGATGCTTCAAAATATATTTAAAGATGAGAAGATCAAAAATAACGAACAATGCTTAAGTAGAGATGCATGGCTTTGGCATGTTGGGCTTGAAAACGGATGTGGGAGAATCATTAGGGGGTATTTATATAGGCGTTTTAAGTGAAGATTTAACATTGAAGATTTATCCAATGATTGAAGCATGCATGATTTGATCTGAAAGTTGAGATGAAAGTAAAAGAAGGATTTTGGTAGGTTCCGATCATTTGAGGTTTTTAGGATAAAAAATTCAATTTTAAGGAAAGATAATCTAAAATAAATAAATTCCAAAATGTAAAAAGTTTATTACCAAATTTTATGTAAGGAAACATACCTTCTGGATTGATAGGAAATTTATATGTAGTGAGGAAAATTAATCTTGATGAACTTTATATTCCATAAAAATTTATTAAAGGAGGAAAATTTTGTATTCTAGAATTTTGGGTTTCGGAAAAAAAATTTATTATAGAAAAAAATTTGAATACAAAAAAATTTGATTTCAAAATTCTTATTATGAAAAATTTTTATTGTGAAATTTTATGAATATGAAAAAATTTTATTATGAGAAATTTTATTTGAAAAAAATTTGAATACGAAAAATTTTGATTATGAAAATATTTTATGTACGAAAAATTTGAATACCAAAACATTTAAGTGTGAAAATTTTGAATATGAAAAATTTTAAGTGTGAACAATTTATTTTAAAAAAATTAAGTATGAATAATTTGAACTGCTAAGAAAATGTACTCCCATTTTGAAAAAGAGTTGCTTAATGTAAGGAGATAGATTTCAACAAAATGTTAATATGGAAGATTAACTTATGATTATCATTCCTAAATTTCATTTAATGTATTCAAATCTATCATATGGTAAATATTTTTTGAAAATATTAGCAAGTTGATCTTGTGTTCAGATAAATTGATGAATGATATCTCCTTTTTTTGTATGATCCCTAAGAAACTGACACCTAATATCTATGTGTTTTACACGAGAGTGACGTGTAGGGTTTTTTTCTTTGGGAAATGACACTAGTGTTGTCCCTCAATATCTATATTTTGGTATAACTCATGCCATAGTCTCTGCGTGTGTGTTGCATCCACAACACTTGAGTAGAACAACTTCCAACTGCTACATATTCAGCTTTAGTAGTGGAAAGGGATACTAAGTGTTTCTTTATGCATGACCAAAGAACTAATGAATCTCCTATGAAATGACAAGTTCCATATGTACTTTTCCTATCCATTCTACACCCATCAAATTCAGAATCCAAAAAAATTAGAACAAAATCATTTCTAAAAGTACAGAAGAGTTCTAAATACATGGTTCTGTTTAAGTGTAATTTTATTTGACTCTATTTAAATGAGATTCCTTAGGATTGGATTGATATGTTTTACATAATCATATTGAAATCATTATTTCCAGATGAATATCTATCAAGTAAGGTAAAATTCATATCATACCTCTAAATAATGTTTGATCTACTGGTTTGTTGGCATCATCATGATCAAGAGAATTTTAGGCACTGATTAGAGTACTTATACTTGTAGTGTTGTCATATCTTTACTTTTTGAAATAAAAAATATAATATACTTATGTTGAGATATATAAGTTCCTTCTGGTTTTTGAGAGATTTGAAAACCTAGGAAAATTGTTAACTTACCCATCAAACACATTTCAAACTTATATTTCATTATATTCACAAAGGAATCAGCTAAAGATTGTTGATTTGAACCGAATATAATGTAATCAACATAAAATTGAACAATTAAAACATTTTTATAATTGTTAATTAATAAAAGTGTTAGATCAGCAGTTCCCTTAACATTATTGTTTTTTAACAAAATCATGTAATTATATAATACCATGCTGTAAGGGATTTTTTAAGTCCATATAAAGATTTGGTAGGTTTTAAAACATGTTCAAGATGTTTTGAATCTTCAAAAACATGAGTTTGTCTAAAAAAAATATCTTCATTAACATATCTGTTATAGAAAGAACATTTTATATCCATTTGAAACAGTTTGAAATTAAATAATAATGAAAAGTCAATTAAAATATGAATTGATTCAAGTATAGTTACTGGAGCATAAGTTTATTCATCATTTATTACTTCTTGTGGGTTATAGCATTTAGAAACTAATATTACTTTATTTCTTACAATTATTCCACTTTCTTCAAACATATTCTTGAAGACCCATTTTACTCCAATAACAGAAGTTTTCTTAGGTCTTTCATCCAAGGTATATAGTTTTTTCCTTTTGAATTTATTTAGATCACCTTGAATGGATTTTATCCAATCATCATCACATAAATATTCATCATTATTTTTTTTGGTTCTAATTGGGAAAGGAATTCTACATGTTCCACTTCATTTTGTAAGGACCTTATAGTCCTTACAGGTTGATTTTCAACACCAATGATACTATCACTAAGATGATTCTTAAGAAACAACTAATATGGGTTTTGTAAAACCTATTCATCAACATATGCTAGGAAATATTCTGGGTAAATTATTTAGAAATATTTTCATGAACATTTTCCTTATCATAAGGTTCTTTTATCAATGGTTGATAATCAGTTTTTCGAAAACACATCTATGGATGTATGTTGGGGTTGTTTAAAAATAATTGGATCAGTTTCATCAAATTTAACATGAACTATTTCTTTAATAGTACAATTATTTTTATTAAAAACACTATAAGACTTAGAAGTTGTGGAGTAGCCTATGAAATTTTTTTCATCATATTTAGGTAGGAATTTATGTTAATTATCACTATTATTCAGAATGAATACTTTGCAACCAAATACCTTGAAGTAGTAAAATATAGGGTTTCTACCATTCCACAATTTTCAAGGAGTTTTGTTATGAACCAGTCTAATCAAAACACGATTTATAGATTAACACACAGTACTTACATCTTAAACCCAAAAGTGTTTAGCTATATAATATTCAATAAACTTGGTTCTAAATAACCATTTAAGAATATGATTTCTTCTTTCAACAACACCATTCTGTTGAAAAGTTCTTGGAGATGAGATGTTATGAGTAATGCCTTTTTTACTACAAAAAGTTTCGAAATATGAATTTTGAAATTCTCCTCTTCAATCACTATGAGTAGTTATCAATGGAAGGATTTTGTCATTTTTAACTTGGGTTCTAAAAATATTAAAATAAGAAAAATCATCAGATTTCTTTTCTTGGCAATATACCGATGTAAATCTAGTGTAATCATCAACTTGGAGAAATACATAATATTTTTCTACAATGATTCTAGTTTGTGTTGGAATGAAAAGATGTGTATACACTATCTATAATTCATTTGAAGTTGACTTCACCAATTGATTTAAAACTTGATTTATGATGCTTTCAAAATTTGCAAGGATCATATATTTTTGAATAATCAAATATAAGCTTAGATAAATCCTTAACTAGTCTTTTCTTTGAGAGTTTATATAGGTTACTATGGTTATAGTGTCCGAAACTTCTATTCCATTACCAAGATTTATCTTCCATTGCACTAAGGAAAGGTAGGTCTTGGATCCTAATGCCTTTTAAATTTAGTGTGTATACATTCTCTATCATATGGGCATAAAGAATAAACTCTTCCTTGTAATTGTGTACTAAGAATTTATCATTCCTAAAATTTACAAGGTGACCTTCATCACACAATTGACTTATGTGAATGAGGGTGTGCTTAAGACCCTTAACAAATAAAACCGTTGAAATTAATGTTTTTCCAAGAAGAACAATGTTACCTATACCAATAATTCTCCTTGAGCATTATCTCATAAATTTACTTCTCCTCATTTCACCTTGATAATATTTTCAAAGAAATTTATGTTACCTGTAATATTCTAGGAACATCCACTATCAATGTACCATGTATTTCTGTTGGTAATTTCATTATTTTCCTAATAATAAAAGATTTAGACATTCAGAATCCAAAAAATCCTGGATCCATAAATTTTGGAAAGAAAGATATTAGGAACCCACATTATCTTAGAAAAATACTATATATGAAAACTAGGGATTGGGTTTTGTTAAAAGAAAAAAAAATCTCCCAATTTCCACCACACTGACATTTTGTAAAAAATGGATCACTTTGAGGAACAAAATAGTTATTACTAAAAACTAGTTTATAATGAGTATAACCAAACCGAGAACTATTTCTTAATGTTTTAATTTGAGAATAATTCTTGTCATACTTTTTGTTACCTAGGGTAATGGTTTACAGAAATTTTCTTAAATAAAATATTTCCCATATTAGATCAATAACTTGATTTTTATCGAAAAAAACATTAGTTTTAAAACTAAATTTAGCCTCTAAAATATTTTCATAGAAATAAAATTTTCAAGATCCTTAGAAATTTTATTCTTCTCAAAATTAACTTCCTCAAAATTTTCCAAAATATTTTTAAAAGTAAAAGTATTTTTACCGTGATATTTTGAAAGATATGATACTTATTTGGTTAAAATAGTTATTCTAGAATTTTCCTTATCATAATTTTTTTTGAGTTTATAATTTTCATTCTCAAGATGTTTAGCAAACCAAGACACTTCATCATATGAAGGTAATGTATTATCTTTTGATGAGGAGGACTCATCATCTGAAGATTTATAGTATTTATCATCAGTATAATTTCATTTTAAAGATAAATTAGTAATAGATTCATATTGTGTACCTTGAACATTAGAAAAATAATTTTAATGATTAGTTTGAATAGTAGTCCATGATACTTCTGTTCATAAGATTTATACTATGAGGATTTATTTGAAGAGTCACCACCACTGGTACTCAAGGTGTCATTAGCTTTCAAAAAATTCTTAGCTTTAGGCTTGTATTAAAATTTTCTATTCATCTCAAAATGATTTTACTTTATATCCATTTTCATAAGTATAGGTCAATATAGCCTTATATTCCCTACTCTTTTTCATTCATAGGAAGTGACTTCTGAGTCTTTATTGTTGTTCTTTCATTCTTATTATATCTATATTGAAAGTATTTCTTTCCAACTATCTTGTTCATCCTTCGAGGAAGAATAGTAGATGATTCTCAAAATGTTCAATTTTAATAGATTCTAATAAAACAATGAATTTCTTATACTTGGATCTTGTAACCCTTTTCGGAGTCTTGGATTTAGTAGTAGTAAATGGTACACTTCCATTTTCATTCTTCTTCGTATTCACATCAGCATCTATTTTCAATTTTGTTTCATGTTTAAGAAGAGTTCCAAAAAGATCATAATGATTAATTATAGATACATTCCGATTTTTATCAATAGATGTTCTCTTGGATTACAACTCATCAGGCATAGTCTCAATAATATTGTCCACAAGAGCTTCGTCATTAAGACATTTCTCTCCCATAGATTGTAAACTATTGACAATGGTCATAAATCATTGTTTTACATTGAAAACTGGTTCTCCATAAGAAAATAGAAATCCATGATATTCATATTTAGGCATATATCTTCTGGTTTCTATAACATTGGGTGTACCAAAAATTGTAACATATAATTTTGTCTAGATACAATTTTATGCTTCACATGCTGAAATTTGAATATATATATTCCTAGTCCTAGAACACAACAATATATTGTGTACCTTGTTATTTAGTTTATATAAGGAATTTTCTTGGTTGGTGAATGTTTTGACTTCCTTTTCAAGAATTTTAAATCCTTAGTAAGCTTGAGAAATTTGTCCACTGCAGTATTAATGAAAAACGTCTTCATACGATCTCTCCAATATTCATAATCGTTACCATAAAAAATAGGTGGTCTAGTAGGATTTGTATTTTCAATCGAACCGACATTCATTCTTTCCTTTTTATATGAAAATATCTTTCCACAAAAACATTTAAATTGAAAACTTTTGTACACAAGGATAAAAATATCTAAGAAAAACTTCAGTAAGAAATGTTATACAAGAAATTTTAGAACCGAAATAACTTGAGAAAGAAAGCTTATATGTAAATATAAGTATTTCAGAGACCTCATTTATGCAAATTGAATGATTAAAATATTGATGTAGATGCTCAATTACAATAGGGGTGAATTGTATGTTTAAAAACATTAGTTTTTAACCTTAAGGAAAACTATGTTTAACAATGATAAACAAGGAAAATTCACAAAGCCTATTTTAGTTCAAGTAAACAAACTTTATAGGTTTCAGAAATATGATTCTGGAAATTGAAACTTTTTTAGTTTACAAGGAAAAGATTCTACATTAAACCATATAGAATAAAACTTTTCAAGGTACACTAATGTAGAAGAAAGTATAAGAAAATTATAATTCATTTCTTTATCAAAATGCAGTGGAAATAAACTTGAAACAAAAAAAGTAACAAGTATTAATTATTTTAAACCAATGAATAGGGAATTTAAAACCTTGGATAAAGGTCCCTTGATTTAAAATTTCATGAAGGTATATCTTACCCACACAAGGGTAAGCCCTCGATATGAGATAGGAATCTATCATGCTATCATTGAAATCCCTTGAACATTAAGGTAATCCATACCACTTTCTTCCTATCCCTATAATCCCTAGAACTTCAAGGTAGTTGGAACCTATGTTTTCCTATCCTTGGAAGCCCTCGATTGTACTCAACAACAATTAGAGTCATACTAAACAAGATGAACAAGATTTTATGTACACACAATGCATGATGGTGTCTCTATCTATAATTCACTTCAACAACATGTAATCTCTAGTTCAATAAATGGGTGATTCTATATCTTGATCTCAATCTTATGATCTCTTATTTATAGGCACTTATCCAATAGTGGGATCCCTCCTCCAATGGTAATATTTTTCCTTGAATCTCAGAGAGACCTTAACACATGCCACTCAAACAATGGTTAGTTTGAAATAATTTGTTTCAAATCATTTCTTAAAGAAGTATCGGGAAAATGAAATTGCTTAACCAAAACTATTTTTCAGTGTCTAAAAAACTAGAATTCAGAATCTAACAAAATAAACCTTCAATTTTTAAAATATATGTTTATTTGGATTCTGTTTTAAAAATAATTCAAAATATGAATTCAATATATTTTAGAGTCTACATTCCCATGAATGCATAATTTTAATTTTGAGGAATTCAAAGTCCGAATTCAAATGATTTTATATTTTTAATTCTGAGGAATTTGGATTCTGAATTCTGAGGAATTCAGAGTCTGGATTATGAAGAATTCAGAGTCCAAATTCAGAGGAATTTGGAGTTTGAATTCTTCAGAATTCAGAGTCAGAATTTTAGAGAATTCAATGTCTGAATTTCAGAGAATATGGAGTCTATAGTTTAGAGAATTCAGAATCTGAATTTCAGAGAATTTAGAGTATGAATTTATGAGAATTCGGAGTCCGAATTTCAGAGAATTCAGAATCGGAATTTCAGATAATTTTGAATCTGAATTTCGTAAAATTCATTGTCTAAATTTTAGAGAATTCAGCGTCATAATTTCAGAAAATTCAGAATCTAAATTTCCCAGAATTCAGAATCTGAATTTTAGATAATTCAGATCCTAAAATGCAATACTCTATATCCAAGGATTTATAGGACTCTGAGATTTTAGATATTAAAACAAATTTTTTTCATTAGTTATATAATGAGTTAGATTTAGAGAGGCTATAATATGAACAATAAAAATATAGGTAAGGATAAAAATTTCCTTAGGTAAGGGAAATTTTTCTTATTAAAATTATCTTTAGGGTAAATTTAAATTCCCTTAAAATAAAGTGTTTTTTATTTTCAAAACATAGAGAAATGTAAAATTTATAAAAAAACATTTTGACTCCACATTTCAGAATAATAATTTTTATTAGCAATTATTAAGTATAAATTAAGTATATAATAACGTAGGATTATGTATCGTGAAATTTTGGTATCATAATTATTATAAGATTATATAAGAAATGAAATCCATGTATCGATACAAACAAGTGGATGTGTCTCTAGAACCGATGTAACTAGGGGTAAAACCCAAAAACACTTCTTTGATCTAGAATAGAATGAGAACTGGTGCATGACAACAGGCCATGATGCACTCCTATTTTGACACTCTCGGGTTATATGCTTAAGATGATTCATATTTTCTTTATAAATTACTAAAAAACCTATGAAATGAAAAATAAAATTAGTATTTTTATCAATGATAAATTGATAATTATGATGTTATAGAATGAAAGGGATTAGGAAAAAGGAATTATGGAATGAACGTTATTATTATTAATTGAATTCTTGTTAGTCATTTTTGAAAATGTTATTTATCAAGTAGTTTAATTAGTTATATATAGCTTAGAAATAATACTTATTATTATTAATTATTAATTATGGATTTATTTATAATAAATTATGATTAAAAATGAATACATATGATTATTTAATTATAATTAACTAATAAATATCACATGACTAATGAATAAAGAATAAATAATTAAAGAATAACTTAATAATGATTAAGTAGTGATTAAAGAATGACTGATCAGTTAAAAACTGTACTAAGAAAATAAGTTGATAAAATGATAATTTTGATTATATAAAATGAAATGGAGAAGAAAAAACACATAAATTATTCAATAATGTTTTAAAAAATATATGAAATAGCTTTACATTTTTAATTAAACACGTTTTGGATGAGATGAGCGTGACTTAGGAAGTGAGGTAAAATATAGTTTTTTTATTTGGTAGCATAATAACATCATATAAAGATATGAAATTAATAATAATTTAAGTTCATAATTTGTAAACTATGTTATTAATATATCAAATAAAAATCAGTTGGGTTTTACCTCACTTTTGATGTTAGGATCATATCATCCAAACCATGTTTTGTTGAAAAAATATGGTATTTCCTATATGTTGTAAGACATCCATGTGTTATTTTATCTATTGTTTCTTATCTATTATAGATTTATTGAATAATTATTAACTAATGATTAATATAGTAATGATGAACCAATGATTAAAGAATAATAAACTTAGTAAAAACCATACTAAGAAACATTAGTATCATAGCTTCTAATATAAGAAAATGTTTTACAATTTTCAAATAATAGTGATTATATAGTTTAGAAATAATATTTATTATTACTAATGATTAATTATATAATAATTAATAAATAACATAGGATTAAAAAATTAATCCATATAATGGTTATCTAGTGATACTTATGATCATATAAAGTGAAATGAAGAAGAAAAAACACATTAAATGACACATGAGTTCTCTATGACATCAAATAAATTTGTTGAAAATTGTAAATAGAATATCATTTTGATGAGATGAATCTCACTCTATAAATGAGGTAAAATTCATCTAATTTTTAATTGGAATCATAATAACATCTTTGAAGGATATGTACATAACTTTGTAATTTTAAAAATATTTCAACCTCTTAATTATATACAAGATATCATCTATGGTATTTTATTTGAAGTTAAAAATATTTTGAAAATTATAAAGTTATGTACATATCTTTTGTATATGTTATTAAGAAGTAAATAAAAAATAAGTTGGATTTTACCTCATCTGATGTGAGACTCATTTCATTCAAACCACATTCAATTGAAAAATGTCAATGAATTTTTGTATGGTTTAAATCATTCATGTGTTATTTAATGATTATTTTATTCTTCATTTCACTTTATATGATCATAATTGTAATTTTCACAATGATTAATAAACCAATTTGAATCCTTCTCTTCTTTTTACCTTGGACTCCAAAGCATTCCATGACTTATACTCTAATAAAATTTTATATAATAAAACATTACTAGAATATTTTAGGGTTTAAAAAGGCATCCTAAAATTAAATTATAATAAATATTATATGTTCAACCATAATTGTTAATATATGTTACACTATAATAATATTAATGAAAGAATCATTTTTGATGTAGAGTCTCATTTTCCTATGTGTACTACTATGGGGAGGTTATTAAAACTGAGCAAGGAGATTCTTACAATACACAACCAATAATAGTGGTTAGAATAAATAATTGTGTAAACCTATATGACCTTCAATAGATAATTCTTAAATACTTAAATCTAGGACCCGATCAAGAGATCATGGATATAGCTATAGACATATGCAATTCCCAGCAACACTATAGAATCTAGATGGTGCATTGGTTGCTGATAGACAGTGGGTCAAAGCAATTAATTTATTTTCTCAATGGTCAGATGGTACCATGAAGGAGTTATATGTTGATGTTTCTACTATTCAACAAAAATTTCCAGTTGTATGAAGATGTAGACATACACGATTGTTTGAAGATAGTCCTCCTCATGAAATTTATCCAATTACAAATTATTTTTAAGAGGATAAACTAGATGATCTCATGGTTATACATTTCAATCCAACATACGATGAGTAGTTTTGTAATGAAGGAACAAATTGTGACAATAGTTAAAATGAGGGGGGACCAGTGGATGTTAGGGAAGAGGTTTCGAGAAATACATTAGTTGTACAATATCCCCGACCGAAAATAAATCATCCACACCTCTTTTCATATTGGTCAGAAGAAATTACCCATGTTCTTGAATTCAAAAATTATGTTCTCACACTCGTAATTGAGTTCCCTATATTTTTATCATATAGGTTTATTGATCTGGATAAAACCTTATATGTTTGAAGGGATTTTCAAAGTAAAGATGCACTAAAAAGTAGGATAAATAGATTTCACATTGAGAGTCACTACAACGAAATATTTTAAAAATAATTCCATAGTAAATATCACATACAACGTGAGAAGTTTGGGGATGAGTGTAGATTTCTTATTATGGAAATTCTGAATATTGCATTTGGTGGTTGGAGAATCGTGAGGATTGAGATAGCTCATACTTGAATTCATCCAACCCTGACACAAGATCATACCACATTGGATACAGAATTTATGTCATAAATTGTTGTCGAGATGATTAGGATATGATAAGATGTTAAAATATCCCTTCTCTAAGAGAGGATACAATAGAATTTTAATTATAAGATTACCTATAATAAGGCATGGATAGTGAAATTGAAGGAAATTGTGAATTTCTAAGATGATTGGGATGATTCATATTGGGTGTTGCTGAAATCACTATCCATTATGAGGCATTATTACCATGTTTTATTCCATCTTGATAAGAAACGAACATGTGTCTCACATTAACAGAATTGATCCATCTCATGTTCGGTTTCATTAGTTTTTCTAGACATTCCTCCCCTATATCTCTGCATTTTGTTTCAGCAAACAGTTTATTCATATTGATGGAACATTTCTATATGGAAAATAAAAGGTCATTATGTTGATTATGGAAATACAATATGGAGACCATTCACCTCTTCCACATTCCTTTTCCATTATTGAGAATGAAAACTATGAATCATGGAGTTGGTTTTTGGAATGTATCAACAACCATTTCACCAATATTTGCGGGATTTGATTAATATTTGATCACTATAAGGAAATTAATGTTTCAATCAATGCGGTTGTAGATACATAGAGTTACCCAAACACAATCATCAGTTCTATTTTAGACACGGTGATATAAACTTGCATAAAAAATTCCACAAAGAACCGATGATGAAGGCAATTAGGAGGCTTGGTACGCATTGTATTTGATGTTTTTTAGTATTTCAATGTAAAGATAAAATCAAATTATGTGAAATATCATCTATTATGTGTATAATATGAGTGGGATAAATGGTGTAATGATGTAGATTTCAAACAAATATGCCAGGCTAATCAAGAAGTTTATGATTATATGATGAAGATTCCAAAAGAAAAACAGACATTTCCATATGAGAAGGGGAAAAGGTACGAACACATAACCACAAAATAGTGTTGAGTGCATCAATGGCGTCTTCAATGGGATTATAAAGCATTGCATAACTTCACCAGTTCAAGACACATTATATCGATGTGTAACATATTTTGATGATAGACAAAAACTAGCTACAGATGGAATACAACATGGGCTAAGGTACAGAAGACACATTCAATGTGAGATTTAAAGGAATATTGAAGAAGCTTATGGTTATCATGTATGATTTTTTCGATGAGAATAATCCTGATTTGAAGTTTACAGGCATTCATACCCCATCACAAATCACATTGGTGAAAACTGGTGGTATTATTTGAAATGAGGAAATGTTAATGTAGAAACATCATGCCTCACAGTTTCCATGCACTCACACCCTCGCAACATGTGACTCTATGAAAATGTCATGAGAAGAATATGTTGATCCAGTGTATCATATGGACTCCATTACTAACTGTTATGTTGCACCATAGATTCTTATTGGGGAGTTTCTTCATTTCTCAATGCTAGAAGGCCATTAGATAGTGATACCTGACATCAATCAGTTATCTCCCCTTTGGAGACCGAAAGACAGCAGGATGTGGAATGAGATGGAATGGCCTCTAGATCAAGGGTAGAGTTAGAGATGCTCCATATGCCATCATGAAAGTTATAACCGGAAATGATTCCCTAATATTTTTGGGTCGATTTCACACCATCAACCACACTGACGTATTGTATTCATTGTAAGATTATCATATTATAAATTATATGTTGTTATATCTTATTTTTTCTTCAGTTTTCTAAACCCCAACACACAAAAGTATAACAATAAACAAAAATACATTTTTCTTATATAGTAATATCATAATTAAAAACCCTAAAACATAAAACCTAAACCCTAACCAAAAACTCATAAACCTAAACACTAAAACCTTACAAAAAATCCAAAAACCTAGACCCAAAAATCCATATCTAAAACCTTAAAATTAAAACCTAAAACCTAAAATATGAACTATAAACCCAAATCATCATCCCTTTACCATAGTTTTTGATAAAATAATGTGTAAAATATTTTAATAATCTTTTATATAACGAAATAATAGTATCATATATTACTATAAAATAAGATGATAAAAAATTAAGTATAATAAAGATTATATTTTCATCATTCTTTATCAATATTAGTTACACAATTAGAATCATGATCAGAAAACATTATTGACATATATAGTAAAGATTTACAAGTGTGTACTACTGTAAAGATTTTATACAAACTGATAAAGGATCTTGTTCTAGTACACAACCAACAATAGAGGTTATTACAACTGATTCTACAAAAATAACTGAACTTCAAGAAAGAATTTCTGGGAAATAGGCCACAATTCTAGAGGAAGTGTGACAATTGAGATTGTGGTGGAATGATTTTATGTCATCACCATCATTGTTGTCACTTCTCCTCATGCATCATGGTCCATTTCCCACAAATTCTTTCTTGTAGTTCAGTTACTGTTACAAAATCAACTTGACATATGACAAAATAATCATGAAACATACCATCATGTGGAAGTCATACATAAATTACAAAGAAAACCATTTTATAATAAACATATACATAACAGAGACAAATTGTTTACAAATATAAATATATATAACCATATCTTAGAAAACAACCTTTTCTATGTAAAATCATATCTTAACAACACTTTAGTAATATTCTTTGAAAAACATGGAGACATTCCATTCTATTTTGATAAAAAAAATATCATAATATAATGTGAATAAACATGGAGTGTCTTTCAGTATACAAGTCATAACATTATGTTGACCATAATGTTATATTTACATTCTACACTTAAAACTCATTTCATTTGTTTATATGCAAATGGATGATACCATACTACCCAATCATCAGCATACCCATATTTCCTAGGTCGTGCTAGAGGGTGGTGTGGATCGATCGTTCATGCTTTGTTGAGTGAAACATTTTTATCACAGGTATCCCCCACATGCCATTAGACCATACTTTCATAGTGCTGGAATCTATAGAATTGTTGTATCATATTTCACATTTGTATAACATCACCTACTTTCTGCCCTCATTGTGAGGTGGAGACCAGAGACACACATTCCACCCCCCTAATTTTGAGATGACCATCACCCTCAAGGATGTGGCAGTGCTTCTCAGTATTCCTATCTAGGGGAGAGCTGTTATTGGACCCACTCATGCATCTTGGACAAACCTTGCTCAGAACATGTTTGGCATTGACATTTTGTCCGACCATAGGTCAATAGATCGAGCGTCGATATCTATTCCATAGTTGGAGGTGCAAATTCCACATTTACCTGATGATGCAGATGAGTAGGCTGTTATGTGTTATGCCCGTGCGTATATATTATGACTCATTAGAGGGACCATTTGTACTGATCACTCTTGGATACATGTGCACATGATATATCTACCCCTACTAGAAGACATTGATTGGGCTGGGACGTACAGATTTGGATCATCTTCCTTGGCATACACATATAGAGAATTATGTAGTCTATCCAATAGGGACCACACAAGTCTCGGGGGATGATTCATCCTTATTCATATGTGGGCATAAGAGCACATCCCCACATTTCACCCTACTATTGATGGTCTGCAGATCGAGATGAAGTTGATGCATGATGCTTCACATGGAAACCAGTATGATCACTCATTTCTACTAGTTTCTAATGCTACTAGGATTTTTTGACCTTAATATCTCTTTATTTTTCAACATTTATGTTGTATTTTATAGGTGGTGTTAGAGAACAAATTTCAACGTGGTTCCAAGACACTATTTGGGCATATATCGACTATAGTTGGACTATCTCTTACATGAATATGAATGTATACATAGTCTATCAGTATCCAAAAAAATCAATAATATCATTAATTATGGTATTGAGTAAGTTGATTTTTTTAAAAAGGTCACATGTATTTTTAGATTTTATGGATTCCATACTATTGTTTTATAGACTCGTTACTAGCATACTACACTATTGGTTTTGAGGATGTTGTAGTTGTAGTTTCTCTCATTCACTTCCATATTATTGAGTGGAATCAACCTGAATGATTCATGCACTAGTTTTTTTGTGCTCAGAAGATTCCATTTCCTTTAAGACAGAAGGATCAACTCCATTGTATGAATCTTCCAAGGACGCAAGATGAGGACTGGGGTTGAGTACCTTCCAGATTTCTTGACTGCTGGTATATATGAGCATACTTTCATATTTAGGGCGTACCTATGAATCGATTTTTTCTTTTGGAGCAGGTTTATTATGAGCCGTGATATAGGCTGAAGTCTATACTATATCTTACCCGACACGTCATATAGATTCATAGGATGGTGAGTCAATAAATTTCCATTAGTTTGTTTATTTGATCTATTTTATAATTCATTTTTAATATCTTTACAGGTCAGTCACTCAGATCATCTAGTTCTCCTGAGTGATGAAGTGGATGGGGGGGGGGGTCTTTAGCTGGGCAGTTTTCCATGCTGAAGTGCTCGAGATGAAGGTACATTTTGTGCACTTTCTGAGATCATCTTTGAGTGTCATTCATGGATATAGTAGGTTCTTACCTTGGAGGAAAATCCTTTAGTAGTTTCTGGTGATGAGGATCCACAACCACAATGATGTAGAAAATTTCGTGCTACACTTGAGGCCTCACCTGTTCCATAGGTAGAGGTCAGCCCTCTAGTAGTCTAGTCTCAGCTGATTCCGGATGTGCCTCAGGTGGCATGCGATCTGTCTTTCTGGACAAGATATCTATAGTTATCTATATTTGGGGGTCCAGATTCGTCTCAGCCTTGTTGTCCAAATTCATTATAGCCTTGGGGTCAAGATCCATCATATCCTTGGGGTCCAAATCCATCGTAGTCTTGGGGGATGGCTCCATCTCAGGCTTGGTTCCCCACTGTGATGATGGCAGGTCCGTCTATCAACTTAGTGGGACATGGATCCGGAGGGTAGTACGAGATGCAGATGAAAACTCCTCCCACTAACACATGGATAAACGATATGATAGTCAACTTTCCAATGCCTGAGGATCATCCCTCTCCAGATCATCAGACTCCACATTGAACTCGATGCGGGCGTCCAATTCACAGACCACCATGTGGGGTGGAATCTCTTCACCATAAATGTAGACATTAATTTTACAAGATCATTTATATATTTTATTTCCAATGAAATGAAAATAATATTATTACTATAAGCCCTTATTATATGTTTATATAGTATTTTAGTTTTGATTTATAATTTAGGCTCATTTTGTATTTGATAGATTTCAATGTATACTACTTGAAACAAAAGAATAATTATTAAATTTCAAGCAGATAAAATTAAAATCTTATAAAATATAAAACATAAAAATTATTTAAATAAAATTTAAAATATTTACTAAACATATAATTTTATTTAAAAAAATACTTCCATAAATAAAATATATAAATGAAAATGAAATAAATGTAAGAAAAGTAACTTAAAAGTGAGAGAAAAAAAGAAGGAATGTCAAGGAGGATCTTAAGCCACCTACAAAACTTTAAAATCCAATAAAATAGAAACTATAAGACCCATACAAATAAAAATTGAAAATTAAAATACTTTTTTATGTTTAATAAATGTTTAAAATTTCATTCATATTGTTCTTAGAGTATATATTTTATCATCTATCAAAGTTATGTACTTGAAACATTTTTAAGTTTCCAGTAGGTGGATTAGAAAGATTATAAACTATTTTTCATTAAAAAAAATTATGATTTTTTTATTTTATACTACTTTTTATATATTTAATCTATGTTTTAATTTTCATTCACATCAGTCATACCATTTATATTTTATATGTTAGAAAAGTCACGTACTTGAAATAATTTTAAGTTTCATGTAGGTGGATTTAAAAGCTTATAAATTATTTTTCATCATAATTTTTTAATAAATTATTTTAATTTTTTACTACATGTTATATGTTTCATCAATGTTTAAAATTTCATTCATATCAGTATTATAGTTTATATTTTATTGGGTAGATGACTCACGTACTTGAAACATTTTTATGTTTCAAGTAGGTAGATTAGAAATATTATAACATATTTTTCATAAACATTTTTAAATTTATTTATTTTTTTATACTAATTGTTATATGTTTAATAAATGTTTAAAATTTCATTCATATCTGTCTTATAGTTTATATTTTATAGTCTAGAAAAGTCACATACATGAAACATTTTTATGTTTCATGTTGGTGGATTAGAAATATTGAAATTATTTTTCATCATCATTTTTTTTATTTTTTTATTTTTGAATGCTTGTTATATGATTAATAAATGTTTAAAATTTCATTCATATCTGTCTTATAGTTTATATTTTATAGTCTAGCAAAGTGACAGACTTTAATATAAGATAAATTATGTTGAAACATTTTTCTCTGTATATATATATATATAAACATAGAAAAATAAAAAAAAAAATTATAATTTTAAATATATATAAAAAAAATTAAAATAGGGAAAAAATTATTGTTTTAGGGAAAAGTAAGAATCACCAATGCTTCCTTTGAAGCATATTTTTAAAAATATATTTAACCAATTCCTTTTTTAATTTTTTTTCAGAAAAAATATTTCAAAAAACTGAGATCCATGCCATAATTGAGATAAGTGAGAACATAATGTTCCACTAGAAGAAGAAAGAATGGTGGAGTAAGTACTATATAAAAAGGATAACTTGAATCATCAAAGAGGAGGAGGAGAACCTCTGTTACCCTCAATATTGGATTCATAATGAATACCAAGGGGTTTGGGGAGTGTGGTTCTATCCGTTTAATGCATTTGTAGTTGATTATTTCTTACATTATTACTATTGATTGATAATAATTATTGATAATTAAGTAGTTGTGGTCTTACATGATTGGTATTTTTACCTCATAGTCCAACATTAACCATAGGTTCAATATCATAGGAAATTGAATTAACAAGGTACATTAAATTTGATAATTAAATAGTTCGGGGTTTACCTGATTGATAAAATTGATCCTTTGATCCATATAGACTTCGAGCGATTAAAAAACCACAGGGCCTCTAGGATATTGTAGTAGCTAGGGTAGAGTGATGTTTATCGTTGTCAAGTGAGTCTGAATGTAGTGATTCCACTGATGGTGAAGCGATAGTGTGATTGGTCACTAACAAAAATGAATGATTATATTAGAGAACTAAATAAATTGATGTAGTCAATGTGGGGTTACATGCATGACGAGCTTGCAGGGATGGATGATAGGGATTAAGGAAGAGAAATTGTGGATTATGTCTTATTCCATTTGGAAATTAGGTCATGTAAATACAAGGACTTTTTACCTCAGAGCCATCATTTATATCAGAGCTCCATCTCAATCAATTTAAAAAGGAGATTATCAGGAAATAATATAAATTCAATTATTGTTAATAAAAATATTATTAATATTTTTTATTGATTGTGATTATCTATGTAACACCCCGAGATTCCATGATACGCTTTTCATTCAATAATGCAATAGCTTGGATTATACGCAACTTCAAGTTCTAAAACACCGCGACTAATCAAAGTAGCCGTTATGAATATTAATAACCACTTTTTAAAATTATAGAAATTTTATATTTCAAAATGGACTTCAATTTTGTATTTGTAATATTGAAATTATCCAAAGTTGAATTTTTTGTAATTTTCTGAGAACTTCCAATTTTTATGAATAGTGAAAATTACTTAAAAACATCTTTTTTAATAAAAATAATTTATAGTGATAAATTATAATATTTAGTGGTTTTAAACTATAATTAGAATATATTTTTACCATTTTATCCAAAGGTGGTCATTAGAATTAATTTAACATTGAAATTGGACATAAACAATTGCCAATCTTTTGATATAAATTGTTTCTTAAAAACACCCTATTTTTTGTAACAGCGGGAATTAATTATAAAATTAATTAATTCAACTTATATGTTTGGAATTTTGTAAAATATACATCATTTTTGAATTCGGAATATCAATTATAGCTTAGGGTGAAATTTTGGCATTGTTCTGAAAAACTTCAATTTTTGATGAATAGTGAAACCACTAAGTGGTAGTTAAATAACTGATTTTTTGTTTAAATGAAATATTACCACTTCTGTGATTTGATTTTCAAAAATCTGACATACATGGTTGTCATTAAGAAGTAAAATGTGATTCAATAAGATCAAAATAATTTTTTGGTGAATAGTAACTTTTTAAATTCTTAATCGCGATTAGAGGTAATTAGTGTAGTTTAAGGTAAAAATAATGTTTTA
Organism: Viscum album; assembly: GCA_963277665.1. Lineage (NCBI taxonomy): Eukaryota > Viridiplantae > Streptophyta > Magnoliopsida > Santalales > Viscaceae > Viscum > Viscum album. The sequence goes on along the minus strand of OY728131.1, from coordinate 1,991,498,823 downwards.
ATAATATGAGATGAGCTTGACACTTGTCCTAATCCTATTGTATGAGTCATGGCCGACCAAGACAACCCATGGGTAAACTTGGGGACCCCATGGAGCCACTTCAGTTGGAAAATGACATTAATATATATTTATTTAATGTTAAAATTAAATTGATACAAACATGAGTTGTTTTACTAAAACAATTTTTAAGTGGGGTTACAGAAGTCCAAATTTGACTATAAATATTCATTAGAAATCTAAAAATATTTCCTACATCATATTATTTTTTTTATAATTTTTAGACATTAAATAAATTAAATTATTTATGACATCATTATGATGCAGTGATAACCTCATTATTTAACGATTTAAATAAAATGAGAAGATAATGCAAAATCCAAGGCTTACACTTGTCCAAAGCCTATTGGATGAGGATAATTAGAACCCTTATCACCTTAGACACTAATTATATAAGTGTGGGACCTTTAGAATCTGAAAATCATTGTATAATAATGTAACATTTCAATCTTTCCAAAAGAGCCCCTCCTCTCCTCTTATAAAAGGACCCCACCACTCCCACCTTATTCACACCGTCAAGACATTTGGCTCGGCCAAACTCTGCCCAAATACTCTCCCAACGTCCCCCTCTTACTCCTAGAAGAATCAATTTGAGCAGAACTCTTCCCAAGGAAGCCTTTGGCTCAAATCAAAAAGAGTTACCCGATTTTGAGGTAATGTCTTCTCTAATGTTGTTTTGTTTTATTTTTCTTCTCCAACCCCCTAAACTTTTTTTATTCATTTCTTTTGTAACAAAACCAGTATCCTCAATATACTAGGATGTTGTTATAATAAGTATTCGATCTACACTTACACACACCTACATCTAATGGTTAAAGAACATACGGTTTCTGTGGATGGCGAATTTCTGCCTCACGAAACGATGATTGTTCAACACTCATATAACACCTTCAAAGGTGGCCATTAAGATGTCACTATTTTTATATATGATATATAATATGTTTATGTTTTACTTATGCTTCTGTATTTCTCATTTATGGCATAATTTATGATTTCCATTATGGGTAAAACGCGATAATTTCATTTTAGGAAGTGCGGACTACCACCCCCTCAAAGTGATTTGAATCGTTAATGCCATATGTGGGATGTATAAAGTATGGAGTAAATGGTATTATACACTATATTATACTGGAATTATATTTTAAATTTATATAATTATGATTTCATTCCATTAAATATGAAATTGAAATGAAAGTAGCGTTCATGCGTACGTACGGCTTACCGTCTCCATGAACGGTGCATTTCATTTCTTACCTCTAAATGTTACGTAATATTATAAATGAATGTATATACTGGATATATAAGATATATATATGAAATATAAATCATGAATATAATTCTAGAGACAATGCATATTCTACCACATAAACAACTTGTAATTATAAGAAGTTTATTGTTGACTCAAGTACCAAAGATCGACAAAACGACCGTTATTAACTTAAATAATTACATAATGTTCATATCATTGTAATAAGTGATATAATAAGGATAATGAAATTGAAAATGGTTCTTAATAAGGTATATATTAACTCTAGTTTATTATTCAGGAGGTTAAAGAACGGTTGAGTCAAGTCAGACACGAGGTAAGAGAATTTCTTAACCCAACTTCCATTCTTTGGGTTAATCTCCTACTTTCAAATTATGTCATGATATTATTATGTCTTATTTTGTATTCTTCATGTGTACCTATAGTGAATACACATAATAGATCTATTTTATTTTAAAACATGATTTTTTAAGGACTTCGTCTCAATCTCCTTTCATTGAGGTATATATGGTTTTATACACAACTTTCTTTTATACGGTGTATAAACCTCTTTGACTTTTACGTATATTTCAAAAGGAATCTTTTTTATACGAAGCGTTTACTAAACGAAAAAAGGGAATTTTTTTGTCGTACGTATGTGGCGACAATGACTTCTCCGCCGCCATGACCACTATTTGAGTTTCGGCTTCCTCTACAAGCCATCATTTTTTTTAATGAAAAATAAAAACCATGTTATACTTTTATTTTATTTTGGTATTGAAAATGGTTTTGAAAGCGTTTTTATTATACCAATGTGTTGTATTGATATCTTGTAATTGAAATGTGGAAATGTTATGTTTCCTTTATGCATGTTTTATGTGATACGATTATGTTATGGTTTATGATATGTTTAAACCTATTCATATGAGGAATGAATTGGACTTAATAAGTGATGGGTGGAGCCCGCTATAGCTCCTCGATGCATCGGTAGGTCTCATGACACAACTAGAAGTGTAATTGGCCGAGGCCCTTTCCCAATTTGATTTGTGATTTTGGCCGAGGCCTTAATCATTTTAGACGTCTTGGCCGAGGCCTTGACAAAATGTTTCAGAATGTCTGGCATTATGCATTCCATCATTATGAAAGTGGTTAATGATATTTCATGTGATTATTCGAACAGTAGAATATCCATGTGAAGAAGTAAATGGCATTATCTCATTTTACTTTTGCCATATTATGTTGATGTTCAAGTTTAAAAGGCTTTTGTTTTAGTTATACATTGCCTTAAATGTTTATGTTTATTTATGAAGGCTTCCGCAATATTATTATCCTTACTAAGCATCTGAGCTCACCCCTTTCAATGTTTTAATATTTTCCAGGATGTGAAGAAGTATTTTATGAATGACCTGGAAGGATTGTAAGAAGAGGATATGAGTGTGGACTATGGAGACATTGTTATTGTAGTTTTTCACTTTATGATGTAATGTAACATTTACGAATGTATCTAGTGTTTCCAAGGCTACTAAACTAATCGGTCTTTCGAGACTTGATCTTTTGTAATCATGCCAATGTTACGAAGTAATGAACCGACTCTGGGTAGCTGGGGTCGTGGCGTTATAGTTGGTATGAGAGGAAGTTTAGTACAAACCTTGGAAGCTAGATTTAGATAAACTCTGATTAGAGCATGCAGACCTAAGATGAACTTTGAGGATTAGTATAGAAGAACTTCCTAGAATTTTGGTATTGTAGAGATTTTGTGAGTTTTATGATCAATACATCCCTGTCTGGATACAAGCAGGTAGAGGCGGCTCTGGCACAAATGTTCCTAGGGGTAAAACCCGAAAACACCGCTTTGAGCTAGACTCGAACGAGAACTGGTGCACGACAATGGGCCTTGCTGCACTCTTGGTTACGACACTCCCGGGGGATATGCTTAGGATAACTCTCATTTTCTTTACAAATCATTATGAAGGGTTTATGAGTATATACTTCCTCAAAGAAAACATTTTTATGATTATGGATTATATCCATAAATAGCTCAATTTATGTTAAGTATTTTACAAGTATGGAATTAAGTATTTTGATTCATAAACTAATCTAGTTTATGCCATTGTTTAGAAATGGCGCCTAGTGGAAGGAATGGAAACCGTATCAATACATGCACTCCGTGTAGAGATTTCCCTCCTGCTCAAGATAATTATTGTGGATCTGGAGATACAGCTGGTGCTGATCAACTTATTACCATACTGGGACAACTCACTCAGGTTATGAATAATAACCTTACTCGTATGGAGCACCCTGATCCGCAACGTGGAGGATCAATGCTAGACCGTTTCATGAGGCAACAACCACCAACCTTCAATTGGAGTACAAATCCTATAGTAGCCGAGCAATGGATAAACTCCTTAGAGAAAATATTCCATCCCTTGGGGAGTAGCGAAAGGGAGAAGGTTGTCATGGCAGTTTACCGCCTCACTGGAGATGTCGATCAGTGGTGGTCGCTGATTCAAAACACAAAAGAAGATGATGACGTATCGAATATGGAATGGAGGGATTTCAAAGGGCTTTTCTTAGAAAAATACTTTCCTCATGACCATCGAGCAGATATGGAAAGGCAATTTTTGAGTCTGAGGCAGAAGGAGGATGAGAATGTCGCAAAGTATGAGGCTAACTTTACAAGGTTAGCGAGGCATGCTGCTGATTATATACGTAACCCAAGGAGTAAGATTGACCGTTTCTTTGATGGGTTAAAACCATTTCTCCGTCGAGCGTTGGTATCACAATCCTTCTCATCATACGAAGATATTGTCTCGTGTGCTATCAAGACAGAAAAGGAATTCTCTAAGTCTTATGACAACAAAGTAAAGCAAGAGAAGAAGAGAATAGTGGAACAAGAGACAGATAAAGGGAAAAAGGGAAAGAAGGATTTTCCATTATGTGATAATTGTTGGAAGAATCACCCTGGTACTTGCCTAAAAGGAATGGGAGTTTGTTATAAATGTGGAGAAAAGGGTCACCAGGCTCGTGATTGCAAGGGAAAGAAAGAGGCTATCAAATTTGAATGCTACAATGGTAGAGAAATGGGTCATTATGCAAATGAATGTCCTAAGCGTCAGGGAAAATTACCTCAAAAAAGGCCAAGGGATCAAGGACAATCTTATGCTGTTACTACAGTTGAAGCAGAATAACTAATGTATTGGTGCTTTTGGACTCATGGATTATATTCTAGTTATTAGAATAATGTGATATATATATAAGGATTGTACTGCAGTACTTGTTGATTTCAGTAAGGTTTTAATATGATGAAGGTAATTATATTTTTAGTATGTGACAATAAGAGAAACTTTACTTTGTTTGGGGAATCTGATAAATTGATTTTGGAATTAAGAGACCTTTCAGAGAAAGTCTGGACAGAGGTATTTTGGATAACTATAAAGGTTGGAGTGGATTAAGTTAATCTTTGGATAGTATTGTTTAAGGTTAAAAAATTTATGAAGATTATTTTTGGAATATTATGATACTATAGTTTTAGGAAAAAGACAACCTGCAGGGTGGGGCATAACCCGTCGCGTCGGACAAAGCTGCAGGAATCGAACCCACAATCATAGTGCGACAGGCCTTTATTTCCTACCACTAGCCTATAGGAAGTCCCTGGTTATTAAAAAATAATTTTACTAATCTAAATGTTATGTGTTAACATTTGGAACCTTATACAATTAGGATAAGTATAATATTTTTGAGTTTTATTATCTTTTTGAGTGAAAGATGAGTTGAAGGTTGAAACTCTAATTGTCAACCATAAATATATTTATACCTATCTCTTATTCAATGAATAAATTAATTCTTAAACTTTACTAAAGGGATATTAAAACAAAAAAATGTGTTATCCTAATACCTTATGTCTTGTGGAACTGATGATATTTTAAATCAACATAGATTGAAGGCTTTGAGGCCCTCAATTTGACAGTTGATTGTGATTGATGACCTCAATCACTCCCTACATATATTTACGTTTTCCCTCCAATTATATGTCTCTAATTTCCACCAATATTCTCTTAATCGAGATCATAATTGGGTGGTGACTTTTTCATTTCCCTTTCCCTCTTATTAAGGATAAATTTTATTAATCTTATTTCCGATGTGGGTTTTCCACAAAGGTATTTTCTCTTTTCAACCTTTTATTTTCAAAGAAAAATTTCAAATTGCGAGGACGCAATTTATTAAAGGAGGGGAGAATGTAACACCCCGAGCTTCCATGATACGCTTCTCATTCAATAATGCAATAGCTTGGATTGTACGTAACTTCAAGTTCTAAAACACCACGACTAATCAAAGTAGCCGTTATGAATATTAATAACCACTTTTTAAAATTATAGAAATTTTATATTTCAAAATGGACTTCATTTTTGTATTCATAATATCGAAATTATCCAAAGTTGAATTTTTTGTAATTTTCTGAGAACTTCCAACTTTTATGAATATTGAAAATTACTTAAAAATAACTTTTTTAATCAAAATAATTTATAGTGATAAATTATACTATTTAGTGGTTTTAAAGTATAATTAGAATATATTTTTACCATTTTATCCAAAGGTGGTCATTAGAATTAATTTAACATTGAAATTGGACATAAACAATTGCCAATCTTTTGATATAAATTGTTTCTTAAAAACACGCTATTTGTTGTAACATCGGGAATTAATTATAAAATTAATTAATGAAACTTATATGTTTGTAATTTTTTAAAATATACATCATTTTTGAATTCGGAATATCAATTATATCTTAGGGTGAAATTTTGGCATTGTTCTGAAAAACTTCAATTTTTGATGAATAGTGAAACCACTAAGTGGTAGTTAAATAACTGATTTTTTGTTTAAATGAAATATTACCACTTCTGTGATTTGATTTTCAAAAATCCGACATACATGGTTGTCATTAATAAGTAAAATGTGGTTCAATGAGATCAAAATAATTTTTTGGTGAATAGTAACTTTTAAGTTCTTAATCGCGATTAGAGGTAATTAGTGTAGTTTAAGGTAAAAATAATGTTTTAATAATATGAGATGAGCTTGAAACTTGTCCTACTCCTATTGGATGAGTCATGGCCGACCAAGACAACCCATGGGTCAACTTGGGGACCCCATGGAGCCACTTTAGTTGGAAAATGACATTAATATATATTTATTTAATGTTAAAATTAAATTGATACAAACATGAGTTGTTTTACTAAAACATTTTTTAAGTGGGGTTACAGAAGTACAAATTTTGACTATAAATATTCATTAGAAAGATAAAAATATTTCCTACATCATAGTATTTTTTTTAGAATTTTTAGACATTAAATAAATTAAATTATTTATGACATCATTATGATGTAGTGATGACCTCATTATTTAACGATTTAAATAAAATGAGAAGATAATGCAAAATACAAGGCTTACACTTGTCCAAAGCCTATTGGATGAGGAGATTTAGAACCCTTATCACCTTAGACACGAATTATATAAGTGTGGGACCTTTAGAATCCGAAAAACATTGTATAATAATGTAACATTTCAATCTTTCCAAAAGAGCCCCTCCTCTCATCTTATAAAAGGACCCCACCACTCCCACCTTATTCACACCATCAAGCCATTTGGCTCGGCCAACCTCTGCCCAAATACTCTCCCAACTTCCCCCTCTTACTCCTAGAAGCAACACTTTGAGCAGAACTCTTCCCAAGGAAGCCTTTGGCTCAAATCAAAAAGAGTTACCCGATTTTGAGGTAATGTCTTCTCTAATGTTGTTTTGTTTTATTTTTCTTCTCCAACCCCCTAAACTCTTTTTATTCATTTCTTTTGTAAAAAAACCAGTATCCTCAATATACTAGGATGTTGTTATAATAATTATTCTAGCTACACTTACACACACCTATATTTAATGGTTAAAGAACATACGGTTTCTGTGGATGGGGAATTTCTGCCTCACGAAACGATGATTGTTCAACACTCATATAACACCTTCAAAGGTGGCCATTAAGATGTCACTATTTTTATATATGATATATAATATGTTTATGTTTTACTTATGCTTCTGTATTTCTCATTTATGTCATACTTTATGATTTCCATTATGGGTAAAATGCGATAATTTCATTTTAAGAAGTGTGGACTACCGCCCCCTCAAAGTTATTTGAATCGTTAATGCCATATGTGGGATGTATAAAGGATGGAGTAAATGGTATTATACACTATATTATACTGGAATTATATTATACATTTATATCATTATGATTTCGTTCCATTAAATATGAAATTGAAATGAAAGTAGCGTTCATGCGTACGTACGGCTTACCGTCTCCATGAACGGTGCATTTCATTTCTTACCTCTAAATGTTACGTAATATTATAAATGAATGTATATACTGGATATATAAGATATATATATGACATATAAATCATGAATATAATTCTGGAGACAGTGGATATTCTACCACATAAACAACTTGTAATTATAAGAAGTTTATTGTTGACTCAAGTACCAAAGATCGACAAAACGACCGTTATTAACTTAAATAATTACATAATGTTCATATCATTGTAATAAGTGATATAATAAGGATAATTAAATTGAAAATGGTTCTTAATAAGGTATATATTAACTCTAGTTTATTATTAAGGAGGTTAAATAACGGTTGAGTCAAGTCAGACACGAGGTAAGGGAATTTCTTAACCCAACTTCCATTCTTTGGGTTAATCTCCTACTTTCAAATTATGTCATGATATTATTATGTCTTATTTTGTATTCTTCATGTGTACCTATAGTGAATACACATAATAGATCTATTTTATTTTAAAACATGATTTTTTTAAGGACTTCGTCTCAATCTCCTTTCATTGAGGCATATTTGGTTTTATACACAACTTTCTTTTATACGGTGTATAAACCCCTTTGACTTTTATGTATATTTAAAAAGGAATATTTTTTATACGAAGCGTTTACTAAACGACAAAAGGGATTTTTTTTGTCGTACGTATGTGGCGACAACGACTTCTCCGCCGCCATGACCACTATTTGAGTTTCGGCTTCCTCTACAAGCCATCATTTTTTTTAATGAAAAATAAATACCATGTTATACTTTTCTTTTATTTTGGTATTGAAAATTGTTTTGAAAGTGTTTTTATTATATCAATGTGTTGTATTGATATCTTGTGATTGAAATGTGGAAATGTTATGTTTTCTTTATGCATGTTTTATGTGATACGATTATGTTATGGTTTATGATATGTTTAAACCTATTCATATGAGGAATGCATTGGACTTAATAAGTGACGGGTGGAGCCCGCTATAGCTCCTCGATGCATCGGTAGGTCTCATGAGACAACTAGACGTGGAATTGGCCGAGGCCCTTTCCCAATTTGATTTGTGATTTTGGCCGAGGCCTTAATCATTTTAGACGTCTTGGCCGAGGCCTTGACAAAATGTTTCAGAATGTCTGGCATTATGAATTCCATCATTATAAAAGTGGTTAATGATATTTCATGTGATTATTCGACCAGTAGAATATCCATGTGAAGAAGTAAATGACATTATCTCATTTTACTTTTGTCATATTATGTTGATGTTCAAGTTTAAAAGGCTTTTGTTTTAGTTATACATTGCCTTAAATGTTTATGTTTATTTATGAAGGCTTCCGCAATATTGTTATCCTTACTGAGCATCTGAGCTCACCCCTTTCAATGTTTTAATATTTTCCAGGATGTGAAGAAGTATTTTATGAATGACCTGCAAGGATTGTAAGAAGAGGATATGAGTGTGGACTATGGAGACATTGTTATTGTAGTTTTTCACTTTATGATGTAATGTAACGTTTACGAATGTATCTAGTGTTTCTAAGGCTACTAAACTAATCGGTCTTTCGAGACTTGATCTTTTGTAATCATGCCAGTGTTACGAAGTAATGCACCGACTCTGGGTAGCTGGGGTCGGGGCGTTACAATCTATCATTAATTGCATTATTCATTAAAATATTAATACTAATAATTATTTTGTGTTATTTGATACAATAAAAATTATATATTAATTAAATTGTCAATTATTATTAATAATTACTTTTAAATAAATTTATTATTATTATTTTTTATTTTATTACTAATGAAAACAATTTTTATTTTTTATTACACCATTATTATTAATTATTAATAATAATAATTATTTAATACATTATTAATAACTGCATTAATTTTATTATTATTTAAATTACAAAATTATTATTTATTATTAGTAATTAGATTATTAATAACTGCATTAATTTTATTATTATTTAAATTAATTAGTGATTATTATCAATTGATAGGGAAAATGTGGAATCTCAATTGGGTTACTATGATTGAATATTGATATAAATGGACCTCAATATCATTCTAATTTATAACATGGTTCTTTCCACTCTAATGGACCATTTTAATTTTCATATTGATTATGAAATGTTTCCACCATTATACATTGAATGTTGGATTATTGGTCATTTCAATGAAAATTTTTATAGGAACTCTATATATCTATATTACTCTCAAACATGCAATGTAATGGGGAATGGAAAAAAGGCACCGATGGAGAAGGAATCGATAAAGAAGGGATCTAGAGTAGAAATTGTTGTAGGTTCTCATGCTAAGATGAATCAAGTAGGGGTTGATAAAACTCATTCTATTTTTTAGGAGAAAGTGAAACTAGGGACTAGGAATGTAGCTACTGGGTGATATTGTGTTGATCTTGGGGAGAAATCAACTCTACAACTGAATCAGTCAAGGGATTAAAAATTAGTAGGCAACGGGGATTCTAATTATCATGTTCACACAGAACAACTCATGGTTAATTAGGCTGCCCCAGGAAGGACTTTAGGGACTTGAGAAATCAGAGAAATTATGTAGGAAGGCTTGTAATCCAATCCATGGGATATATATATTCATGATTCATATTAGCACAATATTGGAGTGGACTGATGCTTAAATGAACCCTAAAACAGAACAAGAGTATGAACATATATCTTATATACATGAACTCATCAACTAGAAAATTAAGATCCCTCATTTTGAGGGGAGTTGGGTGTAAAATATAGGGAGAGAGATAAAAATAAACTCATCCAAGAGGTAACACTAACTTTATATAATAGAAAGAATCAATTAGTTGATTCATAGGGGTTTCAAACAATTCCACATAGGAAATAAAGGTGCATGAAAGATTATTCATAATTTTAGTGAACTATATTCAATCATTCTTATAGAAGGACATGATTTTATTGGATGGAGAGTAATGGGGATGAAGATTATGGTAAATAAATTATTTATTATGATTATTGTTTTTGTGATGGTAATTCATTTGTTTAGTTAGTTTTAAAATGATGTAATGGGCCTTGTATTAGTATCATGTGATCTACCATCTTCAATGTACTTTTTAATTAAATTTTTAATAAATGGGTTGGGGCTGGACCCTCTACCCAACTTTTCAAATTATTTATAATTATTAAAAATGAAATAATTAGTTATATTATAAATTATTTTGAGTTATTGTAAATTAAATTATTATTTTTTATTAATTGAATAATTTTTATTAATTATTACTGATTATATTACATATTATCGACATTCGATTTTTTTAAACATGGAGGGGGCTGCCCCACTTTTTTATTAAAACAAAGACATATATATTATTATTCTATGTATAGGTATATCATTACATGGACTTTGTACTCATTTTAATGGACTTTTTAATCTTTGTGGGTATTAAAACTCAATATATAATACCCAAAGTCCCAAATCTATAGGTCTGAATAATTGGTCCAAAGGCCCTGGGCCCATTCCACACACAACCTCTCATCTAGTCCTGTTCCATCCAGCACTGCACTCTGAATATGCCACCACTTATCCCACAGGATAATACCCTTCCATCATCACCACCACCATGTTGAACCACCACCACCATCATTATTGGCCCTCATATTACCAACATCATCTCTCAGTCCCTTTATTTATTTCATCACCCACTCAACTATGCATTTCCTTCATCACCAGTAGCACTATTGACACCAGTTCTGTAGGCCCATGAAGCCTCCAACCACCGTCTCTGTCAATGACCACCGATTAAACCTCCCTTCCCCCTGATATCCCATTAGAGATGGATGTATCCCCTTATCCCACTTTCGAGTAGGAATCCACCCACCACCCACACATTTAGGCATGTTCTAACTTTAGATATCCCCCTCAATTTAGTTGGTCAAACTACATACAATCTTGGGTTGAATCTTTGACATGATGCATAATAGGAAGCACCTTTTCCAGTCGAATAGGTTTTCATTTACATTTAAAATAAATTATTGTTAATTAATAATAATATATTATCATTAATAACATATTATTATTAATCAAGTGTTAATAATGTGTCATTATTAAAAATATATTAAAATATTAATATTTGAAATTTGAATCATGAATCCCATATCAAAAATCATGAAAAAATATCAAGAAATGCTCCCATATAAAATGGAGGTTTTAGTGAAATTTTATGTTATATTTTTTTAATACTTCAATCAAACTGATACTGAATATAAAAAAATAAAATAATTTTTATTATTTTTTAGTAAACACATACAAAACAACGATAATAATAATAATAATAGTAATTTTTAAAAAATAGTTAAAGGTTGATGGCCTCCCAATGCCTTATTAAAGTAGTTTTATTTAAATTCATTTGGAAATAAAGTTCTTTTTCTGAATAAAATTAAAAGAATAAACTTCCCTTAGAGATTTCATGAAATAATTCAAAGAAAGAACTATCCAAGATATTATAATCCCTTTAACGAAATTACACACTAATATTGGGGAGTACTTTGGTGGAAATTCTATTTAGTATTTTATTAATCAATCTCATAATTTAGTAATTCTATGTAATCATGTAGACACCGAAACAATCATTATATTCTCCACCTACAAATTAAACATCCCAAGGTGAAAATGGAGGAAAATATTTCTTATGAAAAACCATCATAAAATCAAGTCAAGGGAAACATAACTATCTATATCAAACCTTATAGTTCAGATATTTTAGACCAAAACATCTATAATACATCAATATCTATATATCCACATCACATAATCCATCACAAAACATGGAGTCTTCAATATTCATAAGGAAAATGCATTTTTGGTAGCAAAGAATAACACTTCATAACAAGTAGTTATGTCAAAAATAATCACCCTCTTGAATAAATAGATGGGTTATAAAGAACCACTCTACTATATAAGCAGATGGGTTGCAAATAATCACATACTAGAAATAGAAGTTATATATCCCAGATCCAATACATATAACTATATATTAGGTCAGCATCATTAGATATTAAAGGTAAATATATTCTGAATAAATTTTTTGTTACACCAAACATCTATATGAGTAATTTTTTTGTTCTGAATCTCATTAAAACTGGTTTAATTTTGGGTAATTATATGTGTTTTAGGTGTTTACAGAATCTTGAGGTCCCATTTTTGGGAAAATGGGTTGGGTTATGGGTTATAATTCCTTTACCAGATGCCATAGAGTACCCTATAGATGAGCACTAGGTACCCAGGAGAGAGGCAGGGAATGAAGTACACAAGACGGGGAACTGGGTGGTTGGTAACCCTTGGTTTGGTACCAGATGGTTGGACAAACGGTCCCCATTGGGTGAATTCTTGGATTTTTAAATATTTTAATTGATTGATTAATTGATTTAATTAATTTAAATTGATATTTTGTCTCTCAATTTTTTTCCATAGTAGCAGGCACTCAAATATTATCCCTTCTCCCTCATTAAACTCTGTCAAAGGTTGATTTCCTTCGGTTCATTGTCAGAATGTTTAGAACCTAATAGAAAATGAGTACCACATGTGAGATGTATATTGACATAGATTGTCATCAATTTCCATTATCTATATGAATTAGAATTTTATACTATTTAAACCACATGTTGTGTGTTGTATTTACTGTCAATGAATAATAATACAAAAGAATGATGTCAATACATAGTTAGAAGAGTCATTTAGAAGGAATAAGGATTAGATTTCCTAGGCGAGGTGTCATTTAATTAGGATTTAGGTGATGGATAAGGAATCATTTTGGATATTAGAATTATATTTTTTCCATTATTTAGAAGAAAAAACAAGGACATTCATGTTGTTAATCATATGAAAAATGATTTTAGATAATTATATTATATAGGATTGGATATCCATTGACATATAGAAAATGTTTAAAGTGTTTCTAAAGTGATTTAAACATTTAAATTGCATAAAGAACATCTTAGTTGGACATTTTGATTTGAGACCAGGGACATTGCTACTTGATATTTAATATAAATAATTTTTTATGAATATTTGAACAAATGGATAAGGAGAATAGTTCCTTGGATTATACATAGTGATATGTATTTTAACTATACAAAGAATTTAATGATGAAGCTTACAAAAATCTAATGAATTACCATCCTTGTTTTTCAATCATGAGGAGTGTTATATCATATGAAAATACTCATGGATGAAGTTTAAAGAATAACTAGTGTTGACGTTGTTTAATATCATTGATATATTTTTAAGGAATATTTACATATTTCATTATGATTTTGAATTATATTAGTGTTGATTATATTTCATTTTACATTCTTATAAAGTATGTTGAATTGTATTCGAATTAATAAATAATCCTTGATCTATTTTTTTATATTTTATTAATGGAAAGTTGTTGAAAAAAATCCAAACTAAATATTGTACTAAAGAATAAAATTTATAAATACTGAAAATTTGACAAGGCTTATATAGTAAATTTAGAAAATGGATAAGCCTTTTGGTTTTCATAAGAATTATTTGGTATCGTTTAAAAGTCATCAGAGAGATATAAATTTGAAAAGGAATGAGAATATGTGATTCATTTTATGCATTTCATAAAAATCATAGATCTTTCATAAGACTCAATAATATTTGAATAAGAATTTGTTTGAATATAATATTTTATATATTTTTTAAAAAAATTACCAAAGGTAGAAAATGTAAGTCTTATTACCAAATATAAAACTTATCTATTATTTTATAATAGTGTCTAGTTTGCTAAAATTGTAAAAGGTTTTAATTTTATAAGGCTCTTCTAGTAGTCAATAAGAGTTTATGCCTGAGTAGCATGTATGTAATTTAAAAAAGGAATTCTACATCAGATGTTGTTTAAGAAAACATAAGACATTTTTTTAATAAGAGAATATCAATTTTACAAATTTTGAGAAGTCATATATCTGAATGTTAATGTTCCAGAATATTAACCATCTAATTTTCTGTTTTTCTAAAAAGTACCAAATATCACAGGATTATAATAAATCAATGATATGTGTTGAGTTTCATAGATGAATAGTGAAGGTTTATATTTCATGTATTGTGAAGAATATGTCCTTCTGTTTAAAGTGGAATAATATTCGAAGACAGTTATACAATATAAGAGGTCATTGTATCAGAAGATGAGATGTCATGCCACAAACATTTTGGTTTAAATTCATGAGTTGATTCATTCATTCCATAAATTAAAGGCTTTCATTGTGAGGTTTTGTGCATGTGAAAATGAATTATTTCTAATGTGGATAATTTAAATGACTATGGTTTTGTGGAAGTTTTTTGGTAGAATAAATCCTATGTCACATGAAATATAAATAAAATATTTGGTTAGATATAATATAAATTTGAATTAATAAAGAGATATACTACCACCAATAAAAGATATTTACATATTCAAAAAAAGAAAAAAATATCAAAATGATTTTGTATAGAAAATACAATGGGAATAAGAAGAGGAAGAGAAGTGTGGATCCAACATTACTTTTATTCAAAATATTTTTTAAGTCAAATAAAAATAAAACAAGGTGTCACACCCCGAACGTAGATGTCATTATTTTACTTCTTTCTTGGCCCGATTTAAAATTTTCGAGGTTTGATTGTTTTGGCGGTTTCGCGCCGGTGCGCGGTCAGCGCATCGTTAGTGGTGACCGTGCGTTCGGCCCGGGTAACTATGTGTTCACCCAACGTTTTAAATACTAAAATTTTTATGTTAACATTTTATTATTATTACAATTTAAATTGTGTTATCATTATTGTTGTATTTTTTATATATGTTTATATATGTGTATAGTAATGTATATATATATATATATGTCTATATATGTATATATATATATGCTTATATATGTTTATGTCTATATATGTTTATATATATATATGTTTATTGTATTTCTGTTTATATGTTTATAGGTATATATATATATCAATATATGTATAAATATATGTATGGGTGTTATTTTTAAATGATTTTATTATTTTAAATATTTCATCATAATAATTATTATTATAATTGGCTAATTATTATTATTATTATTATTATTATTTCTATTATCATCATATATATATATATATATATATATATTTTATAACCCCCTAACCCTAATCCCGTTTTCCCCTACCTAGCCGCCTACCCCCACCTCTTCTCTCTCTCCGCGTGTTTCTCCCCCTCCCCTCCTGAAGTCAGCTGCCCGCCGTAGCGCCCTCCCGTCCACCCTCTGCCAGCGTCGTTGCTCACCCCGGTCGTTATCCTGCCTCGCCCAGGGCGGCACCCCTACACCCCCTTTGCCGGTGCCTGCTGCCGCACCCCCCTCTCCGGTGACCCGCACCGCCGTCCTCACCTCCCGTCCGGCGGACCTCCTGTCTGGTGACTCCCCTCTCTCCGGCGCTGTTCCCTCGTGCGGCCGCCGTCCCGGCCGCCGGCCCGCCTTGCCCCTACCTCCTCCGCCAGCCCGACCGCCGGCACCCCCGGCTTCGCTCGACCAATCTCCACCTCGACGGACCGCCGCTCCGCCGGTTTCTGCCTCACCGGCTCGCAGCCCCGTCGGCCACTGCTGCGTGCCCCGGCTGCCTCGTCGGCCCGCCACCTCTGGCTCCTCCCCTTTTTCTGGACGTCGTTCCCCAGCCCCCTCCATCCGGCGCAGCCCCAACTCTGTCCAGCGACCCACCTATGACACCCCCAAGCCGGCCTCCATTTTTTTCCATCCCGACATCGTTGCGCGCTGGCTGCCCCTCTCCCCCTGACCCGGTGTCGTTCGGCCAGCTTCGCTCTGGCCGTCCGCAGTCTTCTCCGGTGGACTCGACCCCAACGACTCGATTCCATTTCCGTCGGGCAACCCTCTTTATGGTAGACTTCTTCATCAGTTTTGGGGTTTTGGTTTTGAACACATACAATATTAGTTTGGGTATAAATTCTTGGTAATTTCTATTTTTCGTGGTTTATCTTAGGCCCCTTGCAGTGCGTTTGAAGTGCGGCGGAGTTGCTGCACTGCATTTGCGGTGTTTCGACACCAATGGTAGGGGTTTCCGAATATAAGTTTTGTTTGATGAATTAATTTTCTTATTTAACTGATTTATCTTACTCATTTATTAGTTTTATTGGTGCGAGTATATTTTTACTTGAGGTTTAATATTATTTTGATGTGTTTAGTAGCGTTTTTATTTGATATGAATGCTTTGATTTTGTGAAAACCCATGTTGTTCCTTTCGTTGTGTTTTATAAAATTTTTTGTTGGTTTATTATGACGTGCAAGGGCTGCAAACTCTGTTTTATTGTGTTATTGGGTGCATAAGACGTGGGTTACTATTTGTAGTTTGTTTTATAAAATTTAAAATGGTTTTCTTTTAAATGGTACGGATGATGTGGGTTGTGTTTCAAAAAGTGTCGAGCTGGTTCCTTTGAGTTGGTAGTTCTATTGGTTTGTTCTGAGTCAGTGGCTTTGTGTTCTTAGTTACCATGCGTTTGTTTCAGCGTGTTGGTGAGTTAACCCTACGACACCGCGAACATCGGCTTGCGCGTGCTTGTGCGCCAGTGAGATGTGTATTGTGTCGTCATATCGAAGTTGTGTCTTGAGGTAGGTCTCCCTTTGCACTCGCCTTTAAATTAAGAATTTTTTATTCCTTGTCTTTTCATTGAGTTTCAGTAAATTAAAATGTATTATTTAGTAGTTATTTATAGTGTGGTGATCTGCTGATAAAAGTTTTTTAAATTATAGCATTTCATTGAAAGTGTTTTTCTTGGTTTCAATGGTGTGCTTCCATGGTAGTATTGCTAAATGGTTCTTTATGAAATGTGAAATTGTGTTTTGAAATGTTTTGGTGTGTATAAATTAGTAGGTGTATTGTTTGTGGAAAAGGTGTTTCTTAGAACCTTGATTAGAAGAAATGTCGTATGACCTTTAAACTTGATTTTGAAAACTTTAAGTGTGGTTCTTCGTTGTTGAAAAATGTTTTCCTTTGACGTGTGATTAAAAGTTTGGATTTCATTTGAGAAATATTATTCCTTCAAAAGTGATTAAAGGCCCGTTTGGATCTTGATAAAAGTGAGGTGCGTTTGGATATAGGAAAATTATTCTACTTGTGAAACCAGTGTGTTTTAGGTTTAACATGCTGTTTTGAGTTTCTTAAAAAAAGTTCTAAGTGTGTTTCTGGTTTTCAATGAAATGGCGTGTGTCAAATCCCTTTAGAAATGCTTTAGTATTAAATGGTCAAAATGTAAATGATAGGATGGCCCGGTTGGAACTTTATTAAATGTGAAGTGATTATACATATGTATATATATACGTACTTAGGGGGCATCTCTACAGGGGGACTTCCCTTCGAGGGTTGTCGTGTAGCGATGTCCATGTAAGGGGTTGGCAAGTGCGGTGAGATGAGTAATGCGTGCGAGGGTCACCCACTTGCACACTATTATTAAAACCACCGTGGGTTCCTGGGCATCCTTTAGAGAATAGAGTGACGGTTGCTAGCTAACCCCGATTAGACGGGTTAGTCCCCCCTTGGTAGGTAAGGCCTTGTGGGGCGTGCCACTGGTTGGCTGTTAGGGTTGCCAGTTGGTTATTGACTATAGAGTACCATGCCGACAGGTAGTCTGAACCCGAGTACGTCCATGGGTTTTCTAGGGATGTTTAGGATCTCCCATGGTTATTACTGATAACTTCTGGTTTATTTTTACTTGCACTTGGTTTTCCTTGATTGTTTACTTTTACTTGCACTTGTTTTCCCTGCTTTTTTACTTTCAGTCATCCTTCACATCCTGTACTGTTAGACTTTGGGAAAATGGTTTTCAAATTTAAATACTTTATTCTCTTTGTGTAAGATTTTAAAATGTAAAACTTTTCTTTTTAGAATGAGTTTAAAACTAATGAAAGGGAACCAACTTTCGAAAAAGTATAAGGGAAATGTCTCGTGTTTGATTTTCAAGTAAAGCATTATGAAAGCTTACTTTTATACATTATAGTTCAAACCTAGAATATGTAGATTCTTTATTTAATAGAAGTGCTTTGGGATTTGTTGTGGGGCTCACCTACTGAGTACTTTTTGTTCTCACGCCTATCTTTTACCATTTCAGTTGCAGGTTCCTTGTGTTCAGGTTTTCCTGGCTTGAGTCACTCAGTGAGGGAGCGATGTTGGTCGTGGTTGGGTGGTGACCCGCGAGGTCACGTGGAGGTATGTCGTGGTGTAGTTTTGTTTATGTCTTTAGTGTTTGTAAATTGTTTAGTTTATATTCTCTCTTATGATCCTGTTTTTAGTTTGGGCTGAAATCCTTCCCAACGATTGAAATTTTAAATGCCCGACAATTGTTGCCATCCCGGGGGGATCGGGAACGCTCCTCGGGACTTGCCGCGGACCGGCTCGGGTGACCGGTTCAGGGTCGACCCAGGCTGGTTCGTGAAAAAATGGTATCAGAGGCAGTTCTTGTTATTTGGGTTGTCTAGTAGGTGGATATTAGGACTGTCGGGACTCGAGAGGTACGTACGGGAAGGACGTCATGAACCCTCACCTGTTCCGCACCACGAGTCGCCAGGGGTAGTCCGAAAGTTGTGTCTTTGTCCCTTTCTGATTTGTCTTGGATTGAGAGATGACAATGGAGGCAAGCCGACATTACATCGTGATTTCACATGGAGTAGTGACCCATGTGGAGTCTGAGTACACGATTGGAATTCCTCCTAGTGGTCGACGCTGACTAGGGACATAGCCCACTACCATGTCGCCAGGTTGAGCGTGACTACAAGTCCCTCACTCCAGTGGTTGATGCAAATTCAGATGCTGCTTCTATTTTGGTCTATGTAAGTACGTTGTTGGAAATGGAAAATGTTGTTGAAGAAAAATTGGACTGGTTTCTTTTAAAGGACATTAAATGTATGAAATGGGTTTTAAAACTGAAATCTCTTGAATTTCAAATTCGTTATTGCTTGGAGTTGGTCGAGAATGGTTCGGGGTGAAACCCCAGGTCCTCCTTATAAACGTTTGCACATGTGGGAGAATGCATGGGAAAAAAATGCGTGTTTGTGCGAGTATTGTTGGACAGTGGATGAAGAAATATGAAACAGTTCATGAGATTACCTGGGTGTGTATTTGAAATTAATGGCTTGACCTTTTTTTCTAAATTGGTTTTAAAAGGGAAACAATTTTGGAATGTTTTTGGTTTGAAAGTGGATTGGTTTTGGAAAGTAGTCTTGAAAACTGGTGGTTTTATAATCTAAAAAAAGGGGATTTTAAAAAAGGAGATTTTATTTTGGGTTGTGTTTGTGTTTGTTTGGACTTTGTACTAACTGTTTTTGATGAAGGTTCTTTTATTGAGGTTGCTTCGGGTTGACATTGGTTTTGGATTTGTGTTTTATATGTCTCTTAGGAAATGCCGCCCAGAAAGGTATCTAAGGATTCTGATAGGTCATGCCCCGTTTCTGGTCCTCCTCAGACTTTGACTATTCTCCATGGTGATCAGGGTCCGTTAGAGTCAGTGAAATGGCTCAAGGAAGTGGAGCGTGTCTTTAGAATGTTGGGAACTCCCGATAATGTTAAGGTTCATGCAATTATGGAGTTGTTTGAGGGTCCAGCTCTGGACTAGTGGAAGAGGGTTTCCCCATCATCAACGCAAGTTGAAATGATGTGGGATGTCTTTAAAATCGTTTTCATCCAATGGTTTGTACCTGAGGAAGTGAAGCTGGAGAAAAAGAGGGATCTTGTGCATATTCAACAAGGCCAACGGACGGTGAAGGAATATGTTGACCATTTCAAGGAACTGATTTCCTTTTCTCCAGAGGTAGCATCACATGAGCTCATGAAGGTCTCTCTTTTCACCGGGGGTCTTCGTCTGGAGATCTAGGAGTGAGTCCTCCCTTCTAAAGACCTTTGTTTCGAGAAACTGGTAGAGGAAGCATTCTTGGCTGAGTTGGTTTCCGGTGTGCGGGTGGTTAATACTTCAGCGTCCCCGGTTGTTCGTAAGAGTTCCCCCTCTGGTGTGCAAAATACGCCAGAGATACCTGTTCCTCAAGAGTTATCCCCCTTGGTCCTAGCTTCCAGTTCATCAGACTGTTCAGTGGTGTGCTATCAGTGTGGTCGTTTCGGGCATTTAAAGTCGTCTTGTCGCAACCCTCCGAAGACGTGTCATTGATGTGGCTGTCTGGGTCATCTGGAGAAGTTTTGCATGAAGTGTCGCTTGAAGAGGACGCCATGATGGGAGAATGTCAGTACCTGACTGTGAGGCAGAAGATGCTTCAGCCATCAGAGCCCCAACCACAAGTCTCAGGGTGAAGCTCACGCACAGTCATGAGTTCCTAGGGTTATGAAGCCTTGGTCCAGGTTCGGTTTTCCTTATTTATGGTAGAACAATTAAAAACCTTTTCATACTTGTTTTCCTGCTATTAAAGTTTCAACAGATTTGTAAATGCGTTGTTTTTCTATAAAGTGATGATGGACTTGTTCTATGATAATCTAAGCAGACTTGTCGTGTGGACGTGGTTTTCTGAATCGTGTGTCTTTCTTAAAAGTGTTTTTGACCCTTGTATGGGTTTACCTCGTTTGAGTTATGCTTGTCAGATGTGGTTATGATTCATGGACTTCAATGGATCATGTCTCCAATTTGTTGTTTGGTTAAAAATTTCTCTGGGGGTTATCCTTGGTGTTGAAGTTTGTTGACTCTAGTCGAGGATTCAATGATTCAAAGAAGGTGTTGTTTTTCACTCGTGCTATAAGAGTTGGTTTAAACCGGTTGGGAGTTCCCACATCGACCCCCCCATTCCTAGGGTTTTCTATTTAGATGGTCAACTTTTCTGCACAAGTTGAGCTCTTGTGGTGGGGAGAACCCCTTTGTGTTCTCCCATCAACCTTGGATCTCAGTTTTCTCTTGAATCTGTCGGGTGTGACCTTTGTAAAGTAAGGTCATCCTCAGAATCTCAATTCTCTTCAGTTCCTTTAGTTCTGTTTGGGCATAGACTTGAATTTTGGCTGACTTTTGGATTGGTGACATTCAGGGGGAAGAAAGTGTCTGTGGTGGGGATAATTGTCACACCCCGACCGCAGATGTCATTATTTTACTTCTTTCTTGGTCCCGATATAAAATTTTAGAGGTTTGATTGTGTTGGCGGTTTCGCGCCGGTGCGCGGTCAGCGCATCGCTAGCGGTGACCGTGCGTTCGGCCCGGGTGACTATGTGTTCACCCAACGTTTTAAATATTAAAATTTTTATGTTAACATTTTATTATTATTACCATTTAATTTGTGTTATCATTATTGTAGTATTTTTTTATATATGTTTATATATGTGTTTAGTAATGTATATATACATATATATATGTCTATATATGTATATATATATGCTTATATATGTTTATGTCTATATATGTTTATATATATATGTTTATTGTATTTGCGTTTATATGTTTATAGGTATATATATATCTGTATATGTATAAATATATGTATGGGTGTTATTTTTAAACGATTTTATTATTTTAAATATTTGATCATAATAATAATTATTATAATTTGCTAATTTTTTTATTATTCTTATTATTATTAGTATCATCATATATATATATATATTTTTTATAACCCCCTAACCCTAATCCCGTTTTCCCCTACCTAGCCGCCTACCCCCACCTCTTCTCTCTCTTCGCGTGTTTCTCCCCCTCCCCTCATGGTGTCATCCACCCACGACAGCGCCCTCCCGTCCACCCTCCGCCAGCATCGCTGCTCACCCCGCTCGCCATCCCGCCTCGCCCAAGGCGGCACCCCTGCGCCCCCTTTTCCGGTTCCTGCTACCGCACCCCCCTCTCCGGCGACCCGCACCGTCGTCCTCACCTCCCGTCCGGCAGACCTCCTATCCGTCGACTCCCCTCCCTCCGGTGTTGTTCCATCGCGCAGCCGCCAGCCCGCATTGTCCCTACCTCCTCCGCCAGCCCGACCGCTGGCACCCCCTAGCTTCGCCCGACCAACCTCCGCCTCAACGGCCCGCCGCTCCGCCGGCTTCCGCCTCACCGGCCCGCTGCCCCGCCGGCCGCTGCTGCGCACCCTGGCTGCCTCGTCGGCCCGCCACCTCCGGCTCCTCCCGTTTTTCCGGCAGTCGTTCCCCTGCCCCCTCTGTCCTGCGTGGCCCCACCTCCGTCCAGTGACCCGCCTCTGACACCCCCTGGCCGGCCTCCGTTTATTTCTCATCCCGACATCGTCGCGCGCTAGCTGCCCCTCTCCCCCTGACCCGGTGTCGTTCGGCCAGCTTCGCTCCGGCCGTCCGTGGTCTTCTTCGGTGGACTCGACCCCCAACGACTCGTTTCCATTTCTGTCGGGCAACCCTCGTTACGGTAGACTTCTTCCTCAGTTTTGGGATTTTGGTTTCGAACCCATACAATATTAGTTTTGGTATAAATTCTTGGTAATTTCTTTTTTTCATGGTTTGTCTTAGGCCCCTTGCAGTGCGTTTGAAGTGCGGCGGAGTTGGCGCACTGCGTTTACGGTGTTTCGACACCGAAGGTAGGGGTTTCCGCATATATGTTTTGTTTGATGAGTTAATTTTATTATCTAATTAATTTATCTCACTCATTGATTAGTTTTATTGGTGCGAGTATATTTTTACTTGATGTTTAATATTATTTCGATGTGTTTAGTAGCGTTTTTATTTGATATGAATGCTTTGATTTTATGAAAACCCATTTTGTTCCTTTCGTTTTGTTTTATAAACTTTTCTGTTGGTTTATTATGACGTTCAAGGGCTGAAAACCTTGTTTTATCGTGTTATTGGGTGCATAAGACGTGGGTTACTATTTGTAGTTTGTTTTATAAAGTTTAAAATGGTTTTCTTTTAAATGCTACGGATGATGCGGGTTGTGTTTTGAAAAGTGTCGAGCTGGTTCCTTTGCATTGGTTGTTCTTTTGGTTTGTTCTGAGTCAGTGGCTTTGTGTTCTTAGTTACCATGCGTTTGTTTCATCGTGTTGGAGAGGTAACCCTATGACACCGCGAACATCAGCTTGCGCGTGCTTGTGCGCCAGTGCGAGGTGTATTGTGTCGTCATATCCAAGCTGCGTCTTGAGGTAGGTCTCCCTTTGCACTCGCCTTTAAATTAAGAATTTATTTATTCCCTGTCTTTTCATTGAGTTTCAGTAAATAAAAACTTATTATTTAGTAGTTATTTATAGTGTGGTGATCTGCTGATAAAAGTTGTTTAAATTCTAGCGTTTCATTGAAAGTGTTTTTCTTGGTTTCAATGGTGTGCTTCCATGGTAATATTGATAAATGGTTCTTTATGAAATGTGAAATTGTGTTTTGAAATGTTTTGGGTGTGTATAAATTAGTAGGTGTATTGTTTGTGGAAAGGTGTTTCTTAGAACCTTGATTGGAAGAAATGCCGTATGACCTTTAAACATGATTTTGAAAACATTAAGTGTGGTTCTTGGTTTTTGAAAAATGTTTTCCTTTAACGCGTGGTTAAAATTTTGGATTTTATTTGAGAAATATTATTCCATCAAAAGTGATTAAAGGCCCGTTTGGCTCTTGATAAAAGTGAGGTGCGTTTGGATATTGGAAAATGATTCTACTTGTGAAACCAGTGTGTTTCAGGTTTAACATGCTGTTTTGAGTTTCTTAAATAAAGTTCTAAGTGTGTTTCTGGTTTTCAATGAAATGGTGTGTGTCATATCCCTTTAGAAATTCTTTAGTATTAAATGGTCAAAATGTAAATGATATGACGGCCCGGTTGGCACTTTATTAAATGTGAAGTGATTATACATATGTATATATATACGTTCATAGGGGGCATCTCTACAGGGGGACTTCCCTTCGAGGTTTATTGTGCACCGATGTCCGTGTAAGGGGTTGGAAAGTGCGGTGAGATGAGTCACGCGTGAGAGGGTCTCCAACTTACACACCATTATTAAAACCACCGTGGGTTCCTGGGCATCCTTTAGAGAATCGAGTGACGGTTGCTGGCTAACCTCGATTAGACGGGTTAGTCCCCCCTGGTAGGTAAGGCCTTATGGGGCGTGCCACTGGTTGGCTGTTAGGGCGGCCAGTTGGTTATTGACTATAGAGTACCATGCCGGCAGGTAGTCTGAACCTGAGTACGTCCAGGGGTTTTCTAGGGATGTTTATGATCGCCCATGATTATTTCTGATAACTTCTGGTTTGTTTTTACTTGCACTTGGTTTTAGTTGCTTGTTTACCACTACTTGCACTTGTTTTCCCTGCTTGTTTACTTTCAGTCATCCTTCACAGCCTATACTTTTAGACTTTGGGAAAATGGTTTTCAAATGAAAATAGATTATTCTCTTTGTGTAAGATTTGAAAATGTAACACTTTGCTTTTTAGAATGAGTTTAAAACTAATGAAAGGGAACCAACTTTTGAAAAAGAATAAGGGAAATGTCTCGTGTTTGATTTTCAAGTAAATCATTATGAAAGCTTACATTTATACATTATATTCCAAACCTGAAATATGTAGATTCTTTATTTATTGGCAGTGCTTTGGGATTTGTTGTGGGGCTCACCTACTGATTACTTTTTGTGCTCACGCCTATCTTTTACCATTTCAGTTGTAGGTTCCTTGTGTTTAGGTCTTCTTGGCTTGAGTCACTCAGTGAGGGAGAGACGTTGGTTGTGGTTGGGTGGTGACCCGCGAGGTCATGTGGAGGTATGTCGTGGTGTAGTTTTGTTTATGTATTTAGTGTTTGTCTGTTGTTTAGTTTATATTCTTTCTTATGGTCCTATTTTTAGTTTGGGCTGAAATCGTTCCCAACGATTGAAATTTTAAATGCCCGGCACTTGTTGCCATCCCGGGGGGATCGAGAATGCTCTTCGGGACTTGCCGCAGACCGGCTGGGGTAACCGGTTCAGGGTTTACCCGGGCTGGTTCGTGACACAAGGAGAGATCACACTACATCTTGATGTGGAGATCGAGTATCGAGGAAAGATAATGAAAAAAATATTATCAAATTACACATTTTCTATGTGGAATAATTGAATATAACCATTTTTTTGTGAAGGATTGATCCAACACATTGATGAGGTGGATAGAGAAATATTGGATTGTAATTTTTTATCATTATTCAGGCCAAAGAAGAAGTATTTTAAGGTTTCCATTCTATTATACACTTATATACATTTATTTTTGATGTACTACAATGTTTTACAAGATAAATATATTATTTTAATGTACCAACAGGTATGTTCTTTCCTTTCACCTGGTTGATGCTTGGAATATGAATATAAGGATATACCATTTCCTGATATTTTATTTATAATAAAAGGGGATTGATTTTTTAGTGGGATAACAAGCACTATACACAAAGGACGTTGTCGTGGAGATAGACCTAGTTAACAAAACCTATCGTCTTTTGTTGATTTTTTTCATATTTGTCATTATATATATGAAATAAAGAGAAGGAGTGAGAGGTTCATTCACTAAATAAGTGAATAGTAAAAGAGTGGATAATGTTTGGAATTGTAAATAAGTAATGAAACACTAATTCACTCCCCTATTAGTGCAAGAAAAATATGATGTGATCATAATAATTGGTGTCATAACATTTTCACCACCTTTGATTGGATTCATTACAATATTTAGATTTGAATTATTTGATGTTTGAAATATCTCTTTTTAAAGTATATATGATGTGAAAATTTAACAAAGCGTGTTTCCCATAAAAGAAACCAACGAAGAGATGTTTTCTAAGACACTGAAGAATAAGAGTAAAAGTGATGTAAATAAGTTGACAAAGGTCTCATTATAGAAATAAGAGAAAAATAATTCTCAACTTTTTAAAGGTAATAAAATTAAATATAGTTTTATTATATATATTAATAATTTGTTTCTTAAAATAACATGTGAATAGAAGATATAAGAACCTGAGATTTTAGACCCTTTAAATAAATTTCCCTATCAATAGATTATGTCACAAAAGACACCAAAATAAAGAAACACGTAACTAAAATTAATTGAAACATATATAAATTACATGAAAAATATAATCATTAGTAAATAAAAATATAACAATAAATTAAAATAATTATATATTATTATATTTCATTGATTAATATATTTTGAAAAAATATTTATTTTGAAGAACCATTTTTTAAAGGGGTATTTCATTTTACATTGAAAAACCTAATCACGATAAAAGTTTATTATAATATGTAATATTTATTTTCATAAAGTATTGTGTCAAAAATAAAATATTTATAATCTTTTATTAAAAATTATTTAACACATTTGATGTTTAAAATTCATTTTTAAATAAAAATATTTTTTTGTTATTTTCTATGTTTTAAATTAAATTACTAAATATATAATTTTCTTAAAATGTATTTAAAAATAATTCATTTTTTAATTTCTAATTTCAAATTTCCTTAGGCTTAGTTTTTTGGAATTTTTCTCCAATAATATATTTTGAGGTGAATAGTTATAAATACACATTTTAAAAAATAATATTGTTTATGACTACATCAAGAAATAAGTATAGAATAATGACTATAAAAAATATTACCAATCAAATATGTATTTAAGGATTAAATTAATAAATTTTAGAAAAATATTATAAATTTAAGAAACCTAAATTCAACTACTTAAGTAATATTTTATAAAAATAATTGTTTCTTATATTTTCATTTAATTAAATAATATTCTGGAAAAAATAGATTTTAGATTTCCTTGAAACACTCATAAGTTTTATTTATTTTGTATAAAACCAATTAATATCATTAAAATAAAATAAATTGATAATTTTATGCTAGACCAAAATATTTAACTTAAATACTATTTTTCTAAAAAGAGAATTTTAATGTTAATACTAATTTTTGTCACAAATATAAATTCAATTCGATAAAATTGATTTTATATTCTAAATTAGTTTATAAATTTTATTCAATAATAACTATTATATTTTTAGGCATTAAAAGTAAATAAATTAGGTAAAATCTATTTATCATGGCAAAACCAAAAATGGTAAGAGTAAAAATTTTATGACTCAAGGGATTAAAACGTGTATTAAAATTAATGGTTGTGGTATTATCTACCTTATACTATTACCCACTCAATTATTTTAGATTTTTTATTTTTATATATGTGGAACGTGTACACTTTTCAATTAAATTGAAATATTTACCGGAATTCCAGTCTCCCCACTTATAAAGGGGGCCTCTCACCAACCCTTCAAGATCATCGTCAAATGTCAGTTTACTCTTGAAACTATACCCTATTTACTTATCATAGAGTTATATTCAATTTACTTAAGCCTCTGGTGATAAAATATTATCATAATACCTTCATTTCTATGGAGTATTCCAAGGGAATGCTCAAGTCCTCAACGTGAGTACTTTTTCCCAACTTCTATCCTTTTATTTATTTCTTAAAAACCAAATTTTAATATTTAATGTATAATTATATAAATATTATTTCTGTACTGAATTATATTATTCTAAGGGAAAAATCATTAACCACCTTTCCCCTTTTCCATTAAAAAAATTAAAATGTTATTTGTCCATTTTGCGGACTACCACCGCCATGAATTATTGAATGCCATTTTTCATAACCACCCCTCTTCAATGATTTTAAGGGTAAAAATTACGAATAAATATGAAATATATAAAATAATTATGGTTATTCAGAGAAAATTATAATCCTAAATATTATCCTACCTTCTTTGAGAAATAAAAATGTTAACAATGTTTTATTAGGACTACTACCTCTATGAAGTAGTATTTCAAATTTTTATCAAATGGTTTATTTATTATTGATTTAAGTCTCCCAAAATATAATTTAATACCTTAAAAGTATAAAATTAATATTATTTTATTCTTTTATAATTATATTATTCCAAATGAAACCTTTTTCGTAACCCTAATCATCGATTAATTATGGTGTGATCTTGTTTGGGTCAGAAGAACAACCTACTTGAAAAATTATATAAAATAATATCATAGGTGAATATGAAAATATATTTAATAATATTAAAATATATAAATAGTAAAATAAATAATTGTTTTTGTTTTTGAAAATTAACATTAATATTATAATCATTAATTGATATACAACTTTTTATTTGTAAAAATTCCCATAAATATTCTTGTCTACAATTTCATCAATAAGATCCATAATCAAAACTAACATAAAATGAAATTATAATATTATAATTAATTATAATAAATAAATTATTGTATATTATGTTATTTAGAATAATGAAATTTCAGAGTATAATGAAGAACAACACCAATACTATGAAATAAGTTCAAAACGATCAACATTACTCAGACATGACATTGAAAATAGATAATAAGTAACTAAAATAATTTAATAGAATTATTATAAATGAATTTTATAAAAGGGTATATATGTAATATCTCTGGTTTTTTTGATGATATATGGATTCTTTTATTTCCGGTTAAGATCTTATTTAAGTTCACTTTTTGGTTTAGACCCAAAATCCAGGCTCATGGGCTAGTTTGGTTGTTTTTTAAAGAATTAAGAAGGGGAAGAAGGTAGGATCTAGGCCAAGTACATGACATGTATTTTCCTGTGAAGGCCAATTTCATGACATGTAATGAGATTTCCCTCAAAATTAAACCCAGATATGACATGAAATTTAATGTATTTACACACCATTTAAATTCCCAAAGTTAGTTTTTAAAATGAGAGGCATGGATTCCTTTTTTCTGTATAATCCAAGCCCCTCTTTCTCTCACATGTAGGAGGACTGGTGGAGGAGGTCCTTTAAGACTAAAACTATGATATTCTTTATCTATCTAATCCAAACTCTCTTTTGAGTGTTGTACATCAAATTGGATAGACACTAGTAATCTTTTATATCCTTAGGCACCATTAACCTTTTCTTTTCTCATCAATGGAGTTATTTTAGTGAAGTATCTTGTGCCCTATTTTAATATAATTCACCTTCTTTTACATTTTCATTAATTTAATCTTGATCAGAGGATTCTACTGGATGAGTGTTATGCCCCAAGAATGAGGTATGTTTTCTATAACTTTTTCAATAAAGTATAGTTGTTTTATATATTGTTGTAATTATGTATCATATTAGATATTATGAGTGTTTCTACTAAATTAGTTGAATTCTTCAATTAAATTAATGAATCCTTGTTAGGTTTCCGACATAGCACAATGTGATGGTTTAATTTTTTCAACCTAAACTGATACCCCATATGAGATTTTTTTATGTATCTTCCCCATGATATACTACCCTATTGGGTGTGTCTGATCTCATCATCTTATTTGGAGCCATATTAAATTGATTGATATGTTCAGATAAAGATTATGTCTCCCTACCAAGTGAGAACATGTAACTAAAATGGTTAAATGTTTTAAATGGAAAATGTGAAAAGAGTTGGATGAACTCATGGATTATTGTATGATTATGAAATTGGTGATGAGATGAATATGATTACGTTGGATTTCATGGACATATCTACTCCATAGATCCTGATTACATTGGATTCCACAGACATTTATACTCCATGGATCCTTATTTAGATTCCACAGAAATTTCTACTACATGGATCTAGATTACATTGGATTCCTGGTACATTTCTACACATTGGATCTGACATTCTCCAATTAACTTAGACATGATCCTTGGGCTCTACCTAAGTCCTTATTATGTTTTATATGGATATGGTACTTGGAATCTATGAGGATGGATTATTCATTTATACCTTGGATCCATCACATTAATGTCTCACACAATGAGGATTCTATTGTCTTTTATACCTTAGATCTGTCCCATGTAGGTAGGACACTAGATTAATCAGCCTAAGCTGTAGTGGATGTATTACTATGATTTAAATTTAACCCATTCTATGGGTGGTTGATTACACAAGATATATTTTAAATTATTACTCATGTTTCCCTATTGATTTACATATTATATTTTCACACTACATCATTTTATATACATAGACTGAATTTGTTATAGACATCATTGATGGTGGTTTACTGAGTGTTATCTCTCATCATGTTCGGGCCACCATTCGATACCTGAGAAGAATTCATGGATGAATGTAAGGAACAAGTGAAGCTACCTCATAAAAATTCGTGATTGATTATTCATAAAAGCATGGGAGCATAAGACCGATATATAAATCATTATTCTATTTGAAGATAGTTCATTTTCATTTTTTATAATTTTGATATAACTACAGTATGAATGCTTGTGTTCATGTATTTCATTACTTTTTTTATAAATACTCAACTTAATCATCATGTATATGAAATTAAACTTGGATTTATTTATTAATCAGGATATCTGGATGTTTATTTACTACTTCTATAGATTGATATTATACTTCCCCCTTTTAATGTATTTATTACACCGCTATGAAACTATGATCCTAAGGGTATAGTATCCCTAATATAAAACCTTAGACACTTCCTGATAGATTTCATCATGTATCATATGGGGAGGCATGCTTGAGGCTCTTTAAACCACCATCTTGAGGAACTATTTAGTGTCTCCTAGGTTTGGATGTTATAAAGTGGGATCAAAGTTATTTCTTTTCTTGCATTAATATTTTTTTCTAATATAAAAGAGATTAAGAAAATATTGGGACATGTTTATAATCCATGCCTATGAGTGGCTAATCCATCTCTGGGGTAATTATCAAGTTTCTTATAATGAGTAATTTTTGTTATATATTTTTTCTATGATAGTTTATTTGATTCCATTGTTGGTTGATGCACATGATATTTGATGTTATTATTGATATGATTGAGAAATTTAATTTTATCCTTAGCTTTATAGGTAATGTATGCATGAAACATGAATAAGTTTTATACTCCTTACATGATTCACATGACATGCATATTTCAATCTCTATAGGATCCATTTCTTGACTTCATGACATTTAGTATGTGATCATTGTGTTCTATAATTGTTATTGACTAACATTTATTGTAGGAGATTGAGAAACATAATTGGTACTTAAAATTTATATCATGATGAAAATATTTTTTTCTTGTATAGGCTATAGTAGACACGTTATGTAACCAATATGGAATGTTGAGTCATGAGCCATTGGTCACATCGGCTAGAACATGTTATTTTTGGGATTAAATGGACACCAAACTTCAATTTTTAAGGTGTATGGGTCCTTAAAAAGGAAATTTTTATCTATATAATTCAAATATTAAACGGAAACTGTAATACAAATATGAATTTAATTAATTTGGAATTTGGAAATAGATTTTTTTCCAAAAAATAGAGTTTATAATTGCACTTGATAGTCCATATATCGGGACTCATGCTGTGAAACACAATGCTTTACCCAAACCTAACCTTATTAGTTAGTAATAGGCAGTGAATATGGTTCTCTTGATGATAGTTCCTATTAAAAATTCTTGGATTTTGGATTAAATATAGAGATGTATCTTGTATATGGGAAGTCTAGTACCTTTCCTATGATTATATCTATGATCTGTTTGTTACTAAATATTTTTTGAGGCATGTTCTTGGAATTTATACAGATATTCCACCCAGATTTCCTCTGGTCATGCAACATGGGGGTGGCGATGAACATGATCTAGAGGTTTTGGGCCATGGGAAAATAGTAGAACCTCTAGTAGTTCCACTTGTGGCACCACCTATTGTTATGAATATGGGTGTTGATTCTTTGTTCAGAAAGAGTTTCATTCACTTTATTCAGACCATTCAGGGAGCCCCATTGCTATCCTCATTGATTGTACAACTAATGTATGTGTTCCAGTAGTAGAATCCACACACATTCTCATGGGATGGTGGTCCACAAGTTGAAAATTTATTTGTTCAGACTATCTTGTCAATATTTAGCCCTTGGAAACTCCTCTAAAGAGGATAGTCAAAAACATGATGTATATTCTTCAAGGATCCTCCATGAGTTGGTGTTATATCTTGAACCAAGAAGAATGGATTTAGTATATTGTTTGGAGGGATTTTCAATCCGAATTATTTGACTACATTTTCCTTGAAACTTTGAGATCAGAACATGCCACTGAGTTTATTCATCTAGAGTGGGTGTGATGACCATTATGTAGTATTCAACTCTATTTACAGAGCTTCAGAACATTTCTACTATTTATCTTGTTGACGATGCATATAGGTTGAGGAGCTTCATAGAATGTCACAAGAGTGAAATTCATTCATAGGTGATTATGATTTGGTTAACTATTGTAATTGAGATAAGAAATTATGAACTAATTAATGAACATAACCTTAGTGAATCTGGAGTCATGGAGTAGGGAAGTGTAACATATTAACCTAGCGGTTTAGTGTCACGAGGTAGGAAGAATCATTTTGAGACTTCTCATGAAGTAAATACTAGCCATGGTTTGAGTTCTAGTAGTTCTATACTCTATCATCAATGTGGAAGGTGAGGACACAAGAGGAGTCAGTGTGATAGAGACCCTATAATGTGTAGA
Organism: Viscum album; assembly: GCA_963277665.1. Lineage (NCBI taxonomy): Eukaryota > Viridiplantae > Streptophyta > Magnoliopsida > Santalales > Viscaceae > Viscum > Viscum album. The sequence goes on along the minus strand of OY728131.1, from coordinate 1,991,465,747 downwards.
GTTTGCGGTAGAATCAGAAATGTATTGTGGTTCTACAGGACCTTCTCCATTAGCCGGTGAGAGGGGGTAAACACTGAATCTTGGTCCGAGAGAAAGGATCATAGATCCAAATCATGTTGGGAGATGAAGTTATACATGTAGTTCATTCTAAGGTGGTGGTCATGTCCATGGGATCCAAACACCAATTTCACCTCAACCACAGAGTAGGCATACTCGAGGTTTTCAGGTTGATTCTCAGGGAATTAGTTTAGTAGAGACAGGTTCAGTATATCCTATACCTTAGAAGTAGAGTTCCACACCTTTTATAGTTAGAGAAATGATCTTATTATGTTATACTCTTGTTTATATCCTCTTTATATAGGATCTTCACATTCTTTGATATATGTACCGATTGTGGAGAGCCTTGAGAATTTTTTATAGGTTTTGGATGTAGTGGAAGCATGAGATGGGCTATTCCCAACTTTTCTTTTTGTCATGATCAATGATCAATATGATATTTACACTATGATAAAAATTGTGATCAATGAAATTGAATGAAAGAATACAAAAAAATATAAAATCTCAAAACCAAGTTAAAAATCATTAAATATTATTTATAATTAGTTTAAATATATAAAAAATTACCTTGAAGAAATTATTTATTCATTGATGGATCTGGAAATATATCATTATTTCGAAATAATCAAGATAATATTCCCTATAGAGGTGATCCACACATGTTTTGAAAATATCTGAACATCATTGTAGGAATATACGAGTGATAACATGATAGATCAAATCGCTTGAGTCATTCTCCTTCAATCACCATGAGAATAAATTAGAAATAATTCTCCTTGATCTCTCTAGACTAGAGAGTGGGAGGTAGAGGAATAAATCCCTCCATTTTTTAAGATCATTCTTGGAGAAGGGGGCTCTAAAGGGCTTCGAGATGATTCTCCAGGTTCATTGTGCACAATTAAAAAATAATTGCTTCTATTGGAAAAGTAATATAATTGTATTTAAATAATAATATCAATTAGAAATAAATATTTTCATAAGTTAAATTTATTATTTATTTAATCTATTTTGGAATCCAATTTCCAAAATAATAATTATATTATTATTTTCTCTATATGCACTTAAAATTAAAATTAAATTAAATATTATTTAATCCAATAATATTCAATGTTAATTATTTCTCACCAGACCTAAAACATCTATCTTCCATTAATCCATAATATTTATTAGGCCTTAAATAATGGCTATTTATTTAATAAATAAACATTACTTTATTATGTACCAATAAATAAATAAATGTTATATATACTAAATAATAAATAAATGCTTATTAAATATTCCACTCACATAGTATTCTCTCTAATAACTGGTGAAAAAATATAAATGATCAAGAATAAAAGAATAATTACAAAACCATATGTAATAATAAGATATAAATATCCTTTAAAGAATAGAAGAAACAAAACCTTTATTGGATTATTCGTTAATGAAATATTACTCATGACGCACACAACGTATCCTACCTCACCACAAACATATGCCATTAAAGTCTTCACTAATAAATCAAAGTAATTGACTAATAATACTTATTAATAATAATATTAAACTATAATGATAAATACACATGTCCATAGATAGGAACATCCAATAACACATATTAATGTATATTTCTTACTAGCAGATCCCATTCACATAATATACTACACTAGATATTACCAAAGGCGTACAACACGAGAAAGTGTCTAAATATCGCATGAGTCTCCACACCTGATAGACTATATCATCTATGTATATTAAATGATATCATCCATCTGTAGAACATATATTTAAGATTACTATCATGGAACTTATGGGTTCTCATCATAGTGGAGAACTGCTATGACCTTTTAGTGTGACGACTACTCTTATGAAATTATAACATAATATGATACCCAAAATAAAAATCATAGTATGACAAGGTTTTCATTAATATTCACAACTATGAATAAATGTTATCATAAAGTAAATTAAATTTGGTTTTAGTGAACCAAATCCAATTGAATACCACTTTCACTAGAGAAAACTTCTAATATCCTTCAGTCCCTTGGCTATCACATGTTACTCAGGATTCTGTTGAGATAGGACTTTAGTTAAGGGTTCTACCATGTTATCTTCTATGGAAACCCTTCTTACTACAACTTCACCCCTCTAATAAAAATCCCACAACAGGTGATTCTTTCATAGTATATTCATTATCTATTGGTGAGACATTTCCTCTTTTACAAGAGCCACTGATGCAATATTAATTGGGTATTTAGATATAGCTTCCATATCAAGATCTTAGAAAAACATTCATATCCAAATGGAATCTTTGGATATATCAGAATCCTATATATACTCAAAATCCACTATAGAATCAGCAAAAACTGGATACTTTGAACTCTTCCATCTCATAGATCTACCATTGAGATAGAAAAAATGTCCTAACTGTGACGTCAGATCATTAGTATATATTTGAAAACTATATTCAATATTACCCATATTTACCAGCTCTTCTTATCCTCCATACACAAGGATCATATCCTTAGTTCATCCCAAATACATGAGGATATCCTTAATATTAGACCAATGATATTCTCCTAGATCATCTTGATAACTTCCTACCATGCACAATGCATAGGCGTTATTAAGTCTAGTATATAACATGATTGATCCTATCGTTGAAGATTATGAGATATTACTCATTTTATGTTTCTCTTATTTTATTTGAGGAACCATTTTCTTAGAAATATTTAACCCATGTGACACTAGAACCAATCCCATCATGGATTGTTCCATGAAAAATAAATTTAGTAACTTGTCTAAATTTATACTTTGAATTGGTCTAACAAGCTTCGTGGATCTATCCCAAATGATATTGACCCAATGAATATATGTTGTTTCACCTATGTCCTTCATGGATAAACACCTGTTTAACTAGTCCTTAACAAATTTTATGATCATGATTTCATTTCTAATAAGTAATTTTCCATCAACATAACTAATATTATAATCACTGCATTTATACTAAGACTCTTATAAACACATGGACCACATTCATTATTAATAAAACCAAATTCTTTTATTGTTTCATCAAATCAAATGTTCTATGACCTGGATGATTGCTTCAATCCATAAATGCATCTCTGCAACTTGAAGATCTTTTTTTCATCACCTAGAGTCATAAAATCTTCTATTTTTTTATATAAACATCTTCTTAAAGGTTTTAATTATGTAATGTAGTTTTCGCATTCATCTTCAAAATTTAATAGTCATGGTAAGAGGATATAACAAGTATAATTATTATGGATTTAAACATGGAAACTGGTGATAATGTTTCATCCTAGTTAATTCCATTATTTTTTAAACCATTTATCCACTATCCTTTCTTTATAGGTATTTATTTTACCTTTCATGTCCAATTTTCTCTTGAATATCCATTTTCACCCTATAGGATTTACATCGACCAATGCATCGACTAGATCCAAAACTAGGATCATTTACATGGATTCCATTTAATAATTCATAATTTTTTTTCTATCATGCAACTTATAAGATCTCTGATACCTATTTGTAGGAGATAGGTTGATCATTAACAACCAATAATGAGTCACCATCTTCAGTAACTATAAGAATAAGTCTCTCTATTTACCTTACCACTCTTGTTCCCTTATGTAGTACTTGGGTTTTCTGAACTAATTATTCTATAAGGTCCTATGAAATATATTCCCCTACCAACTATTATGTATCATGAGTATCATATTAATCAAATCCAATATTTATCCTACTATAATTTTTGAAGATGTTCTCCCTCTCAAGAAAGGTGACTTGTCTTGAGGCAGTTACTTTCTTGTCTAAGGGGTTGTATATATAGTATCCCTTGGTTTATTAGGATACTCTATAAATATACATTTTATTTCCCAAGGTTCCAGTTTTTTTCCTGAGAAGGCTTTAACTAATTTCTTGTATCCCCATACATATGTTTGTGAAAAAACAAATTTCATTCCACTTCATAACTCAAAAAGGAATTCTAGTTTCCTCTTTATTTGCTACACTATTTAGTGATTAAATTGTATCTTGTAATTCATATCCCAAAAAGGAGAATGGTAGATCTTTATAAATCATCATCGGCTGTAACATATCTAACAAGGTATGGTTCCTACTTTCACCAACACAATTCCTCTTTGGTGTGTTTGGTGGAGTGGGATAATATAAAATCCAAAACTCCTATAGAAAGTCCATAAACTCTTGGTTAAGATATTCAAAACATAGATACGATCAAAGATTATTTATCTTCTTTCAAATATGATTATCTAATTTATTCTTGAACTCTTTGATTTTCTCAAAGGAATCAGACTTATACCTCATCAAGTATACATAACCATATATACTCATGTCATCTCTAAAAGTTATAGAGTTGTAATATCCACTATTATCCTATACATGAAATGATGCACACACATTAGTGTATACCAATCCTAAAGCTCTATGTTCCTTTCACCCTATCAAACAAATAGTTTTTTGATCATTTTTCCTTATAAACAGTCATGACATCTTTCATGTGGTTTTATCTTAGAGGAGTCTAAAAAACCATCTTGACTAATATTTTTCAAGAGCTTCTCATTTACATGACCAAAGTGGTAATTCCATAGTTGGGTGTTATATGAGTCATGTGAACATGATTCATTATCAATTTTCAATACTTGTTTTTCATAATTTAATACATAATGTCAGTTATTTAAAAGTGAGATATCATAACATATGTTGTCTTTATAAGAGAAAAAAAATTATTTCTAAAATTGAAAATAATAACCATCTAAATATTGACATAATAAAAGAATTATGTTTTTGGTAACTATTGGTAAATAATAAAAATTATTTAAAAAAAATCATTATTGTTGGTAATGAAATATTGTAGTCACTAATAGTTATAACAACCTACCTTTCACCATTTTAAAATATTTCAGCCACATATCCTCTTGAAATATTTCAGAATCCACTTGGTTCCTATATTTGGATATAGATGTGAGAACCACAGGATATATATAATTACCAATGTGTATAAATTGGGATATTACACATGATAACGAATACACCATTAGCATCCCCCTACTTATGGGTGAAATTAATCTTCTAGTGGCCTTTCTTTCCATGTGAAAAACATAATGACTCCTTCTCTATGCCCTACCTCCAGATCTTTCTCATCTTTGATGGATGATCACTATAAGAAAATGAACCAATTATAGGGGTTTATTATTTAGTTTTGAATGATTTATAACACCCGCTAAATACATTAGTATAGGTTATGAGGAACCATTGCTAATGTTCCAGACTACTGTTGATAGAGGTGGTTTATGGAACCACATGTAAATTGATGGCTAATTTAGTAGATGTTGAATTATAGTGGGTAAACCCCCTATATTTTCACCAAATAATATCAGTTTAGAGGGGTTTTTATCTCATGAAATGACCCATTAAAGGGATCATGCCACAACTACCCCAAGCCCGCCTCTATAGGCTAGGGGTGGAGAAAATCAAAAAAGGCATAACTAAATCAAGGAGTCCATCAGATAAGTACCTATACACACACACAACCAATTTAATGAAAAAGTACAGTGGGAAATAATAAAAAATGAAACAATGATATTAAATAAACTGAGAATGTATGAACATTTAGAAAAGAAAAAGGTATTTTAGTGTGAACTGAATTTTAAAGGGGAAAAATACATGGCCAACCAGAAATGTTTCCCAACCTAATAGAAAACTGGAAAATGTAAATATCTAAAAGATCCCATCTCATGAACCCCAAGCTATGAACACCATACGTGCTCCAGGCACCCAGTATCCCTAAGATCCTATATAGTCAGGATCGAATTATCTGTTTTCTTCATAAGACACAATACATATGGCAGAAACCCATATAGGGGTGAGTATAAACATACCAAATAAGACACCCTGAAATCTAAAGGGGGAGCTATAAGAGATACAATAGAATATAAATACAGATGATTCACAAGGTACATTGAAATAGTACATCTCAAACCAATAAGACCGAATGTAATATAATCCAAGCACAAGGGGATAAACAAAGTGAGTAGATGAATTTCCCTCATAGCCTTCACCACCCACTACTAAAAATAAGACCTATACTAACGGTTTTTGGAAAACCGTTGGAATAGTTTACTTATATGGACCTATAACAATGGTTTGGCCAAAAACGTTGGTATAGGTCCCTAATTTGGACATATACCATCTATTTTGAAAAAACCATTGGTATAGGTCACAAAATCAAAGAATCTATACCAACGGTTCTCAAAACAGTTGATATAAGTCTATACCAACGGTTTTGAAAACCATTGGTATAGTTAAGGAATCTTCTTAGAGAGAACATTAAACAAATAAAAATTTATGATATTTATGATAATACATATATATATTTATGAAATTATGTTCACAAAAGTCATGTTTGGTTAGTGGTTATGTCATCCAATCTTAAACCGGAGGTACTGGGATCAAAACCAACTGAATGATTTTTTCTTGAAATACATATACCAATGGTTTTATGGAATAATTGGTATAGATTTTTCATATTACTTATACCAACAGTTTTGAAAACCATTGGTATTGATCTATACCAACAGTTTTTCCAACACTGTTTGTATAGACCTATCCCAGGACTTACTGTCCAATGGTTCTCCAAACTTTTGGTATAGGATATACCAACGGTTTGGAGGCATATACCAACGGTTTCAAACCATTGGTATAGGGTATTTTTCTAGTAGTGACCTATAACCAGAGAGTAGACTCATCCAACCATAATAATCTAGACATGAAAAGAACATGGCATACCACATGCATCATCACCTCTATCTGAAGAAGAGTAACCAAATACAAGTTGTGGTTATAGTAAAAGGTTATATATATAAATGTGCTTAGTCAAGAAGCTCAAACAAGAGAATAAAGGGATATATAACTCAAAAATCATCCTAAGAAGAAGAGTCACCAACAGTTCTAGAAGTCCATAAATGATTCCCCACACCGCACATGTTTTTTCCTAAAAACACAAGTCAAAGAAAATCATTCACCACACCTTGAAAATATCTTTTCTAGGAATCCGTAACATGACCATACAGTTTTAGGCATCATCAAAAAAACGAATCCTGGTGGTGAAAGCCCCCCTCTTCCTTTTGAGTCTAAATCCACATCAATCCTCATCTCATTACTATTCCTCATAGTTAAGGGGTCATAATTTCTAGTTAGAGGACCCATGCCCCGATACAACAGGAGTGTTCCACTCTGGAAGTTTAGGACCCATGACCATCCCGACTTGAGGGTTCTGCTCTATGTTGTACTAAAACCATGCCTTAATACCATAAGAGGGTTTCACATAGGGAGTTGAGGACCCATGCCTAGACTAGCTAGAGGGTTCCAATCTCACAGTCATTAAGGACCCATTCCTATACCTGCAAGAGGGTTTCACTTGTGAGTCTATAGAGGACCCATTCCCAACATAGATGAATAGTTCCACTATAAAATCCACCGAGGACCCATGCCCAAGATTTTTGTAGGGTACCACTCCAGAGTAAGAATATGGTGATCCTACTTGATTTCTACCATAATCAAGGTCACCTTAGAAGGTTTCATTCCTGAAAAATTTCATATCATATCTCTAAATCATTAAATTTTTTTCATCACCGGATTTTATAGGAAAAATCTTAGAATATGCTACTCATGAGCCAAAATACCAAGTTCAAATGAAGGACATACAGAACATGAATGTTTCCTCAAAGGAACCAATGGAGTACATGGAATGTGAGGGGACCCACACAATGTGTGGCCCCACTTCACAGCCAAGATGTATCCCAATACGATAGATTGGTTTCTGTCTGTGCATTAGTGCACACCGTGTAGGTGAACTACACCAAGTGTCCTAACTAACTGGGAATAGGTCCATGTTCTTCTTATCGTGTCTGTATACTAGAGTACACAAAAATAAACCAGATCTCATGCACCTCCACATGATTTTCCATCCATGTTCCCCATCACACGGGTTGTCCAAATAGGGAAGGTGTGCATGGCATGTTAGGTGGCCTACATTCCTTGTCCTATTTATGATTTTCCTAACCCTATCCATTGTAGTGGGAGGGGATGAATGTTGTTTGTTCTTTATTAAACATGGTGTGTTGTTAGGTTTATCATAGAACATCATATTTGATCTTCCATGATTTTATATACTAGATCCTCCATAAATATCTCCTATAATAAGCACAAATTTTTTGAATCTACTTGTAAATTGTGCTTTTCAGCCATCATTCCTTGGAAATCATCACTAGTTCATCGGAAGGATTTCACTATCCATTCGTCATACCATCATGCCTATCGTTATCAACATATTGAAATTTAACAACTCAATTGGTCATCCTTACCTCACAAAATTTTCAAATCTATGCTGCACTCACCGATCCATTCTTGTTTCATCGATCCGCTATATATCTAGATGTACGATCGAGCTCAGTACCTCCCAGCAAGGCTGAACTAGGTCCAAGGTGTCCAATCAATGATTTACACGAATATAAATTTGGGATAAAATCAGCAAAAAAAATTTTAAACATATTTGGCCAAGTGTTCTTGGAAAACATTCAAGAATATGGATCTATGGCTAGAAAAAATTGAAATAAATCAATATTTCATTACTTGGGCACAATCTTGTTCTACAATTAGCATAGATCTATGAATGAGGATGGATATTCTTAACCATTTAATAAAAAAGTGAATAACAACACCAATTGATGATTCTTAACTCTATTATAGATCGATATATGATTTCAATCACATTATCTAAAGATTTGGGGGGATATGTTGTGTTCGTTGTGTCCTGATCTACTCGATTATGTAGTTTCGTTGTTGTCATTCAGGATCCTAAAACATAGGGAGGAAGGAGAGCTTCAACAATGATTTGAGAATAATGAGGAAAATATGAAACATCCTCACTAGAGATATATTTATAACACATCACCAAGTAAAAAATTATTATTAATTATTTTAATGATTAATTAATCCACTTAAACATATCTCCAATGAGAGAGGGGTTCAAACATCTTGCGATGACTCATTTTATGTTGCGCCAAGGAAAGAATAAATTCCAGGCCCAAATATGGTCTCAAATTTTTTATCCGATCAACCACGTAAAATTTATCCCATTTTCTCTGAGGTATTATGTGAGCACAATATAAAATAAATTTATTTTTGTATGAAATTAATTATGAAGACACCAGGCCTCAAAATCACAAACCATTCTAGAACCCATATCTAGAAATATATATACAAATATTACCAAGTCTTATAAAGAAAAAACCATGTCATTCCTTCATTCCATACTTCAATATTTTTATCCCCAAAAATAATGAACTTGAAAAAAAAATCGGGATACTAAGCTCACATTTGGATCTTCCACTCCCAGGAACTCTCCAACATGTTTCTATGCTGCCATATCACACGAACCAATGGGATGGCCTATCCACATAAGGTCCACTCCCACCGATCTTCGATCTCCATTGTGTGATCTTCAAAAAAATTTCCATCCTTAATATACAGCTCTCCCAAGTTAATGTCTTGAATGAGCACATGTATGTATCTTTTCATCCACAACACATGGAAGACATCATACACCCGCTCCAGCTGTGGGGGTAGGGTGAGGTGATAGGAAACCTTATCAACCCTTTTCACCATATCTAATAGCCTGATGAGCCTCAGGGATATCTTACCTACCTAAATTAACCTACACAATCATAATCATGGGGAGAGTAACAAGAAAACACAGTCTCCCTACTCGATCTCTAAGGGACTACAATGAAAATATGTGTAATATTTTTGTTTTCTCTCAGTTGTCCTCATCTGATCACATATAACATAGAGTTTCAATATTATCTCCTGCACCATTTATGGGCCCACAAGAGATGGCTAACACATCTCCATCCGGCATAAGGGTGAAAAGTAGGGTCTCCCATATAGGGACTCCAAAGGTGTCATGTGGATGGTAGAGTAATATTTGTTGTTGTATGAAAAATTCAACAAGGGTAGTGAATTATCCCAGCTCCAGATGATTTCTAACAAGTATTTCCTCAACATATCCTCTAACAACCAGATAGTTCACTTTCTATCCCCATCATTTTGGGTGTTATAGTTATAATCATCCACAATTGTGTCTTAATGCCTCTTGTAGGCATCTCCAAAACCATAAAGTAAACCTCACTTCATGATTGGAGAAGATCGTCGAAGTTAACCCATGAAGTCGAATGATCTACCATACATTCAACTCTCTAAACTCTGTTACCTGATGGAGAGAAGTGCGCTGAATTCATGAGTCGGTCAAATATCACCCATATGAAGTCATGAACCTTAAATGTGCATAGAAACCCTATGAAAATTCCATGTATAGGTTATCTCATTTCCACTCTGGGTCATAATGGGCTACAACAAACCTTCTGGAACCTGGTCCTCAGCTTTTACCTACAGATAGATGAGGCACCAAGAGAAAAACTTATCTACTCTTCCACTCATTTTGGATCACCAAAACTACCAATGAAGGTCTCTATACATCTTCCACACCCAAGATTAATTGTTAGGGGATAAGTGTATAATTCCCTCATCACCTCCCCCATCAATGTGACTGGAATCACTATTCACTCCTGGAATAAGATAAAGTGATTCACTCCAAAATATATGTTTTTTGAGTCTTCTAAGGATACCTGATTGTGTAAGACCATGTCATCGATTTTCCCTAGATGGGAACCTATCACACAAATTAGGAGGGAAGGATTCAAAACCATCCACTAAACAAAATTTGAACCTTCCTGGTCCACCATTCTTAGCTGTATGGAAGCTAACTACCCCAAATCTTCCTGAACTAAGTGATCATGGAACTTTTTAATAAGGTAATCTTCTATAACATTTCCATTCTCTAGATTATATCATTTCTCTATATCATAGTCTAGAAGTAACTACATCAGTGTCACTATTTCAGGTTCAGGTCTCTATATGTGATGACGTACCTGAGACTTTGGTGGTCTGAGTAAACAAAAATTAGCTTTCCCAGTAGGTATTGCCTCCACATCCTCAAGGAGAAAACTATTACTGCCAACTATACATCATGAGTTGCATAGTTATACTCACAGGTTATCAACTGCCTTAACCCATATGAGATAACTACTAGTTACTGCATCAACATGCAATCGAGCCCAACTCTTGAGGCATAACAAAACACAATGAACTAAAATCCTTCCTCTGGTGGTCTCAACATTGGACCACTCATCTGCCTCTACCTCAACTCCCAAAAGGGAATCTACCACTTCTCAGACTAGGTAAAAATATGCCATCTCCACATTAAGGTGGTAAAAAGGGCTATGATTCTTGAGAAGTTTTCCACAATCCTCTTGTTGTACCCCACCATGCCAAGGAAGCACCATACATAGAACATGATCTTCGGTGGATCCCAATAAATAAATGATTCAATATTAACTATATTTATTGGTAAAACATGATCATAAATGACATTCCCTAGAAATAGAACCTCAAGAATCAAAAATTAGAACCTCAAGATATTTTTATCAAATTTGTTCTCTCAAATAAAGTCATCAACCATCAACAAGTTCTTTGAATGATCCTTATCTAGTGTAGAGTAGACGAGTATGTTTTCGATAAAGACAACAACAATATGTTCCATGTATAACTAGAAGTCCATATTCATCAAATCTATAAACATGGATGGAGAATTCATCACACCAAAGGGAATCACTAAGAACTCATTGTGTCTGTAGTGATATCAGAATGCCAAATTTGGAATATCAACCTCACGAACCCAAATCTAGTGGTATCCGGACATGAGATCAATCTTGGAGAACCATCTTGTGTCTCAAAAATGATCAAATAGGTATTAAATGGTATAAAATAGATACTTTTCTTTTATTTTGGACTTTTTTCAGGAAACCACCATCCCAAAAAATTCATAATCTCCCCTCTTTATTTTTCACGAACAAGACTGTATCTGCCCAAGGGGGAACACTAGGTCTGATGAAACCTTTCTCAAGAAGGACCTCTAACTACAACCAAATATCTTGTAGATCGGTAGGTGTTATCCTATATTCCATAGAAGATATTAGGTTTGTCACTGGATGTAATTAAATGAAAAAATCCATCTCTCTCCTTGATGGTAGTCCCGAAATGTCTTTAGGGAAGATGTCTATATAATCATCCACAAATGAAGGATCCTATATTCTTGAAGATCTTAATACACCAAGGGTTACAGTCAAAAAATTATTTGTGATAGGATATAAACTATTTCTCATATAATACACCTGTCCTTCCATGACATCTCTCTCACCAAAAAAGAAGAATCCCATTCCATCAGTGCATAGGCATCTGACTTGTCTCCCGTGAAAATCAGTTGGGTCTCAAACCACAAAAATCCAATTCATTCCCAATATGACATCATAGGGTTATATCATGATAACCAAAAGTTACCACATTAACTTCTATGTTCTAATCCATAGATCAGACTACTAGTATTTGAATGAAACAAAATACGCATTCCCCAAAGGCAGCTCAAGAAAAACTTGTTATGCTAATATCTCGACTGGGAGCTTTAGATCTCATACCGGGAGTCGAGGATAAAGGAATGATTAGAAAATCTGTCTACTAATACTGTGTAAATAGTATAACAAACCCATATCATACCTCTGATCATCTTGGGCACTGTAGGATTGTAGACATCCAAGGCCTTCAGCTGTCAACAACCCCGATAACCAGCTCCTTAAGCCTGACATGGTTCACCTGGTGGTGGTGACAGAGGGATCTCTTGACAGCGTCTACCAACCATAGCATCTCCTGCTTCTCTTCCAGTTCTTCATCCATGTGGACTACCCTATCCATTCCTGGGAGATCCCTGATCATGGAATCGCCTCCATCATGGTGTTCTATCAGCTATCTTCCTATGTTGATCAGCATGTCTGGTCAGGAAGTCTGGTTCCATGCGACCCTGTCTATCCCAAGTAAATCACCACCCCTCTTTGGTATACCATAGTACTCTATTCTTCCTATGACCATTTCTCTGAGTCTTATCATGAAAGGATCTCTTGCACCCATATCCAATCACCTGACATCTGCTACATGTTGCTGACGTGTCATCTCTCTAACACCCATTACCATCTCCAGCTGTATGGCATTCCTCTTACAAGAATATATATGTAAAAATGCCATCTCTATCAGCCTAACATTAGTGGGGATGCATAAGGGCATAATGATGGCTTTGATATATCTAGAGAGTTCCGGATCAAACTTCCATACTCAAAAAGTATCATATCTGATCATGTTAAAGGAGTGACGTGTAAGGCTTGTGAACCTCACCATGTACTCAACCATTATCATCCCTCCTTGCATCAGCTCTAAAAGCTTATGGATATGTACTGGTCACAAGAAGAAGGGGGGGGGGGGGGGGGGGGGTACTCCTCAAGAAATTGTTACTGAATTTCATCCGATGAGAGTGTCCACTCATCATGTAGTTGTGTAACCAGGCTCCACTAAGGCCCAACTTTTTTTTTTGGAAAAGGATGACTGCCAATGCGACCACCTAACCTATCAGGGCCTGAATAATCCAGAAGAAATGGACCACCGACTCAAGTCAAATTGATGTTGCCTGAGGATATGGCTCACCACAGAACCTTATCAGTCTATGATTCTAGAACTCATGTAGTGCTCTAAGCCTCTTCACACCCTCTTCATGCTATGATGGGACTATATACTAATAGAAAGAGGGTGGTGAGGCTACCTACACATATGGAGGAAGGGGATAATGGGATGGACCCTAAACTGAGGCATCTTTTCTCATATGGTCATCATCATGTACTTGAGCTATTATTCTGGATGGTTGGCGCCATGGAGGAATCCTAAAAGTCATCTAAGAGTATAGTAGTCAGATGATCAAACACACAGACAGAAACACACACACACACAAACACACATATATCAATAACAATGGGGAGCTGAATCAAGAAGGATAGTCAAAGACTCAATCCCATTTGATTCATCTACCAATAATCCCTGTAACAAATGACTCAACATGACAAGTTGATAGGTAGGTAGTCATGGTCCTGCTAAATAGCTAGGTCAGCTGCCACACAATCACTAGATTCCCTAGCCTGAGTGCAGCACTCAAGACACCTCAACACTGTTTCTCTAAACCCAACCAATCCACATAATGGGTTTCATCCAAACAATGTCTCAAGGAATGAACTTTATCTCATACAAATCTGTCACGACCTGACCCATGCCAGTGCTTGATCCGCAGCTACCCTTAGCATACCTCCATAGGCCAGGGGGTGGAGACAATTGTCAAAGGCATAACAAGCTCAAGAATTCATTTTACAAAGTACATGTATTCCCACACATATCAAGATCAATGAAAATGATCATATGGAAAGAATAAAAGATGCAACACTGCTATAAAAAACAAAGTATGCATGAACCTCTAGAAAGTACAAATGAGTTTTTTTATAAAATGTTTTCTATAATATTTTTTTAAAATGTGTCGGTTAATTTTTTTTAAAAAATGTTTGCTAAAGGATGCAGCGTTGTTGTTTCCATTAGGATTCTGGTGAAAGGTGGAAACAGTGCCACCGCCTTTCAGTTTACGTTGAATGGTGGAAATCTCATTGTCATCTTTCCTCTGAAATATTATTTTATTTAATATTTTTTATTTTTTATTTTTATTTTGTTTTGTTTTATATATATATATACATATATATACATAAATATAACACATTTTTTCATCAGAATTTTTACTCTACATAATATCCATCAATACTACCAATAAAGTAGTATGAATTCTAATAGAATCTCTCACATAGGGCTCCCTTTTATAAGAGCGGTTTACCTAGAAAACATTCTACATTTCCGATATGGGATTCTAGTTCTCCTTTTCCTACACAAAACATTTTTCATTTATGATGTGAGATTCAGAACTATTTCAAGTACGAGGCTTTGAATGAATATAAAATATAATCTATAAGACCAATATAAATGAAACATAAAACCTCGATTAAACATAAAATAAATAGATAAAAATAAAAATAATTTCATAACAAAAGTTGATGAAAAATAATTATTAATATTTCAATGTCACCTACTTGAAACATAATAATGTATCAAGTATGTTACTTTGAAAGCCTATAAAATTTTAACTATAAGACCAATACCAATGAAATTTTAAAAATTTATTAAAAATATAAGAAGTAGTTCAAAATAAAAAAATTTAATAACAAATGTTAATGAAAAGTAATTTAGAAGCTTTCAAATCCACCAACTAGAAACATAAAAATGTTTCAAGTATGCGACTTCAAAATCATATAAAATATAAATACAAGACCAATATATATGAATATTAAAACATGGATTAAAAATATAATAAATAGTTTAATATAAAAACAATTTCATAAATTTTTTTGATGAAAAATAATTTATAATCTTTCAAAACAACTTAATTGAAACACTATAATGTTTCAAATATGAGGCTTTGAAATTCAATTAAAAATAAACAACAAGACAAATATAAATGAAACCTAAAAAATGGATTAAACATATAATAAATATTCGAAAATTAATTAGTTAATTTGTAATATAATTATAAATTAAATAATTATTAATTATGTAATAATTAATTTATTAATTAGTAATAACGTTGTTAATTATATAATAATTAATTAGGAATATAATTATTAATTATATAACTATTAATTATATAAAAATTAATTAGATAATTAGTAGTATAATTAATATTTATATAATAATTAATTAGTTAATTACGTAATATAATTATTTATTATATAATTATTAATTTTTTTAATTAGTAATATAATGATTAATTATAATTATTAATTAGATAATAATTAATAAGTTAATTAGTAATATGCATTATATTTTTTGTAACTAATTAGTTAATTAGTAATATGATTATTAATTATATAATAATTAATAAGTAAATTAGTAAAATAATTATAAATTATATAATTATTAATTATTTAATTAGTAATATAATGAATAATGAATAATTTATTAGTTAATTGTTAATATTATTTTGAATTATATTATAATAAAGTAGATAATTAATATTATAATTATTCATTATAATTAATTATAATATTATTAATTATAATTAAATATTAAAAATCAATCATTATTAATTATATAATAATAAATAAGTTAATTAGTAACATAATTATTAATTATAAAATAGTTAATTAGTTAATTATGAATATAAATATTAATTATAAAATAATTAATTAGTTATTTAGTAATATAATTAATAATGAATAATTAATCAGTTAATGAGTAATATATTTATGAATTATAAAATATTTACTAAAAAGGGTTTAGGAGTCGGGTGAACCCCCTTCTAAAAAAATTACTGAAAAATAAAAGATAGTACAATAAGAGGAGAGAGGGTAGAAACATCAAAGGAAAAGTCCGCATCCAATAAAGAAAACTATAAAATGGTAGAACCAGGATCATCTACATAGTCCTGTTAAGTAGTGTCATCAGCAGACACCCATTTAGACTATGAATTCGGCTGATTGGAAATCACAGAGTACATTTCTGTGAGTTTGACCTACTCTAGAGTAAAATCCTTGGAATAATACCTGGTAGACCAGCCATGCCCACATTATGCCCAGTCACCCTGTCCTCGTCCATGACTTTAATGGTGCTGAACTCGTTTCCATGTCTTTGTTTGCTTCCAATCCCGTTCCGGCTCAGAAAACATGAGAGACTACTCCAAAGAGACATTAATGACACTTGAAGCATCATTCTCCATGGATTGAACACTAATATCATGTTCAATCAGATCTGTCATATCCATTATAGGTGATAGACTGTCAGTCACTTGAGTTTTACCTATCTCAAGGGATTTTGGAGTGACTTGAACCAAACTACCATCACCTACATTCTACTCATTCCCAGAAACAATATCTGACCACAATTTCTTCATACCATTTCTAACCCCTTCACCCACTCACCTAGTAGGTAAATGACCATCACCTTCACACAACACAATTTATCAGCTGCTGAGAGATCGCACAAGCTATCTTTTAGGCCCCTACATTACTCTTTCTAGGAGTGTTCATCATCAGCTGCTTGGTATTTTCATGTCTATGGGGATATTGAAAAGGGGCCCTCAACTGTGTACAATCTTTTAAAGGAGCCGCAACCACCGAATGATCAATCTTCACATTGTGATCATCAATTTGCTCGTGCCCAGCATTAGCAGCCCTACCAGAATGAGTGGTTTTATTTTTATTCTTCTTAAAAATATCATAGAATCATACTGAAATAGGGATAAATAATCACATAACACAAATTTCCTACAATTCTATATTTCATTCCAATTAACTTTCATTCCACAAAAAAATATTGTCATTTTATAATACACAATTTTTCAACAAGATTGTCACTATCTTTGGAAAATAGAACATGATCCACCAATGTAGATCTTAGATCAACCTTGACCAAGAAGAGGGAAAAGTTCCCAAATCTTGCGATCTCTATTTATTTCTCAATCTTGATTGGAACTCCAATTGATAATTCAATGTCATACAGAATCTTATGAAGCCAAAGAATCTAATTAAGTCTATAGACCCTTACCTAGATCTAGACAAAATATTTACCAACTTTATATGGAATGATGTTCATATCCCATTCACAGAATTTTATAATACCTAGTTTTAGTGAAATTGATCCAAATCCCCATGATCATATTTTCAACTCATCAGAGGGGAAAAGAATATGAAAAAATACGTTACCCAATGAAAATCATTTCCAAGCTGATAACCCCCAAATCATTTAGATTTACTCAACAATTTCCTTAATCATTAATGGAATGGATCCCCTAGGTCAAACCAGATGAGAAATAATTGAATGTTCACCCATTTTAAAGCATTATAATATAGTAGTGGGATATTCCCTGATGTGTGTTATACTTATTTTCCATAAAATTGGAGGAAAATCTAATCCCTTGAAGATAGAAGATGAGCACTTACCATCTCCCTCAGAAGCCACTATTTCATCACCACAAGAAACAGCTGAAACATGAGAATTTGGGCACAAAATAGATGGATTGACAAAAACACAAGACAACGTTCCTGAAACATGCATGTATGTGTCGAATCAACCCCATCCCGGAGAAGAATCAGCAAAACACTCTATCAACCAAAGAAACCATTCAGAAGTGATAAGAACATCGGTGATCCGAGAAACCCATGGCAGTGCTATAACAATGTGAAGGATGGACGCCTGTGAGGACAAGAACTCAAAGACGACAATAGCATGGACGCACGTAAGAGGACAAAGAAACCTGTAGTGAGCAAGAACGCTGAAACCTGATTGAATTGTGGCATGGATGTCAGGGTGGATAACAGATCATAGTAGGAAGTGATAGTGAAGTAAACCCTAGCCATGGCGCAGCTGAAAGCTCCTGTAGCATGACACCTCCTCATTATATAATATTTAATTAGTTAATTTGTAACATAATTAATAATAATTAATTTATTGATTAATTAGTAATATAATTATTAATTATATAATAATTAATTAGTTAATTAGTAATATATTTATTAATTATATAATAATTTATTATTTAGTAATATATTTATTAATTAGTTCATTAGTAATATAATTATTATTTATATAATTATTACATAGATAATTAGTAATACAATTTTTAATTATAAAATAATTAATTAGTAATATAATTATTCATTATAAATATTTATTATTAATTACTAAATATTAATTTTATAATAATTAATTAGTTAATTAGTAATATAATTAGTAATTATATTATAATTAATTATTTAAATTTTAATATAATTATTAATTATATAATAATTAATTAGTTCACTATTAATTGTATAATAATTAATTAGTTAATTTGTAATATAATTATTAGTTATATAATAATTTTTTATTATTAAAGGTTGGGGCCAAAGCCTCATTTTATTATTAAAGAAAAGAAATGACCTATTTTAATTGGGTAGAGGGAGACCGATTAAATAGCCCGAAGGCCTAGTGGTCATGTAATGTAATATAATTATTAATTAGTTCATTAGTAATGTAATTATTAATTATATTTTTATTAATTAGTTAATTAGTAAAATAAGTATGAGTTATTAATTATTAATTATTTTTTATATAATTAACTTCACTTAGTGTAAAAAATACTCATGTCTTGAATTATTTTATAGTGTGTTGAAAACTAGTAAACCACGTGTATCTCTAGGTTACACATCATGTACTCTTGTGTTATCTAACTAGAATCCTGGGCACCTCCAGATGAGAACTTCTATTTTATATCATTCATAATATTAGTATAATTTATTATGTTTATGATATATTAATGAAGAATAATCATGTCTCTCAATTTAGATTAATGTATGATTAAACATGATTTAAAAAGATTATGAAAAATGCGTTAATAAATTTACAATCATTTAAATAATTAAAAATAATTATGCAACTTCTCTAATACCACATGTATGTTCTAGGTGTAATAGAAGCATGTGATGGATCATTCCCAACTTTGCCTCATGATCAATGATCAATTAATGATTTAAAAAATGAAAAACTTCATGATCGATGGAATTGAATCAAAGAAAAGAAACAAGGGATAAAATGTAGGAACTAAGAACATGATCATCACAGATTATTTATAATTAATTTAATCAGGTAAATAATTATCTCATGGGGATTATTTATTTATTTACGGATCTGACAACTAATCATTGTTGTACTGTCAAGGTATTAAAGGTATCAGGAGCTTATTCCATCTATCAGTGACCCACACATGTTCCAAAAATCATCAAACTTCACTGTAGGAATCTCCATGTGCTTGAGAGGATGATCCTATCTCTATCCTTGTTCACATTTGATGGCCATGAGAATCACTTCCAAATAATTTTCCTTGATATATCTAGACTCAAGAGTTGGGGGTGGAGGAAGATCACACTCCATTCTTGGGAGAATTCATGGAGAAGGAAGATCTCAAGAGCTTCGAGAGGATTCTCCTTGTTAGTTGTGCACAAAAAAATTAATTGGATCTCTTGGAAAAATAATACATTTTGGTTTAAATACATCTACAGTTTTGAAATAAATATTTTTCAAAAAATCACTTTAATATTTATTTAATCACATACGGAACCCCTTGTCCAAAATAATAATGATATTATTATTTTCTCGTCATTAACTAAACTTATACATTAAATTAAATATTATTTAATCAAATAATATTAAATATATATTATTTATCACCAGACCTAAAAACTCATTCTTTCATTTAGAATTTTTTTTATTGGCCCCAGAATAATGACTATTCATTTAATAAATAAATTTGACAGCATTATTATACAATAAATAAATAAATATAATCTTCAGTAAATAAAAAATATATATTTATTAAAAATTATACTCGCATAATATTTTATCAAATAACATGTGGGGGAATATATATGATCTAGAATACATGAATAATTATTAGACCACGTGTGGGAATACGGGGATGAACCTATATCTTATATACATGAACTGATCAACTAGAAAATTATGATCCGTTATTTTGAGTGGTGATGGTGTAACATCCAGGGTGAGAGAGACAAATACACTCATCCAAGAGGAACCACAACCTTTATCTAAGAGAAATAATCCATTAGTTGATTCATAGGGGTTTCAAACTATTCTACCTAGGAAATCAAGGTGTATGAATGATTATTCATAATTTTAGAGAACTATATTCAAACATTCTTATAGAAAGACATTCTCTGATTGGATGGAGAGTAATGGGGACGAAGAGTTTGGTAAATAAATTATTTTTTATGATTATTTTTTTATGGTAATTCCTTTGTTTGGTGAGTTTCACAATGACGCAATGGGCCTTGAATTAGTATCATGTGATCTACTATCGTCAATGTACATTTTAATTTAATTTTTAATAAATGGGTTGGGGTTGGACCCTCTTCCCATCTTTTCATATTATTTATAATTATTAAAAATGAAATAATTTTTTATATTATAAATTATTTTGTGTTATTATTAATTAAATTATTAATTTTTATTAATTACATCATTTTTATTAATTATTATGGATTATATTATATATTATCAACATTAGATTATTTTTTATACATGGAGGGGGAAGCCTCACTTTTTTATTAAAACAAAGACACCTATATTGTTATTCTAGGTAGAGGTATCTTGTTACATTGAATTTATACTCATTTTCATGGCCTTTTTAATCTTAGTGGGTATTAAACCTCAATACATCATACCCGAAGTCCAAAATCTGTAGGTCTAAATAATTGGACTTAAGGCCTTGGGCCTATTCCAAACAGAACCTCTCATATAGTCTAGTGCCTTCCAGTATTGCACTCTGAATATTCCACCACCTGTTTCATATGATAATACCGTTCCATCATCAACAACTGCATGTGGAACCACCACCACCATCATTACTGGCCCTCATATTACAAACATCATCTCTCAGTCCCTTCATTTATTTCATCACTCGCGCAACTATGCATTGCCTTCATCGCCAATAGCACTGTTGACACTAGTTCTGTAGCCCATGAAGCTTCCAACCATCATTTATATCAATGACCACTGATTAAACCTCCATTCCACATGATATCCCATTAGAGATGGATGAATCCCCTTGTTTAATTTTCTAGTAGGACTTCACCAACCACCCACAAATTTAGGCATGTTCCAACTTTAGATATCCCCCCAATTTAATTGGGAAAACTGCATACCGTCTAGGGTTGAATCTTTGAAAAGATGCATAATAGGAAGCACCTATTCGAGTCGAATAAGTTCTCATATAAATTTAAAATAAATTATTATTAATTAGTAATGATATATTATCATTAATTATGTATTATTATTAATCAAGTATTAATAATGTGTCACTATTAAAAATAAATTGACATTTTAATATTTAAAAAGAGAAACATGAATCCCACATCAAAAATCATGAAAAACATTCAAGGAATAGTCCCATATAAAAGGAAGTTTTTAGTGAGATTTTATGTAATATTTTTTGAGTACATTAATAAAACTGATACTGAATATAAAAAAAGAAAATAATGTTTATAATTTTTTAATAAACACATAAAAAACAAAAACAACAACAACAACAATAATAATAGTAATTTTTAAAAAATAGTTAAAGGTTGATGACCTCCCAATGAATTATTAAAGTAGTGTTCATAATATTTTTTGGAAAATAATGTGCCTTTTCTGAAAAAAATCAACTCAAAAACATCCCTTAGAGATTCCGTAAAGAAATTCAAAGAAAGAACTATCCAAGATATCATAATCCCTTTAATGAAATTACACCCTAATATTGGGGATTACATTGGTGGAAATTCTATTTGGTATTTTTTTAATTAATCTCATAATTTAGTATTTATATGTAATCACGTAGCCACTGAAACAATAAAAATATCCTTCACCTAGAAATTAAACATCCCAAGGTAAAAATGGAGGAAAAAATATCTTAAGAAAAACCATCATAAAATCTAGTCAAAGGAAACATAAATATCTATATCATACCTTATAGTTCAAAAATTATAGACCAAAACTTCTAGAATTCTTTAATATCTATATACCCACATCACATATCCCTCACAAAATAAGGAGTCTTCAAACTTCCTAAGTAAAATGCATTTTTGGAGTCAATGAATAAAACTTTATAATATGTTTTTGTAATGCCCCGACCCCAGTTACCCAGATTCGGTGCATTATTAGATGACATTGGCATGATCACAAGAAAGAGCAAATATCGAAAAACCGATTGGTTTAGTAGCCTTGGAAATAGTAGATATATTAATAAGGTTTACATTACATCATAAAATGAAAACTACAACAACATAGTCTCCATAGTCCACACTCTTGTCCCCTCACACTATCCCTAAAGGTCATTCATAAATTACTTCTTCACATCCTCGGAAAAATAAAACATAGAAAAGGGGTGAGCTCAAATGCCCATTAAGGATAACAATATAGAGAAAACATTCATAAATAAGAATAAACATTTAAGCCATTGTATAACTAAAAAAAAATCCATTTAAACTTTAACTTCAACATAGTATGGAAAAAGTAAAAAGAAATAATCCCATTTACTTATTCACATGTATATTCTACTAATCGAATAATCACATGCAATATCAATAACTACTTTCATAATGATGTAATGCATAATGCCAGACTATCAAACCACATAGCCAAGGCATCGTGCCAAGACTACACATAATATTTTTTCAAGGCCTTGTGCCAAGACACTAGTTTGTCTCATGAGACCTACCGATGCATCGAGGAGCTATAGCGGGCTCCACTCGTCACATATTAAGTCCAACACATTCCCATATGAAAAGGTTTAAAAATAATATAAACATTCATATTAAAACTAGCATAAGAAATGTAAATACTTTCACCATAAACCATGAATGGTATAAAAATAACACATCCACAGTTAAACATATCAAAAAACCGTCAATACAATATATAAGTTTTGTTTCATAATAAATCAACTTCAAATAAGCGTAAAATCCATCAAAGGATGTTGAAATAGATTAAATCAAAACTCTTTTTAGAGAAATATCTCTTTCTATTTTGAAATCGTTTAAGAGTAATATATTTATGAAATAATACATTTTCTTTAAAAATATTATTATAATCTTGTAAGGGAAGCTTCGACATTTTTATAACGGCGGAAAATAGCCACACCCGCAGTATAAGTTAAAAAACATTCTTACCTTAATTTTGTTGAAAAGGTTAAAAAGAACCTTGTTTGGAAAATGACGGAAAGATTCCTTTATAAAACTCTTATAAAAAGTCAAAAAAAGGGTATAAATGACTTTAAACCATATTCTTTTAAAAATTAAAAATGTTTTGAAATAAATTTTTAAGAAACATTGATGTGGATGATAAAGAGATCCTAGTAGATTATTTCATATAAACAACCTCAGAAAATGAAGAGATTGTGAAATAACCCTTACCTTGTGCTTTCCCTTGGTTGGGGTAGGTTAACCTCCTGTATAACGGTGAAATAATTGTTATTAGATTATTCAATAATCATATACATTAATATGATATCATATATGATCTTTTAAAATTGATTTGTTAATAATATCTTAGTATTATTATTGTTTCGGGTGTTAACTTACTCATTTTCTTTTATATGTTTTGTTACGTAAGACATGTTTGTTATGGATAGGTTGTATCTTAATCATATCAAGAATGATATCAAGTCCTTATATACTATTATTAATCATCAAATGAGAATTATACTTGAATGGATATGATGGAGAATGAATCTCATCGCGTTCGTGGAGACGGTAGTCCATACGTACGTACGAGCGACAATATCATTCTTTTGATAATAAAATAATATATAATTGGATGGTATATCATATATACAGAATCATTATAATGTTACATTAATTATTTACATGAATTACACATCATTATTATACCCATCCAAATAATAATTTATTGAATAACAATTACACCACGACGTGGAGATGGTAAGCCGTACGTACGCACGTATGGTGACATGTTATTCAAAGGATGGATAGAATACTGAATATGGTTGTACAATTTTTATAATAATATCACAATATATATATGATACTGGAGTAATTATTTTAAAATGGTAATAACAAAGGAAGAAGAAGTGGAAGAAGAAAGGAACTTGGAAAAGGGTGGTGAAATCATTACCTCTTCTTCGGGTTCTTCCTTTTGATTTGATCAAAAGGGATCCTTAGGTTGTCTTTATGATCAAACTAAGGACTCTATGTTGTAGTGAGGGAAGTTGGTAGTGTTTTTGGGCAGAGTTTGGCCGAACCAAAAGGCTCTAAAGGTGTGAAGTAATGAGAAGGGTGAGTGCCCTTTTATAAGAGGGGTGAGGGGGACCTTTGGAAAAGCTAGAAATATTAATTTATAATAAATTCATATTCGGTTTCTAATGGCTTAAAAGTTTTTTATTCAAAGTTTAAGGTAGGGAATGGTCTAAAACCATTGAACCAATAGAATTTAGACAGGTTTGGGTTAATATATTAACCTTATGTTTTAGTTTTAACTCTTAGTTAATTAGTTTGACATTTACCATGTCACTTTGTATTTTTGTATTATATAGTTATTAAACATACTATATACATCCAATATACCCCCAAGTGGTCCATTAATGATACACCTATCATGATATAAGTCTCTTGGCTGATCCTTAGATTTTTAGGAATTTAATATCAATTAATAATATAATATTTTTTTTAAAACCTCTTTTTTTCAATTTTGACACTATTCAATAGCTGATTTTTGTGAAACTCATAACAGAATGATTACTTCGAAAACATTTAATTAAATAATTCCTAACATGTAATATTAACATATAAAATTATTGTAATTCATAAAAAGTCTCAAATTATATTTATTTGGGTATTTATAATATCAATTATTTTAATTTTTCACTATTATGGTAATTAATGCATCATCATTGTGTCATAAATAAATAAGCTTATAGAAAGTCTAAAAATTATAAATAAAATATAATTATGTAGGAAATATTATTAGCTTTGTAATGAATATTTAAAATCGAATTTATCTTATTTATAACCCTTTATTAAAAATGTTTTAGTAAATACATTTTGATTTCAACTCTTTTAACCCTTCTTTGAATTAAATAATAATAAATGTCCTAATCTAATCCAAGTGGACCTAAATGATAATATTTTATTCCTAATGTTGTTTTTGGTCGAGATAAACTTGTCTAATAGAATTAGTACATGTGTTAGGGTAATATTAATATCATTTGTACACTTAATTACCCTATTTACTTTTAACAGTGGTAAATAAAAGTAAAAAGTTACTATTCAGAAAAAATTATTTTCATCTCATTGAACCACATTTTAATTCTTGATATTAACCGTGTCTCTCATATTTTCTAAATTCCATTCACAGAAGTGGTAAAATTGAGTTTTATAAAAAATTCAGTTTTTAACTACCACTTAGTAGTTTCACTATTCATTAAAAATTGAAGTTTTTCAGAACAATGCCAAAATTTTACCCTAAGCTATAATTGATATCCCGAATTCAAAAATTATTTCTATTTTAAAAAATTCAAAACTTATAATTTTCATTAATTAATTTTATAATTAATTCCCATTGTCACAACAAATAGCGTGTTTTTAAGAAACAATATATACCAAAAGATGGACAATTGTTTAGCTCCAATTTCAATGTGAAATTAATTATAACGAACACCATTGGATAAAATGGTAAAAATATATTCTAATTATACTTTAAAACCACTGAATAATATAATTTATCACTATAAATTATTTTTATTAAAATAGTTGTTTTTAAGTATTTTTCACTATTCATAAAAATTGGACGTTCTCAGAAAAATACCAAAAATTCATCTTAGGATAATTTCAATATTCCGAATCCAAAAATGAAGTCCATTTTGAAATATAAAATATATATAATTTAAAAAATTAGGTATTACTATTCATAATGGCTAGTTTGATTGGTTGTGGTGTGTTAGAACTCGATGTTGCGTACAACACACGCTATCACATTATTCAAAGAGAAGCATGCCGTAGAAGAATGGGGTGTTACATTCTCCCATCCTTAAAAAAATTTCATCCTCGAAATTTCCAGAATAATACCGCATGAAAAGACTCGGGTGGTTCTTCATCATAAGTTCCTCGGGTACCCATGTTTTTTCATCCATCTTATAGTTTCTCCACAAAACTTTTACCAGACACGTCGTCCGGTATCTCAGTACTCGTTATCTCTTATCATGAATCCTGACGGGCTCTTCGCAATAAGACAGATCGGGTTCCAGTTCCAATTCCTCATAGCTGAGTACATGCGTTGGGTCAGGCATGTATTTCCTCAACAGAGATACGTGGAACACATCATGAACTTTGGGGAGACTTGGCGGCATTTCCAATAGGTAAGCTACAGCCCCAATTCATTCTAGAATGTCGAAAGGTCCGATGTACCTGGGACTCAATTTACCTTTCTTACCAAAACGTATGACTCCCTTCCATGGAGATACCTTTAGGAAAACATGATTACCGACTTGAAATTCCAAATCCTTCTTTCGATTATCAGCATAGCTCTTCTTCCTACTTTGAGCTGCTTTGATGTGACTTTGGATTACCTTCACCTTTTCCATCATTTCCTCCACCAGTTCTGAGCCTACATGTTTTCTTTCACTAACGTCATCCCAACAGGTTGGTGTACGACATCTCTTTCTGTATAACGCTTCATATGGTGCCATATGAATACTCGAATGGATGCTATTGTTATAGGAAAATTATACCAGAGGTAAATATTGATCCCACATACCCTGAATGTCAAGTGAGCAAGATATCAACATTTTTTCTAAGGTTTGAATAGTTCGTTCTGATTGTCCATCCGTTTGAGGGTGGTAAGCAGTGCTCAAATGAAGTTCAGTATCCAGGGTTTTCTGAAGGCTCATCCAGAATCTTGAAGTAAAACGGGGATCATGATCAGAAACAATCGATAGGGGTACTCCATGAAGTCTAACAACTTCATTAATATATAGTCTTTCTAGACGTTCTAGTGGTAGATCATCTCTTATAGCAAGAAAATGTGGTGACTTGGTAAGATGATCAACAATAACCCATATTGCATCATTCCTTCAAGGAGTCTTTGGTATCCCCATGACAAATTCCATCGTAATATTGTCCCATTTCCACTCCGGTATGGGAAGAGATTACATGACTCCTCTAGGCTGTTGCCTTCCAGCTTTCACTTGTTGATAAACCATACATCTCGACACAAAATCAGAAATCTCTCTCTTCATGTTGTCCCAACAAAAATGTTCCTTCAAATCTCTATACATTTTGGTGTTCCCAGGATGTATAGAGAAAATGGAACTATGAGCATCATCCAGCAATTCCCTTTTTAGATCAGGTATACCAGGAACACAAAGTCTCTTCCCGAATTTCAAAATTCCATCTTCATACACAAATTCTCTCAATCTCCCATCATTCACAGCTTTAATCTTCTTTTGAAATTCTTCATCATCAGTCTGAGAACTCTTAATCTGTTCTAGTAAAGATGGTTTCACAACTATTTGAAAAAGAATTAATGTTTCGCCTTCCCTGGTTATTCCCATGTCCAACTTCACTAGATCCATGAAAATTGGATCCCTTTCAATTCTCATATTGTTCAAAACTCCATGGTCTATTCTAATCAAAGCATCTTCCACCCTGTTAGCCTTCCCCAGGTGGTAGTGTATCATGCAATCATAATCCTTGAGTAATTCAAGCCATCTCCTTTGCCTCATGTTGAGTTCTTTTTGTGAGAAAATATACTTCAAACTCTTGTGATCAGTATAAATATCACATTTTCACCATAGAGGTAGTGCCTCTATATCTTCAAATCAAAGATCACAACTGCTAACTCAAGATCATGAGTAGGATAGTTTTGTTCATGAATTTTCAACTATCGTGAAGCATTGGCAATAACTCTATCATTCTGCATAAGGACACAACAAAGTCCTTTCTTCGATGCATCACTATAAATAACGAACCCATCATTCCCCGATGGTAGAGTCAATATAGGGGAATTGACTAATCTTATCTTCAGTTCTTTGAAACATTCTTCACACTCTTTTGTCCAAACAAATTTATCCCCTTTACGTGTGAGCTTCGTTAATAGGTTAGCCAATCGGGAAAAATTCTGGACGAATCGTCGATAATAACCTGCAAAACCAATAAAACTACGTACCTCAGCTATACTCGTAGGTGCTGGACATTCTTGGATTTCCTTAGTCTTAGAAGGATCAACATAGATTCCATCTTTTGAGACAATATGGCCAAGAAAAGAAATATCCTGAAGCCAGAATTCACACTTTCTAAACTTCCCATATAATTCATGTCTTCTCAGAGTCTTCAGGATAATGCAATGTGATTTTCATGATCTTCATAGCTTTTGGAGTATACCAAGATATCACAAATAAATAACACCAGAAATTCATTGAGATACTCCTTGAAAACTCTATTCATCAGATCCATGAATACACAGGGTGAATTATTCAATCAAAAAGGCATTACTGTAAACTCATAATGCTCGTACCTGGTTCGAAATGCTGTCTTCGGAATGTCTTCATTCTTCACACACAACTGATGGTATCCAAATCGAAGGTCAATCTTTGGAAAGTATTGAGTTCCATGCAGTTGGTCAAATAAATCATCAATTAGAGGTAGGGGATACTTGTTATTTATTGTTATAGCATTGATCTCCCTGTAGTCGATACATAACCTCATAGATCCATCCTTCTTTTTAAGAAAAAGAACAGGGGCTCCCCATGGAGATATAGTAGGGTGAATAAATCCCTTATTACTCAATTCCTCTAATTATTTCTTTAGTTCAACTAATTCTATAGTGGCCATTCTATAAGGGGTATTCGATATAGGCCTTGATCCAGGAATTAAATCAATGGAAAACTCAACTTCTCATTCTGGAGGATGTCCAGGTAAATCTTCCGGAAATACATCTACATATTCTTTCACAACAGGTACATCCTCTATTTGAACATTCCTTTCCTCAACCACAGTTATTTCATTCTCTTCCTCCTCAATAATTGAATTTAGTTGAGCTCTTGGCGGTGGATCTAGATAAGAATTAGGCGGTGACGATTCTGCTCTAAAGATAAGGTGTTCCTTATCATCATCATCAAGAATCGTAACCTCTTTATTCTTACAATAAATCTTCGCATCATAGTTCGAAAGCCAGTCCATACCGAGGATTATATCAAACTCAATCATAGGTGTGACGATGATATCAACAGATAAATAACATTTATGTGCTCTAATGGGGACTGATTCACAATGCTTTGTTGCAATGATACTTCCCATAGGAGTTTTAACTGACAACTCCCTTGGTAAATCAAATTGGAAATATCTAATTTTATTAGAAAAATTGTAAGATATGAAACAATGTGATGATCCAGAATCAAATAATGCATTTTCTAAACTTGAGGAAACCATTAAATTACATGCCACCACGTCTTTCAGAGCTTCTACCTCAGCAACAGTGATAGCATAAGCTTGGCCTTGATCACTTGGCCTTTTCTGAGGTAAGTTCTTCTGACACTTAGGACATTCATTTTCATAATGCCCCATCTCATTGCAATTGTAGCACTGAACATTGGTGGCTTCCTTCTTCCCCTTGCAATCACGAGCTTGGTGGCCTTTTTCACCACACTAGTAATAGACTCATGTTCCCTTCAAGAAAGTACCGGGGTGATTCTTCCCACATTTACCACAGGATGGATATTCAACCTTTCCATTCTTCTCCTTATTTCCATTCCCAGATTGATCAGCAGGTCTCTTCTTCTCTAGATTTTCTTTAAAGTCATAAGACATAGAGAATTCCTTTTCAGTCTTGATATCACATGAGACAATGTATTCGAACGACAAGAAGGATTGTGAGACTAATCCTCGATGGAGAAATTTTTTTAAACCCTCAAAGAAATGATCAATATTACTTCTTGGGTTACGTATATAATCTCCATTATACCTTTCTAACCTTGTAAAGTTAGCCTCATACTTTGCGACATTCTCATCCTCCTTTTGTCTCAGACTCAGAAATTGCCTTTCCATATCTGCTTGATGGTCACGAAGAAAGTATTTTTCTAAAAACAGATCTTTGAACTCCCTCCATTCCATATTTTATACATCATCATCTTCCTTAATATTTTGAATCAATGACCACCATTGATCAACATCTCTAGTGAGGCGGTAAACTGCCATGATAACTTTTTCCCTTTCACTACTCCCCAAAGCCTGAAATATTTTCTCTAGGGAATTTATCCATTTCTCAGCTACTAAGGGATTTGTACTTCCATTGAACGTTGGTGGTTTTTTCCTCATGAATCGATATAACATTGATCCTCCATGATGCGGATCAGGGTGCTCCATACGGGTAAGGTCATTATTCATACCAGAGTGAGTTGTCCCAGTATGGTGATTAGCTGATCGGCACCAGTTGCATCACCAGCTCCACTATAATTATCTTGAGCAGGACGGAAATCCCTACATGGAGTGCGTGCATTGATACTGTTTCCATTTCTTCCACTAGGCAACATTTCTAAACAATGGCATAAACTAGATCAGTTTATGAATCAAAATACATAATCCCATACTTATAAAACACTTAACATAATTTGAAATATTTGTGGATATAATCCATAATCATAAAAATGTTTTCATTGAGGAAGTATATACTCATAAACCCTTCATAATGATTTGTAAATAAAATGAGAGTTATCCTAAGCATATCCCCCGGGAGTGTCGTAACCATGAGTGCATCAAGTCTCGTTGTCGTGCACTAGTTCCCGTTCGAGTATAGCTCAAAGAGGTGTTTTTGGGTTTTACCCCTAGTTACATCTGTGCCAGAGCCGCCTCTACCAGGTCGTATCCAGACAGGGATGTATTGCTCGTAAAACTCACAAAATATCTACAATACCAAAATTCTAGAATGTTCTTCTACAGTAATCCTCAAAGTTGACCGTAGGTCTACATGCACTAATCAGAGTTTATCTAAATCTAGCTTCCAAGGATTGTACTAAACTTCCTCTGATACCAACTGTAACGCCCTGACCCCAGTTACCCAGAGTCGGTGCATTATTACATGACATTTTCATGATCACAAGAAAGATCAAATATCTAAAGACCGATTGGTTTAGTAGCCTTGGAAACACTAGATATATTCATAAGGTTAACATTACATCATAAAATGAAAACTAAAACAACATAGTCTCCATAGTCCATACTCTTATCCCCTCACACTATCCCTACAGATCATTCATAAATTACTTCTTCACATCTTGGGAAAAATAAAACATAGAAAAGGGGTGAGCTCAAATGCCCAGTAAGGATAACAATATAGCGGAAACTTTCATAAATAAGAATAAACATTTAAGGAATTGTATAACTAAATCAAAATCCTTTTAAACTTGAACTTCAACATAGTATGACAAAAGTAAAAAGAAATAATGCCATTTACTTATTCACATGGATATTCTACTAATCGAATAATCACATGAAATATCAATAACAACTTTCATAATGGTGGAATTCATAATGTCAGACTATCATAACCACATAGCCAACGCCTCGTGCCAAGAATACACATAAGATTTTGTCAAGGCCTTATGAAAAGACACTAGTTTGTCTCATGAGACCTACCAATGCATCGATGAGCTATAACAGGCTCCACCCGTCACATATTAAGTCCAATGCATTCCCATATGAAAAGGTTTAGACATAACATAAACAATCGTATTAAAACTAGCATACCAAATGTAAATACTTTCACCATAAACCATGAATGGTATAAAAACAACACATCCATAGTCAAACATATCACAAAACCTTCAATACAATATATAAGTTTTGTTTCATAATAAATCAACTTCAAATAAGCATAAAATCCATCAAAGGATGTTGACATAGATGAAATCAAAACTCTTTTTAGAGAAATATATATTTCTATTTTGAAATCATTTAAGAGTCATATATTTATGAAATAAACCATTTTCATTAAAAATATTCTTATAAGCTTGTAAGGGAAGCTTCAACGTTTTTATAACGGCAGAAAATAGCCGCACCCGCCGTATAAGTTAAGAAAACATTCTTACCTTAATTTTGTCGAAAAGGTTAAAAAACACCTTGTTTGGAAAACAACGGAAAGAGTCCTTTATAAAAATCTTATAAAAAGTTAAACAAGGGTATAAATGACTTTAACTCATATTATTTTAAATAGTAAAAATGTTTTGAAATACATTTTTAAGAAACATGGATGTGGATGATAAGGAGATCCTAGTAGATTATTTCATATAAACAACCTCGGATAATGAAGAGATTGTGAAATAACCCTTAACTTGTAATTTTCCTTGGTTGGGGTTGGTTAACCTACTGTATAATGGTGAAATAATTGCTATTATGTTAAACAATAATCATATACATTAATATGATATCATATATGATCTTTTCACATTGATTTGTTAATAATATCTTAGTATTGTTATTGTTTCGGGTGTTAACTTACACATTTTATTTTATATGTTTTGTTACGTAGGCCATGTTTTTCATGGATAGGATGTATCATAATCATATCCAGAATGATATCAAGTCCTTAGATATTATTATTAATCATCAAATGAGAATTATACATGAATGGATATGATGGAGAATGAATCTCATCGCGTTTGTGGAGACAGTAGTCCGTACGTACGCACGAGTGACAATATCATTATTATGATATTAAAATAATATATAATTGGATGGTATATCATATATAAAGAATCATTATCATGTTAAATTTATTATTTAAATGAATTACACATCATCATTATACCCATCCAAATAGTAATTTATTGAATAACAATTACACCACGACATGGAGACGGTAATATGTACGTACGCACGTATAGAGACCTGTTATTCATAGGATGGACAGAATACTGAATATGGATATACCATTTTTATAATAACATCACAGTATATATATGATACTGGAGTTATTATTTTATAATGGTAATAACAAAGGAAGAAGAAGTGGAAGAAGAAAGGAACTTGGAAAAGGGTGGTGAAATCATTACCTCTTCTTCGGGTTCTTCCTTTTGATTTGATCAAAAGTGCTCCATAGGTTGGCTTTTTGATCAAACTAAGGCCTCTAGGTTGTATTGAGGGAAGTTAGGAGTGTTTTTGGACAGAGTTTGGCCAATCAAAAAGGCTTTGAAGGTGTGAGGTAATGATAAGGGGGAGTGCCCTTTTATAAGAGGGGTGAGGGGCACCTTTGGAAAACCTAGAAATATTAATTTATAATAAATTCATATTCAGTTTCTAATGGATCTGAAGTTGATTATTCAAAGTTTAAGGTGAGGATAGTTCTAAAACCATTCATCAAATAGAATTTAGACTGGTTTGGGTTACTATATTAACCTTATCTTTTAGTTTTAACTCTTAGTTAATTAGTTTGACATTTACCATGTCACTTTGTATTTTTCTATTATATAGTTAATAAACTTACTATATAAATCGAAACGACCCCCAAGTGGTCCATTAATGATACACCTATCATGATATAAGTCTCTTGGTGGAACCTTAGATTTTTAGGAATTTAATATCAATGAATAATATAATATTTGTTTTAAAAACTCTTTTATGTTAATTTTGACACTATTCAATAGATGATTTTTGTGAAACTCATAATAGAATTATTACTTCGAAAAAATTTAATTAAATCATTCCTAACATGTCATATTAACTTATAAAATTATTTTAATTCATAAAAAGTCTCAAATTATATTTATTTGGGTATTTATAATATCAATTATTTTAATTTGTCACTATTATAGTAATTACTTCATCATCATTGTGTCATAAATAAATTAAATTATTTAAAGACTAAAAATTATAAATAAAATATAATTATGTAGTAAATCTCATTATCTTTCTAATTAATATTTACAATAGAATTTATCTTATGTATAATCCTATATTAAAAATGTTTTAGTAAATAAACTTTGATTTTAACTCTTTTAACTCTTCTTTGAATTAAAAAATAATAAATGTCCTAATCTAATCCAAGTGGACCTAAATGATAATATTTTATTACTAAGGTTGTTTTTGGTCGAGATACAGTTGACCAATAGAATTAGGATATGTGTTAGGGTAATATTAATATCATTTTTACCCTTAATTAGCCTATTTACTTTTAACTGTGGTAAATAAAAGTAAAAAGTTACTATTCAAAAAAAATTATTTTCATCTCATTGAACCACATTTTACTTCTTGATATTAACAGTGTCTCTCGGATTTTCTAAATTCCATTCACAGAAGCGGTAATGTTATGTTTTATGAAAAATTCAGTTTTTTAACTACCACTTAGTAGTTTCACTATTCATCAAAATTGAAGTTTTTCAGAACAATGCCAAAATTTCACCCTAAGATATAATTGATATCCCGAATTCAAAAATGATATCTATTTTACAAGATTCCAAACATATATGTTGCATTAATTAATTTTATAATTAATTCCTGTTGTCACAACAAATAGCGTGTTTTTAAGAAACAATATATACCAAAAGATTGACAATTGTTTAGGTCCAATTTCAAAGTGAAATTAATTATAATGAACACCATTAGATAAAATGGTAAAAATATATTCTAATTATACATTAAAACCACTCAATAATATAATTTATCACTATAAATTATTTTTATTAAAAAAGTTGTTTTTAAGTATTTTTCACTATTCATAAAAATTGGAAGTTCTCAAAAAAATACCAAAAAGTCATCTTAGGATAATTTCGATATTCCGAATCCAAAAATAAAGTCCATTTTGAAATATAAAATATATATAATTTCAAAAAGTAGGTATTACTATTCATAACGGCTAGTTTGATTGGTTGTGGTGTGTTAGAACTTGATGTTGTGTACAACACACGCTATCGCATTATTCAAAGAGAAGCGTACCGTAGAAGTTTGGGGTGTTACAGTTTTTGGGTAAAAAATAATCACCCTCTTGAATAAATAGTTGGGTTATAAAGAAACACTCTCCTATTTAAGCAGATGGGTTGCAAAGAATCACCCAATGGAATGAGAAGTTATATCTCCCAGATCCAATACTAGAACTATATACTTGGTCAACATTATTAGATCTTAAAGGGAAATACATTCTAAATCAGTTTTTTGTTACCCCAAAAATCTATATGAGTTATGATTTTATTCTAAATCTCATAAAACCATGTTTATTTTTGGTTAATTATGAGTGTTTGATGTGTTTCCAGAATCATGAGGTCCTATTTTTGAGAAAATGGGTCGGGTTAGAGGATATAATTCCTTTACCAGATTCCATAGAGTACCTTATAGATGTGTACGAGGTATTCGGGAGTGAGGCAGGGGATGAAGTACCACTAGATGGGGAACTAGGTGGGTGGTACCCCCTGGGTGGGTACCTGATTTTTGGACAGCGGGTACCCAATGGGTGCATGCTTGTATTTTTAAATATTTTAATTTACTGATTGATTGATTTAATTATTTTAAATTATTATTTTGTCTCTCAATTTAATTCAATAGTAGCAGTTACTCATTCTTAACCCTTTCTACATCATTCCACTCTTTCAAAGGTTTATTTACATTTATTCATTTTCAGAATGTGTAGAACCTAATAGACAATGAGTACTACATGTGAGATGTATATTGACATTGGTGGTCATCAATTTCCATTATTTATATGAGTTAGAATGTTATACTATTTAAAACACTTGGTGTGCGTTGTATTTACTGTCAATGAATAAGAATACAATAAGAATGATGTCAATACATAGTTAGAAGAGTCAATTAGAAGGAAAGAGGATTAGATTTCCAAGGCAAGGTGTCATTGGTTGAGAATTCAGGTGAGTACTAAGGAATCATTTTGGATATTATAATTTTATTGTTTCTTGTATTTATATGAAAAATGGTGAGAGTCTTGTTGTTAATCATATGAAAAATGATTTGAGACAATTCTATTGTATATGATTTGAGATTCATTGACATATAGAAAATGTTAAAAGAGTGTTTAAAGTGATTTAAACATTTAAATTGCATAAAGAACATTTTAGTTGGTAGTGTTGGTTAGAGACCAAGGACATTTCTACTTTATATTTAATATAATTAATTTTTTATGAATATTTGAAAAAATGGATTAGGAGAATAGTTTCATGGATTATACTTAGTGGTATATATTTTAACTATACAAAGAAGTTGATGATGAAGCTTAAAAAAATCTAGTGAATTACTATCCTAATATTTCAAGCATGAGGAGTGTTAAATCATATAAAAATACACATGGATGATGTTTAAATAATAACTAGTGTTGGGGTTGTAAAATATGATTTATATATTTTAAGGAATATTTATACTTTGTATTATGATTTTGAATTATATAAGTGTTGATTATAGTTGATTTTACATTATTATAAAGTATGTTCAATTGTATTAGAATTAAGGAAGAATCCTTGATATGTTTTTTAGATTCTATTAATGGTATGTTGTTGAAGAAAACCAAAAATAAATTTTATTCTAAAGAAAAAAATATATAAATACTGGAAATTTTACATGACATATATACTAAATTAGGAAAATGTATAATCCTTTTAGTTTTCATAATAATTATTTGGCATCATTTAAATGTCATC
The DNA here is from genome assembly GCA_963277665.1 of Viscum album. Taxonomy (NCBI): domain Eukaryota; kingdom Viridiplantae; phylum Streptophyta; class Magnoliopsida; order Santalales; family Viscaceae; genus Viscum; species Viscum album. The sequence goes on along the minus strand of OY728131.1, from coordinate 1,991,428,411 downwards.
AGAGAGATATAAATTTGAAAAGGAATAAGCATTTGAGATTCATTTTATTCATTTCATAATAATATTAGAGATTTCAAAAGACTCAATAATATTTTCATTAGAATTTTTTTCAATATAATATTTTATTTATTTTTTAAAAAATTATCAAAGGAAGAAAATATAAGAGCTTTATTAACAATTGTAAAAAATATATATTATTTTATAAGAGTATCTAGTTGGATTAAATTAGAAAATTCTTGAATTTTATAAGTCTCTTCTAGTAGTCAATAAGTGTTTATACATGAGTAGCATGTAGGTAATTCAAAAAAGGAATTATACATCAGATGTTGTTTAAGAAAACATAATACACCGTTTCTATAAGAGTCTATCAATTTTCCAAATATTGAGAAGTCGGATATCTAAAATTTAATGTTCCAGAATATTAACCATCTAATTTTGTGTTTTTCTGAAAAGTTCCAAATATCATAGGATTCTAATTAATCAACTATTAATGTTGAGTGTCATAGAAGAATAGTGGAGATTAATTTTTCATGTACTATGAAGAATACGTCCTTCTATTTAAAGTGGAATAAGAGTCAAAGACAGTTATACTATATAAGGGGTAGTTATATTAGAAGTTAAGATGTCATGCAACAACCATTTTGGTTTAAATGAAAGAGTTTATTCATTCATTTAATAAATTAAAGGGTTTCATTTTGAGGTTTTGTGCTTGTGAACATGAATTATTTCTAATATGGATAATATAAATGAATATGGTTTTGTGGAAGTTTTTTGTTAGAATAAATCCTATGTCACATGAAGATATAAATAAAATATTTGGTTGGAGATAACATAAATGTGAATTAATAACGAGATATACTGCCACCAATAAAATATATTTGCATATTCTAAAACAAAAAATATCAAAATGATTTTGTATAGGAATTACAAAGGGAAGAAGGAGAGAACAAGAAGCGTGGATCCAACATTAATTTTATTTAAAATATTTTTTAAGTCAAAGAGAATGAAAACAAGGAGATATCATACGACATCTTGATGTGGACCTCGAGTATTAAAGAAAGAGATTGACAAACCTATTATCTAATTACACATTTTCTATGTGAAACAATTGAAGAGAACCATTTTTTTGTGAATGAATGATCCTTTAGATTGAAGAGGTGGATAAAGAAATATTGGATTGTCATTTTTTATCATTATTCAGGCCAATGAAAAAGTATTTTAATGTTTCCATTTTATTATACACTTATATAAATTTATTTTTGTTGTACTACAATGCGGTAAAAGATAAATATATTATTTGAATGTAACAACATGTAGGTTCTTTCATTTCATCTGGTTGATGATTGGAATATTAATATAAGGATATACCCTTGCCCGATATTTTATTTATAAAAAAATGGGAGCTATTTGTGAGTGGGATAAGAAGCACTATACACCAAGGACATTTCCATCTATCATAGAGATGTACCTATTTAACAAACCATAGCATCTTTTGTTGATTATTATCCTAATTATCATTACATACATGAAAAAAAGGCAAAGAGTGTGAGGATCATTCACTAAAGAAGTGTATAGGAAAACAAGGGATAATGTTTGGAATTGTAAATAAGCAATTCAACACTAATTTACTACCATATCAGTGCTGGAAAATCCGATGTGATCCTAATAATTGGTATCATTGAATTTTCTCCACCTCTGATTAGATTCATTACAATATTTAGATTTTATGTATTTGAATTTCCCAATATATCTTTTTAAAGTTCTTATGAAATGAAAATTTAAAGAAGCGAGTTTCCCATAAAAGAAACCATGGAAGAGAAGTTTTTTAAGACACTCAAGTATAAGAGTAAAAGTGATGTAAAGAAGTTGAGAAAGGCCTCATCCTTGAAATAAGATAAAAATAATTCTCAACTTATTAATGTTAATTAAATTAGATATGCTTTTATTATATATTATAAAAAAAATCTTAAAGGAACTTGTGATTAGAAGATGTAACAACCTAAGATTTTAGACCCTTTCAATTAATTTCCTCCTCAATAGCTTATGTGATACACAACACAGAACTAAAGCAACACCTGACTAAAATGAATTGGAACATATAAAAATTACATGAATAAATTAAATAATTAATAAATAAAAATATAACAATAAATTAAAATAATTATATATTATATTGTTTCATTGATTAATATAATTTGAAAAATTATTTATTTTGAAGAACCATTTTTGAAAGGGGTATTTCATTTTTATTTTAAAAAACTAACAATGATAAAAGATTATTATAATATGTAATATTTATATTTAAAAAGTATTGTGACAAAATTAAAATATTTATAATCTTTTATTCAAAATTATTTAACACACTTGACTTTTAAAATTTTATTTTTCAAATAAAAATATTTTTTATTTATTTTTTGTGTTTTAAATTAAATTACTAAATACATAATTTTCTTAAAATTAATTAAAAAATCATTTTTTAATCTATAATTTCAAATTACATTAGTTTTTATTTTTGGTATTTTTCTCGAATAATAGATTTTTAGGTGAATAGTTAGAAATACATGTTTTTATGAAAATAATATTGTTTATGACAACATCATGAAATAAGTATAACATAACCTATAAAAAATTACTATTAAAATATGTATTTAAGGAGTAAATTAATAAATTTTAAAATAATATTATGAATTTATGAAACCTAAATTAAACTAAAAAAGTAATATTTTATAATAATAATTATTTCTTATATTTTCATTTAAGTAAATAATATATTGGAAGAAACTAGTTTTAGATTTCTTTGAAGGACTAAAAAGTTTTATTTATTTTATATAAAATAAATTTATATCATGAAAATAAAACAAATTGATAGTTTTTCCTAGTCCAAAATTTTAGCTTAAATACACATTTTCTAAAAAGGGAATTTTAAGGTTAAGACTAATTTTGGTTACAAATATAAATTCAATCAGATAAAATTTATTTTATATTCCAAATTAGTAGATAAATTTTATTCAATAATAACCATTCTATGTTAGGCATTAAAAGTAAAAAACTTAGGTAACAACTAGTTACCATGGTAAAACCAAAAATGGTAAGAGTAAAAATTATAAGACCAATAGACATAAAATAAGTATTAAAATGAATGGTTGTGGTATTATCTACCTTATATCATTCCCCAATCCATTATTTTAGATTTTTTTATTTTGATTAATGTGAAACAGATGCACTTTTTATATTAAATTGAAATATTTACAAGAATTCCATTCTCACCACTTATAAAGGGGGCCTCTCACCACCCCTTCTAGACCACCCTAAAATGTCAGTTTACCCTCGAAACTGTACCCTATTTAGTTATCCTAGTGTTATATTCCATTTACTAAATCCTCTGGTGACTAAATATTATCATAATACTTCCATTTCTATGGAGTCTTCCTAGGGAAATACCAAGTCCTCAATATGAGTACTTTTTTCCAACTTATCTCCTTTTATTTATTTCTTTCAAAAAAACAGATTTTATATTTTTTGTATAATTACATAAATATTATTTTTTTACTGAATTATATTATTCTAAGGGAATAATTGTCAACCACATTTCCCATTTTCCATTAAAAAAATGAAAATGTTATTTGTGCATTTTGTGGACTACCACCACCATGAATTATTGAATGCCATTTTTCACAACCACCTATCTTCAATGATTTTAAGGGTAAAAATTAAGAATAAATATGAAATATATAAAATAATTATGGATATTAAGAGAAAGTTATAATCTTAAATCATTTCCTACTTTATGTTGAGAAATGAAAATTTAACTATGTTTTGTGAGGACTACTACCTCTATAAAGTAACATATCTCATTTTTTATCATATATTTTATTTATTATTTATTTTAGCCTCTAAAAATATAATTTAATACCTTAAAAGTATATAAATAATACCATTTTATTTTTTAATAATTATATTATTCCAAAAGAAACCTTTTTTGTGACCCTAATCATCCATTAATTATGGAATGATCTTGTTTGAGTAAGACAAACCACCTACTTGGACAATGATATAAAACAATATCATAGGTTACTGTGAAAATATATTTAATAATATTAAAATATATTAATAGGAAAACAAATTTTTAATTTTTTTGGAAGACTAACATTAATATTATAATCATAAGTTGATATAACACTTTTTATTTGTAGAAAATTCCTGAAATATGCTTGTCCACAAATTCATCAATAAGAGTTATAATAAAAAATACCATAGAATGATATTTTAAAATTATAAATAATTATAATACTAAATTATTGTATCTTTTGTTATTTATAATAACTAAATTTCAGAGAATAATGAAGAACAACACCCCTATTATGAAACAAGTTCGAAATGATCATCATTACTCAGACATGATATTGAAAATAGATAATAAATAACTAAAATAATTTAAGAGAATTAATATAAATGATGTTTATAAAAGGGTATATATGTAATATTATTGGTTTTTTGATGATGTATGGATTCTTTTATTTCTGGTTAAGATTATATTTAAGTTCACTTTTTGGTTTAGACCCAAAAGCGAGGCTCATGGGTTGGTTTGGTTGTTTTTGAAGGAAGGAAGAAAGGGGAAGAAGGTAGTCTCTAGGACAAGTACATGACATGTATCATCCTTGGAAGGCCAATTTCAGGACATGTAATGCACATTCAATCAAAGTTAAATTCTGATATGTACACGACATCTAATGTATTTACACACCATGTAAATTCCTAAAGATTGTTTTTAAAATTAGAGGCATGGATTCCTTTTTTCAATAAAATACAACCCCCTCCTCTCACATGTAGGAGGACTGATGGAGGACGTCCTTTGATGACTAAAACTAGTATTTTCATTATCTCTCCAATCCAAACTCTGTTTTGAGTGTTGTACGTCACATTGGATAGAAACTGGTAATATTTATTATACTTAGGCACTATTCACCTTTTATTTTCTCATTGATGGAGTTATTTTAGTGATGGATATTATGCCCTATTTTAAGACCATTCACCTTCTTTTACATTTTATTTCATTTTATCTTGATCCATGGGTTGCTACTAGATGAATATTGTGCCCTAGGCATGATGTAAGTGTTCTATAACTTATTCGAAAAAGTCTAGTTGTTTTATATCTTTTTTTCATTGTGTCTTACTTTATAAAATCTAATCATTTCTCCAAAATTAGTTCAATTCCTCGATTAAATGGATGAAACCTTGTTAGGTCTCCCACATAGCACAATGTGATGCTTTAATTTTTTCAACCTAAATTGATACCACATGTGAGATTTTTTATGTATCTTCCCCATGATATACCACCATATTGGGTGTGTGTGAGCACTTCATCTTAGTGGGAGACATATTAAATTGATTGAGTCTTTAGGATAGGGATTATTTCTCCCTACCAAGTGAGTACATGTTACTAAAATGGTTAAATTTTTTAAATGGAAAATTTTCAATGAGTTGGATGAACTCATGGATTATTATATGATTATAAAAATAAATGATGAGATGACTATGATTACATTTGATTTCATGGACATATGTTCTCCATAGATCCAGATTACATTAGATTCCATGGAAAATTCTACTCCATTGATCCTTATTTATTTAGATTTCATGGAAATTTCTACTACATGGACCTAGATTAATTTGTATTCTAAGTACATTTCTACTCATTGGATCTGATATTTGTGGATCAACTTAGACATGATCCCTGGGCTCTACCAAAGTCCTTTCTATGTTTTATATGGATATGGAAATGGAATATGTGATGATGGATTATTCATTTGTACCTTGGATCCATCAAATATATGTCTCACACAATGAGGATGCCCTTGTCTTTTATACCTTAGATTCGGCCCATGTAGGCATGACACTGGATTACTCAGCCTAGGATTCATTGGATGTTTTTATATGATTTTAATTTGACCCATGGTATATGTTATTGACTGAACAAGATATATTGGAAATTATTACACATGTTCCACTATTGATTTACATATTATATTTTCACACTATGTCATTTTATATACACAGACTAGTTTTGTTACACAGATCATTAATGGTGGTCTACTGAGTGTTATCTCACATCATGTTCAGGGAACTGTTCAATACCTAAATAGACTTCATGGATGAATGTAAGGAACTAGTATTGTTCCCTCTTAAAAACTCTTGATTAATTATTCATAAAATCATGTGATCATAGGACCAATCTATAAATCATGATTCTATTTTAAGATAGTTCTTTTTTAGTTTTTATAATTTTTATATAAGTCCTGTACAAATGCTTGTGTCCATTTTTTCCTTAATTTTTCTATAAATACACAACATACTCATAAATTATATGATATTAACCTTGGATTTATTTATTAATCAGGCAATATATATGTTTATTTACTACTTGTACTGATTGATATTATGATCCCACCTTTTAATTTATTTATTACACCACTGAGAAACTACTATCTTGAGGGTTTAGTATCCCTAATATACCACCTTATACCCTTCCTGATAGTTGTCAGCATGTTTTATATGGGGTGGCATGCTTGAGGCTCTTTAAAGCACCATCTCGGGGAACTATTTAGTGTTTCCCAAGTTAATATATATCAAATAGGTATCAAAGTTGTTTCATTTCTTGAATTAATATTTTGAGATAACAGGAAAGAGATTAGGAACATATTGGGACTTGTTTATAATCCATGCCTATGAGTAGCTAATCCCTATTTGGGGTAATTATAAAGTTTCATAGAATGATTAATTTTTATTATATATTTATTCTATGATAGTTGATTTGATTCCATTGTTGGGTGATGCACATGATATGAAATGATATTATTATTATGATTGAGGAATTTAATTTTATCCTTAGCTTGATAAGTAATGTAAGCATGAAACATGAATAATTTTTATTCTCCATACATGATTCACATGCCATGTATATTCCAATCTATATAGGATGCATTTCTTGACTACATGAAAATTAGTATGTTATCCTTGAGTAATATAATTGTTATTGACAAACATTTAATGTAGGATATTGAGAAACATAATTGGTAATTAAAATGTCTATCCCGATGAAAATTGTTTTTTCTTGTATAGGCTATAGTAGACACGTTATGTAATAAATATTAAATGTTGAGTCATGAACCGTTGGTCACATAGGCTAGAACGTGTTATGGTTTGGATTAAATGGACAAGACACTTCAATTTCTAATGTGTATGGGTCCTTAAAAATTGGAATTGTTAATCTATATAATTCAAATTTTATATGGAAACTATAATAAAAATACGAATTTAATTAATTTTAAATTTGGAAATACAATTTTCACCAATAAATAGAGTTTCTATTTGCACATGATAGTCCATATATCGGGACTTGTGTTGTGAAACAAGGTTCTTGACCCAAACCCGAACCTATTAGTTAGTAATAGGAAGTGAATCAGGTGCTTTGTATGATGGTTCCTAATACAAATTCTTGGAATTAAGAGTAAAGAGAGAGATGTATCTTGTTTATAGGAAGTCTTGTACATGTCCTCTGATTATATCTATGATCGGTTTGTTACTGCATCTTTTTTTAGGCATGTTCTTGAAATTTGTATAGATATTCCACCAAGACAACCTCTAGTCATGAAACATGGGGGTGGCGCTGACCATGCTCTAGAGGTTGTGGGATCTGGGCAACTAGATTAACCTCTAATAGTTCCACTTGTGGCACCACCTATTGTTATGAATATGGGTGTTGATTTTTAGTTCTAAGAGAGTTTCATTCACTTTATTTAGACCATTCAGGGAGCCCCATTGCCTGCCTCCTTGATGGTAGAGCTGATGTATGTGTTCCGACTGTAGCATATAGCCACTTTCTAATGGGATGGTGGTCCACATGATGAAAATTTATTGGTTCATACTATCTTGTAAATATTTTAGCCCTTGGAGACTTATATAGAGAGGAGATTCAAGAACATGATGTATATTCTTCAAGGATCCTCCAAGAATTGGTGTGATATCTCGAACCATGTAGACTAGAATCTGTATATTGTTTTGAGGGATTATCAATCCTAATTTTTTGATGAATTTTTCTTTGAGACTTTGAGATCCGAACATGACACTGAGTTTATTAATTTGGAGTAGGGTCTGATGACTATTATGGAGTATTAAACTCTATTTACAGAGATTCAGAACATTTCTCCTATTTATCTTTATGATGATGCACATAGGATGAGGCACTTCAGGGAAGGTCACAAGTATGAAAGTCATTCATAGGTGATTATGATTTGGTTAACTAGTGTAACTGAGATAGGAAATTGGGCACAAATTAATGAACCTAACATTAGAAAATCTAGAGGCATGGAGTATGGTAGTGTAGCTTATTAACCTAGTGGTTTAGTGCCATGTGGTAGGAAGAATCATTTTGAGACTTCTCGTGAAGGGAATACCAGACATGGTTTGAGTTTTGGTAGTTCTATACTCTGTCATCAATGTGGAGGGTGAGGACACAAGAGGAGTCAGTGTGATAGAGACCCTATCAAGTGCTGAGTTTGCGGTAGGATGAGAAATGTATTGTGGTTCTACAGGAGCTTCTACATTAACCAGTGAGAGAGGATAAAGTCTAAATCATGGTCTGAGAGTAAGGATTATAGATCCAAATCAGGTTGGGAGATAGAGTTATACAGTTCGTTCATTCTAATGAGGTGGTCATGTCCATGGGATCCAAACACCTATTGGACCTCAAAAGCAGAGTATGCATACTCGAGGTTGTGGGGATGTTTCTCAGGGAAGTATTTTAGTATAGATAGGTTCAGTACATCCTATACCATAGAAGCATATTTCCATACCTTATATAGTTAGATATATGATCTTATTATATTCTACTCTAGTTTATATCCTTTTTTATATAGGCTCTTCTCATTCTTTGTTATATGTAGAGATTTGTGGAGTACCTTGGGAATTTTTTGTAGGTTCTAGATGTAGTGGAAGCATGCGATGGGTCATTCCCAACTTTTCTTTTTGTCATGATCAAGGATCAATCCATGATTTACACTATGATAAAAATTGTGATAAATGAAATTAAATAAATGAAAACAAACTATTGAAATTTTTTTGAAACCATGTTCAAAATCGTTAAATATTATTTATAATTAATTTATATAAATAAAAAATTACCTTGTTGGAACTCTTTATTCGTTGATGGATCTAGAAATAGATCATTATTTTAATGTCATTATTTCAAAGGAATCAAGGGGATATTCCCTCTAGAGGTGATCCACACATGTTCCAAAAATATCAGAACATTGTTGTAGGGATATAAGGGTGAAAACATGATAGATCATATCACTTGGGTCATTATCCTTCAATCACCATGAGAATAAATTTCAAATAATTCTCCTTTATCTCTATATACTATAGAGTGGGAGGTAGAGTAATATCACTCTCTATTTTTTGAGACCACTCTTATAGAAGGGAGCTCTAATGGGCTTCGAGATGATTCTCCAGGTTTGTTGTGCACAATTAAAAAAATAATTGGTTCTATTGGAAAATTAATATAATTCTATTTAAATACTACTATAAATTAGATATAAAATTTTTCATAAGTTCCATTTATTATTTATTTAATCAATTTGGGAATCCCATTTTCAAAATAATAATTATATTACTATTTTATCGATATTCACTTAACTATCAAATTAAATTAAATGTTATTTAGTCCAATAATATTCAATGATTATTATATCTCACCATACCTAAAACTGCTATCTTTTATTCATCCATAATATTTATTAATCCTTAAATAATGTCTATTTATTTAATAAATAAATATTACATTATTATGTACGAATAAATAAATAAATTTTACATTTACTAAATAAAAAAATGATTATTAAATAGTCAACTCACATAGTATTATCTCTAATAACTAGTGAAAAAATAAATATGATCAAGAATACAAGAATAATTATTAAACCACATGTGGGAATAATATTTATTCAACTTTTTAAATAATAAAAATAATATATAATTTAATAGAGATTCTAGATACACTTAGTGTGTGTCCCTCAAGATAACATTCTATGTGGAATTAGGGGAAGCAACCCAAAGTCCAAGGTTAGTGTTTATAAACACACCCAGATACCTATAGATAAAGAATTTAATGCCTCAATGACATAATACCACATATACATTATTATTTTGTAATATAATATCTTTATCATGATATATATAATCAAGAATGTTTCATGACGGGGATATCAACCTTTGCGTTCGATGCCTTTTTAATTGTATTTGTAGAAATAAAATAATCCTACAGAACACCATAGATATGGACTTATTTTGGATATATCATTTATTTAAAAGGGAATAAGATATAAACTTACTTTAAAAAATATATGAAACAAAACCATTCATTGATTATTCATTAATGAAATATTACTCATGATGCACCCAACGTATCTTACCTCACCACAAACATATCCCACTACTGTTTTCATTAATAAATAAAAGTAATTGACTTATAATACTTATCAACAACAATATTTAACTATAATGATCAACACACATGTCCATAGAAAGGAACATCCAATAACACATATAAATGTATATTTCTTACTAGCAGGTCCCATTCTCATAATATCTTACACTGGATGTTCCCAAAGGCATACCTCATGAGAAGGTGTTTCAATATCCTATGAGTCTCCACCCCTGATAGCCTATATTATCTATGTCCATTAAATGATATCATCAATCTACAGAACATATAGTTAAGAATACTGTCGTGGATCTTATGAGTTCTCATCATATTGTAGAACTGTTATGACCTTTTAGTGTGACGACTACTCTTATGACATAATCATATAATATGATACACAAAATAACAATCATAGTATGATAAGTTTTATATTAATATTCAAAACTATGAGTACATGTTATTATAAAGAATATTCAATTTGGTTTTGGGGAACCAAATTCAACAAAATCCCACTTTCATTAGAGTAAACTACTAATACCTTTCAGTCCGCTAGCTTTCACATGATACTTAGGATTCTGTTGAGATAGGACTTTAGTTAAGGGTTCCACCATGTTATCTTATATGGAAACCCTTCTTACTAGAACTTCACCCCTCAAATAAAAAACCCTCAAGATGTGATAATTTCATAGTATATTCTTTATCTATTGGCATAACCTTTCCTCTTTTACAAGAGCCACCAATGCAATATTATTACAACAAAATGTGATAGGGAATTTAGAGATAGCTTCCACATCAAGATCCTGGACAAAATTTCCTATCCATATAGATTACATGGCTATATTAAAATCATATATATACTCAAACTCCACTATATAATCAGACAAAACCAGATACTTTGAACTCTTCTATCTCATACCTCATCCGTTGAGATAGAAAACATATCCTAACTATGACTTCAGATCATTATGATATATTTGAGAACTATAATCAATATTACCCATAATTAATAGCTCTTCTTGTCCTCCATACACAAGAAACATACCCTTAGTTCTTCCCAGATACTTGATGATATCGTTAATATTAGACCAATGATATTCTCCTAGATATTCTTGATATCTTCTTACCATTCACAATGCATAGGCTGTATTTAGCCGAATAAATAACATGACATACATGATTGATCCTATAGCTGAATTTTATGAGATCTTACTCATTATCTGTTTCTCCTATTTTGTTTAAAGAAACACTTTCATCGAAATATATAAACCATGTGACACTGGAATCAATCCCATCTTGGATTGATCCATTAAAAATCAATTTATTATCTTGTCAATATTTATACTTTGATTTGGTCTAATAATATTCTACGATCTATCACAGATGATATTGAACCAATGAATATATGTTGTTTCACCTAAGTCCTTCATGGATAAACACTTGTTTAACTAGTCCTTAACAAATTGTAAGATCGGGATTTCATTTCCAATAAGTAATTTTCCATCAACATAACTAATATTATAATCACTGCATTTATACTAAGACTCTTGTAAACACATGGACCACATTCATTCTTAATGAAAAACATTATCTTATTTCTTCATATAATCAAATGTTCTATGACTTGGATGTTTGATTCAATCCATAAATGCATTTGTGCAACTTGAAAAATCATTTTTTCAGCACCTGGATTCATAAAATCATCTTTTTTTTAATATAGACATCTTATTAAAGGTTCCCATTATGTAATCTGGTTTTCACATTCATCTTCAAAATTGAATAGTCATGGTAAGAGGCTATAACAAGTAGGATTATTATGGATTTAAAAATGGAAACTAGTGATAAGGTTTCATCCTAGTTAATTCATTGATTTTGTTTAAACCATTTATCCACTATCCTTTCTTTATATGTATTTATTTTACCTTTCATGTCCAATTTTCTCTTGAATACCCATTTCCACACTATGGGATTTACATCAACCAATGCATCGACCAAATCCCAAACATGGTTTTGATACAGGGAATCCATTTCAGAATCCATAAATTCATTCTATCATGCAACTTATAAGATCTCTACTTCCTATTTTTAGGAGAGAGTTTCATCATTATAAACCAATAATGAGTCACCATCTTCAGTAACTATAAGACCATTTTTCTCTAGTTCCCTTAACACTCTTCTTCTCTTATGTAGTACTTGTGTTTTAGGAACTAATTATTCTATAAGGACCTATGGAATATGTTCCCCTACCTACTATTATGTATCTGGAGCATCATCCTAATCAAAGACAATCTTTATCCTGCTATACTTTTTGAATATGTGCTCCCTATCATGAAAGATGAATTGTATAGAGGTAGTTACATTCTTGTTTGAGGGGTTGTATTTATAGTATCCCTTGGTTTCCTTTGGATACATTATAAATTTACATTTTATTCCCCAGGGTTCTAGTTTGTTTCCCAAGAAGGCCTTAACTAATTTATTATAGCCCCATACATGTGTATGTGAAAAAATAGGTTTCTTTCCCCTATATAACTCGAAGGGAGTTATATTTTCCTCTTTATTTGGTACACTATTTAATGAAAAAATTGTGTCTTGTAATGAATATCTCAAAAAGGATAATTGAAGATCAACATTACTCATTATCGACCGTAACATATCTAACAAGGTATGATTCCTACTTTCACTAAAAAATTCCTCTGTGGTGTGTAAGGTGGAGTGGGTTAATATAAAATACAAAACTCCTCTAGAAAGTCAATAAACTCTTGGTTAAGATATTCACCACATAGATACGATGAAAGATTATTTATCTTCTTTCAAAGATGATTGTCTACTTAATTCTTGAATTCTGTGATTCTCTCAAAGGAATCAGACTTATACCTCATCATGTAGACATAACAATATATACTCAAGTCATCTGTAAAAATTATGAAGTTGTAATATCCACGATAATACTATACATTAAATGATGCACACACACCAGTGTATAGAAATCCTAAAAGCCCTGTGTCCCTTTCACCCTATCTACTAAATAGTGGTTTGATCATTTTTTTCTTATAAACAATCATGACATCTTTCACTTGGTTTCAGTTTAGAAGAGTCTAAATAACCATCTTGATGGAGATTTTTCAAGCGCTTCTCATTTACATGACCATAGTGGTCATTCTATAGTTGGGTGTTATCTGAGTCATGTCAACATGATTCGTTATCAATTTTCAAAACCTGTTTTTCATAATTTAATATATAATGTCAGTTATTTAAAAGCGTGATACAATATCATATGTTGTCTTTATAAAAGAAACAACTTTTAATTCCAAAATTAAAAATAAAACCATCTATATCTTGGAATAATTCAAGAATTTTGTTCTTGGTAACTGATGGTAAATAATTAAAATTCTTTAACAAAAATCATTCTTGTTGGTAATGAAATATGGTAGTCACTAATGGTTATACCAGTCTACCATTCACCATTTTCAAAAACTAAATCCAGATATCCTCTAGAAATATTTCAGAATCTAAATATTTTTCATAATTGGATACATATGTGAGCACTAGAGGCTATATATAATACCCAATGTGTAGAAACTGAAATATTACACGTGATAAGGAATATAGCTTTAGCTTCCCCCTACTTCTGGGTGAAATTCATCTTCTAGTGGCCTTAATTTTTACATGAAAAACATAGTTCCTCCTTTTCTATGCTCTCCCTCCAGATCTTCCTCTTCATTGATGGACGATCACTAAAAAATGAACCAATTATAGGGGTTTATTATTTAGTTTTGAATGGTTTATAACACCCTCTAAATACATTATTAGATTTTATGAGGAACCACCTCTAATGTTCTAGACTACTATTGTTAGAGGTGGTTTTATGGAATAATAGTTAAATTGATGGCTAATTTAGTGGAAGTTAAATTAGAGGGGGTAAACCCTCTCTATTTTCACCAAATAATATCGGTTTAGAGGGGTTTTTATGTCCAAAACTGACCCATTACATGGCTCATGCCACAAATACCCTAAGGTCGCCTCTATAGTCTAGGGGTGGAGAAAATCACTAAAGGCATAACTAAATCGAGGAGGCCTTTGGCGAAGTACATATACTCACACACACATCCAAATTAATGAAAAAGTGAAGAGAAAAATAATAAAAAATAAAGCAATGCTATAAAATAAACCAAGTATGTATGAACCTTTTCAAAATACAAAGATATATTAGTGTGAACTGAATATTAAAGGGGAAGAATACATGGCCAACCAAAAATGTGTCCCAACCTAATAAAAAACTATAAAAAGTAAACATCTAAGAGATCTATTCTAATAAAACCCATGCTATGACCACCATACGTGGTCCAAGCACCCAATATCCCTTAGATCCTATATATTCATGATCAAATTATCCGTCTTCGGCATAAGACAAAATACATATGGGAGAAACCCATGTTGGGGTGAGTATATAAATACTGAGAAAGACACCCTAAAAACTAAAGGGGTAGTAAGGGATACAAAAGAATTTAAATATAGATGATGCACAAGGTACAGTGAAAGAGTACATCTCAACCCAATAACAGTGAATGTAATCTCATCCATGCACAAGGGGATAAACACAGTGAGTAGATGAATTACCCTTTGAGCCTTCACCACCAAAGAGTAGACTCATCCAACCATGAGAATATAGACCTCAAAAGAACACAACATACCCCACACATCATCACCTTTCCCTGAAGGAGAGTAACCAATTCTAAGTTGTGGATATAGTAAAAGGGTATATATATATATATATATTTGCTTAGTCAAGAAGCGTATACAAGAGAATAAAGGGATATCTAATTGAAATCTCAACCTAATAAGAAGAGTTTACAATAGTTCTAGAATTCCATCAATGATTCCCTACATCCCACAAGTTTTCCATAAAAACACAATTCTAAGAAACTCATTCAACACACCTTGAAAATATCTTCTCTAGGAATCAGTAACTTGACCATATAGTTTTAGGCATTGTCACGAAAATTAATCCTAGTGGGGAAAGCCTCCCTCTTCCTTTTGAGTCAAAATATACATCTAACCTCATTTAATTATTGTTCCTCATAATCAAGGGGCCATAATTTCTAGATAGAGCACCCATTCCCTCGTACAACATGAATGTTCTACTCTGGAAGTTGAGGACCCATGCCCATCCCAACTTGAGGGTTTCACTCTATGTTATCCTGGAACCATGCCCTGATACCATAGGAGGGTTTCACTCAGGCAGTCGAGGACCCATGCCCATCCTAGCTAGAGGGTTCCACTCTGATAGTCATTGAGAACCTATTCACATCCTGTCAAGAGGGTTTCACTTGTGAGTCTATAGAGGACCCATTGCCATCATAGTTGAATGATTCCACTATAAAATCCACTGAGGACCCATGCCCAATCTGGTTTTAGGGTTCCACATGGGAGTAATCATGTGGTGAGCCCACATGATTACATCCATAATCAGGGTCACCTCAGAAGCGTTCATGCCTAAAAAATTTAATATCGTATCTCTAAATCCACAACCGTTGGCGCCATCACATTCTACATAAAAAAACTCAGAATATGCTACTCATGAGCCAAAATCTGAGTTCAAATTAAGGAGTTATAGAAAATGGATGTTTCCTCGAAGGAAAAATTGTGGTACGTGGAATGTGAGGGGACCCACACAATATGTGGCACCACTTCACAGCCTAGATGTGTCCCTTTTTGACAGATGGGTTCCTGTCCGTGTAGTTGTACACACCATGTAGGTGAACTACACAATGTGTCTTAACTAACTAGGAATAGGTCCTTGTTCTTCTTATCGTGTCTATATAATGGAGTACAAATAAATAAACCTGATCTCGTGCACCTCCACACAAGCTTCCAACCATGTGCCCCATCACATGGGTTGTCAAAATAGGGAAGGTGTACATGGCGTGTTAGGTGGACTACATTCCATGTCATATTTATGATTTCCCAACCTCTACCCACCGTCATTAGAGGGGATGAATGTTTTGCGTTCTTTATTAAACATGACGTTTAGTTAGGTTTTTCATAGAACATCAGAGTTGATCTTCTATTTTTCGATCTAATAGATCCTCCATAGATATCACCTATAATAAGTCCAAAATCATTAAATCTAGTGGTGAATTGAGCTTTCCGGCCATCATTCCTTGGAAATCCGCACCAGTTCGTCATGAGGGTTTCACTATTAATTCATCACTCCATCATTCCTTTCTTCATCAACATCTTGAAATTTAAAAACTAGATTGGCCATCCTTACCTCACAGAATTTCCATATCTATTCTGTGCTCACCGATCCATTCTTGTTTCATCGATCCACTATATATCTAGATGTACGATCAAGCTCAGCACCTCCCAGCAAGTTTGAACTAGGACCAAGGGGTCCAATATTTGATTTAAACTAATAGAATATTGGGAGAAAAGCACTACAACAAAATTTTTAAACATATTTGGCCAAGTGTTCTTGGCCATCATTCAAGAATAGGGATCCAAGGTTAGAAAAAAATGAAATAAATAAATATTTCATTACTTGGGAACATTCTTGTTCTACAATTGGCATAGATCCATGAATGAGGATGGATATTCTTAACCATTTAATAAAAAAGGGAATAATAACACCAATTGTTGAGTCCTAACTCTATTATAGATCGATATATGATTATAAACACATTATCTCAAGATTTGGGGGGATCTGTTGCGTTTGTTGTGTCCTGATCTGCTCAATTCTGTTGTTTCATCGTTGTTTGTTAGCATCCACCAACAAAGGGAGGAAGAAGGGATTCACCGACGATTTGAGAATAATGATAAAACGATGAAACATCAACACTAGCGATATATTTATAACATATCACAAAGAAAAAAATATATTTAATTAAATATTTTAATGATAAATTAATCCACATAAATATATCTCCAATGAGAGAGGGGTGAGAACATCCCACACTGACTCGTTTTATGTTCCACCAAGGAAAATCTAAATTCCAGACCCAAATATGGTCTCAATTTTTTGATCTGATCAACCACATAAAATTTATCCCAGTTTCTCTGAGGTACTACGTGAGTGAAATATAGAATACATTTATTTTTTATGAAATTAATTATGAGAACACCAGGCCTTGAAATCACATTCCTTCTTATCACCCAGATCTAGAAATATATATAGAAAGATTACATTGTCTTATAAAGAAAAAAATAGGTCTTTAATTCTTCCCATCCTTCAATATTTTCATCCCCAAAAAGAATGAACTAGGAAATAAAATTGGGATACTAAACTCGAACTTGGATCATCCACTCCCAGGAACTCTTCTACGTGTTTCTATGCTGCCATATCACATGAACCAATGTGATTTTCTGTCTACATAGGGTCTACTCCTACAGATATTTGATCGCCACTGGGTGATCTTTAAAATTTCTTCCATCCTGAATATCTAGCTATCCCAAGTTAGTGACGTGGATGGGATCATGTAGGAAACCCCTCATCTACAACAAATGGAAGACATCATACACCTTCTCCAGCTGTGGGGGTAGGGTGAGGTGGAAGGAAGCCTATCCAACCCTTTTCGTCTTCTCGAATAGCCTGATGAACCTTATGGAAAACTTACCTACCCGAATGATCCACCACAATCACCATCGTGGGGAGACTCACAAAAAAACATTGTCTCCCTACTCGATCTCTGGGGCCCTACAATGATGATCTATGTAATCTTTTTGTCTGCAATTGGTTGTCTTCATCTAATCAAAGATGACCTAGAATTTCTTTATTATTGCCTGCACCATTTATGGGCCCACAAGAGATGGATCACACATCTCCATCCAGGATAAGGGTGAAAATAGGGTCTCCCATATAGAGCCTAAAAGGGTGTCATGTTGATGGGAGATTAGTAGTTGTTGTTGTATGAAAAATTCACCAAGGGCAGGGAAATCTCCGAGCTCCAGACAAAGTATAAAAGGCATTCCCTCAGTATATCCTCCAACAAACACATAGTGCGCTTTGTATGCCCATTATTTTGGGTTTGAAAGTTGTAATCATCCAAAACTGGGTCATAAATTCCTCTTTTAGGCCTCTTCACAACCATAAAGTAAGCCTCAGTTCATGATTGGAGAATATCACTGAGGTTACCCCATGAAGTTTAACAATCTCCCATACATTCAACTCACCAAACTCTCCACTAAACTCTATTACCTGATAAAGATAAGTGTGTTGACTTCATGAGTCGGTCAAATATCACTCATATGGAGTCATGAGCCTTAAATTTTTATGGAAACCCTATGAAAAAGTCCATGTATAGGTCTTCTCATTTCCACTCTAGGATCATAATTGGCAACAACCAAACTTATGGAACCTTGTCCTCATCTTTCACCTGCTGACAGGTGAGGTACCAAGAGATAAACATAGCTACTCTTCCACTCATTCTGGACCTCCAAAACTACTGATGATAGTATCTATACATCGTCCACACCCAATATGTATAGTTATAGGATAAGTGTAGAACTCCCTCATCACCTCCTCCAACAATGTGACTGGAACCACTGTTTAATCCTGGAATAAGATGACGTGGTTCATTCCATAGTATATGATTTTTGAGTCTCTTGTGGATATCTGATTGAGAAAGACCATGAAGTCGATTTCCCCTATATGGGAATCTCTCACACACTTTAGGAATAAAGGATTAAACACCATCGACTAATGAAAAGTTGTACCTTCCTGGCCCACCACGGTCAGCTGTATGGAAGCTAACTGATCCAAATCATCGTGAACAAGGTGATCATGGAAAATTATAATAATGAAATATTATATAAAATTTCCCTTCCCTAGAATATAGAATATCTCTATATCATATTCTATAATTAACTCCAACTATTGTCGCTATTTCAAGTTCATGTATCTATATGTGACGAGGTACCTGAGACTCTGGTGGTTTGAGTAAACAAAAATTTCCTTTCCCAGTAGGTTGTGCATCAACATCCTCCATGAGAAAACTATTGCTGACAACTCTACATCATTATTTTCATAGTTATACTCATGGGTTATCAACTACCTCAACCCATATGAGTTAACTACTAGTTGCAGCATCAACACACAATCGAGCCCAACTCTTGAGGCATCACAAAACGCTATGAACTGAACTCCTTCCTCAGGTGGTATCAACATTGGAACACTCATCTACCTCTACATAAACTCCCAAAAGTACCTCCTCCACATCTTAGACTAGGTAAAATTTTCATTTTCCACATCAAATTGGTCATTAGGGCTATGCTTTTAGAGAAGTTTTCCACAAACCTCTTGTAGTACCCCACCCTGTGAAGGAAGAACCATACATAGAATATGATCTTCAGTGGCTCACAATAAATATATAATTGAATATTCACTAGATTCATGGGTAAAATTTTTTATGAAATGACATTCCCTAGAAACTGAACCTCAGGAATCCAAAACTATAACTTCAAAATATTCTTATAAAATTGGTGCTCTCAAAGAAAATCATGAACCTTCCTTAAGTGATTTGCATGATCCTTAACTGTTGCAGAGTAGACGATTATGTTTTCGATAAAGACAACAACAAGATGTTCCATGTATATCTAGATTTCCTTATTTACCAAATCTATAAACATGGCTGGGGAATTCATCACACCAATGTGAATCCCTAGGAACTCATTGTGTCTGTAGTGACATCAGAATTACAACATTATAATATCAACCTTATAAACCCACAAATAGTGGTAGCTGGACCAGAGATCAATCTTGGAGAACCATATTGTGCCTCAAAAGTGATCAAAGAGGGATTAAATTGTATAAAATTGACAATTTTTTTTATTGTGGACTATTTTAGGCAACCATAATCCCAACAATGTCAACATATCCCCTCATCATTTTTCACGAACATGACTGTAGCTACAAAAGGGGGAACACTAGGTCTGATGAAACCTTTCTAAAGAAGGTCCTCCAACTGCAACCAAATCTCCTAGAGATCAGTATGCGTTATATTATATTCCATAGATGAAATCACGTATGTCCCTAGATGTAATTAAATGAAAAACATCCATCTCTCACCTTGGAGTTCGTCCCGGAATGACTTTAGGGAAGACATCCATATAATATTCCACAAATGAAGGAACCTAGATTCTTGATGATCTTAATACACCAAGGGATACCCTCAAAAAATTATGGGTGATACAATATAACCTTTTTCTCATAGAATCTACATATCCTTCTATGAGATCTCTCTCGCCAAAAAAGGACAATCACATCACATCAGTGCATAGGCATATGACTTGTATCCAGTGAAAATCAGTTTGGTCTCAAACCATGGAAAGCCAATACACTCCCAATATGACATCATATGGTTCTATCATGATAACAAAAATTTACCACATGATGTTCTCTCCTATAATTTATATCTCACACTGCCAGTAGATGAATGATACAAAAGAAGATTTCCCCATAGAAACCTCAAGACAATCTTTTTATGCCTGCATCTCAACTGGGAGCTCTAGAGCTCACACTAGGAGTCAAGGATAATGGAATGACTAGAAAATGTGTCTTCTAATTCTGAGGAAAGAGTATAATAAAAATATATCATTCCTCTGATCATCTCATGCATTGTAGAATCGTAGAAATTGAAGCCCTTCTGCTGTCCACGGCCCCGACTGCCAGCTCCTTAAGCCTGACATTGGTCGCCTGGTGGTGGTGACAGAGGGATCTCTTGACATAGACTACCAACCATATCTCCTACTACTCCTCTTCCAGTTCTTCCTCCATGGGAAATACCCTATCCATGCCATGGATATCTCGGATCATGGATCCACCTCTATCGTGGTGGTCTATCAGATATCTTCCTTCGTTACTTAGCAGGTCTGGCCAGTAAGTCTCGTGCCATGCGACCCTGCCTATCAAAAGTAAATCACCACACCTCATTTGTTTACCCCAGTACTATATGCTTCCTTTGACCATTTCCCTGAGTCTTATCGTGAAAGGATCTTCTCCACCCATATCCGATCACCTGACATCTTCTAGATGTTGCAGATATCTCATCTCTCTAACACCCAGTACTAGCTCCATCTGTATAGCATTCCCCTTACAAAAACCAATAAGTAAAAATTCCTTCTCTATCACCCTAACATTGTTGGTGATGCATAAGGGAATAATTATGGCTTGAATCTCTATAAAATGTTCCTGATCAAACTTCCATGCTCAGAAATCATCATCCCCGATCATGTTAAAGGAGTAACATGTAACGCTTGTGAACCTCACCACATAATAAACCACTATCATACATCCGTGCTTAATATCTAGAAGCTTATGGATCTGTACTAATCATAAGAAAGAGGGGGGGGGGGTACTCCCATGAAATAGTTACTAAATTTCATCCCATGAGAGTGTCCACTCATCATGTAGTTTCATAACCAGGCTCCACCAATGCCCGTATTCTTTTTAGAAAAGGATGGCTGCCAATGCCACCACCTAACCTATCGGGGCCTGAACCAACCTGAATATGTAGACCACCGACTCAAGTCAAACTGATGTTTCATGAGGATATGGCTCACCACCGAACCTTATCAGTCTATGATCCTAGAACTCATGGAGCGCGCTAAGTCAGTGCACACCCTCTCTCTGCTATGATTAGACTATCTACTAATTGAAAGGGGGAGGTAAGGCTACCTACCCATATGGAGGAAGGGGATCATGGGATGGACCCTGAACTAAGGCATAGTTGCTCATATTGTCATCATCATGTAGCTGATCTATTATTCTGGTTGGCTGGTAACATGGAGGAATCCTAAATGTCATCAAGGAGTACCGCAGTCATATGAATAAAATATATATATATATCAATAACAATGGGGAGGTGAATCAAGAAGGATAGTCAAAAAATCAATAAAATATGATTCATGTACCATTAATCTCTATAACAAATGACTCAATATGACAAGTTGACTGGCAGATAGCAAAGGTCCTGGTGAATAGATATGTCAGCCGCCACACTATCATTGGATTCCCTTGCCTGAGAGCAGCACTCAAGACACCTCAACATTGTTTCTCTAAACCTATCCAGTCCACTTAATGTGCTTCTTCCAAACAACGTATCATGGAATGAAACTTATCTCATACCAATTTTTCACGACCTAACCCATGCCAGGGCTCAATCCGTAGCTACCCCAATACTGCCTCCATAGGCCATGTGGTAGAGATAATTATCAAAGGCATAACTAGCCCAAGAAGGCATTTTCCAATGTACTAGTATTCCCACACATATCCAGATAAATGAAAATGTGCATATGGAAATAATAGAAGATTCAAAACATCAATAAAAAAAAGTATGCATGAACCTCTAGATAGTACAAAGGGGTTTTTTAATATATGTTTTCTATAATATTTTTTTTAAAAGCATTAGGTTATTTTTTTTAAAAATGTGTGCTAAAGGCGGCAGTGGTGTTGTTGCCATTAGGTTTCAGGTGAAAGGAGGCAATAGTTCTTCCACCTTTCAGTTTAAGATGAATGGTGGAAACCTCATTATCATCTTTCCTCTAAAATATATTTTTACTATTTTAATATTTTTTTTATTTTTATTTTTATTTTATTTTGTTTTTATATATATATATACATATATATAACAAAAATTTTCAGAAAAAAGTTTCTATATTTAATATCCATAAATACTACCACTATAGTAGTCTGAATTCTGAAATAATCTCTCACATAGGTCTCCATTTTATAAGAGATTTTTTCTAAGAAATCATTCTATATTTTTGTTATCGGATTCTAGGTCTCCCTTTCATATGTAGAACATTCTGCATTTTCAATGTGAGATTCAGAACTATTTCAAGTATGTGGATTTGAATGTATATAAAATATAAACAATAATACCAATATAAATGAAACATAAAACATGTATTAAACATATAATAAATATATGAAAATAAAAATAATTTCATATCAAATGTTGGTGAATAATAATTTATGATATTTCAAAGTCACCTACATGAAACATAAAAATGTTCCAAGTATGTGACTTTGAAAACCTATAAAATGTAAATTATAAGACCAATATAAATGAAATTTCAAAAATTGATTAAAATATAAGAAATAGTTGAAAATAAAAAGAATTTAGAAACAAAGGTTAATGAAAAATAATTTAGAATCTTTCAAATCCACCAGCTAGAAACATAAAAACTTTTCAAGTATATGACTTAAAATGGCTATAAAATATAAATACCAGACCAATATATATGAAAACTAAAATGTGGAATAAACATATAATAAATAGTTGAAAATAAAAACAATGTCATAAATTTTTTGATGAAAAATAATTTATAATATTTCAAAACCACTTAATTGAAACTTTAAAATGATTCAAATATGTAGCTTCAAATGTATATAAAATATAAACTATAAGACGGATATAAATGAATATTAAAACATGGATTTAACATATAATAATTATTTGAAAATTATTTAGCTAACTACTAATATAATTATTAATTATTAATTATTAATTGTATAATAATTAATTAGTTAATCAATAATATAATTATTAATTAGTAACTATTAATTGTTAATTATATAATTAATTTATTAATTAGTCATAACATCATTAATTATATAATAATTAATTGGGAATATAATAATTAATTATATAACTATTAATTATATAAAAATTAATTAGCTAATTATTAACATAATTAATAATTAATTAGTTCCTTACTTAATATAATGATTTATTATATAATAATTAATTATTTAATTTTTAATATAATTATTAATTATAAAATAATTAATTATCTAATTAGTAATATAATTATTTATTATAATTATTCATTATTAGTTATTAATAAATTATCAGATAATAGATAATTAGATAATTAGTAATATAATTAATAATTATTTAGTTAATCAGTAATATAATTTCTATTTTTTATAATTAATTAGTTAATTATTAATATGATAATTAATTATATAATAATTAATTATTAAATTTTAAATATAATTATTAATTATATAATAATTAATTAGTTAATTAGTAATATAGATAATAATTAATAATTAATCTGTTAATTGTTAATATTATTATTAATTTTATAATAATTAAGTAGTTAGTTAGTGTTATAATAAATAATTATAAATATTAATATAAATATTAAATATAATAAAAAATAAAAAAATAAAAAATTACTTTTTATATAATAATTAATAAGTTAATTAGTAAAATAATTTTTAATTAGTTAATTAGCAATATAATTATAAAATATAAAATAGTTAATTAGTTAATTAGTAATAAAATTATTAATTATAACTTAGTTAATTAGTTAATTAGTAATATAACTAATAATGAATAATGAATTAGTTAATTAGTAATATAATTATTAATTATATAATAGTTACCAAAAAAGGTTTAGGACTCAGGTGAACCCCCTCCTACAAAAAATTATTGAAAAATAAGAGACAGTACAATAAGAGGAGAGAGGGCATAAACAATAAAGGAAAATTCCTCATCTAGAAAAGAAAACTATTAAAGGGTACAACCAGGAACATTTGCATAGTTCTGTTAAGTAGTTTCATCCCGCAGACTCCCATTTGGGCTGTGAATTCGGCTGATTAAAAATCACAGAGTACATTTCATTGAGTTTGACCTACTCCAGAGTAAGATCCTTGGAAGAAGATCTGGTAGACCATCCATGCCCACATTTTTTCCAGTTACCCTGTGCTCATTCATGACTTTTTAGTTGCTGAACTCATTTCCAAGCCTTCGTTTTCTTCCAATCACGTCCCGGTTCAGAAAAAATCAAGGGACTACTTCAAAGAGACATTAATGACTCTTGAAGCCTCAGCCGCCATAGCTTGAACACAAATATCAAGTTCAATCAGCTCTATCCTATCCATTATAGGTGATGGATTTTCATTCACTTGTTTGTTACCTGTCTCAATGGATTTTTGAGTGACTTGAACCAAACTACCATCACCTACATTATATTTATTCCCAGAAACAATATCCAACCATAATTTCTTCTTATCATTTATAACGCCTTCATGCACTCGCTGTGTAGAAAAATGACCATCAACTTCACACGACACAATCAACTACTGATAGTTTGCACTAGCTATCTTTTAGGCCCCTATATTATTATTTCCTGGAGTGTTCATCATCATTTTCTTGGTATTTTCATGTCCAGGTGGAAAATGAAAAGGGTCCCTCAACTGTGTAGAATCATTTAAAGGAGCCACAACCACTGAATGATCAACCTTCACATTGTGATCATCAATCTTCTCATTCCCAATATTAACAGCCCCACCAGAATGAGTGGTTTCTTTTTTATTCTTCTTATAATTAACTTAGAATCATACCCACATAGGGAGAAATAATCACATACCAAAAATTTCCTACAATTCGAGATTTCATTCCAATTATTTTTTAATCCACAAAAAATATTGTCATTTTATAATACACAATTTTCAAATCAATCTTGTTATTTTCTATGGAAAACCTAACACGATATACCAATGTAGAGCTTAGATCAACTTCGAACAAGAAGAGGGAAAAGTACCCAAATATTGTGGTCTTTATTTCTTTCTCAATCTTGATGGTAACTCTAATTAACATTGCAATGTCATACAGAATCTTTGGATTCCAAAAAATACAATTAAGTCAATAGAACCTTACCTAGATCTAGACATAAGATTTACCAACTCTAAATGGACTGAAGTTCCTATCCCATTCACGGATATGGATAACACCTGGTTTTAGGGAAAATGATCCAAATCCCAAAGCCCATATTTTCAACTCATCAGAGGAGAAAAGCATATGAAAAAATACCTAACCCAATGAAATGAATTTCCAAGATGAGAACCTCCAAATAACCTATATTCAATAAAAAATATACTCAATCTTTAATGTAATATACCCCCTAGGTAAAAAAGATGAGAAATAATTGAATGTTCACCCATTTTAAAGCATTCTGAGACAGTAGTGGGATCTTCCCTCATGTTTGTTACACTTTTTTTCCAAAAATGGGAGGAGAATCTAATCCCTTGTTGATAGAAAATGAGAACATCCCATATCCCTCAGTATCCACTATTTCATCACCATGAGAAACAACTGGGACATGA
The DNA here is from genome assembly GCA_963277665.1 of Viscum album. Lineage (NCBI taxonomy): Eukaryota > Viridiplantae > Streptophyta > Magnoliopsida > Santalales > Viscaceae > Viscum > Viscum album. Next base: position 1,991,401,820 of record OY728131.1, on the reverse strand, counting down.
GAATCTTGGCATAAAACAGATTGATCAACAAAACCCCAAGACAATGATCTTGAAACATGCATGTAAAAATCAAATCGACCCCATCCCCAAGAAGCTTCATCAATAGACTCTGTCAAACGAAGAAACCTTTCAGAAGAGACAAAAACGTCGGTGATCTTGGAAACTCGCAGTACTACTACGATGATGTGAATGATACATGCGTGTGAGGAAAATAACTCGAAGCCGACAATAGCATGGACACACATTGGAGGATGGAAAAACCTGTTGTGATTAAGGATGGTGAAACCTGCTCGAATGGTGGCATAGATGTTATGGGGGATAACAGATCATAGTATGATGCGATATTGAAGAAAACCCTAGACATGGCGCATGCAGAAGCTCGCATAGCATGACACCTCCTCATTATATAATAGTTAATTAGTCAATTTGTAATATAATTAATAGTTATTAATTAATTAATTATTTACTAATATATTTATTAATTATATAATAATTAATTGGTTATTTAGAAATATAATTATTTATTATATAATAATTTATTATTTAGTAATATAATTATTATTTAGTTCATTAGAAATAAAATTATTAATTATATAATAATTACTTAGTTAATTAATAATACAATTATTAATTATATTGTCGTTAATTAGTAATATAATTATTCAATATAATTATTCATTATTAATTACCAAAAATTAAATATATAAAAATTAATTAGTTAATTATTAATTAAATAATAATTAATTAGTTAATTAGTAATATAATTATTAATTATATAATAATTATTTTTTTAAAGGTCGGGGCTAAAGCCTCATTTTATTATTAATGCAATGAAAATACCTATTTTAACTCAATAGAGGGAGACCCATTACATATCCTGAAGGCCTAGTGGGCATGTAGTGTAAAATAATTATTAACTATTTAATTAGTAATGTATTTATTAATTAATTTTTTCTTAACTAGTTAATTAGTAATATATTTATTATTTATTAATTATAAATAATTTATTATATAATTAAATTCACTTAGTGTATTAATTTCCCATGGCTCAAATTAATTTATGGTGTGTTGAACACTAGTAAACTGTGTGTATCTCTAGGTTACACAGCGTGTACTGTAGTGTTATCAGACCAGAATCCTGGGCACCTCCAGAAGAGATATTCTACATTATTTCATTCATAAAATTAATATATATATTATATATTTATGATATATGAAAGAAGAAGAGTCATGTCTCTCAATTTGGATTAAATTAAGATTAAACATGAATTAATAACATTATGAAAATGTGTAAATAAAATAACAATCATTTAAATAATTAAATATAATAATGCAACATTTCTAATACCACATGTATCTTCTAGGTGCAACAGAAGCATGTGATAGATCGTTCCCATCATTTTTTTCATGATCAATGATCAATTCAAGATTTAAAAAATGATAAAATTCATAATCAACAGAATTGAATCAAACGAAAAACAAGGGATAAAATGATAGAAACAAGAACCAGATCATCATATATTATTTATGATTAATTTGATCAGATAAAGAATTATCTCATAGAAAGTAATTATTTATTTATGGATCTAAAAACTAATCATTGTTGTACTGTTAAGGTATTAATGGAATTAGGAGAATATTTCATCTAGCGGTGTCCCACACATGTTCCAAAAATCAAAAAACATTGCTGTAGGAATCTCTATGTGCTTGAGAGGAAGATCCTATCTTTAGCATTGTTCACCTTTAATGGCCTTGATAATCATATCCAAAAAAATTTGCTTGATATCTCTAGACTCAAGAGTTGGGGGTGGAGGAATATCACACTCCATTCATGGGAGCATTCATAGATAAGGGAGATCTCAAGGGCTTTGAGAGGATTCTCTATGTTAGTTGTGCAGAACAAAAAATTAATTGGATCTCCTTAAAAAATAATGTAATTTGGTTTAAATACATCTACAGTTTTGAAATAAATCCTTTTCAAAACATCAATTTAATATTTATTTAAGCCCTTGCGGAACCCCATGTCGAAAATAACAATGATATTGTTATTTTCCCATATAACACTTTACATATGAATTAAAATAATTATTTTTTAATAAAATAATAATATATATATATATATTATTTATCAACAGACCGAAAAAATTGTTCCCTCATTCCTAAAAACAATTATTGGGACCTGAATAATGACTATTTATATAATAAATAAATATCACCGCATTATTATCCAATAAATAAATAAATATCATCTTCAGTAAATAAAAAAAATATTTATTAAATATTCTGCATGCATAATATTCTCCCAAATAAGATGTGAGGGAATATATATGATCTAGTATACATGAATAATTATTATACCACGTGTGGGAATAATAATTATTCAACTTGTTAAATAATAAATAATAATATATTATTTATCTGAGATTCTAGATACACTTAGTGTGTAACCCTCTAAGCCTATTTCTCGATGACATTAGGTGATGTAGCCTAATGTCCAAGGTTATAATCTAGAAACATGTCAAGAAATCCATAAGGAAATAAGGTAGTGATAGAACAACATAATACATCATAAAAATACTTATTGTGTAGTACAATAACTTTATCATGAAATATAAAATCAAGAAGGTTTCACATTGGTGCCATCAAACTATGTGCTCGATGTCTCTTTCTTATAATTTTTAAAAATTAAAATGTTCTATAGAACATCGTGGCCATGGATTTATTTATGATATATCATTTCAATAAAAGGGACCGACATATCAACTTTTGTTAATGAATAGAAGGGAAAAATCCTTTCTCACGTTATCCATTAATGTATTATTACCCGTTACACACACAATATATCCTACCTTGTCGTGAATATATGTCATCAATGTTTTCATAAATACATCAATGTACGTGTATTATAATAATTATTAACAATAATATTAAAGTATGAGGATCAGTACACACATCCATAGATTGGAACATCTAATGACACATATAAATGTTGATTTCCTAGTGGAAGGTCTCATTCTTTGTATATACTACATTGGATATTACCAAAAGAAGACACCATGAGAAGGTGTATCAATGTTTTACGAGTCTCTACCCCTAATAGCCTATAACATTTGTGTCCCTAAAATGATATCATCTAGATATAGAACATATTTTTTATGAATACAGTCATGGAGCTTCAGGGTTCTCATCATAGCAGGTAACTGGTATGATATTTTAGTGTGAAAACTACTCTTAGTACATTTTCAAATACTATGCTACACAAATGAAAATTCATGATGTTATAAGATGATAATTAATATTAAAAAAATTTGAATATAGGTTATCATAATGTACCAATAATTTTTTCTAGGGCACCAAATCCAACATATTGTTTAATTTTATGAGGTCGTTAGGACACTCGATACACTATTGGGAATCAGATCATAGAATATATGCCTATAAAGGGAGTTACCCCTTGAGATAGGTGGTTTTATATTTTTATATAATCTCTTTGTCATAGAGACTAAAGGGTTTTATGTCATTATCAAATTATATTGGTTGGTTTCTTATGTTTCCCATATCTATTTCTATCGTTGAGGGGTGTCCTTCACCTCACTAGAGGGCTGTAGGTATATCCACAAGGGATAGAAGTGTCTAGGAGGGTAGATATATACTAGAGCATAATGGGTTATTTAATATGACATAACATATTTATAGGTTTTATTTAGATGAATTGGGAATGTGATAGGCAGATTTCCCTCTAGTGGGTGATGATTTTAGGGATTTTTTCCTAAACAACTTTTTTATACTTACTCCTAAAAGAGAGGAATAATTATCTATCAAGATAGTTATAACATTTGAATAGATATCTGTTCCTCCTTATAGGTTGGATACTACTAAGTTTCTATAGCTAAGAGGCAGCTAGAGGATTTGGAGGGAAAATGGTTTATATGAAATAGTACTTATATATAGGGTTCATAGGTAAGTCTCTCAAAAAAGGGAATTGAAATCTTTTTTGTGTGTGTATTATAAAAAATTGAAACAGTTTAATGTTCCAAACTAGTATCCCTTATTGCTAGTAGATGAGACCATCTCTAAGGAGCTTAGGTTTTCTGAAAAATTTATTTGGGTTTAGGTTAACAACCAGTACGTGTCATGCTACCAGATATACCTCTTACAGTATTCCATAATAGGTATGGACTTAGTGAGTATCCGGTTATGCTGTTTGGTATCATGAATGTGTTAGATTCTTTCTTGGATTTGATTAGTCTTGTTTTCATCCCATTTATAGATTTCTTTTGTGGTAGTTTTCATGGATCAAATTATGGTATGTTCTCAAAATCAGCTCGATCATTCCAAAAAAAAATTAAAATAATTCAAAATACACATAGATATTATAGGTTTTATTTCAATCTTGAAGAATGTCAGTTCTTGATATATAATGTTTACTTTTTGGGTCACATCATAATAGGGATGAGAGTTTCTATTGACCCATATAAGGAAGGTGATGTTGTTTCTTGAGAGAAACCCATGAATAAAGTTAATATCTAGAGTTTCTTTGGTTTCTCTAGTTATTATAGGTGTTTAGTACAAAAATTATAATTCCTATAAGAAACACTCGTGAGATTGATTAATAATGGTGTGATGTTTATATGGTTAGATACCTGAAAAAAATCATTAAAGGAGATAGAGACTTACTTCATCACCATTTTTAATTTTACCAGATCCAAGAAGAGAAAATACAATTCACTATGATGCATCAAGAATTGATCTAGGAGTTTTATTTATATAAGGGAACTAGTATAAAAATTACTTACCACTACAGAATTTATTAAGTCATTTATAAATTACTGAGATGTACAACCGTCAAAATTTATTTATCACATCGATGATATTATAACCGATGTAATAAATTCATTATCCTGATTTATCACGTTGGATATATATAAAAAATGACGAGATAAATCAAGTATCTCACTTTATTGAATCAGTTATAAAATAACTAATGTGATAATGACTATTTTTGACATCTGTTATTATATAAATGACGTAAAAATGGGGTTGTCACTTCAGTTATTCTATAACCGACATGATAAATGTAATAAGAAAACTATTTATCACATCAATTAATAAATAACTAACGTGATAAAACATTTAAAAATTTTATGATGTCCCATTTCAAGTTATTGTAGTATTTTTCTTTTAGGTGACAACAACTCAGTATCTCTCGTGGAGAAACCCTACCATCGATTCATTAATCTTGTGGCCTCCAAACTCATTTTGATAGCTTCTTTATTCTTATTTCTCATTGGTGCATCTATGTGTTCAACTTTTAACTCTCAAGTAAGCTTCTCATGCTTCAATATCTATCATGGGCAGATAACCTAAATCTCATTTTGTGATTTCGTTCATCATATATTTCATTGTTTGTTATTTCCATTCTTATAAATCCATATACGATGTCAAATAATTATTCATGGGAAGTATTTAGTGATACTGAGGTTGAAACAAGGAATTTATCACTTTGGATCCTGTGTAAAATCCATGGCTAAGTATTATATATAAATTACTATCATTTTATGTCATTTAATCAGGATCATATCATAGTCTATATGAACTTGTGTTTATTGGTATTGTCTACAAGACCCATTACACTATTGTGCTATACTCAATACCAACATAAATAACATAATATCTAATTTAATAAAAATATTATTGGAACTTCTATGTGAAATAGATCTACATTGGACTATTTAGATGGGGATATTGACTTAATCTATGAGAGGGTACTGAGAATGTTCTAGAAATCATTTGGGTAGATGATCATGTTTTTTGTTAACTAAATATATATATATATGACATTCTTCCATATTTTATTGATATTTTATAACTAACAATATTATATTTATGATAATTATTTTATTGAATTATATGTTTAATTATTTACATGCTGATGGAATTTATACTGGAATTGATATATATCTATAGAAATGTTGGTATTTTCTTACAACACTATAAAATTTCACAAAATATAGGTTTTCATCTTCTCTTATATATAAATAGGCATTAATGTAATTTATGGAGCCCAATTTACACATGGTGAAATACACATGGATATCATTACATCAAATCACTTTAGAGTAGGGTAAAAATTTAACTATTTTGAAATTTTCATATGAATTTATATAAAATAATTTTTTAATATATCTATCTATATTCAATACAAATACATTGTATTACATATCACACTAGATACACTGGTAAAATCTCATATATTCTTTTGGGAATGTTATATTCAAGGATTCTATTCTTCACAAATGATATATTTTTTATTTAATGTAACATGCAATCAAATATGGTCAATGTTAATTAAATTTAGAGAATTCTATCTTATTTCGTGAAAACAATATCATTAGAATTTTCTAATATTCATATATTTGTTTTATATTGAAAAATTTTGTTACTTTCAAATTATGGAATGTTTCATATAAATATGTAATATAAAGATATATTATTATCAAAATTATTTTCATGCATATATTTTTATGATTTAACATTTATATTTAAATATATCTCCCATTATTTTGTATAATTTGTTATAATATTTTTAAAATATGTCTATATTTTTTTTATATTTTAAAATTTTGTTACTTTAAAATTATGACATATATTTTATAAATTTGAAATTGGATTATCTTAACAAGATGTATAATTTTGTTATTTGTTATTGGTAATAATGATTCGAATTTGGATTATGGAACATTGAATGAGTGATGAATATGAGGAAGGTATTGATGCTTTTTTGGAATTTGCAAAACAAAATGATCCAAATGATGATGTGTTTTTTGTCCATGCTTAAAATATTTAAATATGAAGAAGTTAAAAAATAGATAGATCAAATATCATTTAATTTGTTATGGTCTTAATCCAAGTTACAACCCTTGGATTAGGCATTGTGAATCTAGGTAGAATTTCAGATCTACTAATGATGATTCTTTATAAGATGGTAACTTTGATGAAATTGATGAAATTGATGAAATGATTTGTGATATTGAGGAAGAGAAAATTGAGAATGAACTGACAATTGAGAGACTATATGATGATGCTGAAAATCTATTGCATCCTGGTTATATGGATTTTACGGTTCTATCTTCTGTGTTAAGATTAATTAACTTAAAGGTGAAGCATGGATGGAGTGAAAAATGTTTTATAAAACTATTACAATTGTTTAATGACATTCTTCCTAAAGACGATGATCTCCAAGATTCACATTATAACGCCATGAAAATATTATGCCAGATGAGATTGATATATAAGAAAATAAATGAATATTTGAATGACTATGATATTTATGAATGAATATGGATTTTTGTTAGAGTATCTTAAATGTGGGACATGAAGGTATATGTTGACAGAAAAATAACAAGATGATGTTGAGATTACAGATATCCCTACCATGGAATTTTGGTATCTTCCTACAATTCCTCATTTGAAACATTAATTTTCCAATTCACATGATGAAAAAAGGTTATGATGGCAGGCGGATGAGTGGATATGTGATGGAAAAATAAATCATCTAGAATATTTACCATAGTAAGGAAAATGGAGTAGAAGTAACCTACATTCAGAAATAATGTTATGAATCTCAGACATGGGTTGTGCATTGATGGAATGAATCCATATTGAAGCCTCAGTAGCACACATAATTCATGTCTTATTTTATTGGTAATTTAAAATCTCTCTTAAAAACTTTTTATGAAGCGTAAATATTTCATGTTGAGTTTAATGATCTCTAGACTAAAGCAACTTGAAAATGATATTGATGTTTTTTTCACCATTAATTGATGATTCGAAACTCTTATAGAAGAATGGTAAGAGGGTATATGATTTTTATAAAATGGAAAATTTTCAAATGCATATAGTGATTATGTTCACTATAAATGACTTCCCAATGTATAGAAATTATTTATGGATAGAGTGTTATGGGGAATAAATCATGTCCAATTTACAGACAATGTACTTCATATTATCAATTGCATCATGTTAGGAAAGCAGTATACATGGGTCATCGAATGTTTTTGCCTATGGATGACTCTTATAAATATCAAGAAAGGCATTCAATGGATCACTAAAATTTTATATTTCTCCAACACAATTATCCACTGATGAGTATTTTGATAGGATTCCAAACCTTGATGTGCTATTGGGAAAGGCAAATAATCTGGTAAAGACAAACATATTTTGAAGAAATGGTAAATAGTATTTGAGCTACCATATTGAATATATCATAAAGTTAAACATAAAAATGATGGAATGAACATGGAGAATAATATATATGATAGTTTTATAGGAATATTGTTAGATATTAATGGAAATATTAAAATTGGTTGAATGCACAGTTATACTTACCATCAATGGGAGTGAGTTTGGAGTTAGATCCCATACTTGATGGAATATGAACATTTATTCCTCTAGATTTTCATAGATTATCCAGGAGGGTGAAAATTATATTTTTTTAGTGTCTTCATGATATCAATGTACTATAGGGTTATTATTTAAAAGTAAAAAATTTGTCTCTTTGATGGATTTGAAGTTGATAGGTAGAAAATAACATGATTGTCACGTCATGATGCCACAACTAATATTAGTTTCATTGTGTGGAATATTTCCCATTTATGTCAGAAATACTATCTTGAATGTGTTTTATTTATTCAATTAAATTTTTAAAAAGTTGATTAATGGAGATGCTCTGAACATTTTTCAAAATTAATAAAATTCTAAACATTGTCAATTGGAAATGTAGTTTCCTATTTTTTGATATAATGGTGCATTTATTGGATTATCTAGTTTGAGAAAGAAAGCTCTGTGGACCTGTACATATTTGTTGGAAGTATCCTTTTGAATGTTATATGAAGATATTGATGGGGTATGTTAAGAAACAATATCAACTTGAAGCCTCCATTGTTTAAAAGTACATTTCTGAGGAGGTTGAGAAGTTTTGTAAAAGATAATTGTCTGTGGAGGAGTACATTAGTTTGCCTCTATATCATGATGAACGAGTTAATAATTTGGTAAAGGGGATTTATTTCTAGAAATTAAAATCCTTATCAGGTGAATAGATGAAGAAGGTACATTTATACATCTTGAATAACATGGATAATTCTCAACCATATATAAGATTTTATATTAATGAATTGAAACAATGTTATCCAAAAAAGAAAGAAATAAGGATTTTGTATGAGCATAACAACAGTTTTTTCCATGGTTTAAAAAGAACATGCATAGTAGATCAGATGCATCAGAGAGATTAATATGATTAGTGGGTTGTCCAAGTTAAAATGTGATAACATGGTCTAGGTATGACATTAATAGATATACATTTCATAACAAATATCAAGACAACATAAGTTTTGTTTAGAATAGCAGTGGATTGGTGTTCACAGAAGCAATGTATTTTGTGAGTTCTAAATAAAAAAACTCAATATCTGCATCAATTATATATTATGCAGTCATTTATGAAATATGGGTGGTTGATTACATTTAAATTAATTTTCTTATGTTTAACTAAAAATTGTTTATTAGTAACAACAGTTCTTGACATAATGAATTTGGATTCACACTTGTTAATATGAATATATTGGAAGACACAAGTAATTATTTTATAACTAAAACACCTACAAAACAAATTTTCTTTGTTCCTAATCAATCTGATATACAGTGGTCTATTGATTTACAAAGAATAAAAACAATATTTTCATGAAGATCAACTTAATAAAGATACTGATTTATGTGAGATCCCCACTTCTATGGAAGGATTAGAAAATAATAATGATTATCTTGTTCTAGACATGGTTTGTGCGATGAGGAATGATCATGATGAAGGAATTTGTGAAAATAATCCCTTAGTACATTCATAATATTACTGGTAACATATGTTTATTTCTTGATTACTTATATTAAATTCATAAAATGTTATATTGTATTTTTTTTCTTTATTAAAACATGTATTAAAGTGAATCATTAGAAATGTTTGTTTATTTTTGTTTAGTTTTGTTTAGTTTACCATGTTTACCATTATGTAACTTATATATTTATTGATTTTGTTGAATGAAAATTATTCCAAATATATATGTAAAAAAAATTATTTTCTATGTAAAAAATTGTTTTATTAGGTTGGGCTATTTTTAATATTCCTAAACCGATTTTTTATCTCTTTCATTCATTTACATGAAATTTCATATATCATTACTGTTGTTAGAATTATAATTAACTATAAAAAATATCAATATTAATGTGTTAATTTTTAGTTTACTTTTGTGTTTCATAATTTTTCTTTTTTGGATTACATTAGTATTATAATATCTGAATTTTTATATTCTGTGTACCAAATGTTTATTTATTTGATATGAAGGAAAATGACATATCAATCAGATAATCAACCACAAACATCTGAAAATGAGCATCATGGTCATACCTCTGGGGAGGAACATCTACATGCTTCTCTTGATGTTCCTCAATCTACTTCATGTGATCTTACAACGGTAAAGAAGAGTTCGAGGGTTGGTAAATGTGGCATCACATGTTTAACAAATTTATGAATTGATTATATGCGGGACCAGAGGATAGTTGTAGAATTTTATGATAATGATGTTCCAAGTGGTACTAATCCAAAATAGTTCAAGAGTATTGTATCAACTTAGGGTAAAATAAAAGTCATAATTTGGTATAAAAATTGAAGAATTGTTGACAAAACAACACTAGATCGGTTACGTGAGGCCATTTTGGAAATATATTTTTTTCTATTATTTGACTAATCTTGAAATTTTTATAATATAATATGTTTTCACTCTTCTCTATCAGATGACATTTGATATACCTAACACTTTAGGAGTTAGGAGGAAATGTTTATCATTAGATGCTAGGATATGGAGTGATTTGAAATCAACCCTCACATATGATTTCATTTTTTGGGATATGAAACATGATGGTCCATGTCATATATATCCTTTTATAGATGAAGACACATTGAAACATTTTTTTTTGAAATTAAAAGAAAATAGTCATTTTTGGAAAGTGAAATATTAACTTTTAGAACGTTTTTTATATTAATGGTGTTATTAATTACTTATAAAGGATATATTATTCTCAATTTACAGGAATCAAGGAGATCTAATCAAGAGATCAAATTCAGAAATTTATACCCTCATAGTTTATCTCAGAGAGGGTATATTTTATTGGAAGAACAAATGATAGCTAAAAATTTACAAAAACATAGAGCTAAGTCTTCTAACTCTGGAGAATTTTCCCATTCATCCCCTCTATATAGACATGAAACATGGAAGAGGGATCACATGTGGAAAAATGGGAAATAACTTACAGAAGAATCTAGGGTCACAATCAAGTGGATTATAAGTTTATTTTATTTATTTTGGTCAATTAAATAATTTATATACTTTAAATAATTATATAATTTTTCAAATAATTCTTATAGGACTATAATGACGAGAAGAGCACACATGGGGTATTTAATGCTGATGGGATGCATGATATTTTATCTACTAAATTAGAAAATCCCAAACACCCGGGTCAGGTATGAGGATACCTGACGTGTGTATTGGTAAGAAAATTGTTACCACGTTATTATGATTCTTCCATGGAGAGTATATATAAAAAATAGCATCTTTGGAGACTGAAAGTCAAAATATTAATGAAATTATGGAGTAAAACATCAAAGCGTTAGTGTAGTCTATGCTTGTATACCTGCAATGATAATTTTAGACTGGAGCTCCCACTCCACCTCCTCCAGCAGCACCAACTCTCCTACCTCCACTAGTAGAACCCAATATTTATCCTCCTCCTCCACTTACATACCCCATTATTTATCATCCACCTCTGCCTGCATACCCCATTTTTATCCTACTCCCACACAACTCCTCCATAACTTTCTATTTATTGTGAGTTGTATATTGATGATCCTCACTGTCATATAGTTTTATATGGGAAGATATATTATAAATGGGATACAATTCATCATCAATAGTTATAGGTAGAGCTGCATAGGGTCACTATACATGATATTATAGATATATCAGCTAGAGTACCATTGCCTATAGATGAGGCGACAAATGTTGGATGAAGTATAGTCCACCTATTAGTTTGGCCATCTTGACTTCTATAACCCATTACCATCGAGGGATGTGTATGTTATATTTATTATTTTATTTTTTTATTAAATCTTTTTTAACATTTTAAAGATAATATAATTTTCTATTTATTTACATGAATACTTTAAAGGTAAATAAATATAATATAGCCATCAACAAAGACAATGGGCTATGATATCATATTCAAATTATAGTATTCGTGAAAGATTGTCAATATATTCATATTTTATGGTGGGTTACTATACATTTCTAATGGAACCTCATGAATGTAGACGTGAAATTGATGTGGGAATTCTGAAAAATGATATCATGGAGCTTTTTATTGGAGATAAGTTGAGAATCAACGTGGTGAATGTTTTTTCCATGTACATCCTAACACAAATATTTCCCTATGTTAAATTAATTGAAAATTTATACTTATCTATTTTTTATTAGGTATATTTATAAAAAGTATGAGAAGAATGAGAAGACATACGTATATGGTTTGATTGAACTGCATTTGATTTCACCTGAAGGGCATGAATTAGATGAGGAACAAAAAATAGTTTGTATTACAGAATGATTTCAAGAGAATATAATTATGCAGTGTTTGATGTTTCCTTTTTTTTGAGAGGTATGAAAAATATGTCTCACAAATCATTATTTTTATTTTACCATAATAACCACTAATAGTAAATTTTCATTTATATCAATGACCATTGGATGTTAGGTGTTTTTTTCAAGGGAGAAAACACTTTAGTGTACATTCTCTATCCATGGAGATGTGCGAGGAAATTTAAAGAACATGATGAAAAAATATGTTCTAATTTGTTAATATCTATTAATATTATAATGAATTTTAAACTCATTTCATTCATATTATTTTCAAACAGGGGATGGTCTTTATTTATAAGATCTATAAAGAAAAAGTTTTTGATGATCAAAAATCTAAAAGTAATGTTGAATATCCATTAATAATTAATACATTTAGGATTACATAAAAATGATATTTTGAATTGAAAAACTCATTTAAAACCACTTTTCATAAACAAAAAGACGTCGTTGAATGTGAGTAATATATATTAATTTTTATGTATGAAATAATTACAACTACAATAGTTTAAAAGTTCCACTAGGTATGATTTCCTTATAAATTATTCATTAATATTTCATTTATATTATTCATTATACATATTAACCAATTTATTTTTTAATTTTTAGTTATCTGATGACCCTCAAATTTATAGTGCACAAGAGGTCAAACACTTACCAGTGGAATGGTAAAGTTATTTTACAGGTTTAATTGGATTTAAGTATGTTTTCAATAAATATTGTAATTTTAAATGTTGTACGAATAAATGTGTATTTTTTTAGTTTTTTTGTTTGGATTTAGGTTTTTTAATTAATATTATATTTTTTAATGTTTTAAATGAGAATGTGTAATTTAGTTGTTGGTTTTTCTTATTTTTGGTTTGTTTATTCTTGCTTATAGTCTAGTTTGTGGTCTAGTTTTAATTGTTTTAGGTCTGGTTCTATAACAAGGAATAAGGGTTTCATAAAATATTTCTTTAAAATTAGTTTTTAAATTTGTTATTTATTAACCGACATTAAAATGTAAAAAAAGTGGTTTCCCATGTCAGTATTCTTATAACCGACGTGGTATATATTTTTTTTACATCGATTGTTTAATAACTGATGTGAAAATTGTATTTTCGATATCAGTTTTTTAGTATCCAATGTGATAAATGTATTGGGATTGGGTTTTACACATCGGATTTTATATAAGCGAGGTGGTAAGATATTTTTAGGTTGTTTATTTAAATAAATAATGTGAAACATCTTTACCGAAGCATCTTTCACATTGGTTACTAAAAAGATGATGTAAAAAACCTCCCACATAATATTTTTTAACATCGGTTTTTATATAAATGAGGTTAACAAAATCACTAGTAGGGGATAGATTTGTCGCATACTAGTCTCGTTTGTTGAGAATTCATGAAAAGAATTATGCGGCACATGATATTGAGTTCGCTACAATTTTTCACACCTTATGATGTCGAATTAATTACTAATTGGGATATATTTTTTTGGGTTCGTGGACCACAAAATCCTCAAATACATATTTATGAAGTGTGTGTTCAACCTTCAACAAAGAGGTTTGGCTGATTAACTCTAATCATTCTATTTTTATCTAGCCTATATATCTAGTAAAGGCGATGCAATGGCGGTTTATTTGAGCTATAAGAAATATATATGGGAAATGGAAGAGGCCAATAATGAATGGATATCGATGGATTTATGATCTAAGATGCACTTGGAGGTGAAAGATATTTATAATAAAACTTTTCACTCATATGTGGTGGTAACTTACTATTTTATGTATAGGGTGAGCATGTGACAAATATTAAATTCTGTGGGCATAGTCTTAAGGGGGATCATGGTAGGTGAGGACACGCCTCTTGGTTGGACTATTAGTGAGAATAAAATTATATGCATATATGGTGGCATTTGTGTTCTAGAAGAAATATGCGAGGAGATAATGTGAGAGATTCATGAATCATATTAGAAAGTATACATCGGAATCACCAAGATGTACTGAGACATACATCAAAAGTATTAATGGATTGGTATGAAATGAGAGGAAACTTGTTTTTTATAAGACATTCTACCTGTCAGCACATGAAGCCGAAACACTAGTAACCGACATGGATTTTATATTAGTTACCAATTCCCAATTGTGAATAGGGATATGTTGTGATAGATTTAGTTATAGAGTTATTGACATATCCCTGGTGTAGTGATATACTATTGGTTGATGTGGATAGGATGAAGAAGGTTACCCATTTCCTTCATATCAGGTATGCCTTCTTAGTAGATGATATTAGGAAACATTATATAAATGAGATAGTGTGCCTTCATAGGGTTCATAATTCTGTTATATTAAATTGGGATTCCTGACTTAAATCTCGGTTTTTTCATGGTTTATAGAGGGAGTTTGGTACATAGGTTCTTTTTAACAAGACATACCACACATGGACCTATTTATAGTCATATATCACAATACATGTTTTAGAGGACATGATTATAACATGAATCATAGATTTTTAAGGTTCTTGTGGGAGTCATATACCCCTAGTTAAATTATCATACAAAAATATCTATGAGAAAGCTATTCATATAGAACCTTATGTGGCTTTCAGTGGTATACAATTCTGATAATACCTATACTGGTTAGAGGTAGGAGAGGATGTGCTTCTTAGACTACATCACATGTAGGAGACTTCAGGGTAGGTCACGTTGATTAGAAATTTGATGGATACAAAATTGTCTCAAAAATAATTCTTATGCTGATCACTGTTGAAAACCTCTAGAGTTCAAGGTTTGGGATCATGTCATTATATGTGTCTCTCTAAGGTTGGAGCACAAATAGATTTAGATAAAGGGTAATATTTCTTCATGAAATGTCAGGATTTTTGATATTCTGGAGAGATTCGATCTGATATCTTACTATTTTATTCACCACATAGGTACTGAGCCATGAAAAAATTTGTCTATGTATCTCAGATACATCATTATCACTCAGGTTCATATCATGTTCATTATATTGATATTTTTTAGTTTTAGGTATATTATTCCTTTGATTATGATCTTATGCATATTTTTGTTTAGATAAAAAATCTATTTGATGTAGATTAGTTCCTTTAGTTCAAGTGTTATAAAAGCATAACCATCTAGGAGAGAGAGGCAGATGTATTTTCTCAATGGATGGAATATTTTTAGATGCTTCACCACCCTCAGAATAGAAACTCGAGGATGAGCTATCTTAAGAGGGATATTTTGTAAGATACCATGTTTTTTCAATGAGGTATAGATCTTTTTTTTGTTAAACTATTATTTATGTTATTTTTTAGACCCTAAATCTAGGCTTATGGGTAGTTGAGTTATTTTGGAAGGATATAAGCAATGGGATGAGGGAAATATATAGTACATGTATAGGATATGTATTTGTAACACACAATGTGTACTCAATAAATTACATGTATTGGATTGAAAAATCCAATTCAAAATGTTTAATGAGATTTCCTTGGAAGTGAAATCATGAGCTTTACATGACATGTAATTTTTTTAAACACCATGTAAATTATCATGGACTATTTTTAAAATAAGTGGCATAGCCTGTTTATTTACAAAATCCAACCCACTCCTTCTCTCACACACATTTGGACCATCAGAGGAGATCCCTTGAAGTGAAAACCTAGGATTTTCCATATCTGTTTGATTTGGACTCTATTTCTAGATCTATATATCAAATTAGATAGACATTGATAATCATTCCACTCTTTAGTCACATTTCTACACTTATTTTTACCTCAATAGAGTTATTTTGGTGCGGGATCTTATTCTATATTTTCATGTTGTCCATCTACATTTACATTATCATCCATTTTAGATCAATCCAACGATTGATACTAGATGAGTGTTCTACCATGGGTTTGAGGGAGGTGGTTTATACCTTTTACTATGATGTATAATTATTTTATAGCTAGTTTTTGTTGTGTTTCATGGAAAACATTCACGTATTTTCTCTTAAATGAATTGAATACATGAAATAAATGAATGGATCCATATTAGGAATCTGACTGAAAAATATGTGATGGTTGGAGGTTTTGATCCTCAACTTGGACCACTTGTGAGGTGTGTTTATGCATATTCCTAGTGATATACCTCCATATTGGGTGCATGTTATCTCACCATCTTAGTGGGAGATTTATTAAATTGAATGAGACTTTAAAACATGTATTATGCATAATTTCAATGTTTGTAAATTATGTAAAACGGTTAAATGTTTTAAATGAAAAATGTGGAATGATTTGGATGAACTCAAGGATTATTATATGATTTTGAAATTATTTATGAGATGATTACTATTACATTAGATTCCATATACATATCTACTCCATGGATCCTCATTACATTATATGTCATTGAAATTTCTACTCCATGGATCTTGATTGCTTTTGATTCTATGGAAATTTCTACTCTATGGATCCAAATTACTATGGATGCTATGGACATTACAACTACATTGATCCGACTTTCCTAGACCACCTTGTACATGATCTGTAGACATGATTCTTTTCCTCCACCTAATCATATATCACTTTTTCTATAGAGATGCTCCGTGGAATCGATGTGGATGCCACTGTCATTTATACTATGGGTTTTTGGCATGTATCCATGACATGATGGGATGCCTTGGTCTATTATTCCTTGTATTTTCTCTATGTAGGTCTGACATTGGATTACATGTCATAGGATGCAATGGATGTTTTTCTATTCTTTACTATTTACCCCTGATATGGGTTCTTGAGTACACCTGATAGGATAGAAATCATTACTCTTGTTCCGCTATTAATTTACCTATTATATTTCCCACACTCCTTAATCATATATACACAAACTGTATTTGTTATAGATATATACCTCATTTTTTATAGAAACCATTGGTGGTGTCATATTTACTTTTATCTCACACCATATTTGGGTTGTCATTGGGTACCTGGACATACTTCAGGGATGTTGTTAGGGACTTTGGAAAGAGCCCACTTACCAAAACCTGATTGACTCGGTTTAAGAGAATAGGAGAAAAATACTGATACATTCCTCATGATGTTATTTATAGATATTTCTTTTTGGTTTTATGTACATTTGATACAATTATCATACAAGTGTTTGTTTCCATGTAACTTTGTTCCTTTTTGTATAGCGACATGACAAAGTTATCTTGAATATGAAATTTCCCTTAGGTTTATTAATTACTCATGGTGTCTGGATGTTATTTTAATACTAATACTGATCAATATAATGCTTCCTCATTTTAATTTATTCATTTAACCATAGTTAAACCTTGATTATGAGGGTATTGTATCCCCACTATACCACCATTGACCCTCACTACATGTCAACACCCTCTGGAATATAGGGAGGTGCAATAGAGGCATTGTGACCCACCAACTTGGAAAACTATTTAGTGGATCATAGGCTAGTATGTTACAATATATATGAAAAAGGTTCTTAAATAGATGAATAATATATTAATTTTTCTTATACATGAGATTCATGTACTTTATTTGATGTCATGAATTAAGGTAAGAAGTTAGTTATCTCAAATTTAATTACATGATACATATTTCTTAATGTGAAACATGATGCCACTACTTTGGATTAATTACTAACTAATGACCATATTTAATAGGTTTTTAAAATTTATATAATTTTATTTCTTAAATGTATTTGGATTAAAAAGATAATATGGTTCAAAGGAGTTTTGATTAAAATTATACTCGAACCGTAAGTGTTTCATTGCTGATATTATTTTTAAATTGAGATTATTTTTTTAAGATAATACATTTATGAAATTCTTATTCATTCTAAAAACCCTAAAATTTTCACTGGATATTCATGGGGTTTTACATCTACCCTTCAAATTTCAATTTCCATGGAATTATATTTAACCCAAAGTAATTTTTTCAAATGAAACAGAACCCATGTCATCTTCTCAATCGAGAACCACTATTTTTTATTACATGATCTTATTTGTTGGATTATTTTTCAAAAAAATTTGTCTATGCCTCCATAATTTTTATGTTAATTCTAATATTCTTTACCTCATTTAAAAATTTTAAATAAATTATTAATGATTTTTATATGGGTCATTTTCATTAATGTGTGAATAGTAACTATAACACTCTGACCCTAGTTACCCAGAGCCAATTAATTATTTTAATACATTGGCATGATCACAAGGAATCAAGTCTTTACTGACTGATCAGTTTAGAAATCCTGGAAAATAGATTACATACATTAAATTTACACTAAAATTTCATACATAAAATACTACATAGATAGTTCTTTGATAATATCATTATTCTCTTTAGCTTAAACCTACATATCAATCACAATACACTTCTTGGAATACTAGGAAAATAAAACATAAGAAAGGGGTGAGCTCAGATGCTCAGTAAGGGTAAATAATTTAGAGAAAGTGATACACTTTTAAAGAAAGATATGTAATAAAAACAAAATCCTTTTTAAATATAATCATGATAATAATATGGAAAAAATAAATCAAACATCAGCATATAAACATGGACATGGATACTCTACTAGTTTAATAATCACATGTAATAACTAATTTCATAATAAGGGAATTACTAATGCTGGATATCATTACCACATAGTCATGGCCAAGTGCCAAGAATACAAATAAAATTTTTCTCAAGGCCTTATTCCAAGACCATAGATTGTCTCATGAGACCAATCGATGAATCGAGGAGCTATAGAGGGCTCCACCCATCACTTACAATGCTAGCTGCATTCCTCATATAAAAAAAGTTGAAACATAACAAAAACATTCATATTAAAACTAGAATACAAAATGTCAATACAATAACCATAAACCATGAATGGTATAAAAATAGAACATCCACCTTCAAAAATTTCCTAATAAAATAAATACAATATGGAAGATTTTATTATAATAAATAAATCTCAATTAATAAGAATATCCAGTAAAGGATGCTGACATCGTTGAAAATGATCACTAAATTTTTTTGAGAGAAATATACCTTTTTTGGAAATAATTTAAAAGCCACACATTTATAAAGGAATTAATTTAAAATTTATTTTTGAATAAAAGTGTACCATATAACTCTGAAAATTTTGAAAAGAATTATCATTTCAAAAAATTCAGGTTCATATAAATAAAATTTCAAAGTCATTTTGAAAACATGGACATTTATTAAATGGATTTAGAAAGATAAATCTTTAAAACATTTAAAATGATGATCTAGTTAAATATACCTTCCCATCAAAAATTAAAATATTCCATTTGATATTTTTTGTTATAAAATATGGGCATTGATGATAAATATATCCCAGTAAATACATACACATAAACAATCTCGGATAATAATGAGATTGAGGAAATAACACTTACCTTGCACTTTCCTACGGTCGAGGGTATGTTTATCCTTATTTATAGTGACCATAGTTTGTTATTGAATTATACCAGAACCATATTCATATTTATTATATCATACATGATTCATTTATGACTTTGTACTACCCACTTGATAATGATTTCCATGTTAAATTAACACATCGGGTAATAATCGCTTTCTTTTTCGTACGTCTTTTACCTGTTATTCTTGATCGTATCATTTAGATCGTGATTTCTATACTTCCAAAATATAACTCATGATATATATATCATATATATTTAGAATATATATATGTATAATAGATTTATATATGAAATGGAAAACAACATTTATGGAGATGGTAGACCGTGCGTACACATAAACGTTGTTTCCATTTTCATATCATATTGAATGGAAGTAAGTGAATAAGATATATGTAAGTACACAGAAAATATATATATATATATATATATATATATATATATATATTCAATAGAATTATTTTTTCATATATTTTTTACATATTAATAATATATATTTTTATAATCATCTTTGAGTGATGAATGTGGAAATGAATCTGATCGCGTTATAGAGATGTTAATATGCATCTACGCACGAGCAATAGTATCATTATATTGACGGTGAAATTTTATGTAATTGGATTTTATATCATATATAAAGAATCATTAACATGTTATATTTATTATTTACATCAGTTATACTCATTATTATACCCATCCAAATAATGAAGTGTTTTAATAACAAACTACACCATGACGTGGAGACGGTAAGTCGTACATACACATGTATGGTAACTTTGTCATTTATATGATGGATAGAATAATGAATATAGGTTTTCCATGTTTATAATAAAATAAATTTATGTAAGAGGAACTGGAGTTATTATTTTTGTGCGGAAACAAAAAATAAAGAGGAAGTGGAAGAAGAAAAGAACTTGAAAGAGGGTGGTAATATTATTACCTTTTCTTCAAATGTTTCCTTTTGAGTTGATCAAAAGGGCCACTTAGGGTGGATTTATGATCAATTTAAGGACTCTAGGTTTATGTGAAGGATTTTGGGAAGATATTTGGGGAGGTTTTGGCTGAGAAAAATGGCTTTGGATGTGTGATTTTGAGAGAAGGGAAAGTGTACTTTTATAAGAGGGGTGAGGGTCACTATAGGGAAAGCTTGAAATATTATTTTATAATAAAATAATTTTCAGTTTATAATGTCTCCAAGATTATTTCGTTAGAGGATAAAGCGGTTATATGTTAAAAACCTCTAAACCAATAGGTTTTAGATAGGTTTACCTCACCATATTAACCTTATCTTTTAGATTTATCTCTTAGTTAAATAGTTTAACTTTTACCGTGCCTTCTTGTATTCTTACACTATACGGTTAATAAACGTACTATAAACTACCAGAATAACCTAAAGTGGTTAATTAATGACATATATATTATTATTTTATCCCTCTGTCTGTACATTATATTTTTGGGAATATTTTATCAACCAATAATATAGTATTTGTTTAAAAAACTCAATTATGTCAATTTGACACGATTTAGTATTTAATTTTTTTAAATCCAAAAAAAAATTATCACTTAGAATAATATTTATTTAATAAACCCTAACATTACATATTAGCCTAAAAAATTAGTGTAATTAATCAAAAGTCTCAATTTACATTTATTTGGATATTTATAATATCAATTATTGTCATATTTCATTATTAAGGTAATTATTACATCATCATTGTGTCATTAATAAATTAAATTCCTTAATGTATAAAAATTATAAATAAAATTCCATTATCTATTAAATAGTTTTATCTTTCTAATGAATATTTATAGTTGAATTTATATTTGGTGTAACCCTATATTCAAAATTGTTTAGTTATTAAACATTGAATTTAACTCTTTTAACTCTTCTTTAAATGAAATTATTATAAATGTCCTAATCTAATAAATGTAGTCCTAAAGGATCATATTTTATTCCTAAGGTTGTTTTTGGTCGAATTAAACTTATAAAATAGAATTATTACATGTGTTAGAGTAATTATAAAATCATTTTTACCTTCAATTACCTATTTACTTTAAACCGTGGTAAACAATAGTCAAAAGTTACTATTCACCAAAAATTATTTTCATCCTATTAAATCACATTTTACTTACTGATGTCAACTGTGTCTCTCCGATTTTTGAAATTCCACTCACAGAAGCGGTAAAATTATGTTCTATGAAATTTGCTAACGTGCCAAAAAGGTGGGTAAAAGAGATTAAAAAGTTTAATAAAATTTTATATATATAATTTTATTATAAAATGACTCCAAAAAATTAAATTGAACATATGTAGGTATTATATATATATATTTATTTAAAATAAATGTAAATAAAATAACTAATTATTTAAATAAAAAGTCATTTTTAAATAATAATGCAGTGTTTTCACAATTCATCATAAATTAAATGTTTTTAGAGAAATACCAAAAAATCACCCTCTAATTTTGATATTCAGAATTCAAAAATGAAGTCTATTTTAAAAAATTTAAATCATAGAAGTAACCTTTATTAATTTATAATTAATTCAGTCGTAAAAACCAAACACACGGTTTTTAAATAGTAAAAAACTACCAAATATTGACATGTGGTAATGTCAGATTTAAACGTGAAATTACATATAAAGACCTAAATTTTATTAAATGATAAAAATATAAGCTAATTAGACATTAAAACCAATCAAATTCACAATTTAACACTATAAATTATTTCGATTATAAAAGTTTTTTTCAATTAAAACATAGTATTTTTCAATTTTCGTCAAATATATGAAAGTTATCATAAAAGTACCAAAAAATTATCCAAACTAAATTTTTATGTCCCTCTTCTAAATACTAATTTAATTTCATTAATGTAATATATAAATGTGACACATATTTTTTTAGAAAGGGTTTTCCATTAAAAAGCGATAAAATTTCATTTTTTTAAAAAATACTTATTTTATCTGAAAAAAATGAATTTGTTCTTATATTATGTCTAATAAACACATAATATGGATGTAAAAATTATATAGAGTATATAAGATTGAAAACGAAGTTAATACTATTCATAACCGCTTTTTGAAGAGTTTGTTTGGTAAGTTGTGGTGCGCTCGAAGTAGTTGTTGCATGTAGCGTAAGCTATTAAATTACATTAATGAGATAACATACTATGAAATCTCGGGGTTTTACATTCATCACTACTTCAATAAATTTTGCCCTTGAAATTTGAAATTTTTCTTCCAAAAAAAATGTTAAAAATAGAAAAATACCTTTGTGGAAAACCCACATCAGAAATCGGGTTAATAAAATTTAGTCTATATATAAGGTAAAGGGAATGAAAGAGTCACAACCAAATTATGATCTTTATTAGGAGAACATAAGTGGAAATTAAATAAAAATAATTGGAGAAAAATTTAAATATTTATAGGGAGTGATTGTGGTCATCAATCACAAAAAAGTGTAATATTGAGGGCCTCAAATCCAGCAGTTTATGATGATTTAAAATATCATCGGTTCAACAAAACATAAGGTATTAGGATAACACTTTTTTGGTTTTAAGATCCCTTCCCTAATGTTTAAGAATTAATTTATTCATATTGTAAGAGGAAAAAAATATATACTTGACAAGTAGAGTTTCATATTTAAACTAATTCTACCACAAACTCTTCTTTCGCTCTAAAAGATAATAGAATTCAAAAATATTCTATTTATCCTAATCATATAGGGTTCCAAAAATAATTAATTTATAATTCATTTTCCAGAATATTTAAAAAAAACTACATTATACAAACCAGGACATTTGATGGGCCAGTTGTTGGTGATTAAACCTTGTCCCCCTTTGGTTGTAGTATTATGTCTCATGAACATGCTAGATGTGATGGGTTATCATTCAACCTCCGAGTTCTCCTTTTCATAACAATCCAAAAATAATCATAAGAAATGATTTAACCATATCAATAGTATCCAATGAATAAGTTATTCAATTCCAACCTTTAGTCTTATCCAAAAATACTCTTGTCCAAACTCACAGTCCAAAATTTATAAGGAATGTAATCACAATGAAGATATTTTTTGCACGTAATAACATGTGAATACCTTCATCATTTATTCTTGTAAAACATGGTAACACTCCGAATTACCATAAATCCATATTTATTACATTCCTTCTCCCTTATTAATTATAGAATACTCGATATACTCTTTATATCCATAAATATTATAAACTCCAACAATGATGGTATAAACAAACCATTAATCAGTTCCAATGATGTCAATAATATCCAATATAATTTATCAAAATAAATCATCTCTTATTCCAAAATCAATACCTCAGTATCAGGACCATATTAATGTTTTATCTTTCCTTCAACCATGTATTTTCCAAAAAAATTTAACACGTTATTGAGTAACTTTTCTTGTTACCACACAATCTCAAATCCTTAATGAAATAGTACTGCAATACAATGCTTATATACTCTATAATTGTCATAACCAGTACATCGTTGATACAATAATCAGATGAAATAATTATTTAATATAAACATAAGAAAAAAAGTCATTAATCTTCATATACGGTAATATCATAACTTGATTATTATCCAACCACATCATTTGTGGTATACTCTGATTATTTGGACATTGATTCACGTAGTGTCCCAACTCCCTACAGATAAAGAATTGCACATTTGAATAAAATTTCTTACCCTTGCAATCACGTACTCGGTGTCATATTTCTCCACACTCATAACAAAATTCTATTCCCTTCAATAATTTACCAAGGCGATTCTTTCTAAAGTTATATCATATTGTAAAATCCTTCTTTTTCTTATTCCCATTATCTATCATTCTCTCTACCATCCATTTCTTCTCTGGCATCCCTTCAAAGTCGTAGGACTTAGAAAATTATTTACTTATCTTATTAACATGTTATTATATTTATTCATACGATGATAATACATGAGAGAATATTTTCATTCTAAATTTTGGCTTAATACCATGCATGATATGATCCTTCTTACTCTTTGGATCATTCGTATTACTGGAGTTCTCATTCCATCTATGGGGCCCATTTCTAAACAATGGTATACAGTAGGTTAGTTTTATGAATCACATTGCATAATTCCCAACCTATAAAATACATAACATAAATTTAAAAGATTATTAATATAATCTAAAATCATAAAAAAAAAATTTTAGGAAGTATTTAATCCTAAATCTTTCATAATGGCTTGTAAAGATAATGTGAATTTTCCTAAGCATATGCCCCAGGATTGTCGTGACCAAGAGTGCAACAAGGCCCGTTGTCATATACTAGGATACCCCTAGTCTCGCCCGGAACTCCTTGTCAGAGTTTTCACTCCTAGGTACATCTATACCAGAGCTGCCTCTACCTTCTCGTATATTGATAGGAATGTATTGCTTGGAAAATTCAAAAAATCTCTTCATTAAAAAAATTCTAGTATATTTTTCTATTATAATCCTCAAAGTCTATCTTAGGGTAATGTTCTATAATCAGAGTTTTTTCTACATCTAATTTTCAAGGTTATTGATAATATTCCTTTTATACCTAATGTTTTCCCAAACCCCAGTTACCCTAAGCCGGTGCATTATTTTAATACATTATCATGATTACAAGGATTCAAGTCTTGTTGGACGGATCAGTTTAGCAGTCCTAGAAAATAGATTACATACATTAACATAACATTACAATTTCAAAACAAAAATGAAACATATATTGTTATTTGAGAAATACATTATTCCATTTAGCTTTACCTTCATATCAATCAAAATACACTTCTTGAAATCCTAGGAAAATAAAACATAAAAAAGGGGTGAGCTCAGATGCTCAGTAAGGGTATATAATTTAGTGGAAGCTTTAAAAATATAAGGAATTATTTTAAATAAAAAAACAGACTTTTTAAACATAATCAAGAACATAATATTGAAAACAAAAATCAAAAATCACCATATAAATATACACATGGATATTCTACAAGTCTAATAATCAAATTTAATAACCAATTTCATAATGAGGGAATGCGTAACACCGAACATCATTACCAAATAGTCAAGGCCTTGTTCCAAGACTACAAATAACATTTTTTCAAGGACTTGTTCCAAGAAACTAGTTTGTCTGATGAGACCAACCAATACATCGAGGAGCTATAGTGAGCTCCACCCATCACTCACTAGTTCCATTGTATTCCTCATATGAAAAAGTTGAAACATAACATAAACATTCATATTAAAACTAGCATACGAAATGTCAATACATTAACTATAAATCATGAATGGTATAAAGATATAACATCCATAGTCAAAAATATAATAACTCATTAAATACAATATGGAATATTTTATTATAATAAATCAATCTCAATTAAGAATATTGTCCAGTAAAGGATGATGGCATTGTTAAAAATGATCAGTAATACTTATGGAGGAAATATCCCTTTTGTGAAATCATTTAAAAGTCAAGAATTTATAAAGGAATTAATTTAAATGTGATTTTTAATTCAAAGATTCCTATAATACTTTGACAATTTTTAAATGAATTGTCATTTCAAAACATTCATGTCCATATAAATAAATCATTAAAATCATTTCGAAAACATGAACATTAATTTAAAGGATTTAGAAATATAAATCTTTAAAATATTTAAAATAATGATATAGTAAAATAGAACCTCCCATAAAACCTTAAAATATTAATTTTGAAAACATTTTTTTGAAATATGGTTATCGATGATAAATATGTCCCAGTAAATACTTACACATAAACAATCTCGGATAATAATGAGATTGAGGAAATAACCCTTACCTTGCACATTCCCTTGGTATAAGGTACGTTTGACCTCCTGTATAATGACCATAGTATGTTATTAAATTACACCAAAACCATATTCATATTTATTATATCATTCATGATCCATTTATGACTTTATTCTACCCATTTAATAATTATTTCCATGTTAAATTTTCATTTCAGGTAATAATTGCTTTCTTTATCTCACATGTTTTAACTTGTTATTATTGATAGTATCATTTAAATCGTGATACAAATTATTCTAAAATATAAAAAATTATTAATATATCATATGTCTTTATTCTATAAATATGTATAATAGATAGATACATGAAATGGAAACACCATTTATGGAGATGGTAGACAGTATGTACCCATAAACGTTGTTTCCGTTTTCATATAGTTTTTGAATGGATGTAAGTGAATAAGATATATGTACGTAAATATATATATATATATATATATTCAGTAGAATTATTATGTAATATATTACATACTTATTAATAATATATATTTTTATAATCATCATTGAATGGTGAATGTGGAAATGAATCTCATCGCGTCGTGGAGAAGGTAATCCGTACGTACGCACAAGCGACAATATCATTATATTGATGGGTAAATTGTATGTATTTTGATGGTATATCATATATAAATAATACTTAACAGGTTATATTTATTATTTATGTCAGTTATACTCATTATTATACCCTTCCAAATAATTAATTGTTTCAATAAAAATCTATACCACGATGTGGAGACATTAAGAAGTATGTATGCACGTAGGATGAATTTTTCATTTATAGGATGGATATAATAATGAATATGGTTGTACAATATTTATAATAACAATAATGTATGTAATAGGTACAAGATTTATCATTTTTTTTGTAAAAAACAAATAAAGAGGAAGTGGAAGTGGAAAATAACTTGAATGGGGGTGTGAAATTATTACCTCTTCTTCAGGTATTTCCTATTGAGTTGATAAAAATGGATCCATAGATTGGGTTTATGATCAAATTAAGGACTATAGGTTGATGTGATGGAAGTTGGGAGGATATTTGGGTTGGGTTTGGCAGAGCCAAATGGCTTTGGAGGTGTGATTTTGAGAGAAGTGGAAGTGCCCTTTTATAAGAGGGGTGGGGGTCACTTTAGGAAAAGATTGCAATATTATTTTATAATAAAATAATTTTCGGTATCCAATGCATAGAAATTTATTTTTTTATAGTCTATGGTGTGTATGTTTTGAAAACATATCATCTAATTGGTTTTTTACAGGTTTAGTTCACCATATTAATCTTATCTTTTAGATTTAAATCTTAGTTAAATAGTTTTACTTTTACCATGTTTTCTTGTATAGTTCTACAACATAGTCAATAAATATACAATAAACACACAAGAGAACCTAAAGTGTTTCATTAAGGACATATGTAACATTATTTAATCCATTAGTCTGAACCTTATATTTTTGGGAATATTATAACAACCAATAATATAGTATTTGTTTTAAAAACTCAATTATGTCAATTTTGACACTATTTAGTATTTTTTTGATAGTCAGAAAAACATTATCACTTCGAATTAAAAATATTTATCAACCCCAACATGTAATATTAACCTTGAAAATTAGTGTAATTCATCATAACTCTCAATTTACATTTATTTGGATATTTATACTACATATTGTTTAAACATTTCATTATTAAGGTAATTACAACATCATTATGTCATAAATAAATTGAAGTATTTAATTCCTAAAAATTATAAATAAAATAGAATTATGTAGGAAATATTTTTTTCATTCTAATTAATATTTATAGTCTAATTTATATTGTATGTAACCCTATATTATAAATGGTTTAGTTATTAAACATGGAATTTAACTCTTTTAACTCCTATTTAAATAAAATATTAATAAATGTCCTAATCTAATCCAAGTGAACCTAAATGATCATATTTTATTCCTAAGGTTGTTTTTCGTTTAATTACACTTATCCAATACAATTAGGACTTCTGTTAGGATAATTATAATATATATTTATGTTTAATTACACTATTTACTATTAACCATGGTAAATACATCAAAAATTACTTTTCGCCAAAAATTATTTTCATCTTATTGAATCAAATTTTACTTACTGATGTCAACCATGTATTTTGGATTTTTTAAAATCAACTCACAGAAGTGGTAAAATTATGTTTTATGTAAATTTGTTAAAGTTCCTAGAAGGTGGGTAAAAGAGGTTAAAATGATCCATAAAATTGTATACATATAATTTTATTATAAAATTAATCCAATTAATTAAATTGAACTTATATAGGTATTATATATATATTTTGACTTAAAATTAATTTATATAAAATAAATAATTATCTAAATAAAAAGTCAGTTTTAAATAATAACGCAGTGTTTTTTACTATTCATCAAAAATTGAAGGTTTTTAGAAAAATACCAAAAATTAAGTCTAAGATAATTTTTATATTCCAATTTTAAAAATTAATTCTATTTTACCAGATTAATATCATATATATTCAATTTATCAATTTAAAATAAATTCATGTTGTCAAAACCGAAAAAGAGGTTTTTAAAAAGAAAAATATAGCAAAAGATTGACATGTGGAAGTTCTATTTTTATACCATTCTTGTATGATGGTTAATGTATTCAAATTATATATTCTAGTTTTAATAAAAAAAAATTAGGTTATGTTTCAACTTTTTCATATAAGGAATGTAGTGGACTTAGTAAGTGACAGGTGGAGCCTGCTATAGCTACTCGATGCATCGTTAGGTCTCATGAGACAAACTAGTGTCTTGACACAAAGTCTTGACAAAACATTTATTTGTTTTCTTGGAATAAGGCCTTGAATATGTGGTAATTATGTAAGTTGTTAGTTATTCTGTCATTATGAAATTAGTTATTACATGTGATTTTTTAACTAGTAGAATATTCATTTGCATGTTTATATTGTGATGTTTGATTTATTTTTTCAATATTATGTTAAATATTATGTTTAAAAAGGAATCAAAACCATTCAAATTCATAATTTACCAGTATAAATTATTTCTATTAAAAAATTAGTTTTTAATTAGAACATAGTATTTTCACTATTCATAAAAATATGAATGTTATCAGAAAAGTACCAAAAATTTATCCAGACTAAATTTTTATGTCCCTCTTATAAAGAAGAATTTAATTTCATTAAATTGAATATATAAGTGTCAAATATTATTTTTAGGGTTCTCCATTAAAAGGTGGTAAAATTTTATTTTTTAAAAAATAATTCTTTTATCTGAAAAATGATATTTTTTCTTATATTATGTCTAAGAAACACATAATATGGATGTAAAAATTATATAGAGTATATAAGATTCAAAATTATGTTAATATTATTCATAACCAATTTTTAAATAGCTAGTTTGGTAAGTTGTAGTGCGCTCAAACTCATTTTTGCGTGTAACACAAACTGTTGAATTACTTTAATGAGATAACGTACTATGAAATCATGGGGTGTTACAGTAACTGTTTTAAACATATTACATGTTAAAATGTATTTATTTCATAATTTCCATTTTATATAAATATATATCACTATTTTTTCATATTTTCTAATATAAATTAATAATATCCACACTTTATACAATACTTCTTTTTAAAATGATTTCAAAATAGCAAGGATATTTCTTATTTCAAAAGTGTTTTTTCTAAAACTAATCAAAAGTAATTTTCATCTAATTCATTATTCATTAACATATATTATAATTTATTGATTATATTCTTTAAATATTACTATAAAACTTACTTATCTAGATATATTATGTTATATCCTTCTTTTTTGGATGAATTATTCATCACTTCCATTATTATTCCTAATCATGTTTGCTGTATTTCTGTAGTTTTTATTCCAATTCCTTTCCTATGTGAATATAATATTTCTAATTAAATTTATTGAAGGGTATTCACCTATATTACAGAACATTATTTTTTGTGTAGTTTATTATATTAACCATATATTCTTAATTTATACTGTGTAAATACCATATGATTTGTCATCTTGATTAAAGGGTATTTACTAATAAAGTCACTGAATATCATTAGATACCCATTTTTTCAATAGATTTATCCTGGTATGATTATGAATGATTTATTTATGTGAAAACATTTGAAAAGTATATGAAACCAATTTTCATTTCATGGTATCATTATTATAAAAAGTGAATGGTTTTCATTTTATGGTTTTATAAAAACCATTTTCTTTCTGTTGGTTATTTTTTGATAATATGAATATTTGATCTGAAGTGGAACTCATAAGTATTAATAATATATGGATGTGGTCTTATATCTCTCTCTAATGCATTGGTTAAAAATTTATATCTCAAGAAATAAGTATTCATGAGTATATTTTAGTTTCTCATAATAATTGACACTAAGGGTTTTAGAGATGAAATTATTTTTTCCCAATAACGATGTTTGCACAATATTTTAAATATATAAAATTTTTATACATATTCTCATTATTAGGATATTCTTTCATGGGTCATATTAATTTAATAATGTATCCAAACTCTTTTGATTCATGTATTATGTTTTTCCACGCATTAGAGAATGATTTATGTTCTATTATTTTTCGGTATAAGTTTCTTATATATCGTTATCATACCAGTATAATCATATTATTCTCACTAAGGATATTGAATTTTTATTTCTCATGTTTACCCTTACAAATAATCTAATCCAACCCATTTCTTCTTTTAAGCATTCAATAGGTTTTTATGAAAATTAATATTTATGATATTTCTATAATATTATATCATATAGAGAATTTACGGGAGATGCTGAAGACTTTTTAAATATTATGAATTTTTTTTATATAGTGAAATAATGTTCATTAGTTGAAAAAGACATGAATTTTGTTAGTTATTGTTTTCAATTAATTTTCTAAAACAATAAACCTCAAAGGTCATGGGAATTAACTGTAATATAATATTTTATTTAATTCATGTAATTGAGATGGATACATTTGTGATCTACTAGAGTTGATATCATTATAGTTTTAGATACATTTAGAGGATAGATTATTAGTTGAGGATTATTTATAGATTGATATGATTATATTCATCATAATTTCAAATATATAGATAACCTTTTAGTCTAGTTGAGATAATATTGAATATTTTAGAGATTAGGAAAGACATTGTTAGTGAAAACCTATGGATAAGACAAATACATATATGTCTAATTATAGTATTACATATTAAAATTTTGGTAAAGTTGAGATTGTGTGGTTCCCTTGGAAATAAAATCTCTATTTGGATAATGTAATTGGATACTGGATATATAATAGATGTTCCTTTGGTAAATAACATAGGGAATTGTGGATTGGGTATTAACTCAAACATCACATTGTTTACAATAATTATTTATAACTACACACCTATACCTAAACTCCCATGGGATATTATTTTGCTGATTAACATTCTTATTATAAACCATTATGATGGGTTTTAAAATATTTATGTTACAAACCCTGAGATATAATAAATATGGAAAAATTAGATTAAAATTTATATATTAAGGATTTAAGGTACATATTAATTAAAATGTTCTTTTATGTATATTGTGTATATTTAATTTTGAGTGCATATATTTCAATGAATTTTGGGTTTATATTATTTTTAGACAGTTCTAAATAATTGTGGGATAATTATATTTGGGACAAGTACAAGAAGTACAAGAGAAACAAACATAAAGAAAAAAATCATATAGAATAATAAAAGGATGAAATGAAGGTTTCAATATATAATATAGATTATAATTGAGTTATAATTTCAATATGATCATTTAAACTAATTTTATTAATAGCCATTTTGGGTTTTAGTATTCGGTTGAAACAATATCATAGAAATAAACCTAATAATGGTATATATCTAGAAAAAAATTTATTATAACTGAATAAGGGATTATTATTAAATGGTTAGGAATATTATAATTCGAATCATATGGTTAAAAAGTGGAGTTTCTTAATATTTCCTTAGGTATTGAGGTTGATATCATAATAAAAATTAAATCATTATTATCTTATCTACTTTCATTAGTGTGTGATATTTATTGATGATATTTTGGTGTATTTTAAATGTTATGAGGATTATGTGAAACATATAAGGATTTATCATCAATAGTTTTTCATTAAATGTTTATAAACCTATTTTAAATGGTATTAATAAACTTGAAAAATTATTTTTTACAATGTTTCATTTTTTGGGGATAGTTATAGAAGAACACATGAGTGAGAGAGAGGTATCTCTTATGTTTACTATACAATAGACGTTGAGATAATAAATGGTTGATTGATATTGAAATAATTTATGTTCCATAGGAAATTTAACCTTGCTATTGATAATTATTTCACAATATTTTTTGTTAATTTCATCACATTTTTTAAATTATAGTATATCTTGGGTTGTGTATGATTTTATGAGCCAGATATTAATATTGTTTGAGGTTTAAATATAGAGTTAATTTATAGAAGAAAATAATATTTTATTTTTGTTTAATGTATTGATGGTTCAAAAGGATTTTGTAATGGGATGTTATAAAAAATGTATCATTAGGTTTTATACATACTGGGTTACATGGTGGTATTAATTAATAATGCTGCTCGATGAAAGAAAAGTTAATTGATATAACCTAAGAGATTAAGGTAGAATTAATATTGGTAGATATATCCAGAATGATTAATATGTTAAAAATACCCTTACTAAATTTTATTAGTGAGTAATAATTAAAATTTTTAGGATGTAATTTATCAAAGGTGGTAGAATGTAACAACCCATGATTTATGACACCATTAATTAATAAAATCATCAATAGACGAGTCTCATGAAATGTAGAAATAATAATAAACACAACTAAAATGAAATAAAACCAATTAAAATTACATGGATAGTATAATAATTTTTATATAAAATCATAATAATAAATTATAAAAATTATATATTGTTATTTTTATTAGATTAATATATATTTTTAAAAAATAATCCTTTCGAAGAACCATTTTAAAAGGGGGTATTGCACATTACCTTAATAAAATTGGACATAGTTAAAAGATAATTATAAAAAGTAATATTTATATTTAGAAACTATTATTTAAAAATTAACTTATTTAAAAATAAATATGAAATAATATTAATGGAAATTTAAATTTAATAAGTCATTTTTAAAAAAAAATTGTTTACATTTTTTTTATTTTCAATTAAATATATAAATATATAAATCGTAAATTTTCAATTTCAGAAAGTAAATTCATCTTTTAATTTATAATGTAAAAATAAACTTAGGTTTCATTTTTTATAATTTTCTGAATGGATTTATTTTTAGTTGAATAGATAACAATATAGTCTTTAATAAAATCATTGTGTTTATGAGTATGTCAAAAAGAAAGTATAAGAAAAAAATATATAAAATATATTTAATGATAAAATATTTATTTAATGAGTAAATAAATAAATTTCAAAAAATTATTATAAATTTAGAAAACCTTTTTTTAACAACTTGTGTAATATTGTTTAAAAAAAATTTTTTTTGTTCTTTTCTTTTAATTAAATATTATTTTGGTAAAATTTAATTTGGGATTTATTTTAGTGATGTGAACATTTTATTTAATTTATAATAAACCAATTTATATCATGAAAATCAAAGGCATCAATAATTTCATCACCCACATAAATTTTATGTTTAAAAATACATGTTTTTCAAAAAACGGATTCTTACGCATTATATGAACTAATGTTGAAATTAAACTTTATTAAAAATAGAAATTTTATCAGATTAAATGGATTTAATAATTTGAATCAATTGGTAAAAATTATTTAATAATATCAGTTTTATATGTATTCATTAAAAATTAAATTACTTAACTAAAACTAGTTACCACGGTAAAACCCAAAATGTTGAAAATGAATATTCTATGAATAAAGGACGTAAATACATGTGTAAAAATATATTATTGAAGGATTTTATACATTTTACTGTAATAAAATAAATTATTTTCCATTTTTTATTCTTCTTGACATGTGCATGATGTTATCTATTTATATTATTTAGAAATATTATTAAAAGTGTCATTAACAACACTTATTAAAGGGTAATATAACTAACCCTTTAAGGTCACCCTAAAAATTATGTTTACTATTGAAAATAAACCTTTTCCAACACAAATAACAATATTATTAATTTTAATTGATCATATAGTCATAATAACTTTTCCTAAGAGCTCTATTTCCGAGGATTCTTCCAAAGGAAATCAAAGGTCCTCAACATGACCACAATTTCCCTAACTCCTGTCATTTTGTTTTCAAAATTCCCAAATATAATTTTATAATTACTATATAATTTCATCATTATAGTTTTTATAATTTTATATTATAATATGGTTATAATTATTATCCACTTTGACCTTTTTCATTAAGAAAAATGAAATCTCCATTTCTGTGTTCTGCGGACTATAACCTCCAAGAAGTAACAACTTCCATTTTTCATAATTTTTTCTCTTTAATAGGGTTATGTATAACATTGTTTAATAATTTTCTTTGTAAAATAATAATAATTATGAAGATATAAATTATAATCCACCTTATTTACCTCTCCAAATTCATTAAATTAAAACATTAAGTATGCGTTGTGCGAACTATATCCTCTAGAATGTAACGTGTATCGTTTTTTCATCTATTTTCATCATTATTTATTATAATATATAAAATTATGACTAAATAACATAATATTAGGTAAATAATATATAAATAATTATTTAATAATTATATTATTCTAAAATTTACCTCTTATATAATCATAATCATCTATTAATTATGGAATGTTCTTGTTTGGGTTTGTTTAACTGTATACTTGAACAATGTTATAAAATAATGTTATAGATGAAATTAAGAACATAATAAATGATAATATATGAAATAATTAAGAATAAAAAATTTATTTTTTAGTTTAATAATGTTAACATTAATATTAAACTCATTAATTAAGATTCTACTATTTATTTGTTAAAAATCACTAAAACATGTTTGTCTCCAATTTCATTCTAAAAAAACCTTAAAAAAACTACCATAGAATGACATTATAACATATAAAATAATTAAAAAATATAAATTAAACTAATTTTTTTATATTTAATGATGAAATATGGGATAATAATTAATAATAAGACCACTATTATGAAACTAGTTCAAAATAGTTAAGATTACAAACACCTGATATTAAAAATATATAATAACTAACTAAAATAAATGTTGAGAATAACTATAATTAAATCTTATTAGTGTGTGTAGATATGAATAAAGTTATGAAATATATAATTAATAAATTTATTTATTTTTATACAAATATTCATGTTCTTTAGTGGAAGTAATGAATTAAGGTAGGGGTTCATAGTCTCAAATTTAATTTATTGAGATATGGTTATTAATGTGCTCTATGATACCTTCAATATAGTGTGATTACTAACTAATGAATGTATTAAAACTTATTTTTGTGATTTTAAAGAAACAATTCATGCACTCTTTAAAAAATAATTTTATTCGAATGACACCAATATTGAAAGAGGTTTTGATTAAACAGTTACTTTTACCATTATGGTTTCATTTCCAACATTAATTTCAAATCAAGATTATTTTAAAATATAATGCATAGTGGTAATGTTATTCAAAAACCCATAATATTTTTAATGATATATTCATTGGGTTTTACATTTCCCCACATAGTATTATTTCAACATGACTCATATTTTACGTGAAGTGTTTCTCGTAAGTGAAACTAACCCCATCACTTCTTCATAATCGGGAACCTCCAATTTTTACATGTTTTTTTTCATTAAATTAATTTTTAAATTTAATATTTTATAGATAAATAATTTTTTAAATTATGTTTCTAAGACATTAACTTAATTAAACGTTTTAAATAATTTTTACCCTTTCTTTAATGGGTTGTTTTCATTAAAGTTTGAAAATCATGTCTTAGTAATGATTTACATGTGAATACATCATTCTATATGATTAATAATTTTATATAAATATTTTTATTTATTTATCGTTTATAATATAATAATCTAATTTTCCACTATATTTATAAAATATTCATTTAACATTTATTTTGAAAGATCAAAGATATTTCATATTTAAAATGTGTTATTAATAAAACTCCAAAAACTATTTTTCTTTTTATCCTATTTTATTTGACATATCATATAATTTATTGAGGAAATTACTCAAATGATATCATCCACCTTAATTATGTGGATGAATTATGTTATATACTCTTTTTGGGGAATGATCAATCACTTCTTTTTTCTTTATGAATCATTATTTGTGTATAACCGTGATTATTCTTCCAATGACTTTCCTATATATATACCCTAGTTTTGGTTACATTGATTAAAGGGTGTTCAACAAGATACCATACATTGATTGATTGATGATATTACTTTATTAACCATATACCCATTATCTATATAATGTAAAGACCATACATATTATTATATTCATTTAACTGTACTTACCTATAATGATATTGGATATAATTTTATAACAATTTAATTTCGATGGGTTTATCTTATAATGATTATGAATTATTTTTTAACTAATTTCATTTGAAAAGGAAATGAATCCCATTTTATTTAAATGGGTTCTTTATTCTGTAGAAAGTGAATTTTTTTTATTTGAATGTTTTATGATACCAATTTTTTTCTATGAGTTTTTTATTAGAAAAAGGACTGATCTCATATATCATAGATAAGTATGGATTATTTATGAGTGTATCCATATGTCACTCTCCAATACACTGGAGAAATTTTTTTATATCATGATATAATTATTCATGAGTACATTTTAGTTTATCATAATTGTGGACACCTATAGCGTGGCTCAAATAAGTAAGATTTTACTATAATAATGTTTTTATAATATTTGAAAGATGTCACCATTTTATGATGATTATTTTTCTTATGATATTATCTCATTTCTCATGTTTACTGAATTTTATTTCCACTCTCTTTTTATTTATGAATTATGTTAGGCTAGACCTAATTACATGATTTAAAATATATTCTTTTTTTGGAATTTTTTTTCAGGTATCTTGATTATAATTATACTATCTTATAATTACCACTAACTATATTAAATTACTATCACTTATTTTTTTACCTTACCGGGAATCTAATGTCTCGACTTTCATTTTTTTAATTTCTCCATTTTTTGAATAAAAGTAATTCTTTTTTTGGTTTTTATAATATTATATTTTATAGAGAATTTCTGGGGTATTTGGAAGACTTATTAAGTATAAGGTATTTTATTATATAGTGAAGAAATTTCAATTAGTTGAAAAATACTTGAGTTCTGTTGGTTAATTTTTTCCCAATTCTCTAAAACTCGAAACCTAAAAGAACATGAGAATGTATTGTAATTAAATATTTTTTTGAAAAAAATTCACCATGATATAATTGTGATGAACATATATTAGACATGGAAGATAATTATATTGTGATTGGATATATTATTAATTAGATGGAAAACAATTCTACCTCTAGTAGTTCATAATCTCTACATGAAAAGAAGTTTAG
This sequence comes from Viscum album, assembly GCA_963277665.1. Taxonomy (NCBI): domain Eukaryota; kingdom Viridiplantae; phylum Streptophyta; class Magnoliopsida; order Santalales; family Viscaceae; genus Viscum; species Viscum album. Next base: position 1,991,363,249 of record OY728131.1, on the reverse strand, counting down.
TAAAAAAATTTATAAAATCTTCTTTATAAAACACCCTAGTACTAGTGGGAAGATCAAATTATGTAGGATTCACACAATGGATCAATTGTATATTTAAAGGATATAAAGTATAACTAATCCAAAGATATAGTTAATTTAATTTTTGGATCATTCAGAAGAATGTAGGAGGATAACACTTGGATTGATGAGCATTCAAAAATGTTAGAGAAATATTTGGAACCAAGGGCATTGATGAGTGTAAATATCTCAAAACATGTATGATAAATAACTACAAAAAAATATGAATCTTGAATAAAAATAGTCATGATTTGATAATTAGTGGAACAATATAATTATTTAAAGAGAGAAATATATAAAAAGGATTTAATAAGAGACGCATTCATTATATAAATGAAATTTATCCCATAAATAGTTATAAATGAAAGTAATTCATGTTGATTCTTCACAACAAAATTAGGGAAGATATAATACCATAAATAGTTATAAATAGAAAAATTATAATAAAATAACTCTATTTGATCAATAAAAGATATTGATATCATCTAATGATCGGTCTCTAGAAATCTCAAAACAACATGCAAAATTCATCCTAAAAAATTATGTTCATGCTAATTCTAGATCTATGCATATTATAGGTCTAAAATCTAAATCTAATAACCATTGATGAATAAAAATTAAGAGAAAAACAAAAAATATATATTTGGAATTTAATAAAGTGTAGTTGAAGTTTCTCCACATATATAACCCAAAATAATGATAGATTTACTCTAAAATATCATATATTAAAATATGAATATCCTATGGAACAAGTGAATAGAGCATGGTTTTTTTGGACACTATTAGTGTTATTAATAATTCAAGAATAATGCTATATATTTTTCGCACAATTTTTAAAATAATTTATGAATAAATCTTACATCAATGAGGAGTAAAGATCATAAGATGAAACATACATGGGAGAAAGAAAAAAATATGTTGACCTCAAATAGGATTTATATCATGGAAAAAAATGTGGAATATGCACTGAAAGTGTGTTTATCTTGTGTTAAGTGATAAAGAATTAATTTGAGAAAACAATACTTATTAAGTTTAAGAAAATTACATTACCAAAAAGGATGATATAAAACATTTTCTGAAGAAGAGTAAAAATATTGAATTTTGTAAACAAACCATTCATGTTGGTATTATTATAATCTAGAAAGAATAGAATTGAAGAATGTTATAAGATAAGAAAAAGAAGAATAGTTTAGGGAAAATAATACCTAATAATCGATGAGTAATATCTAAGAATGATAACTATGCTAATAAATAATGAATGATCCTTTGGTTATACTAAATGGAAATAAAAATAAACATAGAGGAAGTACAGATGAAGGAAATTTCAAAAGAGAAAGCAGAAATTCCATATAATGAAACCAAACTTTATGTGATGTTGTTAAGAATTAATAAAATAAGAATGTTAAAAGGGTTTAGTGGTAGGTGAGATAAATTTAGATATGATTCAAAAGACTATTTAATCATATTACCATTTCATTAGAAAATGATGAAAAATATATAGTTAGTAGTAAAAATTTCAAATTACTTTGTGGATAATGAGGAGAAGAATGTTACACATAAATAATTTGTTAATAAATTAATTAAGAGGATTTTTTTCACTAAATGAAAAATGCTAATAAAATTAGAAAAGGAATCATGGAGGATTCAATAATTAACGGAACTTAAAATAAGTATTATCATTGTCTCGAAGAAATTCTCAACATTGTTTCTCAAACTAAATAGAAAAAAGAGTTCCATGATATTACTATATAGCTTTTTTCTCTTTCTATGCATGGAATTAAAGGTGATGTATGGATGGGGGTGGAAAACATGAGAAAGATAGAATAAAAATTATATACTTGGAGGATCTACCATATTGGAATGATATATCATTTAGCATCATAAATTTATTTAGTGATCTTCCTTGATGATGTAAATATAGAGTTTAGCCTTGAGGGGCTATTTGAGAGAATATAATAGTATAATTTTATACAATTCATGAAAATATTTATTTTTAAAAAATGATGAAATTTGTAATTGGAATGGTTTGTATGAATATTATATCATATTTTCCATATATGAATAAAATTATGTATTAAAGGGGAGATGTTGAATTTATCAAGTACATGAAAATCATAAAATCATGGAACTATTTATATATCTTAACCTTCTAGTTGTTTTGAAAGTTTTTTTACTTATGAGTCATGATGAGTGTGGGGATTTCAAGTGGGTAAAAACCATATCAGAATTTATTTAACAACTTGTATCATCTTAATTCATTAAAAAATTTGGTATTATCTTGAAAACTCTTAAATAGCCTAAAGAAATGTAATTCTCAGTTGGTATTATATTTTACTGATTTATGGATAACTCTATTGACTATATTAAACACTCTTATTTTCATAACTGAGTTTTCATCATGTAAAATTAATGTGGAATAATTGATAGTAAATTGATTTAATATAATTGAATTAATCCTCTATCTAAATGTCATTTTTTAATTATCAATAAGTTGGAGTGGGAATAAAATAGATATGATAATGAATAATACATATTTACACGATTTTTCAATAGTACATATTGAAAAAAAACAAAAACGGAGGATTATTGAACTCACTTACTATGTTTTGTATTTGTTGTCAATGAAGAAGAATGTAATAAACATGATTTTAATATATAGAAAATGATTTATTTAGAATGAATATGGATTAATATTCCTATGAAAGATATCATGTAATGAGGATTGAAGTGATGACTAATAAATCATAATGGGTCTCAGAAGTAGATTAATGTTATTATTTATATGGATAAGATAGTGGGTTTATTATCATTGATCATATTAAAAAGGATGTGAGATTATTCTAGGTTATATTCTTGGTGATCCATTCATATATAGAATAGGTTAGAAGAGTGTTTATGTTCCACTAATACTTATATCACATTAAGAACATTTTTGTTGGAAAATATATTGACTAGGGATGATGTTTCTCTTTATATAATATAGTTTGTTTAATAATATTTTAAAAAATGGATGAGTATAATAGTTCTATAGAGTATGTTTTCATAGTCCAAGAAATACCTTATTTTAATTCTCACAAATCATGTTTCCTTTTATTAATTTTATGTATTTAATTAACCATACATATATTCCTCAATTTTTTATATACCATTAAGAAAGAACTGTATTATTTGATTTATCATTACATAATTACAAACTACCATTACATGAGTTTTTTTCCTCCTCGTACATTTGATCATGTTTACCCATACGTATGTTTTTTAAATTTTATTTGACATTTTAAAATATTTTATTACAACTATAATCCCGGAAAAATGTTTGTTTCACATTTACATAAGTATATACTTACCCTTATATAAGGTATAAAAATATTTTTTGTCCATACGTAGAATATGAAAATTTTATTTTACCTTTACAGAGAAGATTTCACCAAGGTATTTCTTATGACCATAAATTATATCTTTCTACCAAAAAATGAGTTTCCCTATTGCTAATTCAAGTGTAAGACCATCATTTGAATGATGCTCAATCATAATAGACCTCTACTATTAGAATTTTTTTGGTACCATTTTAGTACTTCTTCTCCCTTTAATGAAATTCTGATACCACTGAGCAAAGTACACTACCACTACCACTTGTTAATGGATGAAACCACCTGTATAATTATTCTACCACTAGTTCTATCATGCTACCTCCAGTTAAATATACTACTGCTAGTAAAACATTCCTACTTATTTGACTATTCTTATACCACTACTTCCAGAGAATGTGTGTTATCATTAGTTTAGATCATGCTACTTATAGATGGATTTTTTACCATCAATATGAACTTTCTTCCACTTGTTGGATGTCTACTACCATAGTTATCTAGAAGCAATTATAGTTAATTATAGTAATGACTTGTTTAAATTATTTAATGATAATTAGAGACACATATATTTAAAAATTATTATTTTTAAAAAAACTCCATAGTGTAATTAAAAAAACTCATACTTTATAGAGATATGGGTCAATAAAAGGATTCAATAAATGTTATTTTTATTGTATAATAAATAATTTGAGACTCAAAAAATATATAAATTCATAGGAACCTTTGGTATATAAAGGCTTAAAATTTGGGTGTTTGGTTGAATAATCATTCTTAATATTTTATGAAATATTTAATTCGTATTTAATTTATTAGGTATTGTCTAATTTTACAAAAAAAAACCATTTTTTCAAAAAAATAGAACCTTTGAAATGAATATTTCATGCTTTCTAAAGTACAATTTTAAAGATAACCAAAAAGAAGATGAAGAGAATTCCTAATCATATTTGTTCTTGATTATTGAAAGAAGAACTACACAAAAACATATACAATACTTCTTCATTCATCTATATGTTATTTTTTATTTAATTTATACTTAATTTAATTTTTATATTTAACAAAATAGACTCTAACACAGTATGTGAGATTAATTTTATATTGGATTCTTATTTATTTATACTTTATTACCCCATATATAATTATATAAGAGGATATGTATGTCTAGGAATAATTTTTTTTAATCTCTAAAAACATTATATTGGATCTCTATCCACTATATTATTTAATAAACTAATTTTTATAGGGGTATTTCCAAGTGAATTAGATTAGGTATCATCTTTAGATTGAACCTTCTATTTTATTCTATTGTGAATTACCTAATTTTTCATCACTTTATTTTAAAATAAAAAATATTCTATTTTTAAAAATATAAATATAAAAAAAATACTCTAATAGTTATCTTTAATTTTTTTTATATACAATTTTTAATGTGATTTTATTTATTTCATCATTTAATGTACTTTTGAAAGTATTTTAACCGATATTTTATCGAGACTTTGAGAATATTTTAAAAACATTGAGTTATCTATTTATACTATTATAGTTAACTAGGCTATTTGATAAGTTGGGGGATTTTTTTTAAGTTGATTTAAAAAAATGAATTAATTAGAAAATCAATCCACCCCCCTCTTAACTTAAAAATTAGGACCAACATAGAATACTAAATGATGGATATTATAACTCTATAAAGAATATTTTAGAAATAATATGAAGTATTATCCTTGTGATTATGAATCTGGATGAGTTCTATGTCATATGAAAATGACCATGAATTAAGTTTAAAGACGAAATATTGTTGTGGAAGTGGATTTTCATTTAAATATTTTAAGAAATATTTACATGTTTAATTATGATTTGCAATTACACTATTGTTGGTTGAAGTTTATTTCACACAATTATGAATTATGTTTATATGGATAAATATTCCTGAAGAATACTTGATATTATTTATAAAAATTCTTTAAATTATAGGTTGTTGAAGAAATGGGGAATGAAATTGTATGTTAAAGCTAAAAATGGATAAGTATAGATGATTTTAAGCCTTATGTTTTGATGATTTAAAATAGATTATTCCAATAGTATTTATAAGAATTATCTGGTATCATGAAATATCATTCAAAGAGTTTATAATTTTTAAAGGATTTATAATGTGAGAGACATGTCATTCATTTCATAAGACCCTTGAAGATTTCATAAGACTGTTTTAGATTTGTGTAATAAATTTCCAATGGTAAAAGATATCATCTTGTATGAAAATTATAAAAGGTAGAAAACACAATAGTCCTTCTAAAAAACATAACACTTATATAGGATTTTTTAGAGTATCCAATTGGTTGAAATTATAAAATTCATGAATTTCATAAGTCTTTTATAGAACCTCATATGAGTTTTTTCTTTAGTAGAAAGAATAGATTTTGGTAAAGAAATTGTACATAATTTTTTTAAAAAATATAGTGCTTTAATTTCGTAATAGTATATTATTTTTACCAAACATGTGTAGTCGGATATTGGAAAGATAATGTTCTTGAATATGAGCTTGAGGATGTTGTGTTGTTATAAAAAGTTCAGAAAATATTTTTCTTGAAATTATGGTATTATTGAAATTTATTTTCATCTAAGAATAGTAAAAATAATTTTTTTATTTTCTGTGAATAAGAAAGTCTTATTATGAAGTTGAATAATGTGGAATACCAACTGACTCTAGTTCTATTGTTTAAGATCTAACTACACCATGAGTTGAGATTTCATTTCATGACCATTATGATTAAAAGAAAATCAATGATTCATTGAAAATACAATGTAAAAGGTTTCTCGATGAGGTTATTGTTAATGAAAACATTAATTCCGACATAAATAAAATAGACACCCTTGGTTTTTTTGGATTATTTAAGGTAAAATAAATTCTGATCCCCATATATATCTAAGTAAAATATTTTAAAGATATTTAAATTATTATTAAAAAGTATACATGTTTCTATAAATTAAGGTGATTTATATATTTCAATAAAGAAATAATATCAATGTGATTTTGTTGAGTAATTTAACATAGTAGAAGGAGAAAAATAAATGTGGTATTCTGATGCTACTTATATTCTAATGATTTTTTTATTTGAATAGGAATGAAATAAAAAGATTTGACATGATGTTATATTGTATAATATGGGCAGTGAAGAAATAAAATGTTGTCCCAATGATCTAATTTTAAATTCTATGTATTGGATAATTGAAGAGAAGTAATGTTGTTGTGAGGGATTGGTATTCTTCATTGAAGAGAAATAAGAAGAACAAAGACTAGGATATATTGAATTGATCATTATTCATGAAGAACTAAAAGAATTATGAGGTTTTAAGCCTACAATACATTTATATCATAATGTTTCATGAGTTTCGAGGAAGAACTTGTTTTTTTTGTATTTTGAGGAAGAAGGTCATATCAATATTGTCTAAAAGGTATATTATCCTTTTTTATTTATCTACTTCAAGGTGTTACAAGATAAATCTTATATTGCAATCTATCTTTAAGTCCATGCTTGCATTGTACCTAGTCTGTTCTAGGAATACATGTTTGAGTATTTACCCTTTCAAAATATTTTCTTGATAATAAAAGAGGAGTTGTATTATAGTGGGATAAAAAACTATACATTGAGGATGTATACATCCATATTAGAGGAAAAACATACATAGTGAAGTTTGGATTAAGAAAATTCCATGATAAAGTTAATATATCCTATGCATGGAACAATTACTTGTTTTTATGGATTAAGAGAATAACCATTGATGTGGTTAATAATTGAAAATTATTTATATATATTTTAAATGATAAATTATTAATATTTATGGTTTTTATGGTGGTACCTCATCGAAACATGTTATACTATGGTATATTATCTTCTAAAATAGGGTTGGTGATATATCATTTACTATGAGGCCAATAAAAATATGGAATGTTATCCACATTAAAATTTTCTATTAGTGGTATATCATAACAATATATTTCATATTGGAATATCATTTTACTCTGATGAAAGTTATCTTAGTTGTGTATTACCTATATAGATACCTATACCAATATCGTGGCATCCACCTTAAGAGTGATATTAAAGGTACATAGTCCACCTATTTGATATGACTTGTTGATTTTCATACACCTGAACAGTGAAATGGTGGTGTATCATAAACTTGAGCATGGTTAGTGGCATTGTATCAGCCACAGAGGTTCAATGATTCAATGTTCATCGATTGATAAATCATTCACCTAGATGATTAGTGATAATAATAACTAATTCTATTTGATTATTTCATGTGTGGTGATACATTTTTCAACCATGATGTGTTTTATGACCATGGGTATATCTATTGGATGTTGACTTAAAATCATATTTATATGATCAATTTGACTTAAAATATATATTGGAACTAACATATTCTTAATTTTGTGTCTAACATTATATTTGTGCAAATAGTTTCTATTATGCATGTGATACAACCTAAGACAATGTTTCACTCAACATAGTGAGTCCATTCCAATTCCTTCCACACAATATCCTTCAGTTTATAATCCACTATGAATGGACTAAACATTCCTTTTATATTTATAAAATATGTTTAATGGATTCTATGGTGGGATTTAATTCACATAATGACACCTGATACATTTACTATAGCCGATACATTTCATAAATAGAGAGCATCATGAATAGAAATTAAAAGTGAATAAGTTACCTCACTTTTTGAGGTGGTGATCATAAATTTAAATCAATGATTTTACAAGAACTAGTATCATTAAAATGTTTTTCATCGCTTCAAAATGAAGTAACTAGAAGCACTTTATTCATACATTATTTTTTAAGAAGTGTTCTGGGATCCTTCGGCCAGTGTAATCCCTCATAGGCATAAATCTATTTTTCTACTCTAGTGATCTTCAACTAAATTTTTTTATCAATTCAAAGGAAACCTCTAATGAAATATAAGTACGTTGTTATTAATTTTTAATACATATTGATTTTTTCAAGGATAGATTTAGATTCAAAATGGTTTTCATTCACTACTATTGTTCATGTTTCGGACACCCAAATCCAATTATTGGTATAAAAAAAGATAAGGAGTTAAACTATTCTTGGTAAATCTTATTCAAGAGAATTGAAAATGTATAGATCTCTATCTAGGGGATTAAATCTTGATTCAAAGATTTTCATAGACCATGTTTTGTTGTAATAGAGTGCTTTTATGTTTCATAGTAATTTCATGATGGATATTTCCATTTGTGTGAATGTGATTCCCACCATTAGTTGTATCAAATCCTTTTTCATTAATTAATCCAAATGTATTTTTTACTATTTTCATGAAGAAAATTTATAGAAAACCATGTACTGGATTTCCCCAAGTGACATTAGGTTATAAGATAATGTAATATTGAGTAGGATGTGATGATATGTTTGTTTAATAACATAATATGTACTAAAAATTGGACATTACTTCAATCTATTAATGTATTTTGTATTTTGAGAAGAATCATATGTTATTGGGATTAAATATTCTACATCATGATCCAGGGAAAAAGAGAAATATCTTTCACTTACATAACAATGTATTGAGTATGGTTGGGAAAAAATCCAATAAAGTAACATTACTGAGTTTTTTTTTGGTTTTTTATGTTTATTGATAGAGTTGCCTAAAAAAATCATGTATGGTTGTTGTTGAAGCAAGGTGTTTCCAATCCTCAAAATTGGAATTTTATATAGAAAAATATTTATGCAATAAAAATGGGTGGAATACATAGTGAATAAAGTAGTTCACTATGATATAGACCAAAAAGAAATTTCTATATGTGAAACACATAGGGAGTTTGTGAAACCAAAAAAAATAACCAAAAGCGTGATTTATTCATATTAGTTATTCTATGAGATCCTCAAAAGAATATCATTATTTTCAGATAAAGGAGGTGGTATTGAGTTTGTTTCAATGGGGTTACTCACTATGTGAACTGCACCTCAAGATCAATTTATATGATCACATAGTTTATAGTTTAAGGTAGTGAGGTAAAGGTCGCCATAAATGAATTTTCTCTTACAATATAAGGCATTATTTTAGTGGATTCTGTAAGGGGATAATGTGCTATGAATCACACATAGAGAGTGTAGTATTCATTGATGGCCAGTCCTAAAAGGAGTTTCAATAATGGTGATTAACGAGTTTTGTGTAATTTTTTATCTTATATAAAGGACTATAATCATGTCATTAAAAATCAAGAATTTCATTATAGAGGATTATAGTTGGAATAATTTTACTATGTCTAAAAGTGGTTCATGAAGGAGTTTTTCTTTGAAGAAGGTTTTTCAAAAAGTAGGTATTCCATGAAAGAGGCGATTCATAAAGAAAGTTGTGCATAAAGGATTAGTTTTTAGATGTTATTTTGATTTCATTTCACTGATGCCCTTAAAGGACAAGTGGTTCTGGAGGAATCATCCATCTATGAAAGAAATGATTTTTACAAATAATTCTCTATATGAGGTAAAAAGAAGTTAGATAAGGGATTAAGGAAGTTCTTGATGAATTGAAAATAGTTCATGAACGAACTCACTATAATAAAAATGCTACATATTAAATGGTATTTTATATATAAGGTGAAAAAAGGGATTCAGGGAACCCTCATTTGTGTTTCAAATTTTTTTAGGTGATTTAGAATAATTGATTATTATTCATAAGAATCATTTAGTACACTTCACTAGAGGGAGTAACCAGATTTAAAATTGCGATTGGTTGTAAATCTGGCAGACATTGATTTCTCTTGGAACCTTATAACAATAGTGGGCTTTAGTGGATTTTTTACATTGAAAATTAATTTTGTATTCAACTTGTATTTATCCAAGTGAGGGTTATCCAAGTAATATTGATGTGTCTTATGCATGTTTTAATTCACATTATTTGGTGCTATGATTGGGAGAAATAATAGAATTTTGTTTAAAGAAGATGTTAGATTTAAATAAATAGTTTTTTATCTATCATGCCCTAATTGACCCCACCTTAGTGTATTTAACCAAGTGGATATTAATGTTAATTTCAGAGTAAAATGTTAAAAATAAGTGGTTCTCTCTTAGCATAATAAATTGAAGTTGTTATTTACAAATAGATGATAATCATTTATGGAAACAATATTTAGATATGAATTAATTGGATGGAAAACTTATTTTTTTCATTAAGTATGGATATATTTATTGCTAGAATGCACGGTATTTCTGCTAGTATGGGAAATGAAATTTTATCAAAGAAATAATAAAGATAACTAGATTTTGATTCCCAAGGAATCAATGACTTAGAGATATATTTATTCAACACAATATACACAATGTTGATGACATGTAAGTTATCACATGCTATGTGGAAAAATATTCTAAATATCTATGATGCCGATTCAAAATTATGGAAATATCAGTTGAATGGTCTGTATAAAAAAAATGAGGATTCAATAATGAAACTCCAATGAGTCTTTAGATGGATTATTTGATTAGGTGAATGGTAATGTTGAAGACATGTGACATAATGGATAAATCTTTAATGATTTCAAGATTGTTAAGAAAATCCTTTAAACAATCACACCTTAGTTCAACCCGAAAGTCTCATCAATAGATGGTAAAGATCCTAAAGACATGACATTAGATATCCTACACCACAATCTTATCACATATGATATGAGAAATAATGATAAATATTTTGTGGAAAATGAGATGTAGAAATATGTGGAATTCATGTTCATGAAGATGATCACTATTGAATATGGTCATGAAGTAGGCAATGTGGATGACGTCGTGTCATTAAATTCTTGAAATCTAAAAATAAGAAAAAGAATGTTTAAAGGAAATCTTCCAATCACATCCTTTTGATATGTAAAGGTTATAAATCTTGTAGAAAAGTTCCACAATAAAACTCAAGACAATGATGTGGATGATGATTAAATTCAGGGGAAAAAGTCTTCATCCATGGTAAAAGGTAGTAGAAATTAAAAGATAAATTTATTTAAAAAAAGGAATATATATTTAGAAGAAGATAAAAATTTATAAGAATATAAAAAAGAATAAATGGAAGACTATAAGGATCATGAAGTGGATGATATGATGGAGGTTGTCTGAAATTCTTATAAAATGGAAGAAAGTGAAAATAATGAAGGATAAGTAAAAGGAAGAATTGAAATTTAAATTGAATAGGAATATTCACTTTAATTAATAGATGTTTAGATAAAATAAATAAAGATAACAAGGTGGTTTAGGATACCAAAATATATATGAAATAGTAGAAAGAAGAAATGTATAATTTTGAGGTTGAGAATGAAAATATTAAATATAAAAACCTCAAAAACATAGATTTACTCATTGATTATAAGATTAATTCTAAAGAATAGAACATTATTTTCGATAGTCAGACCAACACAGTATAATATCATGTCCAATTCATCGAAGATATTAAGGAGGAGGCAGTCTATATTTGAATAAAGTTAAATGGTTAGGATAAACTCATGACTTTTGTACAACTATTCATAGAGGAAATATAAAAAGGAAAAGTGTAATTTAGAGTTTATAAAAAGATAAAGGAATGTATGGAGAAGAAAATAATATATTATAATGATACAACTACTATGAGTGTTGAATCTAAATATAAAGTAGTGATGGTTGAATACATACCACAAGAACACATAAAAGGTTGAAGATTGATTTGGGTACAAATATGAAATATAATATTCATAGAACCTATGGGAAAATTATTAATACAATAGTGATAGACAGGAATTCACCCCACATTAGGTGTTATTACTGTTTAAAGATAAGACACTCAGCAAATTCATGTTTCATATCCAAGAAGTACCAATGGGAACAGGAGAAATAAAGACATCTAAATATATCTCAATATTCTATGAATTCATTTGATGGTCATTTCATAAGGTGTAGAATATTTGGACGCATGTCCAGATATTTTACATCATATATACCAAATAAAATGCCAAAACAGACTCAAAGTGGTCATAAGAAACAAAGCAAGGAATCATAAAATGAGCCAAAACCCAAAAATATATTTGAAGCATTGTAAGATGAATTTTTTCCACCGTACTCTGAGAATGATCAAGAATATCAATTAAAGGGACTGATTAGAAAAAAAATGAGTAGGAATTGGATGTATATATTGATTTCAAAGCATTAGATCACATTGGGAAATGGATCATTGATAATGGATTCACCTATCATGTGATTGTAAATAAGGATATGGTGATAGGAATCAGTTATGAAACGGAATGTTTCATAATATTTTCTAACGATAAATTTCTCAAGATCATTATCTTAGGAAAATCCATGTTTGGTGGAAAAGATATGAGACATGTAGATGAACTAGTTGTTAAAGGTCTTAGACAAAAAATGCTATCTGTTAGTAAATTTGTGTGACTCGGGACATGTCATGATATTTTCCGGTAAATTATGTATCCTCAAGAAAAAAATAGGATGTAATTGTCTTTCAAGGATTGAACATAATGGGGAATCTGTACCTTGTGAGAAAATAAGAAATTATATAAATTATGTCTAAGGAAGAAGATAATAAGTCATGGAATAAAAGTATTTATAATTTGATCAAAATGTACTAGTAAGATATAGTGAAATTTAATGATTATTGATATATTTATAGGTTATCATATGATCATACTCATACCTAAGATGCTTTCCCATATGGGAAGATCACTCAAAATACATATGAGGAAAAGGATAAAAGGTCAAAAAATGGTTTTAACTAGTGCATATTGATGTCTGTGGACAATTTTAACCAAGATATATTATGTATAGGACATATTATGTTCACTTAATTAATGATTTGAGAAAAATGTAATGTGTTTCAATATTCATGAACAAGAATAAGGAGTTGAGTTTCATAATACATTATTGAATGGAAGATAAAAAAATTCTACGTCAGAATATATATAAGATCCAAACTGATAATGGAATATACATAAAAAAGATCTATGTGAAGGATTTTCTCAAGAAACTAGGTATATGATTCCATGTTTTAGTAGTAATAACTCCACCTTAAAATAGAGTAGTTGAGAGAAAAAATTGGATTATCAACAACATGGCTAGAATTATTGTCATTGAGAAAGACCCTCCAAATATATTTTGGAAATTAGAAATGATGAGACAGTCTATATATCAAATAGAAACTTATTATGTAAAAAGGAAGAGATGACTCTCTATGAGATATGGTATGGAAAGAATACAACAATAATGTTCTTTCAAGTCTTCAAAAGAAAGTGTTTCATTATCAAATAGGAGAAACACAGGATGTTTGAATCCTATGGATATTATTGGATATTTCTTGGATACTCAAGAAAAAGAAAATCATATAAATGGTTCAATAAGTGAATATAAAATGTTTTATATACATTAGTGTTATTTTTTTGATATAAAATGACCAGAATATTCAGAAAATATGATAACATTCTCAGAAAAAATTAATGGACATATGATAATCTTAGGTGGAGTTTTAGTACCTGAGGCAGATTGAGATGATGATTTAGATTATGAAAAGGATTAACATAATTTTTTTCTATAATGAAACCAAATAACTTAGCTTAAATAGATATGAAAAACATAATTGATTATAAAAAAACTATAGTGTAGAATAGAATGATGAAAACTCTATAGTAAGCATCTTTCATATCAAAGGTAAATTGAAAGTGTTTTAAATAAGATTCAATATTTGGGATTTGGATTCCAGTAATGAATGAGTAACTGATTAAATAGAAAATAATCAGACATGGGGGATTTTTTTTGATCAATAGATAATAATGTCATCAGGACCACATGGGTCTTCTGAAACAAGATGAATAATGATGACATAATGATTCAAAAAAAATCATGAATAGTATGAATAGAGTACTCCCAAATTGAGGGAATCAACGTTGATGAAACATTTTCACATGCTTCAAGGATAAAGACAATTAGATTATTCTTATCCATAGTAGTGAAAAAAAGTTAAAGGTTATCTTGATGGATGTCAAGTCAGAATTTATAAATGGGGTTCTAGAAGAAGAATTTTATATTGAACAACTAGATGGTTTTCTCATCCATGAATATGAGAAATTATTTTTTTAGTTAAATAAGGAACTGTATGGGTTGAATTATGCACCGATAGAATAGTATTCATGAAATTATCATCATTTGAGGAAGAGGGGTTTCTAGTGTGGTGGAGTTGATTAAAATCACTTGGGTTCTTTAAATTGTTATAGAAAAATTGGAGTAACCTATTGGTTTATTCACAAAGGGGGAGGGAATATCTTGATCAAGATAGGGGAGAAGCGGATAATGGTAGAAATGAAAAAGGTTAGTTTTAAATTTGATGTTGCTGAAGATGATTTATCAAAGGTTATATATCATGAATCAAGGGGTTTGTGATGAAATATGTTGACTATTTTGGGAATGAAGTGGTTATTTCATGGAATTTTCATGCTACGCTTCTCTCTCATACCGATCATGACTCAACTGTACTTAGATTATGTGTTTAATAAATCATTGATCACTCTCAAGAATCACATTATGTGAATTTTGGTAGAATATAGAAATGAACAGTGTATTGTTAACTCATTAGAAAGTGATTCTTTAAAGATATATAAAAGGGTAATGATTTTTTCAAAAACCCAAAGGGGGATCATGCACTATGAAAACCACATACCGAGTTTAGAGGCCACCATAAGGGGATCATGCACTATGAGAACTGAATAAAAAGTGTAGTAATGGTGATGAAAAATATGAAAAGGTGTTTTAAATAATTATGATTAAAAGGATTTTGAAATTTTTTTTCCTATAAAAAACACCCTTAATCATGTCATCAAAAAGAGTGAATTTCATTAGATATGATTATCTATGAAAAAATTGAGCTCTGTCCAAAAGTGGTTTGTAAAAGAGGTATTCCATGAAGGAGGTTTTTTTATGAATGGGGAATTTTGTGAAAGAGGAGATTCACGAAGGAGGTAGTTTGTGAAGGTTTCGTTTGTATTGGAGAGGTTTTTTTAATATGAGCTAAATCATTCCAAGGATAGTTGGTATGTGATTTATCATCCATATATTAAGAAAATGATTTCCTTGATGCATTCACACAATATAGTGAAAGTCAGTTCACGAAGGGATTAAGGTAGTTCATGAAGAATCAAAAAATGGTTTTCAAAAGGATGATTTACAAAAGAAAACACTATGTGGTGAATGGTATTTATTCTACCGTGTGAAAAGGGCATCATGGAACACTCATATATGTGTGAAACAATTTTGAGGTGATTGAGAACAATAAAAGATTCCTCTGAAGAAGCACTGATCACACTTCAATAGAGAGAGTAGTGAGATTTAAAATTTTGATTCATTGTAAACTTAGAGGGATTTTGAGTATAATAAAATCCTTATAAAAATAGTATGATTTAGTGTATTTGGTACATCACAACATTTTGATTGTATGCTCCTTTGATTTAGTCTAGTGAGGGTAAACCATGTAAAATTTTTGCGCCTTTTCTTTTATTTAATTCTCATTTATTCTATAGATCAGGAAGGAGAGAAAAGCGTGTTTTGATTAAAACATATTTCATAACCTAATTCACCCCCTCGTGGTATTTTACATAGTTTGGATACCAAGTAAAAACATAATTTATGTTGTGGTCTTGAAATTACATTGTGAGATAACGAAGGGTAAAGTGTGGTATGCAACATGTTATCTTAAATAATGAATAGTACCCATTAAATATGAGTCCCACATCATCCTTCAACATGGGAGGGATACTTTATTATCAAATATAATGAACTAAGGGGTGTTTTTTAATTACTAGGGATCCACCCCACTTTATGGAAACAACCTTTATGGAACCCCACCTAGTTTACCAGTGTGCTAGCAACACCAGATACTCCTCCTATTATTTCTAACCAACAATTAACCCTTATAGAGAGATATTACATTGAGTTTCAACATATTTTCAAATAATAATATAATAAATATATATATGTAGTTATTTTTAATTAATATTTTTTTATTTTTTATTATTATTTATGTTATTAATTATAAATGGGCTTTATATGACTAATTTAAATATAACGAGTTCATTAAAATAACTCATGTTTTGGAAAATAAATAATATATTTATTTATTTTAAAATTCATATAGTATTAATGATTTAACAATTATATATATGAATTTTTAATTCAATTCATACTATATTTGATAAATTTTTTTAGGAAAGTAGTGCATTGTAATACATTCATTGTATAATTTTATAAGAGTTAGTTTTTCATCTATGTTTCCCTTCATTAAAAGTTGAGTTATAATTTTGAGAATGGTTTTTAAATATAGATTATTCATATTAGGTGTTTTATATATCATAAATTCAATTCTATATTGATTAAATTTTTAATGGGGAGAGGGACTTGGGGTCGGACAACCCATTGGCCAAACAATTTTTTTTTTAATTTTTTAAAATAAACCACTTTTTCTGTGGAAACATTAATTTGGTGAATAGAATAAATATTCCAAAACTAAATAATTATGTGAAGTCATACATAAAGGAATTATACAAGATAAATTTAAATATTTAATGGGATTAAATTGTTTTAATGTGAATGATATGAATATTAAATTGATGATAATTTTATGAAAAAACATTAAAATACTATGTGTGATATTCCTTCCAAAGAGGAACTTGTTAAGGCACTGACAAATCAATACAGCTAACCCTAACAGATCAATTCCAATGAATAATCTTGTGGTTTGAATGAAATTAATCATGATATTTAAATGTTTAGGTATCTTTATCTTGAAATTTTATTTGGGTATCTTTAACTAGGAAACCCTAATGATTCGGACACTTGAGGAATATAGTGTAATAAATCTATATAATGTATTTAGATAAAGGGTATATCCTCTTAGATTTCCAAGAATCATATATGATATTATTGAAAAATTTATAATATACTAGATATGTTTATGAATTATTTATGTACTCAAAGTTATATAAGTCATGCTAAAATATAGATCGTGGATCACAACATAGATTTAATGTAAGGGATCATCGTTCTTAGTGGAAGTACATTCATTAAAATAAATTGATGAAGAAAATATAATACATGATACTCACCCATATATGTGTCTCTATTATAGGTTATATAATATTTCATGATAATAATATTGAGATCCATCCTATGTATGTCCTATAAAATTATTCAATTTTTTTTTTAGATTTGAGATGTATTCTGAAAGTGAATATTTTAGAGAATCTTACTGTGAATGTTATAAAGGTCCATTTGACTAACTATGAATATTTGTCTTTAGATACCAGATGTGCATCACAAATTTTTGATAAAAAACATAGACTCATAGATTGGATTGAATTTATAGAGGTTTAATTGTATCTTCATGTTGGTTATGAATTCAGATTTTTTGATTTGAACATGGGTACTTATGATTTTTTTGACTAACTGGATTACTACTTGAATAGGAGAACTACTATTTTTTTCATGCCATAATTTTTCTTATTTTTTTAAATTGTTGGGAGATGATGGGTTTTCATTCACTATTACAAATATGCGTTGTTAAATATATATTAATAACATGTTTTATAGCCTAGATAATTTCCTAAAAGTATAATATATTATATATATGCATAATAATTTTTATGACATTTAGAATAAAAAGTATAGGGTTGATTCCAATCCATCCTATATTTGGTTTTGTCTCCTTAGATAAATAAATGATAAACACATCCAAAGTCTCTATAAATAGGGATTATTAGAACCATTAAATTAATAATCATTTTAAAATTGTGAATCTTGTTTATTAGGATAAATGAAAAAATAACCTTTTAGTTGAAATGGGAAAAGGTCTAGTGGACAATTTGATCTCATATATAGTGATATATGTGAAAAAATGAGTAATCATGATTGTGGTGGTTTATGATACTACATATCCTTTATCAATTACATTATTCAATATAAAAATAAATTTCTAGTTATATACAAGTATGAAATTTTTTAAAATATCATATAATTTTAGAATATTTTACTAAATCACCTTGTAAAAAATAAAAACACCCACCAATTATACTGATTTGGTGAATTCTTAATCCTAAAATTCATATTTCATCTTTTTGGTTGTGGAATTATTTGAAAAATAAATCCTTCAGGGGTCCATAATGTAATTGTATTTCTAAAAGGATGAATCATTCCTTTTAGATGTGGTTTTATCAATGATGATTCACTATGACCTTTATATCACATTTTGGGGTTATTCTATGAAAAATGTTTCATTTTTTCTAAACCATGTTCTATATAATGATTTTATAAAGATACCAAATGATATATAGTCTAATAATTTTTCCATTTTGTTTTTTATAAATATTTGTGGATAAAAATAATTTATATAAGGTTTGGATTCTGATAATCTTAGCTTCAAATGTGAAAAATTATTTTTTGATTGTTATCGCATTCAATGTATGTTATGTTATTTATATAAAACTATTATAAAGGTTTTTGTATCATAGAGTGGTGTCTTTATTTAAATGTAATAGATTATTTGAGAATTTATTATAAATAAATTTTAACTTTTAGAAGTTTATAACCAATAAATAAGATGTTTTCATGAGGTGGAGGTTGAGGTAGTCCGATAAAGTGTAATGGAATAAGTATGAAGTAAAGTATCATAAAAACCTCAATGGTCTGATAGGATTAATAAATAGATCATGAGATTTGGATTTATCATAGATAATGATGTTTTGGTATTGTTTTTCAGATATGAACAAACAACATACCAAGAGGTCATATAATTTTTTAATTTTGAGAAAGAGTTGAAGTTCATGGAATCTAAAGTGGATTATATATACACTAACCAATATTAAAACTTAGTTGATTCACTCGAAGGGTTGATACCCAAAGTGTGAAATCTAGTTTTCTATAAGAAAACTAACATGGATGGGAGATTTTGTTCCTATAAAGCATGCTTTGTTATGAATTCTTACAATATAATTCATGTTATTGACTATCAAGACACATCTTAACATATTTCAATGATAAAAATAAATTAAATGTTTTTATCCATAGAATCTTAATTTGATTATGAGATATATAAAATGTTTGTGGAATTTAATTTTATTAATGGGAAATTTAGTCAAGGATGACTATATGATACAACCTAGAGGTTTTTAATTTCCAAATATTACTGCTATTTTATGAAAGTTGTAATGGTCAATTTATGGATTGAAGAAATATTTTGGATGATGGAATATCAACTTTGATTACTAAATCAAAGAGTTTTTTTCATCAAAAATTTATATGATTCATGTGTATACAAGCATATTAGTAGGATAATAATGGTGTTTTTTATATTGTATGTGCATGACATGATTATCATATAAAATGACATCTTGAATCTTCACTATATGAATAAGTGGCGGGGTAAATTCTTATCAATGCAAGGATTGGGTATGACATCCTATATATCAGGTATGTAGATCAGTAGAGATAAGTTTAAAAGGTTGTTCGGAATTGGTCAGGATACAAACATTGGTAATGTGATAAAGTGGTTTAACATAAAGAACTCTAACAATGGGTCTTTACCAATGTTACTTGAAATGCATTTTATTAATATTCACAATCATTCTAAATAGTTTACAAGGATGGATATAAATATTTATTCATATTACATAGGATATATCATGTGTTCCATGTTGTGTACATAACATGATGTCACCTATGATCTAATTATAACAAATATATACCAATAAAATTGTAGGTATAGTCATTTGATTTCTATAAAAATAATCTTAAATACTTAATAGGGGATAAATATATCTTCTAGGTATTTATATGAGACATAAATACAAATTTTCGATCGGAAATTAATGATATTAAATATCAATCTAGTTTCTTATTTTTAGAAAATAGTGGAGCATTATATTTGAAGATTTTAAAATAAAACACCATAGAGGACTCATAAATATTAGTACAGTGAATTAGTATATTAGATGTTGTTAGAAAAACTATTTGTATCATAAATTTCATCTATGATCTATAGGTGATTCCTAACATCGACCTAGTAGTTGAGATTTAATATGACAAAAATGAATCTATATCTCAACCTATAAAACCCAATTCCTTCCAAAGGAACAAACAAATCCTTTGAAAAAACCATCTAAATTGAGGCATCATTGAGAAGGGATATATTAGGATCTTTAATGTAGATATATAGAGAAATTAAATAGAAAAATTGATGAAACCATTATCACATCATAATCATATGGGTTATATATAGTCTCTTAGAATATGATACTTAAGATATTTATGTAATAGTTGTATACTATATCATTCTGTTATAATAAATGAAATATAAATTTATCATTTATTGATGTGTGATGTCATTTACTTTAAATGAATAGTGGAATGATAACATCCCCTAAAATTAGAACTTTGAGTTATCCTTAATGGTTGTTGATTAGTAAGTATAATGGTTTTTGATGATATGTTATGGTTAATATGAAAGGAATATTATAATTTTTATAAATGGTTTTATATGGGATGCGAAGAATGGATTCATGAGCTAATAAGTATAGACATACTACTTTAAATGACCCTTTATGTATATCCTATTGAATGATATACAATCATCATTAAACATAGGGGTGTATACTTATACTTAATACTTCAGACCGAAGGTTAGTTAGATACCTAGATTGAGAAATTTCACAATTTTATAACATTATTACACAAGTCATTATGAACTATAAAATCAATTGTTGGTTTGATATGCAGTTGATCAGGTCATTGGTTAGAGCACAACCAATATGAGTTTGTTTTCATTTTTATGATGAGTAAACACATATAATCCTAGATTGAATTAGATTGAGTAATTGAATACTTATTCTTAGTTGAGGGACACATGATGTGTTTAACCATCTGAATTATATGTGATGTATCCATCAACCTGTTAAGCCTTTTCCATAGAATCAAGAAAAAATGAGATGGCTTATACTATATTGGAACTGTTACCTATCTATTGGTCAGTCAATGTCATGGAAAAAGGGATTAAATAGGTTCACATGTGATTCAAATGATATATAATATGGTGGAAATTTTTAATAGATATATGAGTGTGTTTAATAGAGATCACAACCTACCCAATTGTAGCTTGAGTAGTTGTGATGCTTTGTTAGAGGTTGATCCTTACATATATGAAATAGGATGTTAATATTTTTTGTCAATGCTAATGCAACCCACATTGTCACATTATTAGAAATTATTATAAGTATTAGGTTTTAGAAAAGAAATTTGTTTTACAAAATGAAAAGAGTTCGATAAAAACATATCCATAAAGTGTTTTGGATGGATTTAGCAAGAGTTGGGATGTTTTGAATGAAGACATTAAGGATTTTAGGGAATGTGGGGATTATTTTATGTGCACTTAAAATCATATTAATATTGTTTATACTATATTGTAATAAATGTATATTTATGTCTAATGCCAAAATTTCATTGGTGCCAATGTAGTTTGGTATGCATGTAATGCAACCCAAGACTATGTTTCCCTCAACATAACATGTGCATATCTCCGAGTCTTGCACATTTTAATTTAGAAAAAAATTTATTATTAATGGATTAAGGAAGGGTAGAATATTTATCGAATGGGTTCAATTGATTATTTAATGTTAACTAATACATTAGATGACACTTGAAATGTTGCATATGGATAATGTGTTTTATAAATGGTGAGTATTAAGAGTATCCTATAAAAGATCATGTTTTCCCTCAATAGTGGTATTGGTGATCATAAAGTTTACAAAAATATGTCTAAATTTTTACTCTCCTTGAATTTGTTTTCATTAATTCATTGTGAAGTTAATAACACCCCTTAATTCATATGGTAATTTTTAATATGACTTCTGGGATTTTTTGGTCGATGTAATCCCATAGAGGTAGGATTTTTTCTAATACTTTAGTGATGCTAATATAATTTTATCCATAAAGATTATGGTTTTTTATACCACAATAAAAATATGTTTTTCTTTATTTTAATTAATATTTATTATATCAAAGATAGATCAGGCTTCAAATGGGTATAATTCTCTGTGATTCTTCTTCTGATGAATACCCAAATCCCATTAATATCAAACCATTCTATGACTAGATATAGTGGGTATGTTTACATGTGGTTAGGTGTGATAAATCCATGGGGTGATAGGTTACTTATTTATTAATTTACCAGAACATAATATTGAGATTTCACTAATATTTATTTTACTTTTTTATGGATGTTATTGATGGTGTTCTGCTAAGTTAAACTCACACATTACTCGGGATCCCTATTATCCAAGATAACTCTTTGTTTTGGGACCTAGGTAAGGGAAATTAACCTATTTCATTTTATAGTTGAGATAAGAGAGCCTGAATAAAGTTGGTATTTGGGAGTAGACTAGGGCTTGGAACCATTTTGGTGGAGACTACCCTTACTTTGGTTTACATTTTTATCCAATTGTATATAATCTAACAACATGAGATATTGTTTACATTATATGAAATCAAAGTAATGTACAATTGCTCATTTTGATACACATGTTTTTTATATTAACATTTGGGTAGAATATAGCTATGATGATGATTATATATTATTGTTGTGATTTTATTAATATTTCCCTAATTTTAGTTTCTCTATGTTTTGATGGTTATCTATACATGAGGCTATAGTCTCCCAACATGTTTTATATCGATCCTCACCACTATTCCGAAAAATACGTAATTTGGGTAGGCATTCTTGATGCGTATAGAACTCTAGTTTAGTAATGATGGAGGTGAACCTGATCGAGGGATTTATAATTTGGCATCGAAGACTTATTTTCATTTTCCTTACAATTTGGGATATGTCGGAAAAGTTATAAGATGTTATTAGAGATTCATAAGGATCATGTGTCTTGGAGCAGATAACCCATCTATGAGAGAAGTATAATTAATTGAAGATGGGGATATTTTTCTTTGTTTTCACTTTTATTGTTGGTTCACTATACCAAATTTTATGAATTTTGATATTTATTTTGGGTGTATGGGGTTTTACTATTTGCCTAAGTTGATGAGAGGGAGTGAATTCATGCTTCATTATTCTCATGTAGGGATCAAATAAAAATCATATTATTTCTAGCGACTAATTTTCTCACTAAAATATTTTGTTGGTTTATTTAATTATTTAAAATAACTTATACAGAGTTTTGATGTATAAATTTTTATTGAACACTACTTAACTCATCTATGATTATTTTCTATTGTCATGATATGCTATAAATGTTATGATTCCCCCTTTGTGAGATTATACCTAACATGATAGTGGGTAGGAGAGGATATACTTGATCCTAGATTAGCGAAACCCTTGTATCATAAGGTTTTTATTTAATGTAGAGTTATGTCTAACAGTTATTTCTTACCCAAAAAATGTGATATATATACCCATGGTAGAACTATTATATGATTAATGAATATAGAATTTCTAGATATATTCTACCATGGAGGCATATAGTATAGTGATATGTGGGTGGGGACAATAATTCCCCACTAAATATAGAGATAGATCTTTCTGTTGTGCCAACTCCTCCTATCGATTAATAGCTCAAAGAGATTCTACTTTAGGTACTATAATTAATCATAAATGGGGAAATAGGGGTCAGGCTGACCATGTCAGACTTGATAAAAAATTTCAATTTGAATTATCCATAGTTCTTTTTACGTTGGGGCAAACAAGAGGTTTTTGAGTTTTAGAAAGAATCTTTACACACTATATTTGACAATATTGAGACACCCCATGAGAGGTGGGTAAATATTTCAATATATATGATTCATGGTCCAATGAATTCTTGGGGGAATGTTTTGGTCTCTGTAGAACAGTATTTAAGGCTATAATAAAAGGAAATTTAGTCACTTTCTTAATGAACTTATTCCTAGATAACTTATGGGATTCCAAGGGTAGGATGTTCATATATCTAGTATATGGGATAATTTCACTGATGTATTATGCAATCCACTTTAATGATTCACTCTATTTTCACATTCAATGGAGGGTGATGAGACTTCTAGATTATATAATTTTAAGGATGTACTGAGGTACTAAATATGGTCTAGTATGAATATATTTTGATTAAAAACCTTCTTAGAGTTTGTAAATTAGTTCTTAAATATACGTCATATTTGGGTTTAGGGTAGTCCATCTGGGAATTAGGCTTAATCTGATGAGGCTTGGAGTGGGTTTTTTGGTAGTAGGATGTGTATATATGAGGATTCTTGATAGGTAGTATATATTCATAGAAGCTAGGGTGTGTATTTATAACTTCTTCCAATAGGGTGATCATTGGTCGAGTGTTTTTAGTATTGCTAACATATCTATATTCAACCTAATTATGACAGACCACTAAAAAAGTTCTTCTTATGTGGGGAGATAGGGAACCTATAATGGTATTGTAGTTTCGAACCATAGCTAGCTGCAGAGAATAGATCTGTTTATACAAAATAGTTAAGATCATATCTAGGAGTGTCACGAACCATCCTGGTTCGACACTGAACCAGTCACCCAAGACGTTCTGTGGGATGGAATGAAGGGAGTTCCCGATCCCCATGGGCTAGAAACTAGTTCCTAGTATCAATAGGATATATATAAGGAACTATTTTACCCCAAAATAAATAAATAACCCTGAAGAATATAGAAACAAATAACCCAATATATATATATATATATATATAAACTAAACTGAACAAATTTTATACAAGATTCTGAAAATACAACCAAACGAAAAAACAAGACAAATGAAAAAGATGACTACATGATGTTTATGTGACCCCGTAGGTCACTCTCTTACCCAAATAAAAAATGTTGCCTAAAGAGACTAAACTCAAGATGAAACCTACACCAAAGGCTAAAATCAGAAAAGAAATATAGGCATGAGTATTAAAACTCATTATGATATACAAATTATCTATTTCCAATGCACATCTTTTAAAATAAAAGAAACATCAATTTCATGTTTGAAATACAATCAATAAAAGTATGCTTTTATGAAAATTTTACATAAAAACAATATATGGCCCATTTCCCTTATTCATTTCCAAAAACCAAGATCATTCCATTAGTTATTTATTAAATTTTTGAGGGTAATATGATGATTACAATTTCAACACTCACAAAAGAAGGTGAAATACTTTTCTTTAAAAACATTTATCATAAACCCCTTTTAAATAAAGTCAATAATTTCCTAGAAATAACACCACATATGAAGGAACTTCAGGAATCATACAACAAGGGAAATGGAAATAAACATACAATTATCACATTCATCATTGCATGTAACTATGATCCAATAGACAAAGGAGAACACAAGAGATCATGAAAAATTCAGAACATACTAATACATGACACCCAATCCTTGGTAGCATTCCAAAAACATTGAAAAAAAATTGTTTAACACTATCATCCACTATAACTTAGGACATGCTAAGGAGAAAGTCCCAGAGAAATAAAAAAAATATATCCTCCAATAATGGGCCACTGGATAGTCTATAAACCAGACAATGCAACAATTATGCTCAGAATATTCTCTCTATATCACAGGTTCTTATGACTAATGTATATAATGGGGGTGAACCAATCGATTCTATAAGAGAATCCCATCGTAAGTACACATAAAAATAAACCAATAATTGGAATCACCCTAACCCGCCCCAAGGACCAATCTCATGTCATAGAATAAATAGAGAAAAATGAGTCCAAACTAAGAATCTTTGATAATGAATCAAAAGGATTCCACAGTGAGGGAATCTCATCCATTGCACAAAGATAAAGAATGAAGAACATATAAAGGACGTTTTCAAAATAAACACTTTCATCATTTTCAAAAGGTTTACAAATAAACCTTTAAGCATTTTTAAAATACTAACCTTAAACAATGACACAAAATAAACTTTTCATAAAGGGCTGTAAACACACCATTTTCCATATGAATCATTTACACAATCATTTTAATACATTCAAGTAATACATTCAAGGTATAAACCATTATTATAAAAATTATAAACATACCATTCATCAAAAACACATTCCAGAACACATTAAAATCCAATAATAATTTATTTATATTAAACAATAAAACTTGGGAAACAATATAAGGACCCAAAATATCATTTCAAATGCTTCCAATAAATTTATAAATCCAAAAAAATCAATTTATATATTAATTAACTTATAAAATCCAACCAGATAATTAATCACACACTAGGTAAGAAATATTTAACAAAAAAATTTCTATTTAACACTCAACAAGGTATAAAACAAAAATTTTCATTCCAAAAATTTATTTAAATTTCTAAACCCTGATTTTAATAGCACAAACTATGTGTTAAAGCTAATAGAACTTTTATCGAACACATGGTGTGCACATTTTAACCAGAACATCACTATTTGTTATAAAATAAGGAATAAACCACTACTTTTTACACCAAAAAATTAATAAAATTATCATACATCAATATTTATTAATCAATAGAGGTTATAAAATCATGAAATCAAATATTATGAATTTATAATGCAATGTGCATGTGAAACCTACCTTGAATCCATGGAGGAATGATGACACACACCTGAAATCACTCCATGAGGGTTTCCAAACCATAGATCTATGAATAAAAACCCTAAACTAACAAAAACACCAACATAAACCATGGGAAAATACAACACTAGGTTGAACATAACTAGGCGAGAAGAGAAATTGAAGGAAAAATGAAAGTAGATGGAAGGGAGAAGAGAAAGCAGAGGAATTACCTAGATAAATCTATCCCCGACATAATGATATCTTAGATATAAACCAAAGGAGGAAGTGTAATGACATTTAGGGAAATAGAGAGGGATTCCACAGTCTCGATGCACAAGGAGAATAATATTTTTGTGGACTTGGGTCCAAAAATCTTGAGGGGGAAAACATAGTAAAACCAATTTTTTTATGTTTTGGGAAAGACACATAGTTAGGATACTTGGTTTATTAAACCATGTGGAAACCATGAGGACCGACTGTATGGTCACCCCTGATCGATCGCACAACCGAGAGTCAATTATATGGTAGTTTTTATACCTGGATCATATTTACATACATTCGGCATCACTGTTAATCAAAGAATGCACCAATCATGCGTAGGGAAATTCAAAGCCAAAATTTTCAAGTTTTTTTTAAAAACTCCCAAATGAAAAAAGGTAAAAAAATGCAACACAAACTGAAAAAATAACACTTCAAAATTTTACTCTCTTGACACCCAAAACTAGAGAAATAGTCTGATATTTCCAACAAACAGGAACTTATGGTAAGAAAAGAAAAATAAGGTTTGATAATTATCCCAACCATTAATGCTTTCCACCCCATGCAATCCATAACACTTTATATTTTATTAATCAATTCCTAATAATTCCATATCAAAATGATCAAACCAATTTATCCATGAACATTTCACTCCCCAAAAATAAAACTTATGCCCCTTTCCCAAAATGAAACAATAATCCAAAACTACATCTCGAGAATAAATGAAGTGATCAAACCACCACATCCAAAAAAAAACCATGAATGAGATCATTCTGAGTTCTCCCCACGATCCAAACACTTTCAAAACACAAAGAAAAAAATGAGAAATCAATATCTTTAAAAGAAACAACTCATCTAGATTAATTGTGAAGCCAAACCAGAAATAGATCACCAGTATAGGGGTGTCCCGAACAGAATACCCTGTATTAAAATTTGACTAGAACCTGATAAATATTAGAAAAACAATCAACAAGACCGATAGTGGGTCTCATATGCATTAATAACCAACTAGAAATGACCAAATGAGAATTCAACACAAGCCAACATAGGGCCTTCCCTATAGAAGCAAATAAAAAACTCTTCCACACTGGATTATAAACCACAACTAAGAGGAAAAAAACAAGGACATTTAACCCAAACACTCTCAAATAGAAGCGAAAAGAACTGAGACCCCCCCCCCCCGACAAACTAAAATCCCCCACAACATGGAGAGGGGGAAGGAGCCCAATGATTGGAACACTGCAACCATAACTGATCTGCATTGGTAGAGGCATGAGATTATCCCTACTTCCCACACTCCTGGGATTCTTGACTAAGTACCAGCTTCATTCAGAGATGTATGGCTATAGATTTGAGGGATAAAGAATCTCCTGCATTGAATTTACATTTTGATAATCCCAATAAGGAACATTCATCACCTGATTAGATAAAAAGGACCAGAAATCCTGGAATAGAAACCATATTTTCATTTAAAACAAGTGTTTATTAGGATATTCAAAACCCCCTTTAAATCTCATAAACCCAAGCACTAGTGGAACAAAATCCATGAAACATAACCCTTAAAACTGGGTGTACATTTACATATGGAAACATTAAAGAAATACCCAACATTACATCACTTCTGAATATTACCTCCATGATGATTTTGAGAAACGCCCCGAGAAAACCGCAGCTGGGGACCCAAGAATACACAACCATTGAAGGGATTATAAGAATTTGAACATGATGGATTCTTGTGACCCGACATTCCACCCTAAAAACACATAAAGACCTCATTCCTAGAATATTTTGATGAAATATCCTGAGGCCTTTTGATTTTGCGACCCGCTCCATCAACTTTCAACCACATTATCATCTTCTTACCAAAATATTTCCTAATGCTTCCCAAGATTGAGGGAGGGAGGTCCACCTAGAGAAGTCCTGCCATATGGGATTCAAAATGGAAATATTGTCTCGTCACATTAGAAAATGAGGTTAGGTCAAACTCTGACACCTTCAATTGCTGATCAGGATGAATCCCAACCTCAATACGTCGAGCCTTCATGGAATCATCTGCAACCCACTCTGTAAGGTAAGGAACTAGGTCCCCAAAATGATGGATATACTACAACAATAGTCACTCACCGTGTTGCAAAAAACACATCTCCATCCCCTTTATCACTCTTTTCCTCATAGAAATACTGATGAATGAACGAAGACTTGAATAACTCCCAAGTAAGATCTCCATGAGGATTCTTCTGAGACATTAACTTCCACCAGATCCTCGAGAACCTTCAAGAATTAATGTTTCAAAATTAACTTTAAATAACATGGGAACTCAATGAGGAAAAAGTTCCTTTAGATATTTCACATACACTCTTACTCTTAGAGAGGATCCTCTTGTCAATAAAAGAGTGATGGATCTAGCTTCTGAAACTCAAGAACGAAATCCTTAGGTTGATCAACGGGAAATACTATGAATGGGGAATCACCCATATCCACACAAAGATCACCCATCGAAGATCTATGGGGAATACCATAGGACGATGAAAGAAAATAACTAAATCAGGGCCATCTCAACATCAAAATCCACAAGACCAAACACCACATAGGTGAAAAGATTTGAACATAAAAAAAAATCCATTATAACATCAAAAACATTCCTTCTAAAAATATATTTAATTTAAAACAAACTTGTTTGGTTGAAAACTCCCCATTAGTATTCCTTAGAGTCTCACTCACATTCTTGTTTTCATTCCACCCCATGCACCCATCCACCATACCATATCGGTCATCCATTCACAATCCCATATACCACCACACATGTGAGTACCAATGAGAACACAATAGGCTAAAACCAAACATTCTGATTTTCTAAAACAAATAATTCAACCCAATTGAAAAATTACAACCCTTCCAAAGGCTCAATCACTAACACGTAAAAACCATTTTAAAATTCTCATGTCAAACAATCTCACTATAATGGAAAATAAAATCCCATAAAATCCCATCAAAATCCTTTTTATGGAATTCAAAACACTTTCCAAAATCTTAAAAACCTCATTTCATCGAAACCATTTTATTAAAAAAAATATTTTTCATTTAAAATTACTTCCAAAATGAACATACAATTCCCAGAAAACCCAAGTTTTGATTAATAATTTCCAATTCTATTAAACCATTTCGATTTTACCACCAACTGGTAATTTTATAAAAAATCATTTTTCTCAGGTCTCCCTCAAGGTAAATTTTGAAAATTCCATTCTCCCAATTCAATCCCAAAGGATTTTCAATACAATTTTTTGAATTCAAAGGAGACCCAAAAGAGACACATTAGAGGAACTAGTAGCAGTGGGTGACTTGGTCATATAGTTGGTGTCCATATGTCAAACACACCACCAAAACTGAGAGCTTTCTATGACCATGCCCCCTACCCCACATGGCTTGAAAGTCCCAACAAGCTCATAGATACCACTAGCTTAAACACACTTTCATATCCAAATCACTAAAAAATCGCTAAAGATGAAGAAACTAACAAAACCATACTTCCTATAGAAACTCAAGGATCTGAATGAGAAAGAGTTCACAACACTGTTCTTGTACCTACCCCTCGAGTCTAGAAAATCCTACTCCATCTACCAAGACATCCTCAAATAATGAAGGGAGATTGGAAAAGAAAGGTTATCAAATAGTTATACTTCTTTAATATCATTTTTTCATGAACCAACGCAAGTATATCCTAAACTAGTCACCAGATATGATATGTGGCAGAGCCCTAAGGGAATTTTGGATCCCCATGGGATGGAAACTACGATTTGGAATCAACAGAGTACATAAAGGGAACAATATCTCCCAAAAATAAACAAATAACCAAGAAATGGAAAAAGACCAAACAACACAATATATATAAACGTATATGAACATATTTTATACAAGAATCTGAAAATACAACCAAACCAAATAGAAAGGAAAACCAAAAAGACAACCACATGATCTCAATGTGACCTCGAGGGTCACTCTCCAACACAATGAACAAATGCTTCCCGGAGCGAATAAACTCAAGTTGAAACCAGCAAAAATGGATACAAATAAAAAAGAACTATAGAAGTGAGTATTAAAAATTAGTAGGCTAACCCGATTTTCTATTCTCTTTGAACTTACTTTAAAATAAAAGAAATGAAAATTTCATGTTTGAACTACAATCTATTAATGTATTATTTTCGTCACAGTTTACTTAAAAAGAAGTATGACCCATTGAACTTATTTATCTCCCAAAACCATGCACACACCATTAGTAAGATATTAATTGTTCAAGGGGAATGTGATGCTTACATTTTTAACTGGCACAAAATAGGGTAAAACACTTTTCTTTAATTTTTTTTCATAAACCCTATTTAAAGAAACTCATAAATTTCCAAAGAAACACCACATGAGAAGGTAATAAAGTAATAATACAACAATGTTAACGGAAATAAAGATACATGTATAACATTATTCACTGCAAGAAACTAAGAGCTAGTAGACATAGGTGAACCCATGAGATCAGGAATAATCCAGAACATATTAATACATGATACCCCATCTCTGGTATCATTCCACACATGATGAAATCAAAAATACCTAACACTCTTGGCCACCCTAACTCAGGACAGGCCAAAGGTAAAGTCCCATATCAAAAAACCTAAATATATCCACAACTATGGGCCACCAAAAAGTCCATAAACTAGATTTTGGAAATATCATTATCAAAAAGTTTCCCTAATATTCCAGGTTCATATTTATCATGTATATGATGGGGTTGATCTATTCGATGCCAGATGGGAGTCCAATCACAAGTATATATAATAATCAACCAACAACATGCATCACCCTGAGACACCCCAAGGATCTATCTCATTATATAATATAAATAAAACCTAAAGAGTCCAAACTGAGGAACTCTATTATTGTATCACAAGGATTCTACAGAGAGAAAATACAATTCATTGCATATAGAAAAATAATTAGAAATATCCAAAGGTGGTATTCATAATAAACACTTTCATAATTTTCACAATGCTTCCAAATGATCCATTAAGCATTTTTACTAGACCAACATTAATCAGCGATAAAAAATAAACTTTTCATAAAGGGGTGTAAACACAACACTTTTCAGATAAAACCATTTACAAAATTTTCTTAAAACATTCAGGATACAAATTCAAGGCCCAAACCATTTTTATAAAAATTCCAAATGGGCCATTCATCTGTAACACATGCCAAAACACATTAAAATCAAATAATCATTTCATTATAAACACCAAAACCACTTAAGAAACCATATAAGTAACTAACAATATCATTTCACATGATTACAATACATTTATAAATCTAAATTAATCATTTTATATCAAAATTAACTGATAAAGGCCAACCGGGAAATTAATCACACACTAGGCATGCAATATTTAACAAAATAAATTCTATTTAATAGTAAAAAAGGTATAAAACACTAATTTTTATGCCAAAATCTTATTTAAATTTCTAAGACATGTTTTCAATATCACAAACTATATTTGAAAGCTAACGATACATTTTATCATACACATGGTGTGCAAATTTTAACCCAAACAACACTATTTGCAATAAAATGAGGCAAAATATGAAAATTTTCAAACCAAACAATTAATACAAGGGTCATACATCAATATTTATTAATAAATAGAGTTTATAAAATAATGAAATCAATGATAATGAAATTAGAAAAGGAATTTTCATGGGAAACATACCTTGAATCCATGGCGGAACGAGAACCGACACATGAAATCACTCCATGAGGTTTCCAAAACCACAGATCTATAAAAAATAACCTTAAAATAAAAAAAACCTCCTTTAAAAAACATGGGAAAATAGAAAACTATTTCAAACATAACTATAAAAGAAGAAAAATACATGGAAAAATCAATGGAGGTATATGGAGGACAAAGGATAGGAATTTTCTTGTGAAATCTATCCACAACATGAATATCTATTAGATAAACACTAAAGGAGGAGGAGGACTGGCTTAGAGAGAAAGGGAGAGGGCTACCTAAGATTAAAATTACAAGGAGATGAATATTTGGGTGGATTTGGGAACAAAAATCTGGGGGGGGACATGGAAAATCCCATTTTTATGTTTTGGGAAAGTCGCATGGTTAATTAAACCGTGTGATAGTCATTGGGAATGACCACACAGTCACCCATAATTTGCTACATGGTTACCTAGGTTCAACCGCATGGTTTATCAATCTATGAACCAATCATGTGCATGGCACTTCTAACCCAAAATTTCCTGGATTTTTCTAAAAACTCCCAAATGAACAGAGGTCCAAAAACACTACAAAAACTAGACCAAGAAAAAATTAAAAATTTAACCCACGTAATACACAAAACCCCTGAAAAAACTGGGAATTCCAACGAACTAGAACATTAGGTAATAGAAGAAAAATTGGGTGTGATAAATTGAATAGTAGTATAATGGATGGTAGGGATCCTCTGGTAATTTTTTTTATGGAGGAGGTAAAGGTTCCTAGAGATAGGGTGATATAGTTCTTACTTGGAGATGTCCCTTAGGAGAGTTTGATGATGAGAGATTAGGTTCGGTGTTTAGACCAGCTTCATACCATCAAGTAGACTTCTTCTATGAAGTTAATAGAGTCTTCTATAGTTTTAGGTATGATTATTGTGTCATCAACCTTATCTTTTATACTATTTGATATTGGTGGGTTTTAGTCATTACTATCTATCCATTTATCTGATGATTTAGGGATTTTGTAGACTATCTATATGGGGAATTGTATGTTTATATGCTTATAAAACAGTGATAAAAGGTTATATAGATATTCTAGGAGTAGAGTATAGTGTTTAGTGGATTTATTCATCTCCTACACTATTTTATCTTAGATATTCAATATTTTGATGTGATTATTTGTATGGAGTTTCTAACTCATTATCAAGAATACAATGAATAAGATCCCCAGTTGGTATCTTTTACGTCTAATAAGGTTAATTATTATACCTATTTCATTGAGTGGGGTATATTCATAGACTATTGGGGACATGGGAATCATTATATGGGAGAGACCACGGTTGTTTTTTCTGGTTTTTTCTTATAAGGTGAGGTACTTAACTATGTAGTATTTCATCCAATCATCGACCAGTTGTAAGATGTGTTTCTGAAATATTTCTGATGTTTGATATCCAAGAATGAGATCAGGTTTATTATTAAGCTTATTCCTATTTTGGATCCTATATCTACTATTGCTTAATGTATGAATCATATAAATATTTTATTGATAAAGGCTATAATTGAGGATTTAAAGGAGAGATGATTTATTACCCCAATAATAAAGCCTAGTGGAGGTACCATAAAATTTTCCAAGAAGGTGGATGTATTAGTGTACAATTTTTCAAATTATAAATTTCTAGATCTGGTGACAATTAAGAACTTTTATTCTCTTCCCCATATCTATGAACTATTTAGTCAATCTAGGGGTGAAAAATGGTTTTCGATTATTCAATTGAGGGTGAGTTCTCACATGTTTATTGTGAGGCCTTTTGATATTATATGTACTACTTTTATAAGTATATTCCACTTATAAGAGTATATTGTGTTGATATTTGGATTGATAAACACATCAGTAGTGTTAATTTCCTAGATGAGAGAGGTATTAAATCTTTATCTCGATTATTTCGTGGTTTTTTTAATTGATGAAATTATGATGTACTCATAATTGAGGGAGTATCATGATCTCTATTTAAAGATATTTTTTAGTATAATAATGGGGAAAAAATATATGTTAATATCTCAAACTGTTAGTTTTGGATCAGTGAGATTCTCTTCTTGGGGTATGTGAAATTAGAGGTTGAAATATTAGTCGACCTATAGGAGGTTTATGTGGTGGTTTATTGGGAGTTTCCAAATAATATTTTCAAGATTCATAGTTTCCTAATCATTATAGGTTACTACCGAAGGATTATTCTATACTTCTCTCAATTTGTAACACTTTATGTATCCTTTAAAATGAAAGGGAGTAGTTTATGTAGTCTAATTCATGTGAGACATCATTTTGGGGGATTAAAGGGATATTGATGTCTCCACAGATCCTGAAATTACATGAGTAATTTATATTGTATATACTTTATTGTGATTACTCAAGTGTCAATATTGGGGTAGTTGTGATATAGGGTAAGCATTTTTCCACTTATGGGTCCAAGATGCTATGTCCACTGGAGCATAACTACCAGACCTATGATTTAGAGCTAGTAGTGGTGTTTCACATGCTGAGATATTGTAATCACTACATCATTGGTAATAGGTTCATAGTGAAAACCAACCACTAAAAACATAAGTATATGTTATCTTAGAGGTACCTGAACTATTAGTAGAGGTGGTAGGTTAAGTATTTGAAGTATTTTAATTTTGAGATGGAATATACCTTTGTGGATGTGGAATTTTTGGATGATTCATTGATTTGTAAGACTTAGGTTCGGGTGGTGTAGGGTTCTAGTTGTCAGTGACAAAATACGAGTCTCTTCACTATGACGCGCCTCGATGAAAAGGAGTATCAATGAAAAGTAACTCCTACATCCTTGGATATTAAATCCCCCCTCCTCGAGAGAATAAAGTATCCTTACCTCTCTAAATAAAATTTTATTAAGATAATGGAATATATATGTTTTAACCTATTTTCCCATAATTCATCCTTGGAGGGGGTGAATTATGGTTTACTAAAATTATAACTTCTCTTTTGAATTAATTGGATCTTGTATTCATATTGGAAAAGATAACTTCAATATGATTTTTAATCACAATCATATATTGAAATATTAAGAACATGAAAAGAGTAATTTTACATTGTTTATTTATAAAATGCCACCCAAATATAAACATATCAATGATGTGTTTATATATTGATTAACCACTACTTCACTAGTGTATTATTTCAACTGTATGTAGATACCATTACTCTTATATGGTCCCTATTATATTCCAATCTTCACTAATTTTTCTAAATAGGGATAAAATGATAAACAAGAAGTTCATGTTTATTTTAAAACCCCTAAATTTTAAAAAAAACACTATGCTTGATAGTGTACACGACTCTCAACAATGAACATAAACGAACCAAGAAATAATATTATTATAAATATGATCATTATAACTGAGTTATAGATTTCTAAGGTATTAATAGTAGTAAAGGTATTATAAAATTTATTTATAATTTTACTCCTCAATATGAATTTATCGATTAATTCTAAGAAAATAAGCACTTGTTTTTTATTAATGTAAATTTATACATAAAAAATAATTTTTCTCCATAAAAGGGGTTTATTTATTTTTTGAGAAAAAATTATAATCAATCACTTCAATTTTTAGAAATTATATTTTATAAAAAAGGATATCATTTTTTAAATTATCATATCAATCTTATCATAATGGAAAAAATTAGTTTTTTAATAGATTATTTTTTCATTGAACAACAACAAATACTAAAACACTATCATTTCCATTAAACTATTTAGAAATTCCATCAATCTTTGAATTGAATTTAAAAATTCATTAGTTAATTTTATAAAAAATATTTCAATTAATGTCATTTGAATTGATATTGTTCGTATTTTTCGTATAAAAACATTTTTACATAAAAATGTATTTCTATGGAAAATCATTTTTCATTGGATTTTGGAAATTTATATTAAATGTAATTTATAACACTTATGGGTATTAAATTTGGTAAAATTGATTAAATATTTCAGATTTTCATTTCTAAATTTGGTGAATATGCCAAATTTATATTTTTTCATAATGAATAATAATCTTGATAAATATTTATTACCTAGGAAAATGGTTAATTGGGATAACTAGATATAAATCTAATGTTAAAAGGTTTTCAAATCACTCTAATTGATGTTTTTAGTGTATTTTAATTTTAATTATACAATAACCATCCAATATTATAAAATATGGGATTTTAGGCTATTTTCCTTGATAAATACCTTTATATTATTTTAATTAAATGAATATTCAAAAATGTATTTTTATTACTTTAATATCTATAAAAAATCATGATGAGGATAAAAATAAGTAATGATTGGATAGAAATGGTTATTTTAAATATTAATATTTTTTATGATGCTAATTTATTTTTCATTTTTTGTGATGGAATAATTACCTCAAATTCTTATGTAACATTGAAATAGTTCTTATACAAGCTTCAGAAAAATCAACTAAATGTTATTAAAAATATAAAAATTAATATTTTTTAGTGATTTATGGTTTTAAAATCACTTTTTAGATACATAAAATGTATTAGTGATGTGTTAAATATTAATATTCAAACTACATCACTGTATGGAAATTTTTTAATGTTAAATTATGTTAATAGTCCCAAAAATAAATTTATTGATATTTTATGGTAAATAATATTTTATTAAATAATAAAATTATTTAAAATATTATATTCGGAAAATGGATTTTCATATGGTTGATAATATAAACCATTTTCTACTTATGATTAACATATCCTTTTATCGAAAATATCTTTACCGTTGATTATTAAAAGCATTTTTATCATAGTAATCGTCAAAAGGGTTAAGATGGGATAAAACTAGAAGGTAAGCGTGAAAAAAAATCACCTAAAATCGTCAATTTTTTTTTGTAAGAGTGTATTTAGACTCATCATCATCATTTATTTGAAATTGTTTCAACTTGGTTCCACAATTACATGATAAATAATTTATTATATTTAAATATTTAAAATAATTCAATGTGTATCCATTCCTTATCTATAAAACGACACACCTTGTCCTATATTATTATCACCACCTTCATCCACATAGATCAACCAAAACCTATAAAAAATTCATTTTATGTTCATATAAACATTACATAGTTTCTGTTATTCTTAATATACCATCCCTATGGTTTTTAAGAAGAGATCTATAGGAGGTTTGTCGAATATGAGGTAATCATCTTAACCAAGAGTTTTCATTTTAATTTATCTAATACCTCCTAGAATTATGTTATAAACCTTAAAATATAATAAAATTGGTATTCCCCATATACATATATTTTATTTTGTTAATTTAATAATATATTTCATCTCAATTTCTATCTTATAGGGAATAAAAACATCACACATGTGTGTGTATGTACTACCTCCTCTACGAAGTAAGGTGTTTCATTTTCTATCACCGTATCTCATGGATGTTTATAATGATGGATTTAATTTTTTTTTTGTATATATATTTTTTGATATTTATTAAGTAATTATCATTCAATAAAGATAATGTATAATCTATTTTCTTGCTATTCCATCGGTTGTAAAATGGTAACATCAATCGTGTGTATGTGTGAATTTCCACATCCACTTAGCGATGTGATAGGTTTTTTAGTATGAATTTTATGGACAGTTATAAAATTCTATATAATTAATAAAAATTATAAATATATCATAATTATTATTATTAAGATAATAAAACTTTAAACTCTTTGAAAATGGTCAATCTGCCAAACCTGTTCTGAAATTGGGAGCTGAACATCCTCAAAACATCTAAAACGAAGTTTACCAATTGAGTAATTAAATATGTCATTATAGTAAATGAAAAAATGTTTTAATGATAAATTAATTAACCAATAAATGGTTATTAAATAATTAAATAATTAATATAACTTTATAATATAATAATATAAAGGATGTTCATAGAAAGTCGTGACTTGGGTAAGGGGTTTATTAACTCAATTTTCATTCCTTGGGTTATACTTATACATAAATTGACTATTTTATGCAATTATTATGTGTGAAATGTCATATGATTATTTTATTATTTATTTATACTTTTTTTGTGATTTTATAATTGTTACACACAATCACATCAATTATTGATTCTCGCTTTAGTTATATGATCATTGTAAGGATTATTCATCTCAATATTATTTCTTTGAGACATGTCTCATATTATTCACCTACATCCTTTTATAAGGTGAATATATAGTCTTTTGAGATATTATATCATGAATGAATATTTTATTATAATATAAAAATTTTCTTTTAAGTTACATATTCTATTATATATTGAATCAGATGTTATAAAAGATAAAAGAGGATACATTATCTCAATTTCATTTCTGTGAGAGACAATTCATGTCATGTACCATGTTTTATTTTATATGGTGAAATTACATATCCATTTATGTTTTTTACCTATTCATTGATTTATATTATGGTTTTAACATATTAATGTAATGTTTCATCATTTATTGGATTTTTATTAAATTATTTACCAACTTCTAAGGGTCTTTCTTCTCAAACATCCTACTTTGAGACATTTTTTGATTGATTCACCTATATTTATTAATATGAGGTATAAAAATATGTGAAATATAATAACAAGAGTATTTTTTTACTCATGGTATTTTATTTTCCATCTCATGTCCTTTCTTTCAAACGGTTTCAGTATTAAAAGTCCTAAAAAGGGCTTTACTTTAAAACATCATTTTAATGTTTTTAAATAATTTTAACCAAAATCATTCTCCATATTATTTATCTTATATTAATAAGGTTATTTTATATATATTATCATGATAACCTTTTAATATACATAGTATTTAATAGCTAACAGTTCCATAGCCTGTGTAGATCCAGGGTTACTCTTACATGGTTTCTTGTTTTATCAGAGTTACCTCTATGTAGGTATCTGAAAAAAAAAACTGACCCCCCATGTCCATTATATTTCTCAAATAATCATTATTAATGTTATGAATTAAATTTACATAGCTCTTTACTACCTTTATATTTCCAACAAGATTCATGGATTACTTTTACATGGTGTGTATGTAACATTATATCGCTTAATTTTTTCCTTTGCATATCTATTAAAAATAAATGTCCCCATTTCATGAGAATACAAACTAACATTTTGTAAGAAATTAACTTCATGTTTCTCCTTTACACAAACAAAAAAAATTCAGGTTCAAATTTACATATATCTATAAAATTTTAGATTTCTCTCATTCTATACCAGAACCTTCTCAAACATACTCAATACCTTATTAACACATCTAAGTCTTAATAAAAGTGTATTTGTAAAATAATTACAATATCATACTTGTAAAATAACCCTTAAATGGTTCTATATAACTTTAAATATAGCATCCACCATTTAAAATCAATTATTTTGTTATCCTAATTTGTAGAAATCTTTAATCACCTTCCAAACTAGTTATAGACAATACTATCCTCACCTATAAACACTTGTTTTATTATACATGAATATTAACCTAATAATAATAAAAAATAACCATGAGTCTATAATATATAACAATCCTCTAAGCATCCCCAACATAATATTTCACCAAATATATATTAACCCATTAAAAAAACACACTTTTTCTTGAGAACATCAATACCCCCTTCGAATTTATTAATTATACCAATAATTAACAAAGCCAATATGCATATCTCCATGTATTATTTCTCCCTCTTGTTGAAAATTAATGTAATGAATAAATTTGTGACATCTCATCTCTTATTTTATTTCATTTTATGATTCTAAAAACACCTTTCTCTACACCCTTTTAAAATATAAACAGTATTATTTATCTCCTTGAACAAAGGATTATAACAAATGATTATATTAGAAAAGATAATTTAGTTAATAAAATTTATTTATATTTAACCTAACCATTTTTTTGTTATAAGAGAGATATAACCATCATCATCAATATTGTCCATTATATCCCATACATGTTATACCATTATAAAAAATATATTCTTGTGGATTCTAAAAAATATATTTATCAATGAAAATATATTACATTCACATATCTCAAAAAACCATCAAAATAGTCCATGATAAAGAAAAAATTACTTTTCTTTTTACTCATTTATCACCAACCAACACTCCAAATTTTTAAGTATAATTTATAAAATTAAAATATTGTTTGAAAGTGTGATTTTCATACATTTTTATCAAATTTTGTACAACTATCTATAATTTCTACATTATCTATATGATAGTTTCATTAAAAAAATTCTCCCCTCAATGGTTGAACAAAACACCTCATCTTTATGGTAGATAGAATACTCCATGAATAATAACTTCAATATTATAAAGTATGCAAACAGTTCTTCTTTATCATCCTATTTCGTAAATGTTATAAAAAAATAACAAAATAAATTAAAATAAGGAAGGAAATTTTTCGTCTTTCAGATGAAATATTAAGGATGATATTTCATTTTCTCAACTTTATCTAATTCTTATTAACAAGATCATAACCTATTCTCCTCTCAATATAATAAAATTATTTATTATTCTATTTATTATTTGGTATTTATTACTTTAGTAATGTATTTTTAACCTTATATATCAAGGAAACTTCACATAAATATTATTTAACTACCCTCTTCATGATTTCTTATTGGGCTGGTGGGATAGTCATATGGTCATTTGAATCATGTCTAGATTACCCATATTACTCAAGGAACTTTTCATAGAATTTAAATACTATACCAAAGGATGAATTCTCATTAAATTTAATCAATTTATTTAGATTAAAATTAACACTCAATTATGATTCCTATATATGTTTATCCTTAGTTAATTTATTTGGAAAAATAATGAGGCATCATTTATTGAAATTCTCATCATTAGTGGGTTTCTCAACTGATTTCTTATTATACTCAACATTTCATGAATTTATGTTTATGTTATTTTTAATTTTATTCCGTTTCATACCATATAAATCTTTATTAAGAATCATATCCACAGAAACCTCATATTTATAACCATAGTTTCTGAAAATTTAACACACTACATATAAAAAATCAAATCTTTTTTGGGTGGATATATTTAGTAATTTACTAGGCATAAATTATTTCCCCTGAAAATATTTCCTCATATTAGCTTCATAACTCCCCCTTGGTTCCTTCTTTATTCCATGTAAATGACATGTTGAACCAACAAGAATATGATTTTTATGCATACGTTCTATATGATTAGTAGAAGCCTCTAAAATTAGATCTTTGATTTTGAGCATAAATCATAACAAAATTTTATTGAATATATCTTCCTTCAAATTAATACTTCCTTTTCCTAAGGGGTAGTGGCATTTTTATCTTATTGTATTCCTTTTATAGGGAATATTAACATTAATAATACTTCTGGATCCATACCTCTACAAAATTGTTTTTAAAATTTCCACTATTATAAAATCTAGACATCTATTGATATTAATTAGGTGTATATTTTAAATTTCTATCAAGATTTCTCCTGTCACCTGCATGAGAGATCTTAGGTTTAAACTCAACCTATTTTTTATAGACTTATCTAATTTAATTCATCTCATTTTAAAAATAATACATATTAATTAGGCCTTACCCAGTTCTTTCTTCCCTTATAGTTATCTTCTCCTCAAGGTCAATAACAATACTCTATTATTCATATTCTCAAAGATTGTGCATCATAATATCATCAAAATAAGTTGTTTCTTTCCTTAGTAGCTATTTTTCTCTTTACCCACCATATTTTTCACCTTTAACAGCTACCTATTTTCTTTCATGAGCTGTATAATCTTCTCAAGAAAAGATTCCAACTTTCGCTTTACCTATCACTAAAGTTATATCATTTATTACCCATAATATTCACTATTTTTTGAAAAAATATTATTAATAATAGAAAATATATTAAATTCATTATTTTAAATAATATATGAATCATATTTCTATTTATTTATCATAAGTATCCTTAATTTTCTACTAGACTTATTTTTTTTCTTTTTTATCCTTGCCTATTTTGTATTTTCTCATCCTCCATGACAGATTTTTATTTTTCAAGTTGGTTATTTTGGAAATAATTTCCAATATTTCCAATAAAATTACAATCATATCACCTAAATAATTTCTTATCATTTCACCCCCATATTCCCTTATACAATATCTTTGATAGAAGAACACAAATTTTGTTTAAGTTATCTTTACCTTCATCTTATTTGTTTTTTCATTTTCTTATGGTCTCAATGTCCATATCATCTTGTTAACTTTTCTTGAATTTTGGTGCCATTTTTATTTCATATTCTATGAAAATATTATAATGTTAATAAAGGGTGATATGTTCAATATATTCCAAAATTGAATCCTTCGGAAAACATATATCAGTTAATTTTCTCATCAACTTCTCAACAATGATATGATCCACCAAATTCTTACCCAATCCATGAATGTTTCTTATAATATAATTGAATAATGTATATTAATTATGAATAGTCTCATGATTGGTGGTATTTTTTTCTTCAATTATAATCCTCTAGACTTGAATTTTCGATTCCTTACATTTGATGTTTCCTTTATAGATTCTTTTCATTTTTAACGAATTTCATTATCAGTGTGAAGTCCATGATTTTTTGGTATAATTTTATAAAATATACATCTAGATGTAGTTTCAATTAAATAATTCTAAATTTTACTATTTTCAAAGAGTTCCATATCATCTTCCATGGTGATGGGTGGAAAGACCACTATTATGATATCTTTTACTTCTATT
The DNA here is from genome assembly GCA_963277665.1 of Viscum album. Taxonomy (NCBI): domain Eukaryota; kingdom Viridiplantae; phylum Streptophyta; class Magnoliopsida; order Santalales; family Viscaceae; genus Viscum; species Viscum album. Next base: position 1,991,319,422 of record OY728131.1, on the reverse strand, counting down.
CCAAGTGATAAGAGAAGTAGTATCATATTATTCCTCTAAAATTTTTATTCCTTCCATAAAAATAGGAACACCCATACTATTTAATTTTTTTATCCATTATGAATTACATAATGGATATTTTAAAGGGAAACTTCAATAATAATACCAATTGATGTTCCCAAATCTAATTAGATAACTGAGAGTTCGAGGGGGTGAATCATCTATCTATTTTTTTATTTGTTATTTTATTTTAACCCAATCGATTGAAATTTTAAAGGTTATCAAACCACTTAATGATTTACCACATCCTCACCATCATGTTTAGTAATAATAACAAGGAATGAATAAAATATTAATTATAAGGTTTTCCAAAAATATCCTACTCATGGATATGATTTTTTATCCCCCTCAATTAGGGATTCTTCCACTATCTCGAAAAATTGTTTACAAACAAACATAGTATAATCCAATTAATAAATTATCCACATTGTTATCAATTAAAAAATTTAATAAATGAAAATAAAACATATCAATATTATATGACCATGAAAATAATTACCTTTGTATTTATCATAATGTTACCTATACCTTTTGATGATGGTCCTCCAATACGAGCATATGATCAATAGATCTACATGTTAATTGCTTCATCAAAATATTCGAAAAAATAAAAGTCTGGATCTGGTTTGGGGGTCTTGAGACTTCCTAAATATCATGAGTGATACATATCTTCATCACCCTTCATAAAAACCTGAGTTCATAGTATATTTCCCTCTTTTTCAATGGCTCCATGATTTTACTCCATCTCTCTCTTTGATACCATGTGGTATTAAGGATCTAAAATAATTATTCATGCAGATGTTGTTCATAAGTTTAATTCCATAATAAAAGGATCTCTCTATACTATTTTATGATTCCTCAGCACATATATATAAATACACACAAAAAATATCATGTGAATATTATTTGAATATTATTTACATAATCGATATATAAAAATATCAATAACATAAAGGGAGATCATATATCATAAAAAACTCATTGAAATCCATAGTCAGATCAGCCTTTTAAATGTCCAAATGACTCATGATTTATTCTTTTAGTATATATTTAAATTTCCTGACCTCAACTTCCCAAAAAACGTATTTTTAATGATCTTAAAATATCCAACCATGTATGCATGCATATTCTAATTCATAGCTCAAAAACGCGACACTTAACTACTATGGTGTGGAACTATTCCATTCTCAAATTTCCATTTCAAATTACATTAATGTAATTTTTTCCAAATTAGTATTCTCTTTAACATATTTAAGATGATTGTAATTTCATATGATCATAATACTTATGATTCAAATACATACAATACAGAGTCGTAGGATGACCATAGTGATAGGGTGACCAGAGTCGTATGAAGCGTGAAGTCTTTTGGTCTGGCCAAAGTCATATGATTATTCTCAAAGATATATTATTTGAATATAATCTAGAGTTATTACTATTAATATCATTCTTCAATTTGAAACTCATTTATGACTGGACCATTAAAACCAATCAAAATCATAATGGAATTTGGATCTTTGAATATTAGTATAGTGTCATTTGAATTTATTCTTTTAATCTTCATTTATTGAAAATTAATATTATGAGCTTCTCTTCAATGTGTTTATATTATGTTGGTATTCATATATACTTTAAAAATCATTTGTAACCTTTACATAGATTATTGTCCCCCATTACATAGATTCTTATGATTTACTTTTTTTAATGTATTTCATAGTTTATTCTTATATATCTAGTGGAATTCCAAAGGTACCTTTATGTGGTTGTTGGTTTCATCAAATTTATCTCTATGTTAGTAATTTAAAATAACAAATTACCCTTTTTTATTGGTCATATTTCTCATATTACCTTTATAGAGGTTATGGGTGGCCTTAAAAATTGTTAGGATCACATTTACATAGAAAATTGGATTCTTGACTTACATTTACAAAAAGTAAAATTTCCATTACATAGCATACCTCTTACCTTTATATAAATTATATTATTTAGTGTTACCTTTATGTGAGAGTCCATATTTCATTTTTTTGGTAGTAAAATTCTTGGTTTACCTTGACAAAATGAGTAAAAATCCTGGGATACCATTATATAGGTCTAAACAATTCTACTTTTCTCTCTTAAAAAACAACTAAAAATAAATTAGGGACTTCTCAACACATTCAATTGTTCATACAACTATATTTACACTCTAAATAAACCGTATTACACATATAACAACCTTTTTATAGTTCAATTTAATTTTTCATCCTCTTCCATTTGAAATCATCTTTCTTTATCACCACATAAGGTTAAATATTCAATCAACTTAACAAAATAAATACTCACCTCACCCATAAAAATATTTATTACTATATTTGAATATTAGATAAAAAATATTCACAACTAAATATTGAGTATTTGACCAATAAAAATCCTCCAAGAATCATCATTATAATATTTCACTAAACACATATTGACTCATTGATAAAAAGTTCAATTAATTCTTGGGAACATAAATTCAAGAACATTTTGTTTTCATTGATCACAGTTATACCAATGGGATAACTAAATTATATACCATCAATAGAGGACATGTAAACATGTATGCTATAATAAATAAAATATGATCTCCTTATGTTCTTCCATATATAATATTTTGATTCATCTAATAATGTAAGTTCTTTTTCATTAAAAATGTTCACCATAATGGTAGCTTACCTCGAAAATATTCAAGAATTAATTGATGGCTATGATACCACTTGTTGTAACAGGTGTCCCCACTAAACACCCAATGATTGGGTTGAATTAGGGTACACTAATATTTTGATTTCCCTTTTGAATTATTTTTCTCGCGTCATCACATTTACAAAGATAACTTAAATATTATTTTTAATCACAACTAAGTAAAATAATTTAGAGTATGAATACACTTATTATATTTGGTTCACATATAGAAGTCTACTCTAAATAAAAAACTATCAATGATTTTTTGATATATTGATTAACCCCTAATTTAATAGTATATAAATATTTCTTTAGGAAGAGATCACTACTTCACCAAGGTCTATAACCTCTTCCTATATTCTACTCAATATTTTCCAAAGGGATATAAAGTTGAAGTCAATACACTGGACTATCATATTGGATAATAATAAAAGTTATAACACGAAATTAAAATGGATTTTACCTATAATTTTCCATTATTTAATTTCATATTCTCCCTGAAATACAAAAAAGTTTATCTTCTACTACCAATATTTTATGAAACGATGAACTGATCAAAGTTATCTAATAATTCTTGATATTTAATATAATCACCTGGTTGTACATCTGATTCTATATAATAAAGACGTTCTTCTGATATTTTTTATATGTGTGATAATCTTCTTATGTAGAAATAAGTCATCTATGTTCATAAAATGTTGGAATTTCAAATTTGAAATTCCAAAAAAATATAACTTACACTTTAGATCCATCTATTTGATTAGTTCTTAGATTATATCCACTATTAAAAATAAATAAGGTAGTTACTATGTATTTAAATAACTATAAAACCATCATACCTATGTTATATATTCACATTAGTGTGAATTATATTGAAACCCACAATCATAGAGTGATTGACTACTTCATTAAATACTGGATAATTTCTCGATATCATCTCTTAAAATATGGAATAGGTCATAGTGTGACCTGTTGTATCATGGTGTCAAAGCTTAAATAAATTAAAGTTTGGTTATATTCTTAATATCTCTTCATGGAATGATGACTATGGATATGTTGTGTAAGATTTTTATGTAGATATGATTCATAGTGTAACCTTATATGTTAAAATTTTTATAATGAATATGCATATTTCATAAATACTAATTAATATGAATGATGATGTGATACTTATCGATGTGGCATAACCCGTGCCACTTCTATAAATATCAAAATCTTCTTACAATGATCTTAGGATTACTTAATATAAATATAATAATTCCAAAATTCAATAAAACTTAATTTTGAAAACAGTCATTGAAAATAGTATAGACATTGTTTTTTGGTTATAACAATATAAAGTGGGGATTTGTCACCTGATTGGTTCTTTGATGATGATGAGTATTTTTTTATTATAGGTTATATAGGGGACCCTTTGATTATGTGAAAGGAATTTATGTTGTATTCCCTCACATTAGGGTGGTTTTTCACCCATTTATGACCAATATGAATCATGGTATTCATAGGTAGTATCGTTATCTCGGGATAAAGAAGGACTTGGTGGGGTTTGTTTCACGATGCTTTACCTATACGCAAAAAAAGGATGATAAGCAGTGACCATTATTTCTTCTTCAATCATTAAAAATTCCTAAGCAGATGTGGTTTTATGTGATAATGGTCCTTGAGATGGTATTATTAAGATTCCATCATGGAACTGGTGCATTATGAGTTATTTTCAACTTTCTAACTAAGACATTTCATTTCCTACTGATCCAAGAGACTTATTTAATTGGTGAATTTGGTAGGATATAAGTTTGAGATGTATTGAATTATCATGGGTTATCTAGGAGAATTTTATATGAGTAATATTACAATTTACATCTCTCATCTTTTGAGGGATATTGAAGGAACATGATTTTCATGTTCAATTGATCTATATTTGTTATCCCCATATTGATAAGAAATTTGAGTATACTATAAATTTGTTATAGGAAATACTGCATTCATGTGTCCTTTATTTTAGTGTAACAGGCACAAATCAATTTTTTATCATGAATTTTTTTATAAAAATTGTTATCAAGAATAAATTCATATGGAATATTCTTTGTCATTGTATGTTACGCTAGTCCAATCACCATTTTATTGGATAATGGTTATGGAGTTGGGGTTTATTGGTCCAATTCTCATGCAGAAGATTTTAGAGAATATTTGGATGATTAGGAAGTGGTTAGTGATTGATCAGAGTAGATATAAATCATACATTGACTAAAAATACCATCTTCTAGAGTTTGAGGTGAGTGATTGAGTATTTCTCTAAGTATCACTGATGATGTGACATAGGTTCATTTAGAGAGAGATGAATATTCCACACAAGTTCGATGGAATTATTAATGTTTTCAACAAAATTGATACCATATCATATTATTTGTATTATAGATAGAGATGTAGTTATATTAATTATGTGTTCCATGTATCTCAGCTTTGGAGATACCATCCCAAACCTTTTTATATGATATTAATCAATAGGTTTGAGCTGGAGTTGGATGTTACATTTGAGGAGTGATCGATTAAAATAGTGGATAAGAGTGAGAATACACTATATAAGAAGATAAGCTATATAGTGTGAGTTTAGTGGAATCAATGGTGTGTACAGGATGAGACATGGTAGTGGGTGTCAAATATATGGGTGCAGTGGTCTGAGTTTTTCACTAATACGGCTCAACAATGCTTGATAGTGTATCTCATGGATTGGATTGTATATGGTGGGGATGTTTTCTCTACTTAAATAAATACATGATATTATTTTTATCTAAATATCACTAAACCATGGGTGTTTTGGGTAATTATGTGTGTTTTATTTGTTGGCGGGGGATATAGATTGTTTTAGGAAAACATGGTGGGTGTCACTACACCTATCCATTTTCAGATGCCACTTAGTACCTAGTAAATTAGTACTACATACCTGGTGCGTGAAAAATAGATGGAAATACCACCAAGGGGGGCCACTGGGTGGACGGTCAACCGTGGGTGGGTATTCAGTGTCCATCGAGAACTTGATGGTTAGCTAACATGTACTGTATGGGTGTTTGGTTCATCCTTTAAAATATTTCAATTAATAGATTTATTATTTTAGTTCTTTTTAAATTATATTTTATTTCTCATATTCATCACAAAACAACATCATACACTCCTTCTACATATATTCCTCATTAATCCATTCCTAATATCAATTTCTTTTTATTAATCAATGGTTTTGGATCCCATATATTATAATATCACACCAATGATAAATATATTTCTCTCCTCGATTAAGTTATTTGATTCTGTCATTTTTTACTTTTCTACCATTAATTAATCCTAATTATTGCATTTTTTAAAGATTTATGAGTTTCTACCATTTTAATTCAAAACAGTTGGTGGGTTCTAATGAGCATGACCTAGACATACCCATGTAGTTAGTCAATTGATTGTCAAACAACTTTTACATGAAATACATGTATCATATAAAATATCAGCAATGAAAAATTATTGTGTATTCACTAAAATCAAAATTAAATTAATCCCATTTTTTTCTAGAGTATGAGTAGAACCTAATAGGTTGAGATTGGCACATGTGGGGAGTCTATTGACACTGTGACCATTCTTAATGTGAATTGTATTTTTATATGATATGTTTTAACCTTGGATGGGTTTCTATGGAAAGTAATAAACCCTCGGATCCTAGTTTAGTGAACAAGCATGTTCATTGTTAGTATTGGATTGAGAACGGGCTAAGCTAGGGGTTAGATGTCCATGGTATGAGACATTGACATAGGATTATGACTTAAGAGGATTACTTTTGACACGATTAATAACTAATAATTATTTATATTGTGTTTAAATGATATATCATTCATATTGATAGATATTTGATGGTGGTATGTAGTGATTCCATTTTTTCCTTTTAAGACTTTGAAATATTTTATAGAATATTTTAGGATCTGGGTTATGAGTCAGCACAATATTCTGTGGTCCGAAGAGACGTGATATTGATATATTAAAGATATGTAATATATTAAAGTATACATATACATATTTTTATAATAAATGTATTTACCATTGATTGGGAATTCATATTGGATCTAAAAGATCATAGTTGATTCCAAAATTTAGGTTCCACCATAAAAATGATAAAAAGTTGGTTGACATAGAGCATTCCGATAGCGATGACCATCGAAGGGTGTGTTAGGTAATTAATTATGTTGATTAAATTAGTTTAATTATACACCAAAAAAATAATGAACCACTATAAGTTATTCATTATATAAATTATCCATGGTAAGATGCATAACCATGGTGTATTTTCGAGGATCTATGGAGGGCCATTGATGAATGATAGATTGTGGAGAAATGGTCACATTTCAAAGGATTCATCTTCACAAACAACATTCTTGGTTCTCAGTAATGCCAATGACATATACCCAATATTCATTAGTGATCATTCAAAAATCAGGGTAGGGAATGTTATTTTGTGGTTTTCCACCCATGATTATTTAGTAATAATGGATTTTCATATGTGCTTTATTTTCTATAAGATTTATGTGATTCTCATGAGCCCTTCCCTATATGGTATTCTTGATCAGAATATTCTTATGTGGCACCCTATTTCCACCCATGGATACCTAAAATAAGTAATCATTTGTTAAGATCATAACAGACAATTATGGATTCACCATGTTCATTTTCATTCTCCCACTACTCTTTGGGGTTTTCACTATTGTCCCACAGGTTCCTTGTTCAACATTTCTAGGTTGGATTCAAGCATGATCACACCCTCATATTCATGGAACACAACTAAAAAACATACCTTTAACAGCATGAGCCTTTACCAACACTAAAAAATCTCTGATAAAGGGTACATTTTATCAGTGCTTTTCTGTAGCAATGATAAAAGACACCCTTTATCAACAGTTTATTTTTAGCGCTGATAAAGGGTACCCTTTATCAGCGCTTTATTTTTAGCACTGATATAGGAGTGATATTATCAATGCTTTTTTAGTATTGATAAAAGACCCAAATAATATGAAATAATTAAGAAAATAAAAATAAAAAATGAGTGAATTCAAATAAATAAGAACAATTTTATTAATTAAATAATTATTGATAAAAATAAATAAATCATATATATATATACATATATAAATTATAAATATTAATAAATATTATATATTAAATATATATATAATGAATAGAAATATATAATTTAAACAAAGAAAATACTAAAACTGTTTAATTTAATAAAAATATTAAATATTTTATAAATTAACTAATTAATGATGAAAATGAATAAAATGGATATATATAAATATACATATATTATAAATATTAATAAATACTAAATATTAAATAGAGATATTTAAAATTAATAAATTTTAATAATAAATAAAAATTGAAACTGAATTAATTAAAAAAAATTAAAAAAATTATTAATGAAACAATTATTAATAAAAAAGAAGAAGTTTAATATAAATATAAATATTAATTATAAATTGTAATAAATATGATATATTAAACTTAAATATATAGAATAATGAAAATTTAATAATTAAAAACATATTAATGACTTATTCATTTGTAATAGTTTTATCCAAAATTATTCCTTAATACACTGAATATTGAAATATAATCATATATATATATATATCAATGTATATAATATTTCCTAAAATATTATTTATATACGATGATACATTTAATATATTATATTTTTAATTGGTAAATGTTATTTAAATATTTTTAATATTATTACAGTTTGGGATTGTTTATTCATTTTTAATATTTTTTTGGAATTAAATAATTTTATGTTTCTTGTTTTTATATATTTATTTACTCTATTTAAGTATTATGTACATATATTCACATTTACTTCAATATATATATACATTTTTTTGTAATAAATTATATTTAATTAATAAAACACATTAATTTTTTCAATATTTTTAATGTGTACTGATTTTTAATCATTCAATTCCATTCATTTTTAAGATTCACACATTTAATATTTAATAATCATTACTAATGTTAAAAATAAATTTTTATATAATTATTTGTAAATAAATATATTTATAAATTTATATTTACTATTTTTATAAATTTCAATATTTATAATTGTAAATAAATAAATACTCTTTTTTAAATATTATTTATATAATTATAAATAAATAATTATATATTTATAAATAATTATAAATTTATAATAAATGTATTTAAATAATGAATATATCTACTATATTAATATTAATATTAATATTTATTTATTATATATATATATAATTATATAAATATATTTTTTATTATAAAATTATAATAAATATATTTAAATAATGAATAAATTTAGAATATTTATATTTTTATATTTTTAAATTTTTATTAAATATATTGTATTAGGTGCTTGGGGTATAATTATAGTCAAACCAACACACCGTACACACAAAGTCTAGAAAGGAAGGTTATAGTCCCCTGAAGGAATAACCCACCCAACTAGCTGCTTTATTTCATTGATGATAGCATTTATTATAACTTTTATAGAAGTGTTGATAATGGTCTCCCAGATCTAATTAAAAGAACACTAACTGTGATTGATTAAGTTGGGATTCACAAGCTATTGCAGAACTCCCCGACTGCCGGTGCTCCCCCTCTATGTTCTCTCAGTGGAATCAACACTAGAATTCAAGGTATGTTATTTTCTCCTCCTCATCACTCATTTATTTCTTGTTTGGGTTCTTTGGTTTATCTATTGTGGAGTTCTCAACCATGATGAATCCTACTTCTCTTCTCCCATAACTCCAGTTGATATTGGTCTCTCTCATAATTATTCATTATTTTTATTTTTATTGCCACCTTCACACAGGGATTGTTCCATTGTTAGTACTATCACTGTCACCATCACCACCATCATAATCCACTCCCCATTTTTCTTCATCCTCCACCACTACTTCTCATTGATAGTTTTCCATGATTTTTAATCATAGTTGTGATTTTTTCACAAATCCAATTTCCATTTGACATGATACTTATTTTGGTATTTTTGTTTTCTCTTATGATTATTTCATGATTGGGTGATATAAATCCAATTGATTTACTTATTAAAAAATGTATAAGGTATGTTATCTATGAATGAATGATTATTTAATGATTTTCAGGACAACCAAGGTATGTTTAATTTTCATGAATGACTACTTAACCACTGTTTTATTTGAGGAAGTATTTTTTTTTAAAATGGGTGTCTTATAAATATTCTAATTCTTTTTCATGACAATTAAACTATGTTTAATTTACTGATTAATCATTTTATAGAATGTAGTGTATGCTTAATTTAAATAATGAATGTTTTGATGATTAACTAATGTAGTTTTATAGCATTGTGAATGGGTTTTATGAATTTATAATGGATTATGGATTTTAAATATTGGATATTGATAATATATATTTAAATCATCATGATGGGTTTTTTTTATTGTGTTGATTTTGTAATTTCAGTATAGGGTATGTTTTTTTATAATTATATTACAATAACACAATAATAATATAATATTTTTTAGATTTATACCCCATTTATTATCCATTATATAGTTTAATATTTGTATATAATTCCTTTGGGAAATTTTCTACATAACACTCATCAGGTGATATAACTATTTCTTCAAATAACATCATCGCAACCCTAATAATACATTTTTGGGATTTTTTTCTTCATGTATTATAATTTAATAAGTATTAGGTGAAACAATTTTTTAAATATATTTCCTTTATCTTATTTGTTAAATATTTATCATTTATTGGATTTTATTTTTATTTATCAATGAAAATTTTGAATTTATGTTTTCAAAATAAAATATTTAGTTCACGAAATTTATTATATATGATATTAAATCTTAGTTATATTACAACAATATGAACAAGTGAGGAAGATTTGTAAATGGTTGATTATTTTTTAGAATTTTCAAAATATAATGTTCTTTAAAATGATTAGTTTTTCTCTCTTTGGTTGAAATGTTTAAATAAGGGAGATTTTTAATGTATACAAATAAAATATCAATTAATTTTTTGTGGTATAAATACATGATATAGTCCTTGAATTTGGCATAGTAAAATTGGATAAATTTCATGATCGGGTAATTCTGATGATTATCAGGTTGATAAATTTGATCAAATTAAAGGAAGTATTTTTTATATTAATGTAGTGGAAATTGAGAAGGCACCAAAGAACAGACAGTTATATAGTTATCTAAAAAAACCATTTTTTATTGGTTGTAGATAATTTATGGATTTATTTATGAATTTATAAATTAGAACCGAGGTAATTTATTGGATATGGCATTAGAAATTTTATTAAATCATACTAGATTCCCTTATATGATATAGACTATGATATTTCAAGTGAAGAATCCTAATATAATAAAAATATTGAAAACTAGGACCAATAGTTTTATTTTTTTCCCCATTTTTAGTTTCATAAAATAAATCTTGACTAAAAACAACATCTGGACCAAAGTGTTGTTTCTAATGTGTGTAGATCCAATTTTCTAAACCAAACATACGAAACTTACATTTCTTTATGGATATTAAAAGTATTTTGATATTATATAATTTCGTATAATGGTCATATATAAATGGAATAATAGAAATAGTTTAAGAACAAAACTGCAAAATTTAATTTCATTGAATAAATAAATTTATTATAAATAAACATGTTTAACAGACTTTACATAATAAAAAAAGCATACATATATTTTATGAACCAAATGAGTGATGTGGTTTATAACTCACCACACCTAATATCATGTGAAAATATTATTCTGTAGTGATGTTATAAGACGGACATAAGGGTAATCATGGATAATGGAAGTATCCACTAAGGGTAGAACAATGTATGAATTTTCTTATGAATATTTTTCTAAGGGTTGTGATGTACTAAGATGGATTATATGATCTCATTGTTAGTAATTAGATATGTGGTATAAAATTGGTTATAGTCCCTTAAAACATTGTGGGATAACCTATAAAGGGTATCATAGACTAGTTGATCATATATCTTACTAATTCCAGAGATTTGAGGTGTGTGAGTGATGAAATATGGCCTACGGACTACGAGACTATCTAACTAATGATCATTAAGAAATATTATCAATGCCTAGGATAGTTGATCATTGAGTATCATATATTATAATATGATGGGTATTATGTGCGGGGTATATATAGTTAGTTAGAACGTGAGTTGTTGTAGAAATATTAGTGATTCATCAAAGGATTGGGTGAGGTTTATGTGACATTTGGGTTATTTTTTTCCTCTTCATGGGTTTTTAGTTGTTAGGTTTAACTAATGTATTGTGGAACCCATTGTGCGGTTCTTTACTAAGGAAACTAATAATGTTAATACTTCCCCATATTTCAAATGAAATTTAAATGAAAAATGGGTACGTTATACCCATTTAATGATTTGGATGCAATAAGTACATGTGATGGTTATCCCAGAGGGACAGTCTTGGATGCTAGGGGTTTGAGGTCGAATCTTGTGGAACCCATGATGTAGTTTTTTTCAAATGGAGATAAATAATTTTTTTCACCTGAAATGATTCAAATGTAAACCTATTAATAGTAATATGATTTGAATTTCAGGGAAAAGCCATGGTATAAAATTATGTTGTGATTATTATAATTCACCAGTATGAAATAAAGTAGGTACATTTGATTATCATGGTGTCCTAGTTTGTACACAATTAATTTTATTACATGTGATGTTTTAGTGTTAATACATTGAACATATACTCAAATATATTCAATTTTTGTATATTTTAGGGGACTTATTAGTATTTACTTTTCAATTCTTATACTCACACTCTACACATTAACCTCAGTGGATAAATAACTCTTATATTTGAGATACAAATGAGAATTAAAGGACTATTAACATAGATTATAGTTGATGAAACTTAGTGGGGATGAGTTGATGTTCTCATTCTAGAGTCAGATACCTTTTACATTTTGATATGAGATTCATAATTTTTAATAAAGATGTGGTAATTTAAAATGTTTTATATAGAAAACTGTCCTCCTTAATTGCTTCATATACTAAATAGTTGTTATTTCATTTTTTTTTAGACTAATCCCCCATATATTCAATTTTTCTTGAACTAATCTCAGTAGTAGTCATCCAAAATGATCCCTAGTACCTAATATGGGATGACTACTGCTCAATGTAGTTCAAGAATCATAGGTTAATTTTTAGAAGATATGGAGGGAAAGACTCAAGCATCAAAATAAAATAAAACTATTTGGGAGATAAAGATGATGCAGATTATAATTGTCCATAACCTTTAGCTTTAGATGATTTAAAATGATAAAACCTACCATAGTAGTGTAATTATTATTTTTAAATCGTATTAACCATTCCTTTAAAATGGATACATGCTTTGTGTTTGAAAAATTTGTATGAAGATGGAGTTATTAAGTTCATGATTTTTTCAATATATCATGCATATGAACCTTCTCAAACCATTGGTCCATGTTTAGGTTGTTGTTATTCACCAAAAATTTAATATTTGAATAACCATGTAGGCAATGTCTACTTTACATGAGGATGTCACCAATCAAGTGGAAGAACAATCTGTTGATGAAAATTTTAAATAATCATTAGGGGATTAACAACTAGTTTTTGAAAAAAACAATGATGCAACATCTAAGTGTTGAATGCAATTATCATGGTAAGAATTTGGGTATAAAATATGATGTTGGTTAGAATCAAATTTTTTAACCTATTGACTGCAAAAATAAAATGTTCATTAGTTATGTTGGTGTTAAAACAAGGTTAAATATCATGATTTATATTGATTTGTGGCTCCATATCTAGTGTGTAATGAAGAAACCCCTTTAGAAATATATAATAGTAATGTTATGATATATTTTCCAAATTTTAATAAAAAATTATATAATGAAACTTCAATTTAATTTTCATTATTCCATATCGAGTTCGTTTATTTAGAAGGATTTTAAAAATAAATTGTTATTAATAACCTATATAATATCCTATATTGGCTTCTGAACTCTTCTTACCAAGTTGCATCTTAGGGATGCAGAGGTAAATGTAAATCCCCACCAACTAGTTAGTTATGAACACATTATAATGTATGAAACATAGAATCATTTCATCAATAGTAATGATGAGAAATGAATTTCATTTCATTTCTGTCAATAATATATTATTGGAAATTATTTATTTTATCAAATTTTTCTTAAAATTATTTATTTATGAAATATAAAAAGTGTGCTGAAAGGAAATAACATGCATCAAAACCAATGTACCCATATCGCACAAGAAAGAATGGGGTGCACGTCACTAGAGAACAAATTAGTATATATTTTAAATAAAAAAATAAATGTTTCTTTTTCAAATGAAACAAAATATATTCTTTTGTTTTTATGGAGATTTAGGAATCAATATCTAAATTCACTTTCATCCCACGTCATGTGTTATTGAAGGAGGCTAGTGTAAATAATAAGGGTAAACTAGTTGATGAAAACATAAAAGAAGTATAAGAAACATGTATGAGTGTAACAAAATAGTAATTTGGTATGATTTTTAATAGTATTACATTAAAATATCTATTTATGTTCATATTATTTTTATATGGTTTGGATTCAAGAATCAACCATGACTATATTAGAAAAAACCACATTAAGTAGATTTGAAGTTTCTTGAATAATATGGTTGTGTTAAAGGATTAGGTTTTGGAGTCTCTCCTCAAAATTATTTTGAGAAGATAAAAGCACATGGTGATACATATATTATGGTGAAATGATTTCGAGAAAAAAAGGTTATTTTATGATATTATTGTATGGTATGGTTTGGAAGACCAATGTATGAGAAAGGATCAAAGTGAAATGTTGGTGGAATAAAGATGAACACATAAACAAAATTACCCTACTACCTTTAGAGGCTAGTCATTCCCATCAACCACATAACATACACAAGGTAATCATTTTTTCATTACAATTTCTCTTAAATGTGAATCAAACAACTTCTAATAACTTTATATTATAAAACTCTACATGGTACATTTGTATGTGATTTCTATATGTCAACATCCACACACCGCCTTGTAGTGATGGGTATGGTGTATAATGAACTATTAGGAAAGATAAACTACAAGTAACCCCCATAATATCACATTAGAGTGGGTATTGAGGTATCCCATGAGTGGAATGTTGAGTTTACTATTCCAATTGATGATCTGGATATTACAACGGTCAATGATGCTATTGGAACATTTGTAGAATGTCCATCTAATCATATAATTATAAATGAGGTATGTCTTTAACAAATTTTCTCATTTTAAAAACCTATAATAGTTGATTAAATAAGGATTGATGTGAGGTATGGTAATAAATATGGACTAAGTGATGGGGAAATGGATTGTCAAATCAAGTCAATCTATAGAATCGACCATGAAATCCAAATGACCTTCTGGGAGTACCTTCTCCCCACAAGTTCTAGAGAAACATTTATTATCTCTACAACTTCATATAGAGAACACATTTAAAGATGAAAATATTTCTTAAATTATCTACTAAAAATGATTATATGTAACTTCAATGACCAATGTAATTGGTCTCGAGAGTATAAATGAGATTCTCAAGCATTAATGGATGACATATTTAGTTTTGAATACATACATAAGGCTCACATTCATCATATTTTTGTCCCAATAGTGAGATAATTTGTTTATTATAGTTACAACTATTAATATTTTTTATATTCAATTATATTACTACTATATTATTATAAAACTATATGAATCATTATTTGGATTCATTAATCCCTATATCTTTTCTATAGAAAATCATACTTTTGATAAGGAATATATTGAGAAGAACAAAGATTATCTACTCTAAGTGTTTGAGAAAAAAGTTGTAGACAAAAAATAATTTTTTATTACTATAATATAGAAGTAAAAATATACAATCCAATCACATAAAATATATTTTTATTTATTTATTTATTTATTTTTTCCAGATTGCATTAGATGTTGATTGCAGTCAATCTCGATACCAAAAATATTTATTTTTTTGGATCCAATTCATGGATATCCAACAAAACAACCGCACATGATATGTATTGTGAATTTCTAACACACTATAATCGAGATTAAATAGATAAAAATTGAATTATATGTTTCATTATATTTTTTAACAACAGAAATTATGATATAGTGGTTTATAAATATTGGATAAATCTTGAAATGAATTTAGTGTCTGGACAAAAGATGACTTTGGATTACTAAAAATATAAAAGGATTATTGTATATATATAAATATTTAACTATCTAAACATATTTCAAAATAATTTACTTATTATGGTAAATTTTTTTGTAGTGCCTTAAGAAAGATAATAGAAATGATTGGGAATATTACGTTTGAATATTAATTAGAGAGATCATAAACCATCAAAAGGCCAACATACCAAATAGGTAATTTCCCAATGTAATTTAATTTTATTAAAAATATCTCTAAATAATTTATTTTTTTCTATTTTCTCAGTACTACAAATATTTCCAAAAACCATCATACTCAAAATAAGAAATGAACTTTTTTAAAGATGTGTGGACAGTGTACACAGTGTTAGAATGTTTTTTGACAACAAATTTCTGTGATTACCTGCTATGATTGAGATCTTGTATTGTATATTTCCTTAAAAATATATTTTGGGTGTAAATAATTAGTTTCATAATGCTTATATGTTATTTTTGATATTTCTTATAGAGAATTATAATGAAAAAAAATAATTTTTTTTGAAGAGATGACAAGGAAACAATACAATTGTTGGGAAATAATGGAGGCAGATGTTAAGTCAGAGGATGAGGCAGAGGCGAAGGTTCAGGCAGAGGTGTAGGTAGAGTCAAATTTAGATACCAAGTTGGAGGTGGAGGCAGAGGTGGAGATCAAGGTGGAGGAAGAGACAAAGCGCTAGATTTGAAACAATAAAATTGATGGAAAATAGAGTAGAATGGGGATCATACAAAGTTTTTTTTTTGAAAAATTGTTGATAAGTACCGACAACTCTAGTCACTTATGATAAGAGCCATTGTGCAGGTGTTCAGGGATACATATTGAAAAACTATATTCCCCACATATATAAGTGATTTATAATAGGAATTTATGTGGGGAATTTCTTTCAGAAACAAATCAAAGACCAATTATTATTTTTCAAACTGATTGTCATATGCTACAATTTATATTACAAAATTCCAAGTAAAATAAAATATTATTGAAGTGTGAAATAAAACCCTCACCAAAAAAAACTAAAAAACAAAAAAAATATGTATTTTATTGTCAATAGATTCACTAAACTAAAAAGAAAGGGTCTTAGTAGTTGATCCAACAGTAAATTTTTAGTCATACGACACCTATCCAATCAACAATTAGGTATATAGTTCAGATAAAATGTTTGAAAAATATGTGTGTAATCAATTCTTGAATCCATTAAGTGTATTAAGAAACTATTGGATTAAAATCACCAATGAGAGATTATGATCATTGAGGAGGGATAATGTTAAAGGAAATATGTCATCAAATGAGAATAAAATGATTTATGAAGAAATACCTAAAAATCAAAAAAATTCTTCAAATGAAATCAAGAATAAAAAAAAATAAAAAAAATCCTTTGAAATTGAAACTAGTATATTTATCTTAAACCTCTTAAAATTAATAAATAAATAATTTCTATGTCACCCCACCTTTTATTTTCATAACTTTTCATTAAAATTTACATATAGAGGATCTTTAATGTCTAGTGTCTTAGAAACCCGGAACATAATACCTAAAAACATAAAACATTCATATAATCCACTTTTATGGATTAATAATTGGTTAATAATAAGTATATTTACTATATCACGTAACCTAAAGTCATACATCAATGGAAAGTGGGAGCAGAAGGCCCAGTATGGAAAACAAGAGAAACTGTTTACATGTGATCTTGAGTGATATCAATAAGTGCATCAACAATATCATAAATATATGATGAAGAGGAACATTATAATAATAATTAATTGAAAAATATCTTGTAAATATGGCTAAAACATTTAATTTATACATTCATAATCATATCACTAAGGATTATCCCTAAGGTGTCATAAAAATTACAAAGGTTATTCACCAAGGTATCATAAAACTTGTCTCTCTCGAGATTAATTTATTTACAAAATGAATTGAAGAGATAATAGATAAAAACTTTAATATGTATTTATTTTCTTTTGATTAAAATAGATCATAATCAAAAATTTCATTAATAACCCAAAATGAATAAAAGAAATTTGTTTTACTTCAAAATCTTAACGTTTTAAAAGTGTTTAAAAACAAGATCATTATGTCATTTATAAACCATGGAAAGGGAATAACAGTTTTATGTATGTATATTATATATTAAAATGAATCATTTTTATTCCGATATTAATACCCTTAAATATTTAATATGTTTGGGTATTCACATAAATAAAATAAGATAGTTTTTTTAAGAAAAAGAGAGATATTCCTAGGCGAAAATTCTGCTACATATTGGCTATACAACATTGTTTTAGAAAAAACTACAAAGAGAGGGAAAATGGTATCTTATCCATATATGACTAATAATAAATCATGGGGAAAGAATAATACATAATAATAACATGGTATTTAAACATTAAAGTTATACCACATAAAAGAGAACCTGAATAGAAAATGAAGTTGATGATTCCCTTACGAAAATTCAGAAACCAAACGATGTCACTTAAAATTCTGAAAAAATAATTTGATGAGAGTGGAAAGGGTCTCTCATAATTTATACCTAATATGGTCATAAATAATAATATATAGGAACAAAATCCAATAATATAAAATTGAAACTATAGGAAATCATATAAAAGAAGTATTGACTAAAATAATAGGGTGAAACGTTCTCTTACCATAAAGAGTAGCTTCAAAAACATGATGGTTGGGACCTTGGGGGGCTTGAAGGAACCTTTTTAGGACTCATTTAGAGGTAAAAGACCATATATTATTTGAGGAGGAATTTTGAATGAATATAATTAAGGAATGGTTTTGTATTCATATAAAAAGTGATGGAATGTTTTATTAATTTCTATGGGACACCTAATTGGTGGTATTTTCAAAACCATGGTCATGCCTATGGTATTTTCCAATAGTATTGGAAAATTGGGAGAACTCATAAAATATATTAATTTTCACAATTATATCATAATTATCACATCATTATTACATCATTAATGATGTCTTTAAACACACCAAAACTCAAAACTGTATTTTTACTATTCACTGAAAAGAAAAACATTTTATAAAAATCTCATAAATTAACCCTAACCTAATATTGAAGTTATTAAATCAAAAAATAACTCTATTTTATTAAAATAATTTTCTAATTATGATATATTTAATGTTTATGTAAAAACACTATTTTCCTTAAAAATTACTAATACTTAACTAATAATTTCTAAAATAGTTACTTACTTATGCTATAATATTACATTTCCAATGAAGATACCTACATTATATTTCTACATTCATAAGTGAGGTTATTTTTTCATTGGTCACATTACTACTCATAAGGGTAATATTACTATTCATAATTTACTATTCACTAATAGTTTTGCTGATCTAATTAGAATCTAAATTTCTAACAGATCACAAATGTAAAAGACCATTTTTTGAAAATCATTTTGCATTATTAATTATTTAAAGTATAAAAAATATTTTAAAATTCCATTTTTTTAATATTAATCATTAATATGGAACTTATATTAATTTATCCTATATTTATGTTAACATTTGAAATTCATAAATTTTACTGTAAAAATAAATAACAATTTTATTTATATAAAAGGCTTACACATTGTAACTAAGACCTATTTTCATATCCCCTTATAAACTCTGGATATGATCTATGAATAATTTGTTCTATGGTGATAGATTTATAGGGCATCTTCGACAACATTTCCCATGTTGTTATTTCTGTTAGCTTGGACTTCTCCCGTAAGCGATCCCTTTCAAGCTTAAAGTGTTGGAGTTCAGTTGGGCTTGGCCCAAAGAAAAAACAAGTGATGCTTCCTCCTTCCCAAGATCTGAAAAATGTGTTTTGTATATCCCGAGTATTCTGGATGAGGCCATCAACTCTACTTTCTATATTAATTAACCATGATCATTTGTAATTATAAACAATAAAAAAATGTTATGTTTATACTTTTTAATGGTTACATTGACCAACGAATATATAATAGTCAAAACCCAGTGGTATTATTTTAATTATAATCACTTCAATAACAAAAGGAGATAGTTTTTTTGAGTACAAAATAACACACAAATTTAGAAAAAAAATATTAGTCAAATGTTTTGGTAATTATATTCTTCCCCCCTTAAGAAAATTTTCCCCCAAAATTTCAACTCATACCCTTTGAAATGAAAATGTGTGGGTACTTCTGCCTCATAGAATCCTTTGGTTCCCAAGTGGCTTCTTTACATTTTTGGTTCCTCCACAACACCTTAACAAGTAGGGTAGTCCTTTTGTGTATAACCTTGTCTCTATGATCCAAGATCTCCACTAGATGCTCATCATTAGTGAGGTCATGTTTCAGTTGTACCACCTCTGTATTTATTACATGATTAGGGTCTGGTATTTACTTCCTCGAGAGGGATATGTGGTAGACATCATGAAATTGTTCTAGATTTGGAAGAAGTGCAAGACGATATTCCACTTCTTCTATGTGATCAAGGATTTCAATGGGGTCAATGTACCTATGGATGAGATTCCCTTTCATCCCAAACCTCATGACTCAATTACAAGGTGAAATTCAAAAAAAGACTTTTTCACCAACATAAAACTCTAAGTCCCTTTGATGGTTGTCAGCATAGCTCTTATGCTGACTCTGAGCAGCCTTAATGTATTGCTGGATGGAATGAACCTTTTATATTACCTCTTGCAGAAGATCAGGTCCAAGAAGATTCCCCTCACTAGCTTCATCCCATATAGTAGTGGTTCGACATCACTTCCCATATTGAGAGTCATTGGGTTCTATTTTAATGCTTGAATGGAATCTATTTTTGTAAGAGAGATCAAATAATGGAAGATGTTGACCCCATACATCTTTAAATTCCATTTTTCATTTTATCTACAAGTCTTTGAGTGTTTTAATAGTATTTTTAGACTATTCATCAGTTTGGGGGCGATAGGTTGTAACGAAATTCAATTTGGTACATAGAGCATGTTAAAGACTTCTCTAGAATTTTTATGTCAACCTTGTATCAAGATAAGATGTGATATAAAGTGGAACTCCATACACCCTTACCACTTCCTTCATAAAAATCATGGCAAGTTGATCATGAGAGAAATCATCCCAAATAGAGATAAATGGGCAGTCTTGGTGAGATGGTCTACAATAAAAAATATCATATTGTTTCCTATGGATGTTCTCAGGAGACCAATGAAAAAATCCATATTGATATTATCCCACATCCATACTGGTATGAGTTGTTGTTGTAATACTCTTTTTGGAATTTGTCACTATTCTTTCACATGATGACATTCTAGGAACCTTTTCATGTAGTCAACAGTCTCCCTTTACATAATATCACCCCAATAATGATCACGAAGTCCCCTATACTTTTTCGTGCTTAAAAATGTATAGGAAAAGTATATCTATGAGCATAATCAATCAGCTCCTTTATTTCCAGAATAGATGGAACACATAGTCTTGTATGAAATTTCAGTTTACCTTGATCAATATTATACTCATGAAGCATCACATCATTCATATCCTCAACCTTCTTTTATAACAAAGGATCATTTTTATAATCCTTATTGATCGTCTATAGTAATGATGTATGAGAAATCATTTTTTTATACAGCTGATAATGTCCCTTCCCATATAATTCCCATGTTCATTTTCACTAGGTATTGGATCAAGGGATCTCTTCGAATCTTTAGCATAGACAGAACAACTAAGTCTTTCCTAATTAATGCATCAATAACTTGGTTTGATCTTCCTGGATGATAATGAATTGAAAAATCATAGTCATTAAGATGTTCCAACCATCTAATTTGTTTTATGTTTAATTACATTTGTGTGAAAATATAATTCAAACTATTATGGTATGTGTATATATCACATTTATCCTCATAAAGATAGTTCCTCCACATCTTTAGGGAAAAAATATCCCTAGACAGCTTAAGATCATGCATATGATAGTTCTGCTTATGAGTCTTCAAATGTGATATGAATAAGCAATGAGTTTTTCCTTTTTCATGAGGATTCACCCAAGCCCTTTCATATATGAATCAGTAAAAATAACAAATCCTTCTCCACTTGAGGTAATAGTTAACACACATGTAGTAGCTAATTACTTCATCAACTCTTGGAAACATTCCTCACACTCTTTTGTTTAGAAAAACATGTCACCTTTTTGAGTTAACATGGTTAATGGATTAGAATGATCTGAATTATTTTTTCACAAACCTCCGATAATATCCCAATAATACAAGTTAACTACAAATCTCAATTATTTTTATAGGATAAGGCCACTCCTCTATAAACTTTTCCATTATAGGGTCAACTATGATTCCTTCATTGGTTATAATTCTTCTCAAGAAAGAAACTTGTTGTAACCAAAATTCATATTTTATCTGCTTTCCAAAAATCATGTCATTCTATAGAGTTTTAAAAATAACCAATAGATGATCCATTTTCTCCACACAAATTTTGGAATATATCAAAATATAATCAATAAAAACTACCACAATGTTAAGAAGGTAGTCCTTGAAGACTCTATTAATCAAATCTATAAAAATAGAATGATCATTATTCAAGACAAAGGGAATAACAAAAAACTCATCATGCTCATATCTTTATCCAAAGGCGTTTTTTGGAATATATTCCTTCTTAACCCTCCATTGATGATATCCTAATCAATGATTAATCATATAAAAGAATTGATCCCCATGAAGTTGGTCAAATAAGTCATCAATTCTTGGAATACGGAATTTGTTCTTCACTGTGATCCCATTCAGTTCTCTATAATTAGTGGATAACTACATCTATCGATCCTTCTTCTTTAGAAAGAGGATAGGTTCTCCCCAAATAGACACACTTTCATTTATAAACCCCTTCTCCAAAATATCTTAGAGTTTCTTCTTTATTTCCTAAAGCTCCACATTTTACATCGTATACGGGGTCTTTGATATCAGATGAGATCCCGGTATGAGTTCAATGGATAACTCTACCTATCTTTCTAGGGGTGGTCAGGGTAACTCCTCAAGAAATATGTCTATGTATTCCATGACTATGGGGACATTTTCTATCATTATACTATCATTTCCCTATTTTTCTTCACCGATTAACTCCAAAAAGAATGATATGGTAGGTTATTCTAGACCAATATTAGGTTGAGATATATCTCCTTGGAAGAAAACTGTATGTTTCCCATTCAAGACTAATGAGATTTTCTTGCTTCAACATTTGATCTTAGCATTATACATTGATAACTATTCCATACCTAGTATAATTTGTAATCCTAGCATGGGAATGAATACTAGATTTTTGATAATATTGTGCACACTAAATTAAATACTATAGTTCCTAAACACTGGTGATGCTTGGATAATCCCATTATGAGTCATGTTTGATAACACTACTTTTAGAAATTTAGGGGATGAATCAATATTATTTTCGACGATGGAGGAAATAAAAGAATGCATTGAACCAGAATCAAAAAATGTACATGATAGCTTTGAGAGAAATGCAGGAGTACATTCCACCACATCATTGGGTGATTCAACTTTAGCTGTAGTGAGAGAAAATGGAATTCCTTGTCCCATAGGTCTTCTCTGAGGTTTATGGAGATTCCCCTCCACATCCCTCAGATTTGGAAAATGATTGGAAACGTTCCCATGTTTTCCTCAAATATAGCATTAAACATCAGGTAGGGCTTGAACCATTTTCCCTTTTTCGTTTGTATTGGGATGTTGTGGCTTATCCACACTATGAAAATTCTTGGTGATATGTCCATCTCTTCCACACTTATAGCATTTCCTTCTCTTGATAAGGCAGTTCCCTGAATGCTTCTTCCCACATTTATTACACATTGCCTGTTTCATTAGCTTGCCTCCTCTTCCTTAATGAAAGGTACTCTCTAATATGGGATCCCTTGATCTCTTATGATCATTTTATTTATGATACCATTGTGTCTCACTAAACCCTAGTTCAACTTTCATCACACATCGCATGATCTCCTCATAGATATCATTGTCTCGGATGGCAATATTATTCTACATATGTGGTCTTAGTCTACCAAATAATCTATCAACATTCCCATTATGATCCATAATAATGTCTGAGGTGTAACATGAATGTCTTTTGAAGTTCATCTCGTATCTTTCAATAGATTCATTCTCATTCTTCTTCAGCTAGAGAAAATCCTTCTCCATTTTTGTTCTCATATGACGAGGGAAATACTTATTGAAGAAGATCCCTCTAAACACTTCCCACTCCCTAGATTTATCCAATACTCTTGGACTCATGTTTTTAATTAGCTCCAACCATTGATCAGCTTCTCCCCCTGATCGGTAAATAGCCATGGTGACCTTCTCTTGTTTTCAATAGTAGAGCATAAAAAATATCTTCTCGATAGAGCTGATCCATTATTTAAAAATCAATAGATCAATATATCCACTAATGGTTGGTGGTCATTGATGCATAAATGACTCAAAATGTTTTTGTTACCATCGCGATTAGATCAGTTTCTCATATTGATTCATGTTATTTCCCATAACATGAGTTAGTTGGTTCATCATTCTCATAAATGTTTCCATTATAGCTTCCATCAGAGGTCCATCAGTGCATGGTCCATTATGGTCACTATTTTCATGGTTCCTCCTATTTCATGCAATTTTATAAAAGAATAAAACCATAGTTAGAAGCTTATTTAATTTATGAATATTTTAACTATAAAGTATTTTTATGTCTTAAAACTTTATTCTTAAACATATTATTCTTTAATAACAATTAAATTTCTCTCTTAATCCTTCATAATGATTTATAAAAAGCATATGATTAACCAAACATATCCCCTGAGAGTATCAAACCAGGAATGCAGAAAGGACCATTTTTGGTACCAGGATACCCCAGGTCATGCATGAAACTCCTTGTTGGAGTTTTCACTCCAAGTTATATCTATTACAAAGCCATATCCAAGAGTTTGTATCCAAAGAAGTATTTATTGGTTTAGAAACCACTTATGTAATATTTCACCAAAATACCAGGATGTTTTCCTATATTTAAACTTCTCTATAGGGTTATTCCAAAATTTTTAATATCCTAATTTCCACAAATAACTGTTCTATCCTATGATAAAAACTATGACCTCATGTCTTCTATTTCTATAACTTTTCATTAAATTTTACAAATAGAGGATCATTACAGTCTAGTGTCTTGGAAATCGTGAGCATAATACAAGAAATCATAAAACATTATTATAATCCGCTTGTAGGGAATCATCATAGGTTCATACTAAAAGAAATTACCGTATCTCATAACCTGGAGACATAAATCAAATGAAAGGGTGAGTAGAAGGCCCAGTAAGTAATATAAGTGAAATAGTTTACACGTAAACATGAGCGATATCAATAAGAACATGGAAAATATCATAAATATATGATGAAATGGAATATAATAAAAATAATCACTTGAAACATAACATGAAAATGTGGCTACAAAATTTAATTTAGGCATTCATATTCATATTACCAAGGCCCATACCAAAGGTGTCACAAAAATTACAAATGTTATTTACCACTGTATCATAAAACATGTCATATCTAGAATTAAATTTTTTACCCAATGCATTATAAATCTATTAGTGAGTACCCTTGATATGTATTTTTTTTCATGTGATCCACATATATAATAATAATACATTTAAAAAATATCCCAAAAAGAATAAAAGAAATGGGATTCATTTCAAAATCATGACGTTTTAAAAGTGTTTAAAAACAAAACCATTATGTTATTTATAACCCATGGAAAAGGAATGAGGTTTTTATTCATGTTAATTCCATAATAAATTTTACCATTTTAATTTATTTATTAATACCTATAGGAATAAAATTGTTTTGTTTTTTCAAAAGAAAAATAAAAGAGTTTCAGTAGAAAAAGAGAGAGATTTTGAGGTGAAAATTCTACTGTATAATAGCTACACAATATGGTTTTAGAAAACATTAAAAAGATAGATGGAAAGGGTATCACATCCATAAATGACTCATAATAAATTATGGTTACAGAATAATATGGATATAATAACATGGTATGAAATCATGAAATTTATACCACAAAAAAGAGAACTTGAATGGAAAAAACATTATGAATTCCTATTAAAAATTTCGGCAGCTTAACGACGTGCCAAAAAATTCAGAAAAAAATCATTTTATAAGAGTGGAAAGGGTATATCATCATTTGGAAATAAAATGGATAGAAATATTAATATATAATAATATACCCCAACATAATAAAATAGAAACTATAAGACATAACATAAAGGAAGTCCTGACTAAAAGTGGAGGGTGAAAGGTTGCATTAACTTGAAGAGTAACTTCAAAAACTAGATGGTTGGGATCTTGGGGGGATTGAGGGAACCATGAGATGACTCCTTGGGAGGTAAAAAAGTCCAGATCCTCATTTAGGAGGAATTTAGAATGAAATAAATGAAGCAATGGGTTTCTATTTATAATATATGCGAGGGAATATATTATTAATTTCCAAGGGATTCCTTATTAGTGGTATTTGAAAAACCATGGGCTTGCCCATGGTATTTTTCCATGGTATTGGAAACATGGGACACCTCATAATATATATTACTACACAAATGTATAACAGAATTATTACATCATTATTACATCATTAATAATGTCATCAAACACACCAATACTCAAAACTATATTTTTACTATTCACCAAGAAACAAAAAATTTTATAAAAGTATCATAAATTCATCCTAACCTAATATTGATGCTCTAAATTCAAAAATTAACTCCATATTTTAAATATAATTTCATAATTTTGAGATATTTATTTCGTATGTAAAAATACTATTTACTTGAAAAAGTAATAATACTTAACTAATAATTTATGAAAAAGTTATTCACTAATTCAATTATATCACATTACCAATGAAGAAGCCTAAATTATATTTATTTTTTCTTAAGTGAGGATACTATTCCATTGGTCACATGACTTTTTCATAAGGGAAATATTACTATTCATAATTTACAATTCACTAAAAATTATATTGATCTTATTAGAATCTAATTTTCTTACTGATCACAAATGTAGAAGAACATTTTTTGAAAATCATTTCAAATTATTAATTATTTAAATTATAAAAAAATATTTAATAAAAAAATTCTAATATACATCAATAATATGGAACTTCTATAAATTCATCCTATATTTATATTAACATTTTAATTTCTCAAATCTTACCATAATAAGAAATAACAATTTTATTTATACAAAAGGATTAAACAATATAACTAATGTAACGCCTCGACCCCAGCTACCCAGAGTCGTTGCATTACTTCGTAACATTGGCATGATCACAAAAGATCAAGTCTCGAAAGACTGATTAGTTTAGTAGCCTTGGAAACACTAGATACATTCGTAAACATTACATTACATCATAAAGTGAAAAACTACAATAACAAAGTCTCCATAGTCCACACTCATATCCTCTTCTGACAATCCCTACAGGTCATTCATAAAATACTTCTTCACGTCCTGGAAAATATTAAAACATTGAAAGGGGTGAGCTCAGATGCTCAGTAAGGATAACAATATTGCGGAAGCTTTCATAAATAAACATTAACATTTAAGGAAATGTATAACTAAAACAAAATCCTTTTTAAACGTGAACTTCAGCATAATATGGAAAAAATAAAATTAAATAATGCCATTTACTTACTGACATTGATATTATACTAGTCGAATATTCACATGCAATATCAATAAACACTTTCGTAATGAGGGAATGTATAATGCCAGACATTCTGAAACATTTTGTTAAGGCCTCGGACAAGACGTCTAAAATGATTAAGGCCTCGGCCAAAACCATAAATCAAATTGGGAAAGGGCCTCAGCCAATTCCACGTCTAGTTGTCTCATAAGACCTACTGATGCATCGAGGAGCTATAGCGGGCTCCACCCGTCACTTATTAAGTCCAATACATTCCTCATATGAATAGGTTTAAACATATCATAAACCATAACATAATCGTATCACATAAAACATGCATAAATAAAACATAACATTTCCACATTTCAATCAAAAGATATCAATACAACACATTGATATAATAAAAACGCTTTCAAAACCATTTTCAATACCAAAATAAAATAAAGTTAAAACATTGTATTTATTTTTCATTAAAAAAAGATGTCTTGTAGAGGAAGCCGAAACTCAAATAATGGTCACGGCGGCGGAGAAGTCGTTGTCGCTGCATAAGTACGAAAAGAAAAACATTCCCTTTTGTCGTTTAGCAAAACGCTTCATATAAAAATGATTCTTTTTGAATAAATGTAAAAGTCAAAGGGGTTTATACACCGTATAAAAGAAAGTTTTGTATAAAACCAAATATGCCTCAATGAAAGGAGATTGAGACGAAGTCCTTAAAAGATCATTTTTAAAATAAAATAGATCTATTATGTGTATTCACTATAGGTACACATAAAGAAAGTAAAAATACAAGATAGGACAAAATAATATCATGACGTAATTTGAAAGTAGGAGATTAAACCAAAGAATGGAAGTTGTGTTAAGAAATTCCCTTACCTCGTGTCCGACTTGACTCAACCGTTCTTTAACCTCCTGAATAATAAACTAGAGTTAATATCTACCTTATTAAGAACCATTTTCAATTTCATTATCCTTTTTATATCACTTATTACAATGTTATGAACATTATGTAATTATTTAAGTTAATAACGGTCGTTTTGTCGATCTTTGGTACTTGAGTCAACAATAAACTTCTTATAATTACAAGTTGTTCATGTGGTGAAATATCCATTATATCCAGAACTATATTCATGATGTAGATATCATATATATCATATATATCCAGTATATACATTCATTTATAATATTACATAACATTTAGAGGTAAGAAATGAAATGCACCATTCATGGAGACGGTAAGCCGTACGTACGCATGAACGCTACTTTCATTTCTATTTTGTATTTAATGGAATAAAATAATAATAGTATAAATTTTTTTATAATTCATGTATAATATCATATACAATATCATTTACTCCATCCTTTATACATCCCACATATGGCATTAACGATTCAAATCACTTTGAGGGGGCGGAAGTCCGCACTTCCTAAAATGAAATTATCACGGTTACCCATAATGGAAATCATAAAGTATGCCATAAATGAGAAATACAGAAGGATAAGGAAAACATAAAAATAATATATATGAAATATATGAAATTAGTGTCATCAAAATGGCCACCATTATAGGTGTTAAAAGAATTTGAACAATCATCGTTTCGTGAGGCAGTATTTCGCCACCCACAGAAAAAATATGTTCTTTAACCATTAGACAAAGGTGTGTGTAAGTGTAAACCAAATCCTTATCATAAAAACATCCTAGTATATTTTATATACTGTTGTTGTTACAAAATAAATGAATAAAAAGAGTTTAAGGGGTTGGAGAATGAAAATAAAACAAAAGAACATAAGTGAAAACACTACCTTTAAAACAGGTAACTCTTTTTGATTTGAGCCAAAGGCTTCCTTGGGAAGAGTTCTGCCCAAAGTGAGGCTTCTAGGAGTAAGGGAGGACAGTTGGAAGAGTAT
Source organism: Viscum album (assembly GCA_963277665.1). NCBI lineage: Eukaryota > Viridiplantae > Streptophyta > Magnoliopsida > Santalales > Viscaceae > Viscum > Viscum album. The sequence continues at coordinate 1,991,289,774 of OY728131.1, read as the reverse complement.
TGGGGCATAGGTTGGACGATCCAAATGGCTTGAATGTGTGAATAAGGTGGGAGTGGTGGGGGCCTTTTATAAGTGGAGAGGAGGGGCACTCTTGGAAAGTAAAGAAAAGTCACATTATTATAAAATGTGTTTCGGATTTTGGAGGCCCCAAACTTATATATTTCTAGGATAAGGTGATAAGGGTTCGAAATATACCCATACAATAGGCTTTGGACAAGTGTAAGCCTTAGATTTTACATTATCTTCTCATTTTATTTAAATCGTTAAATAATGAGGTCACCGCTGCATCATCATGATGTCATAAATAATTTAATCTATTTAATGTCTAAAAATTATAAAAAAAATACTATGATGTCGGAAATCTTTTCAGATTTCCAATGAATATTTATATTCAAAAATATGACTTTTATAACCCCATGTACAAATTGTTTTAGTAAAACATTTCATGTTTGTGTCATTTTTTACTTTAACATTAAATAAAAGGTATTTATGTCATTTTCCAACTAAAGTGGCTCCATGGGGTCCCCAAGTTGACCCATGGATTGTCTTGGTCGGCCATGGAATATAAAATGATGGTAGGACATGTGTCAAGCTCATCTCATATTATTAAAACATTATTTTTACCTTAAACTACACTAATTACCTCTAATCGCGATTAAGAACTTAAAAGTTACTATTCACCAAAAAATTATTTTAATCTCATTGAACCACATTTTACTTCCTAATGACAACCATGTATGTCGGATTTTTGAAATTCTAATCACATAAGTGGTAATGTTTCATTTAAACGTAAAATCAGTTTTTTAACTACCACTTAGTGGTTTCACTATTTATCAAAAATTGATGTTTTCAGAATAATGCCAAAATTTCACCCTAAGCTATAATTGATATTCCGAATTCAAAAATGATGTCTATTTTACAAAATTACATACATATATATTTCATTAATTAATTTTATAATTAATTCCCACTGTCACAACAAATAACGTGTTTTTAAGAAACAATTTATATCAAAAGATTGGCAATTGTTTATGTCCAATTTCAATGTGAAATTAATTCTAATGAACACCATTGGATAAAATGGTAAAAATATATTCTAATTATACCTTAAAACCACTCAATAGAATAATTTATCAGTATAAATTATTTTTATTAAAAAAGTTGTTATAAGTATTTTTCACTATTCATAAAAAAATTGGAAGTTCTCAGAAAAATACCAAAAATTCAACATAGGCAAATTTCGATATTACAAATCCAAAAATGAAGTCCATTTCAAAATATAAAATTTCTATAATTTTAAAAAGTGGTTATTACTATTCATAATGGCTACTTTGATTAATCGCGGTGTTTTAGAACTCGATGTTGCGTACAATGCAAGCTATTGCATTATTGAATGAGAAGCGTATCATGGAAGCTCGGGGTGTTACATTCTCCCCTCCTTCAATAAATTGCTTCCTCGTAATTTGAAAATTTTCATTGAAAATAAAAGGTTGAAAAGAGAAAATACCTTTGAGGAAAACCCACATCGAAAATAAGATTAATAAAATTTAGCCTTAATAAGAGGGAAAGGGAAATGAAAAAGTAACCACCCAATTATGATCTCGATTAGGAGAACATTGGTGGCAATTAGAGACATATAATTGGAGGAAAAACGTAATTATTTGTAGGGAGTGATTGAGGTCATCAATCACAATCAACTGTCAAATTGAGGGCCTCAAAGCCTTCAATCTATGTTGATTTAAAATATCATCAGTTCAACAAGACATAAGGTATTAGGATAACACATTTTTTTCTTTTAATATCCCTTTACTAAAGTTTAAGAATTAATTTATTCATTGTATATATATATTTATTCTTGACAATTAGAGTTTCAACCTTCAACTCATCTTTCACTCAAAAAGATAATAGAACTCAAAAATATTATACTTATCCTAATTGTATAAGGTTCCAAATGTTAACACATACCATTTAGATTAGTAAAATTATTTTGTAATAACCAGGGACATCCCGTAGGCTAGTGGTAGGAAATAAAGGCCTGTCGCACTATGATTGTGGGTTCGATTCCTGCAGCTTTGTCTGACGCGACGGGTTATGCCCCACCCTGCAGGTTGTCCTTTTCCTAAAACTATAGTATCATAATATTCCAAAAATAATCTTCATAAATTTTTTAACCTTAAACAATACTATCCAAAGATCAAATTAATCCACTCCAACATTTATAGTTATCCAAAATACCTCTGTCCAGACTTTCTTTAAAAGTTCTATTAATTCCAAAATAAATTTATCAAATTCCCCAAACAAAGTAAAGTTTCTCTTATTGTCACATACTAAAAATATAATTACCTTCAACGTATTAAAACCTTACTGAAATCAACAAGTACTGCGGTACAATCCTTATATATATATCACATTATTCTAATAACCAGAATATATTCCACGAGTCCAAAAGCACCAATACATTAGTTATTCTGCTTCAACTTTAGTAACAGCATAAGATTTTCCTTGATCCCTTGGCCTTTTCTGAGGTAAGTTTCCCTGACTCTTAGGACATTTATTTGCATAATGACCCATTTCTCTACAATTGTAGCATTCAACTTTGATAGCCTCTTTCTTTCCCTTGCAATCACGTGCCTGGTGACCCTTTTCTCCACATTTATAACAAACTCACATTCCTTTTAGGAAAGTACCAGGGTGATTCTTCCCACAATTATCACATAATGGAAAATCCTTCTTTCCCTTTTTACATTTATCTGTCTCTTGTTCCACCATTCTCTTCTTCTCTTGCTTTACTTTTTTGTCATAAGACTTAGAGAATTCCTTTTCTGTCTTGATAGCACACGAGACAATATCTTCGTATGATGAGAATGATTGTGATACTAAAGCTCGATGGAGAAATGGTTTTAACCCATCAAAGAAACGATCAATATTATTCCTTGGGTTACGTATATAATCGGCAGCATGCCTCTCTAACCTTGTAAAGTTAGCCTCATACTTTGCGACATTCTCATCCTCCTTCTGCCTCAGACTCAGAAATTGCCTTTCCATATCTTCTCGATGGTCACGAGGAAAGTATTTTTCTACGAAAAGCTCTTTGAACTCCTGCCATTCCCTGTTTGTTAATTCATCATCTTTCTTTGTGTTCTGAATTAGTGACCACCATTGATCGGCATCTCCAGTGAGGCGGTAAACTACCATGACAACTTTCTCCCTTTCACTACTCCTCAAGGCATGAAATATTTTCTCTAAGGAATTTATCCATTACACAGCTATTATAGGATTTGTACCCCCATTAAATGTTGGTGGTTGTTGCCTCATGAAGCGGTCTAACATTGATATCCACGTTGTGGATCAGGGTGATCCATACGAGTAAGGTTATTATTCATAACTTGAGTGAGTTTTCCCAGTATGGTAATAAGTTGATCAGCACCAGTTGTATCTACATATCCACAATAATTATCTTGAGCAGGAGGGAAATCCCTACACGGAGTGCGTGCATTGATACGGTTTCCATTCCTTCCACTAGGCGCCATTTCTAAACAATGGCATAAACTAGATTAGTTTATTAATCAAAATACATAATTCCATACTTGTAAAATACTTAACATAAATTGAACGATTTATGGATATAATCCATAATCATAAAAAGGTTTTGTTTGAGGAAGTATATACTCATAACCATTCATAGTGGTTTGTAAATAAAATGGAAATTATCCTAATCATATCCCCCGGGAGTGTCGTAACCAAGAGTGCAGCAAGGCCCGTTGTTGTGCACCAGTTCCCGTTCGAGTCTAGCTCAAAGCGGTGTTTTCAGATTTTACCCCTAGGTACATCTGTGCCAGATCCGCCTCTATCTGCTCGTATCCAGACAGGGATGTATTTCTCAGAAAACTCACAAAATATCTACAATAACAAAATTCTAGGAAGTTCTTCTATACTAATCCTGAAAGTCTATCTTTGGGCTATGTTCTCTAATCAGAGTTTATCTAAATCTAGCTTCCAAGGTTAGTACTAAACTGCCTCTGATACCAACTGTAACGCCCCGACCCCAGCTACCTAGAGTCGGTGCATTACTTCGTAACATTGGCATGATCACAAAAGATCAAGTCTCGAAAGACCGATTAGTTTAGTAGCCTTGGAAACACTAGATACATTCGTAAACATTACATTACATCATAAAGTGAAAAACTACAATAACAAAGTCTCCATAGTCCACACTCATATCCTCTTCTGACAATCCATGCAGGTCATTCATAAAATACTTCTTCACATCCTGGAAAATATTAAAACATTGAAAGGGGTGAGCTCAGATTCTTAGTAATGATAACAATATTGTGGAAGCCTTCATAAATAAATATTAACATTTAAGGCAATGTATAACTAAAACAAAAGCCTTTTTAAACTTGAACATCAGCATAATATGGAAAAAATAAAATTAAATAATGCCATTTACTTACTCACATGGATATTCTACTTGTCGGATAATCACATGCAATATCAATAACCACTTTCATAATGAGGGATTGTATAATGCCAGACATTCTAGAACATTTTGTCAAGGCCTCGACCAAGATGTCTAAAATGATTAAGGCCTCGGAAAAAACCATAAATCAAATTGGGAAAGGGCCTCGGCCAATTCCACATCTAGTTGTCTCATGAGACCTACCGATGCATCGAGGAGCTATAGTGGGCTCCACCTGTCACTTATTAAATCCAATACATTCCTCATATGAATAGGTTTAAACATATCATAAACCATAACATAATCGTATCACATAAAACATGCATAAAGGTAACATAACATTTCCACATTTCAATCACAAGATATCAATACAACACATTGATATAATAAAAATGCTTTCAAAACCATTTTCAATACCAAAATAAAAGAAAGTTAAAAGTTTGTATTCATTTTTCATTAAAAAATGATGCCTTGTAGAGGAAGCCGAAACTCAAATAATGGTCACAGCGGCGGAGAAGTCGTTGTCACCACAGAAGTACGGAAAGAAAAACATTCCCTTTTGTCGTTTAGAAAAATGCTTCGTATAAAAAATATTCCTTTTGAATAAACGTAAAAGTCAAAGGGGTTTATACACCGTATAAAAGAAAGTTGTGTATAAAACCAAATATGCCTCAATGAATGGAGATTGAGACGAAGTCCTTAAAAGATCATTTTTAAAATAAAATAGATCTATTATGTGTATTCACTATAGGTACACATAAAGAAAGTAAAAATACAAGATAGGACAAAATAATATCATGACTTAATTTGAAAGTAGGAGATTAACCCAAAAAATGGAAGTTGGGTTAAGAAATTCCCTTACCTCGTGTCTGACTTGACTCAGCCATTCTTTAACATCTTGAATAATAAACTGGAGTTAATATCTACCTTATTAAGAACAATTTTCAATTTCATTATCCTTTTTATATCACTTATTACAATGTTATGAACATTATGTAATTATTTATGTTAATAACGGTCGTTTTGTCGATCTTTGGTACTTGAGTCAACAATAAACTTCTTATAATTACAAGTTGTTCATGTGGTGAAATATCCATTATATCCAGAATTATATTCATGATGTAGATATCATATATATCATATATATCCAGTATATACATTCATTTATAATATTACATAACATTTAGAGGTAAGAAATGAAATGCACCATTCATGGAGACGGTAAGCCGTACGTACGCATGAACGCTACTTTCATTTCAATTTTGTATTTAATGGAATCAAATCATAATAGTATAAAGGTTTTTTATAATTCATGTATAATATCATATACAATATCATTTACTCCATCCTTTATACATCCCACATATGGCATTAACGATTCAAATCACTTTGAGGGGGCGGTAGTCCGCACTTCCTAAAATGAAATTATCGCGTTTACCCATAATGGAAATCATAAAGTATGCCATAAATGAGAAATACAGAAGGATAAAGAAAACATAAACATAATATATATATCATATATGAAAATAGTGTCATCAAAATGGCCACCATTATAGGTGTTAAAAGAATTTGAACAATCATCATTTCGTGAGGCAGTATTTTGCCACCCACAGAAACAATATGTTCTTTAACCATTAGACAAAGGTGTGTGTAAGTGTAAACCAAATACTTATCATAACAAAATCCTAGTATATTGTAGATACTGTTGTTGTTACAAAATAAAGGAATAAAAGGAGTTTAAGGGGTTGGAGAATCAAAATAAAACAAAAGAACATAAGTGAAAACACTACCTTTAAAACGGGTAACTCTTTTTGATTTGAGCCAAAGGCTTCCTTGGGAAGCGTTCTACCCAAAGTGAGGCTTCTAGGAGTAAGGGAGGACAGTTGGGAGAGTATTTGGGTAGAGGTTGGCCAAGCCAAATGGCTTGAATGTGTGAATAAGGTGGAAGTGGTGGGGGCCTTTTATACGTGGAGAGGAGGGGCACTCTTGGAAAGTAAAGAAAAGTCACATTATTATAAAATGAATTTCGGATGTTGGAGGTCCCACACTTTTATAATTCGAGGCTAAGGTGATAAGGGTTCGAAATCTACCCATCCAATAGGCTTTGGACAAGTGTAAGCCTTGGATTTTACATTATCTTCTCATTTTATTTAAATCGTTAAATTACGAGGTCGTCGTTGCATCATCATGATGTCATAAATAATTTTATTTATTTAATTTCTAAAAATTATAAAACAAATACTATGATGTATTAAATCTTTTCAGCTTTCCAATTAATATTTATAGTCAAAAATATTACTTTTATAACCCCATGTAAAAATTGTTTTAGTAAAAACATGTCATGTTTGTGTCATTTTTTACTTTAACATTAAATAAAAGTTATTTATGTCATTTTCCAACTAAAGTGGCTCCATGGGGTCCCCAAGTTGACCCATGTATTGTATTGGTCGTCCATGGCACATCCAATGAGGGTAATACATGTTTCAAGCTCATCTCATATTATTAAAACATTATTTTTACCTTAAACTACACTAATTACCTCTAATCGCGATTAAGAACTTAAAAGTTACTATTCACCAAAAAATTATTTTAATCTCATTGAACCAAATTTTACTTCCTAATGACAACCATTTATGTCAGATTTCTGAAATTCTAATCACAGAACTGGTAATGTTTCATTTAAACGAAAAATCAGTTTTTTAACTACCACTTAGTGGTTTCACTATTCATCAAAAATTGAAGTTTTTCAGAATAATGCCAAAATTTCACCCTAAGCTATAATTGATATTCCGAATTCAAAAATGATGACTATTTTACAAAATTAAAAACATATATATTGCATCAATTAATTTTATAATTAATTCCCACTGTCACAACAAATAACGTGTTTTTAAGAAACAATTTATATCAAAAGATTGGCAATTGTTTGTGTCCAATTTCATAGTGAAATTAATTATAATGAACACCATTGGATAAAATGGTAAAAATATATTTTAATTATACATTAAAACCACTAAATAATATAATTTATCAGTATAAATTATTTTTATTAAAAAAGTTGTTATAAGTATTTTTCACTATTCATAAAAAAAATTGGAAGTTCTCAGAAAAATACCAAAAATTCAACATAGGCAAATTTCGATATTACGAATCCAAAAATGAAGTCCATTTTGAAATATAAAATTTCTATAATTTTAAAAGGTGGTTATTACTATTCATAACAGCTACTTTGATTAGTCGTGGTGTTTTAGAACTCGAAGTTGCGTACAGTTCAAGCTATTTCATTATTGAATGAGAAGCGTATCATGGAAGCTCGGGGTGTTACAACTAAGTCCTTATTGTATAGCACCATATAACCCCTACATAGGACTTAAGAGTAAGGTGTGCTATGGGGATAGAATCTTAGAGAGGGTTGGACAATAATTCCTGAGTGGTGATTTCAATAAACTTGAACTTCTCTGGTAAGCGATTCTGTTCAACCTTAACGTAATAGAGTTCGGCTTGGGATTTGTCTAGAGAAAATCACAATGATGCTACATCCTTCCAAACTCTGACATATAGGCTTCGTATGGCCCGAGTCTATTCGATGAGGCCATCAAATCTTCTTCTATATAAATTAAACATGGTCATTTTTATTTATAAACAATAATCATATCATTAAGGGTATAGTTTTCAACAGTCATATTAAACAACTGTCATATTAGAGTAAAAACCCAGTGGTCTTATTTTAATTATACTAACATAATTAATAAAAGGATACAGTTTTGTTGAGTACAAAATAAAATAACACACAAATTCAGGAAACAAATATTATTCAAAATTTCATGTCCTTACACTTTCATCTACTAAATCATGAATTTTCATGAATGAACAATACAATGGTTTTACATTGGGTGTAGAGGAATTATTTGGGCTATTCTATCATGAATTAAATTCATGATATAATATCACAAATTCTTGTAAATCTATACATGTAATGTTAATTATGAATGTGCACACTAATTATATAAAATGATCCATGTTCACGTGATCATTAATAAAAAAAACTCTTCATCATTCACAATAAAATATACTTCAGAATAGTGATATTACTCTTTTTTTGGAAAAATAATTATGATATTATGTTATAGTTTTTCATTACCCAAAATATTGAAAAGGATATACTAATTTGTAAAAAATTCAGGAATGATTAATAGATACACTAGATTTTAGTGTCATTTAGATTCTATAATGGGTTATACTGATGTTTAATAATTTAAAAAATAGGTGAACAATTTATAATGGATTTTAGTGTTGTAAGATAATACATAATAGGTTACACAAAAAATTTTGTTCAAAGAAGGTAAACGTTTTATAATGGTGTTTTTAATCTCTTTGATGGTAAAAGAAAAAGATAAATTTTATAATGTCCCATAAAAACTAGTATGTAAATATTTATTTTTAGTCAATCAATTAATGATAATATTATTACCCTAATGCTTAATTTGTGAAGAATAAATTACCTTTTCTAAAAGGATGATTCACTCATGTACTATGATCATGCACTAAACAAGGATGATTCACTCAAGATGATGCAATTTTATTTTTGTTGTTTAATACATTCAACATTATAGGTTATCAATATACAATATTGTAAGATAACCCGGAGTGTTGAATACTCTATAGGATAAAAAATACACATTGGAATCAAAAACACCTTAAATCAACACATAGTGTACCCGGTATGACTCAAATTATGTGGTTTCCTTTTAAAATTTAAATTTTATTAATGTATTGTTTTATATTTACGTTTAATTTATTCTTTTATAGAATTAATGACATTATAATTATTTTATTATATAGGTGGATTAAATTTCTTATGTTTGGGTGGTTTGTTTAATGCTTCTCGTGCTCATGAGAGATTAGACATTGAGGCTGCAACTAAGATAACAAATATTTTAGTTTATAACACACATCACATACTCAAAATTGATGAAATGCATCAATAATGAATTCAATTCTTTTTAAAATGATCCATAAGTCATTTATGATGTTTAGAAATCATCCACACCTGACTCCGAGGCATGATGTTCCCTATATGACTCAAAGTGTCCATTATTAGTTTAAAATTTACATTTTAGTTCATAAATTATCATTTTATAATTACCAAGAAAAACTTATCATATTATACTAATAATTTAAGAAAGCGATTCATAAGTCATTTTTATAAGTAAGAATCTGTCTAACATTATACTAACACACTATAAGATTAGTATTACTCAAAGTGTGTGTTTTTAGTTTAAAATAAAATTTTAGTAAAAAAACAAAAGTGACATACTAAAAATCAAGAAAATGAATATGTATTGTATTTATAATTTATTAAAATAATATATAAGTCATTTGTGATGTGTTGAAATCATCTTCACCTCAATCTATCCTAATGTGAGACCGTTTGGACTCAATGCGTGTCATTTTATTTAATGTTGACAATTATTTTTTTTAAAGATGACAGAAGTTCTCAAAATTGAGAAACATCATTTGGATTATTTTGATACATTAAGAAAATGATACAAAAGTCATTTTTATGTGTATGAGTTATAATCACCTCAATTAGATACATGATATTCTCCATATGACTCAAACTGTATATTATCAATTTAAAATTGAAATTTATGTTCTAAAGGTATCACTCACTAAAAACTAAGAAAATTTAGTTAGATTGTCTTGATAATTATATAAAATGATTAATAAGTTATTTTTTATTTCTAGTAATCAATATCACATCAAAATAACACATGATGTGATCAGTATGACTCGAAGTACGTGTTTCCAGTTTTAAATGAAGTTTTAGTAAAAAACACAAGTGATATAATAAAAACCAATAAAATGAATTTGTAATGTTTTTAAAATTTTTTAAAATTATAAATAATTCATTTGGGATGTTTAGGAATCATTTTCACCTCAATGAGACACGAGATGTGACCAATATTAAACCATGTTCTTCTTTTCATTAAAAATTGACTTTAATATTAGTAAAAAAGACATCTGACATACTAAAATCTAATAAAATGAATACATATTGTTTTTATACTTAGTAAAATAATCCACAAGTAATTTTTTGTATATGAATTCTACTAACCTCAATCCAATACATGATGTACCTGACATTACTATAATTTTACATTATTAGTTTAAAATTTACACACGATGTTTAGGAATCTTACTCAACTCAATTTCACACACGATGTGACCAATATAACTCTAAGTATATATTTTTATTTAAAATTGACATTAATGTTAGTAAAAAAGACAACTAACATACTCAAAACCGGTAAAATGCATTCATATTGTTTTTATACTTTAGTTAAATAATTCATAAGTAATTTTTATGTGTATAAATCATTCTAACATCAATCCAATACATGATGTTCCCAATATGAATAAAAGTCTTCATTATTAGTGTAAAATTGACATTTTAGTTCAAAAAGTGTCACTCAATGAAAACTAAGAAAACATGATTGTATTTTCATTATAATTTAGGAAAAAGATTCATAAGTCACTTTTGATGTGTATGAATCTTTATCACATCAAACTGACACATTATGTGATCGATATGACTCAATTTACATGTTTCCAGTTTAAAATGTCATTTTAGTAGAAAACACGTGTGACATACTCAAAACCAAGATAAAAAATTAAGATTAATTGAATAAATTAATTGAATGATCAATATGTAATTTTTTCTATTTAGGAATCAGTCACACCTCAATCTTACACATTGTGTGACTAGTATGACTTCAACTACAACTTTTTATGAAAAAATTGACATTAATTTTAGTAAAAAAGACAACAATCATGCTCAAAACCAAGAAAAATAATTCTACTAATTATGACACTTTAAAAAACAATCCATAAGACACTTTTTATATCTATGAATCATCCCCATCTCAATCTAATATAATATGTTACCGATATGACTCATAGTATTTATTATTAGTTTAAAATTGACATTTAAGTTCAAAAAATGTTGTTCACCCAAAAAAAGAGAAAAACACTCATATTGTGTTAATAATTTAGGAAAATTATTAATAATTAATTTATAACATATAGTAGTAAATATCTTGTAAAAAACACAAAAAATATGTCATGACCCACCTTCACCAAGATGAGATAAGGGACAACAGGTTGCTAGACCCTTCCTTCTTCAAGTTGAAGGAGATATAATGACCCCTGAGACCCACCTTCAATAGGTCTTAGAGTGGCGACTAGCACCAAGGGTATAGAATCACACACAATATGGATGGAATTACACTTTTTATTTAATATGATTAGGAGATAAGATAGTAAATCCCAAAAACACCAAAAGTGTAAGTACATGTAAAGCCAAAACAAACCATTCTCATATGCATGTTCCAAAAGTAAATTATACAAAAGTGAAAGAAACGCCCAAAAAAAGTACCAAAGAATGAAAAACAGCAAGAGAAACTGTCCAAATGTCTGAACAAGTATGACCCTGCATGATCCCTCAAGTCCTCCTGGAAACCTGAAAACTGTTTTATATACATAGGATGAGCAGACAAGGATGAGCAGACAAGTATACTCTGTAGGGAAAACCAAAGACTCTAGTGCACAAGTGGGAAGGCATTCTAATGACTTGTAAGAAAGAGTTAACCAAATCACCTAGCAAATAAAACTATCCACTCAAGCCTCACCACAGCACACTCCCCAAATAATGCATGTCAAGTAATGTATAGTAATAGCACATCGATATTTGGGTGCCCCGTGCAACTTTCCCACTTGTTATTGAAGTCATCCAAAGAATAGAACCTCTCCCGCCTTTCTCACCACATTAACACTACCACACCCCGCCCGCACACACCTAGGCCAAAACCACACATCCCGGCCACAAACACAAGGGCCACAACCACCATGTATAACCACGCCCACAAACACCTGGGCCAGAACAATTACTGCCACTCCCAAAGACACATGGGCCTCATCCCGAAGACTCCTGGGAAACAACCTGCCCGCACACACCTAGGACAACCAACACAACTACCCTACCCAAAGAATCTTATGATATAATGGACCTCAGAGCATCACATCCAGCCCGAAGAGTCTTGGTATATTCAGGAAAGGGAGCAGAAAATAAGCTAATAACCATCTACTCATAGGATTGTTGGGAAAAACACCCCCATGAAATGGGGGTGTTCATCACTAAGTTCTCAACTTGGGTGGGGCGTGAATAAGATAAATAAGAAATAAAATTATATGTATAGGTAAAAAGAAGTCATCCCAACCTAGGGTTTCTGAATCCAACCTAATCACAAATACACTCGTTACTATTCATTCATAAAAGAAAGGCACAGAACTCACGACCAAGTCACAACTCATTCCCAAAACCAATTCCCCATTTAACTCATCCTTGTTTTCATGTTCATGTGACCCCATTTAGGTGAATTATACACTACTGGGAACCTGACAACCATTACCACAAGCTAGAGAAAGAGAAACAGCCAAACAACAATTTAAACATTCACACCCAGTTCTCTTGTGAAGTCAAAACAATAAAGGGATTAGTTAGATCCCTAAATGTACTGGAACCAACCCATGCCACAAGATACTACACCACATAACATCATATTCACAACCAATAGTCATGCCTAAATAGAGGATCCCATCTTCATCCACATCACCCCATAAGTATCAAATAGAACAATACAACTACTACTAAAACAGAGTTTGGAAACATCCGGGTTCAAGCACATTATTCATTAGTTTCTTCTTTCTGTTGGTTAACCAGGGTAGCCACACAAGGATTGATGTTCACTAGGTATCCATTTAACCAACCGAGTTTAGGGGATTAACCAATTTCCATGTTACTGCTATTTAATTATCATATAAGACAAGGGTTCATTAGTGCGCAAGAAAATACCACCAATGACCATAATTTTCAGTGAGCAGAAGCCCACATAGTTCACAATGTATAGAAATATAAAAGAGTACAATATAATTTTAAAATGCACCCCATCATTCTTTAAGAGTCTGTTTATTATCATTGTTAAGGGTTGGTTTCAACCAGTCCCACAGAAACAGTAACATTCCCACCCCACATGATGCATAGTAAGGAGAGAAGATGAAAAAACCCTACTTGGTTGATCAAGGATCAATGTTCTTCTACACGTGCCAAGATCTGGGGATGCACAACTTGCTGGTGAGAAACGTCGTGGACTCCAAGGGTGAGTAGAAAGGATGCAGTACAGGTGCACCACTTTCCTTAAAAAGGGGAACTCCAACCCCACTAGGAAGAAAAGGATACCATCTAAGAGGAAGAATAAGAAGGAATTCCCATGTGATATAAGGATGAGATCCCATTGTTATGGGATATGGAATTTTGAATGGCTATAATGTTAGATCGTGGTTTTACCACACGGTTGGGCAGTTATGCACGATGGAAATAATTGTTACTTAATAATTCTCCTCAGAGGGGTGGTCACAACGACAATATGTTAAAACAGTTTTCATTAACCATAAGGAAATGCATAACAGGGGAGGAACTGGATGGTATGGGGAAGGGCATAACACCATGGAAAAACCACTCATTTTGGTAAGTTAAGGGTTGCCCGAACCTTGGGGGATTTTAAATATTATTTATGTGCTATAAATGTCTTTGAAAGGGGGAAATAAATTATCTTTACGTCAAGAGATATTTTGCAGAAGAGAAAAAGTAAGGAACTGGAAAAGAACACAGTGAAAACATGGTGCCACCGTCACGGTTTCACCCTCACAGTGCCACCGTCACGGTTTCACCCTCACAGTGCCACCGTCACTCGTGCCACCGTCACGGTGCCCCCGTGACTGGTGTGTGACCGTCACGGTGCCACTGTGACCAATTGCACCATCATTGTGCCACCATGACTGGTGGGTGACCATCACGGTGCCACCGCAACTGGTTCCACCACAACCGGTGCCCCCATGACTGGTGCCACAGTTTCAGTGGAGCCGTGTTTTGGAAAAGTAATGGACCTGGTGGGTCCGGGTTATTACATCAGATACCTCTCAAACTATTCTCACCCTAGAGAATCAAAACTAGACCCGATGAAAGAGGTGTTCTGAACAACCACTAGGAAAGATAATTATTTGGAGTAAATCTCATCGATATCTAGGAACACCTCCCCCTTAAGTTACCAGGCAATATTAGAAGGTCAAACTATCCAGTCATATGGGTTATGGAGTTTCTTCCTCCTTGTCAAGATACTATCCGCTTTGGGTGGCACTGACTTGCCCGCACGGGTTTAATCGCATCCACCTTAACGCATCTTGATTAGGGATCAGGTCCTCCCCATCCCACAGTCAGGACTGTTTACACATATCCACATAATAAGGAAAACCGCACATTCCATAGTTAACAAGGTAAAGTGTTCCATCACAAACAAGTACAAACAAAACATAACAAAACTCAAAAATGATCTGGGTACTGGGCGTGCATCTATGTCTCCCATTCCCAGGTACTTTCCTCGAGCCCTCCATGCCGCCAGAACACAAGAACCAAAGGACTATTCCATCCACGAAGCATATTCTCCTCATGATCCTCTATATTCACTGGTATTTCAATAAATGTCACATCGTCCTCGATATCCAGACTTCCCTAGTCGAGGACGTGTGAATTTTCGTGTATACATCATCGGAGTTAAGACACATTGAAGTCATCGTGCAGACTCTGTAGCAGTGGTGGTAGTGCTAGCTGATAAGCCACTTCACCGACGCACTGTAGCACTTCGAACGGTCTGACAAACCTGGGAGAAAGCTTACTCCCCCTACCGAACCTCTGTTTCCCATGCCGAGGGGAGACCTTCAAGAACATGTGGTCCCCAAACTCATACTCCAAGGGTCTCCTCATATAATCGGCTTATGAAGTCTGTCAGTCCCGGGTCTCCTTAATGCTCTCCTGTATAAGCTAAACCTTCTCTGTCTTTCTCTACACCACTTCTGGGCCAAGAAAACATGTTTCCCCAACCTCAGTCTAGCACACAGGTGAGAGACAAGGCCTTCCATACATGGATTCGAATGGAGCCATGCCAATGTTAGAGTGATAGATATTATTGTAGGAAAACTCTACCAAAGGAAAGTGTCAATCCCAAAATCCCCAAAGTCCAGAATACATGATCGTAGCATATCCTCCAATGTCTGGATGGTGCGATCTATTTGTCCATCTGTCTGGGGGTGGAAGACAGTTTTAAGACGTTGTTGAGTTCCAAAAGCATGCTGCAATCCCTTCTAGAATCGTGAGGTAAACCGTGCATCCCTATCCAAGACTATGGATCGTGGAACTCCATGAAATCTCCCCACCTCATCCACATACCTCCATGCTAAGGAATCCACTGCACCCGACTCCTTGATTGCCAGAAAGTGAGCCGATTTTGTCTACCGGTCCACCACTACCCAGATAGCATCACAACCTCCTTGATCCTTGGGTAGACCTATGAGGAAATCCAACGATATGTCTTCCCCCATCCACTTAGGGACATCTAAAGGATGTAATAGACCACATGGAACATGGTGTTCAGCCTTCACCTAATTGACATACTAGGCACCTAGCCACGAACTCTGCCACCGCCAGCTTTACCCCAGGCCACCAAAACTGACTCCTCAGACCCTGGTACATCATTGAAATTCTTGGGTGCACTTCTTGGGTTGAGTCGTGGAACTCACCAGGAAACCTCTCGTGCATCGCCTCTTGAAGAAACAACTTCCCTCAGAAAAGCATCTGATTCTGCTTTCCTCCGTCCACCCTTCTGGGGCATCTCCTTGGCTAACTCGGTCACACAACACTTCACATTATGCGCCTCCCCATTGAGACTCATCCACCTGCCACAACAGAGAAGACTACACTGTCATCTGACATAGGCAACCCCTACCACCATCCGTCCTCGCATCTAGGTGCAGGGCAGCCAATTCCTCCATCACCTTCAAAGTATCTGTCGATTCTCGAACTGCACCCTTCTGCAACATCCTACTCAAGGAATCGACCACCACATTCCCTTTTCTTGAGGTGTAGGAAATCTCGAAGTCGTAGTCCTGAAGGAACTCCATCCACCTTCACTGTCATAAATTCAGGTCCCACTAGGAAAAGATATACTTAAAGCTTTTGTGATCTGTGAAGACCACAAAGCGCTCCCCGATGAGGTAATGCCAACACAACTTTATTGCGAACATGAACGCTGCATGCTCCAGATCACGGGTGGCATAATAACGTTCATGAGGACATAACTACCTAGACCCATAAGAGATCACCCCTTGTCGTTGCATCAGCACACACCTGAGGCCTTGTCCTAAAGCATCACAGAACACCTCATACGCTTCCCCTTATTATGGAAACCCCAACACTGGGGAATTTACCAACTTCCCATTCAAATAGCTGAAGGATACATCACACATCCCATTCCACACGAAGGCCAGGTCCTTCTTGGTCAAAGCTATAAAAGATGCTGCAACTCATGAGAAGATGGTTGTGAACCTCCGATAGTAACTTGCCAGTCCAAGGAAACTATTAACCTCTTCCACATTCTAGGGTTCTTCCCAAGAAACAATGGCCTCGACCTTCGATGGGTCCACCACTATTCCATGCTCGGACACCACATGCCCAAGGAAGTTCACGTCTCGCATCCATAACTTTCACATTGACAATTTCCCATACATTTGGTGCTATTGAATGACCTCCAAACACGTTCTCAGGTTCTCAGCATGATCCTACTATGGTCTTGAGTAGATAAGGATGTCGTCAAATAAACACGACTACGAACCGATACAGGTATTCCCAGAAGACGGGGTTCATGAGTCCCATGGACACAGTTGGTGCATTCGTAACGCCGTACGACAAGACTAAAAACTCAATGTGTCCATATCTACACCTGAAGGCGATCTTAGAGATGTCACCCTCCTTCACCCTCAGCTGGTCATATCCAGACCCCAGATCGATCTTAGAAAACCAGCATGCTCCCCTCAACTGGTCAAAGTGATCGTCTATCCTCAGAAAAGGGTAGCAATTCTTGACCGTCGCCTAATTTAGTCTCCTATAGTCAATGCACAGCCTGAGACCGCAATCTTCTTTCTTTGAGAACAATACTAGAGAACATCATGGTGACACACGTGGTCGAAGACAACCCTTCTTCATTAGATCGTCAATCTGAATCTGCAACTCCCACAACTCAGAAGGTGTCATCCGGTAAGGATCCATCGAAATCGAGCTAGCACTAAGTTGCAAGTATATCCTGAACTCAACATCATGTCTAGGGGGTAGAGTTTCCACCTCTTCAAGGAAGACATCCATAAACTCACTGAAGACCCCTGGAACATCCACCATTTATGCATCCACCAACTTGACTAATAGCTCATCTAACATGTAAAGGAGGGGCTCCTCTCGCATGCTGCTTTTCCGGCCACCCCACTCACCGAAGAATGTTACACATCGGCCGCTCAAATAGTAAAACATGACCCTTCCTCAGAAGCAGTCAATGATGAAACCTATAGAGAACAACCAGTAAATTCCTAGGATGATGTTGTATGGTTGTCTATACAAGAATAGAGGATCCCTGATAAGCTGATGTGGCCCTATCATCAGTCTACACCCTCAGCAACAATTATACAAGTCGGTCTGACCTCCGACTGGTGTGCTCAGCACCAGGGGAATTGGAAGTCTCTCAGCATCTAACCCCAGAGCACGGGCTCGATTGGGTGCAAAAAATGAGTGTGAATCTCCTGTATCAAACAAGGCATAGGAAAAGGTACTAAACAATCCGGTCGAACCTCCAACGACTTCTGGAACTACTAGAACCGCTGCCTCTATGGCATGAAACTTCCCATGACCAGCTCCCCCGCCCCTCGAATGTTGCCCGCCTTCCCGACCACTCCCTAGTTGAGGCACCTAAGGAGCACCCTATGGTCTGCCTCATTTTTCAATGCCTACCCTTGGAGGATCGGAAGCTTGCTGGCCCTGGTACTACTGCGGAAAGGGCCTAGTTGGAAACTGTTGCGGCTGGGGTAGGTGTTGCACTATCCTACCACCTATGTACTATACACAGTTTGGGAATTGATTCCGAAGGTGACCATGGCTACCACAGATGAAGAGTCCCAGTGTTGGGCCTGGTAGGAAAGGGCGAGGACCAGGAGATCAGAACAGGAACTTCTGCGGACTACTCCCTACTGGTCGAAACCTATAGGGACCTAATGTTGGATGCCTTCTACTAATGGCCTTCCCCTTTGACAAGACCAAATGGATTCCTTCTCGTGATACACCTCCCTGTGTGTTCATCCTTTCCACCACTTCATCCTTTTTCTGGACCTCCATGTCTGTCGATAAGGTGAAGGGAGTAACAGAATATTCTAGAGAAGGTCAAAGTGCCTCCTCCAAACCACGCGCCCAAGACTCCTCATCTGGAAAGAGGTCGGGAGCATAGCAAATTATATCCATGAACTTGATTCCCAACTCTCTTACTGACATACTCCCCTGCTGGAGGGAGAGTAGTTCATGCCTCTTCTTAGTATTCATAGTGGAAGAGAGGAATTCTACCCAGAACTCATTCTTGAATTCAGCCCACGTCACCTCTGTAACATCCCAGGTAAATAAAGAATAAAGAATTTTCATATTTATTAATATTTACGAATTAAATATTAATTTTATTTTAAAGGGGTTGCTATGTTCGATAGCGTACCCGATACGCAATGATGAGTTTCTTTTAAAACTTACGTTGCACACAAGTAATAAAATAATATTATTTTAAATGTTAGTTAACGAGTAGTCGTTGTACTGGCGGGAATGGATAGAAATAACTAAAATATGATTAGATATTTTTTTAAATGTTTTTACATTTACCCAATAAAAGATAAAGGCTTAAAATACGGAAAGAGTTCAATTTTAGGGCATATATAATCTAATTTTCACTAAAGGTTCACTTATCACCTTTTAATGGTGAACCGTCATTAAATATAGTTTTGATCACTCTTATACTTTATTTTGGACCAAATATAACTCTTCTTTAGAATCGGGACATCAAAATTTACTTTGTGTAAATTTTTGGTACCTTTCTGATAAAGTTCATTTTTTTTATGAATAGTGTAAAATGTTGTATTTTTATTCAAAACATGTTTTTAATCTAAATTATTTATATGATTAGATTATTATTTCAATTGGTTTTAAAGTGAAATTACAAAAATATTTTTACCAGTTAATCCAATGTTGGTCATTGGAATCAATTTCACTTTGAAATTGGATTTAAACTGGTGTCAATCTTTTGATACTTATTGTTTCACAAAAACACGCTATTTGTCATGACAGCGGGAATTAATTATTAAATTAATTAATTTGACTTATATGTTTTGAATTTTGTAAAATGGACTTCATTTTTGAATTCAGAATATCAAATATATCTTAGGGTGAATTTTTGGTAATTTTCTGAAAAACTTCAATTTTTGATGAATAGTGAAACCACTAAGTGGTAATCAAGCAAACTGATTTTTCAGTTAAATGAAAGTTTACCACTAATGTGTATTGAATTTTGAAAATCCGACATACATGGTTGTCATTAAGAAGTAAAATGTGGTTCAATGAGATTAAAATAATTTTTTGGTGAATAGTAACTTTTTTTCATTAATCGCGATTAGAGGTAATTAGTGTAGTTTAAGGTAAAAATGGTATTATAAGAATGTGAAAACACCATGACACTTGTCCTAAACCTATTGGGTGAGTCATGGACGGCCAAGACAAGCCATGGGCCAACTTGGGGACCCCATGGAGCCACTTTAGTTGGAAAATGACTTTAATATATTTTTATTTAATGTTAAAGTGAAAATGACACTAACATAAATTGTTTTACTAAATTAATTTTTGAGTGGGGTTACACAAGCCCAAATTTTTTTTATAAATATTCATTGGAAAGATAAAAAGATTTCCTACATCATAGTTTTTTTTATAATTTTTAGACATTATATAAATTAAATTATTTATGACATAATAATGATGCAGCGATGACATCATTATTTGACGATTTAAATAAAATGGAAAGAAAATGAAAACTCTAAAACCTACACATGTCTAAAACCAATTGGATGAGTGGATTTAGAACCCTTATCACCTTATCCACGAATTATATCAATTTGGGACCTTTTAAAACAGAAACACATTTTCAAATAAAGTAATATTTCTTTACTTTCCAAAAGTGCCCCTCCTCTCCTCTTATAAAAGGCCCCCACCTCTACCTCATTTCACACACTTCTAAAGCCTTTGGATCGGCCAACCCCTACCCATTTACTCTCTCCACATCCCTCTCCTCATCCTAGAGGATTCCCTTTGGGCAGAATCCTTTCAAAGGAAGCCTTTAGGCTCAAATCAAAAGGGAGTTACACTTTTAAAGGTAATTCTTTCTCTCTTGTTCATTTGTTTTATTTTGCTTCTCCAACCCTCTAAACTCTTTTTATTTACTTCTTTTGTAACAACACCAGTATCTTAAATATACTAGGATGTTGTTATAATATTTATTTGAGCTACAATCTCACACAACTACATCAAATGGTTAAAGAACATACGGTTTCCGTGGATGGCGAAATTCTGCCTCCCGAAACGATGATTGTTCAATACTCATTTAACACCTTCAAGGGTGGCCATTATGATGTCACTATTTTTATATATGATATATAATATGTTTATGTTTTCTTTAAGCTTCTGTATTTTTCATTTTTGGCATACCTTTATGGTTTCCATTATGGGTAAACACGATATCTTCATTTAAGGAAGTGCGGACTACCGCCCCCTAAAAGTGATGTGATTCGTTAATGCCATATGTGGGACGTGTAAAGGATGGATTTAAAGTTATTATATATGATGTTATACTGGAAATATAATATACCTCTATATCATTATTATTTATTTCCATTAAAGTATGAGATAGAAATGAAAGTAGCGTTCATGCGTACGTACGGCTTACCGTCTCCATGAATGGTGCATTTCATTTCTTATCCCCAAATGTAATGTAATATTAAAATTACATGTATATAATGTATATATATAATTAATTATATATCTAAATGATTAATATAATTCTGGAATTAAAATATACATACCTCTCTTTTAGTTTTAATTCCACTAATATGACAAAGAAATGAAAGTAGCGTTCATGCATACGTACGGCTTACCGTCTCCATGAACGGTGCACTTCATTTCTTACCTCTAAATGATTATGTAATATTATAAATACATGTATATGCTGGATATATATGATATATATGATATCCAAATCAGGAATTTCATTCTGGATATAAAGAACTTTTGACCACACGAACAACATGTAATTATAAGAAGTCAACTTTCGACTTAAGAACCAAATATTGACAAAACAAACATTATTAACTTAAATGGTTAAATAATGTTTATAACATGGAAATAAGTGATATAAAAGGAATAATGAACTTTAAAAAGGTTCTTAATCAAGTATAAATTAACTCAAGTTTATTATTCAGGACATTAAAGAACGATCGAGTCAAGTCGGACCCAAGGTAAGGGACTTCGTCTCAATCTCCTTTCATTGAGGCATATTTCGTTTTATACACAACTTTCTTTTATACGGTGTATAAACTCCTTTGACTTTTACTTTTATAAAAAAGGAATCTTTTTCTACGAAGCGTTTTACTAAACGAAAAAAAGGAATGTTTTTTTTACGTACGCGGTGACAATGACTTTTTCCGCCGCCGCGAGTATTATTTGGTCTTTGGCTTCCTCAACAAGCCGTAATGTTTTTAAAATAAAATAAATACCATATACTCTTTTAAGTATTTTGGTATTGAAACTGGTTTTGATAAAGGATTCTATTATGTCAATATATTTATGATATATTGTGTTTGAAATGTGGAAATGTTATCTTTCCTTTATATTGGTTTTATGTTTTATGATTTTATATTGGTACTTGGACATTTTAACGGGTGGTTACGTTATAAACCATATGACGGGTGGTGCTGTGAATACCAGGACGGGTGGTTACGTTATAACCTCCAATGCATTGGGTATGGAAGTCGTCCGTATGGCTATTCCATTAAGTATGTATGGAAATTGGCCGTATGGCTATTCCATTATGTGATATGTGTGGAAGTCAACCGTATGGTTATTCCACTTAAGTATGTTTATGTCCCAAGTTATCTTTATATATTATATGTGTTCTTTATATGGGTTTTATGGTAATCCTTTGGTTACAAAAAGGTATGTAATGATACTTTATCTAGTGAATATTTTTTTTACTACTTCATGAAGGTGAAGGTATTACTTTGATATAGTATACATGGTTTACTTGATGTTTGAAAAACTAACAGTTTTCATTCTTTTTGTATCCCTTACTGAGCTTTTTATGCTCACCCCAAGTTTTTCGAAATGTTTTTCACAGGACTTAAAGTGGAATAAGGTCAAGGATGGGATCAAGGGAATTTCATGCTATCTAAAACATGGAATCTAGACATCTTTCTTTTTAAGAGTTTTTTTATGGAGACTTAGTAGAAGTGTCTACTTTGTAATCTTTTACGATGTAATGGTTATGTTCTAATTCTCTAAAACTCTAAACCTGAAAAGATCCTCAATGTGAATTATTCATTTAATTCAATATTAAGTAAGGTTTAAGGATGAGGCCTTATAACCTCAGCCTCCCTCTTCCCCCCAAGATAAAGGGTCCACCACTGATGCACTACTCCACGCATCTATGTTATAGATAGAGGAACCACGTACATCGTCAGATCCCGGATCAAGCTGAAAGCTATCACTAGCTCCTCTATCCAACTCTCTGTCTCCACGTTAGAGATGCTACCCTCGTACTTCCTGAGGGTCTGCCGCTGAAAGGCACGAAGCCTCTTTTTCCACTGATAATCTTCCTCCTTTTTTTCAGCCCTTTGTCGATCAACCAAGTTGACTTCCTAGGCCTCAATCACCCACACTACTCGTGGTCATCTCCCAGGTTCCATAGCTACAAGTTAAACAAGGAATGCCAAAGCCCATATAGTGTAGAATATTTTCCTTAAATTTTCTTAGACTTATTATTAATTTTAAATCCCCAAAATACCCATTAAACACGTGAACAAAAGTCATTATGATGCATGTAACTTTCTTAGGGTCTCTAACTTGCAATCAGTGTAGCCTCACAAGGATGTTAGGTAGACCTAGAGTGCTTTCACCAGAACACGGGGGGCCCTAAAATCCCATGTCCTAGTCATAATTTCCTGACCTATTTCACACACAAAGATTGTCAAACATTATTTCCCTAACATCCCATGCAATCCTCACTGTGCCAAACTCTGAACTCCATCCTATCTCTCAACCTCCTTGCCTCTGATACCATTCTCTCATGACCCACATTCACCAAGATGTGATAAGGGACAACAGGTTGCTAGACCCTTCCTTCTTCAAGTTGAAGGAAAGACAATGACCCACAAGACCCGCCTTCAATAGGTCCTAGAGTGGCAACTAGCACCAAAGGTATAGAATCACACACAAGATGGAAGGCATTACCCTTTTTATTTAATAGAATCGGGAGATAGGATAGTAAATCCCAACAACACCATAAGTTAAAGTACATGTAAATCCAAAACAAACCATTATCATATGCATGTTCCAAATGTAAATGATACTAAAGTGAATGAAAACCCCAAAACGAAGTTCCAAAAGAAAGAAAAACAGCAAAAACAACTGTCCCACCATGTGAACTAGTACGACCCATCATGATCCCTGAAGTCCTCCTGGAATCCTGAAATAGTTTTATATACGTAGGGTGAGCATACAAGTATAATCAGTAGGGAAAACCAAAGATTCTCGTGCACATTTGGGGAGGCATTCAAATTCCTTGTGAGAAAGAGATAACCAAAGCACCTAGTAAGAAAAACTGTCCACCCAAGCCTCACTAAGGCACACTGCCCAAATAAAGAAAGTCAAGTAATGTATAGTTGTATAACATCAATATTTGGGTACCCCGCACCACTTTCCCACTGTTTATTGAAGACATCATACACATCGAAACTCTCTCGCCATTCTCACCGCAGTCCCACTTCCACACTCCGCCCGCACACACCTAGGCCACAACCACGCATCCCTATTACAAACACCTAGGCCAAAACCACCATGTATTACCACGCCAGCAAACACCTGGGCCATATAAAATACTTCCACGCTCAAAGACACCTGGGCCTGAGCCTAGAGACTCTTGGAAAAAACCTGTCCGCACACACCTGGGACAACCACCACAACTACCCTATCCGAAGAATCATGGGATATAATGGACCTCAGGCTTTCACATTCTACTCAAAGAGTCTTGAGCTATTTGGGAAAGGGAGAAGAAAATTAGCCAATAACCAACCACTCATAGGAGTGTTGGGAAAAACACCCTCCCCCATGAAATGGGGGTCTTCAACACTAAGTGCTCAACTTGGGTGGGGTGTGAATAAGAAACATAAGAACTAAAATTATATGTATAGGTAACAAGAAGTTATCCAATACTAGGGTTTCCAAAGCCAACCTTAGCACGAACTCCCTCATTACTATTCATTCATAAAAGAAAGGCACAGAACTCATGGCCAAGTCAAAACTCATTCCCAAAACCAATTCCGCATTTAACTCATCCTTGTTTTCACTTTCACGTGATCCCATTCAGGTGAATTCTTCAGTACTCGAAAATAAACAATCATAACCACAAGCCAGAGAAAGAGAAACATCAAAAAAACAATTTATGTATTCACACCCGGTTCACTTGTAAAGTCGTAACAACAAAGGGATCACTGAGATCCCTCAAAGTACTGGAACCAAACCAAGAGTCGAGATACAACCCCACACAGCTTCAGATTCACAAACAACAACCGTACCACAACAGAGGATCCAATCCTCATCCACATCACCCCATAAGCATCAAACAGAACAACACTCCTACTACCAAAATAGAGTAGGGAAACATCCATGTTCAGGCACATCATTCATTAGGTTCTTCTTTCTGTTGTTTAACTGGGGTGACCACACCAGGATTGATGTTCACTGGGTATCCATTTAACCAACTGATTTTAGGTGATTAACCAATTTCCATGTTACAGTTATTTAATCATCACAGAAGTCAGTGGTTCATTAGTGCGCAAGAAAAGACCACCAACGACCATGATTATCAGTGAGCATGAGACCATAAAGTTCACAACATATAGTAATATAATAGAGTACAACAGAATTATCAAACACACATCGTCATTCTTCAATAGTCTGTTTATTATCTTTGTTAAGGGTTGGTTTCATCCAGTCCCACAGAACCAGTAGCATACAGACCCCACATGATGAACAGTAAAAAAAGATGAAGGGAAAACCCTACTTGGTTGATCAAGGATCGAAGTTCTTCTCCATGTTCCAAGAACTGGGGATGCATGACTTACAGGGGAGAAATGTCGGGGACTCCAAGGGTGAGAAGAAAATCTAAGGCATATGCGCACCACTTTCCTCAAGAAGGGGAACTCCAAATGCACTAGGAAGAAAAGGAGATCATCCAAGAGGAAGAAGAAGAAGGAATTCCTATGAAAAATAAGGATGAGATCTCGTTGTTATGGGATATGTAATGTTGAACGGCTATAAATTCAGATCGTGGTTTCACCACACGGTTGGGCAGTTACACATGATGGAATTAATTGTAATTTAACAATTCTTCTGAGAGGTGTGGTCACAACGTCTATACATTAAACAGTTTTCATTAACCATAAGGAAACACATAATAGAGGAAGAACTAGAAGGTACGGGGAAGGGTGTCACACTGAGGAAAAACCACACATTTTGGTAAGTTAAGGGTTGCTCGAACCTTTGGGGATTTTTGATATTATTTGTTGGATTTAAATGGCTTTTAAAGGGGGAATTAAATAATCTTTATGTCAAGAGATATGTTGTAGGAGATAAAAAGTTAGGAACTGGAAAAGAACGCTGTGAGGACATGGTGCCATCGTCACTAGTGCCACCATCACGGTGCCACCATGAGCGATGTGTGACCGTCACGATGCCACCGTCACCGGTACCACCATGACTGTTGTGCGACCGTCACGGTTCCACCATAACTGGTTCCCCCGTTACTGGTGCCACCTTTTTGGTAGAGTGGTTTTTTTGAAATGTAATGGACCCGGTGGGTCTGGGTCATTACGAAATACGACCTGTATGACTCAAAGTTCATGTTTCCAGTTTAAAATGAAATTTTTGTAAAAATCACAAGTGATATACTCAAAACTTAGAAAATGAATTGAGATTGTTTTAATATGTTATAAAAATGATCCATATGACATTTTGGATGTGTAGGAATTAGTGTTAGGTTAATATGATTCACATGGTGAACATTATGACTCCATTTTCTTCTGTTTATTTGAAATTTAATTTAATTTTACAAAAAAAGACATCTGACATACTCAAAACTGATCAAACACATGTTTATTTTTTTTAACATTTTAAGAAAATTATATATATTTCATTATTTATGTGCATTAATCATCCAAACCTTTTTATGATATATGTTGTTCCCAATATTACTCAAAGAGTTCATTATCAGTTAATAATTGACAATTATGTTTAAAACTTCTCACTAAAAAAACCAATAAAAATGCTCAAATTGTCTTGATATTTTAGTATAAAAATTCATTAATCATTTGTTACATGTATGAATTAGTCTCAGGTAAAATTTATACATGATGTGACTGTTATGACTAAAGTTGTTTGTTTCCTATTCAAAATGTTATTTTAGTAAAAAGAAAAGTGACATATTGGAAAATGTGCAAACACATTAAGATTTTTTGATACTTATGGATAATAATTACTAATTCATTTAGTTCTTGTAAGAATCATCATTACCTCAATATGATTCATGGGGTGATCGGTATGATTGTAAGTGCATCTTTTTAGTATATGGTAATTATTTTATTTTAAAATTCACATCATATTGACAAAATTGAGAAAATGATACTATATTGATTTCTCATCATTCTATATATTATTACTTAATTTATTTACGTATAATTTTTATCTTATACTTATTTAGATAATTTTTAAAGGGATTATTCTTGAAGAGGAACATAAAATGGCGTGACGTGTATGAATCGACCGTAACTCAATCTAAGACACAATTTCCTGGCATGATCAAATTTTACATTAAAATTAACACTTTATTTTTAATTTATTTATTTATATTATAACTAACATAAGAATTTTTTCTTAAATAGTTTCATTCTTTATCTCAAACATTTAGGTTTGTTCTTTCATATAGGTGCCTTCTTTTTCTCGATAATAGTTTATTTCTAATACCAGTGTGGTAAAATTTATTTCAGTTAAATTTCATATTTTTATCTTATTTTTCTAATTTTGGATGTATCTTATACTACATTTTATAGTTACAACACAATTCAATATTCGCATTTATCATCACTTCTAATAACACTAAAAAGGACCCCCTTATCAGTATGGCCCTGATCCCAGAAACCCTGAGCCAATAAATTACATTATTACATTGGCGTGGTTACAAGGAATTAAATCCTGAAGGATCAATAGTTTTTGATGTTTTGGGAAAACATATTATATATATGATACCCATATTTCATTGGTAAATAGAAAGAAATATAATACATAACAAATAATAATAAACTACATCCATAAAACTCATTCCATGAATTCATCATCATATCTTAGGGAAAGGAAAAAAATAAGGGTGAGATAAAATTCTCAGTAAGTTTAAGTATACAATAGAAGTAATAATAAATCAATTATAATAAAAAATATTTAAATGTAAATAAATAAACACACATTCCATTTAAACAACTGGATAAGGAATAACCAATATGGAAATGTAAATAATTGAATCCCAAGTCATATAATCAACATATTGAGAATTAAATGCATCCACACATAATTTTAAAGAAAAATATCATGTATAATAATAATATAAGAATTATAATTAATTTAAATTCTTAATTATTGGGCACCATATATCCTATGTACATGGTACCTTTACCATAATGACATTTCACAAGACGGTTTAGCATATTAGGTAGAAACCCATCATATTTCACCAACTGATTCATCTCACAAGACTACCAATGTATCTAGGGGATTACATTAAATGGTCCACAAAAAATTTCATGTCATTCCAAATAATTAATTATATAGAGAATAATTTATTTAATTAATAAACAATCTTTCTTATTATCAAATATCTGTAATGAATAATATATATAGATTTATCAATATTTCCCCAATTAATAAAATAACATTGATAGTAGAAAATGTATATAAAAATTATATATGATTTAGAAAATAATATTATCCATGAGAATATATATATTTAAGATAAATTTAATTTAAGACAAATAAGATCATGAGAAATTTATCAATCAGAAAAGAAAGTCATATTGAAAAGATAACTTTTACGATTTTCTAATTTTGAAGAAAAAATACATTGGATGATATAATTCCAAATAAAATCATAAATAAAATGAATATAAAATGATTCATGATATAATATATCAAAAGGGGTTGTATATACACCACAAAAAATAAGTATGTGGTGAATATGAAACTTATCTCACAGATATAAAAAGTGAGATGAAAATCCCTTACCTTGAGTCAGACATGCCTTGTGTGTCTTTATCATCCTAAATAAAAAATTTATGTTGATTATATAATATCATGAGAACATTTTTCAAGTTTATTATTACTTTTATTTCACTTATAAAATTTTTTATAAAACAACTTAAATAAATATATTTAGGTTGGGTGGTATAACCAAAATTGGTTTATGTGTCAAAAATATATTGGGTAGGTCAACTATGGACAAAGGGGTCATTATATGAACATATCCAGAACAATAATCAAGAAATAATTATCAAATCTATATATTAAATATACTTTTAAAAATAATCATGAAATATGGGTTTGAAAAATGAACGAATATTATAATCTTAGAGATGGTAGGTCATACATATGCATGAGTCATGTTCCCATTTTTGAATGATCGTAATGGAAAGAAGGTAAGAAAAATTATAACATTAATTAATTATCATTATATCATAAATACCATGTTATTTAATTATATAGTATTATATAAATAATTCTAGTGATGTAAATGGAATCACACCACATTGAGGTGGTGGTAGTCCACACATCCACGAATGACGTTATCACTTTTTTTAGTGTGTGGACTGGGTAATAGATAAAATGATATATTTTATTTCCAGAAATATAATTATGTCATTAATATAAAAAATACTTATTTTCTGTCACATATTTTTAGTTAAACCCATCCTTAATACATTTTATGTACTTTTTTAATGTATCACATTACTATGAGGAGTGGGTAGTCCACACATCCATAAATGATGTTACCATATTTACAAAAAATGGAAAGAATCAAGGTATATGTTATATAAAAATTAAATAATCACAAATATGATATAAATATCATATAAAAAAATTATATCATATTTTTCAACGATGAGATGTGGTAAAATAAAAAATGAATGACATCATTTCACGAGGTGGTAGTTCATCATACATGAATATTAATTTTGTTACCCATTTCATGAAAGGGTTTTTAGGTGTAGGTATAAACCATAACCTAAAAACATATTAGTATATTTGGGATATTAATTCTATTATATAATCACGTAATAATAATAATTTAATGGGTGGTATAATAACCCTGCTCTTTATTTATCATTTAAATATGATTTATTCTATAAAATCACACTTAATACAACATATAAGATTGATAGGTTTATTATATTTAGGAAATTAGGTACATTACATAACAACATGAATCATTAAAGAACAACATCTTGGTTGAAAACTATTTTATCATGACCAAAATGTTTCTTCATAATTAACATTGCATGGGATAACCTTAGGACATATATAAGAATATGGTGAGCTATGAATACTAGTAAGGGAATAAACAAGGAATAAAATAGTGAATAAAATACACGTTATAAAATATTAATATCAATAGATCATAAAATGAACTTGAATAATAAGTCATGATATAGCATGAAAATCATAACATGGGAAATATGGAAATAACTTAAAAAACACTATATCATAAAAATAAATCAATTCTAAAAATTATAAAACATCATAGTGGAAAATGTCCAATAAAAATCAGCTAAACCCCTTTCCTAAGAGGATGTATCATGAGACTAAACATTACCCAATGCATTTTAGCACAATCATGGCTCACCCTTCATAATCATTTCATTGTAATGCTTAACTGTGACACATAGATCATATAACATTGATTAATTCAATATCATAATTTATTCCATGATAAATGAATATAGAATATATAAATTTAATTCCCCAATAAATAATTATATGTTTATAGTTTTTAATACCCTTGATACATAAATGGTTATGGTATTCACTACACAATTATTTTTGGCCTGGAAAATTGTGGTGTAATTTCAGCAGTATAACGACGTCACGTAGAAATTTGTAAAATGTGTTGATGAGATAGAAATTTGTGTATCATAATTTATAAATGAAATGTAAATTAATATATACATGTAAATACATTCTCCATCATAAGAAATTGTTAATATACTTTATAAAATAACAAAGAAACTTGATGAAATAGGAAAAATGAAAGAACCCTTACAAAATTTTAGCATGGTAACAGGTGTACAAAAATATAATTAAGAGGGTTAAATGTGATAGAAATTGACCCTTATAATTTATATATATAATTTAAATTAAGGGGGATATTTAATAACATATCCCAACATAGGATAAAATGAAATTAAAAGACAGAACCGAAAATGAGTTCTTGCTAAAAAAGGAGGCTAGAAAATACCTTACAGAATTCCATCATAGTAACAAGTGTACATAAGGCTTAATAAGAAGGATAAGTGAGGGTGAAAGGGGATCCCATAATTTAAACAGAAAATGGATTGCAAGGGGGATAGGTGAGATTTTATCCTAACTTAGGAAAATTGAAATCCAAAAGTCATATCATAAATGAAATGCATTCCAAAGAGAGGAGAAAGAGAATCCCTTACAAGAATGTGTAACTAAAAATGCTTTAGAGGTGTTATTGAGTGATTTAATATACCTTAGGAGGAATCTAGGATGTTATCATAGTTTGGTTTTTCTAATAAGAGTTTTAGTGAAGAGAAATTGGATCTTGTGTGGGTTTATATAGGAAATGAGGTGGATTTCGTTATTATTTAGGTTTTGGACTCTTTGTACTAAACGTTTAAAAACCAAAAACCATCCCATGATTTTTTCCACTAGTTTCTAGAAATTATATCAATTTAATTTATTTTATATGTCTAAGGGCCTAAAATAATAAAATATTTGTATTTATTTTGTTGAGGTGAGTCACACATGCAAAGAGATGATTTTAAAGTCTTAACATATATTGTAAGTATTGAAGGATTCACTAAGGCATTATGAAATAAATCAAATAAACATAAAATGACAGTATTTTAAAATAAAAATATATATTTTTCCTAGGATACCATTTTAGTATTTATTAAATCACCACTAGGGCATTATGATGTCATAAAACACACTATATATTTATACGGTATTTAATTTTTACCCAAAAATTCAATTGCCTTATAAAATTATGATGAATTAACTTTTCGAAAATTTTTACTTACCAATTCCAAAAAGAATATTCATTTTATCTAAATAATTTTCTAAATATGTGAATTCTTTAATTTAAAAATTAAAATGATATTTATTGAAATTTGATGGGTTTGGATAATAATAGTATTCAAACCCTAATAAAAACTAAATTTGTCTTCCTAAAAAGTTTATCATAATATATATTTAAAAAAATTATTTATTAATTATATGTTTTTAAAATTATATTTATTTATCAAATTCATTAGTTCCTCCGAAAAATATATCTTAATTTAAAAAAAATTAATATCTGTAATTTAAAAATAATTTTCAATGTAATAATAATATGATCAAAATATATTAATTAATTTATTCAAAAATAATATACATATTCTTATTTCTAGGGTCTTGATACATATACCTTAATTACAGAAGAATATTTCTTATGAGTAAGGTGTGTGATGGTGGTGATTTCATGGGGTCATTTGATGGACATGGTTTGGGCCATGATCTTGAAGAGCATGAACTTCTCCTACAAAAATAATAAATTTTATATCCCTCATAGGCTCTGATAAATGGGATTCATAGGGTGTCATCCTACTGGTTGAGGCCATCACTTCCTTTTTCTATTCCAAAAAGATTTTTTGAAACCCTATATTTATACTATTCATGTAATCATTGTTCAACAACAATAGTATCATCATTAAATATACTAAACGTTAATTTAAAATCCAATTGAAAAAAATTAAAATAAGTTCATGTTCATTAAATATAATTAAAAAAACGGATATTTTATTCATAATTGTTTGGGACATTAAAATAGTCCCCCATATAGATAAAGTTCCCCAGAAATCTTCTTTTCCCATACGATAATAGGTTAGGGTAACTCTACCTCATCACCTCCTCTAGTTCCCACATTTATTCTTAAAACTTATGGTTTCTCCACAACACTTTTATAAGGGTAATTCAGTTATATCTTATAACTGTTTCTCTATGATTTAATAACTTCCCTGACTACTCTTTATAGGAACAGACATTGTCAAATGGTTCCACCTTTGGAGTGAGTACATGTGATGGGTCTGGTATGTACTCTCTTAAGAGGGATACATGGAATACTTCATGTACTTGAGACTGGTTTGGAGGGAGTGTTAATCAATAGGCCACTACTCTAACGTGATCAAGGATCTCAGAAGGGTCGATGTACCTTGGATTAATCATTACTTTATTTTTAAATATCATTACTCTATTACATAGAGATATGTGGAGGAATACCATGTATTAAATGTAAAACTATAGTTCACATCGATGATTATCAATATAGATATTTTGTCAACACTGGGTATCCATGATGTGTTGTTGAATGGTCTTAACCTTCTCTATTATTTCCTCAACAATTTCCAGACCTAGAAGGTTTCATTCCCCAACTTTATCCCAATACACCAGTGTTCTATACGTCATCCCATAAAGTACATCATAATAATATATTTGGATACTCAAGTGAAAACTATTGTTGTAAGAGAACTCGATCAGATGGATATGTCGGTACCATGCTTTTTTGAATTCAATTGATAATTCTCTCAACATGAACTCAATTTTTTTGATATTCCACTTATATTGGACATTATTTTGAGGGTTATAATCTTTACTGATGTTCAAATCAGTGTTTTGAGCATGCTGGAGACGTTTTCAAAACATTAAGGTGAATCTGGGATCTCGATCACACATAATCAATATTGGTAATCCATGTATCCTTACCACTTCTATGATATATATTCATTAATGTTTATCCAATGATAATCCTCTTGAATTGTAATGAAGAGTGTAGTCATTGTAAGATGATCTACATCAACCTAGATAGAATTATTTCATTCGGATGTCATTGGATGTTCGGTGACAAATTCCATGGTGATGTTTTTCCATTTCCAAGTTCGTATGGGTGATGGTTGCATCATCCCCTTCGATGTCTACCTTTCAACCATGACTTGATAAGATTCCAGGCACTTTTATGTATAATTAGAGATCTCCTTCTTCATATTATTCTACCAATAGTGCTCTCATTGATCTCGAAACATATCCATGTTTCCTTGGTGAATAAAGAATGTCGAACTATGTGCATCATACAATATTTCCTTATTTTCCTTATGATTTAATGGAACACATAGACTTGAACAAAATCTCACAATTCCTTCTTTATTAACTTGGAACTCTGATATTTCATTTTTCTTATTGTTTCTACTTTATTATGAATTCTCACATCATCTTTTTGAGCTTCCTTTAGCCTTTTAAGAAGAGTTGGTTGAGAAATAATTTTCAAAAGGATTGATGACATATCTTTCTTTAGGATTTCATTGTCCACCCTCTTCACTTCTATGAAAATTCGATCCTTCTCAATTCTCAGTGTTGATCAAATTGTCGTATCCTTTATACATAGAGTTTTCAATGCTTTGTTTTCTTTCTAGAGATGGTAGTGGATTGAGTAGTCATAATCCCTGATGACCTCTAACCATATTTGTTGGTGCATATTCATCTATTTCTATGTGAATATATATATTTAACACTTTTTTGAACCGTATATATTTCACACATATCTCTAAAAAGATAATTCCTCCAAATTTTCAAAGTGAAGATCACTGCTTCCTACTCCATATCATGCATGGGATAGTTTTTCTCATGAATATTATACTACTTTGAGGTGTAGGAAAAAAAATTATTCATTTTTCATCAACACACATCCTAATTCATTATTCGAATAATCACTGAAAATTACGAATAGTCACCCACTTATAGGTTGTGTGAGGACAGGGGTCGTGATAAGCCTCCTTTTTAACTCCATGAATCTTTTTTAACATTCATAATTCCAAGAAAACATGAATCCCTTCTGAGTCATCTTGGTGAGGGGGTTTGACAATCATGAGAAATTTTACACAAATCGACTATAAAATCTAGTAAACCTAAGGAAACTACAGATATTTGTCAAACGTATTTGTCCCATTCATCCTTAAATAGATTTTATCTTTTATAGATCCAATGATATCTCAACACATGTGATGATATGCCACAATAATGAGATTTATTTCCACTAGAACTCAATGTTGTTGTAAATTTCATTGATATTATCCATTCTAATGGTCTTTAGAACACTGCTAAGATTCTCCTCATGGTCCTCCTTGGTTTTGGAATATATTAGAATATCATATATAAATACAATCAAAAACATATAAGATAATCTATAAATGATCTATTCATAAAGTCCGTGAATTTTTCTAGAGAATTATTGACTCTAAATGGAATCACTATGAACTCATAGTGCCCACACCTTGTATGAAAATCACTCATGGGGATATACTCATTCTTAAATCTAACTTGGTAATATCCTAATTGTATATCCAACTTGGATAAGTATTATGTTCTACATATCTGATCGAACAGGTCATTAATTCATGGAAAAGAACACTTTTTCTTTGTTGTGGTTTTGTTGAGCTCACGATAATGAATACAAAAGAGTATTCACCCATCATTATTCTTGAAAAAGAAGACCAGTTCACCCTATAATGAAGAACATGGGAGTATGAATCCTTTATCCAAAATATCTTATTGGTGTATCTTCATTTCCCCAAGATCCCCAATAGTCAAACTATATAGAGTGTGGGATATTGGCAATTCTCTAGGTATAAGCTTGATTGAAAAATCAACCTCTAGGCTAGGAGGAAGACTAGGAAATTCCTTGGGAAACACATCGACATATTCCCTTATAATTGATATTTCTTTTAGGATGGTTCTTTCCATAGACTCAATCATTCGAGATAGATATGCTTCCTCATAGGGAAATAATATCCATGATTGATATGATGGTCCTAATAAAGATTCATCATCCTCATTGCACTTATATAGAGTCGGGGGGTCTATTATTCATTTAGAGAGTAATTTACCTATCAAGACAATTTCTATTGGCTCTATATAGGGATATAAAATCTGTTCTCATAATTGCATCAAATAATATTAAGGGGAGTATGATAAGTTTCAACAAGAGTTAAATCTATAAACATTGATAGGGTAGAATTTATATACATGGGATTCAATAATTTCTCCATTTTATATTTTCACTGACATCTCTTCTACTATGATTTTTTGTGTTCTTTGGATTGTTCTACTAATCTTTTGTGATATGAATGAATTCGTAGAACTCTGGAAGATAACTCAACCTTTCAATTTTTTTCTGGTTCTACATTATCCAATATAGACTTAGTGTTGAGGACCTCAAACTATAAACACATAAAGGGGAATCCAATGAAATTTAAGGGATAAATTATAAATTAAATTTATCTCCTTAACTTATTAGTTTTTGGGATTCAATATATATTATTTATAAGATATTTCCAAAAAACTATTGTTATGATATTTTTTTGTTCCCCTAATAATGGGTTTTAATGATATTATGAATTTACCAATGAATATCCACTAGGAGTGTCAAACCAGGTTTGTAGTAGGGCCCATTATGTTGTACCAAATTACCCCAAGTTAGGTTGGGAACATCTTTTTATATTTGTTACCTGCATATACAGTTGTTCCAAAACCACGTCCACATGTAGTATTTAGAAAAGGGATTTATTTTATTCATAAACAACTTAATCTATACTTAACAAAATGTAAGAATTTTTCCATATAATCAATTTTATCTAGAAGGCCTTATCTAGAGTTATATAATACAATGATTATTCTAGAGTTTTCTAATACTATTATCAAAAATAACAAAACCTATCATGTGATACCAACTATAACAACCATACACTTTATTAAGCATTTGAACATAATTTATTACACAAAATAAATCCTAATAAAACTCAAAATATATAGAGGTTTAGATTTTTTTTAAATTTAGGAACATTAAATAACAACTTAAAACATGAAGGAACAATATCTTTATTGAAAACTTCATATACAAGACCAAAAAGATTGGTCATACTTAACAATGCATGGGATAACTTGAGGGAATTAATAAGAAATGGGTGAGATATGAATCCCAATACGACAATAAAAAATGAATAACATGAGTAAAAAAATAAATGTTAGAAAATATTCATATCAATTGAGTATAAATGGAACATGAATAATGAGGAATGATATATAATTATAATCATAATATGGGAAATGTGAAAAAGAAACATAAAATGTTGCATCATAAACACTGGTCAAGGATAAAATCACTAATACATCATGGTGGATAATGTACCATAAATTAATTAGGTAAAACCTTATCCCATAATTAAATATCATGATACTAAACATTACCCAATGCATTGGAGCATTATCAAGGA
Source organism: Viscum album (assembly GCA_963277665.1). Taxonomy (NCBI): domain Eukaryota; kingdom Viridiplantae; phylum Streptophyta; class Magnoliopsida; order Santalales; family Viscaceae; genus Viscum; species Viscum album. Next base: position 1,991,252,384 of record OY728131.1, on the reverse strand, counting down.
TCACCCTTTGTAATCACTTCATTCTAATGCTTAAATGTGACACATATATCACATAACATGGACTCATTAGAAATCATAATCTATTACTTGATCTTGGAATTTAGATTAAATTTATTTAGTTACAAAATAAATAAGTATATGTGAATAAATATGAATACCCTTGATAGAGAAATGGCTATGCTATTCACTACACAACTATTTTGGCATGGAAAATCATTGTGCAATTTCAGTAGCTTAACGACGTCATAAAGAAATTAATAAAATGGGTTGTTGAGAGATAAATAGATCTCTAATAGTTTATAAATTAAATTTATAGTAAGGGAGACATGAAATTATATTACCGAATATATGTAATTTTAAATCTACAATATAACATAATAAAAAAACTTGATGAAAGAAGAGAAAGGAAAGAACTCTTACAAAATTTTAGCATGGTAACAGCTGTACATAAAAGTTCATAAGAGGGTTAAATTAAAGTAAAAGGGACTATAAAAATTTATGAAAAAAAGTTATATTAAGGGGGATATTTAGAAACGTATCCCAACATAGGAAAAAATGAAGTTAAAACACATATCATAAAAGGAGTGCTTGATAAAAGAGGAGGGTGGAAAATCCCTTATTGAATTTCGGCATAGTAATATGTGTACATAAGGGTTCATAAAAGTGATAAGTGAGTGTAAAATTGGATTACATAATTCAAAAATCAAATTTAATTTATGGTGGATAGTTATGAATTTATCCCATTTTAATAAATTTTAAATTTAAATGGCGTATCATAAATTAAATTCATGATAAAAAAAGGGGAGAGAGAAACCCTTACCTGATGTGTGACTCAAAAGGATTCAGATGAACTTATTGAGAGCTTAGGGAGCCTTAGGAGGACCCTAGGTAGTATTATGTAGAGTTTTGTCAGGATCCTAATATTTTTATTGAAGATAAATGGAAGCTTGTCTGGGTTTATATAGGAAAGGAGGAGGATCTCTTCATTTTTTAGGTTTTGGACTACTCATAAAAAAATATTCAAAACCCCAAAACATAACATGGTTTATTCCCAATATTTATACCAAAGTGGAGTACATTAAATTATTTTATAAGGCCAAGTAAATATGTTAATAAAATATTTCCTTTTCTTATGGGTAGGTGAGTCACACTTTCAAAGAAATGATTTTAAAGTCTTAAAATGTTTTTTAAGTCATGTAGGATTCACTAAGGAATAATGAAATAGATCAAATAAAACTACAATCAATTTATTTTAAATTAAAAAATATATTTTTCTTATATATAATTTTTAGTATTTATTACATCACTATTAGTCCATTATGATTTCATAAAACACGCTATATATTTATACAGTATTTATTTTTTATCCAAAAAATGAACTACCTCACAAAATTATGAATAATTTACTATTGTATAATTGTTATGTAATGATTCAAAAAATAATATTAATTTTATATAAATAATTTCATAAATATGTGAATTTTTACTTTTAAAATAAAAACTAACCGTTATTGAAAATTGTTGGGTTTTAGAATAATTGTTTTTGAACCCTAATAAAAATTATATTTGTATTCATTAAAATTATATGATCATTTATATTTATTAAAATTATTTTATTAATAATAATTTATTAAAATTATATTTATTTAAAAAATTAATTAATTTACCATGATATATTTTGTAATTAACCAAAAATATTATTTCTGCTTTAAATATCATTTACAATGTTACAATAATAGGATGGAAATAAATTCATTATTTTGTACAAAACCAATGAAAATATTATTATTAAAAGGGTATGGATACATATCCCTTTATTATACAAAAACAATTCCTAAGATTAAGGTGTTCGATGGTGGGAATTTCAGGGGGTTGTACATCGGACATGGTTTGGGTCGTGATCTCAATGAGCTTTAACTTCTCCCATAAACGGTTTCACTTAAGCTTATGTTTTTGGATCATATCTTGGGATTATTCTACTTCATATCCCAAAAATGAAATCTCCATCATAATCATTGATAACTGGGATTTATAGGGTGTGATCATAATGGTTTATTCCATCACTTCTTTTCTTCCAATAAGACTGGTTAAAACCTTATATTTATACTAGTAATGTGATAACTATTCAACAACTATATTAATAATGGTAAAGAAACATAAAGACAATTTCAAATCCAATTGGATATAATAAAAACATATAATTGAGTGTTATTTCTATTTTATTAAATAAAAAATTGGATTTGTATTCATAACAGTTCAGGTTATCACATATGGAAAAATAAATAAAACATAAATTCACATTAAAGAATGTTACCTCTTCTTTGTGTTACTACATGTATTTTATACAAAGAGGCTTCCTTAGTTTTATTTTTTCCAAGGTTACTATTCTTTGATTATGGGAGGAATGTTTTAGAATATTTGGGAAGAGTTTGGGTGATAGAAAGTGGATTTATAGGTGTGAGGAAGGGGAAGCATGAATGCCTTTTTATAGTAGATAAGTGGTATTATTGTAAATACCAAGAGGTAAACACTATTGGGATGTCCACCTTACCTCATGTAATTCCAAAATAGAAAAATAATGGATTAAAAGGGTTTTTTGTTCGCAAAACACTAGAGACACACAAAAATCAAAAACATTTTTATCATTTCGTTCATTAGTATTTAAGTTTCATTATTTCTATCATTTTAGTTTTTTTAAGTAACTAATTTTATATCCTATGTAATTTACCAATTAATACTAAATTAAAATTAGATTTAAAATAATATATAGACCCACTTAATTACAAAAATTATATCTCATTTAAAAATATAATTCCTATTTCTGTTGGAATTTAATTTTAAAACAATGACATGTAACACACAAAAACATTTCACTAACTCAAACCATTCAAACAACAATTTATCAATCTATGAATCAAAATGTTAATTATAAAAGATAAATTGGTACATTAAAAGAAAATAATTTTTATTTCTTAACACCTAAATATTACTTTGTTGAAATTAATATTTTAAATTAATTTTAAATCATTAAATATAATATCATTTTTTGGAAAATAAACTTAATTTTAATTTTGAAATTATTAACATAAAATTAATTAAAAAATATAAAAAAATTGTAATAAAAATATATTAAGTTCAACTATATTTAACATGATATATTCATCTTCAAAAATAAGGTAACATAATAGTTTATTAAATTTACATTACCTTTAATGTTATTAGCATCAAGTATTTTATTTAATTATTGACTAAATAAGTGTTTAATGTAACTGATTAATATAAAAAAATTATAGTTAAATCATGATGATAAAATAAGTTCATTTCCCTTCCAAAATAATTTTTATAACTGAAACTATGAATATTCGTTCATAATTTAAATCTTTATAAATGATAAAGGTAAAAAAGTTTTCTTTTTGTTCTTTTCCATACATATCATATAATATGGTCAAGTATCCCTCATACTCAAGAAATTATAAAAAACATGAGATATAGTAAAACTATTATTAAATAATGGATTTCAGAAAAGTTCCTAGGACATTTTGGCTCCTTAGTTTAAGGTTTATTCCCTTGTTAAACATAATTTTTCCTAATATTTGAATTAATTTTAATTAATTTCACTAATAATTATTGTAAAAAACAATGTTGATATTATTAGACAATAATGTTTATACTAATTACAAATTTTATGTATTTTTTCAAAATTCAATACACAGAAGTGGAAAAATTAAATTTAAAGTTAATCCTGCAGACGTGGCGAGAAAGTGATTTTTTAATATAAAAATTCTCAAAAGTTAATTATGTTTTTATATCTAAATTAAATATACAAATAATCCCAATGAACTAAATTAGATGCATAGATATATAATTTAACAGTAATAATAATTTAAATAAAAATGTAGTTTTTAACTAAAATGTAGTATTTTTCACTATTCATTAAAAAATGAATCTTCTCATTAAAATAAAACAAATCATTCTAAGATAATTTTGACAGAATTAATTTTAAAAATAAGTTTATTTTTAAAAATAAAATATATAAAAGTGTTAAATTTTAGTTTAAAAATAGGCGTGCCATTAAAAAATAAGTAAAACTATATCTTACGTGTAATGCAAGATAACTCAGAGTTGTGTGTAGAGTAAGCGTTACATGGTGTTACAAGTAAAAAAATCTAGAAACAAATTTAATTTATCCTAAAATTAAAATATCATAATTTATGGGGAGTCAATTTTTTCCACCTTAATTAAATTGTTTCCTTGTAATTTTAACTTGATCTTGGTAATCGAGGTTTAAATATTTGAAAATAAATCATTATGGAAGAACTCAAATAAAAACTAGGGTTAATAACATATATTATTAATAATATGGAAAATAAAATTTGATGTTCACCAAGAAAAACTAATTAGGATATCATTAGGGAAAACATGGACATGGAAGAGAAATATAATTATAAATTTCTAATGGAGAGTGATATAGAACATGTTCAACTAAAATTTGATAACCACAAAATTTAAATTAAATTATAGACAAAGGTCATTGATATCATAAAAAATGATGATAATAGGAAAACATTTTATTTTCAGGAACCTTTTCTCAGGGTTGTATAATTATTACACCCTCTTTGAATAGATGTAAAGATACATTTCTAGTTAATAAACACAATCTTATACTTTAGTTGTTCCTTGAACTATTTATACTTCATTTAATAGAAATATTTACATCATAGGGTGATGTAATATATCAATATGTAAATCCAAATCCAAAGTTAAACATAAACCATTTCATAAATGGTTAACCTTTTCATAATATTATGATTCAACACTTTAGAATGATGGTTACTAAATTTCCAAAATGAACTCATCATTAATGTCTCAACAACATGAAGAAGCTCTTATTTGTCACATTCCTAACATGTGAATAACTCCGTCATGTATTATCTTGAAATATGGTAATAATTTGAATTACCATATAACCTTATTCTAAACATTCATTACACCTTATTCCCTAAGTAAGATTCCTGTTATTGGATATACTCTTTATAACCAAAAGTGTTGTAAACTACATCAATGATTGTATGTACCTGTTTTTAACAACCATTAATCAATTACAAGGTAGTTGTTAATATCCAATTTACTTTATCCAAATCAATCATCACTTATATTAAAAAATCATAATCTCAATATAAGAAACATGTTAAGGGTTATCTTCCCCTTAACCTTGTATTTTCCAAAAAATTTAACTTTCTACCAAATCAATTTTCATGGTACCATTCAACATATGATCTCAAATATTTAATGAAAAAGAACTGAAGCATAATCCTTATATATTTTATAATTTATATGATGTGAACATAATAAATAAAATAATTTTACAATGCATTTCTTGGATTCAAATATATAGGCACATTAATCATTAAACATTGGTTGTGTCAATAACATATGCTTGACCTTGATCTCTTAGATTATTTTAGGGTATATTCTATTAAATCATGGGGAATTAATTTGCGTAGTGCCCAATATCCTTAAATTTTTAACACTAAATAACAATATTTTACTTATTTCCATTGAATTATTATTTTTTCAGTTACCCTCTTCTCTGCACATTTAAAACACACAAAATCCCTTCAAGCATTTACCATGGTGATTTTCTCCGTAGTTATCACGTGTGGGAATATCATTCCTTCCCTTATTCCATTTATCCATTATTTTTTATCCCATATTATTCTTCTATTTCATTCATTTTATCCCATATGATTTGTATAATTATTTCAATTTCTTGATAGCACATTAATGTATTTTATCATATAATGAAAAATATTGAGACCCCAACACCATTTATAGGCTTGGCATATGGCCTTCAAAGAAATGGTCAATCTGGTATTCCATGTTGCATATGAAATTTATATCATACCTTTATAACCTTATAAATGTATCTTCATACTCTGAAATAATTTCTTATACATTCATCAAACTAAGGGACTATCTCTTCATCTCAGTTTGATTCTCATGAGGGAAATATTTTTTAAAGAATGTTTCCTTAAAAGTTTTCCATTACATGAGTTGTACTTTCTCTTCATTTCTAGTATTCTGGATCAAACACCACCATTGATCTGCCCCACCATTGAAAAAATAAACATCAACTATAACCTCTTCCTTTTCACCACATTCTAATCACCTAAATATCCCCTCCAAATACATAATATATTTCTCAGCTTCCATTGTATCAGTAGTCCCAATAATTTATAGAGGTCACTATCACATAAAGTTATCCAACATCGAAGAATATCCCTATGGAATAGGTTTCTCCTTCCAGGAAAGTTTATGTGTCAGAACATGATTATGTTTCCCTAATATATCCATAAATCTATTAGTTCCAATACTATAACCCTTGAATTTTTATTTAAGGAAACCTCTACATTGGTCATGAGTATTTATACCATTCTTCCTTCTAAGAACCATTTCAAAAAAATGAAATAAAATGGAATAGATCATACCATTATATAACATAATGTATAATCCCAAAAATTATGAAACAATTATCATATATTAAGAAAATTTCCCATAACTAATCTCATAATAATAAAAATGATTATAATATGAGATATCTTTACTTTCAAATTCTTCATATTCGTTTGTAAAGAAAATGTCAATTATTCTAATAATATCCCCTAGAAATGTCAAGAAGGGTGCATGGTAAGGCTCATTATTGTGTAACGGTTTATTATTGAGTTGGTCCTAATGCACCTTATTGGGGTTATTACCCCTAGACACATCTGTTCTGAAACCACATCCACTTTTAGTATCCAAACCGGGATGTATTGCTTGAAAGACCCACATAATATCTATCATACCCAAATTTCGAATGTTATTCAATACTCAATCTCAATTAAACCATAGGGTTATGTTTCCTAATCAATTTTTTATAAATCTAGTTTCCAAGGTTTCTACTAAACCTCATTGCTATAACAACTAAAACACCCCAAACTAAGATCACCGGAGCTAATGCATTACTTTATTACATTGACATGAATAAAAGGAATCAAATCCCAAAGGACCAATCAGTTTAGTATTTTCCAAAAAACATATTACATACATGATACCCATATTTCTCAAGGAAGTAGAATAAAAAATGAAATACAAAAAAAAAGGTTAATAAATTGAATCCTTAAAACTCATTCCAAAAATTCATATTGGTATCTGAGGGAAAGGAAATAAAATAAGGGTGAGATCAAATTATCATTAAGGATAAGTGTACATCATAAGTAATCCTGAATCAATACTAATAAATAATATGTAATTATAAATAATAAAACAAAAATTCCATTTCAATAACTAGATAAGGCATAATTAATATGAAAAATGTAAATAACTGAAACACTTTCCATTTAATCTGTAAACCAGGATTGAAATGTATCCATATATAAGGTAAATGATAAAAATCACATTGATAATAATAATAATAACCTAATTATTAATAATGTAAATTCTTAATTATTATATTCCATGTTTCTTATGTATATGGTACCTTTACATTCAATACCTTTCCCAAGGCAGTTTAGCATATCAGGTAGAAAATCATCTGATTCGGCCAACTGATTAATCTCATGAGATTACCAATGCATCAAGGGACCTAATTTAATGGTATGAAACCCATTTCATACTATTACAAAGAATTAATTATATATATAACATCCCATTTAATTAATAAAAAATGTGCCTTGTCATTAAATATCCATATTGATTAGAAGATACCAAGTTATCAATATTTCCCGATTTAATCAAATAACATTCAAAGTAGACACCATATGTAAAAATGATACATAAATTAGGAAATAATAATATCCATGAGAATATATATATTTAAGATAAACGTAATCTATAATAAATATAATCATAAGGAAGTGACTGATTGAATAAAAAGTTAATAATTAAAAAAGTGATACTGAAAAGATATCTTTTAAACATGGAAATTTACAAGTGAAAACCCCTTATATGAGATAATTAAAAGAAGAAAATTAAATATTGTTAGAGTTATCATGTTTTAATGATTTTTTAATGATCACAAATCCTAAAATTCCTACAAATCCTGTTAATATTGTAAATAATATAAATCATTTTAATCATGTTTAATCTCTCTCAAATCATGTGTATAGATGGTTGGGTTTTTTATGATGAAAATAAACATCCACTAAATCTTGTTAATCCTAAGTCATGTGTGATTATTATAAACTATATTTAACTTCTTTCTATAATAATTTCAAATATGAATTATTAAATAAAATTCATTCTATGAACATCACTACTTAAGAATATTTACAAATATTAGGCTAAGTCTAAGAACCCATGAGTCTGCCACTGGTTCTGGTTTTCTAGAAAAGGACACTGACACCATGACCCAAACACTGTGGCCAATTTCAGATCTCATGATTTTTGTGACATCGGTTCCTTGCTACCATCAAAAAGACCCCATTCGATGTTTGGAAAAGCACCATACACTGTGATTCAAACAACTCATTTGTGATAACAGTGCCTAATCTCAATACAAATATTCGATCCCGACTATCTCACAGCTCATATAAAATGAAAAAGACATTGTTTCATGGTGACAATATTACCAAGTGATACTATTTTTAGACAGACTGTGATACCGTTCTTTAATCTGTTTTGTCATTTTCAATTAATTTATAATGAACATATTTGTGTCATTTAAATGCATTGACATAAATAATATTTATTTGTCGACATGTCACCTGACAGTATGAGGGATGTGGAGCAGAATGCATGCATTCTTTTAGCTCCAACACATGCACTCCAAAACAAAAAGGAATGTGTGGCACTGGAACAAGGGTCGTATCATAGTGTGTAGAAAAAGCCCTAGCATTTTGAAAAGGGGACTAATACATGAAACATGAAACAACTGAAAAACACATGAGTCAATCTTCATTCTAGTGGATGTACTATCACAGATCTAATCCAAAATATCTTCACAGTACCACCTTCAAGAAGAACATAAGCTAGATAGTGTAAACCTTCAAACCTGCATACTTGTGACACACTTTCTTCACAAGAGGGTTTGATATTTTCATATTCTTCATCCTAAAATTCTAGAGTTGCAAAGAATAACACTTAGATAAATTATAACATTTTCAAATCATCCTTTATCTATTGTGTATTGTTTTTAGATTTCATGTAGTTTGTGTATGTATGTATTAAAATAATAACATTCTCCGACACAAAACGGATGGATACAATATATCCTTCCTCTCATATCTTTTTTCATTTGTTTACTCCCATAGATAATCCTGTAATATTTCCTTCTGTGACCTAGTAATTTATACCTGTGAAGAATAGTGTAAGAGGTCGTTTGACCTTGACATTCCTGTGCACTATTTTTCACCCCAATCTTTGGTGTGGATCATGTTTATTAATATAAACTTCTTGGTGTTAGGATATCACCATGTGGAGTGGATTATTTCTCCTCTTGAGACTAAACCACTTGCTTTAAACTCTGTGTATTTTAATTTAGTTTTTCTCTATTTTACTATGTATTTCAGAAAACACTAGATTTTATTTTGATAGTTAGTTTTGGATAGAAGATATAATTTCTTTCCTTATTATAATAGATTCAAAAGTATTATAAATAATTCATATTGATATTACTGATAAGTAATTAATATTCTAAGAGGTTATTTTAATAGTCAAATTTTTATAACTGTATTACCTTGATTGACTGGGTTGTATTCATTCTTTTTGGGGATCCTTTATAAGAAAACATTTTAACAGAAATTCCTAATAGATAGTCAATTCACCCCCCTCTTGATTACTTTTCACTGACCAACATTTGGTATCATATGAGTTTTTATTCTTGTTAATACTCCATTTTAAAATCTATTCCACAATGATTTTTATAGTAATTCAAAGATATGTGAATTTTTGTTAATTATAAATTTATATCTTTTTAAAATTATTTATTTATTATAGAAAATAGACTATAAGGTTCTGCAACAAACAGACCAACATTCTTCAATGGAACTAATTATTCCCAATGGAAAATTAAAATGAAAATGCATTTAGGACTTATGGGATTTGAAATTTGGTCTTCAAATATATATGAGTATAAGATTCCTGCTACTAATTAAATTACACGGGATGACCCATCCAAGTCATCTTACAATAAAAATTCAAAATCCATGAATTCTTTATATTTCTCTATAGTTGATGATTAATTTAATAGAATATCTACTTGTAAAACTGCCCAATAAATTTGGGATACTTTGTCTTTTTAACATGAAGTAAGTTATAGTGTGAATGAAATGAGACTCAATACTTATAGTATTAAATATGATAACATTAAAATGATGCCTAATTAGCCTATTTTGGACATGTATCCTAGGTTCAACGAAATTTTCAACATAATAATTTATCTTGGAAGAGAAGTTTCTAACAATGAACAAATTATGAGTATTCTCATATGCCTACCTAATATATGGAGGGGAACCTCTGTCTCTATTAGAGATTCATGTAAAATCATAAAATTTCCTATCAAATAACTCATTGGAAAACTAATGATATGTGAAGAGGAGTTGAAATAAAACACGTAAGGGGAGGATGAACGCAAAAGGAAATATATGGAATTTAGGACAAACACCTCTAAACAAAAAGAAAATGAGAAACTACATGTCTCTATAGAATGTTCCAACAGTGAACAATACAAACCTAATAGGGATGAGAACATGTATCAATTATCCAGAAGGTTTAGTAAATTTTACAAAAGGAATAAATTTTTTAGAAAGGCTAACGTCAATGGAAGATATGATCAAAAGGGAAGTTAGATTAAATATTGGAGAGTAAATGACATGTCTGATGAGATAGTATGTTATGAATGTAAGCAAAAGGGACATGTAAAGGCCAACAGTCTGAAGCTCAAGTATAAAAATAAATACGAGGATAAATATAAAAAATATAAAAATCCAATGAAAGAAACATGGAGTTCTTCTGAGGATAGTTCAAGTGACTAATAATCTTCACATGATGAAAAGGCTAACAATGGAAATACATGTTTCAAGTCAAACATGTCTAAGGTAACACTAGAATGTCCGGTACAAAATACTTGTTATTCTAGATATGAAAGTGATTCTGAAAATATGTCTAACGTATAAATGTTCGAGTACTAAAATATTATTGAAGAGACATGTAATGAACTAAAAAATAAATAAAAGTCTTTTAATAAATAGTACGATCATACCTAAAATATTAAATCTGAAATTATTGTATAAATAGAGGAAATGATCAATTACTCAATGAAAAAATTAACTAATGTTATCTAATGAGAAATTGAAAATGTACCTTGAAAGGTTTTTTAATGGTAAAGATACCTTGTTACAAATTCTAGGTAAACAGATTTTCCATAAATATACTACTTGTATTGACTATCAACTTGGTAAAAGAAATTTTAGAAAAACCAATTCTGTTTCTAAATCTAGAACATAAATATTTACTCCTAGTTTAGAAAAAAATTATTCAAGTTAAAATTATGATAAAATTCCTATTGTTTCAAGCTTCTCTACACAAGATAGTGTTTATTTATCAAAGACATTACATAATGATTATAGGAAACCTATGAGGCAGATGTGGTTTCCTAAATCAGTAGTTACTAATATTACTGGACACAAAAAAATATGGGTACCAAAGTCAATTTTTATTTGACTATTCTGTAGGAAAATTATTTAGAGAGATCCTCTAAAATCTTATGGTACATAGATAGTGGGTGTTCAAGACACATTCCATGAGACTATTACATGCTTTAATAACATAATAAAAATTTATGGGGTCATGTCACTTTTAGTGACATTTGCAAAAGAAAAATCATGGGACTTGTCCAAATCGGTAAATCTAACTCAGTTTTAGTTTCCAAATTACTTTTTTATGGACTGAAATATAATATACTTAGTATTTCACAACTATGTGATGATGGTTTTTATGTTAAATTATAAAATAATTATTTAAATGTATTTAATTATAAAAATTAATTAGTACATTCTACATTAGGAAATGAAAATGTATACTCTGTTAACGTAGATAATTTAGTTTCCCAAAATGTTTCATGTTTATCTGTATTTAATAAAGATTATTTTATTTGGAATAGAATACTAGGAATCTTCAATATGCACTCCCTTAGAAAGATAACTACACAATTTTTAGTAAAAGACCTACCCAAACTTGTGTTTCAAAATGATAAATCGTGCAATCCTGGTCAAAAGGTAGTGCAACAAAAAATTTCCATCAAACTAATGAAGGATGTTTCAACTTCTAAACCTCTTCAGTTGGTTCACATGGATTTGTTTGGACTATCTAGAGATTCTAGTTTAAGTAAAAATCACTATGTTTATGTTCTTGTAGATGACTTTTCAAGATATACTTGGACCTTCTTTTTGGCTCAAAAAAGTGAATCCTGCTCTCATTTCACCAAATATGCTAAAACAATAGAAAATATTTGTGGATATAGAATTATATCCTTAAGAATTAATTGTGGCTATGAGTCTGAAAATAATGCGTTTGAAAATAAAGAGTTTTAATCCTTTTTATCACAAAATGGAAATAATCATAATTTATTGTCTCCTAGAACACCTCAATAATATTGTGTTGTAAAAGAAGAAATATGACCTTGCAAGAAATTTAAAGAACCATGCTTAGTGAATATGTATTACAAATTTATTTTTGGGCTAAAGCTAAAAATATAACATGATATATCATTAATAGAGTGTTGATTAGGACTATTCATAAAATAACTCCATATGAGTTATGGAATAATAGAAAACCCAAAGTGAGCTACTTCAATGATTTTGGTTGAAAATTATATATCCTTAATACTAAGGAATATATTGACAAGTTTCTATCCAAAGGCGATGAAGGAATTTTTCTTGGATATTAAATCTCTAGTAAATCCTATAGAGTCTTTAACAAAAGAACTAAGTGTGTGGAGGAATCTATCAATTTCATGTTTGATGAAACAGATCCAAAAGAGCCTAAGAACACTCTAGAGAACATATAGGATGATATGTAAAATATGTATATCAATGTTAAATCGGCTAACTATCCTCTAAATAAATCAATTGAGTCTTCTAGTTATGGAAATTCTCTAGATTCATGTCATAATATACCTGAACCTATTGAAGAACCTGAAATCAGTAGCCCCACTTTTTCTAGAGCTGTTAGAATCCTTAATAACCATCCTTTAGATGATGTTATAGGAGATTTAAATAAAGTAACTCAAAATAGTGTTTCTCTTAGAAAAGTTGTTGAACATCATGTTTTTCTATCCCAACATGAACCTAAAAACATTAATGATGCTTTAAATGATGAATTTTGGGTGATGGCTATGCAAGAAGAACATAATCTGTTTGAAAGGAAAAAAGTTTGGAAACATGTTGAAAGGCCTAAAGACATATTTAACATAGGAACTATGTTAGTGTTTATAAATAAGGTAGATGAAGATGTTAATATAGATAGAAAAAATGCTAGGTTAGTTTCATAAGGCTATATTAAAGAAGAAGGAATTGTCTTTGAAGAGACCTTTTCACCTGTTGCTAGACATGAATCCATAAGAATAATGCTTGCTTAAGATGCACATATGAACTTCAAACTATATCAAATAGATTTCGAGAGCTCATTCATAAATGGGTATATAGCTGATGATTTTTTTGAACAACCCCCTTTTTTCACAATTCCCCTCTTTCCTAATCATGTTTTCAAATTATCAAAATATTTGAATGGTATTAAACCATCCTTATGATCTTAGTATGATAGATTAAGCACTTTTCTTATTTCCAATGTTTTTACAAAAGGCATATCCGATCCTACCCTTTATATAAAATTAATTTCTAATGATGTTTTAGTAGTCCAAATTTATGTATATGATATTATTTTTCGATCTTCAAAAAATTCATTTTGTATAGAATCTTATTAAATAATGAAAAATGTATTTTAAATGAGTTTAATTGGTGAACTAAAATTCTATATTGGATTTCAAAATATTCCAAATAAAGATGGTATTATTTTAAATAAAATAAAATATACAATAGATCTTGTAAAAAAATTTGTCTTTGATAGCACAAAAAGTAGTGATACTCCAATGACTACTACTTGTAAGTTCGATCTTGATGAAAATGGAAAATATGTTAATCAACCAACATATAGAGAAATGATTGGATGATTAATCTATATAACTGTTAGCTAACCTTAAATTATGTTTACTGTATTTTTTTCTCATTTTTAAGAAACCCCAAAGAATATCGATTAAATGCTGTTAAAATGATTTTAAGATACCTCAAATAAACACCCAATCTAAGTCGGTTCTATCCTAGAGGAAAATAATTTGAGTTAGTTAGTTGTTGTAATTCGTATTTGGGTGGTTGTAAGTTAGATAGAAAAGGAACCTCAAGAACATGTCACCTTTTTTGGCAAGTTTTTAGTATCATGGTGTAGTAAGAACCAAAACTTGGTTGTATTATCTATTGCCGAAGGTGAATACGTTGCTACAAGTAGTTGTTGAGCACAAATTTTGTGGATGAAACACTCATTACTAGATTATGAAGATCAATTATAGTGTGTACCTATAAATAGTGACAACAATAGTTCTATTGAAATCTCAAAAAAATAATATTTCATACTATAGGACAAAACATATTGATGCAAGACATCACTTTTTGAGATACCATTATCAAAAAGGTGATATAACATTGGAATTCATTAGAAGTTAATATCATCTTGTTGATATATTAACCAAAACATTAAATTATGAAAGGTTAGATTACATCATACATGAATTAGGGATGATAAACCTTAAGTATAAATTATACTATTTTTTAAAACTTACTGACTCACAGCTTAGCGTTTCACAGTTTACGGCTTCACAAGTCACTATCTTAAGATTGTTGTCTCACTCTCACTGTTTGGTAAGTTATTGTCTTGAAGTTTATGTTTTAGGTTTATGGTCTCATAGTAACTGTATCTCGGTTAAAATTTGGCACTTACTATCTCAAATAATAAGGTCACATCATTAAGAGTCACATCGTAATGATGACACCGTGAAAACTTGTTATGGTCTCACCATGAAAACCTGTTCTAGTCTCACCATGAAAATCTATTCTGATCTCACCATAATAAAATGTTTTCATTTTATTTGTATTTTATTACCCATATCATAGTGTTGATTATTTTATTATATTTATCTCATGATTTTTAATTTGTGAGGCTTGGTATCCTTAAATGATAAAAAAATATGCTTCACTCTTTTCATCACTCGAGCTCTCTTCTCTCAAAACGCAATTCTTTATTCAATCTTTCACATCTACCTCTATTTTGTACCCATCGTTTAATTCCCATAATTAATCTCTCATCTTCATCAACTCCTGAGAAGCTTATATTTGAGAAGAATGTGAAAGGAGCACGGAATATAGTGGCCGAAGGACCATTGAACATGAATCGTGTTGATAGAATAGTGGTATTAGAAAATGAAATCTTCTCTATGTGGTTACAGTCAAGTACATTTTAGTTTTGAATTTATTGAAAGATCATGTATGGTTGTATTTGTTCAAAAAAAAATAAGGACAATTTTTCCAAAGTATTCTTCTTAGTTATATCAATTGTTTTAGTTTTCATTCAATGTTGAAGATTGTTTTATTGTGAGGAGTTGGATTAGTGGAAAAAGATTCGCATTTTCCTCGAGGTTATGGGTTGCCTTCCAGGGGATACCCCATGAAAGAATTTATTAGGAATACTAGATAGGTTCTCCCACTCCTACTAATATTTTTGTTTTTAAAGAAACCATGGGAAGCTTGAATGGAAATAAAAAAGAAATGATGAGCTATTTCTACTGAGTTAGATGGCGAAACTAGATTCATGTTTAGGATTATTTAGAGTCTGATTAGTTCAAGAAAATGATATTTTTCAACCCTCAAATATCAAGATGCATTTTTGATATATATTATGAAGAATTGAATCAAGATTAACCTATGCCAGTATGTTATTGTTTATATGTGTGAGTTGATTAACACAACCTCAAAGTATACCTCCTTGTTCTACTCAAGACTAATCTTGATATGTTGTATGATAAAGGAATGGTTGGACCAAATGAAGAAGTCATCAAGGACTATGAATTCTATATCTCAAGGGTTATAGTCAAAAGGATTTATATTTTTCGAATCTGTGGAAAAAGACTTGGATGGAGGATAATTAAAGGTTATATGAATAGTTTAATCTGATTGAGAATCCTTTGAAACCTAAGAACACATCTGATCCTAGTTTTGAACTAGATGAGATTGTTGACTATCATATTGAAGAGGAATAAGAAATAGTAATTGCACCTATAGAAAAAACTGTATTAGATAAGAAATATAGTAATCCACCAGTTCCAGAAGACATTTTTGAGAAAGAAGCACCTATTACTGAAAGAAGTATTGATTTAGAAGTAGAACATGCTTCTAGAAGAGAATCTGCTATCAATGATAGGGAAAAGGCTGTTCTAGATGAGCATTTAGAAGAAGAACATTATCTTGAGAATGAATTTGTGGTTGAAGAAAATTTTTTAGGAATAATAAAATCCGGATGTTATCTTATCTGCTGAGGAAATAATGGAACAATCCTTCCAGTTGGCTAGAAAAGAAATTGGTGAGAGTATTGGAGATAATCGTTTATAATCAGTTCATGGAATTGAATCTCTTAGTTCTGTTAGAGATTCACTTATTAATGGGTAGAAACCCCCTACTATTTAAAGTGTTGAAGATAATAATCATGTTGATCAAATCATTGTGGGTAAATGGTATAAGTTACCTAGATACTTTGACGTGGATGATACCCGAGAAGCCTTGTTTAAAGGCATAGAACTGTCTACTATGTTTAATTTAAACAGTCTTTTCTCTATAGGTAATCTATCCCAAAGAACCTAAGTCAACCTTAGCTCCTATTCCTGAACCGTCACAACAAACTCTTTCCTTATAAATTCAGGGTGATTTAAAAGCCTTTGGTGCTACTTTATTGTCAAGAGTTGAATGGTTCGTGAACACCCAACCTGATCTTGTAACAAATTTAAGTGATATAGCTTTTTCCTTACTATTATATAAGATCATATGGAATATTTATCCAAAAATTATTCGTTAAATTGAAGAGGATATAATTGAGAACAAATATTTGATTGATGAAGTGAATTTTCTCAGAGCTATGGTAGAAGATATGGAAAATGTCTTGAAATCATGACAAGATCCTATTTCTCATCCTATTGAGGATGTTAGTGGTCCGATTACATAGCATGTTACCTATCATGTTCAATAGAAAAAAAATTTAATTATCTAACATGGTGCATAATAGAAACAAGAAGATAGTCTAAGAGATTAATGATTTTGTTATTGGTCTCAAAAAACTGACTGATGAGCACGTGAGATGTCTACAGAACATTCTAAATCCCCTCTAGTACCCCACTTCAACTGTTACAGCCTCCAGTTCCTCTAGACAGTTAACTCGACCCTTTTACAGGGATCTGATCAAAACTATTGTTAAGGAGGAACTTCATTTAGTGTAAAGTGGATTGGAAAAGGAGAGTCTATCTACAGTTTTCATGAATAGTGATAGAGTACTTGATTTGGAGAGGATTCATTCCTGGATTGAAAATGATGCTCATGAAGAAATTATTAAGAATATGGATTTCTAATTTAATAGGATTTTATATAATCATGATACGACCAATCATTTCAAGTATCTTTTATTGAATTTGATAATTAATTTTATCACTCAAGAATCCAACACTCAAGTTTAAAAGATGAAAGATTTCACTCCTATATTGGAAAAATTCATTGAGAACCAAATGAATTTTATAAGGCAATGCAATATAGTGGTGGGATTATTTCTGACATCATTCAGTTATTGAAGACTTATCTTCATGTTCAAAGCTCAGATATTGTTGCTTCTAATTCTCCACCCTTGCGGTCTAGTTTACCTCCTTCCTCATCCCATTCCATTACATCTACCTCAATTTCTGTATGTTAGGCTCTGAGCTAGATATGACCGGATATCCTTCACCAAAACTTTCCACGGTCTTCCACTAAAACTACTTTGGCAACTTCTATTATTGAAGGACCCCCTCTTTCTTCTCTGACAGTTGGCTCACTCACTTATTAAAATTCTTCTTATTCTCTTATGGATCCTTTTTGTGCTTCTTCCTAGATAATAGATAAAATAGCTAGTTCTGAAGAAAAGTGAAACCTGTATTTTGTTACAGATGTTTTGTGTTGTTTTGCATAATGTTTTTAATATTTTTCAATCTAATACAATGTGAACTATTGTTGTCTATTCTCTTATATAATTTCATTTATTCTCATTCTTTCTTGTAATATTTTTTGTAATTCAAAAAGCGGTAGAACAACACACTGAGGCCCTAAGGGAGGGAGAGCACACTAAGAATAGATATCTGATTCATATGATTTGTGATCATCAAAAATGGGTAGATTGTTGGATAGCTCATGTTTTAATCAAGTTTTATTGATCACAAATCATACAAATCTTACAAATCCAAAAAATCGTGAAAATTATTTAAATCCTATAAATCTTGTTAACATTGATTAATCTATATCAAATTATTTGTGGAGACGGTTGGATTCTTTATGCTTTAAATAAACTTCCACTAAATGCTATTAATCCTAAATCATGTTTGATTATTGTAAACTATATTTAACTATGTACTATAATGATTTCTTATATGAATGATTACATCTAAATCATTATATGGACATTGCTGTTTAAGAATATTTAAAGATATTTTGCTATGTCTGAGAAACCATGAGCCTACCACCGGTTGTGGTTCTTTGGAAAAGGACAAAGACACTGTGACCCAGACACTGTAACCCAGAAACCATAACCCAGACATCGTGACCTAGACACCATGACCAGTTTTAGATCTTTTGAAGTTTGTGACACTGGTTCATTACTACCATCACTAAGGCATTTTTCGATGTTTGGAAAAGCACTATACATCGTGATTATAACACCGCATCTATGGTACAGGTTCCTGATCTCAATATAACTATGCCATCATGACTATCTCATGGCTCAAAGGAAAAGAATAAGACATCATTTCTTGGTGACACCATTTCTAAGTGATTCTGTTTCTAGATAGACTCTGACTCCGTTCTTTAATTTTTTTTTCAATTAAATTTCTAACAGTCATATTTGAGTAATTTAAATGAACTAAAATAATTAATATTTATTTTTAAACATGTCACCAGCCAATATGAGGTATGAGGTGCATAATACATGCATCCTGTCGGCTCCAACACATGAACTCCGAAATAAAAAAGGAAAGTTTGGAACTGTAACAACGGTCGTGTGGTTGTGTATAGAAAAAGCATGATAATTTTGAAAACATAACTGATACTTGAAATAAGAAACATCTAAATAACACAACAAGCACTCTCAATTAGAAAGTATGTACTACCATAGATCAGAGCTAAAATCATCTTCGCAATACCACCTTCATAAATATCATGAGCTAGACAGCTTACTCCTTCAAAACTGTAGACATTCTATACTCTGTTTTTCACAAGAGGATTTGATATTTGCATCCTCTTTATCCTACATGTCTAGATCTGAATAGAATAACACTAATATCACTTCTAAAATTTTATCATCATCATTTCTCTATTGTGTATTATTTTTAGATTTTTTGAAGTGTTTCTATGTCTGAATTAAAACACACACTATATCCTATACTAAATTAAAGGATACGATATTTCCTCACTCTAATATCATTTGAAATTTGTTTACTCACATAGATAAGTGTGGAATAGGTCATTGTGTGACCTAGTAGATTATACCTATGAAGAACAGTGGAAGAGTTTGTGTGACTTGGACAGTCTTGTGCACTATTGTTTACCCCGATCCAGTGTGTAGATCAACTTTATAAATATAAACTGCTTAGTGGCAGGTGATTACCAAGTGGAGTGGATTAGGTATTAGCATGAGGATGAACCACTTTCTTTATCCACTGTATAGTTTAATTTATTTTTTCTCTATTTGATTGTGTATTTTAGAAAACACTAGATTGTTTGTTGATTGTTAGTTTTGGATAGAAGTTATGATTGTTTGGACTTATTGGAATAGCTTCAAAAGTAATATCAATAAGTCATATTGATATTAGTAATAATTAAACAATCTTATGAGAGGTTTTTCTAATAGTAAAAATTTTATATCCATATTACCTTTATTGACTGCGTTGTATTCATTCTCATTGGGGCACATTTTTAATAAAACTTTTTAATAGTGATTTTTAATAGATATTCAATTCACCCACTCTTAAGTATTCTAATATGACAAAAAATTACCATGAAAATTTAAGGACTCAGGATATAATATATCAAAAGTTTCAATAAATACACCACACAAAATAATTAATTATAGAATATGATATTTATCACACAGATGTAAAAAAGTGAGATAAAAATCCTTTACCTTAAGTCTGACTTTTCACAAGTGTCTTTATCTTTCGGAATAATAAATATATATTAATTGTTTAATTTATTGATAATAATTTTAATATTTATTATTTATTTTATTTAACTTATTATATTTTTGTATTAAACTACATAAAAAATTATGTTTACGTCGTGTGTTTTGACCAAATTCAGCTCATATGTAAAAAACAATTTTTTTTGGTTCACTGTGGTCAAAAGGGTCACTATATAAACATATCCAGAAAAATAATCATGAAATAATTACAATAAATATACATAAATTATACTTTAAATAATCATGAATGATGGTTATGAAAAATGAACTAACATTACAATCATGTAGACGTTAGTTCGTACACACGCAAGAGTAATGTTCCCATTTATTAGTGATTATTATTGAAAGATGGTAAGTAACATTATTAATTTCTATAAATATCAATATATCATAAATAAATTTTTAATTAATCATATAAACTTGTATATATAATTCTTGTTATGCTATATTAATCACATGGTGTTGAGGAGGTTGTAATCCACACATTCACGAATGACATTATCACATTTTTTAGAGTGTTAAAAAGGTAAAAAAGAAAATGATATATTTTATTTAAAAAATGGTATTTATGTTATTAATATCATACATATACTATTTGGTCTATATTTTTATAATTTAATACGACATTAATACAGTCCTTGTAATGTGCAGATGTATCACAACTCTTTGAGGAGGTGGTAGTCCACATGTCTACAAAAGGATGTTATCATATTTACAAAAATTTAAATCATAATGGTATTTTTAATATAAAAATTAAATAAACATAAATAAATAATAAATATAAGGTATAAAATATATAACCATTTTTTCCATAATAATATCCCACCATGATAGGGGTAATGTAAAGAAATAATGACATCATTTCACAAGGGGGTAGTTCACCGTACACAAACGATAATTTTATTATACATTTGAAGGAAGTGTGTGTAGGATTATGTATAAAACATTACATAAAAGAATATCAATACATTTAGGATGATTATTTTATTATATAATAATGGAATAATAATAAAGTAACTCGTTTTCTCATAAAAAATTATCTGTTTGGTCTTTAGTATTTATGTTTCATTATTTTTATCATTTTAGTTTTTATTAAAGTAACTGGTTTTCTATTCTACGTAATTAAAAAATTAAGATTAATTAAAGTTATATTTATTAGAAATTATAGACCCACTTAAATATAAATATTATATATAATGTTAAAAAACATTAAATCCCATGTGTGATGGAATTTTTTTTAAAAACAAGTGCATGTAACTCGCAAAAACACTCCTTTAACTTGAACCGTGCTAACAATATTTTTACTATCTAAAGGTAAATATGTTAATTATAAAAGGTCAATTGGCCCATTAATAGAAAATATTTGATATTTATTAATATATACAAATAAATTTGTATAAATACATTTTTTAATTAATTTTAAATAATTTAATAGTTTATAATTTATTCTAAATTAACATTCAGCTCGAATTTGACATTATTGAGATAATTTTAATGAAAAATATAAAAATATTATTGTAATTAAAAATATCTTAGGGTAAAATATTTATAACAAGATATATTCATCTAAATAAATAATGGAAAAAAATTAATTAAATATAATTAACCTTTAATGTTTTTAGAATCAATTATTATTATTTAATTACTAACAAAATAATACATGTGTTAATATTTTATAAGAGTTTAATGTAAGTAATTAATCTGTAAAAATTATATTTAAATTATTATGATAAAAAAATCATCTAATTTTAAAATTAGTTTCATAATAGAAACTATGTAGCTTCTTCCATACTCTAAAGCTTTATAAAAGTTAATCATAAGGATGG
Source organism: Viscum album (assembly GCA_963277665.1). NCBI lineage: Eukaryota > Viridiplantae > Streptophyta > Magnoliopsida > Santalales > Viscaceae > Viscum > Viscum album. The sequence continues at coordinate 1,991,230,011 of OY728131.1, read as the reverse complement.
TTCCTTTTTTGTATTTTTCCTTACATAACTTATTATATGGGCCACTTTCATGAAATAATATCAAACTAACTCATAAAATTCTAAAAAGATGGGATATAGTTGAAATATAAGTATTCAATGGATTTGTATAATTTTCTAGGTCATTTTCACTCTCAATTTTAGGGTTTAGTCCTTTGTTAAGCTTAATTTTATATTAATGGATTTAATTAATTTTAATTAGTATCATGATTTTTCCAAAAAAACTAAGTTTATATTTTTAGACTAAAAATTTTATATTTATTATAACTATTTATTTCCATTTCCCAAATTAAATTCACAGATGTGTAAAAATTAAATTTAAAGTTAATCCCATAAAAATTATGAGAAAACACGTTTTTAAAGTAAGAATTCTCAAAAGTTGATTATGTTTTTATATCAAAATGAAATATAAGAGTGATCCAAATAGAAAAAATTAGATTAATATATATATATATATATAATTTATCTATTGTGAAATTAAAACCCAATTTAAAATATAATTTAACATTTATAATTTATTAAACAAAAAGTTAGTTTTTAACAAAAATGTAGTATTTTCTACTATTCATTAAAAATGAATCTTTTCAGATAAATTCCAAAAAATAATCCCATGAAAATTTTGACATTCCAAATATAAAAATGTACTTTATATTTAAAAATAAAGTTTTTAAATGTGTTGAAATTTAGTTTTAAAATAGTTTCTCCATTATAAGGCAGAAAAACTCAATCTTGCATGTAACACAAGCTAACTCAGTGTTGTGTGTAACATAAGCTTTACATGGTGTTTCAAGTAAAGAAAGCTAGAAAAAAATTATTTTAAAATGAAAATATTGTAATTTCTTAGGTTGTTACAATATCCCCACCTTAAATATTTGTGTCTGTATAATTTAAACCTGATCCGAGTAATCGAGGGATTGATATTTGAAAATAACCCGTTGTTGCAAATCCCACATCATAAATAGGGCTAATGTAACATCATGCCCCCTCCTCAATGGATTGATAAGAATATGGAATGCTACTCAGCCTTGGGATACATCCCTAAGGTGCCAAATACTATAAATTGATACAGAGGGCTTCATGAATAGTGGGGGATGATTTTCTCTTTGAAATTAAAACACCTAACCAAACATGAAAATACCACAAAAACTACATGATGCATGTCAACCATGGTTCACAATTCATCAATTCCAAAGGAAAAAATGGAAGAATACCAAAATAATATATAACTAGAGTACCATGCATATGAAAAAAACACAAAACCCAAAGAATCTATGACACAACTCCATAGCTCCACACCAAGATCCATGCTCCAGACAAAAAAATACCTCCCAAGAATCACGAAACACCACTAAAGGAATGAGATTCCTTACCTTTGCTTGTGTACCAAAATATGACATCTGCAAAATCGCAAAAGTGACAAAGAATTTGGTGAGTAATAATACTCTATATGTTTTCCCCAAATTAATTCCATACTCACACTACTAGGATAGAACAATTAGCTTAATTGAAAAAATTTTATGAAGATATTAAAATAATTAAACAATTAAAAACCATCCAAAAATATCCTTACCCAAATCAGCTCACCCAAATCAACACAATACCAAGGAAAGAAAACCATCACGTTATTACTCAATCCAACTTGGCATAATCAATGTAATTCCATGTGTCCACATGCCTACCACAACAATACTCACACTTTTCTACGTGAGTTCAGTGTTACCATTGTTTGTGGAACTTCATGTCCAACCCCATCACCGTTTTATTGTGTCACTTAACGTCCACATTCCATACTTTGAGGGTGGTCCTTTATGCCCACAATCCATCCAATTAAACCATTATTATACCATATAATACCATAATCGTAACTATTATTAATTACAGAAACCATATCAACAAATAATTTCTAATACCAAATTAACCAATTATTCTCAAAAACATTTCAACTTAACATGCCAAAAAATTCAACAAATCAACCATTTATTGAATAACACCCTTAATCCATTATTCATGCCAAACCATAATTTAATAAAGCAACATTTTATTGAAAATAAATTTTTAAAAACCATTTTCCATAATCACCCAAGCCATCGATTTTAAAAGGTCTCATTTTAAAATCAAACCACAAATCACATTTCCCAAAAATGAACCATTTTCCCCAAAACCCACAAATCATCACAAAATGGGTTTCAACCAAGCTTTTCACAACACAATCACAATAAATTTCAATCAAAACCATTTAAAATAAAATTAATCCTTATATTTATAGAAAATTATAGGTGAGACGGAATACACTAACCTTCTGGTTTTGTAAAATCAACCAACCACACAACCTCACATAAAATCTTGGTGAAACCTCCAAAAAATCACCGTAGTTCTCTTTCTCAAACATCAAACCTCCCAAATCACTCCATTTTAGGCAATAAATACACAATATCTACATGATAAATAAATAGATCTTGAATCAGTGAAAACTAGATCTAATGAAAACCATGAAACGACCAAGGGATAAGACTTACCAGAGGATAATAACCTTTAACTCACCAACAAACCCCTTAGAAACACCCCCAAGATGAGAGAAAGTGTTTCCCTAACCCGTAAAAAAAATACTGAGTGGTGTTTGAGTGGGAGATGAAATTATTGATTTAGAGTAATTCTTGAGTGACCCAGTTTTAAAAAATACCCGTTTTAATGCTTCCCACTATTAACTAACATAGTTCAACAAAACATGAAATAACAGTGAGATTCATACTATCCCAAAGGGTTCCCCTCAGGGTTACCATGAACGGTTGTAAAAACTGTGCACCAACCATGCATAATCCCACTATCTCAAATTGCATGGATTACTTGTGATGGACGCACGGTTTGGAAACCATGCGCCTTAACTGTGCACCATATCTTATGCCTCTTCCATTACTTGTATAGTTACCTTGGTTTGTTCCATGTTTTCAACTATCTGTGATAAAATTTTGGACCCCTATAAATGATTCCAAAACATTCCAAAACCTTCATAAACAATCCCAAAAATTATCTAACCATCTAAACATGTAAAAATTCATAAAAATGTTATATACCTCGAACCGGGGGTATTAAATTATCCCCACCATGGGAATTTATGACCTCACAAAGAAGAGAACCAACACATTGTGAAAAGATCTTAGGCCATTACTTAACCATCTCATTCTCCCGCTCCCAATTATCCTCCTGAATTTGACCAAGTTTCCAAAAAACCCAACCTAGACAAATGATTTTTATTATGCAAGACATTCTCTTGCCTATCTGTAATCTGTACCGACATGGGATCCAAGAAAGCAACCAACTCTAAGCCACCATGAACCCAACGAATCACATGGTCACTATCAGGATGATTTTTTTTCAACTGATACAAAAGAAAAACATTATTCACCACACCAAATCATGGTGGTATGGCCAACCGATAATCCACCTCCCCAACCCGCTCATGTATCTCAAAAGGCCTAATATATCTTAGAGATAACTTGCCCTGACACCCGAACTAACGATTTCCCATCTTTAAATAGATTATCAAGAACATAAGACTATGTACCTTGAATGACAATGACCATAGATGATGTTCTGCATATGATTTTTGATGACTTTGCATAGTATCCCTTCTTTTCTAGATCAACTTAATCTTCTCTGTCATCTCATTAAAAATTATCATCCAAATCATCAACATTCCAGCTGTTTCCACCCAACATAGTGGGAAATAACATGAATTCCAATACAATGGTTTAAATAGAGCAATATTTTTGGATTCTTGATAACTGATTTTGTTAGAAAACTCTACCAATGGACAGTGATCCTCCCATGAGCCTCCAAAATCTATAACACAAGCCCGAATCATATCTAATAAAGTATGTATAATACTCTTTGATTTCCCATCCTTTTATTATAATGATACATCATGCTCATAATCAAATGTGTCCAAAGGGATGACCATAAGGATTTTCAAAAATGAGATGTGAACCACAATTCTCTCTCTGATACAATCAAAACCAATACACAAAGCCTCATTACCACCTACTAGTTAAAGATTTTGGAAAGATCCTCCACCGTATGAGATTCAAAAATAGGGATGAAATGGTTCTAATTTATTAGGTGAACCACTATCACCCATATGGAATCTTATTTACTAATAGTTATTGGGATACATCTAACAAAATTCATTGCTATCTCCTCCCACTTCCACATAAGGATAGGTAAAGACAGAAACATACCTACTGGTTGTTGATGCTCTGTCTTGACATGAAAACAAGGTAATCATGTTTTTAAAAACTCTTCAATGTTTCTTTTCATACCCTTCCACCAAAACTACATATTTAATTCCTTATAAATTATTTGTATTCCAGGATGAATAACCCCTCTTGAATGTTGGTAAGTGCAAAGGATTTATTCCTAACAAAAAACTAGTACAACAATCATATTCTGAAAGAACAACACTAAATTACAATCTAGTTTCCAACCCTCAATAGTCTCTCCACTATTTAATTTCATCCTCATAGCCACACACTCTAAATCAGACATCTATTCCTCTTTAACCAAACCACCCAATTCAAGAACCAATAATAATGACAAGAAAATGGTGAAATAAACCTGATATTCACATTTGAATCTCACTTCATCTATAAATAACATAAACTTCCACTTATGTGATGCCTATTTCACCACTTGAGCATATGAATATATAATTAATGCATCTGACATTGAATTTCTCTTACCTGGAGTGTACATCAAGTATAATTCAAACATCTGGTGATACTTCAACCATCTCCTCTACCTCAAATTGAAATCTATTTGTGATAAAACATACTTCAAGAACTTATGATCACTATACGGTGTGGATTTCTCCTTGAAGAGATAATGACGTCACATTTTTAAAGCAGGAACCACTACCACCAACTCCATATATTGGATTGGGTAGTTCTTCTCATGTAACATCAACTGTCGTGTCCAATACACTACCACATGATACTATTTCATGATAACACACCCAAATCATGATCTCGATGCATCACAATACAGTACATACCCTTTCCTTGGTTCTGAAAAAAACCATGATTGGTGCTGAGGTAAGATGATTTTTAAGCTCTTCAAAATATTTCTAACACAGCTCATTCCATTGAAATGGAACATTCGTTCTTGTCAAAGTTATCATTGGTGTAGATAATCAGGATAATTCATTAACAAAGCATTGATAACACCTAGCTAGAACATTGAATCTTTATATCCCAAAAAAATTATTTTGAAGTTTCCAAGAGATAACAGCCTCTATCTACTATAGATCCACTAAGACACATCTCTTAGAAATAATATGGCCCAGAAAATGTACCTATTGTATCCAAAGGTCATAATTTTACAATTTCACATGCAATTGATTGTCTCTTAAGATAACCAACACTACTACAATGTGTTTCTCATGCTTTACCCATGTATTCGAATACATCAGTATATCATCCATGAATACCACCATGAGAAAATCAATATTTTTATAAAATATTCTATTAATCAATACCATAAATACCATTGAAGAATTCATAATACCAAAGGGAATACCTATAGACTCCTAATGTACATAACTACTCCTGAAGGTTGTTTTGGTAATATCATCATTCCACACACATAACTGATGATATCCTGATCGCAAGTCTATATTAGAGAACCAGTAAGCCCACTTCAACTAATAGAACATGTCATCAATGGGTATAATTGGATATTGATTATTTATCATTACTTGGTTATGATTATAATAATAAACACATAGACGAAGAGTTCAATCCACATTTTTAACAAACAAAACTGCTGTTTCCCATGAAAACATGATGGCCCGATGAACCCTTTATTTTCTATCTCCTCTAACTACTCATTCAATTCCCACAATTATACTAGTGCCATATGGTAAAATGAATTTGAGACAAAACTGATCCATATAAGGAGATCAATCATAAACTCTATTATTCTCATAGCTGGAAACCCGAAGAATTATTCAATAAATACATCCATAAACTAATCAATCATTAACGGAAAACTACTTCCCCCAACCTCTTCCATTTATTCCAAAAAAATATTCCACTAATTGATATGATTTATTCCAAAATTATGGTGATAACAAGCCCATTTCACCCACCTTCACATTTCTCTCTCCTCTAGAGAGATGTTCAACACCACCCCTCGTCATAAAACTAACTGTTCCAACATAATAGTCAATATGTTCCTTAAACATAAACAAACAATCCATACCTATAATTATGTCATTTTCATCAATATTAAGAAATGATAAGTCCCAAATTAACTCAACCTCATACAAAACAATACCACATGTTCTACCCAGGATAGATCACCACTCCATTTGAACCAAAATTGTTTTATGTTTTTAAATAGAATGCATCATTTCCTCATGAAAAGCTAACAAATAAAAAACTCAAGAGAAAATGAAATAATGAGAATAACCTATATCAAAAAACAAATTCATAGAGGTATAATTCAAAATAATTTCACCTCGCATTGTGTATGGTCCCAATTCATCTTCCACCACAACCTGCTCATCTCCAAATAGTTTTTTTGTGACACACTCTACTATTTATAACTCTACTGAAACTTCCCCTATAAGGGAGTCATGGTTCTCCTAGAACCACCATGAATAACTCAACTATGCTGATGAGGGGTATGTTTCTTCTCACATCCCATCAATTCATAATAATCCTTCAACCCTTGAAGAGTATAGTGAACTCCCGACCATGGAGAATTATGAAAATAATGCTGAAGATGCACCCATATTCTTATAGTTACGACATGCATGAGGTTGTGTCGTACAGTCCCGATTTATGTTGCCTATAAAACCACAGAAAAAAATCCTTGATTAATTTGAGGCTTTGTAGTAAGATTCATCCATCCTTCAATTGGATTTTGATCCATACCCCCACCCTGGAAATAAGTGTCCCTCTTCCACTTTATCATTGCATTGTAGTTCCCATTGTTCTCCATGGGTACAGACATGTTTTCCATTCATATAGCCCCCAAGATATCCATTTATTCCATTTATCCTATATTTACCATTACAATATATTCACTTATACATAGCACCTCAATCATGGAATGAATTTCTTACCTCAAGACCAATTAAATGATTTGTTCCTTTAAGGATGCACTAGCTACCACCTCAGGTGAAAACCTCACTACGTTCATAAACATAGCTCCATAATCCATCACCAATAGGTTCTCTTATATGAGACTAATCAAATAAATTGTGCGTTGAAATCTGAACACGTGATGTTATAAATGTTTGCTAAAAAACTACTCAAAACCCTCCCATGTCATCCCATGGTCCTTTCCATCTTGGACCACCAACTCCTACCACTGTCGCACAAGATGTTCCAACATGTATGTCGCTGACTTCACCTTTAACTCTACTAGTGCTCCTATCAAATTAAAGATTTGATTCATCCTATTCAACCACACCTCCGCCCTTTCCAGTTTTGAATCACCCCTAAAGATGGGTGGATTATACATATGACACTGAAATAAGTGATACTCATGCCTCAACTCATCTGTTCTATTGTAACGTTCCATATCTTGGAATCTTTCATTATTCTTTGAACTAGATCCAGGTTCACCTAGGCTTTAGGTGCAGCGATGTTTTCTGCCACTTCCTTCAGTTGGTCTTTATGACACCTAGCTTGTTCCATTTCTATCAACACAATAATCACTATAAGTCACATTCCTTGTCAACTAAAGGCTTAAAATTTTCTTTTCAATTACATTTCAACTATCCCAACTATGATCTCATAAATTTCTATTTTTTCATGTCCAACAATATATAAAAAATCCACTATGTCTTGAAAACCATCCATTTTCAAAATACAACCACCATTTTATTTTTAGAATGAAATTTTTGAAAAAAATAAAATTTTAAAAAATTAACAATTCATACCACACCTAAATCCTTATTCCAAAGGAAATATGTAATCCTAGTGGAATTCATTTAAACTACGCATGCCATGCTCATCTCATTGTCTACACACACGATAATGAGATCATGCTTCTAAAAATGTCTCCAAAATACTTATGTACCCTACTCCCTAGTAATATGATGTTCAACATAAAAAGGTTATTTATATCATTTTATTATATACATTTAGAGTTTTGAAAATCCTACTCTTTACTGCCATCCCAACTAATGTAATACAATAAGAATGAATGTTGATGCCAAGATCAACCAAGACCAACTTTACATGTATGTCATGGAATGAGAAATTTGATTCAAATTGTAACATCCTACCTGTACTCATTAGTGTGATATGTAAATGGAATGATACTCGGCCTTAGGTGACATCCCCAAGGCGCAATTGGATGGAAATAAATTTTTAGGGCTTCATGAACAGTGGGGGATTTTCTCTTTGAAATAAAAACACCTAACCAAACATACCAAAACCACAACAACTATATGATGAATGTCCAGAATGGTTTAAAATTAAACAATAAAAAATGACCGATACAACTACACCAAAATAATCCATCATAAGAGTACCAAGCAGAAGACAAAAAATTTAATCACAAATAATTTATAACACAACTCCACAGCTCCACACCAATCTCAATGCTCCAAGCACCACAATACCTCCCAACTATCATGAAGCACCATAAATGGAACGAGATTCCTTAACTTTTCCCATGACTTAGAATACAACATCGAAAAAATAACCCAAGTTCCAATGCAGGGGGTGAGAAATAATACTCATTAGTTATTCCCCAAATGAATTCCCTACTCATGCCATTAGGATAGAACCATTAGCACAACTTATTCGAGGCCATTAAACACCTTCAGTAATTAACAGTAAGAAAAATCAATCCTTACCCATGAAGCTCAGCCAAATAAACACAATTCCAAGGAAAGCGACCCAAAATGTTGTTACTCGATCCATCTTGGCATAACCAAAGTAATTCTACATGTCTTCATGTGTACCAAAATAATACTCAGACATTTCCAAAATATATTGGTGTTACCATTAACAATAGAACTACACATCCTACCCTATCCCTTATATATAGTGATACTTCATGCACACATTCAATATATTTTATGGTGGTCCCTCACACCAAGTTTCATTTCATTCAACCCATTCTTATACCACATATTTTGACAATCATAATAATCAATAATTACCAAAAATGTATCAACAGACAATTTCCAACACCAAATTAACCAATTAATCCCAAAAAAATCTCAACATAACATGCAAAACCACTTCAATAAATTACCCATTTATTGAAATACTCCCTTAATCCATTATTCATGGCAACCCATAGCTCAATAAAATAATTTTTTTATTAAAACTCAATTTTTGAAAACCATTTTTCATAATCACCCAAGCAGCCAATTTTAAAAAAATTCATATTAAAATCCAACAACAAAAAACATTTCACAACAATAACCCATTCCCCTAAAATCTCCAAATCATAAAAAAATGGGTTTCATCCAAGATTTTAACACCCCAATCCCAATAAATTTCATGAAAACCCATTTAATTTCAAATTAAGGCTTATAGTTCTAGAAAATAGAGATATGATAGAGGCCACATACCCTGGGTTTTGGAGAAATAATCCCATTATACAACTGTAGACTAAATCTAAGTTAAAACTACACAAAATTGACTTAGATCCCATTCCCTAACATCAACAAGACAAAATATCACCATTTTAGAAAACACCAACCGTTTATCTATATGAGACAAATGTATATATAGAAAACCAATAGAGATAGAGAAATTTTTATAATGAAAACCAATATAAGAGACTTACCAGTGGACATTTGCCTTTACCATACCTAAGAAACCCTTCAAAACACCCCCAATATAAGTGTAAGAGGTTACATAAATCTTGAGAAGGTAAAATTCCAAGCAGGGATCGAGTTGAAGATTAAATGGGTTCTTTAGAGTAAATCCTATGTGAACCCGTTTTTTAAAATCACCATTTTTAATGTCGGACACGGTTATCTTGCATGGCTAGAAAACATGTGCGCTAACCGTGAAACTAGAACTATCCGAAAGAGTTCCCCACAAGGTTACCTCGCACAGTTAGACAAATCATGTTCCAAACATAAATAATCCCACAATCTCATGTTGAACGACTTAGCTAGCCTAGACATATAGTTTGAAAACAATGCACCTTAATTGTGTGCCATCTCTCATGCCTCTACCTTCACTATCATGGTTACCTGGGTTTGCTTTATGGTTTCCACTAATCGTGATAAAATAGTTCACCATTAAAAAAATCTACTAAACCTTCCCAATTCCTTTGAAAACTCTCCCAAACATTACCAAACCTCCTTAGAAATGTAAAAAAGCCTAAAAATTGTTACATAACTCAAACTGGGGGTACTATTGTTAATAAAACACATTTTTAACAAAAGGGAAAATAAAATTAAAAGTTCACCACAAAAATAGGTTTTCCAATATTATAAAATTAGTGAACATTTGTACATGTAAAAGATATCTAACTACCAAGTTCTGATTTAGAGTGATATTGAACAAGTTCTGCAGAATGATGATAACCAAAAATCATTAAATCATAATTCTGAAAATGTTCATTGATATCATAAAAAATGGTGATAATAAGAAAAACAATTATGTCCCTTTTCCTAGAGATTCATATATCTTTAACCCTATAATAATATAATTAAATATATATTTATATTTCATGACCAGAATATTATATTTTGTTTGTTCCATAAACTATTTCTACTTCATTTCTTAGAACAAGTTGCATCGTAGGGTGAAGTAATATATAAATATTTAAAACCATAACCAAATTTCAACTTAAACTTTATCCTAAATGGTTATCCTTTACAAAATATTATGATACAAAAATTAAGAACTGAGGTACTAAATTTCCAAAATGAACTTATCATAAATCTTTCAACAATAAGAAGAATGTTTTATTTATCATGTTCCAAACATGGGAAAACCTCAATCATGTATTCATTTAGAATATGGTAATAACAATAATTACAATAAAACCTTATAAGAAACATTCATTCCACTTTATTCCTTAAGTAAGATACATGTTGTTGGATATACTCCTTAAATACCAAAGTGTTTTAAACTCAATAAATTATGGGATTATCCACTTTTTTAACAACCATTAATCAGTTCCAAGGTAGTTTATAATATCCAATTTACATTATCCATATAAATGATCACTTTATTCCAAAATCCTTTTCTCAGTATCAGGAACATATTAAGTGTTATTATTCCCTTAATGAATTATTTTCCATAAAGTTTAACTTGCTACTGAATCACTTCTATTGGTACCATTAAACATATAATCTCAAATATTTAATGAGAAATGATTACATAACAAAATTTATGTATTTCATAATTCAAATGATGATAAAAACATCAACAAAATATTTTCTCAACATATTTATTAGAACCGTATATATAGGAACATTAATCATTCCACTTCAGCAGTGTTAATAACATATGTTTAACAATTATCTATTAACTTCTTTTGAGGTATATTCTCTTGAATCTTGAATAATTCAGTTGTGTATTTCCCAATATCCTTTAAGTTATAAAACTCAATAATAGCAATTTTATTTTTTCCATTATATTATTTTTCCTAGTGACCTTTTTCTTCACACTTCTAACAAACACCCAATCCTGTAAAAGTATATCTCATGGTGATTCATTCCATAGTTAAACCATGGGTGAAAATAATTTATTCCCTTCTTCTCTTTATCCATTATTTTTTATCTCATACCCTTCTTCTCTTTCTTCATTTTGAATCCATAATACATGATGAATTATTTCTATATATATATATATAACTTAGAAAATGTCATCGTATGAAGAAAAAGATAGAGACACCACCCCCCTTTGTAGATTTTTCTTAAGTCCTTTATGTAAATGTTCAGTATTGTGTTATGTGTTTCGTATGAAATCTATAGTATGCCTTGATAGCATTGAAAAGGCATATTTAAAATCCACAACACTTCATTGATCCTTTCTATTAAAATAAGGAAATTTATCTTCGTATGAGTTTGCTTCACACAAGGGAAATATTTGTCAAAGAATGTGTCTTTAAAAATTTTCCATTCCATGACTTCTACTTCCTATTCTATTATATTATTTTGGATCAAAAACCCCCATTGATCCATATATCCATTGATACAATACATTTCATGTGTAACCTTTTCATTTTCAATACATCCCAATTCAATAAATATATTCTCTAATGACTTTATCGATTGTTAATATTCCATTAGATAAAGAGTCCCACTAAATAATGGTGTCTCTAACATATAAAGTAAAAAACATTGGATAATCCCTATATGGAACTAGAACATAAATCTAGGAAATTTTGTCTGTCATGACCTAATTATGATACCATAATATATCCATAACACACTTAGTTCCAGTAGTATATCTGTTGAATTTTTCAACTAGGAGACCTCCATATTTCCCATGAGTATTGATACCATTATTCATTACAAGTGACATTTATAACCAATGTCATGTAATGGATTAGCTCATAAAATTATGTAAAATAGTGTATAATCCCAAAACATTTGAAACACTTATCATAGATTATGAATATTTTCCATCAAAAATCTCATAATAATAAACATGGTTCCTTTAGGGATATCTTTATTTTAAAATTATTTATAATAGTTTTCATGTAAAATGAAAATTATTAAAAGAATATATGAAAGGAGTGTCAAACTACATGTGCATTAAATATCCTTTTTTTGCGTATAGGTTATGCTCGAGTCAGGCCTGATGCACTTTTCTATAGTTGTTACCCTGAGGTACATCTGTTCTATAACCACATCCACTTGTAATATCAAGAAAGGGATGTATTTCTAATAAGACCCACATGACATATATCTTACCTAAATTATAGGAACTTATTATATAATTATCCTCAAGTATACCTTAGGGTTATGTTACCTAATCTATGTTTTATAAATCTAGTTTCCAAAGTTGTTACTAAACCACCCTTGGATAACAACTGTAATGCCCTGACCCCAGAATCCTAGAGATGGTGCATTAATTTATTAAATTGGAATGATTAAAAAGAATTAAATAAAAAAGTACTGTTTAATTTTTCATTTTTTTTATAACCATATTACATATATGATACCCATATTATATTGGGAAAAATAAAATAAAATGTAATACACTGTAAATACTAATAAATATAATCCTTGAAAATAATTCTGAGAATTAATATTTGTATCCTCGGGAAAGGGAAAAAAAATAAAAACAGATAAAATTCTGAGTAAGGGTAAGAAGACAACATAAGTAATCAAGAAACAATAAGAATTAATAATACGGAATGAAAAATAACATAATACACTTTCCATTTAAACAACTGGATAATGAATAATCAATGTGGGAAGGTAAATACCAGAAAAACATTCCTTTTAATCAATAAAATGTGAATGAAATACATTCATGGATAATGTAAAGAAAATATAATAGATAAAAATAATAAAAAATAAATTCTAAATAATGTAAATGATTAATTAATGGACTATATGTCTTCTAGTTTTGTGGTTTATTTAGCATAAGGATCTTACAAATGATGGTTTTGTATATTGGGTAGAAACGCATCTTATTTGGCAAACAGATTCGTCTCATGAAACTACCTATGCACCAAGGGGATTATATTAAATGGTTCACAACCCATGTTGTACCATTCCAACTCATTATTCATATATCAAATAAGCTATTTATTTGAAAAATAATTTGAGTTATCATCAAATATCCATATTGAATAAAAGATACATATTTATCATTATTTCTCCAATTAGACATATAACATTCAAAGTATGCACCATATATAAAAATGATATAACTTTTTTGAAATAGTTATATCTTTGAGAATAGGGTATTTAATATAAATGTAATTTATAATAAAAATTATCATAAGTAAGTTATTGTTTCAATATAAATTTAACAATCACAAAAAAAGTTATATTGCAATGATAAAATTTACCACTTGGTAATTTTTAAGTATAAACCCCTTTGATTACAAAATTAAAAGTAAAAACATAAATACCATAAAGATAAAAGGATTCATGATATAATATATCAAAAGTTTAATTAGATACACCAAAAAAATATGTAATTGGTGAATATGACATTTATCACACAGATGTAAAACGTAAGATGATAATTGATTACCTTGAGTAAGACTTGTCACCTCTATCAATATCTTCTTGAATAATAATAATATGTTAATTAATTAAATTATTGACAATTTTTTTAAATTTTATTATTAATTTTATTTTACTTATTTAAATGTTTGTTACAACTACATAAACAATTATACTTACGATGAGTATTTTGACCAAATTCGGTTCATCTGTCAAAAAATACTCTGGTAAGTCGACTTTGCTCAAATGGTTTAGTGTATAAATATATTGATAATAATAATAATGAAATAATTATAATATTTATATATAAATTATATTTTAAAACCATTCATGAAATATGGTTAGAAAAAATGATCAAACGTTACAATCAAGGAGACGGTAGTTCATACGTATGAATGAGTAATGTTCCCAATTTTAATGATAATCATGGAAAAAAGAAAAGTAAAATTATAAATTTAAATAATGGTAATTAAATCATAAATAACATGTTATTTAATAATATATACTTATATATATAATTCTCATGATGTAAAAGGATTCCCATCGCATCAAGGAGGTGGTAGTCCACATGGCCACAAACAAAATTATTACTTTTTTAGTGTGACTTTTTTTAGTCTATGAAAATAGTAATAATGAAAATGATATATTATATTTCCAAAATGTAATTATGTCATGAATATAAAAAATATTTAATTTCTGTTACATATTTTTTATTAAACCCATACTTAATACATTCCATGTAAGGTTTGAACGTATTATATCACTTTGAGGAGGCGGTAGTCCACCATCCACAAGTGATGTTATCGTATTTCCAAAAAAAATTGAAAGAATATATGTATTCAATATATAAAAATTTAAAACCAAAAAATACATAATAAATATTATATATATCATATATAAATAATTTTTTGATGATAATTCCCAACCATGAGAGATGGTAAAGGAAAAAATGAATGACGTACTCTCATGAGGCGATAGTTTTCTATACACAAACAATAATTTCATTACCCATTTGATAGAAGTTTGTACATTTTTAGGTATAAAAATTAAATCTAAAAATTCTCATTATATTTAGGATATGTATATTATTATATAATCTTGTAATAATAATAATTAAATGCGTGTAAAATTAATAAATCATAAATGCATGTTCAAGAACGTAACCTCTTTTTCAGGTAACTCATTTTGGTTTATAATAAAATACATTCCTTATTTTTATTCTTCCCAAGGTTATGATTCAATTATGATAGGAGGATGTTGTGATATTATTTTGGTATATTTTTTTGATTAAAAGTGTCTTCAGATGTGAAAGGAAGGGGAGTAGTAAATCCCTTTTAGATTGCAGGAGGAGTGGCTTTCTTGTAAATACTAAAACACACTATTGGAAGGTCTCCCTTAGATAATGTGCTTCCAGAAATTAAAAATTTATTGATTAAATGGGATGTATGGTATATAAAAACACAAAACACAAACAAATAATATAATTTTTTTCATTTTTTTCTTAGTCTTTATGTTTTATTATTTTTATCATTTTAGTTTTTATTAATGTAACTAGTTTTCTATACAATTTTAATTTATCCATTAATAGTAAATTAATGTTAAATTTATTATAAAATATATAACCACATAATTATAAATATTATATCCAATTTTCCAAAAATAAATCCCTTGTTTGTTGGAAATTAATTATAGAACAAGTGCACATATTTCACAAAAACAATACTTTTACCTAAACTATGTTGACATTGTCTTTACTATATATGGGTAAATATGATAATTATAAAAGATACATTGGTCCATTAATAGACCATATTCTATATTTATTAACCCTAAAAAATAACTTCGAATAAATTATGATTTTTGATTAATTTAAATCATTTAATAGAATTTCGTTTATTTTAAAATAATATCAATATTAAATTTGACATTATTTACATAATTATAATTTAAAAATATCAAAACAATATTGGAATTAAAATATATTAACATTACATATGTTGAAAATGACATATTAATATACCAAAAAATGCAACACAATAATTCATAAATTTTAATTTACCTTTAATGTTTTTAGCATCATTTATTTTATTCAATTATTGACTACATAATCCATACATTAGAGTTTGTTAAGAGTTTAATTTAAATATTTCATCACTAGAAATTATAGTTAAATTATCAGGATAAAAAATCATTTAGCTTTAAAAAAAATATTTATAACTAAAACTATTTAGCTTCTTCAAAACTCTAAATCCTTATAAAATTAAAAGGTAAGGAAGGTTAATTTTTATGTTTTCTTCCTTAAATAACTTTTTATATGGTTCACATTCATGGAGTAGTATCCAAATAAATTATAAAATTTTACCAAAGAAGGTATATTCTCAAAAATATTGGCATAAAATGGATTTTGGAAGTGTATAGTTTATTTTGGCACATATTATTAATGTTTTTCCAGTTGTTATGCATAATTTTACCTTAATCAGAATAATTAATTTTAATTAATTTCACTAAATTTATTAGTAAAAAAATAATTTTATCTTATTATAATATAAATATTATAATGATTACAACTATTTATGTATATTTTTCAAAATTCAATTCATAGAAGTGAAAAATAAATTTAAATCTAATCCTGCAGACGTGGCGAGAAAGCGGGTTTTTAAAGTGAAACTGTTCCATGATTCATTATGTTTTAATATAAAAATTAAATATAAAAACTATAACAATTAAAAAATTGGATTAATAGAAATATAATTTCTCTTTTGTTACTTTAAAAACAATTTTAAATATTATTTAACATTAACAATTATTTAAACATAATGTTATTTTTTAACTAAAATGTATTGTTTTTTTACAATTAATTAAAAAATTAATCTTCTCAAAAAAACCAAAAAAACATTCTGGGATAATTTTGACATTGAAAATTAAAAAAATAAGTTTATTTTGAAAAATAAAATTTTGAAAATTATTTATTTTTTTAAATAGGTGCTTGATTAAAAGGCTGTAAAATGTGGTCTTGTTTGTAACAAAAGTTGACTTAGAATTGAATGTAATGTAATCTTTACATGGTGTTATTAATAAATAATGATATAAAAAAATTTAAATTTATCCAAAAATGAAAATACTATAATGTATTCGAGTGTTACGTTATCAGTTCTACTAAATGCACCAATACAGTCATCCTTTATTAGCGCTTTTAAAAGTGCAGATAAAGTCATAATATATTAGTTATTTTAGAATCCCTGATAAAGGGGACCTTTATCATTGATAAATGAAATAACTGATAAATGGGCCTTTTATCAGTTCTTCTAAAATCAATGACAAATGGGTCCTTTATTAGTTCCTTTTTAGCACTAATAATGGAAAACGTTTTGAGTTATTTTCTAGCACTAATAAAATTCTTGAGATTTTAATCGTGGTCTGGTAGTCAATTCTTTTTCAATGTCAATAAAAACCAATTATGTAATTGATTAAGGCTTTCTTGGTAGTAGTAGAAGATACATGCATGATGATCGAATTGGATATTTTTATATGGATCATAGAGTGATGTGGGATATAGTTTTTGGTGGTATAGATTGGAGGCTAGATTATGGTTATTCACCCATGGGAGAGTAACCATAGTAGAAATGTGGGATGAGAAAGAACCAAAAAGGGTTTTAGTGGTTGGAATCTGGTCATCGACTGCATATTTGGCGTGTTCCGCACTAGATCAACACTCATTAGCATGTTTTGATGCATAAATTTTTATAGCGAATGCATGGGTGAGACATGTTAAGAATTAATTAGATACATTAAAATCATTAGATCAAAGTTATTTTAATTAGGAAAAAGTGTCATGTAGTCCCTAACTATGGAAGATAGGGTTTAGGGTGAAGTTAAATATTAGATGTTGTGTATGACCCATACTTGAGGTGTTACCCGGTATTAGTGGGTCAACATGTACCCCAGGGGTACATGGGAATAGAAAAGTCCGGGTATACAGGTAAAACCACAATACATTGGCATGGTTCATGAGGACACTATAAGACTCTAGGAAGACAATACATGTCAATTACTACATGTACATTCCATTTATTTCTATATATCCATCCAAGACAAGTGAAAGCAAGGACATGAACAAGGGTCCAGGTGAAGTCACATGTCTTGTGTGTAATGAGAAAGAATTATATCAATGAAATTTTACCTTCTTATAATTATGTCATATGGTATAAATAACATAAAATAATTTAGGGAACATAATAAAGACATTAGAAATAATGAACGAATGAAATAAGTGGCATTTATAGAAATTAAGGAACCTAAACCAATAGAAAAATAACATGACCTTTGGAATAGTTATATGACCCTTCTGAATAGTAAATTAGCTAATAGAATAGTAACCCTAACCATGAAAGTATAAATAAAATTTACTTATCGTATAAATGTAAATATGATATAATTATATCATATTATAAGTGATTAATTTTTTAAAAAAATGATAAATTTTGTGTTGGTATTTTTTTTAAACATAAATGTTTATTTACAACATTATAATTAATATATTGATTTAAAAAAAATAATTTTATAAAATATATTCATACATTAATTTTTTGTTTTCTTATGATAAAAATAAATTTTATTAGACCTAATCTAATTCTCAAAGTGTCATAAAATTAATAATAATTTTAAAATCAATATTTTTCGAATAAATTGTGATTTTAATTATAAATTAAAATTATTATATTTAGAAAATTATTTTCATGAAATGAAGTTCATTTTTTAATTATACTGATTTAAAAAATTTTAGGCGTAAATTTATTGTATTTTTTAAAAATAGTTGAATTTTTTGTGAATAATAAAATATGGTAATTTACTGTATTTAAAAATACTTGAATTCTTGAGTCATAGATGATATTTAGAAGATGTATTATCATAATATTGGACTATCCTTAATTTTTTTAAAATATTTATTTATAAGGTTTAAACTGTTGATAGTATTGAGACAAAATAAAAAAACAATGAATAAAATAATAAAAAAACACTCCACTCCTCCACTATAAATACCACCTCTCACCACATATTTTCCTCACACCTAAAAATCCTTGATTCTTGTCCAAATTGTTCCAAACAATATTCCCAATTCTATAAAACATTTCTATTATCCTATTTTCTTAATAACAGAAAAAACTAAAGTTTCATAAGGAGGTTCTCAAGGAGAAAAATTCAAGACGTGAAAACTTTTTTCTTTTTCTTTTAATATCTTTTCAATTAAATTTATTCTATTAATCTCTCCTCCCCTCCCCTTATCCACATTTCCTGATATATGTGTTATATTTTATATAATGAAATTTTATTTTGTTAATGGAACAACCCAACATCTTTTCTCTTCCGCTCCACTTTTATTCCAAAAAATGAAAACATTGTATGTGAGGTGACGATTTACTACATTTGTGGATGACGTGTTTTCATTTGTCAATTCTAATTTGAAGTCTAGTAATAAAACCATTTTTATGGTCAAAAAATTATAATATATGTATTGAAACCAATTTACTATTATGTAACTAGTCTATATACTTAATATTATTTAATATATCAAAACTAGTTTGGGATGATAAAAATACACCAAAATAATCTATACAATTATCATTAAAATTTTATCTAATCAATCATCATCACATCTAAATAAATTATATATACTAACATTTAATATTATTTATTTTAATTATTTACATATAATTTCAATTCCTTATAACTATTTTCAATTCACATGATTTTTCACACACATATACCAGTAAACTCATCATGAAAACAAATGAAATGAACACTCTTGAATGATGCAATTGTGCCTTATAACTCATAAAAAATCCCATAAATGAACATAATAAAATGATAATAATTAAAATAAATTGGTATAATGTTATTGAATTAATTAATTAATGTATTTACCTTTATTATCCCGGTCATTAAGTAAAATTATAGAACACATTCATACATAAGGTAATGGATTCTTTCTGAACCACCATTTTTCTTTTTGGTTACACTTTCTATCTCTTTACACAAATGTAATTCTACTTTATTTTATTCAATTCTTATAAATTATGTTTATATGTTCCAAAATAATCTATACAGATCATATCATCTTTATTTTATGGGGAAAAATGTTTTAAAAAGGATTCCTTATTAATTCTTCCTGGTAAGAAAACCCGATTAAAGGGATCTTCTCGATTTCTTACTCATTTTCAAGTTCCATCCATAATATATTTTATGCCACCATTATTTTCTAATGTATCTATTTTTACCAGGAAAATGAATCTTGGTTCATTTCATGTTTTATACAAACAATTATTCCTTGGGATATTTTTTAGATTCATTAAAAAAATTCCAAAAACCGCACTAAAGAGGCTCATTTCTAAAGTTTACTAATGACTCTTTTTACAAGGTTTCACTTAAATTGGACATAATTAATCATTTTATATTTCTATTTTACCTTATGAATTTCTATTTATGATTTTAATCCAATCTTTCATGGATACCATTATGATAAATTCATTGGGTATGCCTTATTATATAATTATGATACCCATTTGTTTCCATGGGTAAAAAATATTTTTATGTTTGATTCATCATGTGGAAAATGAATTATTGAACATGTTATGATGGGTATGACTAGATAACGATCCAGTGCAATGGGTAATGTTTAATCTCATGACACATCATTTACAATGGTCATGTTTGTTAGCCTTGAATCATGCACCAACATGTGTAATGGTCTTAATGGTTAGACTTGAATCATGATCCTCCATGTGAAATGGTATTGGTGGTTAGCCTTGAATAATGACCCTACATGTTCAATGGTCTTAGTGATTATCCTTGAATAATGCTTATTTCATGTTGTATATTGTTTCCACATTTCTATGATACCATGATTACATGATCCCATGTTCTATATGTTACGATTCCCTATGTTTGTTTATGTTCTATGCCTTTTATGTCTTCATGTTATGATTTCTAAACCATGTACTATGATTTATTCTTATATATATTCCCTTATTGGGACTTTTATCTTATCCATTCATTAATGTATTCCCCAGGTTATTCTCTGTAGATGTAACATCTCAATGAAAAATAGGAGCTCTTTATGGAGATTAAATAAAAGATATTTTTATTTTGGTTTCATATTGTTTAATTATGTAACTAATATTCCCAGGAAACTAGACTATACAATACTTAGTTTGTATTTCAGGTTTAATTTGGCTTAAAATCATGTAATATTATATTTAAAAGTCTAGTTATGTTATAGTGTTATTCCAAGAATGTGTCATGTACTACACTCAGGGAATTCAAAGTAGTATATCTATATCTTCTATAAATATATTTGGCCATATGAGTTGCCAATCTAGAACAGTTTTCTACATAGAATGTGATGGTGGACTTTTTTTTCGAATAAGAGATGAAAAAACAATGTTTATGAGTGTGATGCTTCCTTTAGTTATGCATAGCTAAAAATAGTGATCAGATTGTATCATTAGAGAGATTTTGGTGTTGTACTCATCTATCACACAAATAAAAAGGTCCCCCATACTCTTTAAAAAAAATTCATTGGTACTCCCCTATGCTAAATTTGTGTGTGATTCACCAATCTATTTAGTGGTATTCCCCCATCTTTGAACTCTAGAAATTATTTGGTTAAACATGGGAGTTAGTGCTCCCACAACTATGGAGATCAGTAGCAAGGAGAAGGATCCTCCACTCAAATTATGGTAAGGTTCTGAATGGTGTTGGTCATCAAATATGGACCTTTATAGATAAAGGGAATATAATAATTTTTTTCCAGACTATATAGATGGATATCCCCTTTTCACTATTTCATAGTTTCGTTTAGGTGCATATTTGTTGAGTTTTATTTTCCTATTTCTTATGGGTTGATATGAATATGATTGTATCTATTTCAATTAATCTCCATTGTTTTTAAAGCATCCTAATGGGTATGTATATACTCACCCAAAAAAGGAATTTTACCACATGCTTTGTGTCTTATAAAGTTGTAAAATATGTAGATTATGATTCAGAAGAGCATAGTTATACATAGTGGAACTGACTGTGTTCAATAGTCTTATTTGGTCTTTGTGAGTCATGCAATTTTTATAATTTTCCCTTTATTATTTTATGTTAGTTTGGGAAATTATTTATTATTGGGTATGTATTTTTCCATTTTAAATTTTTACATTGCTATAATACTTTGATGCTTTCTTAGATGCTATTTTGTGCATGGTTTACACTCTAGATGATCTTTATACATCTAAAATATTGCATGGATCTTGTTATTTTTATGAATAAAGTAACCTTAAGCTAAGGAATCCCATTTCATAATTGCTTACTCAATTCTTGTCACAATACACTATTATAATTGAGTCAGGCTAGGGTTTTTCAAACTCGGCATACTATCAGCCAGAATGGCCCTAGTGGGTAAATTCATATGATAGTTGAATAAAATGTGGTTTTTTCATGGGTTTGTGTTTGGAGTTTTTCATTTTTTATGACTTTAGAACTTATGGAAGTGGTGTTAGAGTGTCTAGATTGTGTCCTCTAGACAAAAGAACATAGTTTTGGGGTAGCGGATGACGTATCCATTCACCAGGACTTTGAAAACAATCTTATTGATTCAACATATTGAGAAATTGTTCATTGGGATAAACTATGACATGGATCGATAATATTAGTTACCATAACATTAAAGTCCTTATTGAGATAACTACCCAAATATTATCATCTTACTATGGTATATATTTATAACTTTTAATGTTCCCCAGTGATAATTTCCAGCTTGGATACTGATAAGAGATCATCATAAAGATTATTTGTGTGATGTGGACATAGTTTAGAGAAATTCTCAAGAGGTATTTCCTATAAGAAGGTATATATTAGTGTTGACTCCTATAGAGAAGTGAATAGTTTTAGTAAGATATTATGATCATGCACATAGGATTAGTATGTTATAGAAGTTCTGGTGATAGATATCACTGAAGTTTTGTGGTGAACTAGATTCTCAGGCAGTAGAGGATTGGATTGAGATGGTGATTAGATTCATCATGCTTGTTTGGATCTGGACTGATCATATGGTTGATCTTGTATCCAGTCTTCTTCATGGAGTATCAAGGTGCTATCAGATTCTAATAACATAGACTAATGATGTGATAACACTCACACATTTATAGTTCCAAAAACTATTCTGGGATGATTATTACTCTTCATGAATTTTCTATGTACGGATTTGGGAGATTCATAGAATTCATCATTTTTTTATGAGAGTTTCATAGTATTTCCTGAGGTTTTATAACCTCACATGTTACTCCCTATATATGGTGTGAGATGTTTTCTTCTAGGTGTGTAATATTATGTTGGGCCTCCATAGAGACATCCATACAATTATAGTTTTTTTGTGATTTCCTACTTATAATGAAGTGTTGGAGTGGTATTTAGTAACATATGTATTCTTAGAAGAGTGACATCAAGTGGATGGAGCTTGTATTTTTCATCATGGGAATGACTTTTCCACAACATTTGGTAGGTAACAAGCATTAGGGAATCGATTCAAGAGGTATACCCACACCTATACCCATACATGTGGATCTATGGTGTAGGGTCCGCATATTTGATTAATTCATCCTAGAGAGGAAAGATTCAATGATTGTGATAGAATAGGTCACAAGACTCATGATTTACCAAACCAACATACTATGTTGGAGAGGAATGAATTAGATGGATTACGAAGGTAGATGTAGCACTGTGATCAATGATCTCCTTAGTGTGTTCAGGGTAACCCCTAGAGAGGTGGTGTTGGTAGAGGAACGTGTGGGGGTTTTGGGGGAGGGGCTACTAGTTGTGGTAGATGTTTACAGAAACATTCCCCACCACCATTTGGTAGCCTATGTATGGATTAGAGAGCTAGTGGTCAAGGATAAAGATATCTACATGCTATACATGTATATGACCAGGCTACCTAGGATAAGATTCAAGGTATGATTTGTGACATATATGGTGAATATACAACAATTATAAGAACATGTTGGAATTGATATATTATCTCCATGTCCCTCATGTGAGAGTTATATATCCTCATTGATACATTAACCCTTAATTATTGGTTAGAGGTTCCAACTAGGATGAATTCTTCTATATTTACCATTTGATAGAAATTAGAGTTAGGGTTCAGTGGAGAGTGTTTTTCATGGGACCATTTGGTCATCATGATTAAACTGTAGGATATTATCTTGGATAGAGATTGGATTTCCCCAGTGAATACAAAGATAAATTTTCATCATAATATATTTATATGGATTAAGATATATGGGATGAGAATAACCAATGTGTGGGAGAGATATCTCATGGTAAATTAAGTGGGACACACAAGAAAGAAACTAAAACCCATCACCCATCAATTGATGGGATTATCCCTTAGTGTAGTGGTTTCTTTAGGAATCTAGCCTCTAGTGGTAGTGGAGGATTATATTGAAATATTCCCTATGGATGTTATGGAACTACAAATGTTGTTGTAGATAAAAATCCTTATCGACATGAACCCCAAGACATCATAGATATCTTCTACGGAATATCAAAAAGCCCCTATTGAACTCCAAGAGATGAGGGTTTGGTTGAATGACCTGTGAGAGAAATGTTTTATCATAACCAATATTCCCCCATTGGTAGATCATAATTTTAACATGAAAAATGAGGTTAGGATTTTTGAGGTTTTGTTCTACCTATCATCACCTGAATTTTATAACAATAAAGAATAAGTACCCCTTGATGAGTATTGATTATCTATTCAACTAAATGATAGGTGTTTTTTTGATCCCTAAGATTAATCCCAAATATGAATACCATCATTTTATTCTTTTTGATGATGATATTATGAATATATTTTTGTCAAAGATTGATCTCAGATATGGAAACCCTCTTTTTAGGGTTCATGAGAATTATATCCTAATGATAACATTCTGATTTTTCTATAGATAGTACGAGTTTCTGGTAATTTCTTTTAGTGTGAATAATTCCCCCAAATGTGTTCAAAATTATTATTAATTAGATATTTCATCCATACATGGATCCATTGATAGTTTTCTTCGTCGATGATACACTAATTTACTCTATGTTTGAGGAGGATCATGCAATGAATTTGAGAATGGTATTTTTCATAATTCAAGAGCACCAACTTTATGGTAAGCTTTATAAGTTATAGTTTTGGATCCTAGAGATTAAATTTATGGTTAATTACATCTTAGAACATGATTTATATTTCTATTTTGTGAATATCGATGTAGTTATTTCTTTGGATCCACCCAATATATTGTTGGAGGTATGGAGTTTACTTGGTTTGGAAAGGTACTACAGGTGGTTCATGACATAGTTTTACATGATAACATCCCCTTTCAATTCCTTGACATGGAAGGGATATCCTTTTCAATACTAAGTAGTGTTATAGAGCCTCCAATGATATGAGGTTGAGGTTGACCAGTGCTTCTATCATGAGACCATCACTGGAGGGTGTTGAGTGTTTGGTTTTTTATGATGCCTCTATATATGGGTTCAGTTGTCTTTTGAAGAAAGGGTAGACAATGATGGATTATGTTTTGATTAATTTTTTACCCAATGAGGATAAATACACGACTTGTGAACTTGATTTATCAGTGGTAGACTTTGCATTAAACATGTGGACACACGATATTTTTGGAAAGGATTCTCTTGTCTACTCAGAAAACAAATGTCTAATGTACATATTCACTCAAATTTATCTTAACATGAGAAAGAATAATTGTTTGGAGTTATTATAATACATAGAATTTGAGATGTTATATTTTCTTGGGAAGGGAAATGTGGTGGTATATTCCCTTAGAATAAAGCCCCATTCTCTCTTGGTGGAGGGGTGTTTGAGCTGTTAGCATCATTGCAGCTAACCTAGGTGGAGGAGAGGCGTTCAATTTTTTCATTAGTCAAAGGTGGTGAATCCTATGATTAATTAAATTTTGAGGGATTATTAGTTTGGAGACAACAATTATAAAGATCTATATGACTAAATATTCGAAGGATATACACCAATTAGATTTTATGAAGGGGGATCATGTTATAATTTTTTTGTGATAGATGGTGGTTCCAGTCACATTATGATTGGAGATGATGAAGGAGTTTAATAATTCCCTATTGGTCATACATCCCAATGTGGAAAGGTTGTTCAAGGACCTTCATCAGTATTTTTAGTTGGTCGGTATGAGGCATTGAATGTCTGAGTTTATCTCTTAGTCACTCACATGTTATAATGTAACAAATGAAAACCAGGATCCATTAGGTTTGACTCAACCTCGTGACATCCCATAATTGAATCGGTATAGCATGTTAATGGATTTTATGAAAGAGATTATGTTGAATGATAAATTACATGATTGTATTTGGGTGATATTTGGATGACCTACCATGTTAGAAACCATTATTTCTCTCAAGTAGTAGTGTTCAGTTGAAAGTTTGGGGATGTTTTACATGCATGAGATCATCTATCTTCATTAGGTACCCATGAAGATCATTTCTGACTATGTTACTTGGTTCATGTCATTGTTGTGTAGAGGTCTTCGTGAGGATTTTTTTACCTAGTTATAGATGAATATAGAATTTCACCCCTAGATGAACATTAAAAATGAGCACACTATCCAGGTGTTAGAGGATATAATGAATTAAATTATGTTGTAATTTATCTAGAGTTTGGAGGATCAGTTTATATTGCTATAGTTCAATTATAATAATAGTTAACACTCTAACATTTACATGGAACTTAATGGGGCCCTCTATGGGAGACCCTACATGTCACCCTTATATTGGACTAGGATTGGATAAACATCTATTATTAAGCCAAATATAGTAAATGTGATGATAGAGAAGGTTCAAGTTATCCTTGAGCATATGAGGGTGGCCCACAGCTAATATAAATTATACACATGTCAACATTTATGGCTCTTTAATTCAAGAAAAGAGACCATGTTTTCCAAAGAGTCTCACACAGTGATGATTGAGAAGATTTTTCCATGGAAGAAATATGTCTTGGGTGTTCATCAGGACATTTGAGATACTATAAAGGGGTTTCCATGTAGCATACCACATGCCCTTTCCACCATATTTAGACTGAGTTCATGGCATATTCTATGTGTCATAGTTGATGAGATATGCACATGACCTGGTTCTCATTATTGACTAGGGAGAGATAAACATTGATGATAGATCCACCAATGTGGAATACCTGGTGGCGATCATGGAATGATGGGAGAGGACCATATATAGATAGATAATTCCTTTTGTTTGAGGGCTTTGGAAGTGTAGGAGTGTGCATGAGAGCTCCCGGGAGAAAGAGAGTCAAATGCAAACTCAGTTCCCCCACATTTTTTTGTAGATTAAACTTTTTAGGTTATAAAAACAGGAAGGAGGAGATAATTTAATGACTCTATTTTTTTATTTGTAAGACTTTTGAATATTTAAAGGAATATTTTTTGTGCGAGGATCAGAGTCATCATGAGATTCTAGGTCCTGAAGAGGATCCGTATTGATATATTAAAAATATAAAAAATATTAAATCATGAACCTTAATATTTTTATAATAAATGGGTTTCCCATTTATTGGGATCTATAATTTGAAATATGATACCAAATATGATTATAAAATGTGGGGGTTACCATTGATGTGTCATAAAGATGGTGAGAATTAGGAATTTGGATAGAGGTAACAATTGGATGCTGCCTTAGGTAATTAATTAATTTAATTTAGTTATTTTTCTTAAACACCCAGAACATAATGAACACCTATAAATTATTAATTATATAAAATCACTAGGTTTATCCACATAACCTTATATGATTTGGGAAGTGAAAATGAGGTCCATTGATGAACAATAGATCATAGAGAAGCATTATCTCTTCAAATGATTTTTCTTCACCAAAAACATTTCTGGATCTCACCTATGAAAATGAAATGGTTCAACTATTTAGTAGTGATATATCCAAAATCAAGGAATTTCAGGTTATTTATTGGTCTTCCACCCATGATTATCTTCTAATTATGTATTTTTATATCCACTTTTTTTCTCTTTGATTTTTTTCTTCACATGATCCCTTCCTTATCCAGTATGCCTGATCTGAATATTCATTTACTACTTCTTGTTACCACACATGTATACTGTAATTATGTAATAGTTGGTTGAGATCAGATTGGACAATGATGGATTCACCTTGTCTGTGGGATTTTATCCCAATTTCTCTCATTTTATTTTTCATTGGACCATGGGTTTGTGGTATAATATTTCCAGATTATATTCGACGGTGATTTAACACCATGATTAATGGAGGATACATGCACAATGAATGAATCAGTAATTTGTGGATGATTCATAGAGTAATGATGGATGTGGGTATTGATGCCATAGGTCAATGTTTGGACTAAAACGTTTCATCTATTGGAGTGGTGCTGTAGTGATACAGTTTGACGGGAAAGACCCGATAGGGGTTTTTGTGGTTTATATCTAGAAAATAATGGTGAACGGGTGGTGGTTTTCCCTAGAACATCACTCCCTGACTTGATTTGAGGTATAAATAGCGGCAATGTATGTTTTGGTGAGACATGTGAAGAATTTTTTGGGCTTCAAAAATTACTGACCTACATGGAATATAGTCTAGGAAAAAATGTTTATTAGGACCCTGGTTATGGAAAATAGGGTTTTTTGTGAGGTTATTTACCACACTCCATGTATGAACCCTACACACAATGTGACCCAATACTTGTTTGTCGACAAGTACCCTAAGTGTATACGGGCATGAATAAGACCAGGTACACATGCTTTGCCAGTGTACATGGTCACAGGTAGTGAGAAAACATGAAAACCTCATGCTACAAGAAATGTTGTTTACTTGATATACATTCCATTTATTTCCACAATTCTACATAAGATATGTATAGGCAAGGAAAGAATAAGTATTATTTTTCAGGTCAAATGTTATGCACCCCCATGTACATTCAATATACATTCCATAGAGAATTCCACCTTTCATATCTCCTTCTTCTAGGATTGGATATATACCCACAAGTATCATATCCAGAGTAGTTTTCTATGTATAACATGATGTTTTTATTTTTTTCATTATAGATATGAAACAATATGTATAGGTATGCAACTTCCTTTAGCGATTCTTGTCCAATGGATGTGATCGGGTTGGATCAATATAGAGATTTCAGGTTCAATATTCCAATGTCACGCCAGGGCATGGGTCCCCATACTCTTTACATAGGTAGAGTCAGTACTCCAACATACTATAAAATGGTAGGGTTCCCCAATCTACTGAGTGTTACTCCCTATTCATCATGCTTTAGCAGTGAGTAGGTCCTCCATAAAATTAGTTATCCCTTAGCTATGAATCACCACAATGAGGAGCGGGTACCTACAGTAAGATTTTTGTGTGGTTTTATATGGTGTTGGTCATCAAAGATGGAACATTGGAGATACAGGGAGACTCATCATTCTTAGTTGGGGTATGGATTTGGATATCCCTTTTTCTCCCTCTCATGGGGTTTTTATGATCATATATGTTATGATTTAATTTTCTTCAATATTATAGCCTGATTTGACTATTGTTGTATCTCTTTATATTAATATCCTTTGGTTTTGACATGTCCTACTAGGTATGTATATACTCACACATGAATTGTAATTACTCACATATGTTGTGTCTAATGTAGAAGTCTAATAGATCAACCATGATATCAAAGTGGAATTGTTATACATAGTATAGATGACCGTGTTCATTAGTTATCATTAGATATTGTGTGTTGATCTCTATTTAGACATTTAATTTTTCTAGATTTGTATTGTTTAGACCTCATTTCTAGTTCGGATTTTATTTTTTCCCTTTTAATTTTGTAATACATTTATGTACTTTGATTCTTTCCTATGGTTTTTTCAATCATTTTTTTCACCCATGATGTTGATTATATTTTTTCACGGTTACATTGATATTTTTTTTAATTTTTATAGGTAATTTAGGCTATGTACACCCATTTAATAATTTCTTACTTATTTGTAATTTCTAACCCCTAGCCTATTGGAGGAAGGTTTGGGGTTGTCACACATAGTAAACTACCAGCCAGGCAGGCCTCGGTGGGTCGGGTTGTGACATATTATATCATTCATCATTGCTATGTGGTGGTATTTAGTCCACCTAAATAGTACCATTGATCCAAAATTCACCCATAATATAATGAAAAGGTTTAATATTTTCCACTTTTGAATATTTTATTAGAGTTTTATCATTAACTTGAGATTTCATATTGGTGGATCATCGTCCACTAATGAGTGATATCTTGATAGTGCATTTTCCCCCAATAGGCCTACATCAATGGTATTTGGTCCTCCTAAATTTTGATATTAGTAGTACATCATATTTCTATATTAGAAAAATTTGGGGTGTTTATCTACATAAAAATTGAAATAGTTGTGTTTCATTCACCTGAGCATACTTAATGGTGGTATATCAACCACCTGGGTTTTGTGATTCCTCATTAATCAATCGATGACTTGTTTAGTTTTAATATCAGTATAGTGATGTATCATTTAACTTGATTTATTTGGATAGTGATAGCTCATTCAGATTGATTATTATACTAGGAGTGATATATCATTAATCTTATAGGTGTATTCAAACCATGAGTATATTGTCTAGTTATGAAAATTTCCAAAGTAGGTATATCCACACATGGTTTTTTGGGAGCACTTCATTGTATGATAAATTATTTATTTATTATATTACTATTAATACTACTATTTCATGCACCTATATTTATTCGGAATTAATAGAGACACTGTTGGTAGTATCCTATTAATTTGTATCCATAACCTGCTTAGGAAACATAGTTCTTGATAAGACTTTAAGATTTGTGACCAAAGTAAGGGTGAGTTACATGATTAATTTGATGGAAGTGGTAGTGTAAATTAATTGGAATTCTGATATGAGACATATAAAATTCATGGAACTGGTTTAGTGATAACCACTATTAAATTTGTTTACTTTTGTTCAAATTATATCTGATCATCCTAGGATAGATCCTGTGTACATTAAATAACTTTTATGACATATATAATAGTTAATTTTGATACATCATGTTGTTGATATTAACTATTATATGTAATTTAATAGTGATATATACTCTGTTTTATTTATTTTATTATGATGACAGTTTCGTTGATATTTTTTCCACTATGTTTTTATATTTATATGAACTCGATGACATAGTCTTCCCTTTTTTTATATTTCTACAATAACTAATATTCACAAACCTTTTGAATTGAAGAATGCACATTTTAGGTTTTTAATACTCTGGTTTAGTCATGGTGGTGGTGAAATGGATTTGGGAAATTTAAATTTCGGTCTCCATTAACTGATTTGAGAAAATTTAAGAGAGGAGGGAAAAGGAATTAAAATTCAACCAAAAACTTTTTACCCTCTGACCAACCCTTATAAAAAATTAAAATAAACATCAATTTATTAAATAAATATAACTATAAAAAAATACAAACTAAAAAATCATTTAGAGAAACTCTTTAGAAATCAATTGCGAAAATTATTTTCTACAATACTTGTACAAAATACATTATTTAAACTCTTGGGTGAAAAATTAAATAATTTCACAAAGTAATACAAACCTTATAAACTATATATATCTTTTCATATCCTTTATAAATCAAGTTAATTAAATTACCGCGTTTCTCTAACTTTATAAACTCCACTACTCAAACAAATATTTAGTTCAAAAAACCTCTAAACCGCCGAATTTTTAACCATATTTAACCATAACCTTTATCATATCATTAGTGATATCTAAAAGAACCCAAAATTTTGAAATGAAACTTGAACCCAAAGATTTATCAAATCAAGGGAACATATTTGTGTTACTTTTGTAAAAAAAACAATGAAATTACCTAGTCTCTGTATTTTCCTTTCATATATATATATTCATTTTTTAAATCATGTAGTCTTATAAAGTACTACACCTGTAAATAAAAATGAAAATCCACACAAAAAATATAAAATTCATAATTCTTATAAATAATAATCAAAAAATATTCTAACTTACTTCCACACTAACAGAAGAAAAGGAATGTTGATTGTAACACCTAGACCCATGTTCCAGGGATCTGGTTTGAAGAAATACATTATTTAAATAGAATGTTTTAAATGAATGAAATTAACCCAAATTTATCCATAAATTATTAAAATAATAGTAAAATATATTGATTCACTCGGATTTAAAGTACCTTTTATGTTTTGAGTGTTAGAGAGTGAGGAAAAATATTTGAACATGAAAATCTCAAGTATTTATCATCAAATGGATATGTTTTTCACGGTCTAAGAAAATAATAAAATATAATAATTATTCAAAAGATCCTAAAAAATTATCCACACATTTTAGTCTTAAATATATGTCATGTGTAATACTTTTCTTGATAAACTAGGGAAATAGAAACACATAAAGGGTGAGATCAAATGCTCAGTAAGGAAAAACATATATCAAAATCTATCAAGGAATGAACATGGAATAAATAGTATGGATGGAAGAAAATAATAGTGAAAAAAAAGAAATATAAATAATAACATGGTCCTGAAACAAATCCATTCATAATAATATAAATAAACATATTTAAAATAATAACTCTATTCGTAGTGATGTAATGCATAATGCGAGACATCTAGATATTTACCATTAAGGCCTCGTTTAATAAATTATTTTTCCCAACTAGGCCACATCTGAGGCATCATTATTTTTCTAAATTTCATAACCAGGATATAATTCATTCATTGGGTAGTCGTAGACCAAATACCCTAACCTTTTGTCTCATTGGACCAACAGATGCATTGAGGAGATACATAATATGGGGTCTCACCCATAATTTCTTTATGTCAAGTGTATTAACCATATAAAATATAAAAATATCAATATAATTAATAATAAAATTTCATAAGTAATCAATAAAAATATATATTGAGATAAAAAAATATAATTTCAATACATTATTAGTTAATAAATGGGGTTACATGGATATAAGTCAACCAGATA
Source organism: Viscum album (assembly GCA_963277665.1). Lineage (NCBI taxonomy): Eukaryota > Viridiplantae > Streptophyta > Magnoliopsida > Santalales > Viscaceae > Viscum > Viscum album. The sequence continues at coordinate 1,991,196,703 of OY728131.1, read as the reverse complement.
AAGATGTTCAATGGTTAAATAATACATAAAACCAATCATGATTAATTAATAAAAATATATATCGGAATATAAAGTATAAATATTCCCAATATATTCCCAACAAATAGACATATAGAATCTAGGTAAACACCCTTAAATCAATGTAAGGAAATATACAGTGTTCATCGGTGAATGATAATAGAAGGGAAATATGCTTATTAAAAGGATGGTATGAAGGAAAATTGAAGTGATAGATTTCTATGAGTTGAATCCCCCAAAGGAAGATAGTATGATATGATTTATAAATTATTAAATGGCCAATATATACACCACAAAAAGGATCAAGTGATTAAAATGAATTATATCTCAATTTAGAAAAATTGAGATTCAAACACCCTTATAATAATGGTAACGTAAGTATGAAAAGAATATGAGAGTCACACCAAAAAATTATAATATAATTAAAAGAAAAATATTCATTACATATATAGTAAATAGGTAAATTAATACACTATATAAAAGAAAATATGGGGTTCAATATCAAACATTCTCATGAAATTGAAAATAGAGAAAAATAACACTCACAACATTATAAACATTCAGATCAAAACAATTTTGAGGACATAATTTAAAATGAAGCATTAAATACCATAAATAAAGAGATAATGATAATAAAAAATATTAAAGGGTTGGAAGATATACCATAAAAAATAAAACATGGTGTATAATAAGATATATGTCTCAATTGGTTAAAATTGTTACATGAAACCCTTACCTTAATTCTTGTAATCCAATAAAGTGTTTGAATATCCTATATAATAAAAAAAATATTTTAATCATCTATTTCAAAAACCTATTAATATATATAAGCTTTTATAAAAATAAATTATAATTATTTTCTAAAAACATATTAGTTAATAATTATTTATTTTAAATATTGTGTTTCAGGCATTTGTCACGAGGTTTTCCATGTGGGGCATCAGACACGAGATCATGTCATGAGGAGATTTTCATAGAGTGTGCAATAATGTAACCCACCATTTAAAATTATTTATGAGTTATCTTGATCGTTTCATACTAATTTCATAATAGTATTGTTTTTATTCATTCTTATTCAATATTATAACTTTAAAAAATAAATCAACGTATATTAATTTATGTTTTATTGTAGTTTATAAAGTTATAATTTCATACTATGAGAACTCTAATTATGGTTCTTGTATAAAAAATGGTGACAAACATGTTTTAGTTATTTTTAACAACTAGATGATGGTGTCTTAAATAATTATATTGATATTACATATACCATTATGGAAACAAAATAAAATAATTATTTAATTATTTATAGCACATATCATCAGTTATTAAGTTCTCATAATCAGACATGATGTAATATTTTTTATCATTGTTCAAGTAGGTGGTCTGACCAACCCATACATGAACATACCATAATTAATTTATGCGTATGGTCATTAAATATAAAATAATTATTAGAGAATAATAATTATATATTTTAGATATTTTTAATGTATTTAATAATATTTTTATATCTTTAGTAAATAATAAATGAAATAGATGAAATACGATATACATTAATTTGTGAAGGCATTAGTTCGCACAATACACATTTAATGTTTTAATTTCTTAATGAATTAGAGGGAAATAATGTGGATTATAAATTTTATATAGATAATCTTAATTTAATTATATATGTAACATTTATTCTTAAATTATATCCTTATAACTAGTAAATAGAGATGGTGGAAAAAAATGGAAGACGTCGCGTCATAGATGTGGTAGTTTACAAAAATGCACAATCGACATTATTTGGTTTTTATTAGTTGATGGGATGGAATAAAATAGTTTTGTTCTATTAAGATAATAACACTCTAGTATAAAAATTATACATATTTCATTATATTACTATGTATATGGTAGGTTTTCAAGAGAAAAATTAATAAGGAAAGGATAATGATTAAGTAATACTCATGTTGGGACCTTAAATAGTCCCTTTGATGTATCCTAGGAAATGAATAGCCTGAGATAAATAATTTATGCTACATGATTATGAAATTAATATTTTATTATATTAGGAGAAATATTTCATAGTTTCAGGATGAAATTTGATAGGATTGGTCTAGCAGGATGTGATGGAAGTGTTCCCCTTATATAAGTGAAGAAAGGGGAACATTTTTGAATACCCATTATTTTTTAATAACATAATGACAATATTAAAAGATAAATGGATACAAAACTGATAAATAACGGATTTTGGGGTAACATAATGTGAATAAAACATCTAAAACTCATTTTCACATATGTTATAAACATGTCCATCGTATTTTACAAATAGATTATTACAATTTAAAATTTGGGTTTTTACCTCGAAAACTTGTTTTTTACCCAAGTAAATATAATTATTATAAATATAAGATAACCCATATTAAAAAAATTATGTTTTTTAAAACTAAATTTATTCTCTCTAAAATATAATTACGGACTGAATGTCCAAAAGGCCAAAAATTTTATTTACTTTGAATAATCTGTCTTTTATGGATAAAGGGGGGAAACCCAGACTTCAAGAATATAAAAGACATAAACAAAATACAAAACTAAAGAGTGTTTCAATAAGAAACAAGACTACAAATATGTACCCATACCCAACATCAAGATCATTAAGGGCCACCTCCACTGAAACATGGATGCTTAGAAAATTGTCCCGTACCAATGTGCATAGGCCTGGTACCGATGGCAGTGCCATATCCTCTCAATCATCCAAATCTGAAACTCTATGTATGGTGAAAGCTACCAGCTCTATCCTCATGTGAGGTAAATCTGGTAGACTGTCTAGGTTCCCCAGCATGAAGAAAACAAGAGTCCATGAGTGAATATATATTTATTTATATATTTGAAAATTATATTATACTAATTTTTATAAGGGATTAATTTATTTTGTTATATTAAAATTAAATAATTTTAATAAAACAATTCTTTGATAATAATAGTGTTACCATTATCAAAGAAATTATCTTTAATCGGAGTAACCATATTTTTATGCCTAAGAATGAAATAATAATTTTCAAAAAAATTAAAAATAATGATTCAAAATATTAAATAAATTATATTAATCTAAATTTATAGTCTTAATAACAATTAATTTTAACATAAGAGCATGTAATTCATAAACCCCCATTTTTAGAAAAGGTATATTTTTTAGATTAAAATTTATGTGTAGGATAAAATTAAATTTTTTTAAATATTAATATTATAAATTGTAATATGATAAATAAAATATAATTTATTTATCTTTAAAATTAATCCAAAATCAACTTTTATAATAAAACAAAAAATAAAATAAAAGACCCAAACCAACTTGTTTTTTTAGGAAATGATACTAAAGCTGATAAAATATAAAACATAGGTTTTATAAATAAATAAAAGTATTATGAAATGTCTATTTTTCATAATTTAATATATATTTTTTCATGGTAAATGTTTTATAATTATTTATGTTACAATTACTTCTTGGTATGTCAATAAACACTACTACTTTAGTAAAAACTCTATTTTCTACATTCACCTAATAATAAATTATTTTAGAAATATACCAGAAAATTAAAATTAAAATAAAATTTTTGTATTAAATAGAAAATTGAATTCCATTTGGTAAAATTTAAAATCTAAAATTTGATAATTCAACTTTTTAATAAAGACACTAATAAATAATGAAAACCATTTTCATAAGAAAATAATTTTTCAGAATATTAACTATTATTTTTCTTATATACTATCAATTACTAATAAAATTTTGTCTTAAAATATTATTCATTTAAAGAATATCTTTTTTCCAAAATATATTCAGCATCTTAAAATAAATATATTAAAATACTATTTTTTATGGGTTTCATTTTAAATCATAAATTAGTCTTATTAATTACATACCTTCACTAATTGAATTTTATCAATTCATTATAATTAATAATAAACTTTATTTTTATTTATACATATATTTAATAATTTTAATACCTATATTTTTAACTTTCAATTCTATAGCTACATTTTTATGGTTATATATTTTTATGTTATTCGTTGTGGTTCAATGTTCCATGTGATGTAAGATATCGAGAACATTTGGTTTGAGAGGGAAATATAATTCCAAATCATAGGGTGTTACATTCTTCCCATTAAACAGATTGTGTACTCACAATTATAATTATCACCTAAAAATAATATTATTTAGGGGTATCTAAGATATTGGAATAACCCATGCTATAATGTCAAACGAGGTGTCCACCATAATAACTTAGGTATGATTAGGAAACACATCATTTACACTTATTGTATTAATATATTACATTATCTTTCCTTTTTATCTTATTTATCTATGCCCTCCTTTTCTACACATGAATCAAATTCTAGTTCCTTTGAGACATTCCCCTTTATGATTATTACCACTTTTTTGACATGAATGAAATTGAATCACTTTTCTTTCATAATATACATTACCTAAAATTCCCTGAGTCTTTATCCTTATCTTAATTAGTGTGTTAATAAAATCTACTATGTTCACATTATTAAATTTCATTTTTGTTGGATTTTTGGGAATACACAAAATATTTCTCAATCCACCACTTATTATGTTAGGGTCCTTAATGGGACAATATTTTTATTGTCCATGAAAGCATGTTAACTTGGTTCCTTCATGATTCAACCATTACTAAAACAAAAATGAGTTCATAATGAATTATGAATAATTAACCCCATAAGAGAATAATTTTAAAACATATTAAACCTATAAAGGTATTACTATTTGATATTATTAAATTTTCTTTTACTTAAACATACTTTATCTTTAGGTTAATCTAGGATTTTTTAGGTTGAGTTATATTATATTCCATATACAAATTCTTTAACCAAATAAATCATTCAAAAGGAATTTTGAAGATAATATGATTAACCAAATAATATCTCTTAGTAGTGTCTTTCCAAGTGTTCTGTCTCGGGCCCATTCATCATGCAATATATTAGATAATGTGTTAATACCCAACCAACCTTTTTCAGGGTGATTACACCTAGGTTCATTTTTTCCATGGATTTATGTACCTTCTATTATCTATAATGGTTTTTAATTTTTATTGAAACAAATAATATATTCTTTAATAAAACATTGGGATATTATCCTATAATTAGAATTGATGATTAGACATATCCCTAGGGTTTTCTATAATTTTACCTTATATTAATACCTAAATAAAAAAAATATTACTTCAAAAGGTGTGAAATAAGAGTTTTTTTCACATATATGTTATATTTTTTTACCATCACTAGGTTATTATAAATATTATTGTTTTTCCATAAAATTATCAGGGTGACAGGGTTGATTATTCAACATTATTCATGTAGGTTGCAAAACCAACCCAAACAAGAGCATGTTATAGTGATTTTATGAGTATGAATATGTTTTTATATAATATAAATATAACTTTTATAGAATATTAACAATCATAAATATCATTTAAATTTAATAAATTCATTCCTAGAACCATCCATTTAGGGTTGTGATTAGAAATGAAATTCTTTGTTCATGGTGGCAGTAGTGTGTTGTACACATGATTAATGATTAAATTTCTCAATGAATGGGATTTAATGGAGTTATTTGATAAATTATAATTTTATAATTACAATAATAAAATATTCATTATATTCATTTATAAAATATATCTTTGTTACCAACCGTAAAATGTATTTAATAAAAATATAAGGTGTTGTTTTGTAGAGATGGCGGCCTGCATGTACTCATGGTCAATGTTATTTTTTTTCTTCGTAGATCAGAAGGAATAAATAGTAGATTTTTAATTAATATACTAGAAATTTAACATGATAATGAAACTAATGTCATTATATTACTAGGTCAATCGTATTTTGGTAAGTGAAATATTAAGATGAAAAGGATAAGGATTAAGAAAAACAAGCTTTTGGACCTTTACCATTCTTAGGAAAGTATTCTAAAAATGAATGGATTATGTTAACATTAGGTAACCAGGGATTTTTTTAATTCAATGGAATTATAGTAGAGTAAAATTGTGTATTAGTTCAATGAAATTTCAACGTAGATGTGTAACTTTGAGAGAGTGTAAATGATCCAATTTTACAAGTAAAGAAAATGAAACTTTTTTGAACACAAATTATTTTACAAAAATGGAATGAACCCATTGCAAAATTATAGAGGTGAATTTTTTTATTAGATTATAATAATAAAATTAATAGAGATATTTTTTTAAATGAAGCTTCATTAGGAAAGGTACTTTTATATGTAATTTTAGGTGGTTTAGTTTACTATGAAGATTTACCATGGAATTTATTAATGTATTCTGAACCTAAAAATAACTAAAATCTATACTCTACAAATAAAAGATAAAATTTACCCAAGAATGAACATCTCAATTAATTTATACATTAAATTTTGAATCATTATGTTTTAATATAAGATATCGATTGTTGTCTTCCTATTCTGTTTTCTAACATAAAAATATTTTATAGGATGAAAATTTAGATGTAAATTGTTAGATTTTAATAGTGGGGGTGAATTGTAGGTTTAAAAACATTTTTTTATTCTTATGAAAATATATGTTTATCAAAGTTAAATAATGTGAATTCATAAACCCTCTTAGGTTCCTAAACAAAGGGATAATTTCAAGGGCCGAGATCCAATTATAAAGAACCAAAACATAAATAAGTTTATCTTAAAAAAACTTATTAATTTTTATATTAGGGAAGGGTTCTACCTTAAATAGTATAGAATATTATTTATATTAGTTTATTCAAGCATAAAAATGTATTATAAAGTTGTAATTTATTTCTTTAGAAAAATACAGCAGAAATAAAAAATGTATCCAAAACTAGTAAAAAATATAGGAAATATTTTAACCCGGAGAGAAGGGTATCCAACAACCTTGGAATAAGGACCCTTGATTTATACTTTCAAGAAAGTATATCTTACCCAAAACAGGGTAAGCCATAAATAATATTATTTCAATCTTTCATTATATTCCCACAGGCCCTCAATCTCCAAGGTGATTAGAACCTATGTATTCTTATCCTCAAAAGCCCTTGATTGATCAGCTACAATCATAATCACACTAGCCAGGATGAACCAGTTGCTCACAGCTTGAAAAAGTTGTTCATAACAAACACACAAGGAACTTTGAGACAAAAAATCGCATAGTATTAGCACATCAATCATTTTTGAAGGTGTATCAAAATATTAAAATAGATGGGGTATTTATAGGAAAGGTCCTAACGGTAGACTCCCTCCTCCAATGGTCATATTATTCCTTAAATCTCAGAGGGACTTGTATATGCATCACTTATCCAATGGTTATTTAGAACAAGACTATACGATATAATTTCATGTAAGAAAACATGTGAATCACTATCATGATTAAAAACAATTTTCATATTTAGGATCCGAGAAAATGGAATGTTACTTTAATGAAATGAGGTAACGGTAATAACATCATTTAAGAATATTCTAAAGAAAGTGAGAATCAGAGTCAATAAATATTGACAATAATAATCTAAAATAAGTGATAATTGGAGACTGAATCATAAAGAAATCAAGGTATGATTTTAGAAAAAATCATTATCTGATTTTTAGAGAAATCGAATTATGATTTATGAAGAAATTGGAGTCATAATTCTTTGGAAATCGGATTATAAGGAACTGCAAGGTTCTAGGTTTGATAAGGATAGGATTTTTTATCTAAAATATATGGTTAGTCTTGGTTTGAGAAAATATTATATAAGGAAATTTAAACCATGGTTAAGGTAAAAAATGTTTTTAGAGAATGTATATTATACATAAGAAAATATTACTTAAAGAATGATAATTTTTCTTAAGAAAACGTGTTTGTGATTTTCAAAATATAAAGGAATAGAAAATTCATAAAGAAAATTACTGACTCAACAATTTAGAATCCCTAACACTTGTTTGTAAATAGAATCCGATTAAATAATGAATATACCATAGGTTTTATAGAAATTCTTTTTGTACTTGGACCATCCATAATGTACCCGATTAAATATTGTGTTTATAATAAACTAGACTTTTATGATGATTACCCTTTGGTGCATCTATCCCACATCTACATCCAAATTACAATATCTAGATAGAGATATAATTGATAGGATCCCAGAAAATATCTACTTAACAAAAACATTCGGATGTTAAACTATAATTATACTTATCTCTTAGACTTATCCCTAGTGATTTCACTAAATTTCTCTTATCCTAATCCATAAAAAATTCAATATTGCCTCAACTTACATGAAATGTTATATATACCTTCGAAATTATGATCAATGTAAACTTATCACCCCTTAAGTAATCCTTTATAATTATAATATTTTATAGATATTTTTTAAGGATAATAATCATCTTTTAAGTTATTTAATAAATAATATAGAAAATATATGAAAAATTTTATACATTATATTATATATATAGTAGTCCACACAACACATGGTTACTGTTTCCATTTCAAAATGAATAATAGGGATGGAAGTTGTATATTAATTTATCTCTTAATAATCAAAATACTATTATATTTATCACATTAATTATTTAACTCCATCCTTATAACCATTTAAGAGAGTTGGCGGTGATGAAATGGAAGACGTCACATTGTAGAGCTGGAAGTCCTCACAAATGAAAGACCGATGTTCTTTTGTTTATTTAAGTGTATAAGAATGAATAAATAATTGTTTTTTAGAAATATAATAACACTTTAGTATAATAATGATACTAAATTATTTATATTACTATGGCTAGGGTAGGTTTGGAATATAAAGATTAATAAGGAAAGGATAAGGATTAATTAATACTCACATTGGGAAAATGAACTATCACTTAGATGTATCCTTGTAAATGAAAGTATTAGGCTGACTAATTGAGACCGTGGGATTTTTAACATGAGATATTTTTATATATAGAGAAAAAATGGAATATTTTCATAAAGAAATTAAAAAGTGTAGGTGTGTTATGAAGTGGTAGAGTTGTTCTTCTTTTACATGTGAAGAAAAGTGCATTTTGGTTAATACCCATTGTTTTTCAAAAAGGACATAACACTATTCAAGGTCCAATTAATAAAAAATGATAAATAATGTAATTAGAGTTTATAAAGGTAGATAAAGTTTCTTCCACTCATTTTTATGCATTTCTGTAAAAAATAATGTCTCTTTCAATATGATTTGTACACTATACCATTTTGTTTTGTACCTTAATAACTATATTTTTAGCAAATTAAACATATTTTATCTAAAAATATAAGATAAACCCATTTATAAAATTTGGGTAAAATAAAACTAAATTTAATCTCAGTGAAATAAAATTCAATTTATAAATAAGGTATAATTATCTTTTAAATTAAACCATTTTATATATAGAAAAACTATTTTTTAGAAGAAAAAAAATTTATTCACCATTAGTGTTTTTAATATTATTTAGTATTGATTACAAAATAAATGAGTGTTAATATATATATATATATATGTTTAAAAATAATTTTAGATTCATTTTTTAGAAAATAATATTCAATTTTATTATAAAAAATTAAATAATGTAAATAAAACTGTTCAATTCAAGTAAGAGTTTTATCACTATGGAAATAATTAAATTTATTCCTGGTGATAATATTATTATGCCTAAAAATGAAATAAACCATTTTATAATCTTTGAAACTATAGATTCCAAATATATATTCCATTATTTCAAAAAAATATTGGTTCAATGAAATTTAATTTTAACCAAACAAAACGTAACACCTAAAATCCCTTTTTTATAGAATTTTTTCCTCAATTATTAAATTTTATGTGTAGGATAAAATTTTCAATGTATTAGATTCTCATAAATTAAATCGGTTTATTATAAAGAAAATAAAATTTAAGTTTTTTTATTCATTAAAAAAATAACATCTTCACTTGTTATTGTTCTAAAATATGTTTATGTTAATCGAATTCTATTTTACTTTGATGTTTCATTACTATTATGGGAGTGATAGAGGTTGGTTTTAAGTTTATAAGGGTCCATGTTTTATGGGTGAAGACTTTGAGAAGGAAACATCATTAGTTCGATAGAAAATAGGTACTGGCAAGCCAATGTCCATGGTTGAGTTCCATACCTTCTGCCATGAACATTTACCCCATGGTGGTGCCACCAGCTCCTCAGTGAGACCCATCATATAGTAGGTGCACAAAATAAAAAGAGTAAAATAATAATACATGTGGTATTTTAATTCCATGTATCCTTGACACCCATAATTTTTCAATTCAATACTTGATGTCCATAACATGAATTTTAATTTTTATATCCTTAATATTGGGACACCTATTCCTCTCCCTTTCTCTATACTTCATGAGAACGATTTAGAAATTATTAATTACAATGTTTTATTTATATCTCTACCAAATTATCCATCCTAAATGATAGATCATAAATGATCTATGTTATATCTACGAATACTATAAATATTAAATGATGTTTCTTTCCTCTTTTCATTGATTGATGATAGATTTCAAACATTAACATAATTTCTTGTTCGAATCAAAATATACCATCGACAATGATTGTTCTATGGATTAGTGTTCAAGAATCACTTTTTTAAAACTATTAGTAATGAAAAATTAATGATGTAACCTTAATCTATGGGTCATTCCTTAAAATATTAGTGGAGTATTATTTGTGAAATGACAACACCTCCCATTATCGGAGTTATAATTCTCATGATATGTGGACATTTAGGGGTAATTAATCATACAATTACCATCATATGATCTTATTATTATTCAATATATTCTAAAATATATTTTATATTGATGTATTGATGATGGATTGATAGTCATTTTCTAGACATAAGTCACACATCTATAATTGTCAAAATATTTAATATTTGTTTTTTATCAACAATGGATATGGTAAATTGACATTTTTTTTATCTATATACAATATAATTGATTCCATTTATCGAATCCTTATGTGATTTCATTATAGAATGAAATTATTTTAATGGTATTCTCTTCGATATCATCTAAAAATCACTTTATTTGATGAACCAAAACTGGGGTTAGACATCCTTGATGTGTGATCCATTATTTTTGAGTGTGCAACATGGTGTTATCTTCAATACAATGATAAAATTTGGATATATCCATAAACAACATGAGGAAAAAAGTTTCATACCATTTGGGATTATCATATACACTTGTTTTCTTGGTATAATCCTTGTACTGGCATAATTTATTGACCATTATTGATTATGATCTCCTGTGGGTGTGTGTACATACCTAGAGATCTGTTGATGTTACATGATTATATGATTATGCATGTAGCTTTTTTGGCCATGTTTGATATTGATAAAATATACTTTATGTTTCTGTTATTTCTCCATGATGATATGGTATACTTTTACTTGTATGCTATATCTTGTTATGTGAGTTACCATTTCATTGGATGTTGTTCTTGGGACTCGAAATAGGTAGACCTTCATGTTATTAGTATCCCTTAGAGGGGGAGTGTGCACATATTGTGATGATGATGATAAAAATACATGCAATACGGTTGGGGAAATATATCCTAGAGACCTAACCTAAGGAAGTGGTGTTATGGGAATGATGTCAGGGAGGCATGACCCAAGGAATAGATTGGGTATTAAATACTAGAGGATTGAGTTTGGATGAGGTGATGATATGATGGTATGGAGCCCTAACACACCCTAACTCTGTAGGTCCACTAAGAGTCATGGTTATAATCCTTATGCATTATTATTTATCACTTACCACATCCTATGACTATCCTTTCAGCACAGAGTTTATGCAAGTATGGTCAGGGTTAGTGAGGGGCTAGTCTAGCACATGACCACTCAGTTCTCAACTGTGATTTGTTATTCATTTTTGAAAATTTATTATTATCATGGTATAAACTTATTATACCTATGAAAAATTATTTAGGATGCATTGGTGGAGTCTTGTTGGGTTTTATTACTCACACCCTATATGAGAATCTCATTGCGCATGCAAACATTATATTTTGGAATCCATGAAAGGTAAATGGACCCAAGACAGATAGTTGAGCCACAGTGAATAGATCTGGGAGTGGTATCAAGATATACTATAAATAATCAATATAGTTTTAATTATTTATTACCATCTTACACATTAAACTATTATTTATTTCCACTTATGTAGCCCATTTTATGATTTATATGAATTATGTGTCTTCATTAAATTGGGATTATTTACTTTTTTAATTTTTCTCAGATAATTATATTATATTTTTATTATTGATAAATTTTCATGATAATAATTGTATAGTATCCCCACTAAATGAATTTATACCATCGATTCAATTTGATAGCCTCTTGTGTGTGAGGAGGAGAATGTGAGGTCTTATGAATCTTTGACATGGACCGAGTGGCTTAGATTGGGTCGTTATAGAATGTTATCATAGAATAGTTTTCTTATTTCTTTTCAACCAACCTATGACATGGTTCAAAGGAGATAGGATGTGTGGAACCTGGGTAGGTTGGTTTCCATGTTATTATCAAACTCATTTGTAACAGACCTCTGAGTTAACATCTAAGAGATTATTGGTACTATTTCATGATATTTAGGATGAATTCACCCATCATGACTAGGAATATAGAATCATATTTAAAAAGTATATCTATTATTTTGTGTCATAGGGTTCTTCAATATAATTCCTTGAGTTGTGCTATATATTTTGGATAGACTTGTACTTTTTTTGAGGATATACATATATCTTCCTTGTTATTATGATATATTTATTATGGCATTAAATAGTAGAACATGATAATGTCATTAAGTTTATAGGTATTTATTATTTTGAATAATGCATAGGGATAGAAACCATGGTTAGTTCAAAGTGGTATATACCTTTGGTTATGGATAAACTCCTAGGAGTTCCTTTGTTTAATATCTTAGTATAATTAGGTTTTCATTTTAAATGTTCTAAGAGTTTTACTTCATGCTATAAAAGATTTAACATCACAAAAGACTAACAAGACCAAAAAATGACAGAAGCCAATGTACAATCACTAGAGAGGATTACCCTATTCCACCACCTAAAGTATAGAAGGGTTTTGTAGATCATGCTTCAATTCCTACTCCAATATCATAAAAAATATTCCAACTCTATCCAGTAGTCCTTTCAGTTATTCCTACCTGGGGTAGAGGGGTGCCAAGGACAATGGTTGAATACACCTGAGACTTCCAACATCAGTACCATCTATCCTTTTAGGGAAATAATATAATATAGGATTCATAAGAACTATTAGACATCATCGATGGTGTATTTTATCTCATTGAGAGACCTGCTAACAAGAAGTTGAAGTCATCATTGTTCATGTTATAGGGACGAAGTAGGTGGTGGTTGAGTGTGATGGAGCTGGCTTGCAAGTGTAAGTATCTATCATGGGATACTTTTATGGACTTTTTTGTGAAATTATTTCCTTAATAAATGATGTTATATAGATCATAGGTGTTCATGGAGCAACAACATGGGTACATGAAAATATTTTTAAAATCTAATTGTTTCATATAAATTTTATTATTTACTTCTATCTTGGATAGAAACGATGAACATAAGGCTAGGATGTTTGAGATCAGAATTTTCTCATACATCATACATAAGGTATGTATTTTTGACTTAGTGACATAACCATAGGTTCTATGTATAGCCTTGAAAATCAATAAGACCCTCGAGGAGTACCATGTAATTGTTATTCTTCTACCTTTCATTTATTATGTGTGTATATATCTTAATATTAAGATAAATATTTTTCTAGTAGAAGGAAGAGGAAGACCAAAGAGATATAATTGGGTAGTGGTGTGTAGGTTGAGCTTATTTCAGCTTCTTTAGTTCACTGAGGAGGTGACCCATAATGATTCAACCATAGAAATATCATATAGTACTATAGAAAATTCTCAACACCTCAGAGAAAGTGTAAGAAATGTGGAAAGAGGGGCCATATTGACCAGTTTGTTCATATTTGTTGATGTTTAGCCTTCAATAAGGGATCAAATCAAATTAATTTAGTGAACTAGGAATCCAATCATGGTCCTCATAAGTAATATTAGATAAATATGAATCAAATTTTTCATGCATCTTTTGAATAAGGTTGTTGATTTTATGATATATGTAGTGGAACATACTCTAACTGATGGTGGTGAGGGGCTATCTACTATTCTAGGTATGGTTTTGATCAAAAATACATTAACTACATATATGTTTTATACTAGTGTTTTCCATTCCATTATATCTACACAACTTTTTTCTGGACAATACTTATTGGTAATGTTACCCTATGGGTTGCATTCCCTCAACAAATTGTTGGGAACGAAAGTGGATTATCTTTAGAAATTACAAGAGTGTCCTATAGTCATTTCTTGTTATGGAAGTATGTGGGACTTCATGATTCTATATATGATCAGATGATATGAGATTCTCATCATAGAATAGTTCAATATATTTTTATCACACATTGATTGATATAGAAGGAAGGTTTTTTTACTATGATGAAGGGAGAAAATTATGTGATGATCAAAGAATGGGAACAACAGTAGGTAGAGTTTTTCTATACTTGATTCATACTGGAATGATTAAAAAATATATTTCATGTTCAGATATTTTATTAGGATGTACTGAATACCCCTGTTTTTCTCTAGTTATAGATCCCTACCAGATCATCTTTTCAAACAACTTCATATGACTTACCCCTGATAGAGGAGGGGAATTTGATATAGGGTTCATTCTAGGAACACAACACAATTTGATATCCCCTTATCTTATGGAACTGGACATGTTGAAGTATTTAATTGTGTATCTAAAGGGTGTGGAACATAATGGATTTATTAGGCTGATCAATTCACAATGGGTTTCACCTGTGTTTTTTACAAAGAAGGTTAATGTCATTCTTAGACTATCCATAGAATATCAGAAGATGAAGTAGGTAATTTTGAAGTACATATATCACTTTCCTAGAATTTATAATCTCTTTGATTAGTTATGGGGATCCCATTTATTTTATGAAATTGATCTTTGATTGGAAAGTTACTAGTTATGGGTTAGAGTGGAGGACATCATGATGATGGTGTTTGGAGATGATATAGGATATAAAAGTATATGGAGATGTTTTTTGGACTAATGAATGTTCTAGAAGTGTTCAAAGACCTCATGGATAGGATATTTCACCCATATATTGAATCATTAATTATGTTGTTTTTGAAAACATCCTTATATACCCATCGACCCCAATTCATCTTTCTAAACATCATGATATAGTCATGAGTACAATTCATGAAAATAAACATTAGGAAAAATTGTTAAAGTGTAATTTTGTATTTATTAGGAGAAATTATTGGTACATATGGTGCATGAGATAAAAATATTCTTGGAACAACAGAAAGTGTAGGTAGTGATGTCTCAGTCACTTCTCATAATGTGTACAAGATCAGAAGTTTTCATGGTTTAGTAGAATATTACCAATGTTATATTTGAGAATGATCCAATTTATATACACTTAAAATTGTATTTATGAAGAAGGAATAGAAGTTACAATTTTAATACTAGAGGGAAGATATATTTCACTAGTTGAAGATGAGGTTGAATGAAACTATATTACTGATTCTTTTGATGCTAGGGAATATTTATTCTAGGTACTATAAAGTATCAGGAATTGGTTTGGGAGTCGTATGGACGTAGAGGGAGAACGTGGTAGCTTATGGGTTATTCCATATGTGACCCCATATGTCAAAATATTCAACCCATAACTTTTATCTAGTAGTAATGGTATATGATTTGAAGTGTTGGTGACATTATTTATTTGGTGAGAGGTTTGATGTCTATATTGACCACAAGAGACTTAGTTATATCATCATTTCATGAGACTATAATATGAGGTAGAGGAACTGGGTAGATTATCTGTAGACATTTGAGTTTGTTATGGCATACAAATTCTCTTATTTATAAGATGTAGGTATCTCAAGAGAATATTAAACAACCATTAAAGGATAAGTGGTAAGTTATGGACATGTTGGATGATAATAGGATGAAGGATTCTGAGAATCAGTGATCGAGGACTTGATCCCCACTTGTTTATACATATTATTTGGTGGATCATGTAAAGGATTCATCAAATACTAGCCTAGAGTGTGTTGTGATGTAGGAATATCTAGCTAGTATATCTTGAAGAAACCAAGATGTACCATTACATCAAGTTAGAGTTCTTGTGTCTTGGGATAAATAGGGACAATTTTGTATTTATTTCTTGATTCCTTACCTACCAGAGGATAAATTCCAAGCACCAGACTTCTGGTAGTTTTTTTATCCCCTTAATATTCCCATGTGCATGTGATAAGACTCCATGATGGGTTTTGTGATGGGGTTTACCAGGACCCAGAGGAGTTGTGATGATTTATGTGTGATTATTTATTATCTAACCAAATATTCCCATTTTTTACTAATACATGGGAATCACTTAGTATAAGATTTATCAAATATATATATATATCTATGTGTGTGTGTGTGATAAAATTCTAAAAATAAGTTCCCCTGAGCATTATCTCTGAAATTATTACATGTTTTACATTGTGGTTTTGGTAGGACTACTGAATTCCCTAGGGAATCATCTAAGATTGAGTATAGTGTACCATATATAGATATATGGAGAGTCCACATAGATTATTTTTATACTAGAGGATATAGTTCATGATTTTTCATTATACTTTATTAAATCTTGGGATGATCACTTATCCTTGGTTGATTTTTTATCCAAAAAAGTTACTAGTATTTAAATCTAATGGAAAATTAGGAGGATCTATATGATAGTGAAAGTATTTCACCACTATCTGGGCATTACGTAAGTGAGGTAGTTGTTATTGGGATGACTATGGTAAAGGATACCTATGAGAGAGTGTATCTTATTTAGAAGACACTTATCAAAGATCATAGTAGACATAATTCATATGTGACCTATAATATGATACCTTTAGATTTATCTGTAAACAATTTGTATTTTTTAAGAGTGACTCCTTCATTAATCCATCATCATTTTAAGACGAAAAGGAATATAGTTCCACCCAATGTTCGACCTTTCACAAACAACAAGAGTGTTGAGATAGTGTCATACTGTCTATATATTTCTTCTCACTACATAGGTGTACATGGTATATTTCATGTGTTTTAACTCTATAGGTATATTCCCAATCCCATGCATGTCATCAAAGATAATTATTTAGATCTAGTTTCCGATGCATCATATGTTGAATACCCAGTGTATATCATTTACTAGATTGATAGTGTCTTTTGAGGGAATATAGAACCACTATATTGGATAATATAACATCATGGATGGATGTAGGAGGAGACCTATGAGTAGGATGATTACGACCATGCTTAATGGCTAGAGTTTTTTGAGTAGAAATATTGAAGGTACTTCTTAGGAATGATAATTCATTAGATGGGGAGAATTGTAAAATCCTCAAATTTTTTTGGTTATATGAGATATTTATGTTTGTTAAATTTTATTTTCTGATTATTATTTACTATATGTTATGGGAGAGTTATAGGTTTTTTTTATGTTGTTAATGTTTTATATTTTGAAGGTGGAGGACTTGGAAAAGGACTTACACTTGGGGTGGCTGGAAAATATCAATTGTCTAGTTGGTTGGGTTTAAGTGATTCTATTGGATACAATATTCCCCACCAGCTAGCTGATGGGGTTCCATCAGATTCTTGGTGGAAAAGGTATAATTCCATGCAATCTTTCATGAAAAATGGCCAACCAGTGGCCATTCATTGCCCAAATGGTGTGCCTTATCTGACCGTGAAATTAATATACAATTCAATATTTTAATCACATGTGATTCTGACCCCCTTAATTTTACCATTATTATACAAATGGTCATAACATAAATTTTATACCTCCTATCATTAATTTAGACACTCCCATTATTCTCCCATTGGTTCTCCTTTATTGGAATAATCCGATAATTATTTATTAGTGATTTTTTATTAGATCCAGGATAAATCCTACTTCCTAATTAAGAGTTGTTTATGTGTTTAATATCCAATTATTTTTACTTTTTCTATTCATATATCATTGTTAGATATTTCCACTTAACATCATTTCTTAATCGAATCGAGATATAAGATCTACAATGAGGATTCTATAGGTAAGTATTCATGAATCAACTTTCTAAACATATTATTGTTTGATGATTGATGATGGAACCAAATTGTATTAATGATTCCTTAGTATATTGGTAGAGGTTTTGGTGTGTCAAGAAAACACACCCCTTAACTAGAGCTGGAATTCTCAATAATAGTGGACGTTTCTGAGTAAGTCATCATACAATGATCATCATGAGATCTTCTTCTTATTTAATCTCATCCTTAGTATTTTTTAATGGATCTATGATGGATAGATTGTCATTGGAAATACCCAAGTAACTATTCTAGAATTGAAAATGAATCCATGATCCATTCTTTAATAGATAATGAATTTGGTGAATTGGTGTTCCTTCCATAATATTATTTATAATTTATTCCATGGGCGTTCTCTTCATGGTATGTGATTGAAGAATAACATTCTTGAAAAGTAATTATATTGATTATTCATTATAAATATCATTATTTCATGATATAAAATCATATCAACACATAATTGGCATTTGATTCATTCTCTATGGGTGTCTTATGTGGTTTGGTCTTCAATGGGGTTGTGTGTATAGACTATGGAACACATTGATGTTACAAGATTCATTAATTATTACTGTACCTTATTTGACCATCATTGATATTGATCACATGTATTATATATTGATACTATTTTCTCATGATGATATGAAATTATTCTCTTTATATTATATACCATAATATATGTATTAACATACCTTGAGAAGTTGTTCTAGGTACTTGTAATAGGTGTAAAATTTTGTAATGATTATCCCTTAGAGGATGAGTGATCATGCCATCCAACGATGGACCTAAGAACATGGTAGGGGCTTGATGGCTTGGAGTCCTAACCTGATATAGTGACGTTTGGAGAATTATGGATTGTAGTATTGACCCAAGGAATATATTGGGTATGATGTCATGATGGCCTGACCCATAATAAAGTTGGGATATGATTGTCTTGGGGACTAACTCAACGTAATGTCTTGATACTTCTGAGAGTCTTGATTATGAGCCTTATGTCTTTTTTTCATCACTTACCACATGATACGACTATCCTTTTATCATGGATAAAAAGAAGGTATGGTTGGTGATTTGTGGTATCTTGGTTAGTGCTTGACCACTCAATATATTACTATATGATTGTTAGGCCTATTTAATAATTTATTATAATTATGAAATACACCTATTATACCTATGTACATTTTTTAAGGATGCATTGGTGTTGTCATACTGGGTTTTATTACCCACACCTTGTCTAGGAATCTCAATGCACATGCATAATTCACTTGTAGGGATCCACGAAAGGGTAAGCGGAACATGTTATATGGTTGATTAGAGAAGACTGGAGTTGGAAATGTTTTCGAGACGTACTCCAATGGATTATCGTAGTTTAATTTATTTATTAGCTTCCTACACATTATTCTGAATTGGATTTCTAATTAGAACTATTATTTAATTATTTTAATGACTTTTTTGACATGTTTTGTTACATTCTGACTAGTTAGTTTCTATATGTACTTTAATTTTATATTATATTTTCATTATTAGTGTATGTACGTGATACTAAGGGTATATTTTCCCCACTGACAAAATTTTTACCCTCACTGTTAGTTGGTAATCCCATACATACGGGGAGGTATGCATGAGGCCTTTTGGATCGATGGCATGAACCATGTGGTTTAGGTCGGGGTGTTTCACCAAAACTAAATTTTACCACAATAATAATTTATTAATATAAAAGGCCTAAAATAGTTTTTATTGGTAAATTTTAGTTATGTATATAAAATGATAAACATTGGTTTTAAAAATCCATAATAGTTTTTTTAACATTATATTATTTAAACATAAATAAATATATTTTCATGTAAAATGTTTTATATGTACTTATGTAATACTTACTTCTTGATTTATCAACAAACGCTGTGGTTTTTGTAATACTATTTTTTTCAACATTTACCTAAAAAAATATTTATGAAAAATATAAATAATTAATCTTAAGATATTATTTATTTTCTAAATCCAATAATGAACTTAATTTATTCAAATTCAAATTTAAATTTTTTAGAATTTATCTTTTATATAAAAACATAAATATATAGTGAAACTTGTTTTCATTAGATAATAACTTTTTCAAATACTGACTATTTATATTCTTATTTCCTATTAATTACAAATGAAATTTAGTAACAAAATATTATTCATATCAATTATATATATTTCCATAATATACATGGAAACTTAAAATAATGCACATGAAATCAAAATGTAGAGGGGTTGAATTTTAAAAACCAAAATTTTTCTTATTAATTTGTTTCAATAACTGAATTTTATAAATTACTAATCATTAATGATGAACATTATTTTTATTACTACATATATTTAATAATTTATTTACTTCTATAATTACCCACCAATTCGATAAATATATTTTAAAGGTTATATACCATTTCACAGTAAGTAGTGGTTCTATGTTGTGTGTGAAGCAATCTATTGAACATATTTCATGTCAAAGGAAAATATAATTTCTAATATCAGTGTGTTACAATATCCCTCAATAAATAAATTTATTCCACCTAATATTCATTATCATTTATTAATAAAATTAGTTAAGGGTATCTAAAATATAGTAATAACTCAAGATATAATAGCATATGAGGTGTTTACCTTAATATCTTTGGTAAAACATGGAAACACATATTTTCCCCTTATCGTGTTAACTGATTTCTTTATCTTTCTAGTGAAACTTATGCCCCCATTTTCACTACATGAATCGTCTCCCAATTCCATTGAGACATTACAATAGGTTATTATTACCACATTTTTGACCTAAAGGATGTTTAATTTTGTTTTCATCATCATATCCATCACCTAAACATCCATAAGGAATTATGGTTAATTTATTTGGTGTTTAGACACTCATTTAACTTCATGTTGTTAAACATAATTTATGATAGCTGATTAGGAATAACCATAAGTGTTACCACTCAAACACTTATCACATTAGGTTTCTTTTTGTGAAAATATCATTGTTATCCATGGAATTCATTCTTAACCTGGATCTATCAGGATTCATCCATTACTAAACTCAAAAGGATTTAATTGTGAGTTTTGAACAATTAACACCATAAGAAAATTATTTTATGAAAAAATCAAAATCAAAATTTCTTACTCCAATAATTTATTACATTAGATTTTAGTATAACATAAATCACTCTCGGTTCAATATAGGTTTTATTAGACTGATTCCTATCATATTCAATAAAAAAATTCACTACCAATATAAATTCTTCATAATAGATTGTAAATATAATCTGATAAACTGAATAATAAACCTTAGGAGTGTCCATCCCTCTTTATGGTAATAAGACCCCTCGTCATACATCATAGTGAATACTAGGTTGATAAACAACTAGAATTTTTTGGGTGATTACCCCTAAGTGCATCTATGCCACATCCACATGTACTTTCCAATATCTAGATAGGGATGTAATTTTTAGAAAACCATAAAATATCTACTTTACCAAATCTTCAAGATATTGTATTACATTTATACCCATCCCTTAGACATATCCCAAGGATTCTAATTAACATTATCTTAGATTAATTTAGAAATAACATAAAATATTCAATATTACTTCCAAAGGCTTGAGATGTAATTCATGTTCACCACTTAGTTATAGTTTATTTCCATTATATTTTTTTAGAAAATTTTGATTGTTTATTTCATAAAAGTATCTTGGTGATGAGGTCAATAATTTAATATCATTCACATAGGTTGTAAATTTTTCTAAAATGATATCGTTTTATATTGATTTAAAAAGTAAGAAAATGTTTTTATATACTTCTAATATAAATTTTACAAAATAATAAAAATTAAATTAATATCATCAACCTTCTATAAATTTATCCTTAGAACCATTTATATAGGGTAGTGAAGATTAATGAAATTCTCCATTGGTGTAGGTGGTAGTCCACCATATGCATGATAAAAAATATATTTATCAAATGATGGGTTATAATGGTAGATTACTATAAATTAACATTTCAAGATTATAATTTTAAAATATCCATCATATTCATTCATAAAATTTACCCTCGTTAATAACAATTAAAGGTGGTGATGAAAAATGTAAGACATCTTTTCATAGAGGTGGAAACCTGCATGCAAACTTCATCAACGTTATTTTATTTTTATTAGTGGACAGTATGTAATGAATAAGATTTGTGATATTAATATAATAACACTTTATTAATCTAATGATATTGATGGCATTATATTATTATTTATAGGGTGTTTATAAAAGAAATATTAATATGAAATGTAAAATAATTAAGTAATACTCACCTTGGACATTGAACATTATCTTGAATGTCTCAATATGTGAAATGAACATGTTTTTTCTTCAATATACTTTAGAAGATATTAAATAATATTTTTAGAGCCAATATATGAGACTGAATGAGATTTTGAGGCCTAGAGAGGCTCAATTTTGATATAATTGAAATATTAATTATATTATATAATGCTCTTGCAGTTTTTATAAAATAATATAATAACATTTAAATGAAGTCTAGGATCATAAATGTAAAACCATAATTCAATATGGGACACATATTTTACCATAGGCACAACATTATCATTTTCGGTGTCGGTTATTGGGCTTGAACAACATCATGGATAAAATAGTGAAATAAATTATATATATTTATTTAATTTTTTAATTAAAAATATATCCTAATAATCTTCTATATAAAAATTGTAATGATAAATTCATGTATTTAAATGTATCAATCTTCAATTGAGAGGATGATACATTGGATGAGAGTTTAGATATTCTAAATGGAATGAGGATCGTGATCAATTTGCTGATGATTGTTTCACCAGTAGATCTCAAGGAACTCACCAACAATGATGAAAAAGTACTATCTTTTCAGTTATCGATCCATAATGAGGTGGGTTTCTTTTTTCAATGTTTTTATTTTTGATTTTTTATTATTCCATGATGAATGTTAATCAAATCCACCAATATATCAATTCATGGTTCATCTATATTTATGAAATCAGGATTATCTGCCTATGGTGCGAGAATTGATATTATTTATTATGTAGTTATTCATTTATTTTTCTAATATAAATGAATAAATAAAAGCAAGAAAATGACTGAGGTTTATTAATATTTTGTATTTTTTCATTTCTTCCCCATTTCTTTAAACTTCCTTCACTGAAAAACCAGTTGGCAACTGATTCAACGAATACCTTGTATTCGATCATTGCATGACCATTCTTCAACATAATGAATTGATACCCTGGGATAGGGTTCATGATAGAATGAGAAATACAGGTGGGATTATAATGGATAATGTTCATAGATAGATCATTTATAGATTTCAATATTCTAATAGTTATTTGTTATACGGTGATGACATGACTCTGTGGGAACTGATTTCTAGGTGAATCACTATCCGAAATATGGCCATTAATGAAGAAAATGCTTAGTCAACACCAGATTTGTGATATTTAGTGAGATTGGAAGTAGATCAAGTAGGATAGGTAGAATGAAAAAGACACATAGAATGTATTTGGATTTATTATAAATTCTCAACTACTTAGCATGTAGTCTGATGAACATTTGTCATGTAGTCCCCTTTCTTTGAAAGTAGGGCTTCCACCTAGAGATATATATCCCATGTCATGGGAAAAATGTCACATTCAATGTGACCCCATGATGGTAGCTCAGTATATACCATAGGGGTACAAGGGAATAGATATGGACATACATATGTGCACGACATGAATTACATTGTCATATCCATATTTTCATGGGCACTGACTGGAGGAACACCATGTGACTTTCGAAACTCTACATGTTGTGTACCTAGAAATGACACTTAATTTATTTTTATAAATTAATTCCATGTGAAAAAAAAGATATGGGTAGACATGGGGAAGGAAAGATTCACTGTTTATTCCCATTACATGCCATGTACTTTTTATAGGGCATGTAATGGCCCTCCATTACATCATGTTGGACAAGTAACTGTTGAGTGTGTTCCCTTGGTCTATCCATAGGATATTACAGTGAGGATTTACATCTCAATATATTATTACAATAATATTTATGGGGTTAGTCTCAGATAGAGTTTTTGATAACACTTCATGAGACTCGGGTGGGATCCAAAATCATTTCATAACCTTCCCTAGTTAGTTTATGAGAAATCATTATTCCCAACTTACATAAAAATATGATCCCCTAATAAGTAGGTTATTTCAATTAGGGTTTTATGTTTCCACCATTAGATTTTGGTATCAACCCCTATATATGTTTCAATATATTTAAATCTTCTGTGAATACTTATTGTTGTGTCCCAATGAGAATGAACTATTGGATGAGCACCATTAGTTATAGCATATCTTGTGGAGTATTTTCTCTTGGAAATGAATTACCTTGAAGAAGAGTCATATGGATCAAAGTATGGATGAGACTATCTTGAGATTTGCAGTCCATTATGAGTATTTAATGGTTTTATTTTTCTTATATATATGTTGCATATCCTATTTGAAATATCTTATGATTATGATTTTATTACTCTCGTGATGCTTATGTTTGGTGATTTCATGGAATCTTATTCGATATTATTATATTCAACCATGAATAGGATCTTATCACACATGTTGTGTCCTATGAATATGAAATTACATTTGATAGAGTCCTGGGAAGACTAATAGTAGATGTATCATAGTTTGGGCTAGACTGGTTGTGGTTATACTGGGTGTTATATTCCACAGTAGTCCTCTCATACTGAGCATGTTGAAATCATTTATTGGTGGGCTTGTATTTGGACCCTTTTATGATTTTCAATAAATTCCCATAATATGATGTGGGATAAATGTTCTACATGAATTATGGTATTAATTTTACTTTACCTTTCATCATTTTTTGGGTATTTTGATATGTATGTGTGTGTACATGTACTTAGGATACGGCATATCAAGTGTTATATTTCCCTTCATGGAACAAGCATGCATCCCTTGGCCTACTGGAGGAGGACTTGGTGTATCACACTCATCTTATCATGAAATAGGGAGGCCATGATGGGTTGTATCATGATAAAGTGTCATCATAGGAGTGTTCATCCTTAATAAAATAGTTTGTAGATTATTTAGCTATGATTTTGGTCTGGGATTTTCAAAAACATTGTTAAAGGGTTTCATGTTTTTATTTTTGCCGAGGGAATCCAATGCTGGTGTGGAAGATGACATATCCATTCACTAGGATTATAATAACATTATTCCAACTCAGAGAAATTAAGGAAACGATTATTGGAAAAAACAATTTTGGTACATGCATCATAAAGGAATGGGTTTTGTTTTTCAAGTCTTTTTTGAGTAAGCTCCCCAAATATACTCTTTGACCATGGTACATCATGATTCTATTTTAGGATGACACTGTAATGACCCAATGTTTTTCAATGGAAATTATTTTCTTATAAATATTTCATAAAATCATATCAAAAAACAACATAATGAACTATTATTTTCTAAGTGACCTTTAAACATATGTTTTTCACGTCTGTCTTTGGAATTTCAAAAATCTGACATACACAATTGCAATAGGTAAGTTATTTGGAGTCTGATAAGAAAAACATAATATTTGTTGAATAGTAACCTAAAATTATGAATATTAACATACCCTTATGAATAGTGATATACGCAAATGAATACTAACCTTACCTATGATATTATATAAATAATATTCAAGTTGAATGTACGATATACATATATTTTAGAATAAGTAAATGAATGTTTTAAAACTGGTTTTTGATAATAAATTATGATTTTAATTGAATATTAAAATAATAATAAATAGAAAATTACTTGCTAATAATGGATTTCATTTTTGGATTCTACACATCCAAAAATGTTTAGGGTGGAGTTTTGGTATTTTTTTAAAATACTTGAATTTTTTATGAATAGTAAAATACGACATTTTACGATAAATGCTAAATAATGGATTTATTAATTCAATAATGATGATCTTTTGACGTAATCCCAATTGGTTTATAGTCACATGCATTTATTACTATTCTTGGTCATGGAATCATCACTATTTATGGGCTTGAAGGAAAATAATAAACTAATGATTAAAATATTATGAAAACCCTCTTCTCCTCCACTATAACCCCCCATCACTCCCTCTTCACTTCACTACTCTGAAGCCTTTTTCCATGACAATTTTATGCTCAAATCTTTCTAAAATCTCCTCCCCCACATCCAACCACCCCATGCCTCTTCAAAATAATAAAAAATTCTATCTTTATGTGGTTTTCAATGGAGATAAACCCAAGAGATAAATTCCTCTTTCAAATTCTTTTATTTCATTTATGTTATTTTATTTTCTTATTTATTTCTTTACATACCTTCAACGAAGTAATATGATAACTCCACTAATATACATGAACTATAGATTTTTTATACTAATGGTATATTTAATTAAATTTTTTCCATTCCTCGCGTTTTATTTGAATGAAATGAAAGCATTGTTGGAGATGTACTAATTTATCACATTTAAGGGAAATAATTTATCAAATTATATTATCATATTCAATTATTCTCATGAAACATTTTGTGTAATGGTTGAATAAGATTATTATATATTTAATATATCCTATTTTTGGTTATCTAATCATTTTTTTCAAATTGTCTTAATTTATAATGTAAAACATATTCTTTGTAATCAAACCCACCGATTAACAAAAATGGTTGTCACTATGGTTCTATATAAAAATTAGACTTCACTCTACATAACCAAATTAAATTTAAAACAATTTAATCTCTGAGATTTTTAAAAATATAATATAACTTCAATTCTTTAGAAACACTTTTTTCTTACATTTTTATCCAAACATGAATATAAGTTTACCGATCTTTAAAAAACCTAGCTAGCAACCAAACCTGAACAATGAAATTGAAAATTAGAACCAATAAAAATGGCCTTGAATGAACATAAAAAGGTTATAATAAATACTTTACATATATAAGAGTTTATGTAATTATTAATTAATAAACCTAATTTTTTTATTCAGGTAATTAATAACAAGTGGATAACACCAATGAACCTAAGGTAAGGGATCCTCTCCACTTCTTTCTTAATCAAGATTGTCCTATATGTTGTGCCTTTTTATGGGTATTCCTAAATTGTGGGGAATATTTTATCACCTCACCCATACTTCCATCATGATGTATAAGTGATGATAAACCCATTTTTCTCTCATCAAGCCCTTTGGGTACACCCGACACCATGCCAATAAACCGTAAAGAATTATACCTGAATCTTTTCTTGTTCTTTAGGGATGCCTTATATTTATTTATATTTAAATGTAGTTATGTTATCTGTTTATGTACAAATTCTAAATTTTTTGTTTTTTTACAAAATTCATTAATGAATACCCTTTCATCACTCTCTTTTGGGGATATAAAGGTTATTAAAATATTCCTTCCTTATAACATTCTGATAAGAAAACATGTTTTAAGGGATCTTCTTGAATTTTTTTACCCAATTTAAAGTGCACTATATCTTCAATTTTAATCCGACATTGTATTTATAAAATCAGTATTTTTATTATTAAATCTATCTTGTTTAAATTATAGTTTTATATAAATTATTTTCAACTTTTATATTTTAACGTTTCTATAGTTTTTTCCTTAAACCATACAAGAATGTTTTAATGCTAATGTTTGTCAAATACATTTATTATATGTTGTCACTTCTATTTGACACTCCCTACCAGGATATATTCCTATTTTACCTTATTAAAGTCCATGCATGTTCTAAATCATTTCATTCAGGGACACTTTCATGATAGTGATCCCATTGGTTATGCTTTATGTCATAATTGTGGTACCCAATTCATTCCTTGGGTACCATTGTGTTTAAGTATGGTTGATTATTTCTGATTATTTATGTGGAAATAAAATTCATTAAAATGTTTAGATCGGTGTGCCTAGATAGAGATCTAATGAATTGGGTACATTTAAGTCTCCTGAGATGTAATGTGAAATGGGATTGGCAGTTAGCCTTGACCCGTACTAAAATGTGAATCGGGATTGGTGGTTATCCATGACCCAAACTAAAATGGGAGACATGATTGGAGGTTAGCCATGACTCATAATAAATACATGTTTAATGATTATATAAATTTTATATGTTTCTATGTTTACATGATTCCTTGTTTATATGATTCCATGTTTATATGATTCCATGTTTATATGATACCATGCTTATATGATACGATTTATTATCTTCCATGCTTTGGATATCATTATGTCATGCCTCCTAACTCATGTTCTTAATATGTATACTTATGGTCATTCCCTTACTGGGCTTTCTAGCTCATCCATTTGTTCATATGTTCCCCAGGGTACCCTATACAGATGTAAGGGCTCAAAGGAAGATAGGATCTCATTATAGAGATTAAATAAAGATATGTTTTTTAGCCGCTTGTTTTATGTTTTATGTACCTAGTCATTGAAGACACTATACTCAATAGTACTTGTCTTGTAATATGATGTATAATTTTACTTAAAATCATGTAATGTTATGTTCGAAATACTGGGGTCATATAGTTGGTATCATAGGATGGTATAGTTATTTTTGATATTAGGAATAGAGCACCTTAGTGAGAACCTTAAGGATGAGACTAAGTATAAGAAGACATTAATATATTGTGGTGAGCATTGAGTAAGTGGTTTATCAATAGAATACATCCCTATCTAGATACAAGTAGGTAGAGGCGGCTCTAGCACAGTTTTATCTAGGGGTAAAACCAAAAAACACCGCTTTGAGCTAGACTCGAATGGGAACTGGTGCTCAACAATGGGCCTTGATGCACTCTTTGTTATGACAGTCCTAGGGGATATGCTTTGGAAGATTAAATAGTGTATTAGAAACCATTATTAATGGATAAAAAATCACATAAGAATATAAGTTAAGAAATAAATCAAGCATAACATAGATATTAACCTATGGACTCACAGGTTATGATATACTTCTTCTTAAGATGTTTTTCTATTTATGTTGAATGTTTCCTTTTTATTCTCAATTTCTAAGTATTTAGGATCTCTAATTATACATTATTTTTCATAGTTAATGGAGGGAGATATAATAACACGTTCCAATAACCAATGTGAAAGGAAATGTGAAGATTGCCCAAATGATATGCCCGATGTGATAGGAGTGGGTGCTCAAAAATTCATGACAATACTTGCTAAGTTGACTCATGTTATGAATAAAAACAAGAATCATGCAAAATTTCCTCCTCTTATAATGAAAGATAATGTTATCATAGAATCATTCATGCGGAAAAGGCCTCCCATGTTTAGCAGATCATCATATCCCCTCCTCACGGAACAATGGATTAACTCCATTGAAAACATATTCTCCATCCTACAATTCTCAGAAGAAGATAAGGTTGTACTAGCGGTCTATAATTTTGATGCGGAAGAATATAAGTGGTAGAAACTGATCAAGAATACAAACTCCTAAGAGGAAGTTGATTCCATGGATTGGGAGAAATTCAAGATGATGTTTTTCAAAAAATATTTTTTCTCGACCCCTCTGTCTCATGATGGAAATATAGTTACTCAGACTCAAGCAGAAGAAAGATGAATCCATCAGGGCCTATGAAGAAAACAATACAATGTATTTCAAGGTATGCCTATGGATTTTCCATGAACACCAAATGCAAAGTGGATCACTTCTTTTGTGAACAAAAGTAGAGTCTATGAAAGGTATTTTAGATTCAAGACTTTGACAGTTATGAGGATATTTTCTATTGTGCCCTCAAGGTTGAAATGGAGATTAGAAACTCTCGATGGTCTCATGGGCCTAGTGACTAGAAGAGTAAAATTGCGAACAACATGGGTGTTTCATCAAACAAATATCATTATTGAAATATTCCTAACATTTTTCCTCGTAAATTTTGTGGCAAGAATCATCCTAGTTACTATCTAAAGGGAACCAATAATTGCTTCAAATGTTGAAAATTTTGTTAACTAACCAAGAACTGCCTAAGGGATATAAAAAATCCCGCTAATTTTAAAGAATAAAGTAAGTTTTTGATCAACACTTAGCTTGTAGTGTAGTGTTACAACTTCATGGAGCATGGAAATTATGCGAAAAATTATTCAAAGATAAGGTTTTTTGGAGGAAATCAAAAACAACCTCTAAGGAAACAAGGAAGGGCTTATGATATCACTACTAAAAATAGTGGAGTCGGAAAATGATGTTGTGATCGGTACACTAGTTATTCATTATATAATAAAAGATGTACTATTTGATTCTAGTTCTATGTATTCATTCATATCTTGCAAGTTTAGTAGAACTATTTAAACACCACTGTAAAATTTGGAGGAAAAGTTATCTGTGAGAACATAGAATGGAGAAATTATTGTGTCCATGGTTTATAACTCCTCCCCAGTTTATGTTTGTGAACTGAACCTCCTAGAAAATATCTTCATACTACATTTAGTGGAGCTTGAAACTATCTTGGAGATGGATTTTATATCTTTATACAAATCCAGCACAATTGTCGGGAAAGTGAGATCGCTCTTCACGGCCCAAAGCATCCTTAGATTATATTCAAGTGTATGGAGGAACATGAATTTTCTTTAGAATCATCGTCTCAAGTGTGGATATTATTTCCTTTTGATAAATAATATCTACCTCAAATGATTGTGACAAAGGAGAGAATCGTTTTTGAAGACATTACCATAGTGATGGATTACACTGATGTATTCCCTGAAGAGTTGATGGTCTTCCTCTTGACTGAGAGGTTGAGTTCTCAATTGAACTTAACCTTAGATCTCTACTTATCTCAAAGACACCTTACAGAATGGCCATAATACAGTGAGAAGAGCTTAAGAAGTATTTGTAGGGGAATATGGAGAAGAGTTTTAAATGCCTGAGTGCTCCACTGTGGGGTGTCCCAGTCCTCTTAGTCAAAAGGAAGAAAGGATCAATGCACCTCTTCATTGATTATCATGAGCTCAATAAAATAACGATAAAGAACAAGTATCCCCTACCATAGATATATGACTTATTTTATGAGCGTCGTGTGTCCAGTCATATCTCTAAGGTGGACTATAGGTCCGAATATCATGAACTATATGTAAGGAAATAAGATATTCCCAAGATTTCCTTTCGTACGTGGTATGGACACTATGAGTTCATAGTTATTCCCTTTGGACTCACTAATGATCATGAAATTTTCATGGATTTAAGGAATAGTGTATTTATTGATTACCTCGACAAATTTTCGGAAGTCTTTATTGATTATATATTGATATACTTCAATATCAAGGATGAACATGAAGAGCATTTGAATGCTGTGGTAAACACATTTTAAATGGGGAAGTTGTTTTCAAGGTATAGTAATGTGATTTATAGATGAAGGAAGTAACATTCATGGGGAATGTTATCACCAGCAAAAGGGATATATGTGGACCCTTCCAAGATGAAGGAAAATGAAGAGTGGCCAATGCAAACTTCTGTAAGTAAGATCCAAAATTTTTTGGTTCTAACTGGTTATTATTAACGATTTGTAAATAACTTTTCACAATTGTAAAACTCAATGACCATGCTGACAGGGAAGGGAGTAAAGTTTGTCTGGATACATGAGGGTGAAGATTGTTTTAAGGAGTTGAAAAAGAGGCTTATCATAGCACTAGTACTCACACTCCCTACATGTTGAGAACTCTTTGTGGTATAGTGATGATTCTAATAAGGGATTAGGATGCGTGCTAATGAAATTTTTTTAGTGATAGACTATGACTCAAGGAATCTGAAGATCCACAAGAAAAACTATCCTACGTATGATCTGGAGTTGGCGGTGGGGATATTTTCAATGAAGATCTTGTAGAATTATCTCTCTGGGATGAAGTGTGAGATATATATTGACCACAAGAGTCTCAAATATATATTCGCATAAAAAGAGCTTAATATGCACCAATGAAGATGGATGAATCTCATCAAGTATTATGACTGCTCAATCATCTTCCATCCCGGTAAGGAAAACAATGTGGCAGATGCTCTAAGTAGAAAGGATCATGCATATTTATCAATGATGAGAATTGAAAAAGACCCGATATTTTTATATTTAAAAGGGATGGACATGAGGATAATTTATTGAGGAACATCATCAATCATTTCTCAAATGATTTATCGACAATACTTCTTGGAAGAAATAAAGGATTCTCAAAGAAAAGATATTGAAATCTAGAAAGGGTGTAAGCTATAAGAGGTATGAGATCCTCCGATTTGAAAATTGACGAGGAAAGAGTTTTATAATTTGGGACACGATTATGTGTACCATCTGATACAAAGATAAAGAAGGTGCTTCTGAATTATGCACATAGCTCAACATTCTCTATCCACCCAAGGAGCACAAACAAGTTTGGAGATCTCTGAGAAAACTATTGGTGGGACAATATGAAATGAGAGATTGCTGAATATACATAAAAGTGCCAGTTATGTCATCAATTTAAAGATAATGGGAAAAAGTCTAAGTGGGTGATGCAACCACTTCCAATAGTAGCATAGAAGTGGGAGAACATTACCAAAGAATTTTTCACCGGACCTCCAAGGACATCTAAAGGAAACAATGCTATAAGGATTGTTTTGGATCATCTTACAAAGACAGCTCACTTTATCATGATTGAAGAGGACTTTACATTAGGTCAACTTGCACAGATTGACATCATAGAAGTGATAAAGATGAATGTAGTACCAATATTTATTGTATATGATCGTGATCCGAGATTCATCTCGATGTTATGAAAAATTCTCCAACATGCTCTAGCACTGAATAGAACTTCAGTATGACCTATCATCCTCAAACTGATGGAAAATCTGAGGGAACTATTTTGAAAATGGAAGACTTGTTGAGAACATGTTATATTAAATTCAACCGAGGATGGGACTAATATCTTCCACTGGTTGAATTATGTTACAAAAATAATTTTCACTTGATCATTTCAATGGCACCATATAAAGCTCTTAACACTGACATGTATGGATGAATTCGGTATGCGTAAGTTGCTAGAACCTGAAATTGTCAAATAAATGGTGGATAAGGTGAAAACATTAAACAATATATCAAGGAATCCCAAAGTCGATAGAAAAGTTATCAGAAAATCATCAACAAGACATTGAGTTTAAATTTGGAGACATGGTATTTCTATGCATATCTCCATGGAATAAGGTCCTGAGTTTTGTAAAGAATGGGATTTTATGTCCCAGGTTTATCACCCCCTTTCGAGATCTTTGTTCATGTCAGAGTTGTGGCCTATCAACTAAAACATCCACCTACCATGTCAAAAGTATATGATGGATTTAATGTATCCCCCTTAAATAAGTACATACTAGACCCTTCATATGTACTCTCTTCAATGGTCATACATTTAGAGGATGATCTATCCTATAAAGAGAATCCATTGAAGATCTTGGATCATAGAGACAAAGTTCTACACAACAAGACTACTCATCTGGTCAAGGTACTATGGAGAAACCATAAGTACAATGATGTAACATGGGAACTGGAGGATGCAATGATGGAAAAGTAACCCCACCTCTATATGGCTTACAATGTTAAAGAAAATTTTGAGGGAGAAATTTCTTAAGGGGGGAAGAATGTAACGACCTAATGTTTTTCAATAGAAATAAAATTCTTAAAAATATGTTATAAAATCATATGAAAAACAACATACTAAAATACTATGTGTTATGTGACTTTAGACATAAGTTTGTCACTTATGTGTTTGGAATTTGGAAAATCTGACGTACATGGTTGCAATCAGTAAGTTATTTGGAGTCTGATGAGAAAAACATAAATTTTGGTGAATAGTAACTAACCCTTATGAATAGTAACAAACCCTAATGAGTATTGATATAACCTATTGAATAGTACCCTTACATATATTGTTATATAAAAAATATTCAATTTTAATTTCTGTTATGCCAATATTTTAGAATAAGTAAATGAATGTATTAAAACAGGTTTTTGATAATAAATTATGATTTTATATAAAAATTAAAATAATAATATTTAGGAAATTATTTTTGAAAAATTGATTTCATTTTTGGATTCTACACGTTGAAAATTTGTAATGTGAATATTTGTGATTTTTCTAAAATACATGAATTATTTATGAATAATAAAATACGACAATTTACGATAAATGAAAATAATGGATTTATTCAGTCATTGATGATGATCTAATAATGTAATCCAAATTGATTCTAAGTCACATGAATATATTACTATTTGTGGTTATTGAATCATCATTATTTCTGGTCTTGATGGAAAATAATATACTAATTATTATAATATTATAAAAACCCTCTGCTCATTAACTATAACACACCCTCACTCCCTATTCTCTTCACTACTCTCAAGCCTTTTTCCTTGAAAAATATTCAACCCAAATATCTCCCCATGATCCTCCCACATTTCCTACATCACCTATCCTCCTCATAATACAAAAACCTCTCCTTTTAATAGTTTCTCAAAGGAGACGAACTCATGAGGTAAATTCCTCTTTCAAATTCGTTAATTTCTTTTATGTTCTTTCATTTCATATTTCTCTACTCACCTACCTTCACCCAAATTGTATTATAAATCAAATAACATACATGTAATGTAGTTTTTTATGGTAATGGGATATTTCATTATCTTCTCTCCTTTCCCCACCTTTTATTTGAGTGAAATGAAAGAACCTTTTTTAATGTTCCAATTTAGCACACTCAAGAACGAAAATTCATCAATTTATATCATCATCATTAATTATGGTCATGAAACCATTTGTGTTATGGTTGAACCAGAGTATTATATATGTAATACATCCTATTTTTAGTTTTGTAATCTTTTTTTGAAACTGGTATTATTTTATAAAGAAAAACATGTTCTTTGTAATCAAACCCGCCGATTAACAAAAACAGTTGTCACTATATATTTATATAATAATTTGACATCACTCTAAGAAACAAAAATAAATATAAAACCATTTAATCTCTTATATTTTAACTAATATCATATAACTACAATTCAGGACAATGATTTTCATCTTAAATGTTTATCCAAACATTAATATATGTGCACCAATCTTTAAAAAAACCAAGCTAAGAACCGGACCCGAACAGTGAAATTGAACAATATAACCAATAAAAATGGTCATTAATGAACTTTAAAAAGTTTTTAATAAATATTTTATCAATGTAATAGGTTCTGTAATTATGAATTAATAAACCAAATTTTTTTATTTAGGTCATTAATAACATGTGGAGAACACCAATTAACTTAAGGTAAGGTATCCTCTCCATTTCTCTCATAATCAGGATTTCCCTCTATGTTATGCCTTTTTATGGGTAATACTAAATGGTGGGGAATATTTTTTCACCCCCCATACTTCCTAAATGATTTATAAGTGATTAAAATCCTTTTTTATCTCTCATCAATTTCTCTTGGGTACACTCGACACAATGCTAATAAACAGTAACAAATTCTACCCGAACCTTCGTTGTTCTTTCAAGTTACCTTATATTTTTTTATATTGAAAAGGTTCTATATTACTTATTTATGTAAATGTTATAAATTATATGTATTTTTTTAACAATTAATTTATGAATACCCTTTCATCACACTCTTTTTGGGACAAATATGTTTTTAAAAGATTCCCTCCTTTGAACATTCTGATAAGAAAAGCTGTTTTAAAGTAACTTCCTGATTTTTTAACCCAATTTGATGTGTAATATATCCTATTTTTTTAACACAACATTGTATTTATAAAATCATTATTTTTATTATGAAAACCATCTTGGTTCAATTCCTATTTTATATATAATATTTTCCTCTTTTCTATTTTAATGCCTCAATAGTGTTTTCTTTAAAACCATACAAAATTGTTTTAATGCTAATGTTTCACAAATACATTTATTATTTGTTGTTAGTTCTGTTTGACACCAATTACCATGGTATATACCTGTTTTACATTATTAAAGTCCTTGTTTTTTATAAATCCTTTCTTTCATGGACACTTTCATTATAATCCCATTGGTTATGGTTTATGTCGTGATTGTGGTACACAATTCTTTCTTTTGGTGCCAGAATGTTTATATATACTTGATTATGTAGGATTATTTATGTGGAAAGAATTTCTAGAAAAATGTTGAGATGGATGTGCCCAGATAGCACTCGAAGCATTGGGTATATTTTAATCTTAAGAAATGTGATGTGAAATGGGATTGTCGGTTAGCCTTGACCTGTATTTAAATGGGAATGGGGATTAGAAGTTAGCCTTGACCCATACTAAAATGGAAAACATGATTCAAAATTGTCCAAGACCCATACTAAATACATGTTTTATGATTTTTCCACATTTATATGATTCCATTTTATATTATTCAATGCATATATGAGACGATTTTATATGTTCCATTCTTTGGATATCATTGTGTCATCCCTCCTAACTCATGTGATTAAGATGTATCCTTATGTTCATTCCCTTAATGGGATTTTCTTCTCATCCCTTTATTCATGTGTTCCCCAGGGTACCCTATGAAGATGTAAGGGCACAATAGATGTTAGGAGCTCTTTAGGGATATTAAATAAAGAAATGTTTTTAGCCCCATGTTTTATGTTTTATGTACATTGTATTCAATGGCACTAGACATAACGATATGTGGCTTGTCCTCTAATGTATAAGTATTCATAAAATCATGTAATGATATGTGTAAAAGGATGGGGCTGTTATATCCTGTACCCATACATCCATCTAGTATTCCACAGTGGGGTCTTGATGATGTTATTTTGAGTGACAGTGCTCCAGTACAAGGTTTTTTATTGGAGATGGAAACTCTAGGTGGATTTCTAGTTTTTTCACCACTTATTGAGAAGTAAATTATTTTGAAATTACCAACTAAGGATGTTCATCGGATAAGTGAACTCCAGAATTTTCAAAAGCATTGACCTCCCAGTTTTCAAGGTGTATTATCCCCCCAAGTATCTATGGAGTGGCTTGAGGTAGTTACTAAAGTTTTCCACTATGTTAGGAAACATGTTGTTCATATGGTTTTCCAAGAATTGAGTCTTTTTCAGAATCCCTGGGCAATGATGGTGTCTAGATACTTAAAAAAAATAGACAACACTATCTTGGTCATATTTTGATTGCCTCGTTAGGGTGGAGTTATATTCATCCGCATTGAGATCAGGGAACATTCAAGAGCTACTATAGTTACTTTAGGGAATCATGACTGTTAAAAAGTATTCATCGAGGTTTACTGACCTCTCAAAATACTCTATAGATGTTTTTCATGATCCTTTTTTAAGAATATAATTTTAAGAAATTTATAAACTGAGATATCAGGGTTTTGTGATATCTATTTTAATTCTTAACTATGCTAGAGTAATTGAGCGATCCTTAGTAGGGGAGTGATTTTTTGGGCAATTAGATGTCTAATGTTTATGTTTGTAGTGGAAAAACATAATATGAGACCTTATAAATTAGTAGTCAAATGTGGATAAAAGGATTTTGGTGTGAGAGATGTATCATGAGATGATACCATGATATGAGTACCATAGTTTAGGTCTCTTGAAATGTTTATATTTATCCAAGAGAGGGGATATGTTTCTCTTGATATGGCCTGTGATACCTCACCCATGATTTTTGGAACCATCGTATCGATGAAAGAGAGAGGGTCGAAGGACTACCCATGAAGAGGTAGTGGTAGGATCAAGGAGTTCCACTGGTTGGATAATATTGAAGGGGAGTTGGGAGAGTATATAGTGGTGGTATACATTTTAACTTGATTCCACCACCACCACCAGGTGGTCCATTCTCAGTTCAGGGAGTTAGTGGGAAGGGATATAAGAAACTATAGGATATGGAGGCCTATGTACACAAGGATTATTGAATTATGTGAGGTATGATATATTTATTATCAACATTAGAGATATTATTAATAGAAATATGTGTGATCCACTATTTTATTTCCACTTTTATTTTTTGTGAATTAGATATTTTAGTTGGTCCCTTGGATCAACCCTTACACATGAAGACTCAAACCAGAAGGTATTCAATGATAACACAATACTACTGATAGTGTGACTTAAATATTAGCTAAGATAGATTCTTTTGATCTATATTTGTAACCGTGATGTATCCATATAATGTCATCTTATGTTTGTACTAGTAAATCACATTTCATGCCAAGGTTGAGTGTTTGATGTGGAGGATGTGGTGTGTCCATAGTGAAGTGATAAGGTATTACTCTATGGTGAGAAGGAAACAAATTCATAGAATGATGGGATCATAAAAGGGAAGATACAATTGATTACTCATCATTTGGATATTGTTACTCTTAGAGTTATGGATGCTTTCAGATTTTAGTTTTTTAGAGTGGTGGTAGATTATATAGATATATTTCCTAAATGTATTATAGGATTAACACCCCCACCAAGAGATTGGATTTTGTATAGAATATCACCAGTCACTACCATGATATATAAACCGTCATATTTTATTCCTATTGAAGAGTTTCATGTTATAAAGGTATAATTGGAGGAATTATAGAGAAAGATCTTTATCAAACAAAATTTTCACCCCTGGGAAACCCCATTTTCACTATGAAGGCAGATTATATCATGAGGTTGTTTATGGATTATCATCACCTAGAATAGGTGACTATGAATAATAGGTATCCACTACTAATGATCGATGATGACTTCAACTACTGGATAGGGGTTAGAAGTTTCATTATGATTAATTTTAAGTTAAGTTATCCCTAGATTTAGGTATGAGACATGGCTATACTAAAGACATAATTCTAATGTCTCTATAGTCATTAAGAGTACTTGGTGGTTCATTTCAGTGTGGGGAATACCCCAAAAATGTTTATGGAACTCATGAATCAGATATGTCACCCTTTCTTAGACCAGTTAGTTATATTCATCATTGATGAAATTATAGTATACTCATGGTATAAGGAAGAGAATGAAAGACACTTGAGGATAGTTTCAGACTTACATTAAGGGATCCGTCTTTATGGGAAACACATGACGTGTACGTTTTTGATTATGGAGGTCCAATTTATGGTATAATTTATCTCAGTAAAGTTTCTATCAGTGGACCCATTGAATGATGGGGTAGTGTTATCTTGGGATCTACTGAAGAGTGTGATGGAGGTTCAGAGATACCACTGGATGGCAGGATAATCTAATATATTTATTACCAATTTCTCAAATATATTTAAATCCATCACTACTTTGACCATAAAGTGGTATCCATTAATGTGGATGAAAAGGTTCCAAATGGATTTTTAGGAGTTTCAACAGATTTTGATGATAACCCCCATCTTGAAACTTCTAGAGAAGGGTATCTAGTACATTGTGTTATAATATTCCACCAGGAGTAGACATGGTTGTGTTCTGATGTAGAGCTAGGAAATAGTTTCCTATGTGTCCCAATAGATGAGACCACTTCAGAATAACTTTGATTCCGGTGATATTGAGCTAGAAATTGTAGTCCTCACTCAGAATATTTGGTGATACTGCCTTATGGGTGAGTTTTTTATCATCTATTATTTCTATTAGAGTCACAAGTATGTCATCTCATAGGAGGATCATAACATAAGATAAATGGAATACCTATAGATCCTCCATGATTATGACTTTGAGAGACTATATACTATTTATAAAGGGGAATTTCATGGTACATTCTCTTAGTAGGAGATTATATTCATAGTTTTTGGCTGAGGTTTCATAGTATTTTTCCCCATTGTAATTTTCGCTTATAGATGATGATCTTGTAGCTTACCTCCTTTTAATAGTCATTACTTGATCTGTAGCACCCAAACTGAAGATAGTTTGATCTGGCTACTGCTATCAACTACATTGTCATGATTAAAAAGAATCAAAACTCAATGGACCTTGGGATTAGTAGTCTTGGTAAACCGGCTACATAAATGTGTTTTTTATTACAAATTATTACACTAATTACTGAATAATATGATTCCTTATTTCCAAATAAATAACATTGTGGTTAACTTTATTCCATCTAGTATATCCTTATATATTGTTCATAGTAATCTTCATGGATTTTTGGGGAAATAAAACATAATAAGGGTGAGCACAAATTCTCAATAAAGGAAAAATATAGGGTAAGAAACAATGAATAAATGAGAGTCATAAATATGAGATTGTAAATAATTTAACACAAATACCATGTAATCCAAAAAATGAGATGGAAATGCATAAACAATATGGAAAGGTAATAAATTTGAACACATTTCATTCAAATAAATAGAGAAGGAAAAATAAATTTGGTAAGGTAAGAAACTTAAAACACACGCCATTTCATTAAAAACTAAGAATGAAA
Source organism: Viscum album (assembly GCA_963277665.1). Classification (NCBI taxonomy): domain Eukaryota; kingdom Viridiplantae; phylum Streptophyta; class Magnoliopsida; order Santalales; family Viscaceae; genus Viscum; species Viscum album. The sequence goes on along the minus strand of OY728131.1, from coordinate 1,991,156,048 downwards.
TTCATCAAAGGATTTTATCATGAGAAAGTATCATGGATAATAAATAATGAATCAAAATTAAGGTATTGATTAATTATTGGAAATTATTTTTCATCAAAATAAATACTTATACTATCAAGGTCCATCCTCTATATTTTTTAGAACTATGCATAGAAACCTGTTTAATTTTCCCAAGTTATCTATCTCAAGAGAACAAATCGAGGAATCAAGGAGTCATATAAAGTTATGGATCCACCCATCATTGCATGTCCAAAAAATACTTCATATTGAATACTCAATTTTATGAACATAAAATATGACTTATCAAATATCTATAATGAATTAAACATATAGATTTATAAATATTTCCCTAGTTTATCGAAGAATAGTTAAAGTAAACATTGTATGTGAAATGATACATGGTTTAGATAATAATAATACCCATCGTATTTATATTCATGTAAATTTAAAATTAAATTTTATTACAAAAGGATGTGAGATTTCAATGATTATAATTAATAACATTATTTAGGAGATTAATCATTCAAAAATGCAAAGTGTCCCATACAACTTTGAATCATTTGAAAAATAATCTGTAGAATGTATAAAATTAAATGAAACTTATAACATCATGAGAATAAAATTAATAATGATATAACTATAAAAATGTATAATATACACCAAATGATTTTTAATTGGTTCATAATATCAAATAATTCTCAATGTAATGTAATTTGAGATGAAATCCCCTTACCTTGAGTTTTCTTTCAGGTAAACATACTTTAAATTCATGTATAATAAACTTATGTTAATTCTATACTTTCTTTAGAAACCTTTTCAGGTTTAATATTACATTTATTTAACTTATTACCATTTTTGTACATATAATTAAATAATTATATTCATGTCGGGTGTTTTGACCAAATTCATTTTATTTGTTAAAAACAACTTTGGTAGGTCAACTATAATTAAAGGGGTAATTATATAACATCTCTATAATAATAATCATTAAATAATTATTATATTTATACATAAAATATACTGTTAAAAACAATCATTACATATGTTTATGAAAAATTAATATATGTTACAATCATGGAGATGGTAGGTTGTACGTACGTATGAGTATAGTTCACATTTTTCAATGATCGTTATGAAAAGTAGGTAAGTAACACCATATCCTTCTAGAATGTTCATTATATCATTAATACAAAATTATTTAATAATATATTGTTATATATATAATTCTTTTTATGTAATATGAATCCCATTAAGTTGAGGAGGCAGTAGTCTACACATCCACAAACAACGTTATCACTTTTTAAGTGTGTGAAATGGTAATAATGAAAATGATATATATATATATAGTATATTTATCTAAATTCAATTATGTAATGAATATAATATATATATTTTTTATGTCACATATGTTTAATTTAAATCATTATTTATACTTTCCATGTATCGTGTGAATGAAACACATTTCTTCGAGGGTGACATAGTTCACACTTCTTCAAATGATGTTATCGTATTAATGTGAAATGGAATGAATTAATGGTATGTGTAATAAAATTTTAAAATAAGTATAAATAAGTAATAAATATCATATATATTCATATTTTCTATCCTAATGGACACCATGAGATGTGGTAAAAGAAAAAACGAACAATTATCATTTCATGAAGTAGTAGTTTGTGATACACAGAAATAATATGTATATTACAAATTAGGTGGATGTGTGTGTCAGTTTAGGTAGAAACCATAGAATAAAAATATCCTAATATATTTATTATAATGTTTTTTTATACAAGAATATAATAAGATGATATGAGGGGTAGGAGAATGGAAACAAAACAAAAAAAACATGAGAGAAGATGTTACCTCTTAATCGAGTAACTACATTTGGTTTGTACCAAAAGGCTTCCTTGGAAGGATTTATGCCAAAAGGGAGGATTAAAAGTCAAGGGGATATATATTTTGAATCTATATGGTTATATAATTTCTGAACCTATGTGGTTTGAGAGGTGTGATCAATGGGTTGATGTGGTGGCCTTTTATAAGGGAGGAAGAGGACTCACTTGGTATTTATTAAAACAATTTAGGTGTACCCACATTTTTACCTAACAAAATCATTATAAACCAACAAAAACCAATAATGTAAGGTTTATTACCGAATTATGTTTAGAAAATTAGTGTTGGAAACGTTTCTAGGTCATTTGAGCCCCAAAGATAAAGGTTTAGTCCTTTATTAACCTTAACTTTTTCTTAATAATTGTAATCAATTTTATTCACTTTCACTAATTTTTTTAGTAAAAAACCAATTTGGTTTTATTATGAATTATAAATTATTCTGATTCCAAATATGGAATCCATTTCTTCAAATTCAACAACATAAGTGGCAGAAAATAATTTTAAACTCATCCTGTATACAGGAAAACAATAATGGTCTTTAATGTAAAAATGTATGAAAGATTCCTATATTTTGATAATAATTTTAAAAGTGAAATTCATAAAAATGTGATAAATTGTATTAATTTTTAAAAACATTATCTAATTAAACTTTAAAGCTAATTAATATTATAATTTACCCTTATAAAAAATGGATGAAAAATAAATTTTGAACTAACATTCATTATTTTTTACTATTCAATAAAAATGAAATGTTTCAGAAAAATAAAAAAATACCCTAACATAATTATTATGTTTCAGTTTCAAATATTAAGTTTATTTTTACATATTAAATAATGTAAAGAGTCAAAATTAATATTTAAAATGGGTTCTCCATTAAAATGCGGTAAAATTGCCTTTATAAAAATATAGGTTTTTATGTGTAAAATAGAGTTTGTTATTACCTCATGCCTATAAAACCTAATTGATGAATATATATAATATTTTATTGAATATATAACATATATATTTAATTAAAAAAATTAATTAGTTGTAATTAATTATGTTTATTAAGATAAAACTCCTTTATAAGCATAAAAATAATAATATTTTTTATATCCAATTTGTTCTTATTTTCATTTCTCAGTAATTGGTAACCCATGAATTAATTATATATTTATATAAAATATAATCCTTCATTACATAGTTAAATTTATTCATAACCATTAATTTTATGTCCAATATATATTAAATAATATTTTTATAAAATATCGACATTCGGTAAAAACTCGATCTTGCGTGTTACACAAGCCATTTGAAGAAACTCGTTGTTGAGTATGACGTTAGATAAATCAGTATTAATTTCACTAAAATATATATCATATATTTAACTAAATTAAATAATATATAAATATTAAACACTCAGGGTATTATATTCCCCTTTTCACTTTGTGATGCATGTTATTTGTGTGATCAAATACATTATAAATTATTTAGAATTTCAGGGTGTTAAATTCTCCCAATGATAATTAAATCATGTCCTCAAAATTTAAAATTGATCTCCATAATCAAGGGATTGATATATAAAAATAACTATTGTTGAAAACCCCACATCATAAAAGGTTTAATATCATGTGTTTTTAATAAGAGAGAAAGGAAAGTACAATAATAGCCTAACTAGGTTCCCAAGTAGGGGAACATATGCTGAAAATGTAAACGTAGATATACAGAAAAAAATATAACAATCATGTTCTAATGGAGAGTGCTAGATAACATGGTTAGGGGAAATATAACAATATAAATTCCCTAAATCCATTATGATATAAGGTCAATTTTATGAATTGGAAACAAAAGGTATTGGGGAAACATTTTTGGTTTCAAGATCATTTTTTGTGGAGTTGAGTAATTCTTTCACTCTTTAAGAATATAAGAAAATATACTTACATGTCATGTTTCTATAAGCACAATATTATCTTTTAATCTTCATTTGAACAATTCCTACATCATCACTTATTACAAGATTTATCACATTGTGGTGTAATATATAATTCTCTAAATCCATATGCAAAGTTCAACAAATTACATTTCATAAATCGTTAAACATTCAAAAATATCATAATAAAAAAATTCAAAGTAAGGTCATTTAATTTAAAAAATGAACCTATCATTATCCTTTTATCAAAATGAAGTGGAATTAAATTTTCAAATTCCAAAAGTGCAAATAAAATTGTCACGTATCCTCTTAAAATAGGTTAATAACTTGAATTAGGATAAAAACTTCTTTGAAAGATGAATTCTAAATTTTTTCTTACGTAAGACACATGTTATTGGATAAAATCCTTAAATAAAAGTGTTTTGAAATCTCCATAAATGATATCATAGATTATTTTTCTACAATTCATTAATTAGTTCAAAGGTAATCCACAATGATCTAAATAAATCATTTCTTTATTATTATCTCAACATCAAAAACATATTAAGGTTTGTATTTCCATAAATCATGTGTTTTACAAAAATATTTTCTATCTACTGAATAACACTTTTTGGTACCATTCAGCATATGACCTGAAATACTTAATGAAAAATTATTATAGTAAAATCCTTATATATTTCATAAATCTTATGAAGAGAACATCAAAAACAAAATAATTTTAAAATATATTTCTTAGATCCAAATTCATATGTACATTAATCATTCCACTTCGGTTGTTCTAATAACATATGATTTACCATGATCCCTTATCATCATCGTAGGTATATTTTCATGACTCTTACGGAATTTTTTTGCATAATTCCCCATCTCCTTGCAATTTTAGCATATATTATTAGTGTTTCCATTCTTTCCTTTTAATTCTTTTTATAGTGATGATTTTATACACACATATAACAAACTTACAATCCTTTCAAGAATTTTCAAGGTTTATTCTTTCCACAATTATCACATAATGTAAAATACTTTTTCCCTTTATCTTCTTTGATTCATTTAATTTTTCAAGGTGTTCATATGACATCTAATTATCTTAGATTCTTTTGAAGCCATAAAATTTAGAGAATTATTTCTCCAACTTTATAGCACATAAAAATATTTCATCATATGAAGAAAAATTATGAGAAACTAGGTCCTTTTGTATATTTGGATTAATTTTTTCAAAGAAATTATCTATATCACATTATATGTTTCATATAAAGTTAGTAGCATACCTTGCTAACCTATTAAAGGTTCCATCATACTATAAAACACTTTCTATCTCCTTTTTCGTTAAACTAAGGAAATTTTAATTATTATCAATTTGTTCATCACGAGTAATGTATTTATTGAAGAATGTATGCTTAAAATTTATTCATTTCACGAGTTAAATTACTTCGTCCTACCTTGTATTTTGGATCAAATACCTCCACTGGTCTGCATCAACTATGAGATAATAGACCAAAAGTGTAACCTTTTCCTTTTAATTTAATTATAAGGTAGTAGATATCTTCTTCAAAGACATAATCCATTGCTAAGATACCATTTTATTAGTAGTCCCAGTAAATGATGGGGGGTGGTTGCCTCGCAAATCATTATCTCATGGGAGATTATATCAATGGAATAGGATGATCCATTCTAGAATGATTATTTCTCATAATCTGAATGAGTTTCCCTAATATATCCATAAAATTATTAGTCGCAAATACTAATATATTTGTTTTCTTGATAGGTAAATATCTACATTTTCCATGATTATTGACAACATTATTCATTCTAGGTACCATTTCTATACAATGGAATATACTCTATTAGCTCATAAAGTTATGAACTTTGTATAACAATAAATACGGTATTAAAAATGATATAAATGTATGCATCATGAATCCTATAATCATAAGCTTCGGTTTCATTGTGGGGATCTTAAATTTCAAATCCTTCATAATGGTAGGTAAAGAGAATATGAATTATCATAAGAACATCCCCTAGTAGTATCAAAATAGGTTCCTATTGAGGCCCATTTTAATGTAACAGGTAACACCGAGGTAGGCTCTACACACTTTTTCAGAGTAGTTACTCTTAAGTACATCAGTACTAAAACAACACCAACTTTTACTATCCAGATATAGATATATTTATAGGAATAAAAAGTAATATATATCGTACCCAAATTCTAGGATATTCTCCATTAATTATCCTCAATGTCTATCTTTGGTTTGTGCTACCAAATCTATGTTTTCCTAATCTAATTTCAATGTGGCTTCTAAAATTTCATTGATACCAACTATGGAGCCCCGACCTAATATATTCTAGAGCTGGTGACTGCTATCAATTACATTGGAATTATTACAATGAATCAATTCCTAAAATACTTAGGGTTTATTAGTCTTGGTAGAGAAGATATATGCATGATTCTTTTATTACCAAAGAATATGCTGATTACAACATAATTTTCCCCCTTTTTTCTACAAAAATAACTTTATGGCTAAATTTATTTCAGCTAGTATATCTCTATATATCATTCATAGTATGCTTCATGGATTCATGGGGAAGGAAATAAAATAAGGGTGATCTCAAATACCCAGTAATGGAAAAAATATAGTGGATGAAATAATGAATAAATTAGAATAAAAATTATAGAATGGTAAATAACTAAAAACATATACCGTGTAATCAAAAAAATTATATGGAAGTACATAAACTATATGGAAAGGTTATAAATGGAAATACATGATATTACAATAACTAGATAAGGAAAAATAAATATGGAAATGTAAGAAATAGAAAACACATCAAATTTAGTCAATAAGAAGAGAATGAAGTTCAAACATAGATTTTATTATGTTAAATATCCTGGATAATAAATAATGAATAAAAATTAAGGCAAGGATTATTTTTTGGATGTCATGTATCGGGCATGTGAAAACCTACACTGTCAAGATCCATCCTCCGGATAGTTTAAAACAATGAATAGAGACCCGTTTAATTTGTGCAACTTATTTGTATAATGATAACCTATCAATGCATCGAGGATCTATAAAAATTTTGGAATAATTCTGTCATTTCATGTCCAAATATTTTGTCATATCGAATAAATTTTTTTATAAAAATAAAATATTCCCTATCAAATATATTTATTGAATAAAATATACATATTTATCAATAATTTGAAAATTAATGAAATAATTGTCAAAGTAAACAAAATATATGAAATAATATGTGGTTTTGAAAGTAATAATATACATAATATGTATATTCATGGGTATTTACAATGAAAAATTATTACAAAATAAAGTGAGATTGCAAATTATATCATTAAGAAAATTATTGAGGATAATAATCTTTAAACATCCAAAAATTCTCATACCACATTGAAACATTTGAAACATAATCTCTAGAATATTTGAAATTAAAATAAACTTATGATATCATGAGAATAATGGTATTCATGACATAACATGAAAAGGTAGTAAACAAAAAAATAAATGTGAATTGGCTCATAATAACAAATAAGTCTCAATGGAATGTAATTCGAGACGAAATTCCCTTACCATGAGTTACCTTTCGGGTGAACATCCTTTAACTTCCTATATAATAAAATTATGTTAATTTTATACATTCTTGGGAACATTTTTCATTTTTATCATTAGTTTTATTTCAATTATTACCATGTTATGTACAAATACTTAAAAAATTAATTTTACATATGGTGTTTTGACCAAATTCAACGTATGTATCAAAAACTACTTTGGTAGGCCAACTATAGTCAATGTGGTCATTATGTAACAAATTAAGAATAATAATTTTGAATAATTATCATATTTATACATCAATAATTATTTTAAATTCAATCATTACATACGATTATGAAAAATGAATCAACATTACAATCATAGAGATGGTAGGTCATACGTACTATTGAGTAACATTCTTATATTTCAATGATTGTTATGGAAAGAAGGTAAGTAACAACATATCCTTCTAGAATTAAAATTATATCATAAATAACATATTATTTAATAATAAAATGTTATATCAATATATGTATATTATATTTAAATAAAGGTATTTATGATATGAATATCATATATAGGTTGTTTATGTCACATGTTTTTAACTGAAAACATCCTTTATACATTCCATGTATAGTATTAATGAATCACATTACTTTGAGGGGGCAGTAGTCCACACTTCTTCAAACGATGTAACTATATTAATGTAAAATTGAATGTATTAATGGTATGTGTAATAAAGCTATTAAAGAAGTATAAAAAATAATAATTATCTTATATATCATATCCAAATATATTTTCCATCATAATGTCCTCCATATGATATGGTAAAGGAAAAAAATAAACAATCATCGTTTCATGAGGAAGTAATTCGCCATACCAAGAAACAATATGTTCATTAACCAATTGATGGAAGTGTGTATAAGTGTAGGTTTAACATATAGCATAAAAAAATACTAGTATATTTTTTATATTGGTGTTTTTATACTATAGAAAATAAGAATATATGAGGGGTTTGAGAACAGAAATAAAACTATGAAATAAGAGAGAAGGCCTTACCTCTTAATCGGGTATCCACTTTTGGATAGTACAAAAAAAAATTATTGAAAGGATTTTTGCTCAAATGGGGGATTTAAGGTCTAGGTGAGGGATGTTGGGAACATATATTGTCATATATTGGGCTAACATATGTGGTTTTACAGGTGTGAGAAATGGGGATAGGTGGCAGCCATTGATAATGGAGGAAAAGGACTCACTTGGTATTTTTGAAAAGAAGTTTGTTGTACCCACATTTTTTCCTAAATATGGTATTAGAAAAAAAATTAATTGATATTTAATGGAAGATATATGGCTATAAAATGGGTTTTTGACAAGTGTATTGGTCATTTGGACCCCTATGTTAAAGGTTTAGAATTTTATTAATATTATATTTTCTATAATAATTTTATTTAATTTTAATCACTTTCACTAAAAATTTTGGTCAGAATCAAATAAAATAAATATTAGAGATTATAAATTATTATTATTCCAAATATTGAATCCATTTTCCTTTATTCTAATCATAGAATTGGTAGATATTAATTTAAAATTAATCTCATGGACGGGACAACAATATAGGTTTTTAAAGTAAAAATGTTCAAAAGTGTTCTATGCTTTAATAATCAATTTCAAATTAAAATTGATTAAAATGAAATAAATATTATTAATTGATAAAAAAATTATCTAATTAGACTTCAAAACAAAGTAAAATTATAATTTAATCTTATAAGTAAATCCAATGATAAACCTATTTGGAACTAAAATTATGTTTATTTACTATTCATTAAAAAATGAAATGATTCAAAAAAATATCAAAAATCTCATAAACTAATTTATTATGTTTATTTTTCAAATATTAAGTTTATTTGGAGATATTAAATCAATTAAAGTGTAAAAATTAAAATTTGAAATGGGCACTCCATTAAAAGGTAGAAAAATTACCTTTATAAAAATATTGGTTTTTATGTGTAAAGTAGAGTTTTTGTATATTATGCCTATAAAATATCATTGATAAATATAAAAAAAATATTTTATTGAATATATAAAAAATATATTTTATTAAAATCATTCACTAATTTTAATTAGTTATGTTTATTAAGGTAAAACTCCGTTGGAAGCATAAAAATAATAATATTTTTTATATATCTAATTTTTTATTATATTCATTTTTCATTTATTGGTAATCAAATAATGCATTTTATATTTATATAAAAAAAATATTTTCAGAATATATTTAATTTTTTTCATAACCACTAATTTAATGTCGAGGTTATATTAAATAATATTTTTATAAAATATCGTTATTCATAAAAAACTCGGTCTTGGGTGTAATGTAAGCCATTTGAACAAACTCATTGTTGCATATGACATACTCTAACTGAGTATCAATTTCATTGAAGGATACAACATAGATTTAATTTACATAAAAGAGTAAATATATAAGAAATTTTTACGGTATTATATTCCCTTAAATTCTTGGTGGTGTGTGTAATATATGTTATCAAATACAACGTTCTTACTTTTGAAATTCGGGGTGTAACATGATGTGGATGTTAATTGAGTGTTTTTTTCTACATCATTTTATTGATATTTGTTTTGAATTTATTAATTAATTTTGTCATCTATGTTAATTAAATGAAATTTTTTTGTACAATAGTTGAAATTAATAATTCATACTTTGATATGTATAAATATGTATAAATATGTATAATTTAATTTAAATTATTAATTCTGTTTATTTAGTTTTATTATTCTTTTATTTATAATTTTTATTAAATATTTATTTTATTTGTTTTTTAATTATGATTACTTTTTCAAATTAAAATTATCATCATTAATTTAATATTTTAATAATTAATCATTAATTTAATCTTTAATCCCTGTTTTTTTATATTCCATTTATTTTCATTTTAATTTTAACTTTTTATTTTATATTGTGTACTTAATTATTACTTAAAGGTATCTATTTTAATTAATTATTCTTAAAATGTAAATTTTTATTAATTCAACTCTTAATTTTTATCCCATTTAACTAATTAGTTAATTATTATTTTTATCCTTGATTTCTAACATTTTAATGTTTTTATATTTATATTTTTGTTAACAGTTAGTTTTATTTTACTAGCTTAAGTGTTGCAATATGACACATTCAACTTCTAGTTCCTTTGAATGATCTACCATTAGTATGATGATCCACTTCTATTGCCATACAAAATCAACCGGTAGACATAGCATAAATTTCTAAGTCAAAGCATCTACCACTAATGTGAGGGATCCATTGTCTGACCCCTTTCTCTATTTTACATTCCATAACCCCATTGATAGATTAATCTACTAGTCATGTCTGCTTCTGTCAGTATTCTATCAGCATCTACCATTTTCTATCTACCATTCTTCTTGATCCACTACCATCTTACCCTTATTCCTCCACTACACTCTTCATAGATCCATCGGTCTTCTATCTTTGAACACTCAATATATAGTCACAAATGAGATTCCACCAGACAATCCACTATTCCACCACTAGATCTGTCATTATGGGTATATCATCACCAGATCTTCCATCTATATTTTAGTCACATAAGGCCAATCACCCTTCAATAATCTTGAACCGAAGCTTGATCCAAGCATGTAGAAGACTACCAGACGAATCCATGAATGAAGTGATCTGGAAATAAAATCCATGGAAAATGAAATTTCTCATTACACCTATATATTGGTGACCGAAGCCCCTTCACGGTTGAAGAATCCGACTTTGGATCTGATTTCATTGTAATGAATCCTCATCAACTGATAATTCTTAATGGATGAAATAAAACCCCCAATAATTTTTTTTTATTTTGTATGAAGTTTTTAGTGTTTGATATTTTTTTATGTTAATGAAGGGAGACCTTGACCGAGCTTGAGGTTCCTCCAGGGTTGAACATTTTCGGAGCTCATAGTCTCTTTTCTACCCCATGCCATTATGCCATCATGAACACAGCAATCCCGCTGAAGTTAAACGCTTTCCCAAGAAAGTGAAGAGATGATACCCAATTCATATAAGATAAAAAATTGAAAATTGAATAAAATAAAAAAAAATAATATTTATTAAAAATAAAATAAAAGAATATATATATATATATGGTTATAATCAAAATATAGTAAATGATATTTTATATATATATTTAAATATATAATTATATTAACAATAATAACAATTATTATAATTATTTATGTAAATATATTTTATAATATAAATAAATAATAATATTAATTTATAAATTTATTTTCAAATATATACTAATACTATACATAAATCCTACATATAATTAATAAATCTATATTTTTATAAATAATGTTAATAATAATGATTGATTAATTATTCTTTCTCAATTTTTCAGAATCTCGATGGAGACTACATCCAGGTTGAGGGAAAATATTGGACATATTAAGTTAGAATATATTTTCTATATTCAAAATGATTATAGGAGGCTACAATATGTTTTTCAAGACTTGGAGAAGTCTGAGATAATTCAATGAAGAACACTGATGAAGACCTAGAAAACAATGGAGGATAAGTTCTGGGAGGGACACTTGATATGGAACTTTTTAACACTTTACACTATACACTTCTACACATTCAAACAGGGTGGGGGAAATTGGATATATATATTTTAGAACAAACATTATAAATAATAGAGTTTCAATAGAACCATTTGTGATCGACATCATAGGGAAGTTTCTTCATCCTTTTTTAATTTCTTTTCATTTGTAATTGTTCATGGTTATAGTTTATATTTCAAATTGTTTCTTCTTGAATTTGTAATGATTCTTGGATAAATTATATTTGATCAGGTGATTTAAATATTTTGGTTTAAAATTTTATTTTCATTATGTCATTTTTCTATGAAATATTAATTGATATGTGAAATCGATTCTAAATTCGCTAAAATTTATATTTTTGTCTCAAAATTAATGTCAAAATTTGGAAACAATCATCGAGTTTATTCTCTTATTTCAATTTCATTAAAACCCATTATTTTATATTTCATAATGTAGTTAAATCCAATATTAATTAATTATTATTTTTAACCTCATATCATTGGAGATTAGAAAAATACTTTTTGGGGAATGAAAATTTAATTTAATTACTGTGATAGAAGAAACTCATTTACACGATTATTCTTAATTTTCAATATACAAATATCATGATCATTTTTATTAGCATTTTTTCTCATTTTTTCATATTTTTTCATACTCTATCTTCCTTTAAGAAATCATTTTTTCATCTCAAAATATCATTCATATTAATAAACAAAAAATATTGTAAACTTTTTTAGTGTGTTTTTTTTTCAAAATAATGTACACAACCCTTCCCTATAGTTCAACACCTGATAAACTATTATACAATAGTTAATAAGGATTATAAATAATTAAACCTCCACATTTTAAATAAAAAAGTAGTCATTTTTTTGGTTTTGTTTCTGGGGAAGTCTCTGTGAAAACAAAATATTAAAAAAAAATATGAAAACATATTATTTTATTTGTTGGTATTAGATTTCAATCTTCATGTCCTGCTTAGTGGTTGTGTGTTTTTACTACTTAATTATATCGTGGTTTTCTTTCTTTAGGAGTGTATGATCTTAAAATTATAGGTTAAATCCTTTCAAACGATAAATAGTTAAATATCATAGTGACCATAGAAAGAAAAACAAATCTAAAATACAAAACATTGGATAAAGAGTTCATATTAACAATGAAAATTTTTTAAAACCTAAATTCAATAATAAAGAAAATGATATGCCTAATATGAAGAGTTTTAACTATATCATGATTAAATAAAATCTAATTCAATTATAATTTCACCTAGTGGAAGAAAAAATGAGATTAAACCATCTCATCTATCATTGTTTCCCTCTTTTAATGGGAGATCTAATGAAGAGTAACTACCTATCATTAGAGACTTCTATAATACAATGAAACAACTACCTATATTATGGATCAATAATATTGAGTTAGGAATGATGGTGTTTCTCTATTTCCATAAAGGTAATTCAATTTTATTTATGTTCATATGAAAATATATTTGAAAACTGGGAACAAGTTTATAATTCATTTTTAAGGTAATTTTATTCCCAATGATTTAGGGGATAGTTGAGAACCAAAATTATATTTTTTTACTAAGAGGATAGGGAATCCTATCATGAGGCTTGGGATCGATTTAGGGACTTGATTAGGGATTTTCATCATCACCAGCTTCCATATGATCTCATGAACACCATTTATAAAGGAGTTTCTCCTTCATGTTAGAATATTTTAGATTAGTCTTCAAGGGGAAATTTAAATGATAAGACTAATACTGAGTTGGGATTTATTGTTATTAACCTTTCATTAAATTCTCAAAAAAAACTCTAAGAGGAAGAGAGTTTTTATATGTGAACAAAAATTGATGTAGAGGAAGATTATAAGGGTCATGTAGCTAAATTTATAGGTCAGATTAAATAGTTAATGATCCAAAATTACAAAAAAAAGTGAAAATAAAGTGGTAAAAAAGAACTAATCTCGTAGAGAGAATTGTAGATATGGTGGGATGTTTGGAAACACTAAAAAATTTTATCTGAGAATTTCTATGCCCTCCTAACAATATGAAAATGTAAATTTTGAAAATTATTGTCGTATGATGCCTTATAAAGATGATCCCTCTTCAATCAATTGAAACCAAGGCTATCAGTAACATCCTAATTTATGTTGTAAAGAACATTTCATGATTAGATAACATTTTTCCCTTGGTTACCAAAATCAACCTAGAAAACAATTATAAAACCAACAGAGGGGAGATTCATCTAATTCCCAAATTAATTTTAATGTCCAAATTATTAATATGATGGATCAAATGATTAAAATTTTTGACACTCAAGAAGCTAATTTTGATTCTAAAGAAGAAAAAAATGAAGCTGATAAAGTTGAATCGGAATCCATAATTCATAATTTGGAATTATAAATGGGTTATTAGCAACATATATGAAGTCTAGAGATATGTTTAAGCTTCCTATCATAATTAAAATAAACCCTATGAAAAATTTAAAGGAATTAGTAATAATAAGTGGATTAAATTCTCAAAAAGAAGCTGGAAAAGTCCTCAGGATTCACCGAACATAAAAATGAAGTGAATATATAAGTAAAAATCTATAGAATACAGAGTTTATAAATGATATTTGAAATTCTAAAAGTTAATGAAATTTCATTATTACACCTAAAAAATTCTAAAAGGATTTCAGAACCTTTAAAAAACAAAGGAAAGGAAAATATTTATGAATAAATAAGTGATACTCCTTCTATTCCTAGAAATTATGCCACACCCATATCATTAAATAAAAAATTAAAACCTAAGAGTATCAAAAAGGATGAACTTCTTTAGTTCCATGGGCTTTTTACTTGGCTCCAAGTGAATATTCCATTCATCTAAGCCTTGACCCAAATTTTTTTCTTATTTGAAATGTCTTAAAAAATTGTTTCAAACAAAAGTATTTTGCTATAATTTTCTACATAGATCCCCACTAAAGTGTGTAGTTTTGTTCATCAAAAGAAAATCCCTCCCAAGAATAAAGACCCTAGTATATTTTTCTTTCCATTCACTTTAGGTAATACTGCTCAACTAAATTATCAATGTGATTTATGTGCTATTATTAAACTACTCCCATTATAAATATTTCAATAGTTGAGATTGGGTGAACTTGAACCCACCATTATCATCCCATAGTTTTATGACCATTCATTCACAGATCTTATAAGATGGAGAGATGATCTGATGATTGGAGTTGGAAATTTTTTTCTGACAACTAAAGTTTTAGTTTTGGGTATAGAGTGTGACCAAGAGGTGCCCATCATTTTGGGTAGTCACTTATTGGCCACAACTGGATCAATAATATATGTTTCCATGGGTCAATTAATATTTAAATTTGGGGAATAGTTGGAGGAATATAATTTCCTAAAAATGATAATGAACCAAATTTTGGTGAAAACTATTCTCATGTAGAGATCTAAGAATCTAAAAAACAATTTAAAATATAAAATAACTGAAAAAAACTTTCGCTGAAGAAACTAATTTAGAAGTTGAAAATTTAGATTCACATACTATTGAATCTTTTCAAGGTGGGAGTCTAGAAAATTTTTATAGTTGGAAACCAAATTAGTTCTTATTGTAATGATTGAAAATGATAATGAATCATATGATAATGAATTTAAATAATTCCTTAGAAATATTTATGCCAATTCAAATAATGAAAACAACAATAAAAATTTTTATATTCATAAGGGAGAATTGATAAAATAATTGGATATTTTATATTTTATAAATATTATGAATTCTGATATGGAAACATATTAAATTGATCGGTCGACTATAGATAGTAATGAATAAAAATTAAAACATGGTCAGAAATTCAAAATATTTCCATGTTTCAAACTCTTTATAAGAAACATGTTGAAAATTTTGGCCCTCTGATGGATAAAATCCTTTATTCAAGTGTTGAATCACAATATTTTGAGGTAAAACCTCTCCCATATCATTTGAAATTCTCATTTATATATGAAAGATCAAAATTTATTACAATAATTTTCCCTAAATTTAATGAAAATAACGGGTAACTATTTTTAGGTGTTCTTAAAAATTTAAAAACTATAATTTGATGGTCCATAGATGATATAAAATGGATTATCCATTTCTTATTCATGAACAATATTTCTATTACACCAGACTAGAAACCAAGAGTTTAATATAAACGGAGACAAAACCCAAATAAGAAAGAAAATGTGAGAGAATAGGTAATAAAGCTACTGAATATTGGCCTTATATATCACATTTATTATATTTTATAGGTCAATCTAGACCAACTTGTCCAAAAAAATATTTTTCACTATAGTAACTAATTAAAAGATGAATAAATTCAATTGATAAAATGAAACCAAAAGGGGAGTCTGTATTGATTATAGAAATATGAATTCATACACAAGGATGGATAATTTCTTAATGCCTTTCATATATAAGATTATTTATCATATTACAATAAATTAGTTATTTTGTTTTTCTAAATGTCTATTCTATGTATAACCTAATCCTTATAGCACTAAAATATCTAGAGAAAAATAAATTCACATTCCCATTTAAAATATTTTCCCAATGGAAAATACCCTTTGGATTATGTTGTGCACCTACTATCTTCCAAATGTAAATGTAGGATATCATTTTAAACATGATATAGAAGATCATTTAGGAATTCATGGATGACTTCTCCATTACAGGTTACACATTGGGGATCTATTTATGAAATTAAGATGTAGTTTTAGAGAGATTATTTGCCACCAACATAATTCCAAACTGGGATAAATGCCAGTTTATGATCAAATAAAGAATAGTTCTTGGAAATGAGTTTCCAAGAGGGTTATAAAATTTGATAATGCTAAATTTAAATTCATTCAAAAATTTCACCATCCCAAAAATATTAAGGGTGTTATATTTTTTTTCATGAAAATCTGGTTTTTATCAGAGGTTTATAAAATATTTTTAAGAAATTGAAATTCCTTTATATTCCATATTATTAAAAGATAAACCCTTTCTATTTGATAAAAATTACCTGAAATAATTTAATTATCTTAATGAAAATTTCACTTCATCCACTATCATATCTATAATTTTTTAAAAATTAGCCTTTAAAATATTTTGTGATACAAGGGACATGGATGTTAGATCTATCATAGGATAGAGGAGAGAAAAGATATTACATGTGGTTTACTATGATAACATACTAGTATATAATCCTAATGTGAACAACACCACAATTGATAAGGTGTTTTATCAATGTTTTTGTCTCTATAAATGTTTAGGTACTACTAATAATGATCTAAATTCATAATCTTTATAGACCATTATTCCTTAAAGTAATTTTTTTAAAATAAAGAGTCCAAACCTAAAATCATTAGGTGTTTTATACTATTATTAGTGTTTGATAAGGACATTATAGAAAAATGAAGATCTAATAATGTTGTTTAATAGCATATTTCTTGGTTTTTAAAAAACAAGTTTAAAGATCCAAGGGATATTAACTCTTCCTTTCTTGATGTCATGTTACTCACTATAACTGTTAAGATGTCTATTTGGTATGTATAATTTTCTCACTTCATTAAAAAAAATTCATTCCCTCGGACTTTTCAAACTATCGAAGGAAGAAGTTCATTTCAGAGCTATAGTATTATATATGGGATTATGAGAAGCTATGTTCCATAAGAGGAAATCTTATCAATTATAAAGAGTTATTACTCCTAACCTCAGGGAGGGAATCATGTTGGATAGGGGAGATCACAAAAGGTTCTTTAAACTAGATTTTACTATCCTATATTCATTAAGGACTCAAGGAGTATTGATGCAGGTTTTGATAGATGTCAAAAGCCAGGTAATGATGGAAGAAAATAAGAGATACCTGATAAAGGTATTCTTGATGAAATTTATTTTATGTTTGGGGTTTAGATTTTATAGGACCATTACCATCATATCTTGGGAAAGAATACATTTTATTAGTTTTTAATATGTATACAAGTGGGTTGAGGCAGTGTCACTACTCAAAAATCAAGAAAGTGGTGTAGTAAAATTGATTAAAATGAATATATTATCAAGGATTGGGGTTACTCAAGCATTCATTAATTGTAATAACACCCATTTTAATAAATAAAAATTTAAATCATTGATGAATAAATGTGTATGTTCCCTTATAACTAGAACTACCTACCATCCACAATCCATAAGATAGGTAGAAAATTAAAACAGTGGGTTGAAACATATTTTTGAGATTTTTTTTGTAATTATAGGAATGATTGGGCCTTGAAATTAGATGAGGAATTATGGGCCTATAGAACTGCATTGAAAATCCCAATTGGTATGTCTGCAGACAAGATTTTATTTTTGAAATACTATTATTTGACTATAGAGTGGAAACCGAATCCATATTAGGTTGTAAAGGCTTAAAACTTTTATTTTAAGACTACTTGAGAGTGGATATTTCTAGAAATTAGTGAGATAAATGATATTAGAAGATATTCGTAGGGAAATGATATTAATTAAAAACAAGCGTCCATGATTTTTTATGATTCTATCCCTGAAAATAGAGAATTAAAATCTAGATGGAAGGTCCTTCACATTAATTATAGACTTAAGGTCTTTTATAGAAAATTGAAATCTCATTGGTCTAGACCATTAACGATTATGTTAGTGTTGATGAATGGAGATATTGAAATTTTTGGAGAATATAATTGACCAATGATGGTAAATTGTAAAAGAATTAAAATAAATATTTTGAAGGGAAGCCAAAGGGATTGGCTTCCATATTTGTTCTTGAAAAATATTTTTCATCTAATGTCTAGGTGAATAAATAAAATTCAGGGCTTCATGGGAGTCAACCCCATATTATTTTTGGTGTTTTTGTTTTCTTAATAGGAATAATTTTGTTGTTTTCTCTATATTTTGTTCTCAATTTTCCACTTGATTTATATTATTGGTGTTCCTGATCATTTTTCCTTAAGTAGGTTGCTAGTTAAAAAAGAAGATAATAGTTCCTTTTTTCAAAAGTTATAAGAATATTAATTCTTGATCATCATTTGAAAAAAATCCCTTAAACTAATATATTTTTTTATTAAATTTATGTTTTTTCTATTGTTAACTTATTTTAATCTTTTTTATTTTGTAGGAACTAAAGCAGAATAAACCGTATAATTTCAATCAAAGCTAAGGGGGAAGAGAAGTTTTTGGATTAAGTATAGGATAAATCTTCTTTAATCAGGGAAGTGATTATTTTTTTTTCTCGATTACCCCACCTCTATTATAGTGTGTTATTGATGCTCAATAGAGAGATACAAACTCTAATACCTTGAATTCTTAGATATACACTGAGAATACTCCTAATGTGTTCTCTGAAGATAGATTTAATATCATCATTTTTAGAGGACAGATGGTGTGGAAAATGGCGTTACATGAGGAGTTCATGAGTTAGTTTCATTCATCCATTTTGGTAGTACATCGATGTTTATAAATTATGTCTAGGACCTTCAGTGTATGTTTCAGTTGTAATGGATGAAGAAGTGAGTCGTTGAGTTTGTCTTTCAATTCCTCAATTGTTAGCAAGTTATGGCTGAGAACCAAGTTCTAGTGGGTTAAGCTAAACCCTTTGAGGTTCCAAAGTCGATATGGGATAATATATATATGGACTTCATGATGGGGATTCCACAATCATACAAGTGGCATGATTCCATTTGGATGATCATAGATTAACTCACCATGTCATCCCACTTCCTAGATATTTAATATTAGAGTTTAGTTGAGGGATTTGGAAACATCTAAATTTAGGAGATAGTCCATCAATGAAGATTTACCATGATGATAATTGTAGGATATGATTCTCAATTTACATCATGATTATGGAGAGGATTGTAGGAGTCCTTTAGGACGTAATTTCATTTGAGCACAAATATTCACACCTAGAAAAAATGGCCAAAATAAGTGGAAATTTTAGGTTATGAAGTACATGATGTATGATTTCATGTTTGAATTTGGAATTATTTTGGAGAATCACCAACCGTGGTGGATTTTTTATACAACAGTAGCTACCATTTTACCATCGATACAACACAATTCAAGGCCTTTTATGGGAGACTTTTCTTGTCACCACTATATTAGAATAATCTAGGTGAGTTAGCACTCATTGGCCAGGATTTGGTGTGAGAAATGATAGTGAAGGTGTAGGTCCATCTAGGAGTGGATAAATACTTTCCATAGCCTACAGAAGTCATATAGGTACAAACGAAAGAGGAATTGAATGTTCTTGGAGGGAGAATTTGGGTTTCTGAAGATATGACCTAAAAGAAAATTATGGATATTTTTATAGGGTGGAAGGTTGTCTTTGAGATTCACTTACCCCTTCCAGATACTATTTAGGGTTGGCGATGTGGCTCACTTATCAAACCTAACACCATAGTAAGACCATGCACATGTTGTCTTCCACTTGTCGCAAATAAGGATGTATGTTACTAGCCTATAGTATATTATCAAAATGTGAGACTTGGACATCTATAATGGTGAAACCATTGTGAATTACCTAGTAGAGATCTAGGATTTGTAGAAGAATATACTATGTGGGAGAGATATTCTCATGGGTTGAATCTACTGGGAGCACTGGAATCTTCAAGAGAGCACTTGGATGTGGTAGATCCAGATGTGAGCCTAGTAACCTCATCATTTTGTGTAGGATTTTTTCTTTTCAAGAAAAAATTACATAATGTTGGGAGAATTTATCATCACCTTTTTCCTTGTAATAAGTTGAAATATATTAAGGAATAGTTTCATATTCAAACACTTAGATGATGTGAGATTAGGTGGTCTAGAGAGTATTGATATTGATATAATAAATATAGTAATTGTATTATATCATGTGAACACATTTTTTATGAAATAATGGAATAAATCATAAATTGAGTCATAGATCAGAAATATATGGACACTATTCAATTCAATAATCTGGTTTTACCCTTGTAAATTCATAATATTTGTTGGCATCAAGTGTTGGGCATGCGCACGATCATGGGTAAAACAATTAAATATATTTATTTAAATGTTTATTTAAAATCCAAACCTAATCATGTTATAAATAATCATGATTATGTAAAATCCCTAGGACAAGATTTATAATATTAGTATTAACAGGAGGATCCATTGATGGATATTTTAGTTAATAAAAATAGATCGAGGATCATGATTGATTACCTGATGAATTTTTTCGCCAATGAATATCATTGATCTCTCTAACAATGATGACGTTGGACCACTTTCATCATTGATTGATCCAACCCAAGTTAGAATTTTTTTGGTGGTTTATTTTCCCCATTTTATTATTCCATAATGATGGTGAATCAAATCCTCTAAAAGATTGATTTGAAGGTCATTCATGTTTATGGGACTGGGTTTGTCTTCCAACAGTTTAGGAATTTATATTATTTATTTCATGGTTCCTCATTATTCATTCTAATTTAAATTAATCAATTAAAATCAGAAAAATAGAAGAGTTTCATTTACATTTTTTATTTGTTAATTTCTTACTAGTTTCTTCACATGTTCATCAATAGGAATATATTTTTTAGTGATTCAATAAGTACATAGTAATTGATAACTGTGTGATGGTTCCTCAACACAAGATATTGATAATATGTGTTCAGGTTCGTGATTTATGGTGCGATCAAGGAATTATTATAATGTTGGATGATAGAATATAGACCGAGTTTATATTTAGGTGTTCTCAGGGTGATTTTATGTGTTGTGAGGACACTGTTTGATGGGAACCGATTTCTGAGCGAATCCATGCCTAGAATTTGCCCATCAGTGACAATAAGGATTTTTCAACACTAGGTGCATTATTATTTATTAAATTTTGATTGGATATAGTAGGGGAGGTGGTGTGGGTATGATTCTGAGAAAATATTGATATTTCTTTGAAAATAATTACTACATGACGTGTAGTATTAAAAAAACAATTTGTGTAGTCTTCCTTATATGGTTTTAGGTTTTACACACAAAGAAAAATATAGAACAACACATGTGAAGTGTCATATTCTGTGGGACCTAGTGCTAGAATCTCAGTTTGTAACCTGGTGTTACATAGGTATGGACATAACCCGATACCCAGGAATTGCTTAATGTACATGGGTATGACCAAATATACACAGGCATGGGCAAGCATCATTATTAGTATCAGTTATACCTCTATATGTTGTGTACCAATATAGGTCATATCATGTATTTTGAATAATAAATTATATGTGAATTGGAAAGACATGGGTATAACCAAATATGGGAAAACACATCCTGTACCCCCATTAAATACAATGTACTTTTTTCTGGTCAATTGTAGGCCCTCATTTTCTTCAGTCTAGACCATTGTCTATTGAGTGTGTTCCCTTGGTATATCCCTATGAGAGTAGAATGTGAAATTACATACTTAATATTGGATATTGATCCAATATATGAATTTTTTCCTAGATATAGTTTGTGTTATCCCTTGATTATACCAGTGGGGATTCTCTATCATTCGGTCACCCTCAACTGATGGGGTTAGGGAAATCATTATAACCAACTTCCATGTATTTAAGATCATCTACATGGTGGGATATTCCAATTAGGGTTTGCTGCATCCCCCATGATTCTTGGGTGTGACCCCATATATACATCGAGATATTTTAAGATCCAATGAGTAATTTTTGGGGAGCCTTGATGATCATGACCTATCGGATGTGCACCATCATCGATTGCATAACATGTAGATTGTGTTCTCAAGGGTGAAAATTACATTTTTTATTCAATATGAATCATGTGGTTGGTAGTATGTTTGATACCTTCTTGTGGCTTGGATTATATTATAAGTATATCATGGTTTTATTCATAATTTTATTTCACATATCAAATTTTACATATCTTATGATGATGAGGTAATTACACAATAG
Source organism: Viscum album (assembly GCA_963277665.1). Classification (NCBI taxonomy): domain Eukaryota; kingdom Viridiplantae; phylum Streptophyta; class Magnoliopsida; order Santalales; family Viscaceae; genus Viscum; species Viscum album. Next base: position 1,991,133,149 of record OY728131.1, on the reverse strand, counting down.
ATTCTCATGTTTTTTTTTGATTTTGGGGCATACTACTGGGTATTGTTATACTCACCCCAGTAAGGGATTTTCCCACATATGTCATGTCTTAAAAATACAATGATCCACTTGATGGAGTCCAAGGATAACAGGGATAATGTAGATCATTGTCTAGGATGGACTAACTATAGTTTTACTATGTCTTTCATTCGACAGTAGTCCTCCTATACTAACTAGGTTATAATCTTTTGTCATTTTGGTGGGATAATATTTGGCCCCTTTTAGGCTTGCCAATACTTTTTCTTACTTTGATGTGGTATAGATGGTATGGATACATTATGGTATCAGTATTAATTTACCTTTTAGTAATTTATGGGTATTTATAGATGTTTTTGTGTGCACACATGTACTTAGGATAAGGCTTCCCATGTATGAGAATTTCCTAATTGTCATTGATCCATATCACTTAGACTCTCAGAGCAGGGTTTGGGGTGTCACACTCGACTTATCATTACCAAGGCAGGCCTTTGTGTATCAAGATGTCACATTATAAATGATTGAATTATAAAAACTTATCTGAACATCATGCTTTAGGTCATAAAAGGTACTTCTAGAAGATGTGAGGTGGGAAATGTTTAAATAAAATTTCAAAGGGAATGTTTAACATTTTAAGTCTATAAATGATTCACTTTTATAAGGGAATAAAATGGAACTTTTGTGAAAAAACATTATTTTTCAATAATTGAGTGACACTATTAAATAATTTTAGTGATATATATCCTTTATTATTCTATTTTTATAAATATTATATAGTTATATAGGTTTTTTTTAAATGAACTCATATTAGGAAAGGTACTCTGATATGTTAATTTTTTTGTGGTTAAGAATTCTATGAAAATTTATAATAGGATCTATTATAATATTATAAACCCTAAAATTATTGAAATTTATACTCTCAAAATAAATATTTTATTTTATTCAAGAAAAAATGTCAATAAATTTTTACCATAACTTATGAATCTACATGTATCAATATTATATATCCATAGTCATTTTCCTATTAGGTTATTTGAACTAAATCTATTTAAATACCTAATACAAATTTATAAATATAATATAATAAAAAAATAATGTCCCGCACGAGTTTCTAGTACGGAGTGTAGTCTTAGGCCCACACATTAATCATCATATAGAAGATTTAGTTGATACACAACTAGCCTTTTTCAAGGTGATTACCCAAGGTGCATTTGCTCCATAGATTTATCCATTTTTCTAGTATCCAAATAGTGATGTAATTTCTATTAAACCACACATTATACACTTTATCAACAACTTTTTATGTCATACTATAGTTATGGTTATCCCTTGGGCTTATCCATAAGAGTTTTTGTAAAATTTTCTTATATTAATTCGTAAAATATACAATACTACATCAATTATCTTAAAAGGTATTCCACACCAGTGAAAGTATGATTAACCATAACTTATAACACCTTAATTAATACTTTTAGATAATGATATTATTTATATATTTTATTGTTTTGAAATATATTTGTATAGATTTTAATAAATAACAAGAAAACTAGATGAAAAATGAGATCCATTAAATCGGGGAGGCGGTAGTCTGCACAACACACAATTAACATTTTCCATTCTCAATAAATTAATGGAAATGTTGGTGGATTATAATTTTTCTATTAATAATAATAATTATATTATATATGTCACAAATATTATTTACTTCCATCCATATAATTATTTAATATAGGTAGTGTTGATAAAATAGAAGGCATCACTTGGTAGAGGCAGTAGCCCATGAAAATTATGGTATATGTTCTTTTATTTTCCTAAGTATATATGAAGGAATGAATAATGTTTCTTCCATAAATAAAATAATAGTAATATATGTAACAATACAAATATAATTATATTACTATGGATAGGGTTGGTTTTTAATAGAAATATGAATAAGAAAAGGTTGAGGATTATCTAATACTCATGTTGAGACCCGAAACCTTCTCTTGGAAATCCCATTGTATGATAATTATTTGATGGGTGGGTATATATATACTAATGAATCAGTAAAGGATTTATATATCATGATGGATGGATGTTAAGAATGGAATTTGTTTTCAGAATATGCAGCATGGGAAATTTGTTTGTTCACAACATACAGTGAATCCATTTTTTTGTTCACAACATGAAGTGTGGATATTCTATTTGTCCAAAAAAGTATGATCATTTTTTTGTTCAAAACATTTAGCATGGAAATTTTGTTTATTCATAAGGATATAATTTTTCAATTATTATGTCTTTTTCAATGTTATTTATTATGCTAGTTTTGAAGGGATGTTACATTTATATTCCATATTTTTATAATATTTAATTAGGTTTTATATTTATTATCTCATAGTTATGAACTCTTTTATCCATGGTATATGATTATTAATGTGAGGATACATGTAATAATATAATGATTAGTGGAATTTTTTTAGTTTTTCCCTGTTATTTTATAGAATATATCCCTCCCCTACTCATTTTTTCTCATATACATAAGATGTAACCCTTGATTACATGTTAATGATTCCTTCCAATACTAACCATTCTAGGTCACCACATTCTAATTTTTTTCCTATGTCTTAAATATCATTATAACAAAGTATATGTATAGAACTGGATTTTTTTGCTTTGAATATAGTGAAATGTTCACAAGTATTATAAAATAAGTTTCATATATATCTGATCCTAAAAGACAGTAAATTATCCATTCTTAGGGTAATGAGATGATTTATGAGGTTTAATTTTTATATTATTGAAATTATGCAAAATAATGATATGTTCATTTGGGGTTTATTGAGTTGGTATCATATTAGGGATTAGTTATTTTTTGGATTATTCTATTTATTTTTATATATTGTTGTAAAATAACTTTAGTAAAAACCCTCAGGATAAGTCTCATGGATAAGATTAAATGTAAGATAACATTGTAAAATTTTGGTGAATCTTTGAGTATTTAGTTTCCCTAGAAATATAATCTCAATATAGATAAATGAATGTGGATGCAATTGTGGAATAGATACAACTTGGGGATATCACCTTGAAAATGAATAATTAATTATTAACACAATCTTCACTCTGGTTTATGATGAGTGGTCCTAAGATTAAAAACCTGGATAAATATTCTTGGGGAATATTCTTTGGTTAATCATATTATATATATAAACTAATTGGATGGATTAAAATATATTATATTCTGATGATAATTTTTGTTATAGAAATTAGTAAGAAAATGCACACAGAAAACCTAGGTATAATTGAAGGAGTGATGGGTCAATCCAATTATATCATAGTTAAAATGAATGTATAATAAGTTAAAATAAAGGTTTAATTAGAGAAGACATCATTATATTGATATTTCCTATTCATTTAAAATTCTACTCATATTATATTATATAATATCATAATCATTTTTGTTTAGATATTTTTTTTGGAAAAAGACCTGGAAAATGATGTTTTGGAAGGTATGTACTTATAAACTCTTTAGAAATAGCTATAAAATCATATTTTTAATAAATGGTTTGTAATCTTAATATATTCGTATTATGAAGGAAAATAATTATTAAATATTCCTCATAAAGATTGTAAGGTTTGTATCTATTCTAATATATATCTTGAATCATTATTATCATTATATAACCTTAAGTATTTATATTAGAAATTTATAATTAAAATTGTGAGGATAAAATTCACATAGGGAGTATAACACCTAGTGATTTTGGAATATATTTGCTTCTCTAAATTAATATTATGTTCAACAAATTATCTCACACACAACACGAAACTAAAATGATACAAAACATATTTATTATTAATAAAATTTATGAATAATTAAACCCCTAGTAAATTAAAAATGGTAATTAATTATAAATTCACACAAAATAAGATTAAAACAATTAATGTTTTAGAAGGGAATTTTTTTAATAAAAGTTGATTTTCATTAAATAATTTATTTTATTTTAAAATATAAATTCATAAATATTGGAATTTTATTTTTAAAAAATTAAAGTAATTTTTAAATTCCACATAAAATATAATGTTAGGGTTATTTTTTGTAATTTTCTTACAAAAAAATTAATTTTTTGCTGAATAGCAAAAAATAATGATATTTCTAATATTGGTAGTTTAATGAAATTATCATAATATAATAATGACTTAAAATTAATTAAATTTTTTTTATCAAAATATATATTTCTAAAGTAAAATAAATCATTTAAAATCATTATGTTTAATTAGAGAAACCCATGTGTAATGTTTTGGAAACTTAAGTAATATTTTACTCTAAAAACTATTTTTATTCACTTATATTAAAATTTAGATTTCATAACATACAAAAATTAATTCAATAAAAATATATTTCATATTTTTTTTCAAAAACATCATATTATATAATAATATCAATTTCATTTTTTGGGAATAAAAATATGATTACTAAGATTAATGTTAATGACCATAATAATAGTGAGACTATTATTTTCAAAGAATCAATTTATTAATATTGTTTATTTTTTATATAATACAATAAATTAATAAATTATAAAAAAATGTAATAAAAATAATTTTTAAACCTATATATAATTATATAATCACTCATTTAATTGGTATTAAATAATGAAAAATATTTAGAACACATAATGGCTAAAACAACATTTTTTGACAAAATAGTTTTTCTATGTATTAAATGTTCTAATGTAAAAATTAATTTATATTATCTATAAATTTAATTACATTATATAGGGATTAATAGTATGTCTATAATTCCCATATTTTGAAAGGTTTTTTGCCTAATATTTTAAATAAAATATTATTTACTTGGCTACAAACTAGTTTCCAAGGAAAAAAACCAAATGGTAAAATATATAACAAAATCAACTGGTAAAAGGATTGAAATATGTTTAAAAAATGTTTGAAAATTATTAATAGATTATTTACAAAATTTATTTAAAATTATACTCCAATATTTCTAGATATTGGAGTCACTGACCCTTCATTAGGGTCATGTAATTATTAGAAAATAATGGGTATTCACAAAAGTTCCCATTTCATCTTGTATAAAAGGGGAACACTCCCATCCCCTCATGGAACCGTAATTACATTAAATTTTACCCTAAAACTCTGAAATTTTTCTCCACCTATAACCCTATAAAAATTTCATATGCCTCTGGTCTCAATTTGTCATCTTAATCCGTTCATTTCCAAGGATACTTTCATGATAAAATTAAAGGAGGTCAGAGCATATTTGAGTATTCCAGAATACATTGTAAGGTTTTTGTGCACCTCATTTAATTTAAATGGTGTTAATAATGAATATTTGATATATTATATCATGTATTATATGTTATTAATGGTATTTTAAATTTAATTTCTAGCCCCCTCTTTTAGGTGGTTTATATAAAAATGTTTCTTAAGCCATAAATGATATTGATATCTCAAAACTTGTTTCATTGAGTTAAAATGTTTCATATTGAAATTATTTATTATATTATTTGTTTAATAAATACCAAGTATTTATATTTAACATTTTTCCTTCAATCGAGTTACAATGAAAATTTTGATTCAAATATTCCACTGCGATGAATTTATACCCCATAATAGTATGATATTATTAAGAATAATTACCATTATTTTAAACAATTATTTTTTCCTTGTACATATTTTCCAGTACCACTAATTATAAACTTAATATTTAGAAAAAAATTATGTTTTATCTCATGAGGACATAATATTTAACTTCTCTTATTTTAAAAAGTGATATTTTGTTGCTCATTTTATGATTTGGGTTTTCTTCAAAGGTGTTTCAAAATATTAAAAACATTTCCATCCTTCCAAAAAAAATGTTTTATTATAAACTCCAAATTTGTTTTTTTAAAATTAATTTATTTTTGAATATCCATTATTTAAAATAATTTTTAAAAATAAATGGTTTTCAAAGTACTGAAATCATCATTTGAAAAACATAATTTATTTTTCAAGGCTCCATTTTAAAAAATTCTATTTAAAAGTAAATTTTTTCAAAATGTTTCAAATTGTCCTTTTTATAAAAAATTTGGATTCATTATTTATATTTAATCTCAAATAATGATTTTTAAAATTTATTATATTCAATATTACAAAATTAACCTCTCGAAAAAAGACTTTTCAAAATAACCCATAACATCTCTTTTATAATAATGTTAAAAAACATTCTATTAACTATTTTATTATTTCAATTTAATTTTCCTCTAAATATAAAGATATTATTTGGTTGTTAGATATTTTAATGAATAAACCATTGAATTTTCTTATAAAATAATTTTTTTGGGGTGATCAAATTTTTGGTATCAATTATTTACATGCTTGAGTTTAATTTCTGTGATACAATTTTTAGGTGTTTTGAATCCCATTTTTAATTGCATGAATTATTTTTGATGTGATTAATGATATAAATTTTCATTCCATTATTTTGTGAGGATATAATTAATGACTAAATTATAGTGTCACACATATGTATAGATGATTTATGTGTGGGGTTATATATCTCCCTCCAATTCTTTGGTAAAATTTTGATATCACATGTATTAATTATGTTGAATTTGGGAATTTTTTTGTTCATAACATAAAGAATTGGAATTATATTTTTTAAATCATAAATTGTGGGAATTTTTTCGTTCACAACCTAAAGAAAGATAATTTTGTTTTTTCTCATCATGAAGTAAGATAGAACTCTGTGAGGAGGTGAATATAATTCCCCCAGTGAAACATATATTTAATTTATATTATTTCCATAAGATAATATTTCAATCTCATAAATAATCACAAAATACCAAGAATTAAAGGTTTAGTGACTTATAGGAGTAGTTATATAGGCAACATATTTTACAAAAAAAATACACATTTCTCCATAATCAAACTATACTAAACCCCATTATATAAATCTCATAAATTATACTCATTTTCTTAACCTATGGAATGTAAAAATATGAAAGGAGAGGGTACAAATGATCATCAAGGTAAAAATAAAAAAATAAATCAACGGTTAGATCAAAAGAATATGATAAAACATGATAATGGTTAAAAAATATTATTAAATATAACATGGAATAACAATATATGTACATATGTAATGATATAAAGACATGAAATCTCAAATGATAAGAAAACATGTATCATGGAATAAAAGAATGGGATAATAAAAATGAGACATGAAGAATCATCATAGGAATACAATAGAAAATGTTTTGTGTAATTAAAACATATTTTAATAAAGAATTATGGAATAAAAAATCGTAGGGAAACTATACCATTGTGAACAGAAAATGTCCATTCTTCATGTTGTAACCAAACAAATGTTCACACTTCAAGTTGTGAACTATAAAAATGTTCATTATTTATTTTTGCAACAAACAAAATGTTTACATTTCGTATTTTCAACAAACAATATTTTCATGCATCATATTGTGAAAAAATAAAAATTCCACAGTTAACATCTTTATCTCATGATATATAAATCATTAACTAATTCATTAGAGGTGTATATAAGATCCTACCCACCAATCATTCATACATATCAGAAGTTATCAATGAATGAAAATGAAATGAATAATATGGAAGAAAGAACACGATAATAAAATAATTAAATATAACATATTATGTGATTTTAAAAATATTATTCATAATATAAATAATTATAAAAAGAATAATATCCAAATACATGGTGATGGAATTCATAAATTCTTGAAATATTGACATTTTTATTTAATGTATTAAGCATGATATTATTTCTATCATCAAAGGAGGAACCAAGAAATTATTCTTATCATTATGGTTTCAACCAATGAATAATTCTTTCATTGGGTGGGAATAAATAAATACTCAAAAGTTTTATCTCATGAGATGAAAATAAAATAATTTCAATATATTTATTGTCAAAAAATTAGATAACATTAACCTAATGTTTCTAGAAAAATTAGGTGGATTGTAAACAAAATACATAATCCAAAAAAATATGTAATCAAAAAAATCCTTATCAGAATAAAAAATTTATAGCCATTTAATATTTCTCAAATCCATAGATGTATGGAATATATGTTAACACAATTCAATCGAAAGATGGAAATTTATTAATGTTCCACTCCTTCCTGGTTTCTTACATTCCTGATTATGGTGGTTGGAGGTGTTTGGGGGTGGTTTTAAGAGTTTTTAGTGCAGGATAAAGGTGCAGCAAAACTATTATAGGAAAACACATCTTGTAAGTGTTTTAAACAACCTGAAAATTGGTTTCATGGATTGTATAGGGTTGGTTCACTGTGTGTATATTTTAGGGGTTAAATAATAAAAAGTTTACAAGCTTTTCAGTAGAACCTAGAATCCTTATATTACACGACATGAATGAGGATTACACATCATGTAATTCCATGAACCTGTATATATTTAAAGGTTTCAGTCACTTGGGTTTTCTTCAAACCCTATGGAAAATATATTTTATACCATTTTATGCATCTAAAAACCATTTCCTTTTGCTTTTGGATATTTATTTCCATGCCGATTGATTCTTAGTTTCTCGTCTTCGATCTTTGGTGGGTTCTCCTTTCGTCATCTCCCGTTTCCTTCAGTTATTATTTGGGGTTCCACTACAGTGGTGTTTCATTGGTTTGGGGTGTGTTTAGGTTGGATTTTTTACAACCATTTTTTCATAGTATCTTGATTCATGGTTCCTGTGGTGTGTTTTTGGTTCCTGGGTGTTATTATTCACCATACAATGCACAATGAGTTGGAAATATTATTTGTGGTATGATTTCCATTATTTCTATTTATTGTGTCTAGTGTGGGAGGGGTTTTATTTTCATTACCTATATGTTATGGTTGTGATGGATTAATTAAATAAAAATAATTTGTTTATTTGAAATTTAAGGGTAAAGGGATTTTTTCATGCATTTACAACATTGATATTATTGTGATATTATAGATTTTACGGGCCTCAATCCATTTTGAAAATTATTTCAATTGGGGATTTTTTTTTAACTTGATATATGTGCTGTGATTTTTTCTTTTGTTGTGATTTCTGTGATATCACACTAAAAATGGAAATTACATATCAACTTATCTTTAGTTAATAGATTGGGTTCCCCAAGATTATGACTCGTGTGATGAAAATTTTAAAATATAGTGGAATGTGATAAAATCGATATTTTAAATCTATAAAATAATATTAATGTGTTGTGATCTATGGTTGGGGCTTGTGGGGATGATGGTTTGTGTGTTTTTCTTTTGGGGAAGTTAGGTGATATTTTTCAGGTCATGTTTTTTAGGCTGAAAGGTGAGGTTTCTAGGGATAACAACTTTCTTATGATATGTGGATATGTTATGTAGGATGCCTTAGTGGTGATGGAATAAATGAATGTTTAATAATGCTTAAAATTTTATGGTTTTAATTTTTTAATGAGATAAAAATTTTCCAATGGAAAAATTAATCATGGGTTGTGTGATTAAATGTGGTTGATGCTATATAATGAAATGAATGGGGTGATTAAATGAAATTAGTTGGAAATGTGAGTGGGTTTTATGGCTTGATGTGTGGAATTATCCATTTAGAGGTGGAAGAAATGGTGGTGGTATTGTCAGTTGTTTTATTGATTGAGAATGCATAGGTTGGGCTTGGGTGTTGATACTATATATATATACTTGAATATACCTTGTGATTTTATATATTAACCCTACCCACATTGATAATTATGTGTCAAACACCTGCATAGTCACACATGGTTATTTTTCCCAACATCCTGGTGGGAGGATGGATGGTTGGCTACCTGATCTTCCCTGCTCCCTCTTCCAAGAAATGATAGCCCAAATTTCTTTTGGTGAGTGGTGATGTGGTGTCCCAGGTGTCTCTAGGATGAGTTGTGATGTTCTTTGCTAGGTGTATTCAGGATGAATTGTGATGTGCTTCCCTAGGTGCCTTTAGAATGTTATGAGATGTGATGTGGTGTGGTGTGATGTGGTATGTGTCCCGTGTGTGTGGTTAGGATGGGTTGTGGTATGGGCCCAGGTGTGTGGGGGAAGGATTTGTTTAGGTATGTTTTCTAAGTTTGTGCGGGAAGGATGTAATGTGAAATATTTAGAATAGGTGGGAGGCCTAGGACATTTTCCATTAGGATGTGAAAGTGGATAATTGGAGGGAAAGTGGTGGATGGTACCCTATCATCAATGTTCTTTAATTATATTGTATTACTTGATGTGATTTATTTTGTTAGTGTCCCTTGGTGAGTTTTGGATGGTTTGTATTCCTATTTAGGTTTTTTTGTTTACTATTTATTTTTGGTGAATTATTGTTCTTCTTTCACATGTTCATGAGTGATTTTTGTTTTCCTACTAAGTATAATTGTATTCTCACCCTATGTATATAAAAATGTTTTCTGTTTTCTAGGAAGCTTTTGTGGAAAATGATGGATCTTACTATCTCAGATACTTGACAGTTGTTGTGTTAGTGATTTAGCTTTACTTTTGATTATTTAATTTGGAAAAATTTATCTATATTTGTTCTATTATACATGCATGTGGGATGGTTTGAGTTTCACTTTATATTACGTATTAGATTTATTTTGGATGATTCGTTTTATCTTCTGATCATGTTTTCTTATGTACGGTAATGCCTCTCATATTATGAATATTGTACACCCTTGGAGATAGTCACCAACTCATGGCTAATTGGATGTGGGACTCAAGGGTTATTATCTATCTCCCCTCATTATGGTCTCTTTGTAGGGAGGGGTTCATGAAAAAGTGGTATCAAAGGTGACTGTTAAAAAATAGGATGCATTTTGGAGTTAGGAAAAATGAGTATTGCATGGTTTGGTAGGGAAATAGTTTTATATGATCTTGGTGCATGACATAGGCCATGTAAGACTAGTTTGAACACAAACTTTTAGGTCCCCCCATGAAATGATACAAAGACTATGAGTCTAATGAATGACCATGTAAGGTTACAAAACTTTCAAATTAGAGACCTAGGATACATACATGCATCATAATGACTTTTATTCTTTTTAGAATTGGTTAGTTTAAGGAAATTGAAATTAGATAAAATTAATTAAATCAATTAATGTTAATTAAAATATATCAGAATGAATGTTTGTACTACCGGGAATAAGGAATGTTAGTTTTCATTTAAACTGTGGCTTCTATTCATTGTTTGTGTGTGGATAAGGTAGTTGAGGATAAACTAGATAATCTATTGTATCACCATATGGTTGATCCAATTGAGTTGTATGATTATTGGAAGAGGATGTTGTGTTCTTTCCAACAACATAATTTCGGGATGTATGAGGGTAGTGTTTCAGATATAGAAATAAAGATCTGTATGGAGGAGCATGAGGTAACTTTTAGTTTGATCTGGGACATGTCAGAATAATGGGTACATTTGGAAATTATAAATATATTAATAAATTGTGTGTTAGTGATAGACATTGTATCTAGTGTAGTGTAAGGAGGTATATTTTTGGTGGCTCAACATCTAGAAGGAGTTTTGGGAAGAGTTCCTTTCATCGATCATGAGATGGTAAAGAGGTAGGAGATTATTTCTCTCTAGCATGGTATATTCTATTGTGGGAGTTGGAAATCAGGTTTAAGGATATTCTATCATTTTTTCTTATAGTTTTTAAGATGAAAAGTCTTGTGGAAGGCATTTTTAGGAGGCACACTATCCTTATATTTAGTATGCAGTTACTCCTTTTTCATTTCAAATAATCCTTGAGGTTTAGAATAAAGAAAAGGTGATCAAGAAAAGTCACATGTGAGGATATTTTCCATGACAATGGATCCAGAAGGGTTCCTTTAGTGATAGAGTTGTTAGTGGAAGGTATTAGGCACTATGTCTATCGAGGTTTGGAACAGTCGAGATTCAACCTCGATAGCTCCCATTTTGACCTTCTGGTTTCAGTGAATTTTCTTTGAATTTGGGGTTTATGTATTTCTTATGTAGTGTTTTCAGCCATCTTCAAGACGAGTTCTAAATGGATACTCAAGCTCAGTTTTGTGGTGGTGTATAGGTTCAGTTCCAGCCTCAACAGTATTTTCCAGTGATTCCATTTCTACAGAAGGGGTCTTAGGCGTTTGCTACTATAAGGCCCCAGCCTTAAACCATACTTAATCTTGAGTTATTACAAGATTACACGTCGAGGATCTTTTCAGGTTTAGAGTTTTAGAGAATTAGATCATAAAACTTGCATTACATTCCACATATAAACAAAGTGGTTACATAAAGATAGTATTCTTCATTCCCATCAATGGAAACACATTTAGAAATAAAACATGGATTATTTCTTGACACATCCTTGACTCTATCATCTTATCATGTACCTTTCCCTTGACCTGTGAAAAACATTTCAAAAACTTGGGATGAGCATAAAAACTCAGTATGGGTTATAAAATAAAACATGGAAAGGAAACATGAGTTCATATATACATAAGAATGAAATCATACTTTACCCATAAAACATAGGCACTTTAACATACCTCATAAAATCATGAATAATTCATAGAAATCATAAGACATAAAGGTAACTTGAGGCATCCATAACATTCTTACGTAGGGAGTTACCATATTGGTTATGTTTGGAATACCCATCACAGTATATTCCCTAAAATCTCTTCGGAGAAACCTTATAGTTTCACTCCTTCGCGTTACCCAATGCATTGGAGAGCTATAACGGGCTCACCCTCCCTTAGTTTATCACGGAACCACCCGTCTTCATAATAATGCCCAAGAACCATAACATAATCATATCACATAAAACATGCGTAAAGGAAACATAAAATTTCCACATTTCAATCACGAGATATCAATACAACACATTGATATAAAAACATTATGAAAACCATTTTCAGTACTAAAATAATAGAAAAGTAAAACATGGTATTTATTTTTCTTTTAAAAAGAAGGTATGGCTTGTAGAGGAAGCCGAAACTCAAATAACGGTCACGACGGCGGAGAAGTCGTTGTCGCCACATACGTACGACAAAAACTTTCCCTTTTTTCGTTTAGTAAATGCTTCATATAAAAAAGATTCCTTTTGAATAAACGTAAAAGTCAAAGGGGTTTATACACCGTATAAAATAAAGTTGTGTATAAAATAAAATATGCCACAACGAAAGGAGATTGAGACGAAGTCCCATACCTCGTATCCGACTTGACCCGACCGTTCTTTAATCTCCTGAATAATAAACTTGAGTTAATCTCTACTTGCTTATGAATATTTTCAAGTTCATTATTCCTTTTATACCATGTTGTGAACATCATGTAATCAGTTATGTTAATAATGTTCATTTTGTCGGTATTTGGTTCTTAAGTCAAAAATAGACTTCTTACATTACATGTTGTTAATTTAGTCAAAGGTTCATTATATCCAGAATGGTATTCATGATGTAGATATCATATATATCATATATATCCAGTACATACATGCATTTATAATATTACATAATCATTTAGAGGTAAGAAATGAAATGCACCGTTCATGGAGACGGTAAGTCGTACGTACGCATGAACGCTACTTTCATTTCTATTTCGTATTTTATAGAATGGAATCATAATGATATAAAGGTATATTATAATTCCAGTATAATATCATATATAATATCATATTTCCATCCTTTATATGTCCCACATATGGTATTTAACGAATCAAATCACTTTGAGGGGGCGGTAGTCCGCACTTCCTAAAATGAAGATATTGTGTTTACCCATAATGGAAACCATAAAGGTATGCCCAAAATGAAAAAAAAGAAGCTTAAGGAAAACATAAACATATTATATATCATATATAAAAATAGTGACATCATAATGGCCACCTTTGGAGGTGTTAAATGAGTATTGAACAATCATCGTTCCGGGAGGCAGAATTTCGCCATCCACGGAAACCGTATGTTCTTTAACCATTTCATGTAGTTGTGTGAGTGTGTAGCTCAAATATATCTTTTAACAACATCCTAGTATATTGAATATACTGGTGTTGTTACAAAAGAAGTAAATAAAAAGAGTTTAGGGGGTTGGAGAAGCAAAATAAAACAAATGAACATGAGAGAATGAATTACCTTAAAAAAGTGTAACTCCTCTTGATTTCAGCCTAAAGGCTTCCTTTGAAAGGATTCTGCCCAAAGGGAATCCTCTAGGATGAGGATAGGGATGTGGATAGAGTAAATGGGCAGGGTTTGGCCGAGCCAAAGGCTTGTGGAGGGTGTGAAATGAGGTAGAGGTGGGGGCCTTTTATAAGAGGAGAGGAGGGGCACTTTTGGAAAGTAAAGAAATATTACTTTATTTAAAAATGTGTTTCGGTTTAAAAAGGTCCCAAATTGATATAATTCGTGGATAAGGTGATAAGGCTTCGAAATACACTCATACAATTGGTTTTTTCCATGTGTAGTTAATAGATTTTACATTATATTTCCATTTTATTTAAATCGTCAAATAATGATGTCATCGCTGCATCACTATTATGTCATACATAATTTAATTTATTTAATGTCTAAAAAACAGAAAAAAAATACTATGATGTAGGAAATATTTTTATATTTCCAATTACTATTTATAATTAAAATTTGGACTTGTATAACCCCACTTAAAAATTGTTTTCATAAAACATATTATGTTTGTGTCATTTTCACTTTAACATTAAATAAAAAGTAATTTATGTCATTTCCCAACAAAAGTGGATCCATGGGGTCCCCAAGTTGACCCATGGCATGTCAGGGTCGGCCATGACACAACCAATGAGGTTGGGACATGTGTCTAGGTCATTTCAGTTTATTAAAGCATTATTTATACCTTAAACTACACTAATTACCACTAATCGCGATTAAGAACTTAATAAGTTACTTTTCACCAAAAAAATTATTATAATCTCATTGAACCACATTTTACTTCTTAATGACAACCATGTATATAGGATTTTCAAAATTCAATACACATTAGTGGTAAACTTTCATTTAACTGAAAAATCAGTTTGCTTGATTACCACTTAGTGGTTTCACTATTCATCAAAAATTGAAGTTTTTCAGAAAATTACCAAAAATTCACCCTAAGCTATACTTGATATTCCGAATTCAAAAATGAAGTCTATTTTACAAAATTCAAAACATATAGGTCACATTAATTAATTTAATAATTAATTCCCGCTGTCAGAGCAAATAGCGTGTTTTTATGAAACAATAAGTATCAAAAGATTGACACCAGTTTAAGTCCAATTTCAAAGTGAAATTGATTCCAATGACCACCATTGGATAAAATGGTAAAAATATATTCTATTTTAACTTCAAAACCAATTCAAAACATAATCTAATCATATAAATAAATTAGGTTAAAAAGCAGTTTTGATGTAAAATGCAGTATTTTTCATTATTCATTAAAAATGAACATTGTCAGAAAAATACCAAAAATTCACACAAGGTAAATTTTGATGTCCCAATCATAAAGAATAAGTTTATTTTGACAAACATAGTTTATAAAATTGTCAAAATATAGATTCAAAAATGGTTTTCCATCAAAAGGCAGTAAAACAATCTTTTAAGAATATTAGTGTATTCCATGCATAAGATTGTATTTATTTTCATTTTAAGCCTCTATAACACTATCTTAATAATTAATAGACATAGATAAAAATATCTATTATTCATTACTTAATTGGGATGTTACATCCTTCCCCCCTTTAGAAAATTGCTTCCCCGCAATTTATTTACTTATCGAATAAATGGGGGTACTTATCCCTCATTGCATTTTCAGATTCCCATGTTGCCTCTTCAATCATGTGGTTTTCCACAAAACCTTTACCTGATGAATCACCTTATTCCATAACACTTGCTCCCTGTGGTCAAGAATCTGGACCAGTTGTTCCTCATATGATAGGTTCTCTTCCAGCTGTACTACCTCTGGACTCAAAACATGAGATGGATCTGGCATATACTTTCTCAACATCGAAATGTGAAAAACATTGTGTACCTGAGATAAACTCGGAGGTAAAGCCACTCGGTATTCAACTGATCCAACTCTTTCCAGAATTTCGTATGGTCCAATGAACCTCAGACTTAACTTTCCTTTCTTACCAAATCTCATCACACTTTTCCAAGGAGAAACCTTGAGAAAAACATGATCACCTACCTCGAAAGATAGATCCTTCCTCCGGTTATCCGCATAACTCTTCTGCCTGCTCTGAGCTGTTCTCATGTGTTTCTGAATCAGCTGAACTTTTTCTGCCATCTCTTCTACCAATTCTGGTCCCATCAACTTCCTTTCACCCACTTCATCCCAGAAAGCTGGAGTTCGACACTGCTTCCCATATAATGCCTGAAATGGTGCCATCTGTATACTGGAATGAAAACTGTTATTATATGAAAATTCAACCAATGAAAGATGTTGGTCCCAACTTCCCTGATAATCCATAGAACAAGCTCGTAGCATATCCTCCAATGTCTGAATTGTTCATTCTGACTACCCATATGATTGAGGATGAAAAGCTGTACTAAAATTTAATTCAGTACCCAATGACTTCTGAAGGCCTTTCCAAAAGTTAGAAGTAAACCTGGGATCACGATCTGATACAATGGAGAGAGGAACTCCATGTAACCTGACTATCTCTTTAAGATACAAACGGGAAAGTTGATCAAGAGAGAAAGTATCTCTTATAGCAAGGAAATGAGCAGATTTGGTCAAGCGATCAACAATAACCCAGATTGCATTATTACCTCGAGATTTCTTCGGTAATCCAACAACAAAGTCCATGGATATATTCTCCCATTTCCACTCTGGCACTGGTAAAGGCTGAAGCATCCCTTTCGGTAACTGCCGCTCTGCTTTAACCTGTTGACATGTCAAACACTTCACAGTAAAATCAGCAATATCTCTTTTCATTCCATCACACTAGTAATACTCCCGCAGATCTCTATACATCTTAGTACTGCCCGGATGAACTGAAAACGGAGAACTATGAGCTTCACATAACAGCTCTCTCTTCAACTGTGAATCACAAGGCACACACAATCTCTTCCCAAATCTCAAAACACAATCACTATCAATGTTGAATTCAGGCAACTTACCTTTCTGAACCAGCTCTACCTTTTTCTGCAACTCACTGTCTTGCTTCTGTGCTTGCTTGATTCTATCTGATAGAGAAGATCTCACTGATACCTGAAACAAAACAGAAGGACTTCCTGCACCAACAACTTCTATGCCAAATTTCATCAAATCATTAACCAAAGGATCACGTTCCAACCGCAACATTGTTAATGAAGCATTACTTTTTCGACTCAAAGCATCAGCCACTTTATTTGCTTTTCCCGGATGGTAATGAATTGTAAAATCATAATCCTTGATTAATTCCAGCCATCTCCTTTGTCTCATGTTTAACTCTTTCTGAGTGAATATATACTTTAAACTTTTGTGATCGGTATATATTTCACACTTTACTCCATACAAATGATGCCTCCAAATTTTTAAATCAAAAACAACAGCAGCTAGTTCCAAATCATGTGTAGGGTAATTTACCTCATGAGTTTTCAACTGTCGTGAAGCATAAGAAATTACCTGATCATTCTGCATTAGGACGCAACCAAGTCCTTTTAATGAAGCATCACTGTATATAACAAACTCACCATTCCTGGAAGGTAGTGCCAAAACTGGATCATTCACCAATCTTCTTTTCAATTCCTGAAAACAATCATCACATTCTTTTGTCCAGATAAACTTAACACCCTTCCGAGTTAGCTTAGTCATTGGACTAGATAACCGTGAAAAATTTCTAACAAACCTTCGGTAATATCCCTCCAAACCAAGGAAGCTACGAATCTCGGTTACATTTGTGGGTCTTGCCCATTATTCCACAACTTTTGTTTTTGCAGGATCAACAGTTATTCCGTCTTTAGAAACAATGTGACCAAGGAAAGAAATTTGTTGCAACCAAAACTCACACTTGCTGAATTTCCCATACAGTTTATTTTCTTTTAAGGTTTGCAAGATAACCCTTAAATGTCTTTCATGCTCCTCTTTACTTTTAGAAAACACCAAAATATCATCAATGAAAACCACCACAAACTTATCCAAGAACTCATGGAAAATTCTATTCATTAAGTCCATGAATACAGTAGGTGCATTGGTTAGCCCAAAAGGCATTACTACAAATTCATAATGGCCATATATCATACGGAATGCGGTCTTCGGAATATCTGCCTCCTTTACCTTCAGCTGATGGTACCCCAATCTCAAGTCAATCTTTGAAAAAAACTGAGCTCCCTGGAGCTGATCAAACAAATCATCAATATGAGGCAAAGGATATTTGTTCTTAACAGTGATATTATTCAAGGCTCTATAATCAATACAAAGTCTCATAGAATCATCTTTCTTTTTAACAAATAAAACAGGAGCACCCCATGGTGATGTGCTAGGTCTAATGAAACCTTTCTCTAATAAATCTTGAAATTTCTCCTTCAACTCTAAAAGTTCAATTTGTGTCATTCGATAAGGGGGTTTTGAAATTGGCTTAGCATCAGGAACTAAGTCAACCGTAAACTCAACTTCCCGATCTGGTATTATTCCAGGAAACTCATCAGGAAAAACATCAGGATACTCATTTACCACTGGCACATCATTAATCCGAACAGTTCCTTTATTTTCAACGATGTGTGCAAGGTAACATTCATTTCCATCTTTTACAAGTTTCTCGGCCTCTTGATATGTTATCAAAAGTAAGGGTTCATTCTTGTAAACAAACTGAAAGTCTTTCTGAAAAGAAACTTCTTTAGCTCTACAGTCAATCTTAGCATGGTAAATAGAGAGCCAATCCATACCCAGGATAACATCAAACTCTACTAGAGGTAGAACAATAAGGTTTGCAAGTAGGTTCTTTCCACAGATAAGGATAGAAAGATTCTTATAAATTCTTTTTGCCTCAACATTCCCCCCAGGTGTTTTTACCAAAAGTTCAGGAGTCATTTCATGAGATGGTATTCCCATTTTACTAGAAAAGGTTTCATAGATGAAAGAAAGTGTTGACCCCGAATCAAACAACACACTGGCATAATCTGAAAAAACAAACAAAGTACCTGATACAACTTCATTTGATGGCCCGACATCTACTGAAGTAGTTGAAAAGTATTTCACCACCCCTTTCTGCTTGTAGTCTAACAGCTTCCCATCACTCAAGCTCTTTGTCGGACACTCATTTGCATAGTGTCTCATCTCATTTCACTTATAACATTTCACTAACTGTAAATAAAATTTGTTCTTACCTTCACCTTGATCCTTTTCAGTGCAATCACGAGCCTTATGTCCCATCTTACCACATCGGTAGCACTTTCCAGAAATCAGAAGACATTCCCCAGCATGCCTTTTGCCACATTTATCACAAACTGGAAACTTAGTTTTCTTACCATCAGACTTTTTTGAAGAGTTCTTACCTTTCTCCTGCCACCTCGATCTCTTCTTATGCTGGTTGTTATAGAAAACTTGGTCATCGGAAAACTCCATTTCCACCTTCTCAGCACATCGAACAAGCTTTTCATAACTTTTAAACTCACGAGAAGCTAATGCCCTTCGATACTTTGGCTTTAATCCTGAGTAAAAACGATTGATTTTACTATCAAGGTCCCAGATAAAATTTGAAGCATACCTTGCCAATCGAGTGAACCTTTCTTCATAGGCAGCCACTGAGTCTTCCTCTTGCCTCAATTCCAAGAATTTCTTTTCCATCCTAAGTCGAACAGCCTTAGGAAAATACTTCTCAAGAAACATACCTTTGAATTCATCCCAATCAAGAGCATCAATCTCATTAGCATCCCTGATATTTTTAACCATAGACCACCACTGATCTGCCTCACCCTCCAAACGGTAAATAGCAAGACTAACCTTTTGATTGTTTGAACACCCCATGACATCAAAAATCTTCTCCAGTGCTTTATTCCACCCTTCATCTAGCACAGGGTCAGATGATCCTCTGAATGATGGTGGATGTTGCCTCATGAAATGTTCCACCACTGACATGTTCCTCTGTGGTTGTTCTGGCTGATCTCGTGCATGGATACCACCGCCATTTATCGCTTGAGTCAACTGCGCCATCACTGCAACAAACTGTTCGGTTCCAATTCCAACCATTTCTGGATGCTGATTCGGAAGGTTATTTCCTTCTGTATGCCTTCCTAGCACTGCTTCCCTGTTTCCTCTGCGGAAAACCATTCTGAACAAACATTTCTTAGATGAAGCAACATGGTAATCTTTAAATGCTATATCATTTAAAAAAATATATTTTTGGATAATCATTTAATATAATTCTAACTCCTAAAGTTATCTAAACCGACCTCTGATACCAACTATAAGGCCCCAGCCTTAAACCATACTTAATCTTGAGTTATTACAAGATTACACGTTGAGGATCTTTTCAGGTTTAGAGTTTTAGAGAATTAGATCATAAAACTTGCATTACATTCCACATATAAACAAAGTGGTTACATAAAGATAGTATTCTTCGTTCCCATCAATGGAAACACATTTAGAAATAAAACATGGATTATTTCTTGACACATCCTTAACTCTATCATCTTATCATGTACCTTTCCCTTGACCTGTGAAAAACATTTCAAAAACTTGGGATGAGCATAAAAACTCAGTATGGGTTATAAAAAAAACATGGAAAAGAAACATGAGTTCATATATACATAAGAATGAAATCATACTTTACCCATAAAACATAGGCACTTTAACATACCACATAAAATCATGAATAAATCATAGAAATCATAAGACATAAAGGTAACTTGAGGCATTCATAACATTCTTACGTAGGGAGTAACCCTCTTGGTTACGTTTGGAATACCCATCACAGTATATTCCCTAAAATCTCTTCGGAGAAACCTTAATGTTTCACTCCTTCGCGTTACCCAATGCATTGGAGAGCTATAACGGGCTCACCCACCCTTAGTTTATCACGGAACCACCCGTCTTCATAATAATGCCCAAGAACCATAAAATAATCATATCACATGAAACATGCGTAAAGGAAACATAAAATTTCCACATTTCAATCACGAGATATCAATACAACACATTGATATAAAAACATTATGAAAACCATTTTCAATACTAAAATAAAAGAAAAGTAAAACATGGTATTTATTTTTCTTTTAAAAAGAAGGTATGGCTTGTAGAGGAAGCCGAAACTCAAATAACGGTCACGACGGCGGAGAAGTCGTTGTCGCCGCATACGTACGACAAAAACATTCCCTTTTGTCGTTTAGTAAACGCTTCGTATAAAAAAGATTCCTTTTGAATAAACGTAAAAGTCAAAGGGGTTTATACACCATATAAAAGAAAGTTGTGTATAAAATAAAATATGCCTCAATGAAAGGAGATTGAGACGAAGTCCCATACCTCGTATCCGACTTGACCTGGCCGTTCTTTAATCTCATGAATAATAAACATGAGTTAATCTCTACTTTCTTATGAATCTTTTCAAGTTCATTATTCCTTTTATACCATGTTGTGAACATCATGTAATCAGTTAAGTTAATAATGTTCATTTTGTCGGTATTTGGTTCTGAAGTCAAAAATAGACTTCTTACATTACATGTTGTTAATTTAGTCAAAGGTTCATTATATCCAGAATGGTATTCATGATGTAGATATCATATATATCATATATATCCAGTACATACACGCATTTATAATATTACATAATCATTTAGAGGTAAGAAATGAAATGCACCGTTCATGGAGACGGTAAGTCGTACGTATGCATGAACGCTACTTTCATTTCTATTTCGTATTTTATAGAATGGAATCATAATGATATAAAGGTATATTATAATTACAGTATAATATCATATATAATATCATAGTTCCATCCTTTATATGTCCCACATATGGTATTTAACGAATCAAATCACTTTGAGGGGGCGGTAGTCCGCACATCCTAAAATGAAGATATCGTGTTTACCCATAATGGAAACCATAAAGGTATGCCCAAAATGAAAAAAAACAGAAGCTTAAGGAAAACATAAACATATTATATATCATATATAAAAATAGTGACATCATAATGGCCACCTTTGGAGGTGTTAAATGAGTATTGAACAATCATCGTTTCGGGATGCAGAATTTTGCCATCCACGGAAACCGTATGTTCTTTAACCATTTGATGTAGTTGTGTGAGTGTGTAGCTCAAATATATCTTTTAACAACATCCTAGTATATTCAAGATACTTGTTTTGTTACAAAAGAAGTAAATAAAAAGAGTTTAGGGGGTTGGAGAAGCAAAATAAAACAAATGAACATGAGAGAATGAATTACCTTAAAAAAGTGTAACTCCTCTTGATTTGAGCCTAAAGGCTTCCATTCAAAGGATTATGCCCAAAGGGAATCCTCTAGGATGAGTAGAGGGATGTGGAGAGAGTAAATGGGAAGGTTTTGGCCGAGCCAAAGGCTTGTGGAGTGTGTGAAATGAGGTAGAGGTGGGGGCCTTTTATAAGAGGAGAGGAGGGGCACTTTTGGAAAGTAAAGAAATATTACTTTATTTGAAAATGTGTTTCGGTTTCAAAAGGTCCCACATTGATATAATTCGTGGATAAGGTGATAAGGCTTCGAACTCTACTCATCCAATTGGTTTTTTCCATGTGTAGTTCATAGATTTTACATTATCTTTCCATTTTATTTAAATCGTCAAATAATGATGTCATCGCTGCATCACTATTATGTCATAAATAATTTAATTTATTTAATGTCTAAAAAACATAAAAAAAATACTATGATGTAGGAAATCCTTTTAGCTTTCCAATTACTATTTATAATCAAAATTTGGACTTGTATAACCTCACTTAAAAATTGTTTTCATAAAACATATTATGTTTGTGTCATTTTCACTTTAACATTAAATAAAAAGAAATTTATGTAATTTCCCAACAAAAGTGGATCCATGGGGTCCCCAAGTTGACCCATGGCATGTAATGGTCGGACATGACACCACCAATGAGGTTGTGACATGTTTCTAGGTCATTTCATTTTATTAAAGCATTATTTATATCTTAAACTACACTAATTACCACTAATCGCGATTAAGAACTTAATAAGTTACTATTCACCAAAAAAAATTATTATAATCTCATTGAACCACATTTTACTTCTTAATGACAACCATGTATGTCGGATTTTCAAAATTCAATACACATTATTGGTAAACTTTCATTTAACTGAAAAATCAGTTTGCTTGATTACCACTTAGTGGTTTCACTATTCATCAAAAATTGAAGTTTTTCAGAAAATTACCAAAAATTCACCCTAAGCTATACTTGATATTCCGAATTCAAAAATGAAGTCTATTTTACAAAATTCAAAACATATAGGTCACATTAATTAATTTAATAATTAATTCCCGCTGTCATAGCAAATAGCGTGTTTTTATGAAACAATAAGTATCAAAAGATTGACACCAGTTTAAGTCCAATTTCAAAGTGAAATTGATTCCAATGACCACCATTGGATAAAATGGTAAAAATATATTCTATTTTTACTTCAAAACCAATTCAAAACATAATCTAATCATATAAATAAATTGGGTTAAAAAGCATTTTTGATGTAAAATGCAGTATTTTTCACTATTCATTAAAAAATGAACATTGTCAGAAAAATACCAAAAATTCACACAAGGTAAATTTTGATGTCCCAATCATAAAGAATAAGTTTATTTTGACAAATATAGTTTATAAAATTGTCAAAATATAGATTCAAAAATGGTTTTCCATCAAAAGGCAGTAAAACAATCTTTTAAGAATATTAGTGTATTCCATGCATAAGATTGTATTTATTTTCATTTTAAGCCTCCATAACACTATCTTAATAATTAATAGACATAGATAAAAATATCTATTATTCATTACTTACTTGGGATGTTACGGCTACCCTGTGTGGAGATAGATTAGGCAAAGTCCAACATAAAGATGTTACTAGTGTTTAAGGACTATGGCCCATGTATGGACATAGAGGTGGTTATGAGAAGATAGGTAAAGGATTTGAGTGTGGTTGGTTGAACACATTGGAGGTAGCAGTTCCATAAGGGATAAAAATCATCAGTGGTATGATCAGTTTGTTTAATACTATTTTTTGTGCCTTTTTTGATTCAGAAGCTTCAAACTCCATCATTTTCCCCACTCTAGCCCATGTTCTGGGACTAGATGTAGAGAGTCTTCTTGTTCCCTTAGTCTTGTCTACATTAGTGGGATGCCATACCGGCTTGTTTGATGTGTTCCAGGGTTGTAGACTGATGATGGGGCCACATCAGTCCTGTAGGGATATTTTATTTATTTTTATGCATCTATAAGATTACATAAATTTCATTGACTGGTTGAATTTTTTGTTTAATATTATCTACTTCTATTGGAGGATAATCATATTCTTGAATGTGGAGACCCAGCAGGTAGTTTTCATTGGAGAGAAGAGCTTTTAGGTGGGAAAAAGTCATATGGATCCCCATCTTACCATATTGGATTAGTTTTCGTGGAATCAATAGATGCTAGGATGTTAGACGCTCCCATGGTCATTGGGGATTTCTTGGTTGTTTTTTCCAAGGAGGTTATAGCGCTACCCCCTTGATGTTACATTGAGGTTGGGGTTAGACTTTCATCCTAGTGCTTCTCCAAAATCGATGGATCCTTATCGGACGTCACCTTCAGGGTTTTTGGAGTTGAGGATTCTGAAAGATGATCTTATACATAAGGGTTTTGTTGAGCCTAGTATGTCATCGTGGGTTGATCCAGTGTTGTTCTCTAAGGAGGATGGTATTATGTGGTTGTGTATAGACTACCAAGGTTGAATCATGTGATGGTCAATAAATTTAACCCTATTCTAAGTATAAATGATCTTTTTGACCAACTGGGGGTGAGTTTCTTTTCTAATATTGATATGTGTTATAGATATCACCAGTTGGTGGTGAAGGGTAGTGATATCCTGAAAACTGCCTTCAGATTCAAGTATAGGAACATTGGATTTGTATTCATTCCATTCGGTGTTATGAACACACCAGTCTAGTTCATGGGGATTATGAACTACTTGTTTTATTAGTTCCAAGATCGATTCATCATCATATTCATCATTGATATCTTAATCTACTCATTGTTAGAAGTGGAGCATGCCAAGAATCTCTTAAATGTCTTGTATTTTCTTTGGATCCACCATATTTATAAAAATATGACCAAGTGTAATTTTTGATCATGATAGGTCCATTTCCATGGGCATGTGGTGTCTCAGAAGGGTGTGGAAATTAAATCATTAATAGTTGAAGTAGTATTTTCTAGGGATGAACCCAAGAACAAGGTATAGGTTTATAGTTTCCTTGGTCTTTTATGTAATGATCAAAGGTTTTTACCAGATATCTCTTGAGTTGTATCCCGGTTTAAATATTTGACTAATAAGGACCAAGATTTTGCGGGGAGTGATCAGTTCTAGGTAGTGTTTTGGTTACGTGAATGGGAATACGGTTAGGGCTTCAATTATTCTTCCTTCAGAGGAGGGTGTGTTGATTGAAGTGTTTTGTGATACTTCCCATCTGAAATTAGGGTGTTTCTTAATGCAGAAGAATGTAGTGATCTATTATGGGTGTAGGAAGTTACATACCCATGAGGGTAACTATACCACCCATGATCTAGATCTAGTGGATGTTGTGTTCGCGATGAAGTTATGGTGACATTATCTCATTGAGAAGCGCTTTTTGGTCTTAATGGGTCCTGAGAGTTTGAGTTATATCTTTTCTCAGTGTGATATGAACATTAGGAAATGAATTTGGATGGGTTTTCTTCTGGATAATTATTTTTAGATCTCCTACACCTTAGTGAAGGGGAATATTGTGGTCGACTCTCTGAGTAGGAAGTTGTGGAGAGTGTTTTTTAGGAGTCTCTGGAAGCATGGAGGGTGATGGAGGAGTTGGAAGCCTTTCACGTAAATTCATTGGTGGATAATGGTAGAGGAATTTTGTTTTATATGACAGTGTAGTATTCTCTAATGAAGAAGGTGGACGAGTATCAGTGGGGAGACTTGTCGGAAGAGGTATTGCATGATCGTGTTGGCCATGATGATTCTCAAGAGGGATGGTCGGTGGATAGTTAGAATGAGAAGCTGTTCTGAGGATGGTATTTTATTCTGATTGCAATGTTCAAGGGAGTTCTTCATGACAAGCATATCTCACCTTTGGGAATAGACTTAAGAATTTCCATGATGTAACATGGCTTGAGAGAGTAGTTTTTGTGTCTTGGGGTGAAATGGTAAGTGGAAGAGTTTGTTGAAAAGATATTAGTTTTACAAAAGGTATAGTCTGAGCATCATGTCCCTGGTAGTTTTTTATAGCCCTTGGATGTTCCCTTGTGGAAATGGGATGACATATCCATGGATTTTATCATAGGGATACTGAGAACACAGGGAGGTTGTGATGCTATCGGGGTGATAGTGGATTGTCTAATGAAATCGGCCCACTTCTTTGTGATCAAGGATTTGGGAGTAGTGGATACATTGTCTACGATTTTTTGTGGTGAGGTGGTTAATATGTATGGATTATATAGGTACTTTGCCTTGTATTGGGATGTAGGATTTACCTCCTGAGTATGTAGGGGATTACAACATGAATTTGACACTAATTTAAGTCTTAGCACTACTTTCTGCCCCTAAGAAATTGGTAGATAGAACAGACTATCCATATGTTTGAGGATAAGTTATGGGAAATCTTATTTAACTTTGGGAGATCATGATCATGACACTTACCTTTGGTTGTGTTTTCTTATAATAATATCTATTACTCTTACTCTAGCATGCCCCCTTCTGAATCATTATACGAATGACCATGTCCTTCTCCATTGTGTCAGACTGAGGTTGGGAAGATAGTAATTCTTAGTCCCAATGTGTTATATATAATCAAAGTGAATGTTTAGGTCATTCATGAGAGGATGAAAGGAGCATAGGACTGGAAAATTTCTTTTGTTTATCGTAGAAGTATGCCCTTGGATTTTGAGGTTAGAGAACATGTGTTCTTTCCGGTTTCCCCTCGACACACATCGGAGTGATTTGAAAGAGGCAGTAAGCTTCCTCTTAAGTTTTTTGGGCCATTTGAGGTGTTGGGGTGAGTTGGAAAATTAGTGTACCCGTTGGAATCTCCATCATGTTTGAAGAGGATCCATGATGTCTTCCACATCTCGATGCTTCATTGTTATCTTCATGATGACACCCATGTCCTTGACTAGGATGATTTGGATGTTGTGGACGATGTAATGTTTTTAGAGAGATCGATAGAGATATAGGATTGCAGATAGAAGGTTTTGTGTGGATGAACCATTCTTTTGGATCATTTTTGTGGGGTTATGATGTCCAGGAGGAGTGTACATGGGAACCAGAGACGCCAATGCCTTCTCGGTACCCGAAGTTGTTTTAAGTTTTTCGTTGCTCTGTTGTTCATTGTGATTTGATGTTTTAACCTTGTTTTATAAAATTATTTACTCTACATGGTTTATGATTTTTGTGGATTCATGTGTTATGATGTTATAACATATGAAAAGGGGAGGACCAAATTCTTAATCAAGAATTATTAAATGTGTTGCGATTAAACCCATGCAGGTTACTCAATGGCTCCTAGAGCTGAGAGTATCATGACATGGAGGAAAATATTACTCGATTCATCTATTTAGGATAGTACAGTTTATTAGTTATATATGATTTTGGTTTTGGATACATGGAGGTTGAGCTTTTTTTGTAGTGTTTCTATGGTAGTGTGGTTTGGGTTGGCGTGTTTGGCTGGTAGTAGCATTTGAGTTATGACAAGATCCTTAATTGGTTTTTCACAGGGTGGTTGTTTGGACCTTATGGGATTAGTTTTTGATTATTGAGATTTGAATCATTTTATGGGTATCAAATTTAATGTTCTATGACTTCCCAGTTTATTAAATAGTCAGTTTTTGTGGTTAGAGGTGTTCGGCAGAGGTTCTGGGAGTTTTTGGTGGAAGCTGGTTATGCAGCTGAACTGATGTAGGAAATACGCACCCTATATGTGTATTAAATTATGTGATAGTATGTTTCATGGCTTATCTAAGGTTGGATCATGATTTCTTTATTTTAGGGGTTAAAGAATAAAATGGAGACACATTTTTTAATGGAACCTAGAATCCCAGGATTACACGTCTTGAAAGAGGATTACATACTGTGTAATTGAAGGATATTATATAGTTTTAAAGGATTCAAGAAGATGGCTTTTCTCCAACCCTTGTGATTGAAATCTTTTCACCCATTAAGGGAATACTAAGATGTTTTCCTTATAATTTTTGATATTCCTTTCGACATAGATTGATTCTCTGATTCCAATCTTTGATCCATGGAAATTTCTCCTCTTATTATCACATGTTTCCTTCTTCTTTTATTCAAGGTTCCAATATGGTGGTGTTTCATTTTTTTGGGGTGTGTTTTTGTTGTATTTTTACCACTCTATGGTGCAATGTAGGTTGATCCCCATTTCACATGGATCAGTTGTGGTTAATGGGTGTTATTATTCTCCATATAGTGTGTAGTGAGTGGAAATGCATAATTATAGTAGGATTCCCCTCATTTATCTTTTTTGATCATGGAGAAGAGGTTTTATTTTGTTTAACTATGGGTTATGGTTGTGTCAGCATAAATATAGATAAAAATTTGGTTTATTTGAAATTTAATGGTAAAGGGGTTTGTTTTTCAGGCTTTTACAACTTTGATATACTTTTCATATTGTGGATTTTATAGGGCTAATTCCACCGCTAAAAATTATATTTTGTGGGGCCTATGTTTATAATAGATATATTTGATTTGATTTTGGATTTGTTTGTTATTTTTGGGATATAACCCTAAATGTAGAAATTGGATAACCACTTATATTTGGTTAATAAATTGGTTTCCAAAGGATTATTTTTTTTGTGATGACATCTATAAAATACAGTGGAATGTGAAAAAATCCTCTTTTTATATTTTTAAATGAATCCTGATGTGTTTTTATGTGTGGTTGTGGAATGTTGGGCTCATGGTTTGAGTGTCGTGCTTTTGGAGCGGTGGGGTGATATTTTTTATACCATGATTTTGAGGCAAAAATGTGAGGTTTTTGGGGATGATAGTTTTTTTGATAGGTGGTTATGTAGTGCTAGATTCCTGAATAGTGATGGAATATATGATTGTGTAATAATTTTTGAAATTCTATAGGTTAGATTGGTTAAGGATATTGAATTTTTCTAATGGAAAATTTAATAATGGTTTGTGGGATTAAATGTGTTTGATGCTAAATAATGAAATGAATGGGTTGATTAAATGAATTTGTTTGGGAATGTGATGTGTGTTTTGTGGCATGATTTATGGCATTATAAATTTATAGTTGGAAGCAAAGGTGATGGTGTTCTAATTTGATTTTTTGTTTGAGAACCCATAGGTTGGGTTTTAGTGTTTTATAATATATATATGTATAATTTTATTTAAATTTTGATATCTATACACCCCCACCCCCCCACATTGAGCACTATGTTCTGAACACTTGCATTGTCATATAGGGGTGTCTTTCCTAACATCCTGATGGGAGAATGGATGGCTAGCCACTCAATATTCCCTACTCCAGTCTCCAAGCAAATGATGGCCCAAACTTATATGGGAATGTTATGATGTGGTGTCCCATGTGTCTTTGTGGTGAGAATTTATGTGCCTTCCCAGGTGTATTGGGGGTGTGATTTGATGTTCATTCGCTGGGGTCTTTTGGATGAGTGAGATGTGATGATTTCTAATGTGATGTGGTTTGTGGTCTAGGTGTGTGCAAGTAGGATGTGTTGTGGTATATGGAATATGTGTGTGTAGATGGGTTGTATTGTTGTATGTTTCCCAGCTGTGTGTAGTCTAGATGTGATGTGACATATTTAGAAGAGGTGGGAGTGTTGTGATGTTTTCCATTGGATTGTGATATCAAAAAATCAATGGGAAATTTGTGTAGGTTACACTATCATCTATGTTTATTACATTATATTATATTACATGATGTAAATTATTTAGTGAGTGTGCTTTGGTGAGGTTGGGATGGTTAGTATGACTATTTAGGCATTGTTTGGTTATTTTGTATCTCATAGGTTCATTATTATGCTTCTTTCACATATTCACTAGATGTTTTGGTTTTCCTACTGAGTATACTTGTATTTTAAGCCTGTGTATATAAAACTATATTCTGGTATCCAGGGTGATGTGATGGACCATGTTGTACCTTACTAGCTAGGATCCTCGATAGTTGTTGTGTCACTACTTTATATTCACTTTGTTATATTTACATTGGATACTTTTATCTATATCAGTTCTAGCAATACATGTATGTGGGATGGTTTGAGATTCTATTTTATTTAAGTCTTGGATTTGTTGGTGGTAATTTATTCTATCTTCTGATCCTATTTTCTTATAAAGGGTAATGCCTACCATATTGTGAGAATTGTATACCCATGGTTCTAGTCACCAAACCAGAGCCTACTAGAGGCGGGACTTGGGGGAATTTTCTCTCTCCCCTCTTTGTGGTATCATTATAGGGAGGGGTTCATGAAAGATATAGAGTGATCATAGAAGAAAAATATTGGAAGAAAAAATATCTCTATAATAGAGGTTTTTTTAGAAGATAAAGTTAGTGATGGATTTAAATGAGTTTAATCCCCAAAAAGAAGTATTATGAGAGGTTTTATACTGTTTTCAATGGATAATATATACACCACAAAAACGAAAAAGTGGTGAATAAAAATTATATCTCAATGAATAACGTTTGATATCCGAACACCCATATTGTAATAGTAGTGTATGGATCCAAAGAACATGATATATATACCATAAAACTAAAATATAATTAATATAATGATATTCAATATACATTAAGATTAATAGAGTAGTGAATATATTATATAAATGAAAATAGGTTCATAATATCAATCATGTGTCATGGAATTGAAAATAGATACAAGTAAAAATTATGGATTTTATGTCTTTTGAATCAAAACCCTATAAAGTATATAATTTAAATTGAAAAATTAAATACCATTAATACAAAGAGTATTATGATAAAAAAATATCAAAGGGTGAATTATATACACTATAAAAGGAAAACATGGTTTATAAAAAGATATAATTCTCAAGGGGTTAAAAATGAGACAAGAAACCCTTTCCTTAATTCGTGACTTCAACAAAATTTATTGAATCTCTTGGAAGAAAAAATATATAAATTAAAATATTATTTTCTAAAATAATTAATATATATAACCTTTTGTAAACTTAAGTTATAATTTTTTTATATATCTATTTTAGTTAGTTATTAACTATTTTCAATATCTGCTATGATTTATCTTTATTGTTTTGAAATAATTTCACAATAGTGGTGTTATTATTCATTATTCTCCCAAATTTCAACTTTATCATATCAAAAAAAGTACATGAATTTATTTTTTTATGATATTTTATAATGTTATAATTTAATTCTCTGAGCATTTTTTTATAGTTCTTATAGATAAAAATAGTGACAAACATGTTTCAGTGATTTTTCACAAATGAAAAATTGTATCTTAATTAGTGGATTTAATATTAAAGTTACCATTTGATAAAAATAACATAATTTATTTATGTATATCATATATCATCATTAATTATGTTCTCATATTCATCCATGATATTATATTATATTATTATTTGATTAGGTGATTACACCGACCCAAACACAGACATACCACAATTAATGAATGTGTCTAGTTATGAAAGTGGTTTATTTTGTAATAATATTATTATTGAAGAATAATAATTATATTATTTAAATATTTTTTATTTTTGGAATAATATCTTTATATATATATCTAAATATTAAATAAACTAGATGGAAAACATTATACATTACTTTAGGAGGCGGTTCTCTGCACAACACATTGTTAATGTTTTTATTTCTCAACAAATGAGAGGGAAATATGGTGAATAATAATTTTTATTTTCATAATAATATTTACATTGTTTGTTTAAAATTTATTATTGATTTAAATATTTATAAATAGTGAATAGAGGTGGTGGTGAAAAAATGGAAGACATCGCTTTGTGGAGTTGGTAATCCGCAAAAACTCACAATCGACGTTCTTTTGTTTTTATATGTGGATTGGTAGGAATAAATAATGTTTGTACCATTAATATAATAAATCTTCAGTATAATAATAATACTAATTTCATTATATTACTATTTCTAGGGTATGTTTGGAAGATAAAAGTTAAGAATAAAAGATAAAGGATTGCGTAATACTCCTGTTGGGATCTCGAACTTTCTCCTAGCATTATCATTGAAAATAAAGAGCATAGGATAACTAATTGAGAATAGAGTCTTATGAACATGAGTGATTGTTCTGATAGGGAAAAAATTACAGAGTTTTGGGATGAAATTTTATGGGATAAGTGTGGTATAAAGTAGTGAAATTGTTCCCCTTTTATAAGTGAAGACATTGTCTCTTTTGAAAGTGCACATTATTTTTCAATAATGACAACACACTATTCGAGGGCCAGTGGATCAAAAAGTGAAAAATAATGGATCTTGGTGTGAGATAATGTAAATCAATCATTTAACATTAATTTTTACAAGTTTTATTGAAAATTTTCAATTCTTTTACAAATAGATTGTTATACCTTACCATTTTTTTACCTTGTTAAATAGTTTTTTTACCCACGTAAACTACGCCAAAATATATAAATGTGATAACCTATCTCAAAAAAAAATATATGAACCTAAATTTAATAATTATACAATCTAATTTAATTACTAAATAATTGAAAATTAATTTTTAAAATAAAACAACTAGTATATTGAAAAACTCTATTATAGAAAATATTATTTTTACCATTAGTGTCTTTAATATTATTTAGAATTGATTACCACTTAAAGGACTGTTAATATATTTATATCTAGGTTAAAAAAAATTATATTATATTAATTTTATAAGATATTAATTTATTTTAGTAGATAAAAATCACACCATGTTAATAAAAAAATTTAATGAAAATAACAATTTTACCATTAACATAGTAAATAACATTAATCACATTATCATTATTTTTATGAAAAAAATTAAATCAGAGTTTTTTGAAAAAAAATTACTAGTTCCAAATATAAATAAATTTTTTTAAAATTAAATTTCTAATTGTAGGATAAATTAATATTAACATAAAATCATGCAGCGCTTAAAACCCCATTTTTAGATAAATTATATTTTTATGTTTAAAATTTATGTGTTATAAAATATTATCAATGTTTTAAATTTTCATAATATAAATTATTTTATTATATATAAAATTTATGTGTATTTAAAATCAATAAAATATTTAATTTTACAATAAGAATATCTAATTAAATGAAATAACGGAAAGAAATTGTTCAATTTTAAAATATTACTTATTTTTATAATGTTGTTACATATAAGATTTCTAAATCTTTAATATTATTTTGAAGTTTATAATTTTACATATTAAACACATATTTAATAATGGTTTTCTTAAATATTTAATTTATACTCATTTCATGGTATGTCCATAAACAGAATAGCTAAAGTAAATAGTGTATTTTTTAGTTGTCACCTAAAAATCAATTATTTAAAAAACTCCCAAAAAATTATTTTAATATAATATTTTCATTATAAATCCAAAATTGAATTCTAATTAGTCATATTAAAATTATTAAATTTAAGAACTTAAAAATGTCAATAAAAACATAAATATATAATGAAAATAGTATCCATTGGAAAATATATTTTTAAAATATTAACTATTATTATGATTATTTTAAATAAATTACATATAAAATTTGATTTTAAAATATTATTTATATTGATAATATATTTTATCGATAAAATATTTGGTATCTTAAAATGAATCACTTAAATTAATATTTTACATGTGTTACATTTATATCATTAATTGGTCATATTAATTACTCAGCAACATTAATTCATTTTTTTCAATGAATTATTATTAATAATTGCCATTATTTTTTATTTCTATATATATTCCATAATTAAATTTTTTATATTTTTACCCACTAACTCTACAACTATCATCAAAATTTATAAACTATTTCATAGTATTTTTGGTTATGTGATGCATATGAAGAAAGCTATCAGTCACAAAATGTATAAATGTAAAATATTATTTAAAATATTAATCTGTCACATTGATACTCATAAAAGTTATAAAATAATAATTTTAGAATGATGTATATTAAATTGATCACTAAAGATAAATTTATTTAAAAATTATCCCCCCTAAACTCCTCCCACAATTGTCTCATTAAAGCTAGCCACACCCTCTATACATCCTCAAAATAATGAAAAGTCATCCAACAGATATGAATAAACACTCTATAAAATCAATTAACATCCTATGAATTCCTTAATGGGAGTTCATCTGGTTTATTTCATCCAAAAATAGAGATAGACATACAATAGATATGAAAAATCAATTTTAATGACCTCTTAAAGACTTATTTATAGACAAGTTTCCTAAAACTGTCTAGAAAACCCATCCCACCATAATAATAAAATGAAAAATCAAACTCATTGATCCTCATAAGAAAACTCCTAGGGTTAAACACAACAATTTGGTTACAATAATTCCCAAAAAATGAAATTGATTAATATCTTCCAAAATACACATTAATAGACTTCCCATAAGGTGAAATGTGTTAAAACTACCCAAAAAATATAAATAAAACTCCAAGAAAATGAGATTATGGCCTCATCATTAGAATCCATGGTTAGAAAAAATAGGTTACACCAATTTTTAATCAATTTGTGATGTTAAATTTGAGTAAAAAATAATTAATTTGAAAATAATATGATATTATATTACCTTACAATGAATCATGTTGAGTATTAAATTTATATGTGGTACAATTTTCTTCACCGGAAACTAGAACACCACAGTCCTTTGATGATGAATATTCATTAGAAACAATTTATACTTCATTTTTATATTTTGAAGGTAAAATAACTAATGTGAATATTGGGATGTTTATGTTATCTTCAGTGAGGTATGAATATGAATAATTAATTATCTATACTATTTTTATGGATAGTAAAAAACAATATAAGGAATTAACTATCATTAAAGAATTAATAAATGTGATAATAATAATTAATGGATTATATCCACGAAAGGAAGAATATATTTTCAATACAATACTAAGACTTAGGTAAAAAACTATCATTTTTAAATTAATATAGTTGATATATTAATGAAGAGAAGTTATTTTTATTAATGAGATAAATGTATATAAATTTAACCATTTTTTAAAGGGTTATTTACAAAAAACATATGTTGATTAATCTAAGATATTTTGACAATTTTTGAAACATAAATTTATAGGATTGTTATTAAGCTTCATAATTTATCATGATATTCACATGAAATATATAGATGTTAAAAAACTATTTTATATAGATAATTTGTGTAAATATTCTATATGAATCCTCCAAAAGAGTTATAAAAGAAATATCATTCATGTAAGATATGAATTTTATAGAAATAAATATATTATTTTTAATAATAACTTAAAAATATTGAAAAATATTTCATTTATTTATGTTTAGAAATGAATTTACAAGATTCCATTATAAATATTTCCCTCATTATAACCAATATGATATTTGGTGGCTTAAAAATTTAGTGGTTTGACATATTTATTTACTTTTTATTATTTTAATTTATGGTGATTATAGATTGGAATTTTTAAGGGGAAATTTTGTTATGAATTCTATATTGTATTTACCTAAAATTTCTATTCAGTTAATTTGTTAATATTATGGGATATTTATTCATCCATATATATTTAAGATGGTAAGTCAAATGAATTAATACATTTTTCATATTTTAAAAATCACATTACACTTATTTATAAATTTAAGAATTTTTTTCTATGTTGTATTTATTTATATTTTTTTTCTATTGATTCATAAGTTCTAGTGAACTAAATTAAAGAATTAAGTTCTAGAGCTTCGAAAATTCAGTTGAATTATATCTAGTTATTGATAGAATTTTCTATGTGAAAATTTTAACTAAACCTAAATATCTAAAATGTTACTTATAGATATTTTTATAAATACATTTAAAAATAAGACCAAGGATTCAAGGAATCAATGATGTTATAAATATCTAATTTTGGAAAATGTAAATAATCTCATTTCTTTTTGAGTTTTTATAAGTTAATTATTTTTATTGTCTTTACATGGATATTCCATTATCTGATAAAATATTGTAAAATATATATGTTTTATTTATTTTAATAACTAATTATGATTTTTATCAAATATTGTAACGCCCTAACCCCAGTTACCTAGAGTCGGTTCCTTATTACATGACATTGGCATGATCAGAAGAAAGATCAAATCTCGAAAGGCCGATTGGTTTAGTAGCCTTGGAAACACTAGATATATTCATAAAGTTTTACATTACATCATAAAGTGAAAAACTACTACAACAACATAGTCTCCATATCCCACACTCATATCCCCACATACTATCCCTGCAGGTCATTCATAAATTACTTCTTCACATCCTAGGAAAAATAAAACGTAGAAAAGGGGTGAGCTCAAATGCTCATTAAGGATAACAATATAGCGGAAACATTCATAAATAAGAATAAAAAATTAAGGCAATGTATAACTTAAAACAAAAGCCTTTTAAACTTGAACTTCAACATAGTATGGAAAAAATAAAATGAAATAATTCCATTTACTTATTCACATGAATATTCTACTGACCAAATAATCATATGCAATATCAATTACCACTTTCATAATGATGGAATGCATAATGCCAGACTGTCATAACCACATAGCCAAGGCCTCATGTCATGACTACAAATATGATTTTTCCAAGTCCATGTGTCAAGACACTAGTTTGTCTCATGAGACCTACCGATGCATCGAGGAGCTATAGCGGGCTCCAACCGTCACATGTTAAGTCCAATGCATTCCCATATGAAAAGGTTTAAACATAACATAAACATTCGTATTAAAACTAGCATACGAAATGTCAATACTTTCACCATAAACCATTAATGGTATAAAAATAGCTCATCCATAGTCAAACATATCACAAAACCTTCAATAGAATATAGAAATTTTGTATCATAATAAATCTACTTCAAATAAGCGTAAAATCCATCAAAGGATGTTGACATAGATGAAATCAAAACTCTTTTTAAAGAAAAATATCTTTCTACTTTGAAATCATTTAAAAGTCATATATTTATAAAATAAAACATTTTCTTTGAAAATATTTTTATAATATTGTAAGGGACGCTTCGACGATTTTATAACGGCGGAAAATAACTGCACCCGCTGTATAAATTAAAAAAACATTATTACCTTAATTTTGTCGAAAAGGTTAAAAAGCACCTTGTTTGGAAAATGACAGAAAGATTCCTTTATAAACCTCTTATAAAAATTCAAACAAGGGTATAAATTACTTTAACCCGTATTCTAGTAAATAGTAAAAATGTTTTCAAATTCATTTTTAAGAAACATGAATGTGGATGATAAAGAGATCCCAGTAGATTATTACGTATAAACAACCTCAGATAATGAAGAGATTGTGAAATAAACCATACCATGTACTTTTCCTTGGTTGGGGTAGGTTAACCTCCTGCATAATGGTGAAATAATTGTCATTAAATTATACAAGAATCATATATATTAATATGATATCATATATGATCTTTTAACATTCATTTATTAATAATATCTTAGTATTATCGTTTTTTCGGGTATTAACTTACTCGTTTTATTTTATATATTTTGTTACACAAGCCATGTTTTTCATGGATAGGATGTATATTAATCATATCCAGAATGATATCATGTCTTTAGATACTATTATTAATCATCAAATGAGAATTATACTTGAATGGATATGATGGAGAATGAATCTTATCGCGTTCGTGGAGACGGTAGTCCGTACGTACGCACGGGCGACAATATCATTCTTTTGATATTAAAATAATATATAATTAGATGGTATAACATATATACAGAATAATTATCATGTTATATTTATTATTTACATGAGTTACACATCATTATTATACTCATCCAAATAATAATTTATTGAATAACAATTACACCACGACATGGAGACGGTAATCCGTACGTACGCACGTATGGTTACATGTTATTCAAAGGGTGGATAGAATACTGAATATGGTTTTACCATATTTATAATAACATCACAGTATATATAAGATACTGGAGTTATTATTTTATAATGGTAATAACAAAGAAAGAAGAAGTGGAAGAAGAAATGAATTTGAAAAAGGTTGGTGAAAACATTACCTGTTCTTCGGGTTCTTCCTTTTGATTTGATCAAAAGGGCTCATTAGGTTAGAATTAGGATCAAACTAAGGCCTCTAGGTTGTAGTGAGGGACGTTTGGAGAGTATTTGGGAAAAGTTTGGCCAAAACAAAAGGCTTCGAAGGTGTGAAGTAATGAGAAGGTGGAGTTCCCTTTTATAAGAGAGGTGAGGGGCACCTTTGGAAAAGCTAGAAATATTATTTTATAATAAATTCATATTCGGTTTCTAATTGCTCAAAAGTGTATTATTTAAAGGTTAAGGTGGGGATAGGTCGAAAAGCACTCAAACAATAGAAGTTAGATAGGGTTGGGTCATTATAGTAACTTTATCATTAAGTATTAACTCTTAGTTAATTAGTTTCACTTTTACAATGTCTCTTTGTATGTTTATATTATATGGTTAATAAACTTAATATATACATCCAAGAGACCCCCAAGTGGTCCATTAATGATAAACCTATCATGATATAAGTCTCTTGGCCGAACCTTAGATTTTTAGGAATTTTCTATCAATTAATAATATAATATTTGTTTTAAAAATTATTTTATGTCAATTTTGACACTATTCAATAATTAATTTTTTTGATCCTCCTAACAGAATGATTACTTCAAAAAACGTTAATTAAGTCACTCCTATCATGACATATTAACCTATAAAATTAGTTTAACTCATTAAAAATCTCAAATTATATTTATTTGGGTATTTATAATATCAATTAATTTAACTTTTCACTATTATGGTAATTCATACATCATCATTGTATCATAAATAAATTAAATTATTTAATGTATAAAAATAATAAATAAACTATCATTATGTAGGAAATTGTTTTATCTTCCTAATGAATATTTGAAATCTAATTTATCTTATGTATAACGCTATATTAAAAATGTTTTAGTATGTAAACTTTGATTTTAACTCTTTTAACTCTTCTTTGAATTAAATAATAATAAATGTCCTAATCTAATCCAAGTTGACCTAAATGATAATATTTTATTCCTAATGTTTTTTTCGTAGAGATACACTTTCCCAATAGAATTAGGACATGTGTTAGGGTAATATTAATATCATTGTAACCCTTAATTACCATATTTACTTTTAACCGTGGTAAATAAAAGTAAAAAGTTACTATTCACAAAAAATAATTTTAATCTCATTGAACCAAATTTTACTTCTTGATATTAACCGTGTCTCTCGGATTTTCAAAATTCCATTCACAGAAGCAGAAAAATTAAGTTTTATGAAAAATTTAGTTTTTTAACTACCACTTAGTAGTTTCACTATTCATCAAAAATTGAAGTTTTTCAGAACAGTGCCAAAATTTCACCCTAAGCTATAATTGATATTCCGAATTCAAAAATGATGTCTATTTTAAAAAATTAAAAACATATAAGTTGCATTAATTAATTTTATAATTAATTCCTATTGTCACAACAAATAGTGTGTTTTTAAGAAACAATATATACCAAAAGATTGACAATTGTTTAGGTCCAATTTCAAAGTGAAATTAATTATAATGAACACCATTGGATAAAATGGTAAAAATATATTCTAATTTTTATTTAAAACCACTAAATAATATAATTTATCACTATAAATTATTTTGATTGAAAAAGTAGTTTTTAAGAATTTTTCACTATTCATAAAAATTGGATGTTCTTAGAAAAATACGAAAAAATCATCTTTGGATAATTTCGATATTCCGAAACCAAAAATGAAGTCCATTTTGAAATATAAAATATATATAATTTCAAAAAGCAGGTATTACTATTCATAATGGCTAGTTTCATTGGTTGTGGTGTGTTAGAACTCGATGTTGCGTACAACACACGCTATCGAATTATTCAAATGGAAGCGTACCGTAGAAGTTTGGGGTGTTACATTCTCCCCTCCTTCAAATAATTCCGTCCTCGAAATTTCCAGAATACTACTGCATGAAAAGACTCTTGTGGTTCTTCATCCTATGTTCCTTGGGTTCCCACGTTGCCTCTTCCATCTTATGGTTTCTCTAAAAAACTTTTACCAGACGCGTCATTTGGTTTCTCAGTACTTGTTCTCTTGTATCAAGAATCCTGACGGGCTCTTCACAATAAGACAGATCGGGTTCCATTTCTAATTCATCATAGGTGAGTACATGTGTTGGGTCAGGCTTGTATTTTTTCAATAGAGATACGTGGAACACATTGTGAACTTTGTAGAGACTTGGCGGCATTGCCAATCGGTAAGCTATAGCCCCAATTCGTTCTAGAATTTCGAAAGG
Organism: Viscum album; assembly: GCA_963277665.1. Lineage (NCBI taxonomy): Eukaryota > Viridiplantae > Streptophyta > Magnoliopsida > Santalales > Viscaceae > Viscum > Viscum album. The sequence goes on along the minus strand of OY728131.1, from coordinate 1,991,092,479 downwards.
CTCGATGTACCTAGGATTCAATTTACCTTTCTTACCAAAACGTATGACTCCCTTCCATGGAGATACCTTCTGGAAAACATGATCACCAACTTGAAATTCCAATTCCTTCCTTTGATTATCGGCATAGCTCTTTTGCCTACTTTGAGCTGCTTTGATGTGATTTTGGATTACCTTCAACTTTTCCATCGTTTCCTCCACCAGGTCTGGGCCTACAAGTTTTCTTTCACCAACGTCATCCCAACAAGTTGGTGTGTGACATCTCTTTCCGTATAACGCTTCATATGGTGCCATCTGAATACTAGAATGGAAGTTATTGTTATAGGAAAATTCTACCAAAGGTAAATATTGATCCCACATAGCCTGAAAGTCAAGTGAACAAGATCTCAGCATGTATTCTAAGGTTTGAATAGTCTGTTCTTATTGTCCTTCTATCTGAGGGTGGTAGGCAGTGCTCAAATGAAGTTCAGTATCCAGGGATTTCTGAAGACTCTTCCAGAATCTTGAAGTAAAATGGGGATCATGATCAGAAACAATCGATATGGGTACTCCATGAAGTCTCACAACTTCATTAATATATAGTCTCACTAGACGTTCCTGTGGTAGATCTTCTCTTATAGAAAGAAAATGTGCTGACTAGGTAAGACGATCAATAATAACCCATATTGCATTGTTCCTTCTAGGATTCTTTGGTAGCCCCATGATAAAGTCCATCGTAATATTGTCTCATTTCCACTCTGGTATGGGAAGAGGTTTCATGACTCCTCTAGGCTGTTGCCTTCCAGCTTTCACTTGTTGACAAACCATACATCTTGACACGAAATCAGTAATCTCCCTCTTCATATTTTCCAACCAAAAATGTTCCATCAAATCTCTATACATTTTGGTCCTCCCATGGTGTATAGAGAAATTGGAACTATGAGCATCATCCAGCAATTCCCTTTTTAGATCAGGTATATCGGGAAAACAATGTCTCTTCCCGAATTTCAAAATTCCATCTTCATACACAAAGTCTCTCAATCTCCCATCATTCATAGCTTTAATCTTCTTTTTAAATTCTTCATCATCGGTTTGAGATCTCTTAATCCATTCTAGTAAAGATGATTTGGCAACCATTTGAAAAAGAATTGATGTTTCACCTTCCCTGGTTATTCCCATGTCCATCTTCACTAGATCCATGAAAATTGGATCCCTTTCAATTCTCATCACATTCAAAAATCCATGGCCTTTTCTGCTCAAAGCATCTTCCACCTTGTTTGCTTTCCCCGGGTGGTAGTGTATCGTACAGTCATAATCCTTGAGTAATTCAAGCCATCTACTTTTCCTCATGTTGAGTTCTTTTTGTGAGAAAATATAATTCAAACTCTTGTGATCAGTATAAATATCACATATTTCACCATAGAGGTAGTGCCTCCATATCTTCAAAGCAAAGATCGCAGCTGCTAACTTGAGATCATGAGTAGGATAGTTTTGTTCATGAATTTTCAACTGTCGTGATGCATATGAAATAACTCTATCATTTTACATAAGGACACAACCATGTCCTTTCTTCGATGCATCACTATAAATAACGAACCCATCATTCCCCGATTGTAGAGTCAATATAAGAGCATTGACTAATCTTCTCTTCAGTTCTTCGAAACATTCTTCACACTCTTTTTTCCAAACAAATTTAACCCCTTTACGTGTGAGCTTCGTTAATGGGTTACCCAACCTTGAAAAATTCTGGACGAAACGTCGATAATAACCTGCTAAACCAATAAAACTACGTACCTCAGTTATACTCGTCGGTGCTGGCCATTCTTGGATTGCCTTGGTCTTAGAAAGATCAACAAAGATTCCATCTTTAGAGACAATATGGCCATGAAAAGAAATATCCTGAAACCAGAATTCACACGTTCTAATCTTCCCATATAATTCATGTCTTCTCAGAGTCTTTAGGATAATGTGGAAGTATTTTTCATGATCTTCGTAGCTTTTGGAGTATACCAAGATATCATCAATAAGTACCACCACAAATTCATCTAGATACTCCTTGAAAACTCTATTCATCTGATCCATGAATACATAGGGTGCATTAGTCAATCCAAAAGGCATTAATGTAATCTCGTAATGCCCATACCTGGTTCGAAATGCTGTCTTCGGAATTTCTTCCTTCTTCACACACAACTGATGGTATCCAGATCGAAGGACAGTCTTTGAAAATTATTGAGCTCCATGCTGTTGGTCAAATAAATCATCAATGCGAGGTAGGGGATACATGTTCTTTATTTTTATAGCATTGATCTCCCTGTAGTCGATACATAACCTCATAGATCCATCTTTCTTTTTAACAAAAAAGAACAGGGGATCCCCATGGAGAAACACTAGGGCGAATAAATCCCTTATTACTCAATTCCTCATGTTGTTTCGTTAGTTCAACTAATTCTACAGTGGCCATTCTATAAGGGGTCTTCGATATGGGCCTTGATCTAGGAATTTAATCAATAGAAAACTCAACTTCTCGTTCTGGAGGATGTCCAGGTAAATCTTCCGGAAATACATCTACATATTCTTGCACAATAGGTACATCCTCTATTTGAACATTCCTTTCCACACCCATAGTCATTTCATTCTCTTCCTCCCCAATAATTGAATTTAGTTGAGCTACTGGGGGTGGATCTAGATAAGAATTTGGTGGTGACGATTCTGCTCTAAAGATAAGGTGTTCCTTATAATCATCATCAAGAATTGTAACCTCTTTATTCTAAAAATAAATCTTCGCATCATAGTCTGAAATCCAGTCCATACCGAGGATTATATAAAACTCAATCATAGGTATGACGGTGAGATCAGCAGATAAAGAACATTTATGTTCTCTAATAGGGACTGATTCATAAAACATTGTTGCAATAATACTTCTCTTAGGAGTTTTAACTGACAACTCCCTTGTTAAATCAAATTGGAAATATCTAATTTTCTTATCAAACTATGAAGATATGAAACAATGCGATGATCCATAATAAAATAATCCATTTTCTAAACTTGAGGAAACCATTAAATTACCTGCCACCACGTCTTTCGGAGCTTCTACCTCAGCAGTAGTGATAGCATCAGCTTGGCCTTGATCCCTTGGAATTTTCTAAGGTAAGTTCCCCTGACTCATAGGACATTGATTTTCATAATTCCCCATCTCCCTGCAATTGTAGCACTGAACAGTGGTAGCATCCTTCTTCCCTTTGCAATCACAAGCTTGGTGGCATTTTTCACCACACATGTAACAGACTCTCGTTCCATTCAAGAAATTACCGGGGTGTTTCTTCCCACATTTACCACATGATGGATATTCAACATTTCCCTTATTCCGCTTATTTCTATTCCCAGATTGATCAGCAGATCTCTTCTTCTCTTGCTTTGCTTTAAAGTCATAAGACTTAGAGAATTCCTTTTCAGTCTTGATAGCACATGAGACAATGTCTTCGTAAGATAAGAAGTATTGTAAAACTAATGCTCGACGGAGAAATGGTTTTAACCAATCAAAGAAACAATCAATATTACTTCTTGGGTTACGTATATAATCTCCAACATAACTTGCTGATTTTTTAAAGGTAGCCTCATACATTGCGACATTCTCATCCTCCTTTTGTCTCAGACTCAGAAATTGTCATTCCATATCTTCTTTATGGTCACGAGGAAAGTATTTTTCTAAAAATAGATCTTTGAACTCCCTACATTCCATATTTGATACTTCATCATCTTCCTTCGTATTTTGAATCAATGACCACCATTGATCAGCATCTCCAGTGAGTCGGTAAACTGCCATGATAACTTTTTCCCTTTCACTACTCCCCAAATCATGAAATATTTTATCTAGGGAATTTATCCATTGCTCAGCTACTAAGGGATTTGTACTCCCATTGAACGTTGGTGGTTGTTGCCTCATGAATCGATCTAACATTGATCCTCCACGCTGCGGATCAGGGTGCTCTATACGGGTAAGGTTATTATTCATAACCTGAGTGAGTTTTCCCAGTATGGTGATTAGCTGATCGGCGCCAGTTGCATCACCATCTCCAATATAATTATCTTGAGCAGGAGGGAAATCCCTAAATGGAGTGCATGCATTGATACGGTTTCCATTTCTTCCACTAGGCGCCATTTCTAAACAATGTCTTAAACTAGATCAGTTTATGAATCAAAATACATAATTCCATACTTTTAAAACACTTAACATAAATTGAACTATTTATGGATATAATCCATAATCATAAAAATGTTTTATATGAGGATGTATATACTCATAAACCCTTCATAATGATTTGTAAAGAAAATGATAGTTATCCTAAGCATATCTCCCGGGAGTGTCCTAACCAAGAGTGCAGCAAGGCCCGTTGTCGTGCACCAGTTCTCGTTCGAGCCTATCTCAAAGCGGGGTTTTCGGGTTTTACCCCTAGGTACATTTGTGCGAGAGCCGCCTCTACCTGCTCGTATCCAGACAGGGATGTATTGCTCCGAAAACTCACAAAATCTCGACAATACCAAAATTTTAGGAAGTTCTTCTATACTAATCCTCAAAGTCCATCTTAAATCTATGTGCTCTAATAAGAGTTTATCTAAATCTATCTTCCAAGGTTTGTACTAAACTTCCTCTGATACCAACTATAATGCCCCGACCCTAGTTTCCTAGAGTTGGATCATTATTACATAACATTGGCAAGATCACAAGAAAGATCAAATCTCGAAAGGCCGATTGGTTTAGTAGCCTTGGAAACACTAGATATATTCATAAAGTTTTACATTAAATCATAAAGTGAAAAAATACTACAGCAACATAGTCTCCATATCCCACACTCATATCCCCACATACTATCCATGTAGGTCATTCACAAATTACTTCTTCACAACCTTGGAAAAATAAAACATAGAAAAGGGGTGAGCTCAAATGCTCAGTAAGGATAACAATATTGCGGAAACTATCATAAATAAGAATAAACATTTAAGGCAATGTATAACTTACAACAAAATCCTTTTAAACTTGAACATCAACATAGTATGGAAAAAATAAAATGAAATAATGCCATTTACTTATTCACATGGATATTATACTAATCGAATAATCACATGCAATATCAATTACCACTTTCATAATGATGGAATGCATAATGAAAGACTATCATAACCACATAACCAAGGCCTCGTGCCAAGACTACAAATAAGATTTTTCCCAGGCCTTGTTCCAATACACTAGTTTGTCTCATGAGACCTACCGATGCATCGAAGAGCTATAGCAGGCTCCACCCATCCCATATTAAGTCCAATGAATTCCCATATGAAAAGGTATAAACATAACATAAACATTTGTATTAAAACTAGCATAAGAAATGTCAATACTTTCACTATAAAACATGAATGGTATAAAAATAGCACATCCACAGTCAAACATATCACAAAACCTTCAATACAATATAGAAGTTTTGTATCATAATAAATCAACTTCAAATAAGAGTAAAATCCATCAAAGGATGTTGACATAGATGAAATCAAAACTCTTTTTAGAGAAATAAATTTTTCTACTTTGAAATCATTTAAGAGTCATATATTTATAAAATAAAACATTTTCTTTGAAAATATTCTTATGAGCTTGTAAGGGAAGCTTCGACGATTTTATAACGGTGTAACATAGCCGCACCCGCCGTATAAGTTAAAAAAACATTCTTACCTTAATTTTGTCGAAAAGGTTAAAAAGAACCTTGTTTGGAAAACGACAGAAAGATTCCTTTATAAACCAATTATAAAAATTAAAACAAGGGTATAAATGACTTTAAACCATATTCTAGTAAATAGTAAAAATGTTTTGAAATTCATTTTTAAGAAACATAGATGTCGATGATAAAGAGATCCTAGTAGATTATTACGTATAAACAACCTCAGATAATGAAGAGATTGTGAAATAACCCTTACCATTTACTTTTCCTTGGTTGGGGTAGGTTAACCTCCTGTATAATGGTGAAATAATTGTTATTAAATTATACAAGAATCACATATATTAATATGATATCATATATGATCTTTTAACATTGATTTGTTAATAATATCTTAGTATTATCATTGTTTCGGGTGTTAACTTACTCGTTTTCTTTTATATATTTTGTTACGCAAGCCATGTTTATCATGGATAGGTTGTATATTAATCATATACAGAATTATATCAAGTCCTTTGATACTATTATTAATCATCAAATGAGAATTAGACTTGAATGGATATGATGGAAAATGAATCTTATCGCGTTCGTGGAGACGGTAGTCTGTACGTACACACGAGGGACAATATCATTCTTTTGATATTAAAATAATATATAATTGGATGGTATAACATATATACAGAATCATTATCATGTTATATTTATTATTCACATGAGTTACACATCATTATTATACCCATCCAAATAATAATTTATTGAATAACAATTACATCACGACGTGGAGACGGTAAGCCGTACGTACGCACGTATGGTGACATGTTATTCATAGGGTGGATATAATATTGAATATGGTTGTAACATATTTATAATAACATCATAGTATATATTAGATACTGGATTTATTATTTTATAATGGTATTAACAAAGAAAGAAGAAGTGGAAGAAGAAATGAATTTGAAAAAGGGTGGTGAAAACATTACCTCTTCTTCGGGTTCTTCCTTTTGATTTGATCAAAAGGGCTCATTAGGTTGGCATTATGATCAAACTAAGGCCTCTAGGTTGTATTGAGGGAAGTTTAGAGAGTATTTGGGCAAATTTTGGCCGAACCAAAAGGTTTTGAAGGTGTGAAGTAATGAGAAGGTGGAGTTCCCTTTTATAAGAGGGGTGAGGGGCACCTTTGGAAAAGCTAGAAATATTATTTTATAATAAATACATATTCGGTGTCTAATGTCTCTAAAGTGGATTATTTAAAGATTAAGGTGGATATAGGTCGAAAACCACTCAACCAATATAATTTAGACAGGTTTGGGTCATTATAGTAACCTTATCATTAAGTATTAACTCTTAGTTAATTAGTTTCACTTTTACAATGTCTCTTTGTATGTTTATATTATATACTTAATAAACTTACTATATACATCCAATAGACCCCCAAGTGTTCCATTAATGATAAACCTATCATTATATAAGTCTCTTGGCCGAACCATAGATTTTTAGGAATTTTTTATCAATTAATAATATAATATTTATTTTAAAAATAATTTTATGCCAATTTTGACACTATTCAATAATTTATTTTTTTGAACCTCCTAAAAGAATTATTACTTCAAAAAAAGTTACGTAAGTCACTCATATCATGTCATATTAACCTATAAAATTATTTTAATTCATTAAAAATCTCAAATTATATTTATTCGGGTATTTATAATATCAATTATGTTAACTTTTCACTATTATGGTAATTCATACATCATCATTATATCATAAATAAATTAAATTATATAGTGTATAAAAATTATAAATAAACTATCGTTATGTGGTAAATAGTTTTATATTTCTAATTAATATTTACAATCTAATTTATATTATGTATAACCCTATATTAATATTTTTTTAGTAAGTAAACTTTGATTTTAACTCTTTTAACTCTTCTTTGAATTAAATAATAATAAATGTCATAATCTAATCTAAGTGGACCTAAATGATAATATTGTATTCCTAAGGTTGTTTTTGGTTGAGATAAACTTGTCCAATAGAATTAGGAAATGTGTTACGGTAATATTAATATCATTTTTACACTTAATTGCCCTATTTACTTTTAACCGTGGTAAATAAAAGTAAAAAGTTACTATTCGTCAAAAATTATTTTCATCTCATTGAACCACATTTTACTTCTTGATATTAACCGTGTCTCTTGGATTTCTGAAATTCCATTCACAGAAGCGGTAAAATTATGTTTTATGAAAAATTCAGTTTTTTAACGACCACTTAGTAGTTTCACTATTCATCAAAAATTGAAGTTTTTCAGAACAATGCCAAAATTTCACCCTAAGCTATAATTGATATTCCGAATTCAAAAATGATTTCTATTTTAAAAAATTCCAAACATATAAGTTGCATTAATTAATTTTATAATTAATTCCCGCTGTCACAACAAATTGCCTGTTTTTAAGAAACAATATATAACAAAAGATTGACAATTGTTTAGCTCCAATTTCAAAGTGAAATTAATTCTAATGAACACCATTGTATAAAATGGTAAAAAAATATTCTAATTATACTTTAAAACCATCAATAATATAATTTATCACTATCAACTATTTTGATTAAAAAAGTTTTTTTTAAGTATTTTTCACTATTCATAAAAATTGGAAGTTCTCAGAAAAATACCAAAAATTCATCTTAGGATAATTTCGATATTCCGAAACCAAAAATGAAGTCCATTTTGAAATATAAAATATATATAATTTAAAAAAGAATGTATTACTATTCATAAAGGCTAGTTTGATTGGTTGTGGTGTGTTAGAACTTGATGTTGCGTACAACACACGCTATCGCATTATTTAAAGAGAAGCGTACCGTAGAAGTTTGGGGTATTACAAATATATTCTTGGGATAAGAATATAAATCATCCAAACATTGTATTCAATGAACTCCAAAGTTTTATAATTTCTTATATCATGATAATCAAAGGTGATCTCAATGATAGAGTTGTCTAATATTAATAGTTTTTTAAGATTTTTTTAGTTTGGAACTTGTACCATCCAATGGTTTTTAGAAGAATATTAAATTAGAGAACATGTACCTTTTGATCAGGCAGATTTAAGATATTTAATGTTTAGAACTAGTATGACATATGTCTAGGTACAAGCCATCATTCCACATTCATATAAGAGAAAATAGTTCCATCGATAGTAACTATTATATCATTTGAATATATTTTTAAATGATTTTAATTATTTTTTCCTAAAATCAATTAAGTTATTTAAATTTATATTATTCTTAAATTGTAATTGGTTTTATATCTCTATTATGTGTTTTAATTTAAGTAATTTTATTTCCAATGTACACATATACTTTAACCTATTTTTTCACTCTCATCTATTTAAATTTTTTCACTTCTGGATGGTTTTCATTATTGTGTAGGAAAATTTTATGTTTGACTTAAGACTTTAATTGACCCCATCCTGAATTGGGTATAATTTTATTATCTGTTAAAACATTTTCTATCAAAACAAATCTCTATACTTTTTTTCTTTTATCTAATACACATGGTATAATATTTTGTTTCGTTACTTTCAATTTTCTATATGTTTGTTATCAAGATCCCTTTTAAAAAATGTGTCATAGAATAAAATCTGTTTTTGTTTCATTGGGAGAACTTATATTAGTTTCATTTTTATAGAATCTTAATCTAAATTGACCAAAATTATTTTATATAGTTGATTATGACTATTTTCAAGATCACACAGAAACTTCTTTCATAAGTACTAGATTTTATAACATTCTTAAGATTACTAGAGAATATAAAATTCTAGATAAATTAGTTCAGAATATTTTTAATGGTGAGAAGGATTAATTTCAACTAAAATTCAATTCATTGAATTCATTATTTGTTTTAGGGAAACATCTATATTAAAGTATCCTCATGTGTATGTCTTTTGAAATTTCGGAGAAACTCAGAGTCACACATTTCAAGAAGCTTAAAAACTTGAAATAAATATATATATGTTGGGAGATGATTATCATTCATTTTATTTTCTTCTAGGTAAATATATATCATAAATAAATCATTTATTCATGATGATTTTAAATATATTATAGTCTATTAGTGGAATAGAATTATCAAATGAAAATCTTGTGAAAAATATCATTGATATATTTTTTAAATAATGTTAATTGAAAAATATTATTAATGATATGAATCATATCACAAATTTGAGTTTGGATGATTTGATTAGAATGATAATTAATTATAAAAAATATTGATTCTAATAATAAAAATAAAAAGAACAGATATTACTTGAATATGACTACTAGATATGTAACTTATGAATCTAATACTGTAATGGATATAACTTCAAAGAGGAATTGTAAAAAATGTTCAGATGATAGTTGGTGGGAACTTACATAAGTGAATTCTATCAAATGGTAAAGGGGATGTTTTGAAATAAACATTTTGAGAAGGACTTAGAAAAATACATAAATTATTAACTTTAAAATAAATATTATTCAAAATATATATGTTTCGAATGAAATATTCCTGGTTAAATTTTAATATATTTTCCTAAGTTGAAGATAAAGGAAAGATAATATAACTGATCTTAAAATAATAAGGAAAAATAATGTATTATAGGTAATGAATACCGAGAGCAGTAGTGAAGCCTCTTTTACTTTGGATGGTTCTTTAGATGAAAATGATAAAAATCAAAGAATAAAAACATTCAATACTAGTGGATCTAGATATGAAAAATGTTGTATGGGAATGATTGAAAATAATTCCTTATTATATTTATCTTTGGATCCTAACTATTTTTTTCAATAGGTGATGAATATTAGGAATAAAAATTTCAATAAAATAAAGAAATGAAAAAAAATATAACAGACATTTAATATTATTATAAAAGATTAGTTAAGAAAAATTCATAAATTAAAATGAGGTTTTTAAGGGGAAGGATGGTAATATTAAACTTATATCATAGCTGGTTGAGAATAAAAGTTATATTTTTTATCTAACTTTTAAGAAAAATGTTAAGAATATTTCAGATTATATGTGAGATAAGAATGATACGGTAAATTTGGAATCATATGTATAAATTTATAATAAGTATCTATAAGAATTTAGTTTTGAAAGAAGTGTTTTGAAAAATTTTATAGATAGTTGAATCCTAGTAAGACATCATTTTGGATTATGTATATGAATACCAGAATATCTCATTTTTAGAATAATAACTAATTATTGAATAATAAATAATTATTTTATAATTTCCAAATATTTTAACATTATAAGAATATATTTTCAATGAATAATGTAAAATATTATTGATATTATAAATATTTTATATCAAAGGATTTTACAATATTTAAACATAAAATATTTAGTCAAATGGGGGTTCAATATGTTTTATTTTCAAATGTTTATAGACCAAAGAAGATATCACTACTGGAAATGCTGTTTTTCCCAACGGGAGTTTACCAACGGTTTGCTAAAACCGTTGGGTTTGAAGGATTAAGAAAGCCTTTCCCAACGGTTCATTGAAACCGTTGGGAAAAGCCACCCCTTTGCCAACGGTTTGAAGAAACCGTTGGTAAAGGGGTGTGTTATTCACCTTTTGCCAACGGTTCAAAAGAACCGTTGGGAAAGGGTCACCCCTTTGCCAACGGTTTCCTCAAACCGTTGGTAAAGGGGTCCTTAGCATCTCTTTCCCAACGGTTCTTTAAAACCGTTGGGAATTATTTCCCCCAAATCCAGCTCTCCCCCATTCGCACAGAACCTAATTTCATCCGCTCCACTGCTCTCATCTCGCGAAATCCCCTATCCGAAGAGGTGAAAACCATCTGAAATCAGGTATCTTTTCATTTATACACATATAATTCCTTATTTTTATTGTTATTGCTTTAGTATTTTAGTTTTAAGTTATCAATCCACCACCAGCTCTCTGCTGCTCTCCAAATCCCCCATCCGAATAGGTGAAAACCCATTTGAATCATCTCAAATCAAGTAATTTTTTCTTTATACACATATGGTACCTTGTTTTTATTGTTATTGATCTAATATTTTAGTTTTAAGTTTGGATTTTGATGTGATTTCACCGTGTAAAATAGGGAAATGAATAAATATTTTGTTAATTAATTAGTTTCCCCTAGAATATCAGTTGTGTTATAATGTCCATGCTAAATAAAGGGGTAATGTAATAAAAGACCTTGAATAAATAATTTGTGGAAGTTGGGGTATGTTGCCTCTATGAGAGGTTTTTTGTTGTGTTTCATTGTATGTTGTAGGCTGTTTTATGGGGATTGAGGTGACCAGTTGGGCTTTGTGATATGTGGGGTTGTAATGTGATGGTTAGTGGGCATGGATGTGTCATATGAAGTTGTATGATAGTGATGATGTGTGGTGGTGTTGTGTCGTGTGGAGGTGTTGTGTGATGAAGTTGTGGTGTATAATGTGGTGAGGTGGTTTTGGTTGTGCGGTGGTTTGTGATGTGCAATATTTTTATTGTGATATGTGGTTGTTTTGGTGAGATGGTTGGTCGATGTAACATGGTGTCGATGGTTATTGTGAGATGGTGAGTTGTTGTGTGGTGGGGTTGTCCAGGGGGTGTGGGCTGTCCTGGGGGTCTGGGTGGGGTGTCCTGGTGGGGGAGGGGTGTGTGGGGTGTCCAGGGGGGTTGGTATGTTTAGGTGGTGGTGGTGGGGTTGCAGGGGAGGGGGGTGTGGGCTGTTTGGGAGGGTGGGCGGGGCTATCCCGGGGGGGGGGGGGGGGTACGGGGTGTCCAGGGGGGTACGGGGGTGGGCGGGCTGTCCACAAGGGTGGACGGGCTGTCCACGGGGGTGGTCGGGCTCTCAAGGAGGGGTGGGCGGGCTGTCCAGGGGGGGTGGGTGGGCTGGCCACAGGGGGTAGGGGTGTCCAGGGGGGTGGGCGGGCTATCCAAGGAGGTGGGGGGCTGTCCATAGGGAGAAGGGGTGTCGAGGGGGGTGGGTGGGCTGTCCACGGGGGTGGTTGGGTTGTCTAGGGGGTAGGGGTGTCCATAGGGGTGGGTGGGTTGTCCATGGGGGTGGGCGGGGCTGTCCTTGGAAGGTGGAGAGAGCTTCTGCCCAGGAGCCACCGGCTGGCCGGTGGGAAGGCCACCGGCTGGCCGGTGGTGAGACAGTAGGTCTCACTATTCCAAAGAGTTCCACCGGCTGGCCGGTGAGGAGGCCACCGGCTGGCCGGTGGTCTGGACAAAAGACATCCCATTCTGTCTGGGCCCACCGGTTGGCCGGTGGCCAGACACCGGCTGACCGGTGGCACCTGGCAGAGGGCAAGCCCTTCTGCCTTGTCCACCGGCTGGCCGATGGGCTGGATCCGGCTGGCCGGTGCCCTTACCGGCTGGCCGGTGGTCCTACACCGGCTGGCCGGTGGACTTGAAAAAAGTCCACTTTTCCTTTTTTTTGCCACTTCTTGCTCCTGAAATCATGCCTATTAACAAGAACACTTGAAACAACATTAGATCACTATGAGAGTGATTGTGATCATTAAAATCCAAGAGAGTGGGGTACAACATTCCCTACTCTTTCTTCAAAAGTGATTGACCATGTGTTTTTAGGCAAGATGCGATGTGATTGTCCATGTGTCTTCAGGTGAGATGTACTATGATTTCCCTAGTGTTTTTCGATGAGGTGTGATGTGATAAGGCTATAATAAGATGTGGCATGTGGTTGGGGTCATGTAGGGTAGGAGGATGGCACAAGGTTGATGTTATTCATGTTCATGATACCCTACTAATATGGTTATGGGATGAGTCATGCTGTTATGTGATATAACACATTAAGTTCTTGTTGGTTTTACATTTTTTCAATAACACATTTGTATGTTTTTTTGACATGTGTAGTTGATACCTTGATTATTTTCTTCCTTTATCGTTTACTTAAATGTATATTCTATTATAGTTAATGCCTATTGAATTGTTTATGACAAAATGACTTATATAAATTCTTTTTACAGAATGGACAGAAGTTGGATGTATGAAACCGATCGGATCTCAGATGATTTTCAAAACAATTTGGAGAGCTTTATAGATTTTGCATTTGACAATGCTTCAGATAGTGGTCGCATACACTGCCCATGTTCCAATTGTGTTGGTAGACCTTGGTTGAGCCGTGAAGAAGTCAGCTACCACATAACCAAAAATGGGTTTCAAGCAAACTACTTTCTGTGGTATCACAATGGGGAGAAAACGAAATCTCAAATTGGTGATGATCGAAATGAAAAGACTGGAATGGAGAATTTGTTAGATGATCGGTTTCCGTTTATTCGTCATCATGAAAAAGAAAGGATTTCGACTCAAGAAGACTTCGATATGAGGACAGCTGATGCATCTAGTGAAAATGATGATATTGATAGGGTGAAAAAATTGAATGATGCTGCCACGACTCCAGTATATCGGCAATGCGATAAAATGAAAAAGCTGGAATTTTTAATCCGATTATTTCATGGGAAAACTATGTATGGGATTTCTAATACAGCAATCGATTACATTCTTACCCTCTTGAAGGATTTACTTCCAGATGATGCAGATATTCCCTCAAACCACTATATGGCATGGAAGTTAGTTGAGGAACTTGGATTTTCAAGAAACAAAATTCATGCTTGCCCGAAAGATTGCAGTTTATTCTGGGAGGAAACCGCTGAACGAAATGATTGTATAAAATGTGGCACATCCCGCTGGAAGTCAAAATCTGATGGAACACCATCCCGCGTTCCACAGAAAGTAATGTGGCACTTTCCATTGATTCCCAGACTCCAGAATCTTTTTATGTCTGATGACATATCAATAAAAATGAGATGGCATGATACCGAGAGAAAGAAGACTGATGATGAGTTGGTTCATCCTGCAGATGGATTTGCATGGAAGAGATTTGATGCTCGACATCCTGATTTTGCAGCTGACGTGCGTAATGTGAGGCTGGGTCTTTCATGCGACGGTTTTAATCCGTTTGGGCAGATGCTTACTTCGCACAGCACATGGCCAGTTTTTATACACATTTATAATCTTCCCCCATGGTTGTGTATGAAAAAACCTTTCACTTTCATGAGTATACTCATATCTGGTCCTTCTGATCCTGGCATTGATATTGATGTATACATGCAACCTTTAATAAAAGAGTTGAAGCTTCTTTGGGATGTGGGTGTGCGCACATACGATGCATGTTCGAAAGACATATTTCAGATGCGCGCTGCGCTTATGTGGACAATCAATGATTTTCCGGCTTATGCAATGATGTCTGGATGGAGCACGAAGGGGAAACTGTCATGTCCAGTTTGTATGAAGAATACACGATCCAGAAGACTGAAACATCGTTGTAGTTTCAGTTTTATGGGACATCGACGATTTTTGCCAAAGGATCATCCATATAGAATGAATCGTCGAAGATTTGATAATACTATAGAGACCGATGATCCACCTCAGCGTATGTCTGGAACTGATGTGCTTAATGAATTGAAAGATTTCAGTTTTTCGTTCGGGAAGGGTCAAATGAAATCTGGAAAGAGAAAGAATGTTTCCACAGAAACCTGTTACAATTGGAGGAAGAGGAGTATCTTTTTTGATTTGCCTTATTGGTCAACCAATTTGCTACGTCATTGCTTAGACGTAATGCATATTGAAAAGAATATATGTGAAATGTTGCTTTCAGTTCTTCTAAATGTCAAGGGGAAGACAAAAGATGATTTACGATCTCGACGTGACTTGGTGGATTGGGGCATCAGACCAGAATTGCATCCTGTGCGTATCAATGAAAATAAATGGCAACTTCCATGTGCTTCTTATGTGATGACACCTACTGAAAAAAAACAATTTTTGGAAGTATTAGAGACTATTAGAGTTCCTGATGGCTATTCAAGCAACATATCTAAACGGGTCAACAGAAGAGAGTTGAAGCTAAAATCTTTGAAGACTCATGATTATCACGTTCTACTGCATGAGTTGCTTCCAATAGCAATCCGTCATCTTTTGTCCAATAATGTAAGGGTGGGTGTTATTCGGTTGTGCCATTTGTTTAGAGATCTTTGTGCTAAGAAGTTGTCGAAGTCTTTCTTGCAAAAAATGTTGACAGATGCCCCATTAATTTTGTGTGAGTTGGAGAAAATATTTCCCCCATCATTTTTCACATGCATGCTGCATCTGACTGTCCATATTCCAACTGAAATACTTCTCGGAGGACCTGTTTCTTTTCGTTGGATGTATCCAACTGAAAGAAATATGTTCACATTAAAGTCTTATGTTCGAAACAAGAATCATCCCGAAGGTTCTATCGTGAACGGTTACTTAGCTCAAGAATGTATGGATTTCTGTTCAATGTATTTGTCTGATCTTACTACAAGAATGAGCAGACCAATGAGAAATGAAGAAGAACAATATGAGCAAATTGAACCCAGTTTTCCATCACTTCCTCAAACAGGAGGAATTCCTGGATCATATACATTGAAGACATTAAGCAATGAAGAGCGGGAGATGGCACATCGCACAGTTTTGTTCAACTGTGATTTGTTCGATGACTATATCAGGTAACAAAATTGAATATGTATATCTTACATATATATCTGTTAAACTATTCATATTTTTTTATCTACAGGGAACATAAAACAATGATAAATAGGAAGCATCGTTCTTTATCTTTGAGAAGGAGAGAGACTTTGCATAGCAAAGAGTTTTCTGCTTGGTTAAAATTGAAGGTAAAAATATTACTGTTTAAATTAATTATTTCAATATTTACTTAAGTTTAGCTGTCATTTATATTGCAGGTATTGAGTTTGTCTGCTGACTCTGTCTCTGAGGAAATAAGAGCTTTGGCTTTTGGTCCTAATACCGTGGTTCGTGACTGTAAATCAATTGTTATCAATGGGTACAGATTTATTGTCACTGAACGAGCCAAAAACATGAGAACACAACATGATGGTATTATGGTTACTGCCACAACAGATTGTTATGCCAGCGCATCAGATAGTAGACCGCGACTTGAAAATGTGGGTTATTATGGAGTCGTTGAGAAAATAATAATATTGGATTATTACTCTCATGGACGAGTCACAATGATGAAATGCCATTGGTTTGATTCGATGACGAGACA
Source organism: Viscum album (assembly GCA_963277665.1). Taxonomy (NCBI): domain Eukaryota; kingdom Viridiplantae; phylum Streptophyta; class Magnoliopsida; order Santalales; family Viscaceae; genus Viscum; species Viscum album. The sequence goes on along the minus strand of OY728131.1, from coordinate 1,991,075,689 downwards.
TGGCACATTTATTGATGATTGTGGATTTCGAGTAATTAATATGACCCGCACTCTTGCAACCGAAGAACCATATGTGTTGGCATCAATGGCTAAACAAGTTTTTTATGTCAAAGATCAACTTCAACCTGAATTTGGTGTCGTAGTTGAAGTAATTCCAAGACATATTTTTGATGATGCTGATGATGGAATTGACACTGTCCCTATTGCCATTGGAACCAATCCATTTATTTCTTTTGATGACTCCAATAGCTCAATTGTCAGAGTTGATTGTGAACCTGAAGTTGTGGTTGGAAATATATAGAATCATTCATCCATGTTCTCAATTCTTTTGGTTTACCTCGAGTTGGGTTGTTAAGGTTGGTAATATTCATATTTATTTAGTATTGATCACAAATATGTTTTAGCTGACTTGACCGTTATGTGAATTTTCAATGTTTATTGGTTGCTGTTTTATTTGAATTGCATTTTCTAATTTGGAATTGAACTGTATTCAAACCAAATCAAACAATATTTCAAACTTGGTGAACATTACAACTTGTATGTTTTATTAAATTTATTCAAGCTCTTCTAAAACAATTGATAGGTAAATTACCAATGAATCCCCTCATTCCCTCATATATTTAGTTTTTTGGTTTACACATTAATTTTCTTTTTCTAATTAATTACATATTTGTTTTCCAATGCAGGAAATGAAGCCAATTGAAGAGAGACGAAGAAAAAAAATGGCGGAGAACAATCGTCGGATGGAGGAGCTGGGCATTCCACCATTAGTGCCTACAGTGAGTACTTTATTTCAAATATATATATATATATTTACAGAATATATAATGTCATGTGATTAATTTTTTTTGTAAACTTTTTTGTAGGATCCACCATTACGTCGACAGTTATTCGACGAGGAGCCTAGTACTGGTCCGAGTACTCAGGCCGGTGGTACGAGGAGGGTTCGTACCAGAGGTGGACGTAGAGCTGCGCGTGCCCGACTAGACCCTGCCCCTCCCACTGACATTTCAGCCTTCCCACATTCTGATCCCGGTGTGTCGTTAGGGACACACGGGATATTTAGACCTCCCATGTTTTCGCTACCTTCTGCATCTTCTGCCCCATCATTTTCACATCCCATGATGATTCCCACTCCCCAGTCAGCATCAGGTCATACAGTTGTTCCATCTTCTTTTCCTTCTACTTCTGTCTCTCCGAGCTTTTATATTCCATCGTCTTCGACTCCCGTTCCACCAGAGGGTGTTCCATCAGGTTCTGTGGATCCGGCGCCACTCATTGATCAGACTAGCACAGGTATATTTATAAAACCCTATCAAATTTTTATAGTAATATTTATTTTCATTATAACATGTTTTGATAAAATATTTGTTTTTCTTTCATGACAGATACATCTACTGAAAGGAGGCGGGGGCGGGGCCGTACACGCATGCGTTCGGTGTGGAACCGTCGCACACAGGTTATGGTGGAATATAATGAAGACAATCAGATGGTTGAGAAAACAGGGCAGCAATGTCGGAGTTTTATGGCGACGCTTGCCAAATACTCCGACATCATTCCCGTCAGCCCGCTGTCGTGGAGACATTTGCCACATGAGGTCAAAGATAGAGCTTGGTCAGAGATATGGGTAAAAAAATCTGTTGTATTTAATGCCATGAATTTTTTTTGTATTTATATAAATTAATATTTTCATTTCAGCTTCGATTTAATTTTCCTGATGGTGAGGGTGCACGAATGGAACGTCTAAAGGATTTAGGCGAGCTTTGGAGAGCCTACAAGCATGAGCTGTATATTGGCTGGCGTGCTAGAGTTGGCACTGAGTTAGAGGCGGTACCAGTCGTGGATGATTGTCCTATAGAGCAGTATCGTCAGATGATTACTCATTGGACGAGTACCCAGTTTAAGGTATGAATTACATTTGAGGTATTTAAATAATAACTTTCAAGTTTTGCATTAATATTATCCTTTGTATTATCGAATTTTATTTAGGAATCATCTGGTAAAAATAAAAAAAACATTGATGCAAAAAAATACCTCCATACACTAGGACGCACGACGATGCCGGATCATGAGAGGCAGCAGGTATGACAATTGTTTATAAGTTTTCTTTACGACTTACATTTTCTTTTTTTTCCTCAATTATTTAATTATTTGCTGAAGTCTTTATATAAATTTTGTTTTCAATGTCATTGTAGAGGAAAGTACAAAATATTGAAGGACGTGTGCCTCGAGCAAAACTGTTTTGCTCGAGTAGACGAAAAAAGGATGGACGTGCTGTCAACGAAGCGACTCAGCAGCAGATTGTAAGTTTTAATCTGTTGATTTTATATTTTAATATCTATTTCGTAACTTAACAATATATTTATATTTGTAACAGGATGCTTTAGAGGCCCTCGATGCCCAAGAAGCAGACAATTTTGGGCCATCTGATCACTTACATCAGGTGTTGGGAGATGATCATTCTGGCAGAGTACGCTGCCGACCTAGGATAGCCCCGACGAGGTATTGGCCTGCCTCAGGTACGAGTTGTAGTGCCACCGAGCTGCAGCAAGTTAGGGCACAAGCAGAACAGGCTGAGAAAAGGGCCACAGAGACGGCAGAACAGTCTGCAAGGGCAAACAGTGCATTTATGAAATTTATTGAAGTTCTACGTCCAACACTTCCAGCAGAGGCCAGCCCAGCGATTGATGAATACATGTCGTCGATACATTCTATATATGGTGCACCAGGTGGCAGTTCCAGTGGTGGTCAGGCCGATGTCGAGCTTGAAGATGATGATGGCGAGCAGTCTGATTCGGAAGAGGATGGAGATGAGGAGGGCGAGGAGGAGGGCGAAGGCGAGGAGGAAGGCGTTGAGGAGGGTGATGACGATGAGGAGGACGATGACGAGGGCGATGATGATGATGATGATGGAGATGGTGATGCTGATGTGGGACATATTGATCCGTTACATTTTTGACTTGACATGTGATGTTTAATCTATTCTAGTTGTTGGTTTTATCTAGACTCGTAGTATAGTATTGGAGTTGAATTATTTTAATCAGTCGCCCGTATTTGTCGTCTGATTTCAGGCCATTCCGACATCGTTCGGCCCGTTTGGACCCCCCTCACGCGCGTTTACGAAGCGCGCGCATCACTTAAAACACGAATATTGAGCCGTACCGCGCAAACCGCACGTCCGATTGAGGTGCCGTCTGCGCGTACACGTCACGAATAATAATTAAAATGTTCCACGGTGGTTTCAGATCAATCTGAGGCCGTCCGCTATGAATTTGACCGTTGGACGCCCGTTCTGGCCGTTTATGACACCATAACTGCGTTGTCGGTCACCGCGGGCACACGACAAGTCCGATTGACGTGCCGTCTGCTCGACCACTTCAGAAATCACTCACCCGTATTTGTCGTCTGATTTCAGGCCATTCCGACATCGTTCGGCCCGTTTGGACCCCCCTCACGCGCGTTTACGAAGCGCGCGCATCACTTAAAACACTAATATTGAGCCGTACCGCGCAAACCGCACGTCCGATTGACGTGCCGTCTGCGCGTACACGTCACGAATAATAATTAGAATGTTTCACGGTGGTTTCAGCTCAATCCGGAGACGCGGTGTGGCCGACACCACTCAAAGTGTCCGTCTTTTGTTTCAAAAGGACGTCATTTTAAGTGAAAAGAATCAACTGGCTTACGGAAAACCGACCAAACGCATTCCGAATCTGTTGATAATTTATCCCAACAATCCATGGGTCATATGTGACGTGTACGAGCCAACCCGGGATGAATCCGAGTCGCGGTGTTGCCGGGATAAGTTTAAGTGGCTCTCTTTTGTTTAAAATGAACACCATTTTAAGTACATACGGAAAAACGACCAAACGGATTCGGTTTCCGTTGAAACTTTAGGAGAACGATCCATGGGTCATATGTGACGTGTACGAATCAACCCCGCCACAATCGGAGACGCGGTGTGGCCGACACCACTCAAAAAGTGTCGGTCTTTTGTTTCAAAAAGACGTCATTTTAAGTCCACCGGCCAGCCGGTGTGAGACCACCGGCCAGCCGGTAAGGTCACCGGCCAGCCGGATCCAGCCCATCGGCCAGCCGGTGGACAAGGCAGAAGGCCTTGCCCTCTGCCAAGTGCCACCGGTCAGCCGGTGTATGGCCACCGGCCAACCGGTGGGCCCAGACAGAATGGAATACCTTCTGTCCAGACCACCGGCCAGCCGGTGCCTGACCACCGGCCAGCCGGTGGAACCCAGACAGAATAGCATGCTTCTGTCCAGACCACCGGCCAGCCGGTGGCTCAGCACCGGTCAGCCGGTGGAGCCAGAGAAATCCCTTGCCTCTACATCAACTACACTCACCTCCGACCCAACATCCATCAGTCATATGTGACATGTACGAGCCCACTCGGGCTCAATCCGAGTCGCGGTGTGGCCGGGATCAGTCTAAGTGGCTCTCTTTTGTTTAAAATGGACATCATTTTAAGTACATACGGAAAACCGACCAAACGCATTCGGTTTCCATTGAAACTTTAGGAGAACGATTCATGGGTCATATGTGAGGTGTACGAATCATCCCCGCCACAATCCGAGGCGCGGTGTGGTCAACACTGCTCTAACTGTGTCTGTTTTGTTTAAAATGGGTAGGATTATAAGTGAAAAGAACTGACATACGCAAAACCGACCAAACGCATTCGGTTTCCATTGAAACTTTAGGAGAACGATCCATGGGTCATATGTGACGTGTACCAATCATCCCCGTCTCAATCCGAGACGCGGTGTGGCCGACACCGCTCTAACTATGTCTCTTCTGTTTAAAATGGGCATGATTATAAGTGAAAAAGAACAACTGGCATACGCAAAACCGACCAAACGCATTCCGAATCTTTTGATAATTTATCACAACGATCCATGGGTCATATGTGACGTGTACGAGCCAACCCGGGTCAATCCGAGTCGCGGTGTGACCGGGATCAGTCTAAATGGCTCTCTTTTGTTTAAAATGTACACCATTTTAAGTACATACGGAAAACCGACCAAACGCATTCGGTTTCCATTGTAACTTTAGGAGAACGATTCATGGGTCCTATGTGACGTGTACGAATCATCCCGCCTCAATCCGACATGCGGTGCGGCTGACACCACTCAAAGTGTCCGTCTTTTGTTTCAAAAGGACGTCATTATAAGTGAAAAACATCAACTGACATACGGAAGACCGACCAAACGCATTCGGATTCTATCGATACTTTAGCACAACGATCCATGGGTCATATGTGACGTGTACAAGTCAACCCCGTCTTAATCTGAGATGTGGTGTGGCCGACACCGCTCTAACTATGTCTCTTTTGTTTAAAATGGACATGATTATAAATGAAAAGAACAACTGGCATACGCAAAACCGACCAAACGCATTCAGAATCTTTTTATAATTTATCACAATGATCCATGGGTCATATGTGACATGTACGAGCCAACCCGGGATGAATCTCAGTCGCGGTGTGGTCGGGATGAGTCTAAGTGTCACTCTTTTGTTTAAAATGTACAACATTTTAGGTACATACGGAAAACCGACCAAACGCATTCGGTTTCCATTTAAACTTTAGGAGAACGATCCATGAGTCATATGTGACGTGTACGAATCAACCCCGCCTCAATTGGAGACGCGGTGTGGTCGGCACCACTCATAGTGTCCGTCTTTTGTTTCAAAAGGACGCCATTTTAAGTGAAAAACATCAACTGGCATACGGAAAACCGACCAAACGTATTAGGATTCTGTCGATACTTTAGCACAACGATCCATGAGTCAAATGTGACGTGTACGAGTTAACCCCGCCTCAATCTGAGGTGCGGTGTGGCCGGTATCACTTCAGGTGTATGTATTTTGTTTAAAATGGACATCATTTGAGGTAAAAATATATGGTATAGAAAAAACCGATCATATTATGAATTGAATTTCAGATTCCACGTATAATTGTCATCTAAATTTTAAATTGAATTCTATATGAATTATGTATGTTTATGAATTGTAATTTAATTATGGATTTGTATAGTTTCAGGATCCATTATATGTTAAATGTGTATGAATTTGTTCGTAATTGAATATGTATGTTTTATTTTATTACTGGTACAATAGTTGGATCGAAAATGAGGTGAAAATGAGGTAAAAATGAGGTGAAAATGAGGCCTGATGACCGGTGGTGATAGACAGGGGTTGTGCAAATTGCAGGGTGCTGCAATTTGCAGCATAGGGTATGCCAACGGTTTCAAACCGTTGGCATATAAGTTTCTAGCATGTCTTTTCCCAACGGTTCTAAACCGTTGGGAAAGACTTCACCAATTCCCAACGGTTTGAAACCGTTGGGAAATTGTTCCACATGGTATATCCCAACGGTTTGGAACCGTTGGGAAAATGTGTGGCATTTGAGTTTTCCCAACGGTTTGTGAGAACCGTTGGGAAAAACTAAATTTCTATGGGCCTATTGCAACGGTTTCAAGTAAACCGTTGGGAAAACCTTTTCCCAACGGCTTACTTCCCAACGGTTCTCATAACCGTTGGGAAAACCTTTCCCAACGGTTTGAGGGGCTTTCCCAACGGTTCAGAACCGTTGGGATATAGTATATTTCCAGTAGTGAC